>OZ024737.1:21509931-22815392 GCA_964016875.1 Fallopia convolvulus | reverse complement strand
AATGTACTTTATTATTTATTTTGGCCAAATCTACTAATATTATTTTATCTTAATGTTTATTTGGGGATAAATTTTTATAAATATTATTTTATCTGTATATTTAGTTGGAGATAATTTTTTTTACATAATTAACTATTTTAAATTATTATTTTAATAAAGGGGTGATGTGGCGCAACGTGGTGGCAGAAATTGTTTCGGCTTTAGTTATTAGTAATAGATAGATATATTGATTGATTCTCAAGAAACTTTCTATTTCTAGTGTACGTGTTCATTACTGCGTGCTAAGAAAATAAAAGTGAACACGAAATCTATCTATATAATAAGGAAAAGAAGTTTTTTTGACATATATATCTCATTGAATTCGCCTGTATATTTATACTAGCAAGACCAGTCGTGTCATGTATGACGATGATTTGAAATTTTTTATGTAGGAACCGAAATAATTTCCTCAATAAAACTTTCAAGTGAGAATTATTATAATACATAGGGAATGTAAAAATATATTTCTTTATTTATAATAGGATATGTGATTTAAATATTGAATGAGATAATATTATATAATATATATGTAAATAAATACTAAAAAACTGAATACTATTTCCATACTCATTAATTGAATATGTTAAGTATTTCATACTCATTAGTTAAATATGGTAAGTAGTAGTATTGAATGAGATAATATCATTACAATATGTATAGAATGATTATTAATAACATAGCTAATTGAATTTTTTAATTGAATATGGTAAGTAATAATAATAAATGAGATAATATTATTATAATATAAAAACATAACGGTACATATTAAAGATGATGATGTGCAATTATATGATATTTAAATTTTGTCCATAAAAAGTAGTAGATCATTCTATATATATATATTAGATATTATGTATGGATAGTTTCATACTTGCCATTGAAAAAAAATAACGATATATATTAAAGATGATGATGTACAATTATATAATATTTAAATTTTGTCTATAAAAGTAGTAGATAATTGTATATTAATAGCAATAGTAATATTATTATATTATATATATATTTAAGAATGGTAAATACTAAAAAGAAGAAATGGTAAAGAAATAAATTTAAAAATTAAGATGCTTATGTGGCACAGTTAGATGTGTGACAAATAGGATAGAGAGATTCGAGTTTAGTAAGAATACATAGATTTGGTTCATTTTATATATACTAGTGAAGGACCGCGTGCGTTACACATATATAAATGAAAAAGTACATTATTTTCAAGTATTTGGAGAGCTTACTTCTAAATGAGTGATTTTCTAGCTTCCTCTAGGCATGAACTCATAAATCAAAAGCCACTGCTCATCCTCCAAGCAATATCCAATCAATTTGACTAAATGAGGATGGTAGAGCCCTTGATTCATGATAGTTGCGCTATAAGATGCTATCAGATTTGTAGCAAGCAACAATAGCTTTTTCCATATACTCCCTCCGTTTCACAATAGATGTTCATATATACTATTTTTCTTGTTTCATAATAGATGTTCATATAAGAAATTTTTCTATTTATACCCCTAATAATTACACCGCATTAATCATATAACACTTTTCCCAAAGCAACTTTTAGGAGTAGGAAGTACCATTTAATATGGGTAATTTTGGGAGTATTTTTTCCTTAAAATATGTGCAAATTTATCCATGAACATCTATTTTGAAACGGAGGGAGTATAATACTATAGTAAGCTCGATTTAATATATGTATGAGGTTCCAAGCACAAGACCAAGCAGCCTTGGAAAACAATGCTGCCATTCTTTCCACCCATCTAAAACAAAAAGCATAAAGATGGAATGAACATCTCTGAACATATGAAAGTACAAGTCAAATCCTGATTACAACTATCTCCAAGAAAAGCAATGCATGCCAAATTGGAGTTTGTCAGAATAAGAACCCTAAGTTCTACAAGTTAGCAACTTGCACATAATTTTCACAGGAGCAACAAGAATGCAATTTATTATTGAGTAATAAGAAATACTATATTATGTACCTGAACATTATCAAAATGCTCATCAAAAGGTCTTAACAACTTGATCACTGGCTCTGAAACAGATGATTTGTCACTTGGATGGTGCTCGGCATCCAATGTATGGCTAAAGTCATACTCAGAATGCAACTTCTCAGCCATGGCAATGAACGATGTTTGGCAGACCTCTAGATTTGGCAGCTTGTAAAAACGATGTTTGAAGTAGAAGTGAGCAGTCGAGGAGTCGATCACCCCTACTCTTACCACAAACTTGTCTCCACTCTGATCATATAATGTCACATGCCATTAGTTCTTGGTTAAAGCAAACCATAGACAAAATTAAATGTTGGTGAATTAATTTTCGTAAGAATTTCACTTTTTTGGCAAACCATAGACAAAATTAAAGCAAACCATTAGTTCTTGAGTATTACGATTGTCAATTCCGTCGCCTGACCCGGACCCTAAACGACCTGTGCGATGAACAGATGTATTAGCAAGAAGGGCTGGATCACGGTTTGAACCGCTTTCAGGCATCAAGGTTTGATCTTCCGAGCGAGTATCGGAATTACCTTGATCGATATCCATTGGGGCACGGTTTTCTAAACGGACTTCAGGGTTTTCGACTTCGGCCGCCGGTCCACGCTCGCGATCCTCGGTATCCGCGCTCGCGGTTTCGTTCGCCGGGGGTGGTTCGCGCGGATTCGTTCCGCGATGATGCTCCGGTATCTTTAAAGTTGACTTCCTGATTTTCTGGTATCGATTCCAACACCATGATTGCGTGGATCGAATACTCGTTTCCCACGAACGACGCCAATTGTTGGTGTACAAAATCTCGCCTTTAATTCGTATCAAATACACCAATTAAGAACTCCGCCTCTTCCGCTCCTCTTCCGTCTCCTGACCTAGAAAACCTGCAAAACAATGGACAAAGGGGGCGGGGAACCCCTAATCCACCTGCGAAGCCTAAGTCAGAAGAGCAGTTGTCGTTTGAGCGTCGATGTACAACAAGAGAGCGATGAAACCCTAAACAGTCGAGCTAAGCGAATATTATCCTGCCTAGGATTTCTGAATATGCAATGCACATGTGTCTCTCCCTACATGCCTAGGGCATGTATTTATAATGGAAGAGAGAGATACAGGGGGGCCGAAAATTCTATCATTATAGCCGAAAATATTATCCTCTCGGGCTGGCCAACTGCCTTAAAGCCCAAGTAAGGAATATTCCACCATTTCTCCAATTTAATTATATCCTTAATAAAAGATAGAATCTTCCATTAAGTTGCATAACCGCCATATAATTTTATATAGAAAATAAGAAAATAACTGCGCAGTAATTTAATAAATCCCTTTTTAATAGTCAAAATAACTATGGTAATTATGTTTATTTTACCCGCTCACAAATGCCCCACCTACACCGCCTTACACGACTCACCGTGTTTGGCGACGTAGGGTACAGAGGGTTTCTAATCAAAGTGGCCATGCAGATCGGTCGATCGGTCCCCTAGCGCTTTCGTATATTCGTATATTCGTATATTCGTAATTCGAGTCCACATGAGCGAATATCATATGTGTTATGAGCGAATATCATAAACTTCTTCATACACGCATATGAAAAATCCATTAGTGCGACTAACTAATGTTGCGCGGTGCATTTTTTTTATGCAAGACTCAAACTAATGCAAAAGAGCTGACTTTTATTGATAAATAAACGTGAATGTTATGAACTACAAAGCTAAACGAGATGAAATGCAAAAAGCGAAAAAACCTAAGGGCCTCATCAAAACCACGTGGGAAAAAGAGTGCCCTATCTATATGAAATCCTAATCTCGAGATCCCTGCGCAGGGGAACCCGAGCGATCTCGCTTTCGATCCCCGTCTTGCGAGACGAGGTGATCATCGCTGATGTCGCAGCGGCGGGTTTGCCCCACAATCGGGGACTTACACTCGGCATCAATGTCGTGTTTGTAGTCTCGCGGCTGGCGCTCGGACTTCGGCTCGTCTTCTATCTTCTGCATGAATTCCGACTTTGGACGACTTCCCTTGGAACATAGACGAGTATCCAATTGATTTGCCCAGACTCGAACGATGGCATCTCCGTCTCTGAATTGGACCATTTGATGAAGGGTCGATGGTACCGCTCCAATCCCATGGATCCAAGGCCTTCCCAAAATTAAATTGTAGGGTGAAGGCACATCAACGATCAAAAACTCAACGGTCATCACTTTCTTGGTAAGGCTGACTTGGGTTTTATACATTCCGAGCGGATACATCGGATAGCGACCAAGTCCGGTTAGTTGCATCTTGACCGGTACCAAATCTTCATTGCTTTTCCCAAGGAGCTTGAACACTTCGTAGTACATAATGTCGACCGAACTCCCTGGATCAACAAGGGCACGACGCACCTTAAATCCGTCTAGCTCGACTGCTAGAACCAACAGATCGTTATGAGGGACTTGGACTGTAACGAGGTTCTTGTCTCTAAAGACTAATCCGTCCACCATACGCATGGGGGAAGGAGGTCGTCGAGGCTCGGCTTGTTGAACTCTCATAACTTCAAGCTCATGGTAAGACTTTCTGAAGTTACTTCTCGCTTCATCATCTTCATGTCTATAAGATGCTGAAATAGTCTAGATCACCTCAATCTGTTTCTGCCCCGACTCATCATTCTTATCAAGCTTTTCTTTCTTGATGAACTCTTGCAAGTATCCCTTCTCCACCAGGCTTTCTAGATACCGCTTGAATGGCTCGCACTGCTCAATCATATATCCCCGATTTCTGTGGTACATGCAATATTTTCTGCTTCGTGGATCCTCATCTCGGCATTCTTCTTTGGGGGTATATTGGAAGAAACCTTCATGCTTAATGCGAGGCAAGATCCGATAGATTGGTACACTAAAGGTAGTGTAAATTGCCCTGACTTGACTTTCTCCCTTAAAATTATCGGCTCGGCGGCGGATTTTACGAGGAGGAGAGGACGACCTTCCTCTTATTTTGAGATTGGATTCCTCCAACCGCACATACTGATGAACGCGCTCCTGAAGCTCTACAATTGTGGAGGGCAGACGAAGTGTCAATTCCTCTGTCAGCTTACTGTCTGCAAAGATTGCCCTTTTAAAAGCGGTGATAGCGGTTCTCGGATCGCATCCCTAAATTTCCGCATAGCACTCCATAAACCGATTGAAGAAGCGACACAAACTTTCCCCTTTTTCTTGTTTGAGACCAAAAAAGCGTGTCAAGTGAGGCGGCATCCCGACTATTAGCTATGAATCGCTTCACGAGCTTTGAAGCCAATCGTCCCCAACTTCGGATTGAACCTGGCCTCAGACTCTGAAACCATTTCAGGGGGCCTTTACCAAGGCTGCTCGGAAACATTTTACACATGATCGTGTCTTCAGACACCCACAACGCCATTTTATGGGTGTAGGAGGCTATGTGATTTACAGGATCCGTGTTTCCGTCGTACACAACAAAGGTTGGAGGAGAGAATTTCGACGGCGGCAGAGCTCGCTGAATATCTGGGTGAAACGGCATCGACGTCAGCATGGCCAACTTGTGTTCTGCTTGATCCCGAGCCGATTGCAAGGTGTTGCCTTGCGCTCTTAAAAGATCAAATAACCTGTTTTGGGTACGCTCAAGCGCTCGGGCTTTTCCTTCAATTCTTTCCAGGTTGACACTTCGATGTCAGCTGTGGTGTCTTTCTCGGTTTCCCGGACTTCGATCGCGGCGGGAAAGGACGTAGCGATCGCTCCGCTCGCGCAAAGAACCGCGTCGACCCCCCGATCCGCGATCACGGTCTGATTTTCCGCGTTCACGATCGTCACGATCGTGATTTCACGGGTGGCGCTCGCGGCTTCGGCCGCGACGGTTGTCGCGGTGGTGAGCTTTGCCCGACTCGCTGGATGTCGACCCGCTCGGCTGTGGTGGGTGGGCCCGCGACCTCTTACGCGACGGTGATCCATGGCGGTGGTCTCTCCGTCGGTTCCGTGGTGCCCTTCTATCGCTATCGTATTCGACCTGCATATCGTCTTGCTCCTCAGAACTAATCGATTGAGGACTACGGCGGTTATCAGTGAATTCGATAACGCTAGCGAGCCGTCTAGTAGTCCTCTCAGTTTCTGGTTCATCAATAGGGCGCTTGCCTTGAATCTTATCCAAAGAATTTTTTAACTTGGCGACCTCTTCTAAGGCTTGCTCTAACCGAGACTCAGCTTCTACACACCTCGTTTGATATCTCTCGTTCTCTCTCAGAGTGGTCGCCAAAGCGTGGGTAATCTCATCTTCTTCTTCATTGGTAGTAGATGCCCCGTTCCCGCCATTCGGATCGGACGATAAGATAACGCGATCGTCCCTTCTGACGGGATTAGACCCGGCACGGCTAGACTGACCTTGCTCTAGGCGTGGACTAACCAGGCTAGGGTTCGACTCGCGGATAGAGAGCGAGGGCTCGGAAATTCGCAGCCCGCGGTCGCGGTTTTGCGCGGCGCCAACGATCGCGCATAAGGCCTCGCCTTGCCCCGGAACCCTTCGATCTTCTTCGTTTTCGGCCACACGTATAGCCGAGTCCCATAATTTGTCAAATCCGGTTGACTCGGACCCTAGAGTATTACGATTGTCAATTCCGTCGCCTGACCCGGACCCTAAACGACCTGTGCGATGAACAGATGTATTAGCAAGAAGGGCCGGATCACGGTTTGAACCGCTTTCAGGCATCAAGGTTTGATCTTCCGAGCGAGTATCGGAATTACCTTGATCGATATCCATTGGGGCACGGTTTTCTAAACGGACTTCAGGGGTTTCGACTTCGGCCGCCGGTCCACGCTCGCGATCCTCGGTATCCGCGCTCGCGGTTTCGTTCGCCGGGGGTGGTTCGCGCGGATTCGTTCCGCGATGATGCTCCGGTATCTTTAAAGTTGACTTCCTGATTTTCCGGTATCGATTCCAACACCATGATTGCGTGGATCGAATACTCGTTTCCCACGAACGACGCCAATTGTTGGTGTACAAAATCTCGCCTTTAATTCGTATCAAATACACCAATTAAGAACTCCGCCTCTTCCGCTCCTCTTCCGTCTCCTGACCTAGAAAACCTGCAAAACAATGGACAAAGGGGGCGGGGACCCCCTAATCCACCCCCGAAGCCTAAGTCAGAAGAGCAGTTGTCGTTTGAGCGTCGATGTACAACAAGAGAGCGATGAAACCCTAAACAGTCGAGCTAAGCGAATATTAGCCTGCCTAGGATTTCTGAATATGCAATGCACATGTGTCTCTCCGTACATGCCTAGGGCATGTATTTATAATGGAAGAGAGAGATACAGGGGGGCCGAAAATTCTATCATTATGGCCGAAAATATTATCCTCTCGGGCTGGCCAACTGCCTTAAAACCCAAGTAAGGAATATTCCACCCTTTCTCCAATTTAATTCTATCTTTAATAAAAGATAGAATCTTCCATTAAGTTGCATAACCGCCATATAATTTTATATAGAAAATAAGAAAATAACTGCGCTGTAATTTAATAAATACCTTTTTAATAGTCAAAATAACTATGGTAATTATGTTTATTTTACCCGCTCACAGGCTCAAGCACAATTACAATTCAAGCACAAGAGTGATAGATGTACTAAGAAAAAAACAACAAGAATTCATTGATGATCAAACCCTAGAAAAGTAATTAGCAATGCGCAATAGGGGGATTTACTTGATTGGGGTTCAGATCGGGGAAACATGACGAAATTATTGGGTGCGGCTGCAGTTTGAGGACGACCTGAGGGTGAAGGCGGGGCACCGACGGTTCGGTAGTGGTCAACATTTATGGCGAGATGCGGTCGCGGTGTAGATGCAAAGACCTCTAAAAACTTAGTCGAAGGCGAGAGAGAAGGCGACGAAGAGGAGATAGAAAGGAAGCGACGAGATGGGGTCCTGGGGAGAGTAACTATATGGGTTTTGTGGGCTCATTGTATAAAGAGAAGAAGGGGGAGTAGGAATGAGCTAAAAGAAAATCAGATCCAAGTTAGCCACACAAGCTAAGTCGAGCAGCAAATATTTTTAGTAGAACACTGTTCATAAGGAAAAAGTGGTGCTTTTATAGGTTTTTTTGATGATGTCATGTCATAAAGTCCTTAAAATATAATTTAAAATAATTTTTAATAGAAGATAATTATAACCATAACTAGATATATCTATCTTTATTTAAATTTGTTAAAAAAATAATTAAATCTATACCTATTGAAATCTTTAATTCCCCTTATCTAATTATATATTATCCTAGGTTTTTAAAAAAAATTAAAGTTTAGTAATATTCTTTATATTAAACGAAATATATACATTGCTAGGTATGTATTCTCGTACCTTGTACGATTTTTTCTTAAATAAAATATTGTAATAAAATATTTTCAAATATATTTATTATTCGAGAAAAATAATCATGTAAATGCTTAAATATAAATTTTGAATAATTTTTTTAAATCAATAAACTATAAAATTTGTTTATTTGAAAAAAATAATATTTTATTAGTATTATGCATTAAATTAATATCCAAAATATGATAATTTATTTGATTATGGAGAAAGATAAGTAAAGATCAAAACTTATCAATTTATTATATACATGGCACTGTTCAAAATAAACTTTATTATAGTGATATAAGATTGTACGTAAATTAAACTATCTTTATATTAATCTTAATTATCTAATCCTAGCATATGTATTTTATCTAAATATAAAATAAATATCCTAATATTTGTATAATATGTAACATAAAAATATCTTAATAATCTTATTATTTATCATATCCAAAAATAAAATATTATTTTTTTTTAAATTAAGAATGAGATTTTCTATACATTGACAATAGTGATATAATAGTGTACATACATTACACTATCTTTATATTAAAATTAATTATTTTACCAAATATTGGTTTTAATAAAAGGGGTGGATTGGTCTAATCTAAAAGCAAAATGTGTCGTTTAATAATTTTTTTAACCTCCGCTTTAGAATATAGTTATGACACATTGAGCTTTTTAATAAAATTAAAAAATTAGATTTCTATCACCATTTTTATATAATCAAAAGCGCATGCAAATTTATATAAAAAAAAATCAACCATTTCAAATATGGTTAGGACTTAAATTTGATTTTTTTATTATAAATAGGATATTCATAAATATATTTTTCTAGAAAAATGAGATTGTTTTTTAGATTAGAAATACCTCAATAATACTTAGAAGATATAAATTTACACTCAAATTTTAAGTTTTTTTAATTTTTTTCTAAACTAATAAATTGAGTAGTTTTTATAAAAAATTAAAATAAAGATGATTTTATGCAATTAAGTAAGAAAATAGAGATAAATTTTAAATAATTTTAACTTTTATAATAATTCGAGGCTATCTCACGGAATTTGCAATAGCTCGAGGTCACCACACGGAATTTCAAAAAACTTTATATACCACGCAGAATTTACAAGAATTCGAGGTCACCACGCAGAATTTCCCTAAAATATATCGTTGATGCGTGTTCAAACACTAAGGTCCGTTTGTTTCTTCAATTTGGGTTGTAGAAAAAAAAATACAGAAAGCTGTTTCCCTTTGTCAGAGGAAGATCTTCATCGAGTTCATTTTGTTATCATTTTTTTCTCTCGTTCGTTCTCTCATATATGTCTCTCGCAACCCACTTCCTCTCTCTCGTTGCACCCTTTATCGACGACGGTGGGAGAACATTGGCATTTGGCAGTGGAGCTCCAGCGAGAATTTTTTCAATCTATTTCTTTGTTTAAACTAAACAATTGTAAATTGTAACTGTATTCGTTTCTTTAATTACTGCCCATTTTTGTAAATACATCTACGTTTACATTTCCATTTTCACGACCACACAGGCTTTAGAAGAAACAATTATCGATATTTTTGATGATGGAAGGTTAAATCTTGAACGTGTGGGTATAACTTGGTAATGTAGGCACGCGACGTCGATCTTAACTAGTCAAATTGATAAATTATAAAATGGAGGTTTTTTTTTGAAAGAAAGATTATAAAATGGAGGTTGAAGAGTGTTCTCACAAAAATTGAAATAAAATAAAATAAATGTGTTCTAGCGAATAAATGAACAGATTTTGTGACTAGTATTTGATTAAACTGCAAAGCCGAGAATCATGTGGGAGAGCAGTGCGGCTGAAATTTTCAGCAAATTAAAGGTGGAATTGATTGAAGGAGATTGAATTTCGATTTGGCGATGAATCATCATGTCCTTATCTCTTCTTTACTACTACTCTCCGATCACTTGGTCAATTAATTAATTAAGTTTTAATTTTTCGTACTACTCAAATCTTCAATTGATCTTTTCACACATATATTGGCAAATACGGAGTATTAGATTATCACTCCATTATTAGGCCAACCTAAATTAAGACGTCCGTTTAAAAAAAAAACAAATTAGTGAATTATCACATCGTTAGAAAATTAAATGCAACTAGCTCAATCCCGTGATACTCACAGGAGAATTTTACTAAAAATTATATTGTAATATTAATATAAACTTTAGCTACTACGTGGTCGCTAAATTCGTCTTTTCGTTTTTTTTGTGATTATAATTTTATTTAAAATGTTAATTTAATTGAACTTATAAATAATAAACCAAAAATATTATTTTTTATCAAATTAAAAGTTCGTATTATTTTGAGTTAATAGGTAAAAGTTGGTATTATTTTAAGTAATTTTTCCTAATAATAATTATAAAATTATTTACAAAACAATTTTACAATAATAAAAACGTTTTCACTAAACTAATTCGCCCGGTCTACACCGTCGGGGGGAGGTGGCGAAAAGGACGAAGATGGCGCCGATTAGTTGCAGCGCATATCCTCCATGAACTTTTGTAGAAGCTCAATCTATTGTTGTTGCTCGGCTACGCTCGATTGAGTGGCTTGATGGCTCTCCCGGAGTTCCGTATGTCACCTCTGCACGCAGGGAGGCATTCTCCTGCTGTATCTCGACCATCATGAGAGGCTGCCTGCGGGGCCCTGATAGCACATACGGTGTTGTAGTAGTCCGATGCGGCGTGCCCGAGATTTGGAACAGCTCCCCCCGGTCCGATCCCTTCAGTCGCTTCTAAAAACACGTCACACTCATCTTGAAATGATGGTGGGGTCCCTGACTGGGAGCTCCTCTGGGCGAGAATCTCTTTGAATCGCGCGTACAAAAAATATTGTTAAAAACTAACCTAATTTGAGAACGGAATTTAAAATACGAATACAATGTTGAAGGAACAACATTTAATACTTCCATCGATATCAGTTGCACGATGGGTTATAAACTCTCGGTTTGGGCCTCGCGCATGCATCTCGATGTTCAACTAGTGAGGCGTTATGTCTAGCCCTTTTCGTAGCCCTTTTCGTGGTTCATACGAGTAATTATTATCGTTAAATAACAATTTTGAAATTAAAATAGTTAAACTAAAATAATAAATAACTATGCGTAGCATTAGACGACGGGTATCGTGGTGGGACCTCGAACCTCTGGTGTGGAGGGTCGAATTCGCATTCCGGTTCCACATTTGTCGGTCGCACTTCGCCTTGAACTTGGCATAGACCTTCCAGCCCACTACCCATAGGTCCCAAGTCACCGACTCTAGCCAAGGTGGTCTCGTGTTTGATCGACGACACTTTCCGACATTGTCATCGTACCGTTTCTTGGCTTGCATCTCC
This sequence comes from Fallopia convolvulus, assembly GCA_964016875.1. NCBI lineage: Eukaryota > Viridiplantae > Streptophyta > Magnoliopsida > Caryophyllales > Polygonaceae > Fallopia > Fallopia convolvulus. The sequence continues at coordinate 22,803,704 of OZ024737.1, read as the reverse complement.
CATACACGCAGACGGTTGCGGCATCCATGCCAAGATGTGTCTCGTCCCAATGGCAGTACGCCAGATATAGAAAAAAATTAGTAAATATAACATATTGCACAATAACTCGAAAAAGGTATTACACTACAATTTTGAAACCAATGAGCACGGGTTTCCTCGCTCGCGAGGCAGAACTCTGAATCTTGATGATCTAGCTGGTTGGTGGTTACGAACGTCGACCACCTCGACAAGGCTTGAGACGGGTCCAACCTACAAATTCTCAAAATACGTGTTATAAAATGTCTAATACATAAAAAAATTACAAAATTGAATTTTTTTTTTAAATGGATTGTTTTCTTACTGGCCGTTTACAAGGCTGAGCTCCTCGATCCTGTTGGAGTCCTCCCCATGTGATCGAACACGAGCAATGGGTATACAACTATTCGATTGGGTATCATCTGGTGCCTCCAAATGACCGGCAACACTCTCTTTTGTAGTAAGGCGCTCGAGAGTGTTACCGTCATCTATCGGAGGGGATATTTTGGGCGTCTCCTCGAATAAAGGAACATCCTCCGGGCGACGCGGGTGTCGACCTCTACCTCTACATTGGGCCATACTAAACAATTCAACAAATCAAAATTCATTCGTCAACTCATCCATCAAAATTCATTCAACAAATTCAATATATCAAGTAATCAATTCACCAATTTATATATCAACTCAAAATATATACATCATATTTCAAATTAATTCAATTAAATCAATCATAATTCATTGAATCAAATACAATTATATCTAACACCTTAAATATCAAACCCTTAATCAATATTCAATCCAGAACTCAACATAATCCAAAGCCAAATCAATATTCATACCCAAAATTCATAATCATACTCAAATCAATTCAACAAAATCCAAATGCAAATCAATATTCAACCCAAAATTCAATATAATTCAAATCCAAATCAATATTCACATCCAAAATTAATAATCATACCCAAATCAATTCAACATAATCCAGATCAATATTCAACCCACGGTTCAACATAATCCAAATCCAAATCAATATTCAATCGTAAATCTAAATCTAACACCTTAATTAATTCATTCAATCAAAATCGAAATCAAACCCACAATTCAACATAAAATCCTAAATCAATATTCAACCCTAAATCAAAATACAAAATTCAACCTAAATCAAAAATCAACTTTAAATTCATTCATCAAAATCAACCTCAAATTCAACCTAAACTCAAAATCAACCTCAAATCCAAAATCAACACTTACATGTAAGGGAGAGGAGGAGGAGGCAACATCGATGCGGGGGCGGTGGAGCGACAGTGCGGCGGCGGCACGACGAAGAGACGACGAGCTCCCAACAGTGTTGGCGGAGGTGGAAGGTGTTGGCGGAGGAAGAGAGGAAGAGAGACAAGGGAAGAGTGAAAGAGAGGGTGAGAGAGGAAGAGGTGGCGGAGGGTGGCAGCACTGATGGAGGGAGGGTGAGAGAGAGAGAGAGGAAGTTTTGGTGGCGGTGGAGGGTGAGAGAGAGGATTGGATCTGAACGAAGGAATGAGATGAAAATGAGATCTGATGCCACGATTTAGCGACCACTTGATCGTAGATTTTAGCGCCCATGTGGGAGCTAAATCAGGTCATCCGATTAGCGACCACGTGGTATCTAAAATATGCAATTCACAAAGTTTATAAGTATTTAAACTTTATAATAAAATATATTTTATAAAAAGTTTAATAAAATATAATTTATGAGGCGCATCCTCATACTCATTGGCTTTTATACACTGCTTTTGAGATGGATTTAGTCCCTATATCAATTTTGATGCATTCTAACTAAATTCAGTTATTATTGTCACATAGCTAAATTTCAGTTTTTCTTGGGTCTATCGAGCGTACTCCCTTTCCCTTGAGCGTAATCCCTAATGATGATTTAATAAAATGGAAAACTTGGTATGATTTGTCTTTCAATACTTCTCTTTGCATATTTAATATTCCCTCTTATGTTTAAATTGGTTCAATACTTTTATTTAATATATCTTTACTTCCTTTGAAATCCATGCTTTGTTTTTTTATGCATGCTAATAACATTAATTTTATTTCAATTGTGAATTTATTTGAAGTGAGTTACTGAAAGTTAACCGAATCAAAACTTTTTTTTTCGGTTACAGCTAACCAACCGATACTTTTAACGGTTCAACGGTTCAGATACTATTATTATTATTATTATTATTTTCGTGGTCGGTTAACCGATGAACCGATAATATTTTTAATATATATTATATATTTTTAAAAAAGGAATTATATATCTATAAGTTTTAGTTAAAATAAATCTATTTTAACAACTAATAAACTATCTAATATCTATTATAAAAATAAATATATTCTAACAAAGTAGCACTGTAAATCCTTTCACTAAGAGTGAAAGAGGAAAGCTAGACACTTCAGTAGACACGCTGGAGTGGAAGCATTTTACTGCATCAAAAAAATTTGTATTTTGTTTTGAATTTCAATTTTGCTGCATTGGAAGATATGTATTCAGCTTTGGAGAAGAGGACATGAATAGCAAGACTCGATTGGCTATTTGTATTCTATTTTAGCTTTTGTTTTAACTTATTATATTTCTGTCAACTAAAAGTTGTGTTAAATGTTACTCCCTCCGTCCCATATTGTTTGTCCGCCTTTCCATTTCGAGCATCCCAATAAGTTTGTCCACCTTTCAAATATTTTCATTTATATCAATACATTTTTACACTCTTACCCCTACAAAATCATCTATTTTACCTATACTTACCAACTCTTTCTTCCCCACTAATCTCTCTCCATATTTTTAACTCAATAAATTCATTATATACTTGAACAATTTAAAGCAAAAAAAAAAACAAATTTAGAATTGATTTTCATTACCAAAATTTTGCTTCTTTTTTTTCCTTTGAAATGAAATCCATATTGATAGGCTTTGGGGCAATTTTTTTGGACTCATTTTCGGACCTCCTCCATTTTTGACCACCAAAGCAATAAAGACCTCCATATTTGGGCATAGTTTTGGGCCTGATCCATAAACCTTGGCATATAAGGGTTGTAACCGTAGCTCCATCTCATTTGTGCGCCGCTCGTTTTTGATATTCTCTCCTCTCTGAATTGCTTTGCGTTCCTCTCCCACGAGAAAACCCTAGCTCTCTCCCTTATTCTTGTCATCACCCTCGATTCTCAATCTCGATCTCACTCTAAACTCTCTCGATCTCACTCTAAACTCTATCGATCGAGCAAAACCCTCTTCATCCTCCTCTGTTTCTTGCTTTGTTGTTGTTAAAGTTGGCTCGATCTCGTCTGTGAGTGCTATCTCACTTTGTTCTTCGATCTATTCGTCTTTTTTACACCTCTTTCTCACACTTTCACTTATTTTGTTGTTGATTGCTCCTTCGTCCATCTACTCTGGTTGGTTGATGCTTGGTTGTTCCCTAGATCGATTAATTTGAAGCCTCCTCTGGTGAGTTTTTCAATCCATCTACTCTGGTTGGTTGATGTTTGGTGGCTTCTCTTTCTTGCTTTCTCAGTTTTGCATTTTAACTTCTCGGGTCAATTATCTAAGATCTTTTTTGGTTGGTGCATGCATGTTGTTTGCTTGGATCGAGCCATCTTCTACCTCCTCTGGTAAGTGTCTTATCGGATTTGGTTGAAACTATCAATCCATTGTAAATATGATGCTCACTCTTTCATTAGTTTGCTTGTTTGTGTTTCTTTGCAGATTCAATGTCCCCTAATTGAGATATGAATCGTCAGTGGAAAGCTATTTTGATCCATCGGAGGCTAAGTCTGGTGAGGTCAACGGTCCAAATAAGTCCTCTCATGTTGAAGTGGCCCCTGATTCTGAGGAGAGCAATGCTGATTCGGAATCTATTGATGGTGAATTTGCTCTTGATTCTCTCGGGGATAATTAGCTAAGTCCCCTGAGCTATCTATTTTCCTTTAAAGTCTGTTCTTAGTCTTGCAATTTGCTTGCATGCTATGTGCTTTATCCCCTCTTGGCTGTGTTTTTGTGTGTGGTTCCATATAGAACCTGCTTGCTATTTTGTTGATGACTGTTATAACCATGTTTGTTAATCTGTTCATGGTTGTGTTTGTGTTTATTATATGTGGCATGCTTGTGACCCCTGTTTGATAATCACACATGATGTTTTCGTTTCTAGTCGTAATTGTTTGCATGATTGTGACCCTTGTTGTAAAGTATGGGACAATTGATAGAGAGAGCTAGTGTTTATGCATTTGAAATGAGATGGTTCCTCTTATATGCTACACTTTGTTCTGTTTTTTTCTTTTATCGATGATGATGCCTTTCAACTGAGATGCTTGTTCTTTTTATGCCTATATACCAATGAAATTTAAGTGGAAGCTAGCCATGATAATGGCTTTGGCACGCCACTAGCTGTCATGTGTAAGGAGGGTGAACAAGTATTGATGATTTATGGGGACTTCTGAGATTAATTTTTTTTCTTTGATCAATGATGATTCGTATTGAAACTGAGATGCATGTTCTTTTATGGTTCCATATTCTTGTTGTTTACCTTGTTGAGACATTAAATTTTGATGTTACTCCTAACATTGTTCCCTTTATGAGATGTCCCCTTTTTGTTGGAATTTGATGCAGTCTCGCTCATCAGAATTTGGAACCTTTTTTCGCTGCTGAGCTTTGCCTTAGATGACCGATGAGGTGAACATGGTGTTAGTTGGTGTCGTGTCGCCTCTAGTGTGTGTAATCCCTCTTCTTCTATCCATTACCCCTGTTGGCTCATTCAGATCAAAGTTGTACTCAGATTATACTGGTGGGACTACAAACTCTGGAGGTGGATCTTCATTTAGGTCAAACACTGAGGCCATGAGGTTAAAGCAGTGATGCAAAAAAAAATGGTGCAAGATTTTTTTTTCCTTAAAAACAAATCTGTATATTCTTTCCTTTTCTGTTTTGTAAGAGATGTTCTCTTCTTTGGCTGTAAGCATTTGTGTGTGTTGGTAGGTGAATTATAAAGCCATAAATTGGTTGTGTGGGATAATCCATGTGCATTGAATGTTGTTTTGTTATTAATCCCCTTAAACTTTCTTTGTGTTTTAATTGGTTGAAAAGTCCCCATATGAATTTCCACCTTTTAAGCAACTCTTTCTCTTTCTTCTTTTATGACAAAGATTGTACTTCTTTTGTTTTCTTAATAATTGTGCTATTTTGCTTTATGGACAAATAATTTGGGACAGAGGGAGTAATTAGTACCGATTGACTTTTGTTTTCAGCGGGTTAATGATTGGTTTATTAATTTTTAATACAAAAAATAATAATAATTAATAATAATTAGGCATCAACTGCCTTTTGTTTTGGCTGATTATTTTATTAAAAAAATTAAACAAGTCGGTTAACCAATAAACCTTACTGAGTTTCACGGTTAACCGATAACGAACAGTACGGTTATGGTTATTGAAATTTACTAACCGAAATTCCGGTTAACTGATGTCCGGTAAACCGACCGTGCCCACCCCTAGACTATACTATCCTAATGTAATAATTATTATTCATTGAAAGGAATGAAACATCAATATTTAAGTGACAGATTTCACTCCCTGAAGTGAATGAAACAACTTCATTTTATCATTTGAGTGATAATTCTCATCCCTCGATGTAGACGAAACAAATGAATTCATCCCCCCGAAGTGGATGAAAAATAAATGTTTTTTTACTTGAAGTAAGCGATGAAACTAAAGTCAACTCTTGAAGTAGATGACACAATTCATATGCAAATTGAAAGAAAAAAGTTTTCCTCTCTAGACATAGATGAAAAGTTTATACATATGAAAAATATTGTCTCTTGGAGTAGATAATAAAGGCTTACAAAAATATCACATCATGAAGTATGTGACAAAAATATTTGAGAGACATCATGTTCAAATTCTTGTCACTAGAAGTTGAAATTTTTTTTATGTTAAACTTTAATTATATTTCTTTATTTATGTTTCTCAATTTAATTATTAATGTTATTGTTTACATATACTTTTATTTATTCTTAAAGTTAAAACTTAGAATCCCCTTAATTGCATACATATACGATATTTGTCCCAGTAGAGTCCATTTAAAATCATCCCTAACGACGACGACGACGACGACGACGACACCGACGACACCGACGACGACGACGACGACGACGACGACAACAACAACAACAACAACAACAACAACAACAACAACAACAACAACAACAACAACAACAACAACAACAACAACAACAACAACAACAACAACAACAATGACCTAGTGAGGTTTCGCTCGAGCGAAATCTAGGGGTCAAGATGGAGGTACCCCTGCCCTAAGGAAGGGGGTACGCCCGACAGACCCGCGTAGAGTTCAAGCTGCGCAATACAGATGGTTAGCATAAGACAATAAAAGCGCTCAAAAACGAAAAGGGGGACTCAAAGCACAAAAGCGATGAAAGAAGTATCTCTCCCATCTCTGTTTGATCAGCGTATCTTCTACTACGACGCGTCCCTCTTCGTCCTTGAGGCACTTTACCTTGTCTAAGTCCCTGCTCCTCCTTTCTCTTGCCCTGGCCAACCTATAGAGGACTCGCTCACCCCCTTTTTCATCCAGTGCCTACAGACTCTCATACGCTGACTCCTTTGCGCTTGCCACCGCCCTTCTTGCTACCTTCTTTGTTGCCTTGTACTCTGCTAACCTTGCCTCCTTTTTTGTCTCCCCGCTCCTAACCCAAGCTTTGTAGACTATCTGTTTTCCCTTAACCTTTTCTTGTATCTCATCATTCCACCAAGGCACCACCCTTCTGTTGTCACTTATACCTTTCGACATAACAAGGACTTGGCATGCCGCCCTGCGAATACACTCTGCCATCTGGCCCCGCATCTCATTGGTGTCACTCCTCTCACGCCACGCTCCTTTTGCCTCTACTTCCTCACAAATCCTCTCTCTTAGGCTCTGTGCATTTGCTTCTAATAGGCGTCACCACCTGATCCTAGGCTGCGCCCTACTACATGCTCTTCTCTTTTTGCTCGTCCACTTAAAATCCAGAACTAATAACCTGTTTTGTGTCACCAAGCCTTCAAACTGAATTACCTTACAATCCTTTCATCCTCCTCTGTCTTCCTTCCTGACCACAAAATAGTCGATCTGTGACTTACCCAACTGCTCTGAAACGTGACCAATTATTCTTCCCTCTTTCTGAACCACGAGTTTACCACTATACACCCAAAGGCTGCTGAGAAATCTAGCAAGGCATGACCACCCTCGTTCCTGTCTCCAAACCCCCACCCCCATGTTCTTCCTCAAAGTTGTCCCTAGCCTTCCCAATATGACCGTTTAAGTCTCCACCAATCATTAGATGCTCTGACCACCAGTCATCCCCAAAGAAATGAAATAATAAATCTCATTACTCCTTGGAGTAAGTAATGATAGAAAATATCACTTCTTGGAGAAGATGATAAATTTGTGTGATAATTACCATCTCCTAAAGTAGATGATTAATCTATGCATAAGAGTCTTATCTTTGGAAGTGGATTTACATACACAACTCATTAATTCTTGTAGTAAATGATGAAATGAATTCATCATTGGAAGTAGATGAGTGTATTATCTCTTGGAATAGATGATAAATAGTTCAACAAATTAACTCACATTCTCACCCAAAGTTGAAAAATGAGACATGTTTGGGAGAATTATGCATCACTTGACATTCTAGTAGGATCGTGCTAAGTTGTAAAGATAACTTATCATCATCAACTTCATAAGAGCATGGAGACTCTAGTCTTGACAAATAGAGATCATTGTTAACTCTTAGAGTGTTAGGCGATCCCATGCAAAATCATATACTCCCAGTTGTAGTACAAGAAATGTGGATCTATTTTATTTTCAAAAATATTTCTAAATAAACTAGAAGTTCAAGGTTATTTTTTGACCAACCTCTTGCATGCCAGGAGGATGCCTCCTTCGAAAGAGGGTGTGAAAGAGGTTGCGATATATTACGCATTTGGATGTAATCATAGTTATGACTTATAGGTAGGATGTTGTAGGTTAATTTTGATGTCTAGAAGATCATCTGAGATACATATACAAGATATTCTATAAGTGTATAGGCCAATATGAGTATAAGTGTATAGGCCAATATGATTCAAAGTAAAGTTCTGAATGCACCCAATTTTTAGGCATCTATTTTGTTATACATTTAGAAATCAAGATAATGGTGTATTTGATTTTATTTGATGATCTCCCAAACTTATGTATGGATCACCAACACTCTTCAATGGTAAAAATCATATTTGTCAATGGTGTCACACCAAATACTATTTGAAAACCAAAAGTTTTCACAATCATACACATGAAAATTTTGGTGTGAATGCTATCATTACTCTAGAAGAATCTCTTATTGAATAATGTGTTATCACTAACCGAAAGTTAGTTGATGATAAGATATATTTTTTGGCATGATCGATTTAGTCACTTGAGTGAAATAATGATGCGCATGATCATTGTAGGATCTGAAGATCCTAAGACTTTGTATCTCTTCCTAAGAGTGACCTTATATATGTAAGGCTTGTGCTCTTTACAAATTTGCAACAAAGTTGGTATAATTCAAGTAAATACAAAGTCTCATATGCTCCTTTACTAAGTTCAAGTGATATAAGAGGACCAATTACATCATCACCATGTGAGTCATTGTGGATTATCATATAATGTTGAAAGAAGCATCAACTCATTGGTTTCATTAAAAAAAGAGTGGAACGAAAGTAAATTAGTTTAATGGTTGAGCATTAAGTAGTTCTCACACACATTCACAGAATGATCTATTAGAGTCGCCAATAATGTGATCATAATCGATAGTTAGGCAAGTGTGCGCTATACATGACAGACATGACTTGGATAAGTCGTCGATCAAATAGGGTCATGAAAGATGAATGTTGATAATTTAATTCGACTTGGACCGGCCGCTTATAGAAAATTCTCCTAATTTAAGCTTGTATCTAGAAGAGATTAAATGTTTTATATGTCCTCCACCTCCCTGGATGATTTTTAAGTAATTCCACACAAATGAAAGTTGGGATTAGACGACGAGGGGTTTGGGTCTTTATCATTTATAAAATACCTAGAGCTTATAAGAGGTGATCAGTATATTGCTCGGTATTAAGATTAACACTTTGTTGAGGTGAAAATCCCAACTTTAAAGGAAGAATAAAGTGAGACTAGAAGTTAAGAAATTACATGGGATGTAATTAATTTAAATTTGGAGAAATCTAAACCAGAAGTTTTGGAAATTGAGAATGCACTAGTTTGTTTGGAGACTCTAGGAAGTAACTCCAAATAAACACATATCAAATGATTCTCAAGTACGCTAGAAGCATAATAGACATGTAGGCTCTAAGGATACCATTCTCCGAAAGAGGAAAGAACTGATAATATTAAAAAAAGGTGATGATATGTTGACTGAAAACAAACATGAAGATAGAATTCATTAAAGAAATTTTAATCTAAACACACTTAAAAAAAATGACATTGGCAACAATTTTGAAATATCAATTAGTTGTGTAAGTCACAAGAAAAGTGTACTGGGAAGAAGTGGCCATTGCTGATATCTTTGCTTATTCAGTTGTTGTGGAAGTCATGGAAGATGATGACAATGGAAGAATTTCAACATCAAAATGATTCAGAAAGTTGGAAAGAAGTAGAGTTGGATGTGTTGAATAAACAAGGTGTTTTGGGCCAATAGTTCCTATACTAGAAAATGTAATACAAGTCGGCTATAAGTGGATGTTCATACAAAAATGAAATGAACATAATGAATTTTTCATGTAGAAATCTCGACTGATTGTGCAAGGTTTTTCACAAAGCCTGAAGTGGATAACATGGAAATGTATTCACCTGTAGTGGAAGGAATAACAGTCAGATTCCTTATTGCTTTAGTCGTTGGTGAATGATTTAAGATGCAATTTATGGATATGGCAACGACTTATTTATATGGGTAATTAGATAAAGACATACATGAAAATCCCAAATGAATTGAAAATGTCCGAAGCATTTGAATCAATACCACGTCATATTAATTCTAGGATGTTATGTGGATTGAAGCAATTAGGCAGAATGTGGTATAGTTACTTTAGCGAGTATCTACTAAGACGAGGATTTGTGGGTGAAAAAGTCCTTGAATTTTCATAAGGGGAAGAGTTTCGTGCGAATGGGCGCCCAGGTGAGAATTGAGAATAAATCTCGTTCATTCCTTCGAAAAAAATCAACTTCCTTGATTAAACATTCATTAAAAAAATAAAATACGGCACGGACGAATTTTTCCCGTATTATTCATGTATTTTTCAATAAAATCTGGCACAGACGAATTTTTCCCGTATTATTCACGAATTTTTCGAAAAATATGTTTTAATGAGACATGCCCAATTTGTTCATTAAAACTAGCGATTTGTTCATCAATATTCACCATTTGTTCATCAATACTAACTATTTGTGCATCGAGTTTTTGATAACAATGTTCATCGATTTTTAACTTTTTTTCATATTTAATTTTATTTTTCAACCTTATTTATGTGTATGAATACAATATTATATAGTTTTTATGCACATATAATTAGTTTCGATATACCAATATTTGTTCATTGATATACTAGTATTTATTCATTGATATAACTTTGTTTGTTCATTGATAAACCATTATTTGTTCATTGATATACCCATATTTTTTCATTGATATACTTCTTTTTGTACATTGATATAACCTTGTTTGTTCGTTGGTATATCCTATTTGTGATTAGAAATATACTTATGTTTATGTGCCAATACCATCAATTTGTACATTTAGGACTATTAATGTCATCAACTTGTACATTTAGGACTATCTATTTGTGCATTTTTTGTATTTATTTTGTGTTTTTAAGGCTATCTTGAATGCAAAGGATAATACAAATGAAGTGCTTTAAGGCTAACTTGTCAATACGAATGAAGTGCTCAATGTAGTACCTAAACAAGATAAGTTTGATTTAGAAACTTGAATACAAAGAATAATAGATAAATAATGTGACTTTGCAATAATATGGTGTATACTAAGAGGTTACTAATGAACAAACATGCATTTAGCAATGAACAATTATATGAAAAGGCAATGAACAAATATGCCAAAATCAATGAACAAATATGCACAAACCGATGAACAAATATGCCAAAACCAATGAACAAACATGAATATAACAATGAAAAAATATGCATGTATCAATGAACAAATATGCATAAACCAATGAACAAATTGATGTTACTAAAGAACAAATATGTACAAACCGATGAAAAAATATGTCAAAACCAATGAACAAATATGCCAAAGTGTTGATGAACAAATCCGTAGTATTGATGAACAAATCCACAATACTGATGAACAAATCCACATTTTCAATGAACAATCTAGGCGCGTGTCCTATTTCCGTTTTTTTCAAAAATACGCGAATAATTCGCCAAAAATTCGCCTGTTCCATTCTTTCCCCTTTTTAAGTGAAATGATCAATGCCTTTGATTTTTCTTGATCCAACGGCTCTTGTTCTTTTTTATTTCAAACATGAGCGCCCATTCGGACCTGAACCGGACTCTTTTCATAAAATGAATATAGTTGCATTATTTAATCATTGATGTTTATGCTGACGATTTAAATATTATTAGAACTCCAAAAGAGGTCAGATTAGTAGTTTATTACATGAAAGGAGAATTTGGAATGAAGGAATTAGAAACTACCAAGTATTGTCTCAGCTTGGAGTTCGAGAATATAAAGAATGGGATAAAGGGCTCATTGAATTTGGTTAAAGCACACCCAATAAGTACACAAATAGTAGTAAGTAAGATCACTGACTGTGGAAAAGGACCACATTTCTCCCCTATTAGAAAATGAAGAGATATTAGTGATGAGATATTTTTCAGTCGTTTACCTATCAAAGTAACGTTAGCTTTACCAAACTCAGTAGAGCGGTAAGTATGGGTCGATCCCACAAAGACTCGTGTATTTATGTTCTTACTTGCGTGCCAAGTAAAGTAAATATGGGGGATTTTAGTGAATATTTATCTAATCTAATATGCAAACTAAAAACTAACTATGAATGCAAATATGATTGTAAGAAACAAGTATGAGAAAAGCGTGTTCAACTAGTTAAATCCATCATAGATATGCTTATTGATTATTGATTCTCTTGATTCTCAATTCACTTGAATAATCTACCTTGGATTATAATCCAAAACTTTACATTTAGTTGAAAGAGCTAACAGTCTGAACAACCATAATCATCTAACAACCTAGAACAATATCTAGATTCAATTAAACGACAAATTTAAGTTCAAAGTATCGATGCATGTTTTAAGAGTCTGAACAAATACTCAACGCAAACAACTAATCAAGTTATCTGTGGTTTATTCCCTTCCACAATTGAATAGCCCGAACAGGTCCAAACAATTATAATTGCTACTTTATCTAATCAATCCCAAATTGGACTTAATCAGATTAGTTGTAAATGGAATAAAACCTATCCAAGTTATTGAGAATCATTCAAACCTCACAATAATATGCAATCTATGATTTCAATAACTAGTCAAACACAATGAATTTAGCAATGTATAATTAAATTAAAGAAAAACTTACAAATGTTCAAAGTTTGCTCTTTGAGAGAAAAACCCTAGCCTCCAAAAGTATCATCTAAGTTATGATAAAAAGATAAACTAACAAGAGCTTAAATATGTCTTCAAAAACAATCCTCCAAACCCTACAAATAAGTACATATTCAGACAAATAATAAAACAAGCCCAAAATGCCAAGCCTAAAAGTCGGCCCAAACGTCCGCATGAAATTCCAGATTGCGCGGGTTGCATCCATATTGCGCGGCCGCGTAATTGCTTCCCAACCCGCGCAATCAGCTCCTGGAGATATTGCTCAGGCGCACAATCCTCCTTTGCAAATGGAATAATTCCTTTCTTCCTTGTTATTTCACTTCGACTCTTCAACACTCCTTTGCACCACGTCCTAGCTCACTTCAACTGTTCTAACTACCACCATGATCAACTAGAACTCGTCCCGCTTTTCCTCATAAACCTAAAAACCTACAAAACTGAGCAAACAAGCGCAATCTACCCAACAACACAAGATCCTAAAAACTAGATTAAAACCAATCTAAAACTAGCTAAAACTTAAATAAAAGATGCATCTAAACTACTCCTATATGCAAGCTATCAATTAGGTTCTAAAGTACCATATATTAGTGCAATAGGTGGATTAATGTACCTTGCTTCATTGCCTCAATAACGTCATTTCATGTGACAATGAGTTATTCTCTCCCTAAACATGCAATAAAGATTGTTGGTCCATAAGTGCCAAATCTTCTATAAAAATCCATGATGACATATATCTATTGCCTAAAGAATGTATGTTTAATTGAGGGGGAGCATTATTCCACGATTGTACTCTTTTTCCTTTGACTTTGTTTTTTATTCCACTGAGTTTATCCGATCAAGGTTTTTAACGAGGTAGTTCATCATATAAGGTCAATAATGAGACAATCTCGACCCGTAGTTCGAGATATGCGAAAGAATGAGATTTTTATCCGTCCACCAAATCAAGTTGAAAAGGATCCAACAACAATGTATGGAGATAATGAATCTTGTGCCTCCAAAAATCAAGAAAGGAAGGCGATATGACACAACACGTACCAGTGAAACATTTCTGCAATTGCAAGATTCAACTCAAAGGCGGGATGGATTCTCAATTTACTTAAGCTAGGAGGATATATATTTCAAGTTGAGAGGTAGAATCATATCTATCTATCTATCTAATTGAAAAATTTGACTATTTATGCCTAATTCTACTAATTAAATATAGAGTCTAAATATCTAATTCTATAATTAAAACAAGCAGTAGAGTTGGTTATCAAGTGTGGTAATCCCACCTTGATAAAGGGAGGTCTTGGGTTCAAATCCCACCTCCAACATCCTGCATGATAAAAGGTGTGTAACCTCCTGCAGATTAGGGTGAATGGGCTGCAGCTAGCCCATGGCTTGTGATTGAGCGCCACCAGTCAGATCGCCGATCGAGACTGGCTGGAGGCTGGCCTATTGGTCAGAACGCCGAATGAGGCGGGCCGAGAAGGTGGGTTCATGTGGGCTTGATCACATCATAGTTGATATAGTTTATTTTACATAAATGCAAAAATATTCCAAAAAAGACTTGATTATCTAATTAATTAGATATCCATTAAAGTCCTCAAACTTTTCACATTTCTAAACAACTTTTTATATTTCAAAACCTCCATCTTTTCCAATTTTCATATGCAATATATCAATATCTCTTATTCTCATACATGTTCACAACAATTATAAAAATGATAGATTGTAGAAGAGTTCTGGAAATGTTTACAAGAAGCCAAGATGGTGGTGAAGAAGAAAAGCATATGTGGATGTACACACAAAAATGCATGGGTAAAAATGTTATCTTGCATTGAATGTGTGAATATCAACCAAGACAATTCAAATGTTTAAGAGCATGTACAAAATTATTTTTTGAGTAGGAAAAGATTAGGCCAGGAAAACTCAACCTAGGGCATCCTTACGGATGAGGGTTTGTAGCCCTGAGTGGGTCTGAATCAAATCCGCCACTTTGTTGCAGTCACGAGGTGTATGGAGGAAATGAACAACCTCAAAGGACTATAGAATAGCTAACGTATCAACAATTAGCATTTCAATTTGCCATGGACAAGATCTACTTCCTTTTAAAGCATTGATGACAATAAGGTTGGGTCTCCTTCAATTTTAATTTTCGAGAGGTGTCTAGCCGTAGCTCCGCAAACCTGATTCTTACATTCTTATAGCCTCGACCTGAGTAACACTCCAATTTTCGTTTGCAGTAGCGTTTATTTTGATCATTCTTCCACTATCATCCCTAATAATATATCCCGTTGTTGATAGAGTTTCTTGACAACAAATAAATTTATAAGTCAAGACCCCGCTGAGTACAGTGGAGTAAGGATCGTTCCACAGGAAGCAAGGTTGTTGGTTTATCAATCTAATAAAAATCAAATCAAATTAAACAAAACACTCAATAGATGCCTCGTTAACGACCTTGTCAGGATCGTTACCGAACCACCGAACACAAATATACCAATTAACGACCTAATAAAATTCTAATTAATACTCGGTACCGAAGCAAGTATTCAGCAACGAAGATTTATTAGAAATAATTCAATTAAAACAAAAATCTAGGATAAGGGACACCACAACATAGCCAAGCATAAAAATTCGTAAGAAGATAAGATCATGCCTTTAAATAGATAGAGTCATCAACTTTCATTGACTTAACAAGTAAATTAATCTATTTTCATAAGCTAACTCACTCAATTGCTTGTTTTGGATCTAAAGCTTGAAACTTTCATTTTCAAATAATATCAACCTTCAAGTTACTAACTTTCTCTTTCAATCAAGTTAAAACTCAAATTACCTCAACTCCCGCTTCGGTATTAAGCACAACAAACAATCTCAATAAAGATAAAAGGCATTCAACACACAATCTTACTCATCAAACATGCTCAACTATGTCGGGCTTAACCCCGACCCTAGAAAAATGGACTACTCACTACTCATGATTAAGAAACTAAAAACTTCAATAAAAATAAACATTGAAACAAAACTCAAACTTAAATTAATAACAAAAATATTGTCTTACAGAGATCCAGAAGGAAACCAAAACCAAAACAATCACCGAACCATAAACTCGATCAACGAACCTCGGAAACCATCGTTACCGACCCTCGTCACCGACTTCCGATCCGGTTCTCTCTCCTTCGGCCTTCCTTCTCCTCCAAAACTAGCTCTAAAACTCTACTCCAAAATTAAGCCCCCCCTTTCTATGCTAGATAGAAGGGTATTTATACTAGAAAATCCAAAAAAACTAAAAAGGCTAAAAGATAAAAACTTTCCTAAAAAGATAGAAACAATCTCTAAAAGATAGAAATAAAATCTAGAAAGATATTAAACCCTAAAATACATATTCTAATAACCCATAAAGATTCTAAAAAGATACTCAACCGATACGGAAATAAATTCCCGCTCAGGATCGGTGAATAATAAAATAATACTCCGAAATCTTTCTCTTCGTGGCCTCGTTAACGACCCTTCACAGCTTCGTTAACGAGCCTGGGGTTTTGTTTTCTTCAACACCTCCTCTCGTACTCTCGAGCTTTGACTTCTTAAATCTTGCACTTTCCCGTCCTTCACTGTGATGCTCCAAATTTAGCTCCATTTAGCTCCTTTCCTCGCTAAAACCTGCAAAATACACAAAATAGCGTAGATTCCACCCTTTTCGTAGATTTATGCAAAACTATCTAAAAACACTTAAAACTAAACCTAAACTAGACAAAATTAATCCTAGTAAGCAAAGAAAACCTATCAAAAAACTATACCAAAAATGCGAACATCAAAATACCCCATACTTAGACTTGCTTGTCCTCAAGCAATAAACAAGATACTAACCAAAACCAAAACAAATCATGCTTATCAAGACATAGCCATCTTCAAAAAGCAACGTCTACACATAAGAAAATTATAGCAAAAGACTATTAACATCCTCACACATATATGCACTTAAATAGACATAAAATAATACAATCCAACCTCTCAAGGGATATAATGTGTTTCACTCCACTCTCATGTGTTTTGGGCTTATAATTTCAATCTCTCAACTCATCCTATATACAAAAGCTCATAGAAATTGGAACTTATATCACCAATACTCTCCACCCAAGATTTGTCAAAACAAGCAAAGAATCATCAAGATTACTTAGGATCAATGAAAAACTTCATAGAAGCTTCCATTCGGTCGGGTTGTAATGGGGCTTGGTAATAACAATAGGGCGTGGAAAATATTTTGGTCATGTGGTGCTAATAATATCCGGGAATCAAAGACTCCTAAAAACTAACACTTCCAAAACTCTCATAAAAACATATACCAAACTCACTCTTCATATTAGGCACACTCATTTTTACTCACCCTTTATCATCCTAGAAAGTCTCATAATTAAAAATAAAAGAATCTCTCGATATTATCTTTAAACACAAATGCACTTCTACTTTTCCTTTCTTTCTCTCTTTTTTATATTTTTTTTTTCTTTTTTTTTCTTTCGCTGCCTCGTTAACGAACCCACATCCGGGTCGTTAACGATCCACCGTATACATTTCTTCCCTTCAAGCTTAATTGTGCATCTTTTTATCAAGAGACCTTTCTTACATATAATAACAAGAGACTTCCAATGTACCCTTCCCAAATACCCTTTAATTCAAACAAATAGAAACTCTTTTCTTTTCAACAAAACACAAGACTTCACCTCTCCAATCTAAGTCCTAATTCCCGGATAGGGTCAAGCTTATCTTGGCTAGGGGATAATTTTTGTGGAGCTAAAAATAAAAGGTTTCAGGCTAGAATTGGTTATCAAAAGAAGGAATAATGTAAAGGTAGATAGGGGATAATAGGGCTCATAAAAATAAGTTCTCTATCATATGATCTTCACAAGTAATGAACTAAAAATCTTATAAGGGTCTCAAGAAATAGATAACCATCACAATTCCAAGAGATAATATGCATAAGGAGAGTAAATCACACAAAAAAAAGAAGAGGGATTTTTAAATGTTCTCCCTAAAAGGCCAAAAAATTCTCACAAGGTAGGTTTTGTTGGATTGCATCATCCATGCTATAAAGTATATGTGCTCAATTTCATCTAATGCTATTCTCTTCTAAAAACAATAATTTCAATTTTTAAGAATTCGGCTATACTTTCAAAGACATGTTTGCAAGGAATTATATGATCAAGCTAGTGATTGCTATCATAGAACTTTTTTAAGAAGGGATATCTATCAATTCTAAACTCTTTTTGGATTTTTCAAATTTTGGATTTTTCAAATTTTTCAATTTTTTGGTTTTTTCGATTTAACAGAAGTAACAACTACATAGAACATAAAAACACCTAGGACATAGTTTTTCTACTTTTCTTCCCACCCCATACATAAAATTACAGTGTCCCCACTGTAAGAAAAATAAGAAGAATAGGGAAAAAAAATAGAAAAAAAAACAAAAAATTAAAAAGAAAAAGAAAGACATAAAACTTACAAAAGTGGAAACAAGGAAAGGAAACTTCATCTTGAGCTTGATCAACGGTTTGGTGGAGGAAAGTAGTGCTCAAAGTTCCCCATGAAGTCATACATCGTCCTCCAACGCTCAGCATCCTCTGCCTCTCTCTGACGTTGCCGCTCGTCCTCCATCGACATACGAGCGGAGTAGACGGTTTCCCATCTATCCATCCTCCGATGAATGTGATCGGTCTGAAGGTGAAGCTGCTGCATCCGTGCAGAAAGATCCTCGTCCCATGGTGGTGGTATGCTCGATCCTGCATACTCAGGTTGAGGAGGTGGTGGGTAGTGAGGCTGGAAATGGTCTTGATACATCACCGGGTTGTAAGGCATTAAGCCATATGCATGAGGGTCGATAGGAGCTGGTGGAGGGTCGACAGGAGCTTGCGGTACCTCGTTAACGAAGCTGGTTGCCTCGTTAACAATGTTAGGTGGTGGCTGGAAATGGTCGTTAACGACCCTGGTTGGCTCGTCGACGAAGATGTTGCCTCCTAGTTCCTCCGTCTCCATGTCTTCTTCTGTAAAGTTGAGCTCCTCAATGTCGCCCTCGGTGTCGGCTTCCTCGGTGTCATTGCCTACGACTTTGGTATCTTCTTGCTCATCTTCTTCTTCATATTCGTCCACATCGTCCCGCTCAAACCGGGTGTGACATGGCCTAAGTGAGAGCTCATCCTCCGATTTTGGCTCCAATGGGTAAGGCTGGCCCGTCCACACTTCGTACCAATACGGTACGTAGAGTATCTCGTACATGTCGAGGGAGGGTATGACTACTTGATCTCGAACCTTCACCTTGTAACCTCCCTGGGCTTGCACGAAAATCCCGGCACTATACCAATAGTTCTTGTTGAGGAGTTGAGCGTGGGCCGGTGTGTAGCGAGTGAGATCCACTCCAAGATTCTTAGCCAAGAGGCTAACCAAATTGCCACACCACACCTCCTTGGACTTGTGGGACTTCTCGACATAGTAGAGTCATTCGTACCCCAAATTCAAGGGGCTGGGCTCCTCGAAGAGGATGGTGCGGAAGCAAGCGACCTCCGTCCTTGTAGGCCGGTTCAACTCCTTCTTCGGCCAAAATGTTGCGGCGAGGACTCTCAAGATAATCCGGAAGATGGGGTTGACTATGGTTGCCCCGGATAGCGCCGCAGTGGAGGATTGAACCTCTTCGGTGATGTAGCTCCAAGTGCGGGTCACTCGGTAGTCCTTCAAGCTATAGTCTCTAGACGGGTTTGGGAGATCCAAGATTGCATTGAACTCCGCCATGGTGAAGTCACGGTCCTCGTTACCGAACCGGAACCGAATGCGTCTTGGTGAGATCTTTGACGAGAAGTTGGTCTCCAAGGTGGCCAAGAACTCGGATGTGAGGGCCGGATAATGTGGCAAGCTCTCTTGCTTCAATAAGTGTGCGGCCCCAAGGATGATGAAGGCGTCCTTGACATCCGTATAGATGCCCGTAGAGACGGCGCTAGACTTCGAGAACCATCGGGTGTAATGGTCCTTCTCCAAGAAATCCCGGTAGCGCCGTACTTGGCTTTGACTGCTCAAAATCACATCGTCCACCCGGGGTGGAGATGGAGACCTGTGGTTCCTCCTCTTCTTCTGGGCTCGGGTAGCGGGTCTGCTTGAACTAGCCATGGATCCTACAAAATAATCGAAAATTTTCCAAGATAAGATCCACTCAAAAATAATAGGTACGAGACCCCATACTTGGTCTCAAAATTAACCTCGGAATTATTCATAAACTACCCAATTGGGTTGTTCACGAGTCTGAGCTCGGATCGATCATCTTATAAAGTGCAGGGTCGTTAACGAGCCTGGGTGGGTCGTTAACGATCCGCCGAGAGCAAAACCAGAAATTTCCGAAATTAAATCTACCTCTAATTTAGCACAAATCAAGCATGCAATCTTCTATTATTCTCCACAATTCCCTCATTGGGTAAAAGCACCCCATACTTACTCAATTACCCATCCCTAACATGCTAAAAATTTCCTGGAATTTTGACATGCAAAGTTCGAACTTTTAGATCTAGAACAAGAAAAATTCATGCTTTCTTAACTAAAGGGTTACAATAGCTAATCTATCATGAATAATCTTACCTAAAACATGAACAACTAAGCACAATCAATAATTTTTAGAACGGAATTTAAGCATGCTCATCGATCTCCCTAAAAATCATGATTCAAGATATGAAATTTAACCCTATAGATAATCAATCATGCAATTTCAAGCAAGGGTTTAGAAATCATACCGGAGAACCGTGAATTAAAAGAACAAGGGTCGAAATCGGGGAGGTTAACGAGCTCGTCGTCGGTGGGTGGCTTCTGAACTCCGGTACCGATGGTGGCTCCGGTGGTCCTTAGCGTGGGATTTCCGACTCGGTGGGAGAGAAGGGAAAGGGGTTGAGAGAGTTTTGGGTTTGAGAGTGAATGTAGGAGAGATTGTGGTAGAATTTTGGGAGGGGTAGAAGGGTTTTTATAGGAGGGGTAAGGATAGAGGGGGGTGGCGGCTAGGGTTAGAAAAATTAACTAGGTTAGAATTACTTACCTGCCCCGTATTGTGACGAATCGGGTCGTCTGAACCGGGTCGTTAACGACCCTGGGTGGGTCGTTAACGAGCCACCGTAGCCTCCTTGAGTGAATTTCGACCCCTTTTTCCTGAAATCTTTGTTAGCTCAAAAATCTTATTTCTATCCTATTTAAAACTAAAAAAAGAAACACAATAAAAGAAAGCTAAGAAATAATCTAAAAATAAAAATAAAAAGAGAATAAAATAAACTAAACCTATTCTAAAAAGGCGGCTTGCCTCCCGTAAGCGCTATGTTTAACGTCGTTAGCCCGACGAGCTCTCTTGCTAGTCTCATGGTGGTTCATGTCTGGCCATGTTGTGGTCTTGAGATACCTTGCTTGTAGCCTTACTGCCTCTGTGCACTTGAATTGCTAAATTAGGACCTTCTTCTTCTATCAGCAAGCTCGATATCCCTGGATTGTTAGTGTAGTCCGAAAGCCAAGGTGGTTTGGACTTTTTTGTAACCTCTGTAGTAGGGCCTTTGTGTACGTGAGAATCAGTTATCGACAGATGTGGCTCGGTAGGAACTGTGGTGTCGAGTTCGGGTTGAGTCAACTCTAGTTGTGCCACTCCAATTGGGTCGTTAGCCTTCTGATCTAAATTGAATTCCACCCGTTCCTCTCCTATATCAAAAGTGAGGAGTCCCTTTCGCACATCAACTCTTGCTCCTGCTGTGGCTAAGAATGGTCGCCCGAGAATTATGGGGACATGAGGGTCTTCAGGCATATCAAGGACAATAAAATCATTTGGTATAAAGAATTTCCCGACTTGAATAGGGTAATCGTCCACTACTCCCGTGGCCTTGACACTTGACCCATCTGCCATGTACAGATTCATGTCTACTGGTTCTAGTGGTCCCATATTGGCTTTAGACCATATTGAGAGTGGAACAAGACTAGCACTAGCACCAAGATCGCATAAAGCCTTGAACTTGTGGTTGCCTATGCCGATTGTGATTGCAAACCTCCCAGGATCTCCAAGCTTTTCTGGAAGAGCTATGGATCTGACCTCGTCCTGCAGCTCTGTAATAGATCTTTTCCTGCTAAGAATATCTTTCAAGAATTTTGTGTAAGCCGGCATTTCGCTTAGGGCCTCAGCGAATGGGATGGAAATATTAATGCCCTGAAGAATCTTAACGAAACGCTTGAACTTACTCTCAGTAGAGTCCATGGATTTCTTAGTTGGAAATGGAAGAGTTTTCACCATTCTCGGAACCAAGTTAGGCTCGAGAGGTGAGAGTACCGGGTCGACATTGGGGTCGTTTGGTGTCCTCGGTGGGTCGTTACCGACCCTGATGGGGTCGTTAACTACCCTGGAATTTAGAGGAGGACTCGGTTTAGAGAACTTACCTGGGTTGGGCTCGTCAGGAATCGCCGGAGCCTCGTCATCTTGTCTCGTAAGCTCGGTACTAGCTCTCGCTGGCTCGTTAACGAGCTGGTTGGCGAGATCTTGTTCTTCCTTCTCTTCAGCTTGAACTCTCTCCGGTAGTGTCTTCCCGCTTCTGAGGTGTACCGTTGCTATTTGGCCTCTAGGGTTCTCCTCGGGACGGCCCGGGAGTTGCCCTTGTGGTCTTGGAATCCGTGCAGCAAGGTCTCTTAGTTGGGAATCAACACTTCTCTTCCAAATATCGAACTCTCCCCATCTTTTATCTTGTCGATTCAGCTTGGCTTGGACATCATCAACCTTGTTGTTCACTCCGTTGATGCTCTC
Organism: Fallopia convolvulus; assembly: GCA_964016875.1. NCBI lineage: Eukaryota > Viridiplantae > Streptophyta > Magnoliopsida > Caryophyllales > Polygonaceae > Fallopia > Fallopia convolvulus. Next base: position 22,781,256 of record OZ024737.1, on the reverse strand, counting down.
TTTAATCTCCTGAACCCATGATGGTGTCTCCTGATGGCTTGGAGGTCGATATGGTGCAGGTCGTCTATCTTGCGGGGGCCCTGTGTAGTTATGATTTGTATTCTGATTGCCCCATGGTGGATAGTTGTTTGACCTGTCATTATAATTAGGCTGGTTCCTGTAGGGTCCTCTCATGTAATTCATCTCAGCTATTGTCTTAGCGGTTCTAACCTGCTCAATGTTAGTGCAAGCAGAAGTACTATGCGCAGAAGAACCACATTCTTGACATGATTGAGAGGATTTCAGAAAACTTACCTGTTTCCTCAAACGGTTGACCTCATCTTGTAAGAATTGATTTTTAACATCGGGGTCAACTTCATCTCGATTGGGCACATAGAGACGTTTTTGAGTTTGTGGAGCCTGCTGGGTTCCGTACATCGCATCGTAATTCGCCAGCTTGTCCAACAGTTCCCACGCCTCTGTCGGGTTCATCTCTATAAAACCGCACGCAGTATGCGTGTTGATGCGGTTCTTGTTCTCCGCGTTGATACCCTGGAAAAAGATTTCTTGCAATACATATAAAGGTTGCCCATGAGTAGGGCATTGTCTAAGCATCTCTTTAAATCTTTCCCATGTTTCAACAAACGTCTCATTAGGCAACTGGTGATAAGAGGTGATTCGTTTCCTTAACTCCGTTGTCTTAGCAGGAGGGAAATTTTTGTAAGAAATTGATCATACAAAGCTTTCCAAGTCCTGATAGACTTAGAAGGTAGGCTCTCTAACCAGTTCAGGGCCTTTCCAGTAAGTGACCATCTAAAAGCTTTTAACAGAACATATTCTAGTGAGACACCTTCAGCAGCTATGGTGTCACATAAATCAAGAAAATTTCTAATATGCTCCATAGGGCACTCAGCAGGTTTCCCTTCAAACTGAGCCCTTTTAATCAAGGATATAAATTGAGACTTGATCTCAAAAGGTTTCTCTATCACAGGAAGCACAATAGGAGATTCTGGCACCCTCAGTTCCGGATGCATGTATTGCTTGGCATTCCTTGGATAGGTGTTTAGCTCTTCTTGCAGTCGAGCCTTGTCTGCATCAGCGCCGTCCTTCTCGGCTTTCAGTGCCTCCATCTGGGTCCGGAGGATCTCTAACTCTCGAGCCATCTCTTCAGTTGTGGCCATGGCTCGGTTTTCTCGGAGTCGTCGGTGCAGGGAACGTTCGGGTTCTGAGTAATAACTGGAGCTATCAAACTGAAGCCTTCTTCGTCCTACCGGCATACACTGAGAAAACAAACAAAGAAAACAAAAATTAAAAACAAAATTCGGGGTCGGGCTAGTCCCGATCCCAAAGATAAACTAGCAACTCGTTGCTTCCCCGGCAACGGCGCCAATTTGTTGATAGGGTTTCTTGACAACAAATAAATTTATAAGTCAAGACCCCGCTGAGTACAGTGGAGTCAGGATCGTTCCACAGGAAGCAAAGTTGTTGGTTTATCAATCTAATAAAAATCAAATAAAATTAAACAAAACACTCACGAGATGCCTCGTTACCGAACCACCGAACACAAATATACCAATTAACGACCTAATAAAATTCTAATTAATACTCGGTACCGAAGCAAGTATTCAACAACGAAGATTTATCAGAAATAATTCAATTAAAACAAAAATCTAGGATAAGGGACACCACAACATAGCCAAGCATAAAAATTCGTAAGAAGATAAGATCATGCCTTTAAATAGATAGAGTCATCAACTTTCATTGACTTAACAAGTAAATTAATCTATTTTCATAAGCTAACTCACTCAATTGCTTGTTTTGGATCTAAAGCTTGAAACTTTCATTTTCAAATAATATCAACCTTCAAGTTACTAACTTTCTCTTTCAATCAAGTTAAAACTCAAATTACCTCAACTCCCGCTTCGGTATTAAGCACAACAAACAATCTCAATAAATATAAAAGGCATTCAACACACAATCTTACTCATCAAACATGCTCAACTATGCCGAGCTTAACCCCGACCCTAGAAAAATAGACTACTCACTACTCATGATTAAGAAACTAAAAACTTCAATAAAAATAAACATTGAAACAAAACTCAAACTTAAATTAATAACAAAAATATTGTCTTACAGAGATCCAGAAGGAAACCAAAACAAAAACAATCACCGAACCATAAACTCGATCAACGAACCTCGGAAACCGTCGTTACCGACCCTCGTCACCGACTTCCGATCCGGTTCTCTTTCCTTCGGCCTTCCTTCTCCTCCAAAACTAGCTCTAAAACTCTACTCCAAAATTAAGCCCCCCCCCCCCCTTTCTATGCTAGATAGAAGGGTATTTATACTAGAAAATCCAAAAAAACTAAAAAGGCTAAAAGATAAAAACTTTCCTAAAAAGATAGAAACAAATTCCTAAAAAGATATTAAACCCTAAAATACATATTCTAATAACCCATAAAGATTCTAAAAAGATACTCAACCGATACGGAAATAAATTCCCGCTCAGGATCGGTGAATAATAAAATAATACTCCGAAATCTTTCTCTTCGTGGCCTCGTTAACGACCCTTCACAGCTTCGTTAACGAGCCTGGGGTTTTATTTTCTTCAACACCTCCTCTCGTACTCTCGAGCTTTGACTTCTTAAATCTTGCACTTTCCCGTCCTTCACTGTGATGCTCCAAATTTAGCTCCATTTAGCTCCTTTCCTCGCTAAAACCTGCAAAATACACAAAATAGCGTAGATTCCACCCTTTTCGTAGATTTATGCAAAACTATCTAAAAACACTTAAAACTAAACCTAAACTAGAGAAAACTAATCCTAGTAAGCAAAGAAAACCTATCAAAAAACTATACCAAAAATGCGAACATCACCCGTCGTTACCATTCCATTATCCCATCTATCGGTTGGTTGAAAGTAGATTTGTTTCAGTAATAGCACACACTCCACCATGCACTACATAATTCCAGAAAAAGCGACTCTTTCAATTGTGCTTTTAGTCGTTGAATAATTATCAATATGGATCCATTATTTGGTCCAATTTGAAGTATGTTGTTTACAATGTTAGGATTAACTTTGGCTATAGTGTCGGTAATGTCACAGGACGTTGTTTTGTAGTAACAAATGCTTTGTTGTCTCTCGTTGATTCTAGCACAACGAACATTCCGCAGTTACAGTCACATGTCTTTGTAACAATTACCGTTGGTTGGAAGTCCTTTTGTACACACTTTATTGACATTATAAATTATAATTAATGTCAATAATTATTTTTTGGTGAAAGTTTAACAATTTAATTTTAAATATAAAAATGTAAAAATAACTAAAATAAAAACACTGAAAGTGAAATATTAATTTGTTGGTTTAAATTGAAATTATTATTATTTTCTTTGTTTAAATAAAATGACATATGTACAAACATAAAATATTGAAATATATATAAAAAAATTGACCTGTACTAAGCAAGTAGTTGAATTCCCGTGATATTCACGGGATAATTTTACTTAGGAATATACAATATTATGATATTAATATAAAATTTAAAACACTTGTATATAATATTGTAATAAAATTATGTAATTTATAAAAAAAATTTAAGATTGTGTCACATATTATATCAACGTATAGATAAAAATTATATACTTGACGCATAAGTCTTGTTAAAAGATTAAATAAATTATTATGCACAAATTAATATGAAAATATTAGATCAAGTTATGATCAACATATAGATAAAAAAAAATTATGTACTTGAATCTCAAATCTTATTACAAGATAAAAAAAAAATATGCATACAAATATCGACCAATAGATCAAGTTATTATATTATAAAAAATGGATATATAAAGTAATTATAATATTTATTATTAAAAAAGAAAATATTATTTTATTCAAAGAATGCCACGTTGCGTAATTTTTTCAACAGTAATGGTTTCTTCTTTATAATGTATTAGGTAGATTGAAAAAGAGTCTTGTGTGAATGGTCGCCTGTGTGGAAAATAAGAATAAATCTCGATCGTTCATTCTAAAAAATCAACGTCCCTGATTAAACATTCATTAAAAAAAATACGGCACGGACGAATTTTTCCCGAATTTTTCGAAAAATACATTTTTATGAGACGCGCCCAGTTTGTTCATAAGAAATAGTGATATGTTCATCAATATTCACCAATTGTTCATCAATACTAACTAATTGTGCATTGAGTTTTTGATAACATTGTTCATTGATTTCGAACTTTTTTAATTTTTAATTTTATTTTTTAACCTTATTTATGTGTAGGAATACAATATTGAGTTTGGTACCCATAAAACACCCCCTTAAGATGAAACGAAAGGAGAATTTTGGGCCCTTGGATCAAGTAGATCCAAGGGCTGATCTTCTTTCTCCTTTTATTAAAGAAGGGGGCAATTATGTCTTTTCCCTCTCTAATTAATTAATCCTTTTTCTTTTCTTTTTTTTTTGTTTTTGGGGGTAAATTGAAGACTCAATCGATTGAATCGATTTTTCCCTTCAATTGAAACGGAAGTGGTAAGAGGTAATCTCCGAATCCGAAAGATTGTGCCCTTCGATCGAAGATTTCGTTCAAACGGAAGATTGTGCCTTTCGATCGAAGATTTCGCAATCGCCGAATTCGAAATCCAACGAATTTGAAACTGAGAGTCTCGTTCCAACCATGGAAGAAAGTGGTAAGAGGAATTCATTGAACGAGATCGAATTGTGTGATTTTTCGGAATCGATTAAACTGGTCAATCGAACTCGTTGAACGAGATCGAACTGTGTGAATTTCGGAATATATTGAACTGGTCAATCAAACTGTGTGAATCTAGTTGGATTTCAATTGAACTGTGTGAATCGAACTTAATACTACTGTGTGAATCGATTGAATTGTGTGAATCGAACTTAATACTACTGTGTGAATCGATTGAATTGTGTGAATCAATTGAACTGTGTAAATTTTCCTGTAAACTAGGTCAATCTTGCAAAATTTGACGTTGCACTTTTCGGACTTAGTACGACACTTTTCGGACTTAAGACTGCACTTTTAGGACTTACCAGTGCACTTTTCATACTTAAAATACACACTTTGCACTCTTAGGACTTAATAATGCACTTTTCATACTTACTAGTGCACTTTTCATACTTACTTGCACTTTTCATAAAGGAGTATTATTAGTATATGACAATGTTCTTTTCAACCTTACTAGTGCACTTTTTATACTTAACAATGCACTTTTCATTTTTGTTTAGAGAACATATATTTGACCATATCTATTTCATTTGTTATAGAGAACATATTTTTATTGCACTTTTCACATTTAATAATGCACTTTTTACACTTAAGAATGCACTTTTTCTACTTAATAACACTTTTTATATCTTTTACTTTTCACTGACTTAGTTAGTAGTTTAGGTAATGCACTTTTCCTAGTATACAATGCACTTTATTATACTTTCAATGCACTTTTACTGATTTTCAACTAACACCTTTATATTTCCCTTTTATGTTGTTGTAGTGGGGACATCAAACTCTTCTTCAACTACTATTCTGAATGAGGAATCACCTAAAAACAATGGTGAATATTTCATTGAGCTATCTTAAGGGGTAACGACATACTATTTGCCCACATGTCCATCCGAGTTGAAACCATATGAAGGTCAAATTTTTGTTTTAGTACAAGTAGCCTATTAGCTCAAATGGTAGAGCGGTGTGCTTTGTGCACAAAGATGTAGGTTCGATTCCTACATGAGCTAATATGATATCTTACAAAAATTAATTCGTAACACATTTATTCCTAACCTAACTAGCTAGGTACTAAAAGAAGGTTATATTTTATCGTGTGTCAAATAACTAATAAACCACTATTTTTCAAAGAAGATCATGATCAAATTAGCTTATATGGGATTCGAACCCACATCTCTGTGCATAAGCACATTGCTCTTCCATTTGAGCTAATAAGCTTTTCTTAAATTAATGCACTTTTACATGTTTTTAATGCACTTTTACATGTTTTTAATGCACTTTTTGACATTATACTTGCACTTCTTTCTTATGCACTATTATTAGTTTCTGGTGCACTTTTACATGTTTTTAATGCACTTTTTGACATTATAATTGCACTTCTTTCTTATGCACTATTATTAGTTTCTGGTACACTTTTACATGTTTTTAATGCACTTTTACATGTTTTTAATGCACTTTTTGACATTATACTTGCACTTCTTTCTTATGCACTATTATAAGTTTTTAATGCACTTTTCCATGTTTTTAATGCACATTTACATGTTTTTAATGCACTTTTACATTGTTATTCGATTGCTACTGGATCTACCGAATGCTAAAGAGAAGGAAGGAACAAAGGCGAAGAGCCAGGAATTTTGCTCGAAATGGTGGTCTATTGCTACAAGAAACGGCCTCAAGTGACTGTATTGTGGAGAAAACCAAGATTCATGCAACTTTCGAAAAGATAAATCCAATTTTCAAGGTCCATGGTTGTAGTGTGGGTTTATACAGATTTTAGATCCATATACATTGTCTTGTCCTCATTGCAGTAGAATGAATAAAATAAACACAGAGCAATTTTACTTGACGAAGATAATGTTCACACTACTGGATCTAATCAATATACAAGAAGAAGATGACATGTTCCAGATGTCTCCACAATTTTACTTGCATGAAGCTTCAGCATCACTTTCAAGACGGAAATATTGCATCCTTAAGTGAAATCAGAATTTGATACTAATGTTCATCAAAAGGAATAATCGTAATCTGGATCTAGGGTGCTTTTGAAAATTTTATAATCAACTTGATTAACATTCAAAATTCATCGGCAAATTTCCTTCTTCAATCGCATAAACAAAGAACAAAAAAAAATCAGAATCTGGCAAATTTCCTTCTTCAATTGCATAAGGTGAAGAAAATTAGGGCTTATACCTTTTCGATTTGTTTTTCGAGGCATCATGATTCGTGGGACAGATTGAAGGCGAAGGTGAGATTGAAGGTGAAGGTGAGGGCTGGATCGAGCGTTTGTGGAGCCTTTGATCGTTTGGAGACTCGTTGTCCTTCGATCGTTCGTCGATCGTCCTTCGATCGTTTGGAGACTTTGAGCGTTTGGAGTAGATTGGGTTTATTTTTAATATTTTAGGTTAAGGGTATAGAAGTTGGGTGTATTTACAAAATTACCACATTCCTGATTTGTTTTTTTTCAAAATCACAGAAGTAATCTGAGCCATTGGATCATGTGATCCGACGGCTGACAACTATCCTTCCGTTTCATGTTAAGGGTTGGTTTCATTTGAACCAAACTCATACAATATTATATAGTTTTTTATGCACATATAATTAGTTTTGATATACTCATATTTGTTCATTGATATACTCGTATTTGTTCATTGATATACCCATGGTATACCATTATTTGTTCATTAGTATACTTCTTTTTTGTTCATTGGTATACCATTATTTGTTCATTGATATACCCTATTTGTTCATGGATATACCCTTGTTTGTTCATTGATACAACCTTATTTGTTCATTATTATAACCTTATTTGTGAATTGAAATAAACTTATGTTTTATGTGTCAAGGCTATCAACTTGTACATTTAGGACTATTAATACCATCAACTTGTACATTTGGGACTATCTATTTGTGCATTTTTGCATTTATTTTGTGCTTTAAGGCTATCTTGAATTCAAAGTATAATATGAATGAAGTGATTTAAGGCTAACTTGTCAATACGAATGAAGTGCTCAATATAGTACAAAATTAAGATAAGTTTGATGTAGAAACTTGAATGCAAAAGATAATAGATAAAGAATTTGACTTTGCAATAGTATGGTGTATGCTAAGAGAAGGAGATAGCAACAAATCGAAGAGGAGTGCTTGTGCCTTATTTAGCTATGAAAAAATTGATGTTATTAATGAACAAATATGATATAACAATGAACAAATTGAGGTTACTAGTGAACAAATATGCATCTAGTAATGAACAATTATATGAAAAAGGTAATGAACAAATATGCATAAACCAGTGAACAAATTGATGTTACTAATGAACAAACATGCACAAACCGATGAACAAATATGCCAAAACCAATGATTAAATATTTTCCTTTTTTATGAACAAAATCACAATGTTGATGAACATATTGCATGTAATTTTGATACAAATTTGTTCATTTTTTATGCACAAACAATAGATTTTTGATGCACAAGCAATAGTTATTTATGCACAAAATCACAGTTTTGATGAACAAAATCACAGTTTTGATGAACAAAATCACAGTTTTGATGAACAAATCCACATTATTGATCAACAAATCCACAATACTGATGAACAATGTGGGCGCGTGTCCTATTTCCGTTTTTTTTTCAAAAATACGCGAATAATTCGCCAATAATTTGCCCGTGCCGTTTTTCCCCTGTTTAAGTGAAATGATCAGCGCCTTTGATTTTTCTTGATCCAACGGCTCTTGTTCTATCTTAATTCGCACATGAGCGCCCAGTCGCAGGTGAACGTAACCCAGGTAGATTAACTAGTTAATAATAAATTATTCAAAGCTTGTCTATTAATTTAGCTAAAATAAGCAAGCGGAGCTATCATCACGATTGGTGACATTGAAGGGTAAAATACTCCGTAGTAGAGAAATTAAATAATAAAATGAAACCAATAATTAAGTTGGTATGGCGCTCACCTCAACTTCTATATAAGTGCCCAAACTTCTCCGAGTCATATACACATCTCATTATTTGCTTATTTCCTCTCTTATTATTAGTTCATAATTTCAACGCAAATTATGGGTCTCAAGGGTAAGCTCATCGGTGAGTTTGAAGTGAACTCATCAGCCGATGACTTCCACCACCAGTGGCGCCACAAGCCCCACCACATCTCCACCTTCTCTGACTTAGTCCACGACTGTGAACTCCACGAGGGCGAGTTCGGCGAGCCTGGTGTCACCATCTGCTGGCGCTATAGCGATGCCGGTACGTACCATTTTCTAATAAATTACCATATATATTCTAACTTGCACTTAATATAATTCAACCCATCTATGTTCTTGATCATCGTATTTTGTTAGGTTCTTCAAAGTAGCCTTTTTTCCAGCATATATATAATAGATAATGATTTTATGTAATTTTAAGATCCAGGTGAATTGCAATGGATGTGTTAAAACTTTGATATATGTGGTATATATATGTGTAGATGGTAAGCCGGTGTCGTGCAAGCAAACAGTTGAATTCCACGACGAATCAAAGACAATCGTGTTCACGGTGGTTGGAGGAGAACTGTTGGATGTTTACAAGACTTGTGTGATCACCCTTGAAACCATTCCAAGGGAAGGGGAACCCAATCTCGCGAGGTGGACTATCGATTACGAGAAGATCCACGAGGACGCGCCTCACCCTGTGTTTACCCTCGATGTGATACTGAACGTGGGCAAACACATCGAGATTGAACATGTCAAAAAGGCAGCTGCCTAATTAAGGATCCGATCCATCCATCCGCTGTTATAATTGATCGATCTCTGTGTACGCATATGTTCACGTACCCTTGGCATATATTAGCCTCTTGGGTTTGAATATAGGTTAATTATTATATGTATGAATAAGGAGATCGGTTTTTATTATAATCCGCTTGTTCTTGTATGTATGTGTGGGCTGATATTCTCTATGGTTTGATGCATATCGATCATGTAGTTGACCAGGCATTGGATCGACGCTTGTAATCCTCTCTTTAATTTGATTGCTTTTTGTTAAATCTTCGATGGCTCTGTAATGATCAATATTATATAAATCTGTTGGTCGCTTGCAAATTTTATGTGTTCTTTTGTTTGGAACTAGCTCATGTTTTTATTTCCTATTTTCTTTTGAAGGATAGACCCTATATATGTAGTCTCTAGGTATTTTATTGATGATAAAAATAAGTGGGCTAAATAACAATTAAATAGGGATATACTAAAAGCACTCTCATGTGGGTCAATCAATATATGAAATCTTATACTAATTAAAAAACGGTTATTCTAACCTATACTCTAAAGATATAGAATAAGCATACTAATTTAAGGAACTAAAACCCTAAATGGAAACTAATAAATCCTTTTAAAAAAATAATTAATCCTAATTAAGTTAATACAAATTAACTAATTATTTCCATTTTAAGGAGCTTACCTATGTCCTAAGGGCATAGGTTAGAAAAATCGATTAAAAAAAAGCACAAGAAATAAGATAATCTACAATAAAATTTGTTTCCCTAAAATTATCACAGAATTGGACAATCCAATTCCTTCAAAGTAAGCTAGCTATTGAAAGACCAAGATAAAATGGAGGTTAACTTCTAAACACATTCATGTAACATTTTGTCAAGCTTGTTGCATGACCAAGATAAAACGGGGCCCTTCACATTCACATGTCTCACATGTCATGAAAAATATTGTTTCCACAAACAAAAATATTTCATCATTTTCAAATTCAACCAATAGTAGTGGCTAAAAAGGTTGGCCATCTAATCCCACCCTCATTCTCATGATTACAAGAAATATTAATGCGTAATTAAAAACAAAAATCAGACTCAAAGAATGCTCCCTCGGCAATTAATTAAGATGGTGCAAATCTTCCTAAAAGCATTTTGGGCTAATAAATCTAGCTACCGAAAAATGAATCAAAGAATCTTCCTTGAGTTTGCAAGGTAAGCAAAGGTTAGGGATGAAAATGGTGTTATCCTGGATGTGCTATAGTTAAGAAAATTGAGGAATGCTGACTTTGGTCTCATGCTCATTTTTACCCTATACATAAGAAATGGGTGAAGTAAAGTAAGGGGCGTTGGTGTTGGCCGAGACAATATATGGAGAGTAGGGGCATGGAGAAGCACAATGATGCCCCAAATCCTAACATTTTCTCCTCCCTAATTATGAAGAATATCCGGCCTGTTCATAAACACGTCTAAATAGCCCTATAGTGACGAAATAGTCCCCAACTTGACAAGGATATAACACCCTGTTCATAACAAGCCACATTTTTTCGATCTATTTCATGACAAACTCCCACACTGATCGCTCTCGGATGCGAGGGTCAAGAGATACAATTTATAACCCGACCCCGTTGTAGTACGTGGTGGGTGTCGAACACTCGGGAAGTCTACTCGATCGATGTGCCTAGATACTAGGAAGCTAGAAAGGAGAGCATAAAACAAAGGAAAACAAAGAAAACAGTCGGGACCGACATTGAGGTCACGTCGGGCCCGAGGTTGACGACAAGAGGAAGTCGGGACCGACACTGGGTAAGTCGGGCCCGAGGTAGCTGGGGATGTCGAACTCAAAGATTTTAAAAGTAGATCTTGGGCTTTTGGGTTCCTTCCCTAGTAGATTAAGGCTTTTCCACCCCAATTCAGGCAATGAGTGATGATCGGACTAGGATCGAGTGCTTTCGCCCTCGTTCCAACCACATCTACACCTCGATCCATGGGGAAATCCCCTTCGAAGCAAGGTCTTGAGATTGACACATGTTCACTTTCGCTACTTTGCCAATCTCAAGCCTTGATTCCCAACTTTCGCAAGGAATTGTAGCTCTATGTAGAGTGGGTTCCTTAGATCAAACACTCAAGGCTATGGAATTGGGGTTTCTAGCCTAAACCTAGCTAGGGTTTTCCCCCATAACCCAAGATCAAGGAGATCTACTCCATGAGACAAGCAAAGAAAGCAATCAAATCAAAAGGGAAAGCAATCATCATAATCAATCTCAAAACAAAGCAAAGTTTCATTCAAATCCAAAGCAATCCACAAATCCAAATCAAGGGTTTTCAAATCCACAAGAACAAAGCAAATCAAAGCAAATCTACCAACAAAACCTATCAAGACTTCCTCCCTTGGCCGATTCTCTCTCCCTTCCTTCTCCTCTCCTTCCTCCTTGCTCTCCAAGTATCCCCTTGGTTCCCTTCTTTTTGTGTGTGTGTGGGAACCCTTTCTTTGAAGACAAGAGGGCCTTTTATAGATTAGATGAAGGGCAAAAGTGGAAGTCCACAAATTCGTGCCTTGGAGCCCAAGTAGTTCGGTGACCGACTCGGACCGACACGGAGGACCTCGGGCCCGAGTTACTGTGCATCTCGGTCCGAGGTTGGAGACTTCAAAGTCGGGCCCGATGTGGTTGCAACTCGGTCCTGACCTCGTTCCACCTTCTTCTTAGTTGGCTTCTCTTGTTCTTCTTCATGGCTTGCTTCTCTCTTTCCCGCTTTAGCTCGGCCTTTGCCCCATGTCTCGACCCTCCTTCAAATCGATCCTTGATTCATGCCAAATTACCTACAAAACACATAAAAGGTGCGTAGTCTCCGAATCTCATAGAAATACGGGAACTAGGCTAAAAAGGAACAAAACACACAAGAAAAGGGGAAAAAGAAACATATTTACAAAGGAAATCACATATGAAAACACCACCAAATAGAGAGACATTCCACTCTCATTCCCAATTCATTTTGTTCTTGCAGATTATGGATGCAGTATAGTTATCGTGTCGGATTTCTGCACACGAAACCTCTTCTTGGCCCAGTGTTTTTGACCCAAGAAGAAAGTCACGCAGCCCAAGAAGAAAGTCACGCAGCCCAAATCCGGTAGTCTACTCGAACCATTAAAGAAGGAAGGATGATGGAGTAATAAAAGGGGGACGGGAATTTCGGGCTTCATGGTCAAATGGCAACGGCTAAGCCATTAACGAGGGGGGCGAGATTTCCGGGATTTGTTAAGCACTCTGTAAACGGTCAGAAGAGAGGAAACAGATATAAAACCTAGCTGAGGTGAAGGGGAGGACACACAAGATTGGGCTACGAAAACTTTCTCGATAACAAAATCTTCTCTCTTGTTCTTGGTCATTTCATTTCCAGTCGAGTATTCTTGTGTATTTTGGAAACATCTTGTTACAATCTAGATCATAATCTACGAATATCACTTTGCTCATTATCTGTTTTTACATCTTTTGTTCGATCTTACATCTTGCTTATAGTTCATAACGGGTTACTCTTATTTCTTGGTTAGGATTTCCCTATTCTAAGCAGGTAACGTGTTAGTACGATTATCCTGCCAAAACAATTGGCGCCCACCGTGGGGCCTAGCCAAAAAAGGAGTTTCGCTAAAACAACAGCAAGATCCGTCACATGGAGGGAATCCAAACTACGTACAACCACGTAGGGGACCTGGACCATCACGAGGCCAATGAAGAAACAAACAACCAAGGTGACGGAAACGTAGGTGGAACAGGAAACGTAGGTGGAACAAGGAATGGTGATAGAATCGAACAAGGATCTGGCGACACCAATGGCAATCCTGCTACTTCCGAAGGACGAGAAGTGGAAGGAGGCGACGCTGACATCATCACGGAGCTTCGATCATCAATGATTGCTCTCCGAAAGGATCTGGAGGAACAAAAAGAAGCTAACGCCAGATTCACCGAGGTATACGAAAAACAAATTGAGACTTTAACTAATGAACGCAACTTGCTTCGGTCGCAGGCGCAATCGGCTCCAACCCGCCCTCGCGGGACCGATGTGGTAGAAGGAATTGTAAGGCGCTTGGACATGGATGATCCAAATCTTGTAACACCAGATGCTGTCAGACCCATAACCGGGTATCAGGTAAACGGTAATTCTTTAAGAGCAATACGGGAAGATACCGAGGTTTCCCAATTACGGGAACGCCTTCGAAACCTGGAGGACCGAATCACTCAGGTCACCGGGGCGCCTCAACCAATCGCGATGGAGAGAAGGGACGGGTACACCGATTCCCCCTTCGTACCTGCCATCGCGAGGGTAGATATCTCCCGGAAATAACATGTCCCCGACGTGCCTAAATACGAAGGGGTGAAGGATCCCGATCAACACATAGCCGCATTCAAAAAGGCTATGAATATTAGCACAGTTCCTTTTGATATGAAAGAAATTGTCATGTGTCGTTGGTTCGGGAACACGTTGTCTGGACCCGCTCTCAATTGGCATTCACACTTACCCCTTGGAAGTATCTCATCTTTTGCCGAGTTAATTGACAAATTCAGGGTTAGGTTTGCAAGCAGTCGACATGCCAAAAAACGATCAAGTGATCTGTACCGCTTGGTACAAAGATCGGGAGAATCTTTGAAAGCTTTCCTTAGTCGCTACAATGAAGAAATGGTGACCATCGAAGGATGTGATGCCGCCACGGCTGTGGAGGCATTCCGAAAGGGTATATCGATATGCAATCCAGAATTATACCGTGAACTAACTAAATACCCTTGTTCCAACTTTGATGAGGTACAGGTAAAAGCTTTAGCCCATGTCCGATTAGAAGAAGATGACCTCTTTGCCGAGAAAATAGCAAGCCCACATCGACCCGATCGGAGACAAGGACGGCGGGATACGAGATACGCTCCATATCCCATGGCACCTCATGCTAAAACCACTGTTAATGCTACCATGTTTGGACAAAGTGATAGATACGAGAATCCTCGTCTGCCTCCAAAACTCTCTCACTACAATTTTCGCGTAGATGCGACTGAAGTGGTTCAAACTCTCAACACCATGGGAGACACTGTAAAATGGCCCCGAAAGAGTAACATGCCGGCACAGCATAAAGACAAGACCAGATGGTGTGATTTCCATTTTGACCATGGCCACCGGACTGACGAATGTATCGCGTTACGGAAAGAAGTAAGCGAACTACTACGAAGGGGGAATCTCAGAGAATTAATATCGGAAAAAGAAAAGGAGCAGTTGGACCGCAACAGGGAAAAAGCCACCCCCGTCGAAGCACACCGGAGTAATTAACGTCATTACAGGGGGGTCGGAGATCTGTGGTATAACTTACTCCACAGCCAAGCGAATTGCAAGGGAAGCCAGGAGAAAACTTGTATGTGTACCTAGCCGTGACCGAAGTGGCAGTAAGTGCAGTCTTGATCAGAGAGGAGAATGGAGACCAGTTGCCTATCTATTACGTAAGTAAAACCTTGTTGGACGCAGAAACGAGGTATTCCCCCATAGAAAAATTAGTGTTATCTTTGGTAATGGCTTCTATAAAGTTACGTCCTTATTTTGAAAGTCATTTTATAATTGTGAGAACTAATTATCCGATGAAGAGTATCATGTCAAAACAAGAGTTGTCGAGTCGGCTAACAAGGTGGTTAATTCACTTAAATGGTTACGACATCGCGTACGAACCCCGAACAGTAATGAAATCTCAAGTATTGGCAGATTTTGTGGTTGACTTCACTCCTACCACTTCAGAGAGCGAAGACCAAGACGTGCTGCAAATAACAGGAAATGGTAAGTGGCTGATGCATACGGATGGAGCGTCAAACCAGATGGGTGTAGGATCGGGGGTAGTCCTGAAGTCACCACAGGGGGATGGATAGCCCAAGCTGTTCGATGCACGTTTAAAGCTACTAATAACGAAGCAGGATACGAAGCGCTTATCGCAGGACTGCTTATCGCCAAAGACCGAACGTACAAGAGATCGAGGTAATCTGTGATTCATTGCTTATTGTAAATCAAGTTACAAATTCATATGTTTCCAGGGACTCGAAGATGAAGGCATACTTAGAAAAGGTTCAAGAAGTCATAAGGCACTTTAAACTGTTCGAGATAAGGCAGGTTCCAAGAGATGCCAACACACAAGCAGACGCTTTAGCCAACCTGGGATCCGTAATTGACCCAAGGGAGTACGACAAGATACCTTTCGTATACCTTGATGCGCCATCCATAATCAAAGAAGCAGACATACTAGAAGTTCGAAACTCCAATGAAGACAGATCGTGGGTAACCCCTTACTTAAAGTGGTTACAAGACGGAGTGTTACCAGAAGACAAGGAAGAAGCTCAACGACTTAAGGTAAAAGCTTCTACTTTTGCGGTTAAGGATAACATTTTGTTTAAGTGGATGTCGTCAGGGTTACACGCGCGATGCAAAAAGGAGGAAGAAGTACAGAAGATATTACGAGATATACATGATGGGGAATGCGGAAACCACACGGGGGGTCGCATTTGGCGAAGAAGGCAAGCAGGATGGGTTACTATTGGCCAACCATGAACAAAGACGCAGTGGAATTTGCTCGCAAATGTGACGCGTGCCAGCGTCATGGACCTATACCACATCAACCATCGGAGTTGTTACATCCCATAACATCTCCTTGGCCATTTATGAAATGGGGGATGGATATTGTGGGAAAACTACCTCCAGCCTCTGGGCAACGAGTTTACATTCTGGCAATGACCGACTACTTCTCCAAGTGGATTGAAGCCGAAGCCTTTAAAGAAGTTAAAGATACCCAAGTTATTTCCTTCATAAAGATAAATATCCTAAGCAGGTTTGGAATACCATCCATCATAGTCTGCGACAACGGGTCCCAATTCATCAGTGATAAGACGAGGTCATTTTGCCATCAGTACAACATATAGTTAGTGATGTCGACGCCTCGTTACACACAGGCCAACGGGCAAGCAGAAGCAAGTAACAAGGTGATTATTAACAACTTGAAGAAGCGGCTCAAAGAAGCAAAGGGGAAATGGGCAGATGAATTACCCCTTATCTTATGGTCAGATCGAACAACCCCCAAGACAGCAACGGGTCATACACCTTTTTCCTTGGTCTATGGTTGTGAAGCCGTACTACCAGTAGAAGTAACTTTGCCTACAGTCCGGTACGGACTTACCACTGAGGAGTCAAACCTGTCCAACCTGTTACATCATTTGGATACGATCGACGAGTTACGAGATCAGGCTTCAATTCGAATGGCGTCATACAAGCAAGGAGTAGCTCGAAGTTACAACAAACGCGTTAACGCTAAGGTGTTCCAAGTGGGAGACTAGGTGCTAAGAAGAGTCTTCCAGAACGCAAGAGTTAAATGCTTGAAAATTAGGAGCAAATTGGGAAGGACCATACCAAATTACAAAGATAATAGGACAAGGAGACTATGAGTTAATGACGCAAGAAGGAAAAGCGGTCCCCAGAAGCTGGAATGCAATGAACCTAAAGTTGTATCACTTTTGAAACACAAAGAGTTCCAATAAGGTAATTTGCATTAAAATTTTCCTTTACGTTATTATATCTTCATACACGCACAAGAACAATGATATCAACAATATCAGAAAAAACTAACAAGGGACGCCTTGTGACGTTACAGGCCAAAACATGGGCCCTCGCCTTATGATCAGGCAACGCTGTGCACACTACGACTAGTAAAAAGATGCAAGAGACGAGAACAAGTAACGAGTATTCTAGAGCAAATGGAGTTTTTATTTGTAATGCGAATCATGAAGTTGTTACAAGAGGAATTTACGTTTCAGACACATACAACATTCTCTCTCTCCGCATCTAACATAAAAAGCGTTATACTAACAAATCTATCACGAAAGTTACAAATACATGTAACAAACAAAGCCGACTTCACTACGAACGTGTTGGTCTTTCTTCTTCGGCGACGCGACCTGCTTACCTGCAAAAAGAGATCAAACACAGATCCAAGGCAATGACAACAAATTATCAAAATAAAACCCCATAAACTAACGCGGGGCATAAAACTTGTCCACAAAAGGGCCCTAAAACAAAGCGGCCATACAAGATAAGAGTTTAAAAAATTTAGAACAACCCCAACACGTTGGGGGTAAAACATTGTCCGAAATTCACCAGAAAAGAAACAAGGATAAAGAGAAGATCATTCTTTGGGCTGGTTGTCTCTTTCCACCTGGGCAACCACTTTGGCAACAGAGGCAATATCATCAATGACCGAAGAATTTTTAGCCGCTATCACCTCGTCAGAAAACAGGCTTTCAAACAACTCCCTTTCCTTCGTAGCATCCCACGAAGTGTGCCTCCCTGCCGCAAACTCCTCCATCATTTCCACTCGAGCCCGGCAAGACCAGTAGTCAGCAATATCTTCAATCTCTTTAGCCAAAGTAGCTTCTTTAGCGGAAGACGCCATGAACTTCTCTTCCCATTCTCTGGACTCCTTGGAAACCCTCTCAAGATTGTTCATCAGGTCGTGAACCTTCTTTTCCAAAGCAATTTTCTCGTGTCCTAAGATGCTGCTCATATCCTTCTCAAGCTGAAGATTGATCTTGCTCTGGGCCAATTCATCAGGGAGGTCCTTGAAAGATTCAAAGGCAGAAAGAGAAAGTTGCAAGCCCTGCACAAAGGAAGGAAAAGGTTAGAAAACGAGTAAAAAGCAGAGTAAGGGGTGACAAAGAAAGCAAACCTGCCATTGCGCCGCCAGAATTTCGCCGAAAAAATCCGGGAAAGATGTTCGATCTTTCTTACCGCGAGAACTTCCCACATGGAGAGGTGTCAAGGAGCTCAAGCACTTTTCAGCAGCCATATCAAGAGACATCATCGTCTTTGGGAGATCAGAAAGGGTTGAACATGCTTTTTTCTTAGGGGAAGAAACTCGAACCTCAGGAGGCTTTTTTGGGTCCGGAACCGTCAACACTGTATTTGTCGTAGAAGCTGACTCAGCCTTTCTCTTCTTTCGAGCCTCAACTCGTTCCATGGTAGTCAGCGCAGTGGTAGAACGGGTCGTCCTTGAATCTGGCGTCATAAAAAGGTGGGCGAGATTTTTAGAAAAAAGAAGAAAGATTTGCCAAGGAGGAGAGAAAGAGACTTACTTGACATCTCGATCTCTTCGGATTCGGCAGAGCACGCCTTTACCAGATCAGGGTAGGATTGTTCTTCGAACGAGAGAGCTTCAATGTGATTGATAACCTGGTACGACACCGTGCGGGGATGAGGAGTAGCAAGATATTCTGCAACAGAAAATGCTCAGAGGTTAGATCTGAAAAGAGGCTGGGAAATTCAAAAGACGAAGCACTACCTGTTGGTTGCCAACGACTTCTCATGAAAGACGTATCAATACCTAAGGAAGACAGCCTCACAAAGAAAAATTTATCGGCCCAACCCCGATCGGATTTGGATATATTGAAGACTAGATCAGATTTGTTGGTAAAAGTTTTAAGAGTTATACGACCCGGACCGCCTTTGGAGAGACGATAATTTAGGAAGAAGTCAGCAGCTTTGAAAGGGAGGCCATGGGAAGAACATAGTTGGTCAACGGAAAGGAGAAGTCTCCAAACCTGTGGAAGTAACTGCTCCGGAGAAACTTTGCGGGAAGAGAGGAAGTCGATGACCAAAGGAGAAAATGGAAAACGATGGCCTATACGAAAGGGGTAGTCATACAAGCACACCCAATCGTCGGCATAGAAATCTGCGTGAATACCAGGGGGGAGGCAAAAACACCTCTGCATGCTACGGAAAACCCGCAGAAAGAGCAAAGATTTGGGGGTCTTCAGAAGTGTTATTTCTCTGGTGGTAGGGGGTAAGGAAACCGGAAGAGGTCAGAGAAGGAGGAAAAGTGGGTTCACGACAGTAGAGGGAAGTAGATTCCGAGGAAGCCATAATTGGGTAGAAGAGCAGGTGGAAGACGAAGATACAGAAGAAAGAAAGAACGTACCTGGAACCGAGAAGCACGGTTGAGGCCTTTGAGGATCATCATAACCGCTATAAATAAGGGTTGATTGGACGTGATTTGAGTTGTTACAACTTCCAAGACACAAAATCAAAAACCCTAGGAACAGTGGAGGCGGGAGTTTTCCCGGGTTTTTGATGGGGGTATTCTTGGGCCTTCCGCAATTCGGCCCAAGAAGAAAGTCACGCAACCCAAATCCGGTAGTCTACTCGAACCATTAAAGAAGGAAGGATGATGGAGTAATAAAAGGGGGACGGGAATTTTGGGCTTCATGGTCAAATGGCAACGGCTAAGCCATTAACGAGGGGGGCAAGATTTCCGGGATTTGTTAAGCACTCTGTAAACGGTCAGAAGAGAGGAAACGGATATAAAACCTAGCTGAGGTGAAGGGGAGGACACACAAGATTGGGCTACGAAAACATTCTCGATAACAAAATCTTCTCTCTTGTTCTTGGTCATTTCATTTCCAGTCGAGTATTCTTGTGTATTTTGGAAACAGCTTGTTACAATCTAGATCATAATCTACGAATATCACTTTGCTCATTATCTGTTTTTACATCTTTTGTTCGATCTTACTTCTTGCTTATAGTTCATAACGGGTTACTCTTATTTCTTGGTTAGGATTTCCCTATTCTAAGCAGGTAACGTGTTAGTACGATTATCCTGCCAAAACAGGGGCTTTCATTCTCTGCCAATCTCCAGTGATCGGTTGTAATAGCAAGGTGTCGAACTCTAGGACTAAGTAGTATCAATTGTAGTCAAAATCAGTAGACTAAGTTATAAAAATAAGAAAAGATTGAGGTGTTATTTTAACTATCAAACTAATTATGATAGGAAAACAAGTAAATACGAGAGAAATCAACGGGAGAAAAGATTCTAAGATCAAGGATCCCCACAACAATGTTCTGGTAGACTATAAAGGATGATTGCACAATCTTAATTTTGACTTTGTTTGAAGGCAATTGTTTAATGTATCCACTAAATTCCATCGAATGTTAAAAAACATATCTAGACTCAATTAAACATCCACTTTCATGACTTGCAAATTAAAATCTAGACCATTAAGCACTTAGAATTTAAGATTAAATTGAATCAACATCCGCTTTCGTGACTTGCTAACTCAACCCAAGCTTAAGGTTTCTATGACAACTGTTATTCCACAAGAGAATTCAAAATACTTTCGCAATAAAGAAAACTCATATTCAAATCCTAGGGTTCTAATTAACAAGAAAAAGTATCTTTCAATCTCAATTCCCTGTCTTACTACTTATCAAAGTTATTACCTTTCAATCTCAAACTTTGACAAATACTCTTTCACTAAAGAAAACTCAGTTTGCTTGTTTCTTAGATGCTTTATGCCTTAATAACTTTAGTGAGATTGAAAGTACTCTTTCAATCTCAACTGTTATTCCACAATCTATTGTCTACCTACACATCATTAGGTCCACCCCAATCTTAGAATTTAGGGTTCAGCTAGAAATGGAGAGAGAAGAAATCAATTCAATAATGAGAATAAACATAATGCATTGAAGAAATAAGCAAACTTGATTAAAATCCAGCAAATTGAAAGTCAAGATCCACAAATCTCTTCAAATCTTCAACTAAACTTGTCTCTCAAGTAATAAAAAATAGGTAAAAAAAACTAGAACTTCCAATTTAGAAGACAAAATAAGGTATTTATACTAGAGATAAGGTGGAAGCGGTGGCCCAAAACCCGACATAAAGGGGCGCACGACCACTGACGCGCATCGTGCACCATAGCGCACGATCTTGAGAGGCGCACGACCCTAGACTTGGGGGTGCACGATCGTGCGAAAATAGTGCACGACCCTAGTCTTAAACTAAGGCTGGATGCACGATCGTGCGCCCTAGGGCGCACGATCCGAAGTGTTTGAAAACCATCTACATGACCGTGCACCTTGGCGCACGACCTTGGCCTTGATCGTGTGGTTCCTTCTTTTTGGCTTTTGAATTTTTCTTTTCCATCCCGTTGCCTCCTAGACTGAAGTCTTGATTTCGCCATGTATCCAAACGTGTCCCAATGAAGCTCGAACTTCTCCAAAGTACCTGAAAAGCATAAAAATACGCGCGTAAACATCTATAACGGGAACTAAACGAAAAGTACTAGAAAACACAAGACAAATGCATAAAAAACATACTAAACTAAAGTGATAAATGCATGTCCTAAGATGCTCTAAAATCTAAGCTATCAGTAATGACTCCCTTTGTTGGCTTTGTATATTCTCTCTTTATCAATATATGTAACTTTTTCCAAAAAAAATTATCTTTGTGCACCACGCGCCATTTCGTAATGTAACGATTTACGCTATCAAGTTGCGTCACATTAAAAATAATAAAATAATAAGATTTGAATCTGGTTTTATTGAATCTAGCGAATTTCATGTTGTGTAATGACGTTATATCACATATAGAGTTTTTTAATGTAAATGGGCCGATGTGTTACTAGGTTTCAAGTCAGTGATGGTCACGTTATAAAGTAGTGTGATTTGAGAGATTTGTTTGTTTGGCCCTCCTCCGTTCGTAAATGGACACTACATGTAATATCAATTTGTAATAGGGATTGAGATCAGGTAATTAGGAGAATTCTCAACCTTTAGATTTGAAATAAAACTAATGGATAAGATTTATTAAAAGGAAAAGGAAAAACAAATAAATCTATCAATATCTAATTTTCTCTCTCCTCTAATATCTTTCGCATCTATATAAGTATTGATGCTAAACTTTTTCTCTCCTCTAATACGTATTGAACAATTAAGAGATTGCAAATGAAAAAGCAATGTATTTATCATGAACAAGTATTATTATATTATGATGAACAATAATTTACGAAAATAATTATGTCTCTCTACAACTGAACAACTACTCATTTATAATTTAACAACTTCAACAATGAACAACTAATACCCAACAATGAACAATTCATAACTAATTTTCTCTCTCCTTAATATCTATCGTGTCCATGTAAGTGTTGATGTTAAACTTTCTCTCTCCTCTAATATAAATTGAACAACTAAGATATTGTAAATGAACAAGTAATGTAATGATCATGAACAATTATTATAATATGGATAAGCAAATGTGAATTTTAGCTCTTCGAGTTAGCTTTCCTATGATACTTAATTCAGCTTCATCGGACCAACGTTCTCCCAAACAAAGTGTCGCAAGAAAGAGGTGTCAAAACAACAACTCCAAATCTGCACTTCAAGTCTATTCTTGAATCATCCTTGTAACTCTTGATTACTTCCATTAAGATCTTGACTTAGACTTTCCCAACATACTAAAGACAACATCCTAAAACACTTATAAATAATTCTAAAAAGACCTAGTTACAGTATACAAACTACAATGTATCATTGAGTTTTGTTTACTTCTTTAAGGAGTATTCATTGAACATGTAAAGTTTAACTTAAAATTGGGAATTTCTCATGATATTTTGTTGGAAAATATGGATTTTATTGTTTGAAATTGAAGGTATTTCAAGTGTGAAGATTGAAGAGAAGAATGTTAAGATCAATTGTCAAGTCTTCATGAACAAAGAAAATGAAGAAAATATAAATTTTGTGTTGTTGGTCCCAAGGGAACAAAGCAAAGGCATGGATTACTATATCTAGAAGGTGGCAACAAGGGAGACGCGAGTTTGGTTTCCGAAGTTGTCAAAGGCATTTGAATATATATGTTTGAGACGCAAGGAACTTTAGGTGCAGAGCATAAAGAATGTTTTATATAGATTTATTTCAAGAAACACTCTTGTTTTTTTAAAATAAAGTATATGTTGATATACCAAATCTTATATTTATGTCTAGGTTAAAAATACACGTTGATCATAATGGCATGTTAAGAGTTCTTGAGAACTTGATAGGCCTACAAGTACACAGTACTATTGAAATAATATAAAAGATATTGAATCCAAGGGAGAACTCGTTAATCACAAATTTCACACAAACTAGAAATCTAGACCACAAATAATTGATTGAAATTTGGATTTTCTTATGACTAGAAATGAGGTTTAGATTGTTTGAATGAAGGAAGTCTAGGATTGGGTTCACATAATGGATCTATACAATGTCAAACAAAAATCTCTCTAAGGTTTGCAAGCAATGGTCTACCATGGTCAATTGTCCTAAAATATCTCCAATCCTCTTTCAATACTAAGGAAAACTGCTCTAATCTAGCTAATTTTGTGGTAATCAATCCTAAATCAGGTGCATTAAACACATAGACAATTATAAATAATCACCAAGAAATTAGGCCTACTTTCGTGGTCCTAAAATTTCTAGCTCAATTCATTAAGATCCAATATCCAATATCATCTTTCAATGCATACTCAACATCCAAAATATGAGAAATACTAGCTAGGCATTTTCATAAACACTTGGTGTGCAAGAATTCAATAATAAACTAAAAATCATTCAACCAAAGGGAAATCTTCACCAAACTATCACATAATCACCATTGGGCTACCAACAATCCCAACACAAGCAACTACTCACTCATAATTGGTAAAAGCATTGCATGACAAATCAACACAATCATCACATACATGTTATCAAAAAAAAAATCATCACATACATGGGAATAATGGAAAACAAATCAAGAAAAGAAGAGAATGCTTAAGAGGTACTTATCATTCAACCAAGCACTTGAGCTTCTCCTCCAAGCCTCCAAGTACAAGAGAGATCAACAACCAAAGGTGGGAATCTCCAACCTAAATCTAAGTTCTAAAGCTAACTAAAAGTCTAATTAGAAAAGTAAATTTAGAGAGATTAGAGGATGAAATAATAGAGAGCTAACAACCTAGAAAGAGAGACTAAAATGAGGCATGATTCTTACAAATATCTTTATAAAAGCTATTTATATGGGTCACAAAAAAGTAGGATTTTAGTTGTTTTCACCGCTACCCACCCACGGTGAAATTAGAGCATTAATATTGAAGCACATCAACCACGTTGATCACCACGGTGAAGACAATGAAGTGTAGGTGTGTTGACACTGATGACTTGCAATCCGATTGAAATTGATTTTTCTTCACTAAATCATCAAACTAATCTCCTCCAAACTTGTTCAAGCTTGAGCCAAATCCAAATCTATTTCGTTATGCTTCCAAAAGTGCTCCAATAAGATAAACATGACAAGAGGGCAAAGTTTCTCACAAAGCAAAAAACCCATACAAAATGGCAAAGGATAATGTCCTTTATGCACAAAAGTAGGGGAAATATGAGTTAAGATATGACAAATAATCATGTCATCAAAGAACATGGATGAAAAATCATTTGCTCCTTGTGAAATATGTGTTGAGGCTCAACATGCATTAAACCCTTTGAAAAGGATTAACGATGACCTTAAAACTGATGTGATGGCCTTGCAAATTGAAAGACTAACCTTTTATAAATTAAACAAAGAAATGATATTTCTGAGGGGAAACCCCCACTAGGGGAGGGCCCTAAGTTTGTTCCTCAACGGTTTGGGATAGGTTTCAAACATGATTGTTCTAAAGATAGTAAGCATCAAGAGTTTAATGTGGTTGAGCTTTATGAGATGCATGCTAGGGAACTTCAAAGTCTAAAAGAGAAAAATATTCATTTGAATAAGATGATTCAAGTCTGAGAGGGTAGACAAGGGGGTGAACATGAAAGCTGCTGGTACTAGGGACAAGTTGCTTACAAAATCTTTATCAAACAACCCAAAGGTAATGAATCCAAAGACATTGATACCCTAAGGGTCAAGGAGCGAAGGGTGCAAAAGAATCATCCTAAGAACTTCATAGGGGATTACCTTAAGGCTTGTTGGTACTATGGGTAATGCGGAATTTTTTGAGTATTTGACTATGATTACAAATATGGTTGGAGCTTTTTGTAAAACAAACGATGAGTTTCGGCAAAAACAACATGAATTCATGGTGGATAGATTAGGAAAGGATGAAATCGAGACCGAAAGAGGATTCCCACTTTATAAGTCTTGGAAAAATAGAACTATTTGTCGCCACCTTAAGAAGGCCACTTAAATCTATGTATATATATAAAAGACGCAAGGAATAAGACCACCACATTGCGCCACCTATGATTTTCGTACGTGTCGTTCCTACATTAAGCCACTAAGGATTTCGCCAAATTAGATTTTTTTGAGAATTTATATACGTTATTATTATTTTAGGATAATATAGAAACAAGATAAATTAATCTAGGAAAGATTCTATCTAAAATAAAAATGTTATCTAATGTTAAATCTTAAGTATTAATGTTAAATATTTGATATGATAATTTATTCAACTTAAAAAGATTATATCTTAAATAAAATAAACTATAAAAGTATTAAATATTTGGAAAAATATTTTTGATGAATATTATTTATAATAATTTATTTAAGTTATTTTTTCTATCACAATATAAGCTATCTGCCACGTAGGATTTTACCATGTGTCACCTAGGGTTTTACGTACATGTCACTCTCACAATTTATATATATATTAAAAAGATTTTATCGCACATGAAATAAATTATAGTATATATTAGGATAGATTCAAATTTTATTTTTAAAATTTCAACTTTTATTTATATTACTTTATCTTTTTCAAATAATTTTCTCTCTATTTATTTATAAAAATTGTAAAAATTCGAAATTTATTTGATTATAAAAATAAAAAACTATCGTATGTGAGTATAAATTTTTTATCTTGTATGTATCATTATATTAAAATAAATATGTTCATACTTAATTCAAATCGTAATTATGCATGACACGACGGGTATAACTAGCAATCTATCGTAAACAAAAATATAACTATTTATACAAGTCTTGGAAATTATTAAAATTGTTATGAAGTCAAATTTATCTCCTACAAGTTATCTGTCTACACACATATTACTTGTATCACACATATCATGTAGATGAACATTTGTATAATGTACGATTAGAGGTAATTGTACAAGGTGAATTATTCACATTCTTCACCTCTTTATTTCCATGCATGAATCATGGAGTTTCACCTAAGTTTTACCTCACCTTTGGCCTATAAATATGGCCATCATCCATTGTGAAACTTGCACCAAAGTAGAGTAATAAATACACTCTCTAAAGTTCTTACTCTCCCTCCCTCTCTTCTAATGATCTAAAAGTTCTCCTAAAGTTTGTTTAAATGTTCTTTCCAAAAAATTAAAGTGGTCTTGCTTTCATAAATCTTTTCATAACACGTTATCATCACGAGTCTCTAATTACCAATTGAGCTTATCTAATCACCAAGGTACAAACTCTATCTCTTCCTAATCTTAATCATGCAAGAAGTTTATTTCCTAAAACCATTTTGAGGAGTATGCTCTGTAGTTGCCCGATTTGGGATCTTCTACATCAGAAACTCGTAAATCCTTCTAGATTTGAAACGATTTCTTACCAACATAAACCATGCTTTTGGATATGTGCAATATACAAACAAAATATTAGATTTGCTTACCTCTTTTGAAGTTTAAACCGATTTCACCTCCGAAAATCTTCAACTTCACCACTTGGATTGGAAATAAGTTTTAAACAAAATGATTATGAGCATGATGTTGGTAATCACAATAAGAACAAGAAAAATAAAAAGCTCAATCATAAATCTCCTATTATCGGCTCTAAGACGACGCATAATCTCGTCGTCGGCCATGGAGAATGTTAAAAGAAAATTTGGTAAAGGCGATCGAATATGGAAGTGGAGGAAGGAGATAAGGTCGGAAGGTGAAAAAAGGGGGATGAAGGGAACCGGACTTTGTAAGGACTTTAAGGACTTCGGACTAAGGACTTTTAAGGACCTCGGACTCTAAGGACTTTAAGGACCTCGGATTCTAAAGACTTTAAGGACTTTAAGGATTTCAAATTTCTCGCTAAATACTATTCTTTTCATTTCATATGATATTTTTACTTTTGTCTTACGATATCGTCTATGCCTATATCTATATTGATTACGTCTCACTACTACATTAAACGTCTAATGCAGCGGCCAAAATCCGCTTCATTAAGCAAGTAAACCGCTTCATTAGACCTAATGCAGCGTTTTCTAACCGCTACATCCGCTGGCGCTGCATTAGCTCTTTTGCAGCAGTTTTTTAGGTCTAATGCAGCGGTTGTATATGAAGATGTAAAACCGCTACATTATGTGTAACAACCGCTACTACTTATATCTAATGCAGCGGTTATAAAGTAGCGGTTTTATAACCTATTGAAGCGGTTTCATAACCTATTGAAGCGGTTACGTAACTCTAGAGCAGCGGTTTCAAACAATAATACAACGGTTTATAAGACTAATGCAGCGGTTGCTTACACTAATGCTGCGGTTTTATGACTCTAATGCAGCAGTTTTCAAAAGTAACCCAACGGTTTTTTAATATAATGCAGCGTTTTTCTAGCTCTAATAAAGGACTTTTTGGATTTATATGAACCGCTACTAAAGCTATTTTAATGTCGGAATATATGATTCACAATAAAAATACCTATAAATGATTCACAATATGATAAAAATTGAAAAAGACAACTATAATAAATTAAGAAAATTATATTTTTCATTAGATTGATAAATACATTACAAAGGGTTCAATTGTTTACAAAATGCTTGAATTAACAAAATACAAGCTCCCTTAATAGCATCACCTACTTAATCAAACTTACTACCTTTAATTAGCACCACCTACTTAAACAAAAACTAGTAATATGATCATTGCATTAGTACTTAGCCTAAAATCAACACCAATTAAAAAAACTAGCAGCATTCACATGCACCTTACAAAAATCAGTAGCATTCACACCTAAATATCAACAACATTCACACCTTCCAAAAACAAGCAGCCTTCAGCATCCACAACTTCCAAAAACCAGCAGCAGCATGCACCTACACTATCGATCAACAATGTCGATCACAACAACACCAAAAATACCATCAGCATGTACCAGAAAACTAAGTTTAATATGTAAGAATAATCTATATGATAGAAAACTAGAGATCTTCTTCTCAGATATGTTGAACACATCATAGAAAATTGGTAGATTCCTTATCCAGTATTGTATCAACACCACAACGGAACATATCGACAAGAGAAGGTTAAGATCCTCTCACTAACCTGAACTAAAATATATGGCTCGACTAATTCATATCCTGTGAAATGTCATGAGAAGAGTCCCTAAAAGCAACACATGAAAAAATGACATAAATTAATCAACATAAATAGTTAATAGAGAGAAGTAAGCAATCATACTTGACCTAAACAAACTATTAAATGATGCAAAAAAAAATGTTGTTGAATTATACAGATTTGGCAAGTGTATAATGAAGCTGTTTTGTACAGCTTTGGCAAGTGTATAAGGCTGTTGAAAATGTGTCTGCTTTAACAAAAAACAATGATGCTGCATTGCCAAAAATGTTGTTCAAAATGCGCTTGCCGTATTGTACAGATTAGCACATTTAGTTTACCAAAAAAATGATGTTGTATTGTTGTTGTGTTAATTTAGAATGTCAAATATGAAAACAAGCAAAAATAAAGTATTAGCTTACTTACCCAGCCACGTTGTCACGGGAACTAGATGTATCTCTCTGGTTGCTTGAGAAATCAGGTATAATAAGATTAATCCCAGGATTAGCTTCTCGAATTTTTGATAGAATATCAGAAACCGTTTGATCCATCTGTTTAGCAATATTTTCCTCAATTTGCTTATTAATATTCTGCTGAATTTGGTCTGTGAACTCCGAAGGAAATATAAATGGAGTCTTTGCATTCTTGCTCTTTAACTTAGACTTGGTGACACCTGCGCCATGTAGACGCATTCTCCCACTATGCTCCTCCTTAGTCATGACTTCATAATATGGATCAAAAGCTGGATCTTTTTCACTACTCCCATCATTCAAGGTTTTAAGTTCCTTCATTTTCTCCTTTTTAAGAATATATATACAAAAAAAACATTACAAGGTGTAAGAATATTGCATGAGGGATAAAACTAAATTGAAATAGGACTATATGAATCATGTGAAAGATTATGACTCACAATATTTCTTAGAGTATCCTCATTTGTTGTCAAGTATGTGCGTCCATCAGTTCTCTTTCTTGATTCCATATACACGTCTGCTTGTGATGGAGGCAACTTATTGGGGTCCTTTTGTTGCTAAAAAAAGTGAAACACATGATCGCAATGATGTTAAACTTATTGAGGAAAAAAAGTCAAAACACTTGTAAAGCTAAATAGTTGTAAAGCTGCAAAACTACAGAATCTGGAGTTCTCAGAATCTGCAAAAACAGAATTTGCAACAGAATCTGTAGTTCTCAGAATCTGCAGTGGCAACAACTACAGAGTCTGCAAAAAATAGTTGTAAAGCTAAATAGTTGTAAAGCTATTTACAAAAGGATCAACAGAATATGGGTTTCATTCCTATATTCTTCCACTTTATCATAACTTGGCACCTAAATAGTTGTAAAGCTAATATGCTTTAAGTGGATGCTCAGAAAGTGAAGCCATTTTTAATGCAAGTATAATCCTAAAGAAGGGATCAACCAAGAGTAAGAAATCAGAAAACAGAAGTAAGCATAAGCAATATCAACTCATCAATTAACAACATACCAAGTCATGACATAACCTAGCCATCGACTTTCGCCCCATAGTATGCATGTCAACTTGTTTTTTTCGATTGTTTTTGTTTGTCTCACTTAATTCCTATATATAAATATGTTGAAAACAAACATATCAGTGTACTAAAGAAAAAAGGAGCAAAATAGGAAATATGAACCATTTTTATAACAAGATTGCATACCTTTCCAACTTTAGAGTCAAACATAAGCATAAGATCTTTAAATTCATCTGCTGGTATGTCAGCAGGTGGATGGGCCAACTTTTCTTCCATAGTTTGATAGATGCTCTTAGTGTAGTACTTTGTCCTTATTCTTGGTTTCTCTGTCCTCCATTTGGTACCAAGATCACCTAACACCCATTCCTTTACCTCCTCGGGGACTATGAATTTTGCCTATTTCATCATCATATACAACACTTGTATTAGTTTCTACATAGACAATGCTTAAGGAAAAAAATTAAGTATGAAAAACAAGCATACAAAAAAATTACATTTACAAGCTCCCAAACTCTTTCCTTTGTAGCATCAGGTACATAATGCCAACTTATATAATTCTTAGGTAGGTAATTAGAATCCTTTGCCAAAACTCCAAGAAAGTTAGCAAAATCTTTAACTATCCCAGCTGTAGACCCCACCGGTTGGTGCAAATTATTGAAGATGACAACATCACGCTCATTCTTAGAACGAGTTTGAATCCTTTGCAGAACGGTTTTCCCTCAATGCTTCTTTTGTGTAACTATTTAAAGAATATTGTTAAAATTATCATGATTATTGAGAAAAAACATACAAAGTGTACAACAAGTGGAAATAAACTCACCAGCAGCCTTATTCACAACTAGCAACGATAAATCATGTGCATCTGGGACTTCATTTTGATCACTTGAAGCATCTTCCAGAAAACCAGTTGAATCTTCATTAGCATTTGTTGACATTTCTGGCCTCACATCTCCATCATTATCATTTATTGGCGCTTGTGGTCTCAAATCTCCATCATTAGCATTTCTTGGCAGCTTTGGTCGCAAATCTCCACCATTAGCATTTCTTGGCTGTTGTAGCATCAAATCAGAATTTTTCTGATTCATGTCATTGCCTTGTTGCTCCATTGATTCTTGTATTTTTCTCATGTTCTTATATCTTGACAGAGTACACGAAGCACAAAACTTCTGAATTTTGCGTGGTGGTTGACTTGAATTT
Source organism: Fallopia convolvulus (assembly GCA_964016875.1). Classification (NCBI taxonomy): domain Eukaryota; kingdom Viridiplantae; phylum Streptophyta; class Magnoliopsida; order Caryophyllales; family Polygonaceae; genus Fallopia; species Fallopia convolvulus. The sequence continues at coordinate 22,750,019 of OZ024737.1, read as the reverse complement.
TGCCTTTGCTGGGCCAAGTCTTGCTTTTGCTGATATTTATGCATTTGGACTGAACTTTTTAGCTGAAGTTGTTCATTTTGTTGTTGATCTTGCATGCCTTTCCTTTTATTTTGTTGTCGGCCACTACGCTTCAGCTCGAGAAATTCAGCCATGGATACATTCTGAGTAAGAGATTGCTTTCCATTTTTACCTCTTGAGCAACTCTACAAAACAAAGTAAAAGTTAAATAATATGATAGTTAAACAACCATTGATGTGCATAATACATCAAAAATCGAATGATTGTACCTCAGATTGAGAATTTATCTCTTCAGCAGCAAGCCTTAAAACTTTTTGGTACTTTTCTTGTAAAACCTTATTTGTAAAGGCACCTAATCCAGCAGCTTGCATTTTTGCATCATTTTCTGCTATTCTTTTCATCCTTTGTTGCTCATATGCACATATAGTTTCAGCTTGACAAGGTAAAGTATTCTTCTTTCCCATCTGCTAAGCCAAAGAAGATAACATATTAGATAGAGTAAAAAAATAAATGGTTTGTTTCTTTGTTTATGATAATGTGCAATTTTGAGCCACAATCTAGAATAGAATCAAATCTGGACAGCCGATATGATACAGATCTGCACAACAAAGATGATATAAATCTGCACAACAGATATGATACAGATCTGCACAACAGATATGATACAGATTTGGACAGCAAATATGAGACAAATTTGGACAATAGATATGAGACAGATTTGGACAACAGATATGAGAGTAAGCAACAGATCTGGACAATAAATCTGAACAACGAATGATAAAATAACAAATCCGGGCAAGACTTGTTTGAGAACTAAGATTCTGTATGATGCAGATCTGCATAGCAGATATGATACAGATCTGCACAGCAGATTTGATACATAGTTCTTAATTAAGCCTTATCATTTTTACATGTGCAATTAATCTAGTTAAGTTGTTCAATAAATCGTGCATAATGGTCAGATCCACCCAGCAAAACTTCATTTCAAAATGCTCCAAGAATACTATTTGCACTTTAATAATTAAGCCTTATCTATAGTATTAGAAAACCAGCATGTTCACACATCAGCACTTCCTAGAATATTATTTGCATAATTCTACACTTTCATAGATTGGTAAGTAATGCTTTCTTAAGGATTCCTTTTCTGCTACTTCCATGTATTTTTTGAAGCATTTGTATGACCAAGCTAATCATTTAGAAGGGTCTATTTTGTGTATTTTTTGCACTTGGCTGGCTGTTATTATCTTAAATATAGTATGAAGAACTTTAACTCATATATAAAAGTTTGAATATTGTATGCATTAACTTAGAAGAAGTAATTCTCAAATGTTATATGAATAGTCCCTTCTCACTCTCTATCAGTTGAAAGAAGACCATGATACTACCTTGTGTATAACTATAACTTTAGCTGACTTGTCATTAAGATTCAGCATGCTTCCGAAATTTTAATTGTTCCCTGACCTCAGTTAGCTACTCACCATTTACTGAATATATTTAGAAAGATAAACATAAATTTATTAAAGTATTGACCTCAGTTAGCTACTCATCTAGAATGTTCCCAGCCATGTCAACTATGGTTGCATTCACATTTGCTCTCATACGACTTATTTCAGTAGCATCATTACTATTTTCAAACCTCTTTTGATGAGGACAATGAGAATCTCTCCAATACAAGTCAGCAAATCTCGTATTTCCATCATCCTTGGCACTAGAATAATCTTTAGGAAGGTCTTCAACAACATAATAAATATCATTTGATGATGGGTCTTCAACATAAAAAACTTGATTTGCTTGAGATGCCAAAATAAATGGTTCATGTTGATAAATGAGCTTCTTACGATTCACTCGAGCAAGTCCATATGTATCTTCTTCAGATTGATACCAAACACAACCAAATAAGACTAGACTGTAACCGTCTTCATAGAATACCTCAATAATTTCTTCAATTGACCCATAATATGTGACATCTCCAATAATGGGATTTTGATCCTTAGTACTGGCAAAGCTTGGAGTTAATGCCCTTAATGTCACTCCACTATTTTTAGTCGAAGAGTTTCGATCACGTTTCATCGTGTGAAACTTATAGCCATTGATAGAATATCCAGTATATCGTTTGGCAAACCATGAAGGACCAGCAGATAGCCATTTGATATAGTCTACCACATGCAAACCTTCATCAATCTCAAGTTAAACTCTCTCCCTAAACCAGTCAATGAAATCTTTACTGTGACTTTGGGCAGTATCCCACTTTCTTTTCCTTTTGCTACTAACAAGTGCCTCATGATCACTATATTTAAACGAAAACAAAAATACAAAACTGAATCAAATTTATTAAACAATTTTTCATTAAAATAAATTGAAGAAAATAAGAAATATGAGTACCATATATATCTCTCAACTTCTTCTATATGGCAATTGAATCTGTAAGGACTCATCAGTCTCAATGTGTTGATTCATTGTGCTGGATTCACGATTGATATATCTTGCACAAAATTCACACATTCATCAACCAAGTAGGCTTCAGCCATAGACCCTTCTGGACGACTCTTATTATGAACAAAAGACTTCAAATTTCGAAGGTATCTCTCAACATAATACATCCATCTTGTAGAAACGGGCCCCCCAAGTCTGATCTCTTCGACTAAGTGAATAGACAAATGAATCATAATGTCAAAAAAGGCAGGAGGAAAGAACATTTCAAACTGACAAAGAGTCTCGGTAATTTCAGATTGTAGATAATCAAGATCTTGAGGGTCAATAACTTTACTACATATGGCTTTAAAAAAAGCACTCAGCCTAATCAAAGGAATCGCAACATCCTTATGAACACTGGTTATTGCAGCAATTGGAAGCAAGTATTGCATAAAAACATGAGCATCGTGACTTTTATAACCAGAAATTTTTCTCTCCTTCACTTGAACAGATCTTGAAATGACTTTTATACTAACCAGAAATTTTTCTCTCCTTCACTTGAACAGATCTTGAGCATCGTGACTTTTCTCTCCTTCACCAGAAATTTTATAACCAGAAACATGAGCATCGTGACTTTTATAAGAAGATGGATGGGTTAGTCTAATGATAGACTAGCAAGCGGAGAAACTAACTTGGTTCTTATGGTTGTGACTAAACATATTGGCATCCAAATCCGATTAGACTCGGATTGTGATCCAACAGTTAGCAGTCTTATAGAGAATAAGAAGGAGACTCGCATAATCAAGAGAAAGAACACCACTGCTTGTGGTTTCTTTAAGAAGCATAAACGATTAATGGAACTTATACTAACCACTCAACATTCACCATCGTCTTCAACGACTAAACAGCTTAACTTAAGCAAAGTTTGATTAAGAATCATTCTTAATCAGGAGCAAGAATGGTTATCAAATGGACTAACCATTATGGTACTTTAATGTGCCTAACGCACCAATCTTTCATTACTTTCAAACTGTGCACTCGCACCATTTAATAGTTTTTTTTCCGTAGTTCGGCCAACAACCGAGATCAGAGGGCCTGTTTCATCCATGATCATTTATATATGCTCAGCCAACAACCGAGATTCAGACAACAACCGAGATCAGAGGGCCTGTTTCATCCATGATCATTTATACATGCTCGGCCAACAACCGAGTGCCAATTGCACTTAGCTAGAGTGCACCATTGTCTTCCTTCAACGTGAAGCATGACATGAGTCATTAATCCAATATTGGGATACGCTAGCAAGCTACGCCCCCAAATACAGATTTTTTATAAAGAGGTCATTGGAGACTCGGCTCCTACCCTTGGACTACCTATTTTGCAACAGTGTTTCAGCACAGGACCACTAAAGAGATGTCTTGGAGTCTAAACTCCCATCTCTACCATCTTATTTCACAACAATGTCACAGCATGAGACAACTAATCATACAACGGTCCTAAGTTCAGTTCTAGCGCAAAAACTGCAATAACGACATGGTCGTTATTTCTAACAAAAAAACAACCTATCAAACTTTATTCAACATACAAATTATTTCCAGCATGAGGATCAAATGGAGTTCAATTCCTCATTAATAACCATAACGCAAGAGAGAATCGTCCACTTGCCTTAGAAGGCGTGCTCAACGTCCTTAGCAATTCAACAGTAATCTTTACCATCCTTCTGACAAATATAACAAAAGGACTTCTCAGCAACGAGCTCACAGAAACACTTCTTAGTTGTATTCTCACTCCTACAACTTCCTAATCGATAAACGATTTAATTTCCGAATATCGATATATAATAAATCCTTAGTTATCATGCTTCAAGGAGCCATCTTGGCGGAATTATAACTAATTATCCGCTTCACTTTTGAAACAATTTTCGAAATAAAAATTGTTCATTAGCAACAGTTCTTAAAGGCTACCAAATCTCGGATCAAATGGATTAACAACGAATCCCGAGTAATTATCTGAAGTCCTTTACCTGCCAATCGGTATCCAAAACTTGTATTCGATATAACGGAAGATCCGGACGTCCGTTTCTCGAGCGGTTTGAACTTGTGGAACCGTATCAACGTCAAGATTATAAAAACCATAAATTTAATTGGCAAAGCGGAACCGAAAAGCCCTTACGGTGGCTCTGCAACTAACCCGCTAATTAATTTGGATCGTCTATACCTTCACTCGAGCCCATGGCTCGTTTGGCTCGATCCCCGAGCCCGAGGGTGGCTGGGCGTTGCCCGAAAGCGGCTCCCATGGTGGTTGGTGGTCGGACAGGACAACGGTCGCCGGCGGCGTCGCTTGGCGAGGCAAGAACATGACCGGCGGCATGGAATTCTTCCTCCCGAGCCAGCATTCCGTCCTTACTCTCTTGTTGGTTCCTCTTTCCTTAGCAGCAGCTCAAACCCAAGAATATGGAGGAAGAAGAAGAAGAAGAGGTGAGGTGGTGGTGGGGGATGGAGATGGAAGAAGATTAGCCGGCGGTGAAGGTGAATTCTTTCTCCCTGGTGCGTCGTTCCGTCCTTATCTCTCTCAAATTCCCTTTGGTCTCTATCCACAAAAACAAAACGCAGAAGAGGAGAGGAAAGTAAAAAAAACAATTCAGCCTTCCTTCTCAATTAAGGCATGAAAAAGTCGGTTTGAAAACTAAACCCGTCTTGGAACGGGACTCGCGTTAAAGCGGTAAAATTATGTACCTCGGGTGGAAAAACTCACCAAACGAAAAACGTCTCGTAAATTATGTAGACCAATAAAATCAATTTTCCATGATTTTATCACGCTACCTTCAATTTTTAAGGCTTCCGTTTCGTATTTTAAACTCCTTCCGGTACATAATTAAAAAGACGGCTTATCCTATAAATATTCTTTTTCCACTGAAAAATCCTAGAATTCACACCGTTCCATAAAATCATTTCTTTGTGATTTTAGGATGTTACCAAGAATTTTCTAGGATTTAATCTCCAACAAAAATATTGGATTAAGCGTTAAACGAACAAAGAGCTTAAAAGGATATCCGAGAAAAATTCAAAAATATCCTTAAAAACCGCAGTTATTACAAAATCTTTATCCATCAATCTAATTACACTAAGAAAGTTCTTAAAAGATTTTACATGGACAAAACACACCCTTTGAGCTCTCCAATGGAAGCTCGATCCCTCAATGTAGAAAAGGATCAATTTCATCCCCAAGAAGAGGACAAAGAGGTTCTTGGTCCTGAGGTACCATATTAAGTGCAATCGATGCTTTAATAAACTTAACTAACAATACAAGGCCATATATTGCTTTTGCAGTAAATTTGTTGTCCAGATATAGCACTTCACCCACAAGGAGGCATTGGAACGGGATTAAACACGTATTCCTCTATCTCCGAGGAACACATGATCTTGGGTTGTATTATCGTAACCAAAGGGATGCGACCTTAATTGGATATGCAGATGCAGGGTACTTATTTGACCCACACAAAGCCAAATCGCAAAATGGCTATGTGTTCACATATGGAGGCACTGCCATCTCTTGGAGATCAACAAAGCAGACTGTGACTGCCACATCATCAAATCAAGCGGAATTGATTGCACTATATGAAGCAGGAAGAGAATGCGTGTCCCTTCGAGCAATGATTCAATTCATCCAGAAAGAAAGTGGAATGAAGTCTATCATTGACGATCCAACAATATTATATGAGGATAACTCAGCATACGTTGCTCAGATGAAGAAGGGCTACATCAAAGGAGACCGCACAAAGCACATATCTCCAAAATTCTTCTCCACTCTTGAATTGGAAGAAGCTGCTGAAGTGGGCATCCAACAAATTCGGTCAAATGACAACTTGGTTGACTTATTCACAAAGTCTTTAATCACCAAGAAATTTGGAGAATTAGTATCTAGAATTGAAATGTGCAGACTTCGAGACATACGTTGAAGTCATGGGGAGCATCACACGCTCTGCACTCTTTTTTCCTTCGATCAAGTTTTTATCCCATTGGGTTTTACTTGACAAGATTTTTAATGAGGCATCATCAATGTGTACAATGGGATCAATGGTTGCACTCTTTTTCCCTTCGTTCACGTTTTTAACCCATTGGGTTTTTCCTGACAAGGTTTTTAACGATGCAACATATACTCATATCCTACAAACATGAAAGAAGGTGAATATTCAAGGGGGGTGTTATGAAGTCAAATTTATCTCCTACAAGTTATCCATCTACACACACATATTACTTGTATCACACTTATCATGTAGATGAACATTTGTATAATGTATGATTGGAGGTAATTGTACAAGGTGAATTATTCACATTCTTCACCTCCTTATTTCCATGCATGAATCATGGAGATTCACCTAAGTTTTACCTCACCTTTGGCCTATAAATATGGTCATCATCTATTGTAAAAAACTTGCACCAAAGCAGAATAAGAAATATATTCTCTAAAGTTTTTACTCTCTCTCCCTCTCTTCTAATGATCTAAAAATTTTACTAAAATTTGTTTAATTGTTCTTTTCAAAAGTTAAATTAGTTTTGCTTTCATAAATATTTCCATAACAAAAATGTTCTATTTAATGGGAAATGTTGCGTTTTGGTAAAAAATTGAAATAGGGTTGGAATCATCAATCAAGTATTGGTTTGAGTATTAGAACGCGCTTCCACGCGCGGTTCTTTTTCCCTTCCTCCCTCTTCAGTCGGCCCTAAGGCTCCTTTTGGGAGCTCTTGTTCCTGGAGTTTGTTTCGATTCTTCGTTTGTTCTTTGCCCTTTCCTCATGTAAATCCGCCTTCCTCTTCTTGATTCTCCTTTCCTTTCTGGTTTTTCCCTTCAAGTTTGTTCTCGTAAGTTACTTTGTTCATCCCCTCTCTGATGAAACTTTAGGGTTTTTGGGTATCTTGGATCTCTCGTTTGGATCTGTGGTTGCCTCTAAATCCATCACCCTTAATCGGTCTCAATTCCGATTTGACCTCTTCTATTTCCCTCTCCTGCACTATTTTATCTCCTTGTCTTGTTCCTTCTATGGGAGCTGTTGGTTATGGAGTTACCAATTTGGTTTCTCTTTTTGGATCTTGCCTTGTTGGCCCTTGTTGGGTGTGGATCTATTGTGTGTGGTTGGTCTTGAAGCTCACTCTGATGATTCTGAAGGCTCGATTCTTGGTTTCTCTCTTCTGTTGGCTCTCTCTGTTTGTCGTTTGGGGTATCTTGCTATGTTTCCCTCTTTATTTGAGGGAACTATGGCTATGTTGTGCGCTGGTCTTCGGATTCTGTTGAAGGGAGAGATTTTGTCTTGCCTTTCTTCTTGCTTTTGGATCTCGGCTCTTCCAGGTTATGTGAATCTTTCTTCTCTTCTCTTTCGTTTGTTTTGTTGTTTTTATTGTTTATTGCTTGAACCTTTTCTTTGCTTGCTTCAGTGCGGACTCCTTCTCTCTTGTGTGATTTGTATGTCTCCCAAGATTGAGAACTTGTCTAAATCGTTGCTTTCAAAGAATGAACCTTATATTGCTGAAACTTTATTGAACATTTATCTCCAAATTTATAAGAAACTTGCTATAAATCTTACTTTCTGTATTCTTGGCTTATTTGATTTATCAAGTGGGCTTATACATCTTTTTTGTGTGAGTTGGATGCAGATTTTATCCTTTTCTCGATGTATCTACATCTATTCATTTTTGCTTTGGTTGAGAGTCGTTTACTTTGGTGACTCTCCTGAGATGAAAGATTGTGTTTTGAATCGGTCAGGTTATATCTCTCTAAGCCTCATCTTTATTGATTCTCATGAATGTTTGTGGTTTGTCTTGCTTTTGAAATGTTGGTGTTCTGCGTATACCTATCCGTCCGTTTTCATTGACCAGTCTGGTTGGTGTTATGACTTCATGATTATTGCTTCTTCATGTCTAAGCTACTCACTTTTGTTGGGGACTTGTTCTTCTTGTTGTTGCTCCTGGTTAATTAGTATTCTTCAATACTACTACAATAATCTGAGTGTTCCCTTTGTGCTTACTATGGGTTCATTCTTGGTAGTGAACTGGCAGCAAGAGCTCCCACCTAGATTATTGAAAATTATCTGTCTTGTGGTTGAGGAGTTGTTGCCTTCATTTCCTAGAATCCTTGTGAACCCCTTCAGTAGTGAGCCTTTAACCCGAGCAGAGGGTGGTTGGCTTTGGCTCCTTTATCTTCTTGATATAGTTGTAGCCTGGCTTCTCCTTCTTTGCTGGGGACCCTTTAAATTCTATGATGATACTTGGGTGCTTTATCCCTTTGATGAACACCTCCTGAGAATTGCAAAGCTTTCAAAATCTGATTTTTCAATCCTATATGATGACCATATTTACAATTTACTATTCATATTAAAATTAATCTCCAAATTTATCTTCTGTTATTTGCATATGATGCATTTCTCACTTTATTACCTTTTCCATTTTTCTAATCTTTACATGTTCTCCAGCTCAGTCTTGATAGTTTGTGAAATATTATGTTCTAGTTTCTGTTACTTTTCTTGTGCTATTCTTCTTCTTCGTATGTGCTACCTTATCTTATGGTTTTTCAGTTATTTGTGTTTCCTCTGTTTGTATTGTTCTTTAACTATTCGAGGTTACCTTCGTTCAAATTCTCTTTCTCTTCAAATTTTATGCAGTGTCCCTTCTTCTATTTTTCGCAGGATATTTTGGCAGCTCGCTCATGCCTTGGTAATAATTGATGACTCCAGCTATCTTATAGAAAATGTTTCATCTCATGTATCAGCTCATGTATTCGCTCTTGCTTTGGTTAATAGGGTTGCTTATTCACAATATTGTTGTATAAGTTTGTATGCTCTTCTCTGGCATCCCAAAAGGTCCTTTTGTGTATGTTTTAATGTTTGCAGTTTGATGGGAATTCATGCACCTAAGCTTAGTGTTTACTCTAAAGATCATGTTATATTCATCGATAATACAACATGTTACTATATAAAAAAGGTTTTTTTATGAGTATCGCCTATTGGAATACTAGGGGTGTTCGTAGATCCAATTTCTGGGAAGAAATTGGGTTTATTAGAAAAAGAAATAAGCTCCATATCCTTTGCTTAGCGGAAACTAAAACTGATTCTGAACCCTTTGTTAATTCATGGCAAAAATGTGGATTTAATAAAATATATTTTAGTCCTAGTCTTGGAACGAGAGGAGGAATGTGGGTTCTTACCACCCAAAATATGTTTACCCAAAATTGTTCTTTGTTTCATATTGACACCAACTTAATTATACTTAAATATTCTTTGCAAGATATTCATTTCTTACTAGCTTTTGTTTATGCCCCCTCTAGGGAAGATGAAAAACCCGAATATTGGAATAAATTAGAACACATGTTATTAAATTCCAACTTTCCCTTTTTTATTATTGGAGATTTGAATGAAATTAACTTCATACATGATAAACAGGGAGGCCTTCTGCCTCCAAATTCGAGATTCTTAAGGCTCAACTCAATTTTATTAAAACTTGATCTACTGAATGTTCCGACTACAGGATTTCCTTTTACTTGGAGGAAAAGTTCCACTTCTTTACAAAATACGTTTGAAAAATTAGATAGAGTGTTAATTCACCAATCCTTACTTTCACACTATCCGTCTATATCAGTTCATCATCATCCGTTTACGACCTCTGATCATTGTATAATATCTTTTAAATTGAACAACTTCTATAACTTCAAAAAATTCCCCTTTCGGTTTGAAAATGCTTGGTTAGCAAACAAGGAGTTCGAAAGACTAGTTTCTAAAGTCTGGAAATACCAGTTATGCGGATCTTTTATGTTCAAAATTTCTATGAAAATGAATTTACTTAAAAAATATGCTAAAGTATGGGCAAAACATCATGTCAATAATAATTATGAACAACTAAAAATAGCTACTAATCAACTACAAATATTACAAGATGAGCTACTGTCTAATCCGAATAATCTTAATACAATTACTAAACTTCAGCGACATTTAAACAAATACAATGCTTTTTTGCAATTCCAAAATACGTTTTGGAAACAACGAGCGAAAGTAAAACATCTGCTAAATGTGGATAAAAATACAAAGTATTTTCAATCTATTTCTAAAATTAGATCTTTTAAACAAAGAATAACACAATTTACTACCTCACAAGGGTTGGTTATCTTTGATCATCTTTCAATTTCAGATAATATTTCACAGGAAATGCGTTCTCGTTTTATTCATAATCCTTTATGTACTATTGAGGTGGATGACTTAGACATTATTCCTAATTTAATAACACTTCAAGATAATAATCTCCTCTGTAAATCGCCAACTCATGCGGAAATAAAAACTGCTATGTTCAGCTTGCCTCTAGACAAAACGCCTGGTCCTGATGGTTTCACGGCTGAATTTTTCCAACATTATTGGCATATTGTTGGCTCTTCTATTATCCTAGCAGTTAATGCTTTTTTCCACTCAGGGTTAATGCTCCAGTCTATTAACAAATCCTTTATAACTTTAATTCCTAAAAACACAAATCCTTTAGTAATTGGACATTATCGTCCTATCAGTCTGTGCAATACAATTTATAAATTAATAACTAAAATTATATCTTCTAGAATGTCGCATTTGTTACCAGCTATGATACATCCTTTACAAGGTGCTTTTGTCCAGGGTAGACTAATTCAAGATAATATTTTAATAGCACATGAAATTTTTCATTCTTTTCATAAGAAAAAACAAGGTATGAAGGGTTGGATGGCTATTAAAATAGATATGGAAAAAGCTTATGATAAAATTGATTGGAATTTCATTCGACGTATTCTTCTTAAATTTGGGTTCTGTTCGAAATGGGTTCACCTTATAATGACTTGTATTACCACCTCGACTTCTTCTGTTCTGGTTAATAACGAACCGGGGCCAGAGTTTTCGCCAGAATGTGGTATTCGTCAGGGGGATCCAATGTCGCCATTCATTTTTGTGTTAGCCATGGAATATTTTGCGCGCTCTTTACAATATGAATCTTCTCAACCTTCTTCTAGAGTTGGTATCCGTTTAGTGAGAAATGGTACTTGTATTCCATTTTTGAGCTTTGCGGATGATACAATTATATTTGCAAATGCAACACAACATAATCTTAATTTTATTAAATTATTTCTTCAAAAATTTAGCAGCCTTTCTGGTCTTTCTATAAATTATAATAAAAGCTCTTTTCAAACGTCGTCGAACATTTCTCGCCCTACAACTGTATCTCTTGCTAGCATCCTCAATATTCAGATTACCACTTCCATGGAAAAATATTTGGGCATTCCTATTTTAAAAGGAAAAGTTCAAAATATCATGTTTAATGATCTAATCTTGAAACTTAAACAACAATTATCACAGTGGAAGGCAAATTCAATTTCTCAAGCAGGTAGGACGGTTTTAATACAGTCAAACCTTCTCGGTCAAATTGGGTACCTAATGCAGAGTTTCTTGTTGCCTAAAGGGGTTTGTGAGGAGATTGATAAAGTCAATAAATCTTTCTTTTGGAATAAATTTACTCCTAATCATCATCCTCTCATCAGCTGGGATAAAATATGTTCCCCAAAGGAAAATGGTGGTGTAGGTTTGCGCACTGCTTATAATAATAATGTTGCTCTTCAGATGAAACTGTTATGGAAAATTTTAACTCAACCTTTTAATACTTGGGTTAAAATTTTAAATGAAAAATATCTCCACTCGGAGCATATTTTTTCATATAAACAAAAGACGACTTCTTGGCAGTTTGGTCGACTCGTAAGCCTTAGGGATTCTTTTTCTAAAGGAGTTAAGTGGTTAGTTGGAGACGGTTGTAAAATCAATTTTTGGTCTGATGTCTGGATTGAAAACGAAAATTTGCTTGAGTTTTTTGACAATGGAGATGCAAGGCTAAAAGTCCAGCATTTCATTACAAGTAATAAAACTTGGGATGTACAGGGTTTAAACCAGTTGCTACCTCATTGGGTAGTGAACAAAATTACTTCCATTTTAATTCCGACGTCTAATGTTGAGGACACAATTATTTGGAGTCCTGCCAGTGATGGTCAATTCTCGGTAAAAACGGCCTCAGAATTGATAAATTCTGGGAGACCGTTCCAGTTTTTCGGTCTTTCTTGGATCTGGAAGACTAACCTGCCCCCTAAAATACAAAATTTCATATGGAAAGCTTGTACGGATTGTTTGCCAACTACAGAAAGGCTTAATAGATTTTATAATTCAGTTCCTCATACTTGTTCTCTTTGTGATATGAATGGTGAGCATATTAATCATTTCTTCTTCATGTGTCCTTTTACTCAGAAAATGATCTCGGAGTTGGAGTTGAAATTAAATATATCGTTTCAGATAAATTGCTCCGGAAATTTCTATGATAATCTTGTTTCTACTCTCAAAGTAAATGCAAATAGTAATGTTCTATGTTTTCTTTGGTGGTTTGTTTGGAACCATAGGAATAAAATTATCTTCAACCACACATCTCGTATGTCGGATTTATTACCTAGCGAACTTGCAGCTCGGGAGCATTCGCTATGGATATCCTCACAAGTTAGAAATAATAACACTAGTTCTCAAGTATGTCAAAGGCGAAAGAGGAAAAATAATTCGGCTTGGATAAGACCTCAAGATGATTGGATCAAATTAAATTTTGAGGCGTCTAAACAAAGTAACTTAAATACCTTTATAAGCTATATCTTAAGAAATCATGTCAGTTCAATTCTAAATTTTGATCGTCAACAAGTTTCCTCAATGTCAGTACTCCAGGCTGAAACTTTAGCGCTTATTCATGGCCTTCGAGAAGCGATTCGTATGAATATTAAAAATATTGTTATTGAAGGGGATAATTTAGTTCTCATAAATTCATTAAAAAATGTGTGGAAAATTCCTTGGGAAATTAATATTCTAATTAAGGATATTCGGAATTTGGTCAGGGGGTTTGATAATGTTGTGTTTTTCCATTGTTTCAGGGAAAGTAACTCTGCGGCTGATTTTTTAGCCAGAAGACATGTCAATGTCGTTCGTTTCCGAAGTGCTCTATTATATTCATCTCTAGTTTCTGATTTCTTAGACCCGAATCTTTGTAATATTAGGAACGATTGTTCTCTGTATCCTCTTTTGTTGCATTTCTTAAAGATCATCCGTTGTGATGATTTAGGTTGGCCCTGTTCCTTTAGGAAAACCTAATGTTTGCCATGTAATGAGCTAGTAGCTCATTGTTTAAAAAAAAAAAAGTATTGGTTTGAGTATCGGGCCTATCGGTTTAGGAGTTATTTGGCAACCTCCACCAAGAGCCCATCTTCACGCATCTTCTCTTCTTCCCAGGTCTGCTTTTCCATCCTCCGACCTCCGCTTTCGTCTGATTTCTTGCTCAACCAGAGACAATCCCGCTTCATGTTCTTCTTCGCCTCTAATTTGTCTTCTTGCTCATTTTCGTCCCTCTTCATCTTCGTGTAGCCTCGCCCCTCCATTTCACCATTCCAGAACTTGATATCCTCCAACCTCGGATTTGGAGAGGTATCAACACCAGTGCACGATCACTTCAGTTAAACACCCAACTACAAATTCTTAACCCCTTCTCTCGTAATTCGAGCTTTCAACCATGTCGATTGCGAATCATCCTTTTCTGTTCTCTCCTTCCACTTCTTCTTTACCCCTATACGTGCAATCTCTTCATAGCCGCTTCCTCTCTTCTCCCCTCTCCAAACATAGCTCCGTCAGGACCGACACGCTGCGGCTCGTCTCCGTCTGCTGCCAGGGCCGGATTACTGATCCGATTACTGGTCCAGACGGCCTCGGATCCGAGATTTCCGGTTCTGCTTCGTTTCGTTGCTCTTCTTCTTCCGCTAAGGCTATTGATTTTCTCACACTGTGCCATAGTCTTAAGGTATTTATCGCAATGGATTCTTGTCGTTTCTGGTTCTCTTATCTCATTTCGGTTGAATTTATTGCTAATAGTCTACGCAGATTTCCGTTTTGCATTGCCATGCTTTGTTTGTGATGAAAAACGAATGACTTTTTAGTGGATTGTAATCGCTTCTAATTTGGTAGGGTTGGTAAAGATTACTTTAATTGTCTGGTCGGTTGAAATTTTGAATGTGGTAGGTGTGCCAACATCCACTGGTAGGTAGTTCCTAATTTTATGTAGCTATCAGAATGCTACGCAGAACTGGATTGTGCTTTTGATTACCTTATACTTTGTTAATCTAATTTTTTATAGTAAAATGTTCAAATTTGTGATTGAGGCCAATGTTCGATTAGTAACTAAGAATTTCAGTGTTTCTTTAGAGCTGGTCCATACTGGCGAAAGCTTCTGTAACCTTAGACTCCTCATGCTGCTCTCACATGTCAGAAATTCTTATTGCATATGCATGTTCTTTCTGTTTCCTTGACCTTTATAATTGATTGATACTATATGTGATTATGAACCTAATCAGCTCTCTGATAAAGGTTCTGGCCATCCATGCAACAATTCTGACTATCTATAATATGTATATTTGATAATCTCTTTGGTGAATCTCCCTCTCTCTAGACAACAAAAAGGAAGGGATGGATAAATCATGGCATCAAGGGTCCCGAGTCTATTGCTGACCACATGTATCGCATGTCATTGATGGCTTTGATTGTCGGGGATCTTCCTGGTCTAAATAGAGAGAGGTTAGCTTCAAGTTCATTCTTGATATGTTTCATGTTGACACATGTAGGATTTTCATTTCCCCGATGTCCTTTAATTTATCTTTGTTAAACAATCAATTTCTACAGGTGCATCAAGATAGCCATTGTGCATGATATTGCTGAAGGTATGCTCTATCCTTCTTGTATTTATTAATAGTTTGTTTTGTGTTGTACATGCCAAAGATTGATCGAACATGATAAGAAGATGCTACCATATGAAGCTTTTTGCCCTTGCCTATTTGTGGCCACAGGCAGACTGTTGGCTGTTGCTTCATGATCCATTTATGATTTATCCTGCATGCTAGTTGTTTTAACATGTGCAGTCATTTCTAGCATAATTTATGTTATCCAGATTACTGGCTTCAATTAGCAATGCATTAGACTGCATATTTTGTGTACACTTCTGAGAGGGGGTGCTTTTTTAGTGGTATGCTGTAATTCTAAACAGTATGGTAAAGATTAAGGATAAGAATTTGATAAAAATAGGAGAGAAAGAGATGTATCACTTCTGTTATTGTGTCTAAAGTGTTGCTTGCTTTGGTCATTCATAACTCATAAGCATTTTACCTGCTCTTCTCATGGCAATAGTTGTCTTTTGTCTTGTGACATCCTTTCTTCAGCTAGGTTGATTGCAACTCTATCTTAGCCTACACTACAGAGGATCATGAATAAAATGGAAGATAAATCTATATTAAGTGTATATTAAATGTCTTACTTTCAACAACTTAACTGTGATCAGAATCTGCTGATTCTTTATTTATTTATTTTTGGTTACATATTCAGCTATTGTTGGAGATATAACACCATCTGATGGCATACCCAAGGCAGAAAAGAGCAGAAGAGAGCAGGCAGCTTTGAATGAGATGTGTGAAGTGCTTGGAGGAGGAATGAGGGGTATGTGTAACCCTTTCTTTGCTCTTGGCTTTTTGTTTTAGTTTTTTGGGTTTATGGGAGCATTGGAGCTTTTGACATATCAGATTTCAGTTCAAATAAACTATTGATCATTGTATTTTATTTTGCAGCTGAAGAAATTAAAGAACTCTGGAATGAATATGAAAACAACTCTTCATTAGAAGCTAATTTGGTCAAAGATTTTGACAAAGTATGTATCATAGCACTCCCCTGAAATCTTATTTTAATAATGTTTAAATTTATCCCTTTCTTTGTATGGTTAACCTCAATGGCTAGTGAACTTTTTAAGTACGTTTTTCACCATTACCTAAGCCCTGGAATTTGCTAGGTCACATTACAATTGTGGTATAATGTCCTAAGCTGTTCTCAATTTTGCCTCCATTTTCCTCAAAAAAAGGTTGTATGATATGTAACCGTATCATATTCTCATTTGGAACAGATATATCTTGTACCTTAATTTATCTTTCAACCATGTTGATATCGGGCAATATCTTTTATCATTGACTTATTTTCATTTTTTGCAAGTGGCCATGTTATTGTATGTAACAACGTGTCCCTTATGTAAGATGAACTGAGCTCTCATTACATGAAGATGCCAATATGCCATGCATTTTGCATATGTAATCGGCATACAATATTATTTAAAAACTTCCACCCTTTTTAAACAGCTAGATTAAAGATAGCCGGTCTCATTTAGTGGTTGGTTGTCTTAGTTTTGATCAAACAATACTTGTGTATGGATATTTAGTGGTCCCTCATATTTGAACTCTCCTATTTCACTTTTTATTTTAATAGCTGTTGTGTATGTGATTTGATCATTCTTCTGTTTAACCAGGTTGAGATGATTCTTCAAGCACTCGAATATGAAATGGGTGAGTCTTGGTTCTTGTATCAATCTATCAGCTTCTGGAAACTCACTATTGTCTTATATTCTTATTGAATATCAACAAATGCTTGATGTGTATGCAATTCAGAACTGATTTGCATCCAATTCAACATAGATGTGCAGGAGGGATAAGTATATAGTGTATAGCATCATGCTGTAGGTCATGCCGTTGCTTTTATGATATATGAGAATATTTTGATATTTCATTTGTGATTGTTCGATTCACATGTAAGGTGCACTAACTCGTGAATAAATTTAATGTACCATTGAAATGCAATAGTTCTTTTTAGATGTGATCTAATATGGGGTGCAGTCTGGTGAATGATGGTCACCGGCAGCAACCGGAACCTTATCTGCTTGTGAATAACATTCCGTAACATGTAAATCTATTAGTCAAGCTTTTTGCTTCTACTAATTAAATGTTGCACACACATCTTGAATATGGTAGGAGATGCCTTTTCACAAAATGTTTGCCTGCTATTTTTCTCTCCCACAGGCCACAGGATCCAGAAAAGGAGAAGTGTTGTGGTTGTTAGAAGTATGACTTTTGAGGTCTCTTATTCATTAATAAGGAATTGAGCTAAAATTAGGCTTCTCTATTTCGTTTCCTAGTAAAAAGAAGTAGTTATTTATTTCCATCATTCTGCTAGTTCAAGTGAGAAATAGAGCTGGGCAAAGATCTTCTATGATACATGCCCATTATTATGCATGTGTTGGTACTTGAAATATTGAATCATTTTCTTCAGTTTGGGTCGTTTGGGTTTGGGTTTGGGTTGACGTAAACCTTCAGTTCTCCATTCTAATCATAATGACTGGTTGTCCAGATGGTGTTGCACATTCACATGCCACTTGCCAATGAGCTATCTGACGTTTATTATTTTAAATTTCTATTATTGCAGAACATGGCAAGGTTCTTGATGAATTTTTCCTATCAACAGCAGGTGAACCATACTCAAAAAATTTCTGGTATCCTTCATTTTGTGCCAAACTACCATTAACCCAGGTTCTGCTTCTCTGAGTTGCAGGAAAGTTTCAGACCGATATAGGAAAGAGTTGGGCAGCTGAAATCATATCTAGAAGAAACTCAAATTTGGAAAAAACAGCCAATTGACCATCAAGTTTTCAAACACCTTCAAATCTGCAACAGTTGACCTGAGCTCAACGTAATGACCGGTAAAATAGCAGATGCATTATATAAGCACGATTCCAGACGTTGAACCATTTCATGTCTAAGATCAATAGCCTAAGATGAACATAACTTAGCTAACTTCACCCAGCGATTAGAGGATGAAGCCTTTGAATTTTGTGCTGCGGTCTAGGCTGTGGATCTGGGCATTAGATTCTGCAGTCTTTTGGCTCCTTGTCAAGTACTTGAACTGTCACTGATTATAATAATTGCAAGTTGATATGCATTTATGATTCATGTTGTGGACATGGGAACGTGTTGACTTGGGATTTTTTTTTAATATCTCACACATGCGTTTTTTTACTATCAATTCTTCCCTGTAGCTGCTGATTGTTGACTGGGCTGCCCGATCAACTTTACGTGACGGAATCATGACTGGGGAACTATTAACTTTGATATGACACTTTTTTACAAGGTTGCAATTATCGACATTCGACAATGATTTGAACCCGAGAAATGTGTGTGGTTTTGAAAATTGTTATTTGGGTTTCGGCCTTTGGTTCGGGAGGAAATTTACAATTTCAGTTTTCCTTTTTTTTTTATTTGACACATTATACATTATTCATTATAATGATCCAACAAATAAAATGTATAATTAATAAACCAACAAAATAGGTAGGTTGTATGCAACAAACAACAAAAAAGCTCTAAAGGGTTCCCCTAATCCCCTGCTTCTTTCAGCTCTCCTACTTGAGAGTATTGATGCTGTAAAATTCAATATAGGAATGGAATTAAGGCTATCTCGAACAGCTTCTCCAAACTATTGGAAATTGTGCATTTGGAAATTTTTACCCATTATTTGCCCCAACAGCTTCCCTATCTAATTCTCTATAATGGAGAATTCTCCAAAAGATTGAAGTGTATTCTCTATATTTAGAGAATTCTCCAAATTTATTTGGAAAATGCATTAATTAAAGTGTATACATGTAAACTTGTAATTGGCCATATGAAATATTATAAAAAAAAGTTATATATAAATAAAACGAATAAATGTAAGATTCTCTAAAATGAAAAAACTGTTGAAGTTGAAGTAAATTTTATTTGGAGAATATGACTTTGGGTTCTTCATTTTGGAGAATATTATAGAGAAACTGTTGGGGATGGCCTAATTATATTGAAAGTAAAGATTCCGTTGATTGAAAAGGAAAAGAGCAGACATATAGCCCTTGAAAGCTAAAAGCTATGAAGGGGATGATCCCATCTATGTACACTTGACCGAGTTTATAGTATCAAAAGTTTAAAAAAAGAACGCTTAAGATATCAAAGTTGATTAATTAAACATGTTATAGAAAGTAGTCCTCCTATAGAATTCTATGAATCTACTCAAAGCAGTCAAGACTTGGACATAACTTTAAAAAAGAACAATAAGATATCAAAATTGCTTAATTTAACATGTAAAATGTTCTATGAAACTACCCAAAAAATGTAATTTAACAGTCTTATATAAAAAAGGAAATTGATTGTGTTATATTAAAGAAAGTATTCCTAACAAAAGAAACACTTGTTTAAGGAGTACAGTTTCATCTTTTCAACTTCCGAAGAAAGCAAGGTTCTGGAACTAATCTAAGCAAAGCAACCTTGACAGAGAGATTATAATTTTGATTATTCTGTTGGGGTAGAGGACAGGGGCTAAATTGTTTTTGCCTTGGTGGGTCCACAGCCCACACGGCTCACGCATTCACTCCCCACAAAGCACTTGCGTATAGTGCCGAATCGAAAGAGAGGGGTGATAGATCTGTCTAAATTACACGTCTTAGCTTCTGGATTCAAGCTCCCCCCACCCTCGTTTGTGATAGTTCTAGTGCTCTGCAGAATTCGTCTAAACATTCATCTCTTCACTCGAATCCGGCATATCTACACATTTAGAGGAGAATCAAAGAGAAAAAAGGTAATGTTTTTGTTTTTTGTTCCCCTATATTTTGCTTTCGATTTGGCACTGTTTATTTACACTCAGTTGGGTTATACAGAAGTGGAAGATTATGCATTTGTTTCTCGTGGGCGGAATTTTGCTCACGGTGTAAACCTTTGGCAATTCAAGTTTCATGAGTTTCAATAATTATCAACTTGATGTGGACATTCCCTTTTTGACCTAGAATTTTGATTTCATTTGGAATTGGAGATCTGGGTTTTCAAACCCTTGTTTCACGTGTGTTGATCTGGGTTCTCTTATTGACTGTGTGGTTTGTTTGATGAGATTTTGAAAAGGGTTTTCTTTCTTCTTGTCCTGCAGTTGCTAGGTTTGCTGGTATCACTTGCGTAGAACTGATCACATGCCTTTGGGTTGGATTCATTATTGAATCCATACACATTATGGGAATTCTTGTGTAGAATGTAATCTATTATCTGTGTATAGTAATTGGTACATTTTATGTTAAATACCCAAAATGGCAACCTCATCGCCGTCTCCTACATCACCTTTGGCCACCTCACCAACCTCTGCTGTGACCCCACCGCCGTCACCTTCAACTCCGTCCCCTGATCCGCCTACTGAGACCAATGCTAATCCACCAGACTCCTCCACCCTTTCTCCTCCAGCTCCACCAGTCACTTCACCTCCTCCCACCTCCCCACCGCCTTCAGAACCACCTCCAACTACACCTCCTCCTGTCGCCACCTCACCGCCTCCAGTATCTGCCACATCACCACCTCCTCCTACCACAGACCCACCACCTCCACCTACCACAGACCCAACACCTCCTCCTACCACAGACCCACCACCTCCTTCTGTTGATGCTCCACCGCCGTCTTCTCCTCTTTCTCCACCACCACCAACTACAGTAACGCCTACTACTCCGCTTCCAACTTCACCACCACCTCCATCGTCGCCCACTACAATCGCGCCACCCGTCCCATCACCCCCATCTGATCCAACACCCTCGCCTCCACCTCCATCTTCAAAGACAAAGTCACCTCCACCTTCCGAATTGAGTCCCCCTCAGAGCTCACCACCACCACCACCAGCCTCAAAATCTCAACCTGCTAAAAGTCAAATGCCTCCTCCACCCGTGTCCCGATCAACTTATCCTCCTCCTCCATCAACAAAACCCGCCCTTCAACCGCCTTCACCACCTTCATCTCCTAAAGGCTCACCTTCTTCACCCAGTGCTTCACCGTCTAAAGTTAGTCCGGCAAAACCATCATCACAGATATCCCCTACCGTCTCTCATCTATCACCGCCCCCTGTTTCTTCTTCTACTATGGGTTCGCTTGTTCCTTCATCATCAGCTAAACAACCTTCAGCCAATTCAACGGCTAGTTCCCCAAGTAAAGGTGGAGTACCCATGGGTGGAATTGTTGCCATTGGTCTAGTGGTAGGATTTATTATACTTGGTCTTATTTTATTGGTGGTTTTCTATACATCTAAGAGAAAGAGAAGGGATTTCAAACACAATGGTGGCTATATAGTGCCATCCCCTTATGGTTCCTCGCCACGTTCAGGTAATTTGCTACTTTTTAAGCCCTTAGCATAATTTACAGCCTTGTTACAATCACTCATGAGTTTGATGGACAAATGCAGTACTATTCCTTTCTTTCTTTTATGGCAAATATGTTTTATAATTTTTCTGTAAATTTAGAAATTATACTCTTCCTAAATGGTTTATGTATCTTCTACTGTACAATAATTTGTTTTCAATAGTTTTCTAGCTCCACTTGGTTAATAAAGGAAATTAAGAATTACTAATTTATGATTACTAGGTTTTTAAATTAATTATAAGATATATTTCATTCTAAGATTTCCATGTGTTATTTGCAGATTCAAATTTGATTGTAAAGACAGTGGTTTCTAGTTCTACTCCGTTTGTTAGAAGTGCCTCTGGCAGTGGTACACTCTCGCCACATAGTCATGGCGGATTACATTCTCGTTCTTGGTTCACATATCAAGAACTCTATGAAGCCACCAATGGATTTGCTCAAGAAGATCTTCTTGGGGAAGGGGGTTTTGGTTCTGTATATAAAGGAGTTTTAGCAAATGGGAAAGAAATTGCTGTTAAACAGCTCAAAATTGGTGGAAGCCAGGGAGAAAGAGAATTTCAAGCTGAAGTTGAAATTATTAGCCGCATACACCACCGGCATCTGGTTTCTCTAGTTGGCTACTGCATTTTTGAAAGCAAAAGACTCTTGATATATGAATATGTACCTAACCAAACACTTTATTACCATCTACATGGTAAGATTTGTTCCCCATACTTCATATCTTGGTTTTAAGATCATGCATGGATGTCAGATGCATTTTTTGTCACTTGTAGGAGAAAATAGGCCAGCTATGGACTGGGCTACTCGCATTAAGATTGTTGTAGGAGCAGCTAGAGGCATAGCATATCTTCATGAAGATTGTAAGTGTATTCATAACTTGACTTCACATCATTTCTTTTAATCTAAATCTGATGTTAATAAATCTTCATTATCTAAATATCAGGTCATCCGAGAATTATACACAGGGATATTAAGTCATCAAATATTTTATTGGATAACAGATTTGAGGCTCGGGTATGAAAAATCCTTCTTATGATAAAGCACTTTTTGGTTGTGAACCCATTTGAGCTCAATCATATAAAAGCCATTGCTTTTTCATTTCATAGGTTGCAGATTTTGGCCTTGCAAAGCTAGCACTGGATGTTGATACACATGTCAGCACACGTGTCATGGGAACTTTTGGGTACGTACCCTTATCTATGTTCTGTATGGATAGAAACTAAAAGACGACCTTTAAGTTTGACTTGAACATGATTTTAAATAAATACTTGTTTTATTGATAAGCATTCCCTTCATCATACTTCAGATATATGGCTCCTGAATATGCTACAAGTGGTAAATTGACTGACAAATCAGATGTCTACTCATTTGGAGTTGTTCTCTTGGAGCTTCTCACCGGTCGCATGCCTGTGGATTCATCACAACCCCTTGGGGATGAAAGTCTTGTTGAATGGGTATGTTTTAGGGCCACAGTTTGGACATTCTTACTTTGGAATCCAATTGACCGGGATTCTTAAATAGTTGCTCTAGATGTTTGGTATTTCTAACCAAGAATTATATGGACATGTTTCAGGCTAGGCTGTTGCTTAGTCATGCGCTTGAAACTGGCCAAGTTGAAGGTCTAGTAGACCCCAGGCTTGAAAAGAACTATGTAGAGAGTGAACTATTTCTGATGATTGAGGCTGCTGCTGCTTGTGTCAGACACTCAGCAACAAAAAGACCACGAATGGCACAGGCAAATTGATATTTAGACAAGTCTTTGTTGTTCATAAGCTTATGGATGTTTTTTTTTTAATTAACCTGGTGAATTGCAGGTAGTAAGAGCATTTGACGGGCTCTCGCCTTCTGACCTGAGCAATGGCATGAGAGTTGGACAAAGTGAAATATATGATTCTGCACAACAATCTGCTGAAATCAGATGGTTCAGGAGGATGGCATTTGGAAGTCAAGACTATAGCACAGATTACTTCAGTGAGGCCGCTCGCAACAACATGGCCCTTTTAAACCCTAACCAAAATAATCAGGGGCCAGTTTTTTCAACCCAGGACAGTCGAAATGATTTATCACAGCAACAAAGCCAGAATATCTACTTCTCTAGCCATAGGATCCAGGGCCCTGCTTTTACAAACGAGTTGAGCCAAGATTCTACTGTTTTAGGACATAGTAGTCAGAAAATGGCTTCTCAACAGCAGAGTGGCCAACATCCGACTTTTTCGGGGCAGAGTAGTCGAAATGTGGATTCATCTAGCAGGCAAAGCGAGCTGCGAGAGTAGTTGATGGATGAACATGGGACACTGTACATATCAAGAGACACAAATTTTTTATGGCGATGTAACCCACTTTGCAGTAACTGAAAAATGTGGAGAAGATTAAAGGTAACTTCATTTTAATCCGGGTTTTTATGCATCCAAGTCCAAGAAACGCTAGTTTTTTGTTTTAATTCTTTTTTTTATCTATGCGTCTTGATTAAGCTTGGAGGAGTTGGAGGTGACCCCTCTCCTTTAGATTTGAATAGGAGAATTCCTATGTTGTATTTATGCTTCTGATATCTCCTCGGTAATAGAAAATTTTGCATAAATGATAAAGTTATTCTTTTAATCTATTGTAAGTAGATATATTTGTGGTCTCGTCTTGCGGAAAAAAAAAACAGATGTAGTATTAATGGAATTCTGCCTTCTGACTTCACATCATTTTTTTAATCTAAATCTGATGTTAATAAATCTTCATTACCTAAATATCAGGTCATCCGAGAATTATACACAGGGATATTAAGTCATCAAATATTCTATTGGATAACAGATGTGAGGTTCGGGTATGAAAGTACTTTCTATTTGTGAAACCATTTGAGCTCAATCATTTAAAAGCCATTGCCTTTTCATTTCACAAGTTGCAGATTTTGGCCTTGCAAAGCTAGCTCTGGATGTTGATACACATGTTAGCACACGTGATATGGGAACTTTTGGGTATGTACCCTTATCTATGTTCTGTAAGGATAGAAACCAAAAGACGACCTTTAAGTTTGACTTGAACATGATTTTAAATAAATACTTCTATTGATAAGCAATCCCTTCATCATATAGATATATGGATCCTGAATATGACACAAGTGGTAAATTGACTGGCAAATCAGATGTCTACTCATTTGGAGTCGTTCTCTTGGAGCTTCTCGCAAGCCTGTGGATTCATCACAATCCCTTGGGGATGAAAGTCTTGTTGAATGTCCAAATTGTGGCCCTGAAACATACCCATTCAACAAGACTTTCATCCCCAAGGGGTTGTGATGAATCCACAGGCTCGCGACCGGTGAGAAGCTCCAAGAGAACAACTCCAAATGAGTAGACATCTGATTTGCCAGTCAATTTACCACTTGTGTCATATTCAGGAGCCATATATATGAAGTATGATGAAGGGAATGCTTATCAATAGAGCAAGTATTTATTTACAATCATGTTCAAGTTAATCTTAAAGGTCGTCTTTTGGTTTCTATCCGTACATAACATAGATAAGGGTACGTACCCAAAAGTTCCCATGGCACGTGTGCTAACATATGTATCAACATCCATTGCTAGCTTTGCAAAGCCAAAATCTACATGTGAAATGAAAAAGCCAATGTCTTTTAAATGATTGAGCTCAAATGGATTCACAAATAGAAAGTGGTTTATCATAAGAAGGATTTTTGTATACCCGAGCCTCAAATCTGTTATCCAATAGAATATTTGATGACTTGATAATCTTGTATTTAATTCTCGGTTGACTTTATATTTAGATAATGAAGATTTATTAACATCAGATTTAGATTAAAAGAAATGATGTGAAGTCAAGTTATGAATGCACTTGCAATCTTCATGAAGATATGCTATGCCTCTAGCTGCTCCTACAACAATCTTAATGGCAAAATATATCAATAGACACCTCAACTTGCATACTTTTATCAACTAGCACCCTATATTTTGGAATTTTCAAATAAGTACCTAAACTCAATTAAATTTTTTCAATCAAACACTTTGTGATGACATGGAAGTGCGCGTGAATATCAGTCAACAGTGTAGCGCGTTAGGTGATTGGTTTAGTTAACATGTAATTTTTTTTAATCCTCCGACCTCCGCCTCTGCATTTCCACCGCCGTCCCCGTCAACTCCACCTCCCTCCTTCAGATCCGTCGAGCTCCTCCCCATCGGCGTCACCAAGCGCTCCTTCAACCCAATCGGCGGCGCCGCCTACTCCTTCGGCCTCATGTCCGCCTACCGCGGCGGCCCCAACTCCTTCGCCGTCCTGACCCTATCCTCCAAGCCACCCCACATCTACGACTGCCCTTCCTACCTCTGCGAGTACCAGAACCACCGCTCCTCCTCCTACTCCGTCGTCGGAACACGGATCCTCCCTTGATTCTCTCCCCTTGCGTCGTTCCTGATTCTCTCTGGATAAAAATCCAGATCCACATTTGAGAAAGAAAAAAAGAAAGAAAAGAAAAAAGAAAAAAAGAAAAAAAGAAAAGAAATGGAGGAAGAGGGAATCGGAAGATTTGATTTTCTTTGAGATTATTTTTTGTTTTGGGGTTATTAGAAAATTATTGAGAAAAAGAAAAAGGGATGGGGTTTTAAAAAAAATTACATGTTAACTAAACCAATCACCTAACGCGCTACACTGTTGACTGATATTCACGCGCACTTCCATGTCATCACAAAGTGTTTGATTGAAAAAATTTAATTGAGTTTAGGTACTTATTTGAAAATTCCAAAGTATGGGGTGCTAGTTGATAAAAGTATGCAAGTTGAGGTGTCTATTGATATATTTTGCCATTAGGCAGAATACATCAATTTTGAGCTGTTTAAAGACAATTTCTTTCCCATTTGCTAAAACTCCTTTATATACAGAACCAAAACCCCCTTCCCCAAGAAAATCTTCTTGAGTAAATCCATTGGTGGCTTCATATAGTTCTTGATACGTGAACCAAGATCGAGAATGTAATCCACCGTGACTATGTGGCGAGAGTGTACCATTGCCAGAGGCACTTCTAACAAATAACACATGGAAATTTTGACAAAAAAAATAACACATGGAAATCTTAGAATGAAATATATCTTATAATTAATTTAAAAACCTAGTAAGCATAAATTAGTAATTCTTAATGTCCTTTATTAACCAAGTGGAGCTAGAAAACTATTGAAAACAAATGATAGTACAATAGAAGATACATAAACCATTTAGGAAGAGTATATATAATTTCTAAATTTACAGACTAATTATTAGGGGTGTTCAAATCCGGTTAATCGTGATTTCGGTTAACCGAAGTTCGGTTAACCATGATTTAGGTTAGTTAAAATCATGAACCGAAACCGAACCGTGAATCTCGGTTAACCGTAGTTCGGTTAACCAATTTTTCGGTTCGGTTTTCTCGGTTAACCGATAACCATTTATGTAATTTTACCTTAAATAATTAAGACTAAAATAATAAATTTTAAATAAAAAAAGTGATCAAGTAAGACTTTATATTTTAAATATGTATTTATATCATATTGTTATGGTTGTTGTAAACAAATATCAAGAGTATATACTATATTGTGTGGAATCAAATATTGTGTATATTAATTTTTATCCCATCAAATTTAATAAGCGACTCTTATATCAATGTAATGTGGAAAAATAGTGGGTAAATTGTTAAAATTGAAGAATGAAAGACAAACTACAACCCCTTGAAGATTATAGAGTTTAACCCCTCAATAAATCAAAGATAACTAATATTTGAATAAAATATTAATATATTTTCGGTTTTTTGGTTAATCGTTAAATGTAAAGTGAGGAACCGAAACCGAATCAATAAACCGAAATATTTTCGGTTCGGTTAACCAAACCAAAAATTCAAAAAAAGTCAGTTTGGTTAACCTAAAAAAATAATCGGTTTTTCGGTTCGGTTTTTCGGTTTCGATTTTTTATGGACACCCCTGCAATTATAAAGCATTTTTGCCCACGAGTGATGTAACAACGCTGTAAACTATGCCAAGGGCTTAAAAACGGAGTAGCAAATTACTTGACCGTGGCGAGGAACCATAAGAGGATGGAACTATATAGCCACCATTGTGTTTGAAATTCTTAGACAATGAAAACCACCAATAAAATAAGACCAAGAATCCTACCACTAGACCAATGGCAACAATTCCACCATGGGTACTCCACCTTTACTTGGGAAAGCCGTTGAATTGGCTGAAGGTTGTTTAGCTGCTGATGGATGAAGGAACAAGCGAACCCAGAGTAGAAGAAAAAACATGGGGATATCTGTGATGATGGTGTTGCCAGACTATCTTTAGACGGTGAAGCACTGGTGAAGAAGGTGAGCTTTTAGGAGATGGAGGTGGTGAAGGCGGTTGAAGGGCGGGTCTGTGGTAGTAGGAGGTGGTGATGTAGAGTGGTATTTTGTGGCTTTGATTATTTTGAAACTTTTCCCTGCCAGTGTTTGTTTTTTTGGTCAATGCCTACCAGTATTTGTTTGATGTGCAGGCGTGGAGAATTTTGATGAAGGAGAAAAGCAGTTTACAACTTTAAGCTTTTTTGTGTTTGGCTTCTCTAATCTCTATTCATGGCTTTCACCCATTTCACTTTTGTTGTCTTTAGAGAATAGAGTAGGCTGTGCACCGGGTCGACCCGACCCGTAACCCGCATTACGGGTTACAGGTCAACCCGCTGATCCATAAAAAAAAGGTTTACGGTCGGGTCACGGGTTAACCCGTTTGACCCGCAAACAGAAGAAGTGTTATCATCGAGTCCACAAACAACTCCTGAAGATGGTCGGGAAGACGCCGGAGCACGATCTGGGCAAAATGAGAGCCGAGCAGGAGGAGTTCGAGAGTATAGATCGGCGACTGATAACTTGGATGGACTTTCCGGCGACAATCAAGCGGATCCGAATCAACGCCCTAATAAGAAGAAGCCTTATCATCGCCAGTTTCGACTGAGCCCGGCGACGGGGCGACGTGAGGTGGAGCCAGAAAGCCAGAAGGGAAGGGCCGAAGGGGGCAAGCCGGCAAGGGGTGCAGTCGCGCAGAAGAGATCGAGCCAGAAAGGGAAGGTGGCAACTGGGCAAGACTCGAGAGATGAAGAGTTCGAGCCAGAGACTCAGAGAGGGCAAAGACGGAGAATCAAGAATGAGATTGAAGTTGGAGTGTTGGACAAAATTAGGGTTTCTCGACATTAGTTTTGTTGTATTGGGCTTTTGGCCCAACTGCCCAAGTCTCTTATGTAATATTGTACTAATATATTTTTTATTTTTTTTAAATATTACGGGTCGATACGTAACCCGACGGGTTGATCCGTAACCCGATATGTAACCCGTAATATAAAAAATCTGACCCGTAATCATATCCTTAATCCGTGATTTGAAAAAAACTTGACCCGTAACCCGTAAATTTGCGGGTGGATCGGGTTACAGGTCAATCCACGCGTTGGACAGTCCTAGAATAAAGGGACTACTATTGTACGTGGCCACGTGGGAACTGTGGACCTCAACCCAAAAGTCTTTATATAGAGAAGCATGAGAAGTTGGATAGCTAGTTAGCTACCCACTACTTCACAAAATGGGTTCACGTGGGATGTGGGAGTTACAATTAAATTTCACTTCTTAGAAAAGGAGGAAGAATGAAATTGGATCCCTTTTTCCCCTGCAACTTACCGACCCATCATATGTGAGAAAATATGGGCTTTTGACAGTTTAGACGATTAATCAATAAATTGGGTCTTTACAATTTGGACATTCATTTATTTTTTTAAGGTAAAATTGTGGCAAATAGTATCACCTTTATAAGTGGTTGGTTGCGGTTAATAGCATCTCCCAAATATCATCTCACTAAATCTATCTCCATCAAATATCTATCATTGGCGCTTGATCTTTGTCTACTCAACCTCATAAAATCAACTTCCCATCTATCAAAATTCAATCTTGCCACTCAATCCGCTCAATTAAGCCACTTTCAATTTCAATTCGACTTAAATTGTAATTTACATTTTTGCGTGTTAACAAATTGTGAGATTTGAAGCAACAATGTATTAGTTTTGTGACTCTGCGTGGATTGATGGAGGGTTGAGTAACACTTTGTATATTTATGTGCATTGTTGGGATTGGTGTGAAAAGAGGGAAAACACGTTTAGGTGGTCGTACTAATGTAATTTTTGTGGGGTGTGGATCTGGGATTATTGGTGTTGATTATTGAGAGAGAACGATCTATGCTTTTCACAAGCAAGGTTAGGCAAGAAGATGTTTGAAATGGTTAGTACTAACTTGCAATAGTTATTGGCAGGTTGTAAGTCAATGTTTATAGAGAACTAGGCGACATAAAGACGTTAAGGGAGAGAAGGAAGACGATGAACATATAAAGGTTGGTAAAAGAAGGGCAGTTTTTTTAAAATATATAAAATAGAGGTTTTATTTTGTAATTTTGTTAGTTTATGTATGTGCCTAGTTCAAATTCGCAATAATTTATAAATGTTATGTTATTTTTTGCATTTTTTAAAGGTCAGACTACTAAAGGCAACCAATTACAAAGGTGAGGCTATTTACTATGATTTTACCTTTTTTTTAATCAATAGTTTTAGGCATATAAGTTTTTGGGCTTTGATGGAACATATGGGCACACAAAAAATGAAGGTTTAATCTTTATTGTTTAATCAATAGTCTCGTTATAAGAAGCAAATTTTTTTAGCACTCTCTTTTAATGTTTTGGACTTCGCTGGACATCTTATCAATCGAAAGAGCACCTCTAGAATGACACAGTTGCTTTGATCGTACTTTAGTGTCATGGGGATCAAAGAAGCAAATTCCGTAGCCCTCTCAACAACAGAGGTCGAGATTGTTTCAATTGCCTCGTGTTGTTCCCAAGTGCTTTGGCCGAAGTTCCCCAAGGGAAGTTGAAACAACAAAATGGATGAAAATCGTCACCTGGGAAGAAGGGAAATTAGTGTTAGATTTCTTAACGGATAAGCATTGAATATGAGCCAAGCAATTTTCGACATGATAAGACTACCTTGGCAAAAGCCAACACTTGTCAAATGGATGCAATGGAAGTTGAAAGGTATAGATTTTTTGGGATCCGATTGTTTTGTCATTGGTTGTTTTTGAAATGGGAACTAAGCCTTTTACCTTTTTTTCCCTTTCCTGAAACTTTATAACCCTAACTTTGCCAAAATGGCATGTCTTCTACCTTCGCCTTTCTCTGTGCTCTTACTCTTAAACTTGCCAAAACCATCATTTTCTTGCTAAGCTCCAAAACTCTCTCTCATCTCAAAACACAATGCCTCCTAAAAAAAAACCTTCCACCACCAAGTCGGCTAAAAATCCATCCACCATAACCCTTTTATCCAACAATGGGTTGAGAGCAACCACAAATCTCTTTACTATCGATTGCTCCAACAAGCTGCCGAGATAAAAGATTCGGCCAGGCAACAAAAATTGCTCACAATGATCAATGAATTTCATTTGTCCCAACCTCCACCTCCAAGTAGAACCACTTGCTCCGCCACCGATTCTGAGCACAAGATCTTTAACAATAATCCTTCACTGCCTTAAATCATCTTGCCCACTAAAGCCTTAGCTTGTGCCCCAACATCATACCATCATTGTTGACAACTTCAACCCGAAAAGCTCTCAACCCAAACCTCCTCCTCCATTGCTGACAACATCTAGGGAAGATGACTCAAGAGGGACAACATGAATTAGAGATGGCTCCATGAAAGGAAAATTGTCTTCAAAGAAAGCCATATCACTGTTAACAAAAAGTCATTCGTCTTGAGATCCATTAACATCTAGCTTTTCTTTCCAAAAGGATATCCAAGAAACAAGCATTCTCGACTTTGCAAAGAGTTCTAATCACTATCACGTGGAAGCTTGGAAGCAAAACATAAGCAACCAAATGTCTGAAAGTGCTTGTAAGAGGTCGAGTGACCATATAGAATTTCAAACGAAGTTCATCC
This sequence comes from Fallopia convolvulus, assembly GCA_964016875.1. Classification (NCBI taxonomy): domain Eukaryota; kingdom Viridiplantae; phylum Streptophyta; class Magnoliopsida; order Caryophyllales; family Polygonaceae; genus Fallopia; species Fallopia convolvulus. The sequence continues at coordinate 22,718,519 of OZ024737.1, read as the reverse complement.
CTGTAGAAAAGGCGTGGGAGTTCGGTTAATAAGATAGCATGCAATCAACACACATTTTCCCCTAAAAAAGAAATTGGTAGAGATGCTTGAAAGCAAAGAGTGTGGGCAATATTTAAATATGCTTGTGCTCTTGTTCTACCCGTTTGTTTTGTTGAGGAGTGTACAAACAAAATGTCTCATATAAAATGTTATTCTTAGTAAAATAAAAGCAAATTAAAAGGGAAGAAATTCAATACCATTATCTATCCTAACTCGGCGAACCTGTCTACGGAATTGCGTGTTGATAAGAGGGCAGAATCGTCTAAAAATATGATGAACCTCACTCTTCTCTTTAGGTAAGTAAATCCAGACATGACAAGAAAAATTATCAAAAATAGTTAAAATATAGGAAGCACCCGTATTAGAGGAAGATCTATAAGAACCCGAGAGGTCACAATGAATCAAATTAAAACGCTCATCTATTTTATTTAGGCTCCGTTTGGAACACCTAGCTGAAGTTGGCAGCTGGAGCTGGAATCTAGCTTAAACTGGAGCTGGTAGCTGGATTTTTGGGAGAAGCTGAAACTGAATTTATTAGCGGAATGGATAAAAAAATGTTTGGCAAGTAGTAGCGGAAATCCAAAAAAGATACATTAATTGACAAAATTACCCTTATAAAAAAATTTACAAATGCCCCTTGGCTCATGTGCTACTCACGTGGCCTCCTATTTCCCCCAAATTGTAATTGCAATCCAATTTGCAAACACAAGTTTGACATCGTTCTCCAACAACGCCAGCTTCGAACTCCTCTCTAAGAGCGCCAGCTTCGAACTCCTCTCCAGCAGCGCCAGCTTCGAACTCCTCTCCAACAGCGCAATCTTCGACCTCCTCTCGAGCCAATCTTGGAACTCCAGCTCCAGCTTCGACCTCCACTCGAGCTCATTAGGGTCGGCATTCAATAGCCAAGTGCGGCGTGGATGAATATCTTGAAGAAGATTACGATGATCCCGATACGCAAATTGATTTGATCCTCGTTTGTTTTGCCATGCACAACTTGATTTTGAAAAATTGGATTGTGGATGAATATCTTGAAGAAGATTACGATGATCCCGATCTTCCTCCGCCCCGGGTTCCAGAACAAGGCCAAGACAATGCTCCGACGGGCATGAAACACATAAGGGATGCAATTGCAACTCAAATATGGGAATCTCGAAGTTATTGGTGATTGACAAATGGTTGTGATGTACTAGTGATAATATTACTTGTTACATGGGAGGAGAATACTTGGGAGAGTAAGGTTTTAAATTGCCTACATTTGCATGACTTGGAGAAATTTGTTCTTCACAAGACTTGAGTGATTTGGTTCATTTGCATGACTTGAGTGATTGTCAAGTTATTCATAAGTAAGTGTGAAGTTTACACGGCTTGAGTGAATTTTGGAACCCAACATTATATTCATAAGTAAGTATGAGACTTTACAAGACTTTACATAAGTAAGTATGTGCTACAAAAAAGGCTTACGAGGGCATTACAAAACTTCACCTAACTTTTTTTATGTGTACAATACAAGACTTTACATGGCTTTACATGGCCTAAAAACATCACAAACACTTCCATGAGTTCAACCTAACATTAGACATGCTACACGTGGCCTCCATTGCTTTCCAAACATCACCTACAACTTGCAAGAAAAGCATCAAACCTGCAAAACAAGAAAACACAAACGTGCAAACAAAACCATGATCAAAGTATTCATACAAACCATACTCAAACCATTCATACACACATAACGTTGATTATCCATAAAAACCAGCATAAAATCCTTACAACCATTGAATAATAATGAAAGGGTCACATATTATAATTGAATGTATGTTACCAAATGAGAAATGAATATAATATATCTTATAAGTATTATACAACCATTGAATAATTTTACCAATTATGTAAAAGATATGATCTTCAATAATTTCGAGGCCTTGATTCTAGTAAAGTCTTATAAAATCGGGTGACAAAATAAGTAGGAAATCCTTGGCTATCATATAAACCTAGACACTACAATAGAATGAATAATTTTACCAATTATGTAAAAGATATGATATTCAATAATTTCGAGGCCTTGATTCTAGTAAAGTCTTATAAAACCGGGTGACAAAATAAGTAGGAAATCCTTGGCTACCATATAAACCTAGACACTACAATAGAATGTTTCAAGTATATTATCATTCAGAAAGTTAATGAGGAGAAGGCAGAATGCAAGTGAAACAGAACCTAGACAATATTCATTACAACTTCCAAAAGGATACAAAATTCACAACCACTGAGTCTTCAATACTAAACAACAATCAATTACACCTAAAATGCAAAGAAACTTAACATGATACATACAACTAATGGAAAGGGATTGTATGGATAAATGAGAAACACCAGGCACATGAACATGAGGGCAATGCTGCACATTTTCCAAGGGTTAACAACTTGAATTGCCTTGTCACGCTCCAAGGCACGCTCGACTGTACAGGTTGACAACTCTTCAATGAGTTCAACCTGCTCCTCAGTCTTGTGAGCCTGTGCTTGGAGGCTCCTTTCCATCAACGCCACGTACCTCTCTGCGGCATCAGCTTGCTCCTTATGACGCTTTGCGAGTTGTTGTAGCCCTTTGCAACATTGTTGCTCACTTAAATCCCGGTGCAATAGTTGTTCCTCCTCCTCATCAGAATTGAACTGCATAGTACAAAAACAAAGAATTGCACTTCATAATCAATTGAGTAACAACACAGATTGGAATCAAGAAATATTTGCTCAAAATGTGGTTCACAACTATACATGAAGATTTTACCTCTTCATTGTAGAATTGGTCATCGGCAAACGCCACACTATCACCGTCTTCACTTCATGAATCCTGGGACACCATGGTTGTGATTGCCTATGCAATCCAGGATAAATCATTGTAAGATAACATACTTGAAGCCAAAAATATCTTTTCATAATGTACAAAGAATCAAGTGGAACTAGATATGGGTGTGTTTGATCCACATTTCTGAGTCTTTCTTCATGTGCTAGTAGTCATACTACAAAAGATTAGTGTTATGTTATCGACGTATCTGACTAGAGCTAATCTGTAGAAGGGTGGTATAATATTTCTCTCTGGTTTTCCATTGATAATATGTAGGATCAATTACAGGATAGCTCTTGTCAACACAAAGAACTAAAATTCATTTTTTTTTTCTTGGACCAGCTACCAACTAGGTGTTCAAAGGATAGCTTTTGTCATCAAGAGCAAAGACAGCAACATGTTCTGCACATCTGCACTCATATAACATGACAGGATAGCCCCTTTTCTGCCCTACTCCCTAGGATAGCCCCTTTTCTGCCCTACTCCCCAGTCCCCACTGCAATACTAAATAATTCTGTTTGTCAATGCCAGTTCTCTTCCTCATAAGACAATACACCAACATCAAGTGACAAAATGTCCAATATCACTGAACTAGAATACATGTTTTTGGCACATAAAATGCACAACATAAAAATTTTAGCATACAAAGCACAAAATACATTCACTCATGCCTTCAACTGGAGAATAGATATTATTAGAGCCATAGGAAATATACAAGGTGAATTTTTTCCTTAATTATAGTCATCAAGGAGAAGTTGATGTACGACGCTTGTCAAGCTTAAGAAGTCTTTCTAATAACTCAGTCCAACTATTGATTTGATCTAGTGTGCAAGGTTTGCTATAATTTGTTGCTTAATACAATTTCAAATTAAAAATATTCTTTCAACTCAGTCCAATGATTTATCTGATCTATTCTCAATGAATCCAACTTGTATCTATGCATTTTGAATTTATATGCAAGGGATTGCTACAATCATTATCAGGATTCAATGCTTCATGAACTTAATTTGCCCTTTAGCATATGGAATGCTTACAATGGGAATCACAATGGGTCCGATTTCAGATTTGAAGGAAATTTTGAAGGAAATTTTCTCTACACCCGATTTCAGATTTCAAAATTATAGCCATTAAACATCATATTTCATAATCGAGCAAATCATATGCACAAAGCACAACGGAATTCAAATGATAAAGCCTATAATCTGATGCACAAAGCACGGATTCGTACATGGAGTGAGCTTGGAGAGATGAAGATTCGTACATGGATTCGTAACTACAGTGAGCTCGATTTCTCCGAAATGAAGCAAATGGAGTGAGCTCTGGAGACATCCCGCACTCGCCAAATCACCGATGGACTCGCCGCTGGAGAGAGCTCGAGCTAGGTTTTTTTGGGGACACGAATGACGGAATGAGGGCAAATTCATTTTTGGGGATATTTGGTTGGGGGTACGAAGGGAAGAGGGGGTAGCGTCTCGGCGAGAAGCTGGGGGGGAGGAGGGGTCGAAAACTAGCGTCCTCCCGCTAGCTTTCCCCGCTCCCGCTAGATAGCTCATCGACACCCGAACACTGCTCGGCTCTGCTCCCGCTACGTCCCGCTCCCCCTCACACTAGAAAACGCTTGCTTCCGAACGGAGCCTTAAACTAATAGGAAAAACTAAGCGCGTCCGCTTTGCTTTAAAACAACTATCACAAGGACGTTTTAAGTTTAGATATTGGATCATCATGATATACTATGTAATCACACATAACTCAACAATCAAAGGAGAAGAGAAGGACACTGGAAACTATTTCCATTATAATTGAATAAGAGTTACACTCGGCATTGCCAGTATGGCAGTATATACAACGAGAATGATCAGCGACTGACTAACTGATTTTAACAACGGTTGCAAGTGGTAGAAGATGCCAACAGAAATTTTTCATTCCAATGTTCATATTCTCAAATCTGTCTACCGAAATTACCCTAATTTACATACTTTTCCCTTCCCTCTTTACATTCCTTTTCCCTTCCTCCACCTTTCGTCATGTGATATGTCTTGCACCAGGCTTTGCAACCACCCCTTCTCCAATCCCAAATTTTTCCCATTTCGCCTTCTCACACTTTCATATCCTGGCTCAATTTTCAAAATTTCAAATCCACCCACCTTTAAATTTACTTTGTACAAATCAAAATTCAAGATGCCATCTCAAGCTTCAGTCCTACCCACAGCTCAACACCTTTGTTCTCCTCCTTCAATGGTGGCGAGCAAATCAGACACCCCTTCGATGGACGGATTGCTGCTCGAGAAAGCAGCCAACGCCACCGACTATATTATCCCTTCCTGGATCATCATCTCCCATCCTTCCTACGAAGAGGATCGACCTCTTCTTATGAAACAATAAAAACGATCAACGAGATGACAATGATAATTCTCAGCTAGAAGTTCAATAGAACTCGAAACCGAGCAATTCAGACCTAGAAATTGATTACTGAAGAGGAAGAATCAATTCGAAGGGCACTAAATCAAGAGTAGCACATAGAAGATATTTTTGGGAGTTGTAAGAAATATTCTGGAATTTGATAGATGCTCCATGAGCTGGACGATTACAAATATAGGGGAACAAAACAGGGAAAGGGTTCAACTGAAATTTAAAAGTAAACAAACCGGTATTACTAAACCGGGAAAAGACATAAACCGGAAAGGCGGATACAAAAACCAGCTAAAGGCTAAAAAGCCTGTTACAGTACTCCCCTATTCAAAGAATCCTTGTCCCCAAGGATATACTTTTCAAACATCAAAGTAAGGAAATTTATTGTTGAAGTCTTGATAGAATTCCCATGTAGCCTTTTCCGGTGGTAACCCCTTCCACTTGATGAGAACTTTTGTTGCAACTGCATTTCCCCTCTTAACTATCTTTCTGTCCAGGATCTCCTCTGGCTCCTTAGAGGTGCCCAAGTCCACCAAATACTGAGGTAGTGTACTGGTGTCTGTCGTGGTGGGATTAGGGCAAATTTTTAGCTGGCTAACGTGGAAAACATCATGTATGGCTGCTGAACTTGGAAGTTCCAATTTGTAGGCTACTGCTCCCACCTTGTCCATGACTTTGAATGGACCATAGAACCTCGGAGAAAGCTTGTGTGGGACTCGAACCTTGAGCGAATGTTGACGATATGGATGAAGTTTTAAGTAGACCCAATCCCCAATTTGGAAAGATCTCTCCGACTTATGAGCATCAGTCGTTTGCTTCATGCGGTTCTGTGCTTTGAGTAGGTGAAATTTCAGCATGTTTATCACCTCCTCCCTTTTCTGCATACTTTTGTCTACAACTGTTGAGCTACTTTCTCCCGGTAAATAAGGAAGATGGATAGGAGCTGACTGCCCATATACAACTTCGTAAGGAGTTGCATTGATAGCTGAATGGAAGGTTGTATTATACCACCACTCGGCCAATGGTAACCATTTAGACCATGTGTGTGGAGCCTCTGAGGTCATGCACCTCAGATATGTCTCAAGGGTCTTGTTGGTGATCTCTGTTTGGCCGTCAGATTGTGGATGATAGGCTGATGAATAGTTGAGATCTGAACCATGTACCCTGAAGAATTCCTTCCACACCTCACTGAGAAATATAGGATCTCTGTCACTCACCACTGATTGGGGCATTCCATGTAACTTAAAAACGTTGTCTAGATACACTTGTGCTACATCTAGAGCCGTGTAAGGATGAGAAAGTGCCATAAAATGTGCATTCTTACTCAACCTGTCCACAACAACCATTATGGTATGTTTACCGAATGAGGGAGGTAACCCCTCGATGAAATCCATACTGATTGCCTGCCACACACCCTCAGGAACTGGCAAAGGTTGTAATAAACCCGGATGTGCAGCCACATCATACTTATTTCTTTGGCATACAGAACAATTCCTGATGTATTGATGCACTTCTTTGTTCATTCCCCTCCAATAGAAAATTGATTTGATTCTTTGCAAAGTTGCATCTCTTCCAGAGTGTCCCCCAATTGCCGAGTCATGCAACCATCGAAGGATATGAAGCTTAACCTCTGGATCATCCCTACCACCAACTTCCCACGCCTTCTAAGCTCCCCATTGACATAAGTGAATTTAGGGTGAGAGTGGTTATTCTTTTGCAAATCTGATATGATGCTTTTTAGTGCTGCATCAGTTTGCCATAAATCTCTAATAGAATCGTAGAACCCTTGATGATTGGTTGACAAAGTAATTTGTAGGAGTTGTGAACCACTTACTCGACTAAGGGCATCTGCAGCTGCATTCTCCACGCCTTTCTTGTACTGTATTTCGTAGTCATAGCCCATTAGCTTGGAGAGCCACATGTGCTGGAAAGGTGTGGTAACTCTTTGTTCCAGGAGATATTAAGACTCTTCTGGTCTGTTTTTATTATGAAGTGGTTATGGGCGAAATAAGAACTCCAAGCTTGTACGGCGTGTACAACAGCCATCAGCTCCTTTTCATACACAGATAATGCTTGATGTTTTGCCCCTAGAGCTCGGCTAATGAAGCATATTGGATGGTGGTTCTGCATCAGAACAGCGCCTATACCCGTGTTAGAAGCATCAGTCTCCACAACAAAAGTTTGCTCAAAATCTGGAAGTGCAAGTACAGGAGTTGATGATAGGGCCAATTTTAACTGAGCAAAGGCCTCTGTAGCATCCGATGACCATTCGAAGCCATCCTTCTTCAGTAAACTAGACAATGGTTTGGTTATAATGCTATATGACTTGATGAACCTCCTATAGTAATTCGCCAACCCGAGGAAGCTGCGGAGCTGTTTCTGGTTAGTAGGAGTAGGCCACTCAACATTTGACTTTATCTTGCTTGGATCAGTGCTAACACCCTGAGCGGAGATGAAGTGCCCTAAGTATTCAATAGTAGTAGCGCCAAAGGTGCATTTTGAGGGCTTCAGGAAAAGTTGTTGTTCCCTCAGAATGACAAAAACAGTTTCCAAATGCTTAAGATGATCATCCCAATTCCTATTGTAAATCAGTATATCATCGAAAAATACGAGCACAAATTGCCTGGCAACATCTCTAAACACATGATTCATAAGGCTCTGAAAGGTACACGGGGCATTAGTAAGCCCGAAGGGCATCACTAAATACTCATAATGGCCAGAGTGGGTTTTAAAGGCTGTTTTAAATACATCTTCTGGTTCCATTCTTAGTTGGTGAAAACCGGACCTCAAATCCAACTTGGAGAAGTATGTAGCACCCCCTAATTCATCCAACAAATCCTCTAATAAAGGAATAAGGTATTTATCCTTTATGGTTTGTTGGTTAAGCCCCCTGTAATCGACACATAAGCGCCATGAGCCGTCCTTCTTCCTTACTAGCACCACAGAAGCAGCGTATGGACTAGAACTGTATCGGATTATGCCCTGATTCAGCATGTCTTGGATCAGCTTCTCTATAGCGTCCTTCTGAATTACTGAGTATCTATACGGTCTTTTGTTGACTGGTTGAGAATTAGATTGCAAAGGTATTCGGTGATTGAAACCATGTCTGAAGGGTGGCAGTCTTTCAGGCTGCTTGAACAAGTCATCAAAACAATTAAGGAGCTGCTGCAATCTGATATCTTGGATAACAGTTTCAGGTTGGGCAGAAATGTGGCATATCTGAGCGCTAGCACTCATTTCAGAATCAGCATTCAAATCACATACCTGCATTAAAGCTATCTGCGGGCTTCCCTTAAAGATCTTATTGAGACTGCTCCCTTTGACTGATTTACAATTAGAATTACTTACACCTCTAAGCACATGCTTGATGCCATTAAGAGAGAACTCCATCCTCATCTTAATGAAGTCCCAAAGTACTGGTCCAACCGTGGTTAGCCATTGAATTCCCAACACAATATCACAACAGCCCAAATGCAATGTCATCAGATCAGCACATAAGTCATACCCCTGGAGGTGCCATTTAAAGCCATCACACTTAAATTCAGCTGCCATCTTATGACCTCCAACAACATTAACCACTTGAGGTTGTATCTTGACTAACTTGCAACCTATTTCCTTGGCGGTTTGGATATCTATGAAGTTGTGAGAGCTCCCCGGGTCCACTAGAATGTAGCTTGCATACAGTTGTAGCTTGCATATCCTTCTAACGCATTCAAAGAGATGAGAGGTCCATGATGAGCCTCTTCCTCTTCTATAGATTCCTCAATCATTGCCTCTAATTGCTCAATCTCCTCCTTATCATACTCTTCACCATCAATTTTATAGATCTGAGATCTTTTGTGAGTAAGGAAATGGGCTGGGGAGTATGGCTCGTCACAATACATACACAAACCCTTGCTCCTCCTCTCTTGCCTTTCCTCATAAGAAGATTTTTGATTAGGTTTGTCTGTGGTCTTTTGTGGAATAAGGTTGGGTTTAGGTTGAGGATTGAAGGGAGTTCGTGTTTGTGGAAGTTTGGGTATATCTGGTGTTGGCAAGATGGGGCTATTTTTGTAGGATTGGTTAGGTTTCGGGTATGCATATTTCTGTGGAATCAACTGAAGTGAGGACTCGTGTAACTGAGCTAACCTCGCAGCCTCTCCTAATGAAGTAGGCTTGAACTGCCTAATATGCATTTGAAGGTGTGGGTAGAGGTTTGCTAGAAAAATGCTCAAAGCATGATCATCAGATAGTGTTAATCGCGTTAGAGCACACTCAAATTTGTCTAAATATTCAAGCACTGGTTCAGACTGTTTCAGATTCACCAAGTCTGCCAACGGATCATCAAACAAGCGGCCAAACCTAGCAGATATATCGATAATATATTCGGGCCAAGTTGGAAATTGATCATACCTACTTTTCAAGTAGTTGTGGTGCCATTGCAAAGCTTTACCTTCCAGGTGAAGTGAAGCTAACCTCACCTTCATCTTTGGCAGAGTACCATCCAGGAGAAAGAATTGTTCACATCGTGAGATCCACTCCCGAGTGAGAGTACCATCGAATCGGGGAAATTCGACCTTCGCTAAGCGGGTTGCCAGCCCCCCGGGGAAAATTTGGTTGCCGTGAGTTGAAGCAAGTCCAAATTGAGGACGGATAGTGCTCACTTGCCCAGTCCTGCCTAGATCTGGTGGATCCGGTGGTTGAGCAGGTAATTGACTTCCCGGTGCCGAGGAGTCTCCGGTTTCCTGGCTACGAATCGGAGTCGCCGGGGAATCCCTTGTGAGCACAGCAGCCAACATCTCTTCGATCCTGCTGATGCTCTTTCTTAACTCAACGCTCTCCGATCTAGCGTCGTTAAGTCCTGATGCTAGATCTTCGACTTGCTTCCCTAAACCCTCAAGTGATTGTTGACGAGTTTCGACCACCATCCTTCACCAATCGGAACGTAGAGGCTCTGATACCAATGAAACAGTAAAAACGATCAACGAGATGACAATGATAATTCTCAGCTAGAAGTTCAATAGAACTCGAAACCGAGCAATTCAGACCTAGAAATTGATTACTGAAGAGGAAGGATCAATTCGAAGGGCACTGAATCAAGAGTAGCACATAGAAGATATTTTTGGGAGTTGTAAGAAATATTCTGGAATTTGATAGATGCTCCATGAGCTGGACGATTACAAATATAGGGGAACAAAACAGGGAAAGGGTTCAACTGAAATTTAAAAGTAAACAAACCGGTATTACTAAACCGGGAAAAGACATAAACCGGAAAGGCGGATACAAAAACCAGCTAAAGGCTAAAAAGCCTGTTACATCTTCTCTCTAGGGCTTACAGCTACGACGGAGTCACCTCCAATCCGACTGTTGATACAATTTCCGTCACCGGCCTCGGAAATCGCCAGCAGAAACAACGTCGGAGGCGCACCGCAAGCCACGACGCGCTACTCCCCCTCTCTACACCCGATCGCTGTCGGCCTTCATCGGCGACCTCGTCGTTTAGGGAGAATGTTGGTCACGCCGCTTCTGAGACTTACTTGGTTATCGGACTTAGCTTAAAGCTCTTGAGATTTCTCGGGTGATTTCTCTTTTTTTTTCGTTTTTGTTTTTGCTCTTGCTATAATCGAATTGGTTTGTTTGTAAATGTGAGGCGACTGATCTTAAGCTGATTTAATGTTGCTATTGCCATAGTTAAATTTCCTTTTAGGGCGTTCCGCTAATGCGAGCCCCTTTTCTTCATCTTATAGCAATTCTCTGTGTGCAATGCGTTGAAACAATTTAATAACACTTTGGATGCATTTCTAATCTATTCTCTTTGTTCAGGGTAGGCTATCGTTGGATTACAAGATTTATGGCGCTTGGTTGCTATGCCATGCTACTTATGCTTGGGTTTATTCAAGGTTTGAGTTCTCGACTTTGCGAAGAGAACTAGTGACGAACGTAGGATCTTTTGGAAGCGGGTGCACAACTTATATTATCTGTGAGGATGGACTTGTCGGTCGTGAATTGGTGATACTAATGACATCGTTTTCGGGATTTAGTTACTTTTTTACTTTTTTTTTTACTAAAAATGATTGTTAAAACTTAAAAAAATACAAGTTTGTTAAAATTGTCGTTCCATAGTGTACTTTTAAAATTAACATATACATCGACGGAGAAAACATAATTCAAGTTCTTAAAAGCTTAACAAACTAGAATCGAAAAAAGACTGATTTATACTAAGGAAGAAAAATAAAAAGATAAAAGAACCATCACAGATAAAACATATTCAAGTAAAATACCAACAAAACTAGAACATTAATTTAGGGGATGAGTAAGAGATAAGATTCGAACAATATACTCTCCACTAGTAAAACGAGAACTAGACCAACTAGACTAATTAATACTTATAGTATTAGTATAATTTTTTTTAATTTTATACTTTAAAAAATAAGATAAAACAATACATATAAATAATTACTCGGATGGAAGTGGGGGCACCGGCCCCCGCCCAAGTCCGTCACTGAAGAGAACTAATCGCTATCACGTGGAACCTTGGAAGCAAAACATAAGCAACCAAATGTCCGAAGGTGCTTGTAAGGGGTCGAGTGACTATATAGAATTTCAAACGAAGTTCAGCCCTACAGAAGAGGCGTGGGAGTTCGGTTAATAAGATATCATGCAATCAACACACATTCTCCCCATAAAGTAATTGCTAGAGATGCTTGAAAGCAAAGGGAGTGGGCAATATTTAAATATGATTGTGCTCTTGTTCAACCCGTTTGTTCAGCCGATGAGTGTACAAACAAGATGTCTCATATAAAATGTCATTCTTATTAAAATAAAAACAAAAGGGAAGAAATCCAATACCATTATCTATCCTAACTCGGTGAACCTGTCTACGAAATTGCGTGTTGACAAGAGAGCAGAATCGCCTAAAAATATGACGAACCTCACTCTTTTCTTTAAGTAAGTAAACCCACACATGACAAGAAAAATTATCAAAAAATGGTTAAAATATAGGAAGCACCGGTACTAGAGGAAGTCTGATACGAACCCTAGGGGTCAGAAATCAGAATGAATCAAATTAAAACACTCATCTATTTTATTTAAACTACAATAGGGAAAACTGAGCACGTCCACTTTGCTTTAAAACAACTATCACAAAGAACGTCTTTAAGTTTAGATATTGGTTAAAAAAATCATCATGATACCAATTATCATGTAATCACACATAACTCAACAAGGAGAAAGAAAGACACTGGAAACTAATCCCATTATAATTGAATAAGAGTTACACTCGGCATTGCCAGTATATACAACGAGAATGATCAGCGACTAACTGGTTCTAACAGAATTGAACTACCCCGGTTGCAAGTGGTAGAAGATGCCAACAAGCCCAACAGAAATCTTTCATTACAATGTTCATATTCTCAAATCTGTCTACCGAATTGGCCTAATTTACATAACTTTTCCCTCCCTCTTTACATTCCTTTTCCCTTCCTCCACCTTTCGTCATGTGATATGTCTTGCACCAGGCTTTGCAACCACCCCTTCTCCAATCCCAAATTTCTCCCATTTCGCCTTTTCACACTTTCTTATCCCGGCTCAATTTTCAAATTTTCAAATTCACCCACCTTTAAATTTCCTTTGTACAAATCAAAATTCAAGATGCCATCTCAAGCTTCAGTCCTACCCACAGCTCACCACCTTTGTTCTCCTCCTCCAATGGTGGCGAGCAAATCAGACACCCCTTCGATGGACGGATTGCTGCTCGAGAAAGCAGCCAACGCCACCGACGATCTTATCCCTTCCCGGATCATCATCTCCCATCCTTCTTACGAAGAGGATCGACCTCTTCTTCTCTCTAGGGCTTACAGCTACGACGGAGTCACCTCCAATCCGACTGCTGATACAATTTCCGTCACCGGCTCCGGAAATCGCCAGCAGAAACAGCGTCGGAGGCGCACCGCAAGCCACGACGCGCTACTCCCCCTCTCTACACCCGATCGCCGGCGGCCTTCATCGGCGACCTCGTCGTTTAGGGAGAATGTTGGTCACGCCGCTTCTGAGACTTACTTGGTTACCGGACTTAGCTTAAAGCTCTTGAGATTTCTCGGGTGATTTCTCTTGTTTTATTTTTTTGTTTTTTCTCTTGCTATAATCGGATTGGTTTGTTTGTAAATGTGAGGCGATTGATCTTAAGCTGATTTAATGTTGCTATTGCCATAGTTAAATTTCCTTTTAGGGCGTTCCGCTAATGCGAGCCCCTTTTCTTCATCTTATAGCAATTCTCTGTGTGCAATGCGTTGAAACAATCTAATAACACTTTGGATGCATTTCTAATCTGTTCTCTTTGTTCAGGGTAGGCTATCGTTGGATTACAAGATTTATGGCGCTTGGTTGCTATGCCATGCTACTTATGCCTGGGTTTATTCAAGGTTTGAGTCCTCACAACATCCTTATCCTCCTTTTTAACTTTCCTATTTTGAAGTCTCCCTTCTTTGATCCAAATGCTTGCTACTTGGATTTATGTAACCATCATTCTCTTGCAGTGGGATATTATTATTTCTTCTCACCTCAGGTTCTGAGGAGCATAGTATATGGCAACAAACCTCGAAATAGGTATTTTTCATAGACTTCTTGGAAATTCTTCTGTAGTAACTTTGAACTTATGGAAGATTATGTATTTATGTTATGTATTTTATGCACCAAATGCTAATATCTAAGTATCTGCAGGCTTGATCTCTACCTTCCCAAGAGCATCAATGGGCCAAAACCAGTTGTTGCATTTATAACTGGTGGAGCCTGGATAATTGGGTGAGTTATCAAGCCATGTTCAAATGCTAAACATGTCAGTTTAGATTAATTTACATGCCTAATGTTTTTCCGTTGCAACTCTTGTCTTTATGTAGTCAGCAGAAGATTCTCTGATATATGTGAAAAGGTGTAATGATCTATTACTCAATTAGCTAGATCCTTAGATCTTATGCAGTTATATTTCATTTCTTACGCAGCTACAAGGCATGGGGTTCTCTTTTAGGGCGACACCTTTCTGAACGAGACATCATTGTGGCATGTATAGACTACAGGTGGGGTGTCAATCTGAGTTCTTTATTTGGAACATTTTGTTATAGGGTCTCTGGATTACTCAAGGGTGAGGCTTTGCCAGTGGGTTAGCAAATGAGTTTATCAGTCACATCTTGTGCTGTTTGTAACAGTCCTCTTGCCAACATTTGCTTCCAGAAATTTCCCTCAGGGAACGATAGGTGATATGGTTAAAGATGCTTCAGAAGGCATTTCATTTGTGTGCAATCATATTGCTGAGTATGGAGGTGATCCTAACAGGTATAAGAAACACTGTTTTTCCTTTCACTTCTTTACGTTGATCCTAATTAGTACTTACAATGCCTATAGAGAACCATAGGATGCAAAGGAGTTGAATCCTAGTTTTATTTTTGTGTAATTTCTTGCTGTGCTGTTTATATAATGGTATAGGTTTTGCACGCTCGCTTTAGATGTTGTGTATTCAACACTCTCAAAGGAGAAACTTTAATGATGTGTTGAAAGCACACCTCTTTTAATTTCACCTAGTGAAAATAAAACTTCTTGCTAAAAGCTGATGAGAGGATTGGTTTTAGAATCCATAACCTTCCTGATCTTGGTTACTGTATTATCTGCAGAATTTATTTGATGGGACAGTCAGCTGGTGCACATATTGCTGCTTGTGCTCTCATTGAGCAAGCTATCAAAGAAGCAAGAGGGGAGCAGGGCCTTACTTGGAGTGTCTCCCAGATAAAATCTTACTTTGGTTTATCGGGAGGGTAACTACTGCTAACCTTAAGCTACGTGTTTCACTTTCTTTGTCACTGTTGAGAATGTTGCTGTAGTTGTAATTACTCATGATGACCATTGTGTTCTTTTATTTTAATCTCCTTTTGCATCAGAATTGTCAAACATCGTATCCTCATATTGTGCAAGTCCACAACCTCTGTTTTTAGTTCTTTAGGTAACTATTCCATGTTTTTTTGGCACATTTTGTTACTAGTGACGGAAGACATGTAAGAGTTGAAATGTTTTCTTAGAAAAGAACATGATGAGTGTTTTTACTATTATCAGTATTTCCCCATTGGGCCTACTTCATAAGACATTGTCACTTCCCCAATTCCATTTCTATTTTTGTTCTTGTGCTTCTAACCTTTCTTTGATGACTTATTAAAGCATGCCACTTTATATATGTGATTATGATTCCAACTCTTATTGTAGGTATAACTTGTTGAACCTTGTAGATCACTTCCATAATCGAGGTTTATACCGTTCAATTTTTGTTAGGTAAAAACATTTTCTCTATTTAAAAGCTCTATATGATTTTGATCATTGTACTTGAATTGGAGCTAATGTTTAAAGATTTTTTTTCACAGCATAATGGAAGGGGAGCAGTCTTTGCACAAATATTCTCCAGAAATTGTTGTACAGGATCCAAGTGTTAGAAATGCAATTTCTCTACTTCCTTCTATAATCCTTTTCCATGGTACTGCAGATTACTCCATTCCATCAGAAGCCAGGTTAGACTATTCCTTAGGTGCATTTGGATTCCTAAGATAATGCATTAAATTTGGGGTCTAATAAAAAATAATGCATTATCATGGGTAATCTAACACAGCCTTAATAAACATTGTTTTCTTTGTTTCTTGAGGCCAACTAGTCTATTAGACAGTGTATACTCGGAAGTATAAAGTTTCTTTTTCACTATTATTCCCCTTGGTTCTGCCTGGATAACAGATCTCTATAATTACCATGATTTTTAAGTGACAGCTGGGTGAGGAATGTTTTATACACAGTAATGTATTATGACACAAGATTTATGTCAGCTGCTTAAATGTTTAATAAATGAGAAGGTGAAAAAACAAAATTCTCTCCCTCATCTCTCTGATTTTGAATAATCTGTCCAGTGGCTAATCATGGGAATTTTTTTACTCCTAATATATATGAATGATGGAAACTAGTGAAAACCAATGTGAAGCTTAATGCACATGGACTGATTTGAGATTAAGACATTTAGGTATAGAAAATAAAAGACTTTTTGGGTCTCGTATTAGATCCTGTAGAGGAACCCCAGGGATGAAATGGACCATCACAATGAGGTGTCTGGCTATTATTTTGTGCATATTGTTGAACTCTAAAAAGATAAAACTTTTTGGGTCTCGTATTAGATACTAGTTTAATTAAAATTGGCGCTCTTTGAATTTGAAGTAAACCGGTGGATACTATGAGCAGGAAACAATGCTTTTGTCAATCTCAGGAAATGTTCACTTAGTTTTGGGTTTAATTTGCTTTGCTCTGTTCCTTCTCTTATTAGCATTTTCTCCACTCTCTCATGTTTTGCTACTTTAATTAACCATTTATAACAGGAGGTTTAATTTTCCATATTCAGCCAAAGTTTTGCAGAAATTCTGAAGTCACTTGGAGCTAAAGCCGAATCCGTGTTATATGAAGACAAGACCCACACTGATCTTTTCCTTCAGGTATTTGAAAGTTTGACATTCTCTTTTCTATTGTCTGAATCAAACTAAAGCTAAAGCTGTATAATGGACCAAGCGACTAGAATCAACTCGTCCAATGGGTTCACGTGTTTTTCCCATTTTAATTCAATTTATATGTTGCTAATATTTGCACAAATTTTGTTTAGGACCCAATGAGAGGTGGTAGAGATGATATGTTTGAAGATGTTGTTGCAATAATTCATGGTGGTGATGAACAAGCCATGGCCAAGGATGCTGTGGCGCCTCCATTCAGACGTCTGGTACCTGAATTTATGCTCAAATGGGCTCGAGCTGTTAGTCCATTTTGATTCTTAGGTGATCAACTCTTCTATTAATTGAAATGGCAACTTGAAATTTAATGTTATGTTTCAGCAGTGATGCCATCTTGTATATATCATTTTGAGAAATTTGTTATCAGATTTCATTGATTTGTTTGGTTTGATCATTAAGGGGAGTTTTTAAACAATATATCATTATTAGTAGCTTAGCGCAAAGCCATCATTGGAAATACATCATGGTTTACAACTGACAAAAGAGAGACTTGAACACTAGTCATGAACTCGTCCGTTTGTTCTTTTCGTTGCCCCAGTGCCATTGTAGCTTCTATAAGGCATTAATGCTTCTTTGGTGCCGGTTTTCCTCCTCCAGCCTGTGAAAACAAGTTGCCATCAATGTATGTCTATCAAATGTCCAAGTTTATATGTAGCATTTTGCATAACCATTGTAACTAACTTTTTGTGGAGTTAAAAACATAGTATTTGGACATAGCTCCCAAAAATGTTATATAATGATGTAATCATTGCTTTGTCTAGAGCAAATACAATAGTATTTGTAGATTAAATAACCTTCTTCTTTGGCTCCTGAGCTGGCTTCTGGGCAACTTTCTTTGGAGATGGCTTAGAGGCTGGAGCTTTAGTCGGAGCACTTGCAATGGTGGGCTCCTTCTTTGCCTGCACGGAGAGTGAGGTTGCAACGGGTTTTTCAGGTTTCAATGATGCCATTGATTCTTGGTAGGATATTTTTTTTTTTTTGAGTAGGTAAGAATTTGGTAGGATTGCTTCTTGGTAGGATTATGATGTAGGGTTAAAAGATTGAATCTGGGTTTGTCTTAAAACTTGGTGGTTGTTATTATGTCGAACAGAGGTATTTATAGTTGTGTTTTTTGCTGAGAGTTGCTTATCATGTTAATGGTCCATGGACAATTGACAAAATCAAGGTATCCAATTCTGATGCTTTTGTTTTGGCCTTAATTTGTTTTTACTGATATGGTTGCAGTGCAGGCCAAAATGAATCTTATCCTCCTCCCTAGTTGCATACAAATATTTTATAAGAAAAAAAAGTTGCAGCAATTTTCCCTAAAGTTTAACATTCATGAGAATAATGATGGGAAGTATAGAAATGTGTGCTCTTTATAATAGCATATCTACTTAGAACCTTGCATTTCAAAGCTAATTTTAGGACTTGTGAGCTTCAGTTTCACCATTTCATTTTCAATACCTTCAAGTTTGAAGCTTAGAAGATGGGTCTGTTTGCTAAGCTGGCTAATTAGGCTTTGGTCCTAAAAATATAACTTTCTAAGTTATTGAGTATCAGTTTCTAAGTAGTGGTTACACTTTTCCAGTAATAAGTTTTTGAGGGAAATACCTCATAATATATTAAATAGTACATAAAAATTAAACTAAAAAATAGTTTCACATAAAAAAAATTGGAACGTACAAATTAAGTCCATATATGATGAAATAATTAACATTTAGAAGTATCTTGATTTTATGAACGATTCAAAATAGTTAAATGAACCGAAACTTTTTACATTTTATAAACAATACCTCTCTGTTTTATTTCACCACACGTCGACCTAAAAGATTCAAAAAATAACAAAAAAATATCTCAATAATAGTTAAAAAATGATTAAGATTATGACTATATCAATATTAAGTGTGCAATATTAAGTGTGCATTATTCACGCATTCTACTAGATAAAATCAGAAATGAAGTGATCAGAAATAGGGTGGGAGTGGCTAGTATAGCTGTATAGGGAATAAGCTGCAAGAATCAAGATTGCGTTGGTTTGGACATGTTTAGAGGCGGGGCCCTGAAGCACCAGTCCGTAGGTTTGAGGGTCCTTGATAACGTACTTAGAGGGAGGGGATGACCGAAGAAGTGTTGGAAGGATAATATAAAGCAGGATGTCAGCGAGTTGGACATTTTGACAGATTTAGCAGTATGCAAGGATAGTTGGAGGGAGAAGATTTAAATGAAGGACAGCTAGTCTTCTGGACCAATCGGTCCACAGAGGCCTTGAGGTTTCGATTTTATGTCTTGGTTTTACGTTTTATATTGTGCTTCCTTTGTTTTTGTTTTGTTTCGACTTTGTTTTTGGTTGCCTACCTTGTTCTGTGATCACGTCGGATCTTTTGGTCGCTCCCCCGTTGCTTTAAGTTCAGAGTGCCTTCATATTGACCCCCAGATTTTCTATAAGGAAAGTCCACTGGGTAAATGTTGTTGTATTCACTCACTGGCGGTGATTGCGGTTTGACACCACCTTGATAGGTAAACATGATAACGCCGCGATCGCGGCCACATAGTATTTGTGTAAATTCAAATTAAAAAAAATAGTATTTGTGTAAATAAGTTTGGCCGAAATACCAAATTGGTATTAAAAAGTATCACCTTTGGACATTTGGGTATTTATAAAAATCTCTTGGACATTTTGGTTTTAAAAAATAAAATCTGGGAGAAATGGGTATTAAAAAAGCATACATAAGTCATTTTAGTACAATTTTACAAAAAAATTCATTTTACACGCACAAAACACTCATTTATTATTTAAAAATCTTTTTTATTTTTGGAAAATATTAAAAAAATCTTTTTATAGGTTTAAACTTGTTTCATTTTTTATTCATAATTAATAAAAAAAATAGTCATATTTTATTAAAAATAAAAAAATCTTAAACAGGGACATGCTCACATAATTAGTGAAAAGTTTGAAAATAAAGCTTTTCATGTAAATAGGAGTTTGATTTGCTTGAAAGCATAATTTAATTATATCGTCACAAAATATGTATTGGTTATTTACAATTGCAAATAACATCTTTGATGTTGCTACTTTTGGAGATATTGTGAACACATATATAATGATAATAAGTTGACCGGATTGCGCTTTAATGTAAACATTTAAAAATATTATTTCATCGAGAATTTTTATTTATTATTTTTATTTATGAACAAATGTGAGTGTGTCTTTAATTTATTTTGAGAATTTAGAGTTCTTATCAACAAAATATTGATGATTTCATTTGAAATTTTTTAATTTAAAATTTAAAAAAAAATGTGTGTATTATTTATTACATAGATAGGAAAATAAGGAATTATTTTTAACAAAAATGAGTTTTGTGTGTGAAAATCAATTTTTTAGTCAAAAAATACTTAAATGACTGATTTTAGTTTTCTTAATACCCAAACGTCCAATTTTTGTTTTTTAATACCCAAATGTCCAATTTTTTTTTTAAATACCCAAATGTCCAAAGGTGACACTTTTTAATACCAATTTGGTATTTCGGCCAAATAAGTTTTTATTGTTCAATTTGTTATTTGTTGGTTGATCGGATGAGACTTTTCTTTGTTTGAGCTGCTCGAAAAAAAAAACGACTCGCCAGGCGGGTTACCTTCCTCTCCCATCCTCGATCAAACTTGCGTTCTCCGGATCCTAACCTTCCTCTTCGGAGCGGAAACGGATGGGTTAGGATCGTAGGAGGAATTAAACAGTAACACAGAACACGACCGAATCTGGGAAGTGCAGATACAATTCTAGGGCTTTTGGTTTTGCGATCGGGGTTTGCTAGCGACGTCGCCAAGAAATATCAGAGGTGGTATCTCTTTTGTTTTGTTGTAATTCATTTTTTCTCACTTTTTCCTTTTCCAATTAAGCTGAGGCGATTGCTAATTAGGAAGTAAAATTAACGATGCAGACGAAGGAAAAGATTGTGCAGTCAGTCTGTAGTAGACCGAAAAGGCACACTTGTGTTTGAGGGTAACAGATGGAGAATTTGGGGCTGAAGAGAGTACCAGAAAGTTGGTCTATGGAGGCATCCGTAAAATTAAGCAAGGTAATTTGAATCTCAGTAGTACGTACGGGTTGTTTAGAATCAGTCAATTGAAATTGAATTCATGAATGAAACAAGTATTGGCTACCTGAATTCATAAACATAATCCAATGGATGGTTATTTATTTCTTCTTGATGCTTGATTGCTTGTCAGGGAACGAGGGTGTCCAACATAATCCAATTGCCTGATGAAATACTTTCCTACATTTTCTCGCTCTTAACAATAAGAGACTCCGGCAGAGCGAGGTTATGAGGTTATCCACATCTAAGTGGCTTCATCTCCCCGATCCCCGCCCTGTTCTCCAGTTTGACCCCGTTTCTGTGTTTGGAAAAACAATTACATACCGCACCAGACGTGGGTTTCGCTCCCAGTTCTTGTGGGATCGTTGACTGGTTTATGCAACAGATGAGCGGCGATTACAGCAGAATTAAAAAGATACCTTCCCTTGTTGTAGAGTTTGCTCTTGCAAATGAGCATTCTTCCTATATTGATAAGTGGATTGCAACTTGTATTGAGATGGGAGCTGAGGAAATATGCCTCAATTTTGGTGGCACCCGCTATGAAGGAGAAGAAAAAGAAGAACTATATGTGTTCCCTTGCCATCTGTTGCACCCGCCTTTTTTGAAGCGATTGAGCCTGACACTTTGCACTCTAAGCCTCTCTTCCGAATGTAGAAGCTGTTGGTTAAGTCATTTAACTACACTTGAATTGAGTCACGTACGCTTCAGTGAGAGCCTGTTTGATCACATCCTCTCCGAGGGTTCAAACCTCTTATCACTCGCACTCTCCACTTGTTCCATTCCACAAACTGTGCTCTTCATGAATGGTCAACTCCAGCGTCTGAAGAAACTGAGCATCAGGAATCTTACGGCTAAAGTCAAACTTAGTTGTCCTAGTCTTGAGGAGTTCAAAGCTACCGGGTACGGGTGGTCTGTGACCTTTGTCGATGTTCCCCTTTTAACACAAGTAACTTACATGACTGAATATGACTCCTCCGTGTTTTTTGATCATTTCACCGTGAATGCCCCGAAGCTTCAAGTTTTATCTATTTTTATTAGGCAAGAGGTTAGTGAACAAAACCTACACGTGTTCTCTTCTTGGGCATCGTTTGTGTTCCCTAACATTTTACTTCGTTTTCTTCTTGTCTAGGTACGGCCCTTGCTCGCAACCCTCGCTAGATGTAGTCTAAAGCAGCTAAATCTAGTAGTTATGGGTCCGATTCCATATGACATTATGACTCTCACCTATATCTTAAATGCCAGTCCCTTCCTTGAGACATTGCACATAGAGGTTAGTTCAGAAATTAAAATTTTTGTTTTAAAGCTCTAGTATTCAACTACTTGAATTAAGCATTATTAATTTATTATGTTCCACTTGCAGCATGACATGTATATGCTTTTTGCCTCATTTTCTGTTGCCTAGAGTTTTAGATTAAACAAAGCATTTATGGTGTCCATGGATGGAATTTTGAGCTAAGAAGAGAGTGCAGTATCTTCTAGTTTGCAATATCTGTTAGGATGAAGCAAAGGGTGTCTTTGTTTTCTTTTTTTCCGTCATAATTGCTTTTACCGTTGTTGTTGTTGTTGCCTTGTGCGGTGCTACAGCTAGATTATTGCTACGAAGCCTATTACTCCCAACGTAGGCAGCAAAGAGAATATCCTGAGCAGCCACATTTTCACTTGAAAAATGTCAATTTCTTTGGATCTTTTCAAAACTGGAATGCCATGGAGCTTGCAACCTACTTACTCAAAAACGCAGTGGCACTTGAGGAGATGATATTGGAAATTTTAAATTCAAAAATTAGAGAGCTTATGCTGCTAAAGGAGAAGACTAATCCAACTGCAAAACTAATCATCCTAGGAAGTCCTAAAGTGAAGTGAAGATAACTTAATTCTTCTTTCTTTTTGGCAGCAAAGTCATTTATCTAGTAGCCTCCTTTTTGCAATAGATGATGTGCATTTTAATTTGACTATATAAACAAGAAACAAAAGAATGACATTTTTGTTCAACAGATTGCGGTTTATAAGTGAGCATGGTTTGTAATAAGATGCATTTTTCCATTGTCTTCAAGTGTGCAAAGTGATCTTGCTCAATATTTTTCTTAAGTAGCATGTGATTGTGAAGCTTCTTGGAGGCGTAGGTTGCTCTAGTTTGGAAGCGTGCTTCAATTTTCTTTATACTTTTTAACTTCAAATTTGATTGTTGAATTTTTTTGAAGCAGTGCACTCCACACACTGGAATTTACTGAAATAGAAAACCTTCCTTTTGATGAAATATTTAAACAACTAAAGCCGAAATGGACATACAACTGAAGATGTTGAAAACAGATTCAAAATCTTGTTTATTATATTCTCTTGAGATATTCTCAGAAATTAGGGACGTAGTGGTATTTTCGTAATTTATCGAAAATTACAAAAGTGCATCGTTATGGTGAAAAAATGCATTAAGATATACCAAAAAAATGCATTACTAAACCCAAATATTTTGGGCGATTGAGTTCAATCAGAATCGAGCCAATTGGACTCTCAGGATGATGCACTTTTTTGGTTTACTAATGCACTTTTTGTAATTCACAACGCATTTTTCCACCATAATGATGCACTTTTACAATGAACTGAACCTAGAACGCGTGCCCTGCTGACTTCATTTTTGTTTGCACTTTTTCGGCTTACTAATGCACTTTTTGTATTTTAGCAATGCATTTTTTCACGACATCGATACATTTTTGTAATTTCCGAGAAATCACTAAAATGTCACCGCGTCCCTAAAAAGGGATAGAACATCAGCCTTGGATCACCTTGATCCAAAGGCTCTAAACGCTCCTTATTTTATAGGATAAGGAGTTGTTTTATTTGAACCTTACTCCTTGAACACATGCAAGAAACGTAGAAATTTCTATCCCACATCGAAAATTCTTTCCCACATCGAAAATCATGGGAATAAGCCTACCCATGAAGGTTATAAATAAGTTTAAACACACCACATGCAATCTCATCATTTCCTAATATGGGTAATTGAAAAATAAACCCAAAATTGAGTTGCATTATATGGGTAATTGAAAAATAAGCCCACCCCGAAAAAAACGACCCAACCCGAACCCGACGGATTTTGGGCGGGTTTTTTTCTCTGGTCGGGTGAGCAGGTATTAGGTTAGGGTCGGGTGGTGGAAGTAGCCCACTCGCACTCGACCCATTGCCATGCCTATTGGAGAATTATAAGCGTGATTTTCTCTCTCAACTAATATATTTAAGTATGATTTATTGATTTGTAAGCGTGATTTACTCTCTCAACTAATATATTTAAGTATGATTTACTGATTTGTAATATAGATTAATTTTTTTTTTGGGCCCTTGTATTTTTTAGGCCATGTACTATTGGGTATTTTGCACATCCTTGTCTAAGGGCATGACAACAACAGTCAATCAAAATAGATCTAGAGTACCATGAAATAACACCAGACCACTTATATATCAAAGAAACTCATCCAACTTCAAGTATGGATGATTCGGCACTTCCTTGGCACTAGTTCTTTTTTATGGATTAAGGCACAACAGTTTCTTAAACACACAAAACACAATAGTTTAGTTTAAGCCCATAACACACAAACACACAACAGTTTCTGATACACCTCTTAAGAAATCCTTTCCTTCCTCATCCAATCCTAGATCTCCAAATCCCTCACCAATGAAGAAACGTGTGACAAATTAGTCACACCCGACCATGTTTTCTCTGTAACATCCCTGACCAAAGAATCTTTTGCTAATTATCCATATATGCTTTGGAAAGTAAAGGGACCCAATGCTATTTTTCACACACACAAACAAACAAAAAACAGATCAACTGGTTTTTTGAGAAAAACTATGGATGTAGCCACAATTAAAGTCAGCAAGATCGAAAGACCTAAAGTACACAATATTATGCTAGCCCAATTTGTATCATCATATTTTAAGGGAGCTCGGAGTTTGGAGGGTTTTTTTTATAAAATTTCCTGTTAATCAAATACTTATACTGATTTGGTAGCAACAAGTTAACAAAACCAACAATCCAATACAAACCAACAATCCAATACAAAATAGATTAACATTAAAAAGGCAGCTTGGGAAAAATGTCAACTGATGATCTTAATTATTTTTAATATTAATTGGTCATTTAGCTCAATAAGTGTCATTTAACTCAATCACTCCTAGAAAAAATCATCCTGATCAAGACATTGAAACCTTGTCCAACTAAAAAGCTACAAACCCAAAACCTAGAGTAATTTTCCTAAATTTTTTATGATCATTTTTAAACATGCTATTGCTAGTAGATGGGACCAATTCAATTTATGGATTGGTTCGAAAAACACGTATCCATTAATTTTAGGCTCACATCATTCTCATTAGCATATTGCAAATCAATAAATTAATATCACAAACACAATGCTCTCCTAAACCCAAAATGGACTATGAACACATACAATTATTGCAATAATAGTTCGTCAAAACAATTTAGAGAGTTAATGTATGACTCAGCCTAGATATTCGGCTAAACAATAAAACATAAGGCATAAAGTGATGTTGTGTACAAAAAACCAAAGCCTGCCAAAAGAAAGGGCCCAAGCCCAACAAGGAAACACACAAGAATGGGCCCAAGCCCAAAGTAGAAACACAAAACAACCACAAGATTTGACCCGAATGTTGAAGGCGTCATTCTCTTTAGCGCCTCATTTTCTTTTTTATCCAACTAGTTCTAGTGCCTTTTTTCGTTAGTTGTACTTTCTTTACGTGTGTTGTTTGCTTGTTTTAGTCTTGTTAGCCGGTTCTCTACTACCGTCCACCGTCTCTCGGTTTTATTGGGCTTGTCTAGTAAACCGAATATTTTCCTACTAAAAAAAATAAAAAAATAAAGGCACTTTATATGTATTATCAATTTAATATGCGTATGAAAAAAAGAGGCATTCAAACATAATTTCAATGATCAGTCGGAAGACCAAATTAACTGATACGGACCCGGTGTGGATCAGCGTATCGAACCCTTGTTGGTCAAGGGATTGAGCTTAACCCGGTGTGGATTCCGACTCGGAATATCGTGGTTGGTGGCCACGAGAGAACAACTGATAAACTAAGAGGAATTTAGGGCAAATCTAATTCTTGGATAAATTATGGGAATTACACCAAGAGTATTTATACCTAAGCCCTAACGGTTCAAAAAAAGCGTCCCGGGAAAGAACCGTAAAGAAAACCCGAGAAGAGAGCTTTGCTCTAGTTTATAAAAATTACATAAATTAAATAGAATACTGAATATTATAAATACTACCCAAAAAAGTCTAAATAAATTCTATAAATATATAAAAACTACACTTCATAACGTCGCGGACGACGACGAACCCGAGTTGGTCTGACATGAGATATTTCTCCCGTATCATTCTCCCCCCGTTGAGCATCGGCTTGTCCTCAAGCCGCAAATCAGGAAAAGATCGAGAAATGACCTCAAAGGGCTCCCAGGTAGCCGCTGCCGGCGCACCGTCGGACCACTCGACGAGCCATTCCGTACGTGGAACGCCGTCCACGATTACTTCCCGTTCGGCCGTGGCACGCAGCGGTTTAGAGATTGGCCGATCATACAAAAATTCCCGTGGAAGCGAGGTCGGTACAATTGGGGAGCCATCCGGGATTAACGGTCTAAGCAAAGACACATGAAACACATTATGTATACGGGCCGTGTCCGGGAGCTCTAAGCGATATGCGACGGGCCCAATGCGCTCAAGGATCGTAAATGGGCCATAAAAACGGCGAGCGAGTTTAGCAGACAACGGACGACTAACCGAATGTTGACGATACGGCTGGAGTTTCAAAAGCACACGATCACCCACACTAAATTCGACGTCTTTCCGATGCTTATTGGCTTGGCTAATCATACGCTGCTGCATTTTGGACAAATTGAGGCGGATTAAGTCCAAGATTTGGGCTCGATCACGCATGGCTTCCGACGCCGGGGTGGGCGGTCCCGTAGGAACTGTCACGCGCGCAATGGGGGGCGCGTCGCGGCCATATAAAGCTTTGAACGGGGACATGCCGAGGCCTTCATGATACATAGAATTTAATGCCAATTCCGCCCATGGTAAGAAATCAACCCAACGCCTCGGACGGCCTTGCGTAAAAGCGCGCAGGTACTGTTCTAACCCTCGGTTTTTGACTTCTGTTTGGCCGTCAGACTGAGGGTGATATGCTGTGCTATGATGTAATTTAGTACCACTTAAGCGATGCAATTCCGACCAAAAAGCGCTATGAAAAATGGGATCTCTGTCAGACACAATAGTAGCCGGGATGCCATGGAGTTTGACAACCAAATCGACGAACAAAGAGGCAACCCGGGGTGCGTCGAAAGAAGGGCCGAGCGCTCCAAAGTGGGCATATTTAGACAAGCGGTCAACGACAACGAGAATCGTCGTATTACCTCGGGACGGAGGGAGGCCGGTAATAAAATCCATGGATACATCGTCCCAGACTTGTTGAGGAACCGACAAAGGCTGAAGTAAACCGACAGGTTTTGCCGTGCTATATTTCGTGGATTGGCAAATTAAGCAAGAATCAACAAAGCGCTTAACATCAAGGCGCATGCCTTTCCAATAAAAGACCTCTGCGATCCGACGAAAAGTACGATCAATGTCCGGATGGCCAGCTGTGGGGGACGAGTGGAATTCGGTCAATATTTCCGCTTTTAGCGGTGATGTGGCGCTAATCACGAGACGATGGCCGGAATAAAGCACGCCATCGAATATTCGAAACGGCGCAGCCAAGGTCCCTGCTGCCGCGGCATCATGCATGAGCCGGAGGTCTTCCAATGTTGCGTTTTCCGCTCGGACTCGATGTAACAAATCAGGCAGAGGCGCCGCAAACGACATGAATTGCGTCAGGTGGGCGTCGTCGATCATACAACGCGATAACGCGTCGGCTACTCGGTTACTGGCGCCGGATTTATATTCGATGCGAAATTTGTAACCCATGAGCTTTCGCATGAAGAACTGTTGGTCCGGAGTCTGAATTACTTGTGTCAAAAGTTCTTTCAGACTCTTCTGATCACTGCGGATGACAAATTCTCTGCCTAACAAATATTGACGCCATTTCTGAACAGCGGAAACTATAGCAAAAAGTTCCCTGTGGTATGCGGAAGACCCGCGTCTACGAAGGCCAAGTTTTTTACTGAAGAAAGAAAGAGGTCGTTCATCCTGTAGAAGAACTGCGCCGACCCCCTCGTCAGAAGCATCCGTTTCAACAACAAATAGCTTAGAAAAATCTGGCAGTTGAAGTATAGGAGGTTCCATCATGGCCGATTTCAACTTCCGAAATGCATCTTCGGCAGCAGTGGACCACTCAAATTTATCCTTCTGAAGCAAATCAGTTAACGGGGCGGCTAGCAAGGCATAGTGGCGAATAAATTTCCGATAATAACCTGTAAGGCCTAGAAATCCACGTAACTGTTTAACAGATCGGGGCGAAGGCCAGTCGGCCATGGCCGCCAGCTTTGCTGGGTCCGCGAGCAGTTGTCCTGCAGTAACAATGTGGCCAAGGTACTCGACCTGAGATGTGCCGAAAGAGCATTTCGACCCTTTGACATAAAAATGATTAGCCTGAAGAATCTGCAAAACCGTGTCAAGATCTGAAGCATGAGCAGACACGGACGGACTGTAAATCAGAATATCATCAAAGAAGACGATGACGAATTTGCGCAGATATGGTGCAAAGATATTATTCATAGCGGCTTGAAATGTAGACGACGCGTTCGTCAGGCCAAAAGGCATAACCAAGAACTCAAAGTGTTCGTCGTGCGTTCTGAAAGCAGTTTTATAAATGTCGGAAGAATGCATCCGAATCTGATGATAGCCAGAACGTAAATCAAGCTTAGTAAAAATAAGTGCATTCCCTAATTCATCAAATAATTCATCAGCGGTGGGAATAGGAAACTTATCTGCGACGGTAATGTTATTCAGGGCCCGGTAATCAATGCAAAAACGAAAGCTGCCATCCTTCTTTTTGACAAGTAGAGCCGGAGACGAAAACGGACTAGTACTGTGTTGTATGATGCCCTGATCAAGCATAGATTTAACCTGACGCTCAATTTCAGATTTCTGAAAGTATGGGTACCGATATGGCCGAACATTAACCGGTTTAGAATCCGGCTGCAGGTGAATATGATGATCCCATGGTCGAATCGGGGGAAGGCCGGACGGAACTTGAAAAACCGCGCTGTGTTTGGTCAACACATCGCGTATTTCTGGCACGGTATCGGCCGGCCAATCTGGAGCAGCCGAATTGTCCGCGGGCGATAGGCTCAGAATCTCAAAACAACTCAAAATACTATCTGACGCGCACAGAGAATGAAGTGCCGACATAGAAATTGGTTTCGGCGGTTGTTGGTCGCCTTTCAGAAATACGGAGTGACCGTTCCAGACAAACTGCATAGTTAATTTAGCATAATCATGGGACACAGTGCCCAAAGTCTGCAACCATTGGACGCCGAGAACGACCGGTGGGCCGTGCACAGCGAGTACAAAGAGGTCGAGATCAAAGCGATGACCTTGTAGAATAATATGAGTTGCCGGACACTGATATGAGCACAACAAGTATTCCCCGTTGCCAACAAAGACTCGGAAAGGGGAAATTTTCAGCAGTGGTAATTGCAATTTTTCAGCTAAACCAGGATGAATAAAGTTATGAGTACTACCACCGTCAATCAGAACTTGAATCTGCGCCTCTTTAATCGATCCTGCGAGGCGCAAAGAGCGCGGATTTGGTAGCCCTTCCATGGAGTTTAAACTCGAAATATCACCTTGAACGGCGAGCTCGTCGGAATTATCGTCCTCCGCCTCATCCTCACTATCATCACAGCTTAATAAAGCCAGGAAACGGGGTGTACAGCGATGTCCCCGAGTGTACCTCTCATCACAATTCCAACACAAGCCTTTTTTAGTACGTTCATCACGTTCAGCTCGAGAAAAACGACGAATTGGAAGAGAAGAAAGGTTACCTTGAGAATTGGGCGCTGGGGGCGGATTCTCGGCCGAACCCGTCGGATTAGATGTGACGGCCTTCGTCGGGCCCGGCGCCTGGCGTGAGGTGTTGGGAGTCCATGGCCGCTTAGTGGCCAGCCAGGGTGACGTTATTTCAGTGTAAGACGTAGCCAATTCTCGGGCCAAAGCAAACGCCTGGGGCAAGGACGTCGGATTCCGCAGGTTCAATTCTCGACGCACAGGTTGTTTCAAACCGGCTTTAAAAAGAGAAATCAGGGTCGATTCAGACAAGCCAGTCACTTTATTCAACAAGGCTTCAAATTCTGTTTGGTAATCCAGCACCGACGTTTTTTGTTTCAAATTAGCCAGGAGGCCAGTGTAGTCTTCGTAGTATGTCGGATCAAACCGCTGTTGGACGGATAATAAGAATGCTGGCCAAGTTTCACCACAATTATTCCGGCGTTGATAACGGTACCAATCTGACGCCGGATGATCGATTAATGTTCCGACTAAATGCAGGCGATCGAACTCAGATGTCTGAAAATAGTCAAAATAGACCTGAACCCTAAAAATCCACCCGTTCGGATCGGAACCATTAAAACGGGGCGGATCGACTCGTATTTTAGGGATCGAGTCTTGGTGGTGCTGTGTACGCCCGCCAGGACGAAAATCCTGTTGGGTTTCGGGAGCTCCAAAGCCAGTCGGCGGGACATAGCCCGCGAGTTGATGTGCGGACGGCCCGGCCTGAAGCAAAGCCGGGGCAAGGGTTGCAGGCGGCGGCCAACCGGAATTAGGGTTCGCGAACTGCGGCCCGAAGCTAGGGTTCGGCAGACCCGTGCCCCAACCCTGAAAGCCAGAGGCGACGGCGTTAGGGTTCGATTGGAGCGACGGCAAGCTCGGCGCGACAGCGGTGGCGGGGAGCGAACGCGGTGAAGCGATTGGTAGGCTCGCGAAGGCCATCGGTTGTGTCGCGAAGGGCGTCTGCTGGGTCGCGGACAGAGGAGCGAACGCCGGCCCTGCGGTGTCCGTGGTGGCGGCCGAAACCGATGCGGCTGATAGCACGGTCGCCGATGAATGCGGTGGCTGTCGCCACGATTGACGGAATTCTTGGTTACGGGCACGCTCGACGTCAACCTCGTGTCGGAGGTGTTGGAGATCCTCCTGAATCTGCAGCATCAGATCGTGAAGATCCGGCTTTTCGCCGGCCTGTGGTTCCGACGTAGTCGTTAACGTAGACATGGTTGTTCAGATGAAAGCACCAGATGATACGGACCCGGTGTGGATCAACGTATCGAACCCTTGTTGGTCAAGGGATTGAGCCTAACCCGGTGTGGATTCCGACTCGGAATATCGTGGTTGGTGGCCACGAGAGAACAACTGATAAACTAAGAGGAATTTAGGGCAAATCTAATTCTTGGATAAATTATGGGAATTACACCAAGAGTATTTATACCTAAGCCCTAACGGTTCAAAAAAAGCGTCCCGGGAAAGAACCGTAAAGAAAACCCGAGAAGAGAGCTTTGCTCTAGTTTATAAAAATTACATAAATTAAATAGAATACTGAATATTATAAATACTACCCTAAAAAGTCTAAATAAATTCTATAAATATATAAAAACTACTCTTCATAACGTCGCGGACGACGACGAACCCGAGTTGGTCTGACATGAGATATTACTCCCGTATCAATAACCCAAGCTTCGTATTATTAATAATTAACAACCACAATCATCAAATCCGCTGAAATTTAAAGCATATTTAAAACAATGATTTTCAGTTTTTGTATCCTACCCTAAAGCATGTCTACACAATTGATTTTCAGATTTTATTTTTATTTAGGTTGATAGAGAGAATTGCAAACAATATTACAAGAGCAAGAAAAGCGTCAACCATGCAATTCAAATCATAGAACACGCCAAAAGAAAGCTTACTGGTCTGAGAGAAGACACAAAGAGATCCGAAAAAATAACTATATACTGTATGTTGAGTAGTAACTAGTAGCAGAAAGGACGTGCGATGTACTAAATTACATGAAAATCAATTGTTGAAATCTGATGATGAAAAAGCGAAGTTAATCTCCTAATTAGATAACAAAATATTTGTTTTAAGCTTAGTAGATGGTTTTTTTTATGTCAGAAGCTAACTTAAAAGGACCAAATATCAACAATGAACAATCCGCCCAATTGCACCATTGATTCAAGGGAGAACAATGAAAATATGGATAAAAGGCATGGGAAAATCGAGTGAGGAGATATCTATTTACATGAACATGTATGTGCGAATCCAAGAACACACATGATCGCATACATATAACTATTACAAACACCTTTACGTTGTTAAAATGAACATGTGCTCAACCTAAAATTAATATGCAAAGAAGCAAGCTATAAATTATAAAGACATTGAATTTTTGATGCAGGCTAGTGAACAGGCTTATGCTAAATTTTCTCCAGGCTTGATTTCTGCTGCTCCATTGTGGGACCCACTAGAAATCAACCACCTCATAATCAAGCTCAAGGATTTTACTAATCGAGTCAAGAACACAAAATTCTACAAGTTTATTAAGCTGGTAATTATTTTGCCTTCGAGCATGTGGTTCAGCGGTTAAGCCTTTGGGGTAGTACCCTGAAGTCACCGTTTCGAACCCCATATGCGACGGTTTTCCAATTCCTCTCTAGAAGTAGTTAGTAACCAGTTCTCATCCAGTGGATGCTCTAGGCGAGCCCCATAGGCGGCAGTTTGCCCTTTCCTCTCTAGAAGTATTTTCTGATTAGATTCTTCATCTTTTTACCGATAAAAAACTTCCAATTCCCGCACTTATTAAAGATTAGTTGCCCATGTGGATCTTTAACTATTGATCGAACATGCGCAAACATCTTCTCGCAACGAAGATCAACTTGTAGTTTCGCATACAAGGCGTTCTTCAAAACCCAAGAGAATAATATAATGCACAGGCGATAAGCGACATTGTAACTTCCATTTTCTTCCTTTTAGGTGGGTTAGGACTTGAACAATCCAAAATGACAAACTGATAAACCATAGCATCACATCGAATGAGAATTTAAGTTCGGTAAGGAAGAACAACACATATTTGTGGGTTCTCTAAAACCGCTTCACCGGTTACACAATAAGGAACGTGACTAGGCGGATGATAGACAATCCTGATATAACGAACATGATGGAAGGGGTGTATTGGTACATATATAAATTTAAGAACATTAGATTATTCATCTTATTCATAGTCAAGAACAAGATAATAGCGGTTATAATTACTAAGAAAGTGAGGATCTTAAGGTGAAGTTTAGTGGTTGAGTGAGTGTTGTTGTAATTTAAGAGCATATGAGGGTGAAGGGCATCACCAAATATCTTGTGTAGGAACCCAGAGCATGGTCATGGAAGTGGTGGGACACATATGTAGCTTCATAAAGTGCTAAGTTCATAATGAAGGCATGATTCATCTTTAATTAGCATGGAAAAATGTGTTTGTAAATAGGGTGTATGAAAAAAAATTATCAAATTAAAAAGCAAATTTATTTGTACCTCATTATGGAATTTCACGTGTAGCAGTGGGGTTTCCTTGTAAATATTCTATAGCTACATGTATTCATTGTCTCAATACAAATCAAATTTGATTCGCCCATCTCTACCACAACGTACTCCAATAAGCTTTTGGTATTAGAACATTGTTATTACGTGGCGTAGGATAAATCGAGAAGTTTCCCTAGAATGCATTATAGTGGGGAAATGAGCCAATGAATCATCAAAATTTATGAGGTTTTCTAGGTCTTACATGTGTTCAATGTTGTTGATTGGTCTAGCAAGAGGCAATAGGTCAAGGGTGAGTGTTGCGTTGGGTCACTCCATCTTGCAATAAGAAACACTCATATCAACTAATTAGAGATGAGTAGCACCTTAATCCTTTATAAAGGACTGGTTTTCACGTGAACTTAACACCTATGGTCTATTTAATACCTTGTTTTCCTAGTTTGTAATCTTAGGTTAAATTTATCTTTGGAATAGAAACTTATTCTTTCCCTTTTCCCAAGGATTCCAACCGTAATCTATCTACCTACCTTCATTTTGCATGACCAACATACACAATATCAGATTGTTCTCATTCTAAGTTCACGTGAAAAAGAAACTAAGTTCAAAAGAAAGATCGTTACTTGTTCACCAAGATACACGATCTACAATCTTTATTGCAAAGCAATCCAAGGGAGTTGATATTTTCATCAAATTATGAAGCTTTTGCAAGTAGAAGAGAGGAGAATTAAAATTTGACAAAATTTGGGCCTGGCAAGCAAACAAAATTGAAGCCTCACAAGCATAACAATTTCGTGTCAATTAGGGTGCTACACCCTTCCAAAACCAGTGCTAGACAACTTAGTGCCCATTCCATTAGTGCCACCTTTCTATCACCCCCATCGACGACACCACTTCCCAATCAACATCACCTACATATGTTCTTCCCACGATTCATGCGTAACTCGTACTCTGAACAAGAACCTCATTGTTTTCTTATCAGATTCTTAATCTTTTTACCGATTAAAAACTTCCAATTCCCACCATTATTAATGAGTTGGAGCCTATGAAGATCTTTCACTACTGATCAAACACACTCAAATATCTTCTCGTAGTGAAAATCAACATCTAGTTTTGCATACAAGGCGTTCTTCAAAACCCAAGAGACTGATAAAATGCACATGCAGATAAACAACATTGGAACTTCCATTTTCTTCCTTTTAGGTAGTGTAGGACATGAATAATCCAAAATGACAAAATGATAAACCATAGCATCACATCAAATGAGAATTGAAGTTTGGTAAGGAAGAAGACCGCATATTTGTGGGTTCTCCAAAACCGCTTCATTGGCCACATTATAAGGAACGTGGCTACGCGGATGATAGATAATTCTGATACAAGGAACATAACGGAAAAGGTGTATTGGTACATATATAAATTTAAGAACATTATATTCTTAATCTTATCCATAACCAATGATAAGATAAGAGCGGTTGTAATTACTAAGAAAGGTAGGATCTCAAGGAGAAGTTTAGTGGTGGAGTGAGTGTTGTTGTAATTTAAGAGCATATGAGGGTGAAGGGCATCATCAAATATCTTGTGTAGGAATGTAGAACTTGGTTATGTAGTGGTGGCGTTGGACACATATGCAACTTCATAAAGCGCAAAGTTAATAATGAAGGCATGCTTCAACTTTAGTAGGGAAAAATATGTTAGTAAATATGGTGCATGAAAAAAAAATTATCAAATAAAAAAGCAAATTTATTTGTACCTCAATATGAAA
Source organism: Fallopia convolvulus (assembly GCA_964016875.1). Lineage (NCBI taxonomy): Eukaryota > Viridiplantae > Streptophyta > Magnoliopsida > Caryophyllales > Polygonaceae > Fallopia > Fallopia convolvulus. The sequence continues at coordinate 22,683,336 of OZ024737.1, read as the reverse complement.
TTTCACGTGTAGCAGCCCCTTGTAAATAATGTATAACTAGTATTCATTGTCTCTCAATACAAATCAAATTTGATTTGCCGATCTCTACCATAACTTCGGTAAGCTTTTGGTATTGGAACATTGTTATTATGTGGTGTAGGATCATTGGAGAAGTTGCCCTAGAATGCATTATACTGTAGAAATGAGCCAATGAATCATCTAAATTTGTGAGGTTTTCTAGATCTTATATGTGTTCATTGTTGTTGTTTGGTCTAGCAAGGGGAAATAGTTCAAGAGTGAGTGTTGCGTTGGGTTACGCCATCTTGCAATAAGAAACAATCACATCAATAAATTAGAGACGAGTAACAACTTAATCCTTTATAAAGGACAAGTTTTCACGTGAACTTAATACCTATGGTCTATTTAATACCTTGTTTTCCTAGTTTATAATCTTAGGTTAAATTTATCTTTGGAATAGAAAACTTATTATTTCCCTTGTTCAATGGATTCCAACCGTAATCTATCTTCCTACCTCCTATTTGCATGACCAACATACACAATATCATATTGTTCTCATTCTAAGTTCATGTGAGAACGAAACTAAATTCAAGAGAAAGATCGTTACTTGTTCACCAAGATACCTAGTCCACAATCCTTGTTGCAAAGCTGTAACACCCCTATTTTGCAACGATGGGTATTACTGCCAGTGACCTCGAATTTTACTGTCCAATGTCAACCAAGCTTTAAAATATATAATAAAACATAATTAAAGAAGAAATGACTAGAAGCAGAATTTTATTCAATTAAGAAGAACATTCGTTCATTATATTGGTAGTTATTTTACAAAGGATGTAACAACGGAATATAAAGCCCATATTATAAAAGGGTTGAAAATGCGTATTGAAAATACAAGTATATTTCCCCAACATAACTCATATGATAATGATTTGCTTGGCTAAAAATGGATAAGTCGATGCACCATCTTCTGAATGCTTTGCTCTATGAAAATTCCTTCCTTCCTTCAACGTTGTCTTGCCTTGACCTTCTATCCTTGCATAACTTTTCTCAAACCTTCTAGCCTTTGTCTTCAAAACTTCGGTGGGAGCTTCCTAGAGTTTGGCATTTGTCGCAAAGGGCGAGAAATAGTAGGCAAAAATGCGGAAAAAGAGGAATTAGTCTAAGGAGCCTAAGCAAGTGAGAATGGAGATTCTCAAGGGTAATTTGTTAATATTAATATTTCATCAATGTGATAAATGGAAGAGATGTACTTGAAAGTTATAATCTTTATGTGGAGCTTAAGGACGGAAATTAGTCAATCTCGAAGAGAGATAACTTGAATCTGAAAGCGAAGGAAACTACGAGATTGTAGTTTCCCTTTTTGAGTACAATTAATGTCGGGAACGTTTTATTACATATCAAGTTTTAGAAAGCCTCTCGTACTCTTTTTCGGATCTCGATCAACCTCATCATATTCGGAGCTCCAGATTGGGGAGGTGGCCCAAAGGTGCTTAAGTACCAAACCCACCTTGACAAGTCCGAATAAGCATTTAGATTGGAAAGACAATCGTCAAAGAACCGAGAGTCGGGTTGATCTTCCAAGTTGTGCTAATCCTATCCGGTTCAATTTAATTAACGTGCACTAGCACTCATCTTAATTATGTGTCAAAACATATTATTTATGAATTTTAGGAGAGTGGAGACTATGAAGGAGCCAAGTCCACTTATTAGAACGGATTTCCGACACCTAGATAGGGTGTAACATCCCTCCAACAAATAGGAGCGGATATAGATCATGATCCTTAAGTTGCTGGAAGAAAGGGCATAAAGCCGTAGCACTCGACATGTTATAGAGAGATGTTCGGGGCCAAACCCGCATCTCTAATTCTATCTTAAATCCATAAAAAATCTCGAAAAGTGATTGAAACAAGCAAGGCCACAACAAACGGACCTAAGTTCCTTTCTAACATTCACATAATAATATGGATAATAAGATGTCATTATTTCTAGAAATCGATATATCCTATATTCATTTATTTTTAACAAACAAGTTGTTCCCAACATAGAGAAGATTAGCTGAATTGAATATCGTAAAAGGTTTCAATGAGAAAATAACTTGCCTTGAATTTCGCTTTGAACTTAATCGAAGGCTCGAGATTTCAAGGCGAATAAGAAAACTCGAAAGTTTGACCTAGCAATCCGAGATATTATAAATAAACGAATTATATTAAAATCCTTATTTCATTTCTTATAACAACCTTATCTTATTTTCTTTCTTTTAAGAGAAGGTATATATTCTAGATTATTTATTTTAATAATTTAGGTAGAATAAAGAAATAATAAAATTCGTTTACTATTATTTTTAAGGTGAGGTCTTAAATAATATTTATAAAAATTATACTTAACTAGATGGGCATGTAAAATGAATTAAATTATATAAATTCCTTTTATAATAACCCACATGAAATATTTATTGAATTTATTTAAATAAATATTATATATATGTAAAAAATTATTTTATAAAGAGATATAAATTAAAATACGAGTCGAGAATTTATAGCGAGTGGAATGACACGAATTTCGAGACGAAACGAGATTGGGCTTGCTTCTTCCTTTTTCCTAGAATAGAAAGCTGATGGGTTAAAAATAGACCCACATGCCTAATTTTCCAGTCCAATATTAGGCTAAAATTAGCCCAAATTTAACAAGCCCAACCTTCTTTTCTTTCTATCTCCTTCTTCTTACGCCAGTAGAAGGAACAAAGAACAAAACCAGGACAAACGACGGACTACAGGGCACGGTGGACGGCAGCAGCGAACTCCGGCGGCGGGCGGCGGTGCACGGTGATCGATGGCGGAAGCAAGGTGGTTCGGCGGTGGTGCGTTGGTGGCCACACAAGGGAGAAGGGATTTTTTTGAAGAAAAAACATTTTTAAGGCCAACTAAAAATCTGAAAATTAACTTGATTTTTGAGTGAATTTGGAGGAGGATGTAGAGTGAATTTGTGTGTCTTTCTATTTAAAAATCACCTCTAGTGAAAGGAAAAAATTGCTCAATCCACACTTTGAATGCTTGACCTCTCATGGAGGAGAAGACCATCCATGAATGGTTGGAAGTGTGTTTATTTGCCATGGAAGAAAAGGTTTGATTGGGGGAGAAAGGAGGTGGAGAGGAGGAATTGGGGAAGAAGAGAGGTGGAAAATGAAGCAATTGGTTAAGCGTCAAATCAATTTTCCACCATGGGAGGCTTTCTTGCAAGCTCTTGAACAAGACGATAAAAAATAGTGTTCCTTTAATAAAAAGATGGTCTTCATATCATAGCGGAATGGAAGGAGTGTTGGGTGTTTGGAGAGTGCAAGAGGTCATGGGTTCGAGTCCCACCTCTTGCATTTTTATCCTTCATCCAAATTTCCTTCTCTTTTTTTTATTAAAACTTAGTTTATCGGAAATTAAATTAAAATATTATTTATAATTAATTATTTAAATTTTTATTTGCTATCAAGTTAAATTTTTAACCAAGTTTATCATTATTATTATTATGAAAATCATAATAAAGAATAATCTTGGTATTTTAAAGAAATAATTAAATAAAAAATAAACGTTTCTTTTTATCAGAATTTGCGGCTATTACAAAAGCAATCCAAGAGAGTGGCTATTCTCATCAAATTTTGAAGCTTTTGCAAGTAGAATAGAGGAGAATCAAGATTTGTAAAGATTGGGCCTGTCAAACAAGCAAAAGTGAAGCCTTACGAGCATAATAATTTCGTGTCAACTAGGGTGCTACACCCTTCCATAACCATTATCACACAACTTAGTGCCCATTCCATTGGCGCCACCTTTCTATCACCCCCACCGATAACACCACTTCCCATTGGAGAAGTGTCCCTATATTGCATTATAGTGTGGAAATGAGCTAATGAATCATCAAAATTTATGAGGTTATCAAAGTCTTACATGTGTTCAATGGTTTTGACTTGCCTAGCAAGGGGCAATAGTTCAAGGGAGAGTGTTGTGTTGGGTCATGCCATCTTGCAATAAGAAACAATCACCTCAACCCATTAGAGATGAATAGCACCTTAAATCTTTATAAAGGACTGGTTTTTATGTGAACTTAATACATATCGTCTATTCAATACCTTGTTTTCCTAGTTTCTAATCTTAGGTTAAATTTATCTTTGGAATAGAAAACTAATTGTTTCTCTTGTTTCTTTTGTTCCAACTGTAATCTGTATTCCTACCTTCCATTTGTGTGACCAACATACACTATCAGATTGTTCTCATTCTAAGTTCACGTGAAAACGAAACTAATTCAAGAGAATGATTGTTACTTGTTCAACAAGAGACATAGTCTACAATCCTTGTTGCAAAGCAATGCAAGGGAATGACTATTGTCGTCATATTTTGAAGCTTTTCCAAGCAGAACAGAGGAGAATAAACATTTGACAAGATTGGGCTTGGCAAACAAACAAAAGTGAAGCCTCGCGAGCATAACAATTTCGTGTCGACTAGGGTGCTACACTCTTCCATAACCAGTACCAGAAAACTTAGTGCCCATTCCATTAGTGCCACATTTCTATCACCCCCACCGATAACACCACTTCTGAATCAACATCACCACCATATGTTCTTCCCACCATTCATGCGTAACTTGTACTCTGAACAAAGAACCTCACTTGGACGTTTTCTGATCAGATTCTTCATCTTTTTACCGATCAAAAACTTCCAATTCCCACACTTATTAATGAGTTGTAGCCCATGTAGATCTTTCGTTGTTGATCGAACATGCTCAAACATCTTCTCTTAGTGAAGATCAACTTCTAGTTTTTCATACAAGGCGTTCTTCAAAACCCAAGAGAATGATATAATGCACATGCATAAAAGCGACATTGTACCTGCCATTTTCTTCGATTTAGGTGGTGTTGGGCATGAACAATCCAAAACGACAAAATGATAAATCATAGCATCACATCTAATGAGAAATTAAGTTCAGTAAGGAAGAATACCACATATCCGTGAGTTCTCCAAAACCGTTTCACCGGCCACGTATAAGGATCGTGGCTAGATGGGTGATAGATAATCGTGATACAAGGAAAAGGATGGAAGAGGTTTATTGGTGCGTGTATAAATTTAAGAGTGTTAGGTTCTTAATCTTATCCATAGTCAAGGACAAGATAAGAGTGGTTGTAATTACTAAGAAAGTGAGGATCTCAAGGAAAAGTTTAGTGGTGGAGTGAGTGTTGTTGTAATTTAAAAACATATGAGGGTAAATCACTTCACCAAATATCTTTTGTCGGAACCCAAAGCATGGTAGTGGTGACATTGGACACATATGCAGCTTCATAAAGCACTAAATTCATAATGAATGCATGCTTCAACTTTAGTAGGGAAAAATGTGTTAGTAAATAGGGTGTATGAAAAAAAAATTATCAAATAAAAAAGAAAATTCATTTGTACCTCATTATGGAATTTCACGTGTAGAAGTGGTGTTCCCTTGTAAAAATTGTATAGTTACTTGTATTCATTGTCTCTCAATATAAATCAAATTTGTTCCGCCACAACTCCTGTAAGCTTTTGATATTATAACCTTGTTATTATGTGGTCTAGGATCATTGGAGAAGTTGCCCTAGAATGCATTATAGTGGGGAAATGAGCCAATGAATTATCAACATTTGTAAGGTTATCTAGGTCTTACATGTGTTCAATATTATTCAATTTTATAGCAAGGGGCAATAGTTCAAGGGTGAATTCTGCGTTGGGACATGCCATCATGTAATAAGATGTGTAAAATGTCTAAGTTGTTGAATTGGATACTTTTTGTATTAGAAATAGTGTGCTGAATTTGCAACTTTTTGTAATAGAAATGGTCCACTAGCTAGCTGCATGTTCTTTTTTTTAAAGATAAGGTAAATATATTAGAAAGGATATATAAAAACATTCAAAGAGTAAGTTTTAATTAACACTCTATATAACAAAAGAGAGTGTGGGTCAAAAACACGAAATGCTCACTAACCTAGAGTATACACATGATTAACCCAACTTCTATGTCCTAGGTTAGTTCTATCACATTTTGCAGCAAGTGTGGCTTTAAGGTGACTCTTGATTGTTTGAAAGCAATATTCCACAGACGGAGGTACTTGATTGAAGATCACATTGTTCCGAGTTTGCCAAATAAAGTAGATCGCCATTGTAGCTAAGGAAGCTTGAGTGAGGCTTTGGATATTGCTTCTTCTGGTACAGATCGAGCCAATCTCATGTAACCAGTGAATGAAGTTGCTGGCTCTAGGAGGTGTCATCTATGATATTCCAATTGTGCAATTTATCTCTAGTGGGGAGTCTTCCATTGATAGAAATCCAAGCTATGAAAGAGCACTTAGGGATATTAAGGTTCAACCAGATGGAGCAGAGCCAGGGAGAGATGTGATTGTAGTTCTGAAGAATGTCATAAACAAAGCTGGTGGAGAAATTACCGTGGTTGTCTCTTAGGATCTCATCAATGTGCGTGATGGCAGCTCGTCGAAGAATTCTCAAATTTTGAGTATGCTTTTCCACGTCCATCCATCGTGACTACGAAATGGAATGGTCTAGATGTTGTACCCTTGACCAAAGTGCATATTAGCCCATCTTGTCAAAATGTTTGCTGCATTGATATGGATTTCATAGATGGATTTTGCCATTGAAGCCCTATTCCAGGAGAGTAATTCCTTGAATCCAAGTCCTCCTTCTTCTTTAGGTTTTCAAATATCATTCCAAGCAATTAGACTTCTATGCGAACTCTCTTTTCCGGACCAGAGGTAAGAGCGAAAAATGGCTTGGATTTTGTCGAGGATTGTTTTGGGAATTAGAAAGATGTTGCTCTAGAAATTTTTAATGCCATAGAGAATGGAACAGATCAGTTCGACCCGGCTAGCATAAGAGAGGCAACAAGATGACCAAGCCCGAAATTTGGAGGTGAGTTTCTCAATCAACTTAGTGTAGTGTTGGGCAAGGAGGCTACGTGAACCAAGAGGAACACCAAGATATCTAAAAGGAAGGGTGCCTTTGGAAAAGTTAGTGGCCTGCAGGGTTTCATCTAAAGTTTTTATGCTACTGCCACTGTTGAGAGGGATTTACTTGACCAACAAATAAATTTATAGATCAAGACCCCGCTGAGTACAGAGGAGTCAGGTTCGTCCACGGGAAGAGAAGTCTATGTTTAATTGCTATCTAAAAATATAAAAGAACAAGTAAACAGAAGTAACAAACGAAACAAAAGCAAAGCAAACAGCGCAACAAGCTAGGACACTGAACGGCTCGGTACCGACCTTGTCAGGGTCGGTAACGAGGTGCAAACTAAGACAAAACAAATAGCAATTAGCAAAACATTGTAAGCCTCGGTACCGATGTTATGCAGGTCGGTAATGAGGTATACTGGGAACTAGGGTTTTTCATAAGCGAGAGAAAGATCTAGGATTTAGGGTTTACCACAACATAGTCATGCAATTTAAACAATATGAATCATGAAGATCATACCTTTAAACACAAGTAATCAACTTTCGTTGAACAAACAAGAAAATCAATCAACTATCATAAATTAATTCACTTTATCTACTTATCATGATCTAAAGTTCTCAACTTTCGTCTTAAATTTTATCTCTTATTCAAGTTCACAACTTTTTCTTTCGATCAAGTCATAAACATGAATTACTTCAATTTTCATCAAAGCGTATGCACAAATAAGTAGAAAAATAGATCAAAGATGATCAAATCATTCATTCATATCATCATTCATGCACAACTATGTTGGGTTTTTACCCCAACCCTAGAACAAGAGAATTACTAACTCATGGTGGAAGAGAAACAAACAACAAGATTGAAGAAAAATATAACTTGAATTGAACTAAAAAGCTTACTTGAATTCAATACACAATTTGTCTTCAAAAACCAACTTAGAACACAAGAAACCCTAAAGCAATCTCTTCCTTGTGCTCTCGACAACTCAAACTTGTCTCTCAAATCCCCAAACGTGCTTACGTGAATTAAAACGAGAGAGAGAGAGAGAGAGAGAGAGAGAGAGAGAGAGAGAGATCCCTAAAACTTGTCCAAACAAGGGTTTAAATACTAAAGGATCTATCTAAAAAGTTTCCTTAAAGATAAAAACTGCCTAAACTAAAAAGATATCGTAATAACTTCCTTAAAAACACAAAGTTGGCTACGCCCTACCGACACGAGGACCCTCGATAACTACCCCGTCAGGGTCGGTAGGTGCGATCTGCTTGAACTCTCAAAATCTGTCCTGAAGGCCTCGATAACGACCTAGGATGGGTCGGTAACGAGCCTGTTCTGGACTTGTTTCCTTGCTTTTCTTCACTTCCTTCTAGATTTCTTCGGATTCTTCTTCCAACATCTTCACTTCTTCTCCCTTAGCATGCTCCTCTCCTTTAATGTCCTCAAATGCTTCCAATCCGCTTCAAAAGCTACACAAAACTAGCGTAGTTTCCACACTTTTCACAAAATATGAAAACTAAACCAAAAGACACACAACTCACACAAAAACACAACTAAACAAGACCTAAAAACATAAAAAGACACACTAAAACACGGCTAAAAACACGGACATCAGCCTCCGATGAAAATTTGTGTTTTTTCATATTAGGAGTAAAGCCGGACATAGAACCAAAGACATCTAGGACTTCTTTTATGGCAAGGATAGAGGAAAGATCACCTTTGGAGAAGATAATTAAATCACCTGCAAAACATAGGTGGGTAATTTGTGTGGAAGAGCAAAGGGGGTGAAAGGTGAAATTCGAATTGGTGGTGAGGTTTGTGAGCATGCGGTTGAGGAATTCCATGACCAGGATGAAAATATATGGGGAGAGAGGGTCACCTTGACGAATGCCTCTTTTTCCTTGAAAAAAACCATGTAGCTCGCCATTGAAAAGAATGGAATAGGTGGGGGTGGTGATACAAGTCATGATCCTATCGATGAGGGTTTGAGGGAAGTTAAAGAAATAAAGGACATGAACGATAAAGGACCAATGAATTGTGTCAAAGGCTTTAGTGAAGTCCACCTTGATAGCAGCACGGGCAGAGATATGTTTCCTGTCATGGTGTTTTAGGAGTTCTTGGCAAAGAAGGATATTGTGCCGGAGAGAGAGGCCAGGGACGAAGGCACCTTGGGTTTCAGAGATGATTGAGGGGAGGATGGGTTTGATTTTGTTTGCTAGGAGCTTGGTTATGGCCTCGTATATTGTATTACAGCAAGCTATCGGTCGGAAATCATGGACAAAGGAAGGGTTGGTTTTCTTTGCAATTAAAGAAATGGTTGTATGGATTAATTCTTTGAGGAGCTTCCCATTGCAAAAGAAGTCTTGTATACTAAGAGTGAGGTCACGACCGACAATAACCCAAGCTTTTTGTAGAAACTGGAGTTGAACCCATTCGGCCTGGGAGATTTGTGTGGGTTTAGACTGAAGAAAACAGATTTGATCTCTTCGGGGAAGATAGACAGGGAAAGAAGAGAGTGTAGATTCGGGTTCAGGAGGGGGCCAGGAGCGACAAGATTTGGGTTGAGAGGGAGAGGGGTGAGGTGAGAGCCGAGTAGATTTTTGAAGTGGTTGAGAAGAAGATTAGCTAGTAACTCCGGGTTGGTTATGGTGGAGCCATCGACATCAACAAGGGAGGTGATTTGGCTTGAGAGCTTTTTAGCTAGAATTGATTTGTGGAAAATCCGGGTCCAATGGTCACCATGTTTGAGCCAAGAGAGTTTAGCTTGTTGCCTGATAGAAGTATTTAAGGAATTTTCAAGCTCAGGAATTTCTTTAGAGAGGGAAATTTCAAGATTATGGAGGATGGGGTCAAAAGGAGTGTTCAACAAAAGAGCTTATGTTTCTAGAAGTTTGTTTCTTTGAGCTGAAATCATGATGGTGATGTTATCAGCGCTCCCTAGGGAAAGTTTACGAAGGTATGGTTTAAGAAGCTTTTGCTTGGTCACAATTTGGAACATGGGATAGCCAGGGCAGGGGACGTTCCAACAGTGAGCAAAAGTGGGGAGAAACATGTTGTGCAAGGCCTAGGCATTGTTAAAACGAAATGGATAAGAACGTTTAGAGGTGTTAGAACCAAGTCTAATGATGTTAGGGGAGTGATCAGACGTACCTGGACAACCGAAGTAAGTGCTTGCATTTGGGAAGGTTGAAAGCCATGGGCCATTGACCAGGGATCGATCGAGTTTGCACCAAATACCTCTTCCATTAGTCTGCTTGTTGTTCCAATTGAACTTAGCACCAGAATGCCTCGTATCATCAAGATTTGAGTTATTAAAGAGGAAGCTTAGCTCAGTGAGGTTACTACCCATAGTACTAGCTCCTTCAACCAGTTTTTCCAAAGGCATAAGCATTGCATTGAAGTCTCCTACAAGGAGCCAGGGGAGGTTTTGTACCGAGATGATATCAATGAGTTCACGCCATATTGGAGCACGATCGATGGGGTCATTATGAGCATATATGAAAGAGGTTTGGAAAGTTGTGTTGGTAGAGAGATCGCAGGTGGAACCATGGATCATTTGCTCAGAAATGTTAGTTATGTTGAAGCTAACACGTCTGGGGTTCCAAGTGACAAGGATGTGGGTGTAATTGGCCAAGTTGGAGTTGGAGACAAAGCTCCAACCCGGAGAAATCTTTCTCATGACAACATCAAGATTATGGGCCTGAATTCTTGTTTCAACTACAACAGGTAAATCAAGGTTGTGTTTATATATGAGAAGGATGGTTTCATTTTATTTAGGGTGGTGGTTCAATCCCCTAATGTTCGAGCAACCTATAGCTGTACTAATCATTAATAACCAATGTGTGGGGTGGGGAGGGGCTAGATCTTCTAGTCGTAGGAGTTGCACAAGGGGGGTTATCTTTTGTTGGAGAGGTGAGAGGAGAGGTTGGGTTGTCATGGTAGAGAGGTTTGGAAGGGGATGAAGAAGAGGAACGAGATCTCCTTCGAAGAAGTGTGAAGGAGGAGGGTAGAAGGCGAGTTCAAGGAGGTGGAGTGGTAAAAGAGGGGGTTGGGTAGAAATACCCGGTGCCACTGGGTTGGATTTTGAGGTTGAAGTGTTCAAAACAGAGGAAGGATGGGTTTGGCAAGTAATATCAGGTGGGACAGAAGTGTTAGTAGGAGGTGCAATAGGGTTTGGAGTTTGCTTAAGTTGTGCAGTCGAAGGTTTGCCGCGTAGCGCCCTCCGAATGGTTGATAGGGAAGGCTGTTTGGGGGCGCTTGCAGTCCTTCGACAGTTTGTGTCTCGATGGCCAATAGTCTTGCATCGAGTGCAATGCCATGGGCGCCAATCGTAGTGGATTTGTTGGCGTTCAAGATTGCCTTGTGCATCTCGGAAGCAGATTTTTCTTCTCAATTCATCTTTGGCCGAGACTTCGACCAAGATTCTAGCATATGAAACTCTGTCTTGAATGGTTGTTGAGGTATCCATTTGTATTGGGTTTCCAATGGCAAATCCCACTCTACAAAGCATATTTTCACCCAAAAATTTGAGCTTTAAGTTGGGAAGGTTGATTCATAGAGGGATGGTATCTAAGTAAGAGAGATCTAGCTCCATATCAAGGTGCCACCTTTTTAGAATGAGAGGTTTAAGGCCTCCAATCATCCATGGGCCTCCTTCAAGCACATGTGTCAAGTCTTCTTCCTTGGCAAAACGAAAAAGAAACAGACCTTTGTCATTTAGATATAGCTTCGGCAGTGTGATTCCGGATTAGGTTGTGAGGATGAAGTGTTCTATAGATTTAAAGGCAAATTTGCCTCCCATTGAGGCACCAAGCAGGCTTAGGTTCCATCTTTCCTCCATGTCAGCAATATCCTCATGAATATATTTAATAATTCCACCTCGATTCCTTCAACGAAATGGAGTTTGAGATTAGGGTTGAGAGGTTTGTGGATTCCCACAACTTCTCGATACGAGCGAGGGGGTGGTAGGCTGGCGGGTAAGGGGTTGGTTGGGGAGAGAGTCTCTAGAGCATGGACCTAGTTAGGAGTCGAGTCCGAGTTCGAGGTGTGAGGTGGATGAGTTGAGATGCTCTCGGGCAGAACATGATTTAGAATGGAGACAGGGGCAAAGCAGGGAACTCGAGAGGATTCGCCAGATTAGGCGGCGGTAGTGGCAGAGAGGTTTTCGTGAGACGAGCATTGACGCTCTTGATAAGGTCTTCAAAGATCGGCTTGAAGGGGGAGGCGGAGGAATTGGGATGGGAAGGGCTTGAACAAGAGGATGGGTCGGGAGTAGAGAGAGAGAGAGGAAAATTTGATTGAGCGGTTCTTGCATGGCTGGGTTTCGAGCCATCGGATGCGGAGCCCCGTCGGCCGGAGTGGATTCTCAAGGACGGGCAACGGCGGCTAGGGTTTCATGAGGGAAGAGAAGAGTTTAAAAGTATGTCCAACAAATAGAATGATGCCTTGGTATTTCAAACCAAATTCATTAACACATAGAATCTGGTACATTGTTGATCAAATTCATAAATCTCGTCCAAGAAGCGTTTACCCTATTAAAAGCTCTATTTTTTAAGGTCCTAATTTAATGATTTGAATTTGGCATCAATGATTCTTCCACACAAAGATTCTAGGTTGGTCTCAATTGCTTGTATTCGAATCCATCTAAACTGTCAAATTCGTCAGCTAGCTGCATATTCTTGTTCTAACTATGAAATTATGAAGTGCTTTTAATTTGTAAATTGCACCGAGAATATTTTTATGTATGGGGTTATTGATGGAATTTTAGTCGTGTTTTTAGTATGGAAATTGTCTACAATTCCAGAATTTTTTTGATAGATGCTGTTCTGAAATTGACTGCAAATCTAGAAAAAAAATTCCCAATAACGTTTTTTTATAAAAAATGCTACATTTGAGGATTTTTATAAAGTCAGGGACCAAAATAACGGGTGACGTGTTGGGTTTTTTTTAACCACTTAGCATATAAAGTCGGGATCCACCCTTTTTACCCAAAAGCTTAAGCCATTGGGTAGGAGCTTCACACTCCTTTGTATGTTAGTGGATATTTAACCATCCCACCGATGTGGGACAATTAGTTTTTCTCCCAACAAAAGAAACACACTCATAGCGCTTTTCTATCCAAAGCGCTATGAGCGTTTCATATATTTTTTTATTAGAAAAATATACATATAACGCTTTTCAAACAAAAAGAGCTATGCGTATTTTGTTTTATAGCGCTTACAAAATAACGCTACAACTATCATTTATAGTGCTTCTATACATTATATATGTAAAACCGCAATGCACTTCATAACAAAAGCGCTAAGTAAAGCAATATATGTACTAGTGGACGTCAAATTCCGAAGGATTTCTCGGATTTTAGCATCAGTATTGGTGAGCTCTAATGTGACTTCATCGTTGTTCGACATGATTGACTGAAATTTCGGGAATGAAAGCACCAATTGATACGTAGACATATGGATCTCGTACCAACAATGCTGACCAAGTCCGCCAAAGCGAGCCGGAGGAAAGAGGCCTGACGTCCGGGGAAGGGGAGAAGACGAGAGGAAAGGGAGATTATGGCAAAGTAACTATTTTCTTATTATTCATTAAGATAAGTATATTTATAACAATTGTCCTATCGGTTTAAAAAAAGCGACATGGGAAAAGAACCGAAAAGAAAACCCATGAAGGAGTTTGTAAACTCTATTTAAGAGATTTACATGAATTAAGAAAAATATTAATAATAATCATGAAGCCGGACGGGTCGTTGGCGTTCGCGAGCAGGTTGATGGACTTTAGTTGTCGGATCATCTTGTGTTGTATCAATTATCTGGTTCAACTAACAATTCACCGTCATCTACTAATACCTTCTGGGGATATGAAAAATGTTGTGCAGATCATCCATGTTAGCAAACCAGCTCGGAATGATGGTAGGAAGATGAGGGTATAGATCATTGTATGCATTCCTAATTGTCCCTTCTACGGCTCCCGTAGCAACCGATATGTCTGCACGCAGGCGATTCGATTATGTACTTTGTTAAAATCTAAACAGATATAGATTCCATGATTGAGCATGCAGGAGTAATGAGGATAGAAACCTTGGAGTAGGATGGGTTTGGTGGTCTCTTTGGAGAGTTGTGTTATGATGTATATGACAGCAGCAGCAACAGATGTGGGTGTTCTCCTGATGTCAATTCTATCTGAAGTCTGAATCTTTTCTATGGCTTCTTGAGCAGCCTTGACTGATTGCTTGTTCATGCCAAGGTAAGAACAAAAACGCTTCTGCATGTAGTTGAACCCAACACGTACGTACGTACAATTAAGAGTATTAATTAATATTATGGTTATGGAGAGCTAGCTAGCACAATTAATTAAGCGATTGACCCAACAAAGAATGAATCAATGGGGGTTTGGCTTGCACTTACCATGAAGTTTCCGGGTTGTAAGGCTCCCACTTCCACTTGAAACATCTCCACTTCCAACTGGGTATCTAAATGCTTTTTTGCTTTGCAAAAATCTTTCTTTGTGATGCCATTTGCCACAGAGCAGATTTCTAAGTCCACCAAAAACAGATAGTTAATTCAGCAACAAGCTAGTTTTAATCCATGTATATATAATAAATATGTATGTGGGTACATTAATTAATTGCATACCCTTTATGGTTCGTTGCGTGTTTTCTTGACAACAAGCAATGTAGAGGCAGGCAGCCAAGATTGCATCGTGCAGTTTTCCTTTGGTACTCTTCTGTTCTTCTGCTTTCTTGTAGATTTCACTCGCTCAGAACTTCATTTTAATTTGAGATTAATTACTTAGTGATGAATGATTAGTTTATGACTTGCAGTAAAAGAAACAATTAGAGATAAGATACCTTTATGGATTCAACGAGACCGAGCCTGTAAGAGAAAAATAGGTGTCAATAAATTAAATAAAATAAAATTGGGGGCAAGAAACATAGAATTGGCGGGAAATCAATCAAATGTGAGAGCACCTTTCATCCATATTTGAGATGGCGCCAAATCCAGCGGCGAGAGAAGAGCGTTGGGGAAGAATTGACGAGGAGGGGCAGTGTAGTTTGTTGAGCCTGTGTTTGGGAAGAGACGAGTGATGGGAGATGAGGGTTGTGAGGAAGCCCTCGTCGAGTAAAGAGGTCTTTTGGCCAACGCGCATGGGGTCTTTGTCCGTGCTGTCGCTGTCGGCGAAACTCCTCCATTCGGGGGTCTCGTCAATAAAGTGCGACTCAAGTACCAGAGCGCATTCCGTGCAGCTGACGTCGCCCGTGGCGTGGTCGAACATCGCCTCCGTCGTCATCTTACAGTCTGTGCAGAAAAACACTTCTTCCATTGTTGGACTTGGATTGATTGATTCTTGATTCTTGATTCTGGTGCGTTGATTATCTGAATGAGCGAGTGATTATTAATTAAGTCAGCGTTTCTGCTTATTATATCTCAAAGTAATTAACCAACTTAATTGGTTCAAGATGGTGAGATTAATTTGATTTTTTCTTCCTAAGAGTTTTGTTTTCGAGACTGTTCAAATCGCAACTGCCAGAAGCTAACCCAAGCCCTATTTCAATCGCTAGAAAGTCAATCAGAATCAAAACCCTAACTAATTCAATTCAATCGGCCAAACCTGGATTCAATAACTAACTTAATTGGTTATAGAATTGCAGCGTGATCGAAACCCTACGAGGATTGTGATCG
Source organism: Fallopia convolvulus (assembly GCA_964016875.1). Taxonomy (NCBI): domain Eukaryota; kingdom Viridiplantae; phylum Streptophyta; class Magnoliopsida; order Caryophyllales; family Polygonaceae; genus Fallopia; species Fallopia convolvulus. The sequence continues at coordinate 22,667,696 of OZ024737.1, read as the reverse complement.
CCGAGCCAACAAGATATCGAGGACAGGGCAACAGAGTGCTTCTTTTCCTTATATATATTTAGGAAAAATTACTCAAAATAATACTAACTTTTGCCTATTTACCCAAAATAATACGAACTTTTAAATTGACTAAAAATAATATTAACTTTCAGTGTATTAACCAAAAATAGTATAGCGGTGTTTTTTTGTGAAATTTTTGGCAAAATATATGATGTGGCCATTGAAATATGTTGGTTGGTCATTAATAATACTAACTTTTGTTGATGTCACAAGGTGAAATGATAATTTATATAATATAAATTGATATTATTATATGCAAAATGGTAATTTACATGATGATAATGAGTAATAATCACATCAAAATCTTAGCTATCAATATTTTTTAATATTTAGTCAACAAATTTTGATAGAAACGTCATATGTTTTGCCGAAATCTCCACCAAAAATATCTTTGTACTATTTTTGGTTAATACAATGAAAGTTGATATTATTTTTTATCAATTTAAAAGTTCGTATTATTTTGAATCAATAGGTAAAAGTTGGTATTATTTTGAGTAATTTTTCCATATATTTATAGCACTTGTGAATCATATATTTGGAAGAAACAATAATACGAGTAGCTTTGGACGGCCTAGGTTAGAAGTAGTCGGTTTAGGGAAAAAAATAAAATTAAAGGGTTGATTTATTTTTCAATGACAAGGAGTGTAATTTACTAATTTTACTAAAACTAGTTGTATCCGTCGTACCATGTACGACTATGATTCAGTATTTTATTGACATTATAGATAGGATATTAATAAATAAAAATATAATAAAAACTTTAATACAAGAAATTTTATTGCTTATAGAATGTATAACTTTTGTAATCAATATAAATGGTTAAATTTAATGTTGAAAATGAAGATATATTGTTAAGATAAAATAATTACATTTTTCTTTTTCCTTGATGATATTTCATATATATGTAATTAAAAAAGAAGATAAAATATAAATAAAAAAAATCTATATATTCAAATATGGAAGAGATAAGAATTTTAAAAATAATAGTTAACTTAATAAATAAGATATGATAAAACATGAAAGATAAAGATAATTTAATTATATAAAATACATAAAATTTAATTAATTCAATTTCAGATGGAACCAAACTCATTTTGTGGTTCGATAAAGTAAAAATTAGATAATATTAAATATTATATTATTCATATTTTATTACTTTCCTTCCATGTATGTAAATTTAGAGATTATCAAATGATTTAATATATATATTAAATATTTTATTATCCATTTTTATTAATTTTAAACATTATAAATATGTATCATTTATTTTTTATTATAAAAAATTCAATATATATCTATAAATAAATTCGTCAAAATATATATGCTAAAAGATTTATATTTATTTTAAAATATTTTATCTTTAATTTTAAATACTTGTATAATTAAGCTTTCAAAAAATATTGTTATACTAAATAGATATTTGTTTGATGTTAGAGATAGATTTAAATAGTTTAAAAGAATTTAATAGAAAGAAATTATAATAATAAAAATAAAAATTAAATTTTTAAATATGAGGTGGGACCAGAATCGTTCTGGTGGCTCGAAAAAAGTATAGCTTTCGTATATAGTTATAGATTGAATTGGTTAAACAAAAATACCCCTAACTCTTCTATCCTCCACAAAAACCCTTCTTCAAGCAATTCACGAACTCCTCCTTCTCGATTGATTGACGAACTCCTTCGCCAAATCTACAACACAATCTCACCCACTAGTTGATTCTCTCCAATTTCAGGTATTGTAATTCGATCCCTCTCCCCATCCTTACTCTCTTCTCTATGCAAAAGATTCAATTTTTGCTTCATTGATTTAGGTTTTGGATGGTCAAGAATACTTAAGAATTTGCAACGCTGCAATTAAATCTAGTGATGATCGGTTTTACATTGTTTTTCTTTGGTTCAAGATTGTTGTTCTTTAGCATTTCTTTGATCCTTTGAAGTTGAAATTAGCTACATTTCAGTACTGTTCGAGTTTGGAATTTGGGAATTAGGTTTATTGATATCAGGTTGGTTCGATTATGGCATATTTACTATCTAGAGTTTTGAACATCGATTGAGTTCGGCCTTCATTATAGAAATACTATGTTGGTGGTTATTATAGTTGTGAACTTGAATTATCAAACTCATCTATATATATTGAGACGTTTAGTTTTAATTTGCGTTTCCAATGGCTGAGAAGGTTAGAAATCAACTTAAAAAATTAATTTCTTTTGTGGGGAGTTGAAGGAGCCTGGAACATAAGAAATCTCAGCATTCCTCGGATCCCATATACAAAAGCCTATCATTGCTTATGTAGTTAGCTAATACCTTTGTCTCAAAATTCATACCAAGAATAACTCCGATGTTGACCTCTCCATCGCTGTATCGGAATCCTTGTGTACCAATTTTAAACACATGGTCTTGAAATCTAGAAAAATAAGCATGGAAGTGCTCATTCTGCAATTGTTTAAACTTGAACAAAGCCATAGATTAGTAGCACAAGTGTTATGAACTGTAAGATTGGTTCACAGCACCAAGATTGGCACAAAAATCACACAGAAGACAGTTATTGCCTCCCCGGCAACGGCGCCAATTTGATAGGCGTGAAATGGTCGTGCAAATCACGGCTATGCAAAAGAAACCAACACCAAGCTTCTCTTCTTTATTTGTGAGATTCTGAACTCATTACATAGACACATCTGAAGCTTTCTTTTCTTTTTCTTTTTTGTTCTCCCGGGATGGTGGCAGGGACCTACCCCAGCCCACCATTGTGTTCATCCCTGTTGGCATCGTGTTCCTCATTGCGATCGTCTCCGATGGTAGGATAAGTAGCGAGCGAATTCGACATTCTGTATGAACGATTGAACTTTGATTGAAAGAAAACCGGCTAGGGCCCCACGATGGACGCCAAATTATTTTGGTTGAAAATCTACTAAAGGTTGATTCTCAACTCCCGATATCGAAGTAGGGCTAAATCTAACCGATAATGGTATTTTAATCAAAAGGACTCAAGTAATCAAAAGATCAAGTTGTACTCGACATTTCTCAATGTATTGATTTCAGAGTGTTTTTGGTTACAACAACTGCCCTTGATTACAGTTTCTCTGATTGTTCGTGGGTTTGAGATGGGCCTTCACTCTCTTTTTCCACTTGTGGGTCGACAGTGATGTGGGCTTCAGAGATTCAGGGTCCAACATTGGGGCCGCCGGCTGAAGTCGTTCCTCTTCCTGTAACAACAGCTCGAGTTCGTCAGAGGAGATTTTCTTTATTTTTTTTTAGAATAGGAAAATATTAGGCTAACAAAATCAACCTATAGCATTCTTGTGGATGAGGACCTTAAGTTCTAGGTGTGTGAATTTGATGAGAACTACAAGAATGGTGTAATCCCGTAATCAAATCCGCAACCTTATTGCAATCATAAGGTACATGTGAAAATTTGACCACCTCAAACGACTGCAACAAAACCAGTGTGTTAGATATATGCATTTCAATTTGCCATGGGCACGATTTATATCCTCGTAATGCTTTTATAACAATTAGGCTATCTCTTTGTCAGAGGTGATGGGTTCACATTGCATATTAAACGCCATTTTGAATGCCGAAAACGATTGATCAAGCCCGAAAAGGATGTACTCCACAAACTCCTGATCTAGGACCAAGTATGAGCATTAGCCAAGGCATTTGAAAATCTCCTCTTTTTCTCCACATACCCGAGAATGGAGAGATTACCCTTGGGGAAATTTTGCATCTGATGTTTCAAATGCATCAAGCGTGCTCTTGTCTGTGCAAAGAACATCCGAGAAAGTATGTCCCAAGCCTCTTGAGTTGACTTAGCACGAGCAACATGGGCTAGAAGGAGACAAAAAGAGTGGATGAATTATGCATTACTTAGTACTTTGATTTATGCCTTATTGGCCTCCCAATCCTATGACTATGTAAAATGTTGTGTGAATCAAATAGGAGCCATTACACTATCAGTAAACCTAAGCAAAAAAGTGTTTAGATTTTGGATGAATTATGCATTCTTTGCTGAAGCAGCAAAACTCTTTTTTACCTTCATCTTCTTGTTAATTTGAACTTCTAATCGTACAAGGTAATTGAATTTACAATAACATGCATACAAGAATGCTTGTCAACACCTTTCCTTAATTATTTATTACATAGCATAAACAATAAGTCAAATGAAAATCTTGTGGCTCCTAAACCCAACTATAGTCAAATGCAAATTGCATGATAATTCACAAGTCACAACTTATGTCCACCTCAAATCATCACTATTGTCCAAACCTAAGAGAAACATAAGCCAAAAGCCTATAACCCACAAGCATCATAGCCAAGGCAGCCACATCATACCCCAAATTATCAATCCCCAAAACCTTAATAGCCGGAAAATCCAACACTTTGCAATGCAAACCTACTCCACACTCATACAACTCATTCTCAGAGTATTGAACCCCAACAAGAAGCTTGTAACAATAGTGGCTAAATGACACATACTTCAACCATGCAATGAATCGCGGAATGTGTTGAATGTAGTAACCTCCCACAAGTAAGAACACGAGCAATGTCACAGAAGCCAATGTCGTAGCTTGCTTCACATCCATTAGTACTGCACCTAGCGCTAAACCGAGGCCTTGGGAGACTAGGACGTTGTATAGGATGATTGAGAGGGTTAGGAGGAAGGTGATGAGAGATGGCTTTAGGCCACTCATCCAATATGTGATGGTGGTGAAAGCGGTTGGAAGGACAAGCTCCATTGGTAAGTCACCCGCCATTCGTGCAAAGTAGTAGGATGAGAGTCGGTACATACCAGAGGAACGCTCCTTTGTTAGCATTGCGCGTTCTTGTGGGAATGTGAAGACGGCATTGAACAGAGGGAAGAAGCTCCAGAATATGGAGAAGAAGAAGAGCAACCCCACCTAGTTTTGTTTTACAACCAAAAAAGGATTAGCCTTTTCATAAACTCAAAATGTATACTAGTTTGGTTCAGCTTTAAGTTGGTCAAGTTTCAATTTTGATAAGTGCTTCCAAAAAAATTTATAAGTCAATGTTGTTATGAGTTAAATTATAAAATTAATCTACATGCTTAAGGTGTCTAGAGGGTATATTCTCATGTTCATAGGTCACTAAAGAAAATGAGATTTGTTACCATAATGATTAGAGGAAAGGAGTAAAATGCTAAGGAAAGTTTCCTATCTGGTTAAATTTACCTGGTCTTGTAAGTGCGATGTATCAGAGTGCCACCATAGAAGACCCGAAAGGATGGAAACCGACATCACTTGAAAGATCCTTAAACCGGAGTAGGATTCGTGTCGCCTTTCCTTTAACCCCCTCTTAAGCAACACCTTAAACTGCTCCCACCAAGTGGTTGTCCATGGACTCTCTGTAGCTGCAAGAACACGTACACCAGTAAAGAGTTGAGCTCAAATATTGAACTGCTTATTCTTTCAAATGAATCATAGATTTGACTCATGTCCTTACATCTTGATGATGATGGTGGTGGTAGTTTTGGTACCAAATTATCTTGGCTTTCGGAATTCTTATGAATCTCGGCCTTTAAGATCGGATAGAGGCTCTTTCTGTATGAAGATATTAGATACTGTTTGGTTGAAAATGAATCATCATTTTGGTCTAGCAATCTTCCTTGGATTTCATTTGGATCTTCTTGTTGCTTGACGCCCGATATGATTCCTGAACCCGCAAGAGTAACATGTTTGTCTATTCATATTACAAGCCAATAAACAACAGAACAAGTAATTGTTCACTGTAAAGTTTTAAGACAAACTGTAACATTAAGGTAATTAGACTTTAGATCTGATATGTTGCTCAAATTGTTTAATGATTAGGCCAAAGGATTTTAGACCGGACACGTATTATTAAATGACCCAAAATAAGCTGACTCGAACCAAATGCGATTCAGAGGTCTACCTCTATGACAAGAACCTAGATCAAAAGCAAGAAAAAGGTGGCAAGAAAAATGAGACCAGGGAAGACTTGATATCCATTAAAATAAAAGATGAGCTAGGTAGACTTCCAAGGCAAGCTCACAACATATATCTTAATAATGTTACATTTTTGAAAAAGTATAACACGTAAGTGTCCCTTTATCTTGAGCTAAAATCTGATGCCAATATTCTGATTTTGCTTAATCTGATAATCAACAATCTCAACTAACATTTGTGAATTGTGTGTGACTGAGAAAAAAAAAGTATCTGGATCTTAGCTTCTGTTTTAGAAAAGACTGTCATCTTCTGTCAGAAGCATGGTTTAAAATGGAATAAACTCTAAAAAATCTAAATTTATATGAATTAACCTAGCATGAAAGCTTTAAATACAGTATAACAACATTTTTAAAATCTAATTGGGAACTATTTACTTATATAACTATCCGGAAGGTGTACGTACTAGAGCGACATCTCCAAATAAAATCAACACAAAATGAAAATATATAAAGTTGAGAGAACTTCAAAGTTATAAAGTAGAAATATATATCAGAAAGCTAACTATCCCTCTTTTGGGCAGGAGATCAGCAAACTTTTTTTGGGGGGTCATGAAGATCAGTAAACTTTACAGCAATGCTAATGGAGAACAAGAAAGATTGCATCTTTAAAAAGAAATTGGGGAAAAAAAGGGCATATGCTAGATGTAAGAATCACAAGGGTTTGAAAAATTCAAAAAAAGGGGTAAAATGCCAGATGTAAGAATCACAGGAGAATTCAACATTCAAGGGTGTCATATCTAAAGTTGGTGTGAGTCATCTACTTGTGCCAAAGAGAAAGCAAAGTTAGGGTAGGAGGAGAGTTTGTAATGATGTGGATCACATCTTATTCTCCAAGCCACAATTTCCCCTATCTTTCCGTTGAAATGATATAAAGCCCCCTTATTAAAGTAATATTCGGTCCCAACCCACAAAAGAAAATGTTTTTCTACGGATTATTCCTTGTACTATTCATCCATGTCAATTGCAATAATTAAAATACAAAAATATCTCATCTAACCAAAGTACTGCTCAATTTGACGACCAAACAGTTTAAATCTTGGACAGCTTGTTTTGGATTTTCGTGAGTATCAGACCCTAATCCATTTTTATGGACCACCCTAATCTCTTGTCAGCCGGTGTCCAATCTTGGACAACTCAATTTATTGTGCGAGTCAAAAAGTATAACAAGAAACTGTACATAATTTCCTTCTCTCGAATGTTGAGAATCCGTTTCCACGTCTGAATATTGGGATTAAACATGTCAAGTCTTTTGGTTATTTCTCCTCTTGCCAATTGATTTTAGATAGAACTTTACTATAATTGTGTACTGGGCTTACCTATGCACGATCCTGACTTATTTGGGCACTTTGTCCAAGTGTCAATTGGATCAGGTTTCTTACATGTGAAAGTTGGGACTAAACATGTCTACTATATAATCTCTATCTCATTTATGACCCACCAACTTTCACACCAAACATACAATCAAGATGTGAGAAAAAGTATAACAAGAAACAAAACTAGTAGGTATATATGGTTTATCTTTGTTAATTTCAATCCAGGGACGTTAAAGCTATTTTTCAAATCATATACTAATTCTTAACATGTATTTTAGAGCAAAAGTGATAAAAGACCAATACATAAATGGGACAAAATTATGGAATCTAAGTATCATACCGTTAGCAAGATCGAGCAAGAAATCCGCGGGATTAACGAAATCCAAGCCGGGAGCAAATCCAACGGACGAGAAGTAGTCCATCACTTGGGCGGCACTGCCGCTGTAAATGGGGCAACCATCTAACAACACGACCAACTTATCGAACATTCGATAAAGTCGGCCTGAGGGTTGGTGAATCGTTGTGATCACGGTCCGGCCACCCCTGGCTAGACCTCTTAAAGTGGATACTATGCGTAGGGCGGTGGTGGAGTCTAGGCCCGAGGTAGGCTCATCTAGTAGCAAAAGGCTCGGATTCACCAGCATCTCTTGCCCTATGCTCACCCTCTTTCTCTCTCCTCCTGATATACCTCTTAGCAATGGCCCTCCTAAATTTGATGGTAAAAAACTAACAATCGATCAGCTCAATTGATCATAAATGTTTAATCAAACAAATGTTAGACGACACAACATTTAGTTTGTTATCATTAAAATTCAAAAAAATACATTGTAACAACATGCATGAAACATTAGATGTTGTATGTTTATGTTTTATCATTTACCCATATTTGATGGTATATTCTGACACATTATGAAACCTATATATTATACGTTCAGTGTCGTACCGTTACCAAGCATGTACAATATATTGTTAACTTACATAAATAAATACTTAACTAGCAACAATAAGTATCTTATCAACATCAACGCATTGTGCCACAGATGTGTCTAATGTTTATTATCATTCGGCTTTTACTTGTGTTAAAACACCATAAGCCATCGCATAACAATTGAGAAATATTACACTTTGAGTGAGCTAGGGTGTTGATGGTAGTGATCAGTTTATTAAACAAGCATGGTTTGATCAAGTGTATATTATATCAAACCAATGATGCGTGCTCGCATATACCATATCATACAAGTTAAAAAAAACATGATAAGTACGACCTCTATATTTATATATATAGAGAGAGAGAGAGGTAGGTTCATGTAAGACCAATATTATGATAAGACCGTGTGAAGAATCTATATTCATACCAATGATGGTGTTACGACACTTGGTGAGTCCGAGCTCAAGAACGACCATTTCCGTCTGCTGGATCTTCTCTTCCTTGGTGAGCTTCCTAGGAAGCCTCAAGACGGCGGCATAGGCTAGAGTCTCGAAGACCGTCAAGTGAGGATACAAAACATCGTCTTGGGTCACAAACCCGACTTTACGTTTCACGGCACTCGAAAATGGTTGACCGTTGTACGTTATGGAGCCCGAGATCGAGCCATCTGGAGACCGACCCGCTAGGGCGGTTAATAGGGTTGTCTTGCCGCTCCCCGATGGACCTAGCATGGCTAGAAGCTCACCTGGACGAACCGTTCCGGTCACTCCGTTGAGAACCATCCGGGTTTGCTTTGGACTTTCTGGTGCGAAGCATGTGTCGCTAATTCCTTGCATGGAAGGTGGTGACTTTATGGAGTATGTTACATCTTCAAACTGCAACAAGAATTTCTTAGACAAGGATTTAACAAAGTACCGATATTTTTTGCTAGTTTGATCATATTTCATATGGCAAATTGCCACAAAATAAGTTAAACCGTCGTTTTTCTGCAAAGTTGTCACGGAATTGGCTTTGGTCACGGATACAGTTTCGTAGCAAAAACTCCAAGGCCAGGATTAGCCTATGGTTTAACCAGTTATATATGGACATCCATGACTATAACTTGGTTTTGTTTTTGTTAGATAGATGGCAAAAGCCCTTTATAGATTGAATCAAAACGATTAAAATTTGCCAATTTTTTCGAGTGTATATCTAGCTTGGGTCTCTTACTCTCTTGCTATAAGTGAGAATCCGAACCAAGTGAGATAGCATATTATTAGCCACTTGATAGTGGTTGGATGATCTCCCTCCTACAGTCCTACGTACGTACTCTTAAGCTTTTAGTGAAAAAAAAGAAGAAGATAATAAAATGAGCTAGTGATCACCTTGAGAGTGACCGGGCGAAGAGAGCCATGTAAGGTTGAGAATCGAGCCGGGCTTGATGGAGTGGCCGATTCGTCTAGACATGGGCTGACTGCCCTCATCGAGTCCGAAGATATAGATGATCTATTCACGGGATTATTGGAATGAGAAGGGCTTCTAGAAATGGTGGTGAGGCTTGATGGGGCAATAGCATTGTCTAGCTCAATGGCCATCATTCCGGATTTGATCGAGAGGAATTAATTAGTAGAGTAGGTAGAAGAGTAGAAGAAGATAATCTTGAATGAGAGGAAATTAATTAAGAGAGGTGGAGAAGGAGAGAAGGAAATCACATGCAAGGAAGGGGAGGGGTAGAAGACGAAGATGAGAGTTGATTATAAAGGGGAGAGATCGAGAGGGAGCAGGCAAAAAGAGGGCACGAGAAATTGAAAGGTAAGCTAGCTGGCTGTTAATTGGTTTGATGTGTAATTGTAGGAATAGGATATGTCAATATGGTGAGGATCAAAACCAACCACGACAGTTCCTAGTCTATTGTGTAAAGGTGGTGACTTGTCAATCAAACAAAATCCCAAAATAACTACAAAAAATCTTATACCGATAGAAATTATAATAAAATTAAACTGTAAGAAATTATTTATTAGTTATACAAAAAATTGACTTATGGTGCCAAAAAGTTGACCTAAATTTGATGGGAAAACTTTTTTTTTGGTAAAGAGAGGGCAAGCGCAAAGGGAGGAAGCAGAAAGAGGGCTAAGAATAAATGAGACGAGGGGAAGCCCTACTCATCACATCATCTAAAAGTAAAGTCTCGACGTCCATAAGCGGGTCGTCCAAAAGTTGTAAACTAATAGAAAAGGAAAAACAAAAGTGGCAAGCTAGGGAGTTGGCGACAAATTTCGCTTCCCTAAAGATGTGATGTGTTCGGATATTCCGATCGCGAGCGATGAAGAGTAAAGGTGGGATCAATAGCAAGCATTGAATCCGACTCCAAAACAACATTCCGAAGGTCCCACGCAAGCTTAAGACCATCAAGGATGCCCCAAAGCTCCACCATAGGAACCGTACATTGTCCAATTTGGTGGACAAAACCTCCTATCTATTTCCCATCCGAGTTACGAATAACACCCGCAGCCGAGGCACGACCCGAATCAATCACGGATCCATCCGTGTTCACTTTGACCCAACCCGAGGGGATTGCTTCTAGTAGATCATAACTTCCACTGGAAGGTGTTTATCTTGATTGATGCCTCTCACCTCCCACTATTGTTGATACTCCTTCTCTCTTTCCGTAACAAACTTCGCTCATTTCTCCATCTCCAAGTTCACCAAAGAGAGTTGGCAAAGATGACCGACCAATCGAGCCCATCGACCGTAACACTTTGGGACATCAGGTTGCACCGGATCCACCCTGCAAACGGAAGGTAAAGAAATAATGGCAATCAGAAGGTAGAGAAAAAGATTGCCAGAAACTAAAAATCCAAGGACAATCACGGAACAGATGGGTAAGAGATTCAACTCCCTGATTACACAGCACGCAGGTGTCGTTAGTGGTCATGTGACGTCTCCGCCTCTCACAATTTGTGAGCATACCACCACGGACCACAATCCATATGAATCACCGGATTCTTCCCTAAATTTCGAGTTTCCAAATTGCAGCAAAGACCACACTATCATTCCCAAGGGTAGGTTCCTGATCGAAAATGGCCTTGAAAGCCGATGCCATAGTGTAATTGCCATCAACTACGTGCATTAAACTCAGCGCATCAGCGTTCCTAGGTTCGTCGATGATTGAGACAACATCCATTTTAAGAAGAACTTCAACAAGGTGCATCGAGGACAGACAATCCCAATCCCAACCGTGACTAGACCTCCAATAATCCCTAATCAGGTCGCGACACCACTCCTCACAAACCGGTGTAAGTGATTAGTCAATAAGGCGGCAATCCCCTAACCAAATGTCAAGCCAGAAGACAACGGTCATAATGTTGCCAATGAGCCATTTACTTCTGTTCACCACAATTGACGCCAGATTTAATACTTTGCTAGACGTAAGAAGCACCAGCAACCCCCGAGCTTCTAATGTACTTGGCCTTAAGGATGTTCCCCCAAAGAGTACTCATGTTTTAGAGAAAGCGCCACCTAAGTTTTCCAATAATAGCCAAGTTAAGGTCCCTCATAGAATGGATACCAAGCCCTCCCAACGACTTAGGCTTACAAATGTCCGCCCAAGAGACAAGGTGGACGCAACACCTCCCATCGTTGTGATTCCATATAAAGCTTCTAAAGATTTGATCAATGCGGGCACAAGTCAACTTAGGAAGGGTAACCATGGGAGAGTGTGACCCACCCCACAAAACTAAGAAATCTACCTTTCCAAGCGGCAAAACAGGCATTCACTTTGTCGACAAACGGGGGAAAGGTGTCGGTGTTCATTATTTTATGGAGGATAGGCATTCCCAGATAGATACCAAGGTCCGCAGTGGTTTCAAACCCACACTAATCGCGCATGCTGGCCCGCAGCTCGTCACTCATATTTGTGGAGACGAGGAGCTTGGATTTGTCGTCGTTATTGATCTTTTGCCTAAAGACGATACAAAAAGAATTAAGGACATTAAGGATTTTTCTCAATTGGCCAACAGAGGCCTTGGGCATTAAAACCACGTTGTCGGCGAAAAAATATGGGAAAGATTCGGTTCATGATGGGTAATACGGATAGGTTTACACTCTCCACAAGCAACAACTTCTTGAATCATCTAACTTAATCTCTCCCTACAAAGCTTGAAGATGTATGGGGAGATGGGATCTCCTTGAAAAATACCCATAGTCAGGGAAAAATCATTTGTCATTTCGCCATTCCAAAGGAGCCTCATAGAGACCAAATTGATGCATTCCTTATCCACTCCATCCAAGCACTAGGGAAGCCGACATCAATGAAGGTATCGACTATAAAGTCCCATCGAATCCGATCGTACGATTTTCTAAATTAATTTTTAAGAGCATCCAATCCTTATACCCTTGCTTCCTTCTCATGGAGTGAACCATCTCTTGGACAACGACGATGATGTCGGAAATAAGGTGACCGGGGAGAAAGCTGCCTTGCTAAGGATTGATCAGATCATTGAGGTTACTAGTAGATTACAAGGAGGACGATGAGAGTGTCAATCACTCTCCTAGGGGCCATGGAGGGCAGCCATGCTTTTCGGTGTGGATGATGATGATGTAGTCACAGCTTATGGGGTGTTGGCCTTTCCATATTGGACCGTTGTCGCATCTCCACCAAGTTGTTGTTGGCAATGAGTGGGGCATTGAGACGCCAAGTGCCCGTAGCGGCCACATTTGAAACAAATGAAGCGCAATCCTTCATACTCGAGAAAGTACCACTCTTTATTGATGGTGATTATCCCCTTCAAGGGCTTAGTTAGGTCAAGTTCAACACACACATTTGCAAAATGACATCTATTGGAAAAATAGTGTGCAAACATCTACTTTGATCGTGCGTCAAATGCTAGCGATGACTTTCATAAGTATTTCTTCTTCACAGTAGACGAGAAGTAGCTTGGCGATCTTGACCCAAGTCGGCGAAGTGGTGATTGTGTCGGTTTCAGGGTTAAAGTTAGGAGACCACGCTTTGATGATGAGATAGTGACTGAAAATGGTCCAAGGTCCACCGTTGAAGGCCTTCATATAGTCATTTTCCGTTTTGAATCTCACCATGTAGTATTCGTCCAGAAGGTCGGCTAACAACTTCTTGCCCTGGCCCACGAGCTTCTAGAGGTCCCTTAGCTTCTTATCCATAATATGGAATGGGGAAAAGTTCCCAAGGACCTTGATAGTGAGTGAAGATCTCCAAATGTCATCCAAGACGTTTATCACTTTCGGCGCGATCGTAATCACCGGGTCGCTAGAGTCACCTTTAGGGAAAGTGATATTGATCTTTCCTTCCAAGAATGCCGGAGCCAGTTTTGGACGATGATGCCCAACCTCGTTAACCACAAGGTATTTCCACGTCCACGATGAGGCATTCGAGGGAGGTGGGGCCGTAGGAGGGGCACGACAGTTGATGGTAGCGGTTGTTCCCCAATCACGGAAAAGTAAAGTTGATTGGGAGGTCTGATTTATGAACCATGTACATTATTAGAGTCAAAACTTTATGGTCCAACTGATTTTATATATCATTCCATGAAATCAAAATGGGTACGGCTTTGAATAACATTGAGGCCTCGTTTGGTATGTTGCTGGAATCGAATTGGAATCAAGAATCAGAATGAACTAATCTTGTGAAATGTTGTTTGGTATGTTGTCGGGATGAACCATTCCTAAAAGCTATGGTTTAAGTTGTAGGTTTTAGACCTTATAATTTAGGGTTTATGGTTTTTATAATTTATTATTTAAGGTTTAAGGGTTTTAGGGTATTATGGTTTAAAATGAAAAATTAAAATTTCTTGGAATGGATGATACTCTCTATTTTTTGTTGGAATAAACTTTGTATACAGACTTAAATGAGCCATTCTTGGAAATGAAATCGATTTCAAATTTTGATCTGCTAAACAATATATTGGAATCAACCATTCTTGATTCTTATTTCTGATTTCCAAGGAATCAAAGCAAACAAGGTCCGAGTATATGATACGAAACCGTATAGATCTCGTATCGAATTCAATGAATAAAGTAACCGGGTGAAGGGAAGAAGGGCCGAAGCCGGAGATAAAGAGTGACTTAGATAGATAGGGGAGAAGACAGAAAGAAGCGTAGAATGAGAATGAGGAGATTAGGGTTTGAGGATTAAATTTTTCTTCATTGATTGCCTACCTAGAATACAAGACAGGAGTATATATAATAATCATCTCTAACCCTAACAGTAAGCCCTAACGGTTAAAATAAAGTGTCATGGGAAAGAACCGTAAAGAAAACCCAAGAAGGAGTATTATAAAACTCTGTATAAAAATACATTAATTAAATACTATAAATAATCCCTAGGATATAACGTATCAATTCTCCCCCGTTGACAATCGACTTGTCCTCAAGTCGGAAATCAGGGAGAGAAATCATGCGCCGTTGTTGCAAACGTGTCCCTCCAGGATCAAATACCCACACATGCGCCACCATCTTCTGCATACGCCGCCAATGATGATGTGGTTGATTGTTACCACGATCAAAAGGCAATGAAAGTACCGCGCTTAACTCTTCACTACCTCGCAACAAAACTCAACCTCCCAATGTAAGTGCCCTTGGGTCAAATCTCCCATTACTACAACCCATCCAAGCATCACCATCCAACCACTCGGTTATACCCAAACATTTCGTTTTTGGAACATAAGACAGAAACAATTGAAGACCCTTTGACAAGCTCATGCCCAAAATCCCTGGGTCAAAACCCAAGTTGCCTTCCCACCATGCCAGCTTGTCCGGAATGTCTGAGATGTCCAAAAACACCATGGAGTCCAACTTGATCTCACACAAATTGAACTCTACCAAATCATCAACTGAAGTATCAATTCAAATTGAATTATCAAATGAATCGATATGTACCTCGGCGGAATTAATATTTGAGTCTGATGCTTCCGTCTCATGTGTTTCCGTATCGACGCCAAGACTTTTAGGATTTAGATCTACAGGCGTCGAGCAAGGGCAAACGAAGGCTGCGAAGGACAAACCGCGGGTGCCGGAGGGATGGTCGCGGGTGTCGGGTCATTGGTCGCGGGCGCGGGTGCTCGCGGTGAAACTGTTGTTGCTGCTGTCAAAACTGCGGGCGCGGGACTCATGGCCGCAGGCACGGGTTTGATAGCCGCGGGCGCTAGAGAGCCGATAGTGTCGACCGGAACTTCCACTTGACTCGAACCCAAAAGAATCACGGAACCTTGTGACGATCCGCTTAGTTCTGTAGCCTCCTCATACTTCAATACTCCAAGCCACAACTCCAATTTACAACATCCATAATAGATGTATCTCTCATAGAGGGACAAGACATCCCTGGCCGATCCTCTATTCTTGAAACGAATTTTGGCATGAAACCCTGCTTCTGGCATAGACATCTCAAGGTCCTTAATAATTCCGAATATCGAAACCCTTTTTGGGATACTTGTTTTCTTCATTGATTGCCTCCATAGAATACAACGTACCGGAAAAAAACTTTAAAAAAAACCCAAGAAGAAGTATTATAAAACTCTGTATAAAAATACATTAGTTAAATATTATAAATAATTTCTAAGATATAACGTATCAGTATACTATAAAGTTTCAATTTAAGACTAGGGTGATGGATGAATTCTGATGCTTTCGAGTAAAACATGAAATCAAAAACATATTGAAATGCAATAAGTGAAGTGGCATTTGATATTAAATGGAGGACAAACTTTATAAATCAGCGCACCAAATTTTGACATCATTTCAGGACACATGTCAATTGCTTGCAAATGTGAAAAGGTATATGCTCTCGTACTAAAATATACACGTGGCCTTTGAAAAATAGGGTGGTACCTAATTTCCAATATATTCGAGTATTGTTCCTGTGCCCATGATGGATGTGTAGGGGATCGAAAGAAGCTGCATTCTTATTTGCATGTATGTGATTATCATTTTTGCTACTTTACTTAGTTGCGATTGTCGGCATCTTCCATTATTTACAGGCTTGAATAGCAATCAAACATAATTATCGTGATTTCAATCCCCATCTAAGATATTTTTCCCCCTTCCAAGACAAATAGGATATCATATATATGCTACCACGAATTATTGAGTCGACAATTGAACTCAAATACTTATTCAATTATTTTACCGGAATTAATCTCAAATTTAAGCATTGAAAATTAACTATTACATTATAAATACCATATATAAGTCCGTTCTTCTGGAATTATTTTCGTTGTATTTTTAATTTATAAAATTTTATTTAAAATAATCTTGTTTGAGAAAAACTTCTTTAAAGTTACACTATTTTAAATTAGAATAATATGCACATGAATGTTAAATATTAGAAAATAAGCAATAAATGTGATTAGCACTTGAATATATGTTCTTAATAAAAATGTATTGGAATATTCAGTAAACAAAATTGTACACATTAATATTGGTGCAAACTAGCTATTAAATAAATGTATTTTTTTTATGTATGTGTATGTGTCTTATATGTAGCGTACCACTGTGCATATATAGAATATCATTTCTTTTCTAGAATCCCACAAGCGAATATCAAATGCACCTGGTGGCGCTCTTCTAATAAAACTCTTTATAATTTTTTATTATATATTCATTAAAAATAATTTTTTTTATAGAAAGAATGTTGCCATTTTCAAAAAAAAGAAGGTTCTTTTAAATCAAAACATGAATGGCCAAATTTATGCTAGCTTTCTGAATAGTGTATATTCTTAGCTGGTCAAAAATTACTGGAAAGATTGTTTTTGTTTTGTGAAACTAACATGAATGTCGTAGCAATCTTTGATTGGTGCTCTTTAATCTTCATATAGTATAGAGATAGAATCCCATTTCAACATCTGTATGTGTGTATTGTTCTTTCAACATGTACGATTTGATACCATTACTTCAAGTTATTATATTAAACAGACTCGTATATTTCACTCTTGAAAAGATGCGTAAATTATTCATGCCCAGCAAATTGTACTACCGATGATAAAAATAATTTTAAAAAAAAAAGAAGAAGAAAAGAAACCTCTTCTCCTTGACAAAATTGGGCTGGTCCTGGGCCCAATAGACGAAGCCCATTAACTTGAGTGGACTGGGCTTAGGATGCTATCCATACTCGACAAGCTGGCGATCCAATGATCATAATTTCTTTCGTTTACTAATAACTAGTAGTCTAATAATGGATGGTGTGAGGTTGCAATTTACAAAACCATGTACTATTATTTGGAAAAGTGTACAATGACACTCAGTGTAGAAGTTTTAATTTTACACTCCATTAAAATTATGTCATGTGTTAAATTCAAATAGTTTATAAATATTATTAACCTAAACCTCCATGTAGAAATTATTTATAATTGATTTTCTTTTTTTACCCTTCTCATCAATAATACTCTTCTCTCTCACCTCCCTGGCCAGAGCCCGACGGCCCGACCTCCCCTTTCTCTCTCTCGTCTCTATCCCCTCTCGGTCTTCTAATATTACCTTCCAAACAATTTTAATTCCCCATCTCTTCATTAATTTGGATTTAGCTTCTTTTTTTTTTTTTCTATTTCTAAGCATAGCCATTTCCTAAATCAATAATTATTCCGGGTTCGACTCTTCGTTTTCTCCTCCCGATTCCCATTATTTTTCTTGATTGAAATTTCGGTCTCAACGGTGCCAGAGTAAAATTCACCGGTTGCCCATTTCCATCTCTCCTTCTGCTCTAAAACATCTCTCCTACTGCCCATAAGTCCACAACCCTCTTGTCAATTAGCCACAACCCACAATCTCCACTGCCATCCCAAAATTGATTTTGATTATGAAAATTTATGTACACATCAATCTTTGTATTTATTTGCTAGTGATGCCCAAAATTTTTTGCGCTTGCATTTGAGTTTAAAGTTTGAGAGTTGAATTTCGGATTTGGGGATTAGGGTTCATGTTAAATTCAAAACCCTAGATATGAAAATTTCATATTGTGCGGGTATTTTAAAATTTGGATTTAATAAAAAATCTGATCATGAGATTTAATTGTGTAAAAAAAAATCAAGGGTAACAATGTAAAATCATTTTATATAGGCCCACTATTCTTTTTCTCCCGCATAAACTTTGTGCCAAGTGGAGAAAAGTGTAGAATTAAAATTTACACTTAATGTCACTGTATCACCGTCCCTATTATTTGGTCAATGTTGAAACTTTGAATGTAGTAGACGGCGGCTCAATTTGAATAGAAATAAAATACTCCAATAATTGAGTAAATGTGTACAAACTTACCTAATAACACGAGTATGGCTTAAATGCTAACCGCCGACACAATTGAAAAAAAGCCATATAATTGTTCATTTTGAAGCCATCAACATGTTTTTCTTTAAGCCGACCAAAGGGAGTATATATATATATATATGAAGGACCATTCAATTACAAAGGAAGATATGTGTATCGTTGCTCAGAATGTGCGCTTGCACGTTTTCAATGTCCTAAAAGTCAAGGGTGAGATATATAGTCAAGCTAGATTTGGTTTGTTGGCCTACACTCAATTCAGATTCATACTGAGAACGACTCAAGTTTGATCTTAATTATTTATATGGATATGATCGCGCGAGTTAATAGTAAACTTTGGCCAAAATCAACTTTTAGTCGCATGGATTTTATTACACATTATTATATCATCCTTAAATGCGGAAGTTTGAAGTACAGAAATAGGTACATCAAGTTTCACACGGTTTCTACAAAAAAGATCTAATGCTATAAAAATGTACGTCAATAAACAATTTAATAACTTTTTAAATATTATATAATTTGAATACATATCCCTTTCGATTCCTTTAGGTCATAGGTAAGCCAATCAATTCTGCCTAAAAATATAGCTATTCAAAGTCTAAAAAACGCAATTATCATGATCCTTCACACGAGCTAATGAATAGGATCGATCTTCATAACAACATATAAAACAAATACAACAGTAACGAAGACATATTTTCTATTGCAGCCTTCGAGAATCTAATCAAAATGGCTAACTATTTCGACTCCTATAAACAATGTTAATTAAAACCATTCATTTTTTATAAGAAATTAATACTCATATGTACATATTGGTCTAATCATATTTATTAATTAGGCAGAGAATAGCGTGCAAGGGTTTCCGGCCTACCACATGATCATCAATCTGTTCATCGATCAAAAATCAAGAGCATGAATCAAATAATTAAATATAAGCACAACAAATTCAAATCGATCAATTATATGAAAAAAAATACAAATCCATGTAATTAATAAACAAGTATACAAGGTTATTTAATTTGTATAGTTACAACATGACCACCTGATCCATCTCATCGATCCCTAACTAACCAATAAGAGGGAAAAAAAAACAGAAGATGAAAGAATCAACCTAAAAGTACAATACATGTATATAAATAATATAATCCACTAGATACTAGTACTACATAATATAATCAATTATGGTTCTTGGACGGCCCAGAAGAAGCGCCACTTCCCTTGGGCAGGAAGTTAAATGCCAGACCTTTCACTCTGTGGCGGTGCTTCATGAGCTCAGCCACCGGCACCGGGGTCGTCGTCGTTGGAGATTCGTCTCGGGACACGAGAACCGATCTTCCTAGCCGGGTCGCGTGGGTCGGGTTGATAAGGAGAAGCGAGAGCATGAGAAGGAAGGTTAGAATGGTAATGAGTTTGGAGAAAGAAGAAGAAGAAGGAGCCATATTAATTCTATATTCTTTTGAGGGTTTGAGTTTGGGTGGATGAGACTTGAGAGGGGGAGTTGGTGGTATTATATTTATATATATTAATTAACTTCTCCTTAGGCGGTGCATTGTAGATGGAAGCGTGGATGGCAAGTCAAATGTTTAAACTTAATTACAATGTGAACTCAAATCACCAGCTGGCCGGCTCAAACTAGGGTGAATTTTGGAGTAGCAAAGTTTGTGGAAATAAGTTTGCATCTAGATAAGTTGGGTGAAATAAAATTTAATTTATATATATAATTGGTGATATGATATGGCAACTAAAAATAAAATAAAATAAAATTTGTGATATTAATTAGATTTTAGATTAAATTAAACTAGAATTATGCGATGGCATGGGCATATCATTCTTTATTGATTTTGGTTCAATTCACTTCAATTCGATCTTTAACATATTATCAGAGTTACTTTCGATCTAGGTCCGATTCTTAGTTAGTTGATTGAGCTTATTAGACTTAATACAAGATTGGACTTGGTTAATTTAATAATTTCTATGTAATTGTATATGATATCATCTACTACATTCCTTTTTTTTAAGTGCAAAGCTAGCTTTTGGAGTTTATTGCTGAATTTGGATGAGATTCTTTTTTTGTTTTTTGGCATTCAGCTGATTCCAAAAAACATATCAAACGGAGTCCAAATGTATTAAGTTAAATGATATCTAGATAAACTATAATTAAATTTGTTACACATGGCTCTCTGCCAGAATGAAAAATTGTTAACGCAAATCATTGTTTATTAAATGTTGACAGTGTCACAGTGGTACTTGACTAGTTCTATCCTTTTGAGAAGTAAAAATTGAACCAGTCAAATTATATAAAATCGCAAGGAAAAACTGAGAAATTAAATTGATCATATAATGCAAGTGCATGAATTTAAGCACACAAACAACAAGAAACTTAGTACCTTTTTTTGGTCTTGTCTTTAGGCTCATCCAGTTCGTCCAATTCGATCGATCGGACACCGTTTTACATTCGGACTTGGTATTTCATGGCCCTATTTTGGAGAAGACTATACCAATATCAGTTTCTGCATACATGCCGTTAGTGGGATTCGAACTTCAAATTCTCTGAACAACACGTACTTAAAGAATCTAACACCACTTTATCACTAGATCATCTGTGTATTGGTTGATTTGATCTCATACTTAACTAAACATTGAATGAGACCGAACCAATCCGTTGAAAGGTCTACTACTTAGTACGGAATATTAGATATGTGATGAAAGTGTCAAGTTTTAATTTGACCTATCAGCTAACACTTAAAGACTTTAATCACCATGGGTGCGTCATATATATGCCTTTATAATTGCCTTATAATAAAAGTCAGCTTTGATTTTTCGTTTTCTCTGAATTTTCAATCTTTGATCTCATAGCCTGACTTACGTAACCAAAAAGACCGATCCATCATAATCTACCAAAAAACAACGCTTGGTTTTAAAAAAACAAAACAATGTTTTGGTTTCCGGTTTTCCCTGCACAATTATGATTATAGTTTCTGCCTCCCATAAATCTGAATTAAATTCACTCTGTAGTTTTTGTTCTCCCATATTGGTTTTCGTTTTTTTGGGTCGAATATTCTCGCCATTTGCTTGGCAAGTAAGATTGCAGTAACACGTCCTAATTAAGGGCTAGATTTCAGATGTCAATTTTGACACGGCTTTCATATTGCTTTGACTCCCCCCGTTTGTGGTATGTGTTTTATATTTGCACTAGTCAGCATGAATTTTACGTTAGATATCAAGAATGATGAACATAAGTGTACGTGTTTAAGATGACTTTTGTTTGCTTAATTCGGGTATCAGAATGACGTTAAAAATTTAATTGCTACAAAAAAAAATTATACGAAGGGTTATGTACTTGTATTATATGTACAGTAATTAGTTGAGGAATCATGTACGTTAGCTTTTAATACGAATTGAATTTGGATTTTTTTGGGTTGATAAACCTTACTAACCTATTTAAAATTTCAAATTAATCAATCCAGATGACGGTGATAATCGAACAAAATCAGGTGATCAACAGTTCGGATGGCAAGTGAAAGGGTTATTGGTTATTTACAAATGAGTTTATTATCCGAACAACCTATCAAAAATCAAAAATCAAAAATAAAAAAACCTATAAATAAACTTAAGCGCGCTTGTGAATAGTATTCCTCTTATGAACAGTATTTTGTCGGCTTATTTTCGGCTGGCAAAACAGATTTGAGGCGTTGTCGGCTCGGCTTTGTTCTCGGCTTATCTTCTATTCTTATCCCCTTTCCATGGCTTCTCTCTCCTCTTCGTGTTTTTCCCGAGCTCGCCTTCGACATAATTTTCCTACCACAGCAGCCTCTCAATCCCCTCTCCTGCTACTTCAGATTGACCATTATCGCCTTTATCGGCGCCCATTGGATACCGTGTGACGAGCCGGCGCAACGCCTCCTGTGACTGTGAGCATCCACGCTCCTCTTTGTACTTCCAATTTGTAGAATATACTCATGTTAGTATATGAAGCTATTCTGTATAAATACTCTAGTGATGTAATATTGACATATTATTCAGAAATAATAGAACACAGTAATTGCTCTCTTTTCCCTCTCTTTTCTGTTCTTCCTCTCCCCGATACTCTGTAACATGGTATCAGCTGAGTTCACAAATTCGATCCATTTCCGCTGCTAAATCCTCTTTCTCATCTCGATCATGTCTGCGTATAATCGAGATTTTCCTCCAATTTCTCCAACTTCAGCCATTCATGACTCCTCTGAACGAGAACATCAGAATCCATGGGCGCGAGTCTCTGCACAAGATCGCGATCACAATTTTTCTCTTGTCTCCATGGACGAGCTTTATCTGCATCATAGCGATCATCCTAGCTATGTCTTGTCCACCAGTCTCCTTGATGATCGCAACTACGCTCCCTGGCGAAGATCCGTTGAGGTTTCGCTTCTTGCAAAAAATAAGCTAGGGTTTGTGTCTGGAACTTGCTTACGACCGTCCACTGATGCGAATCAACAGGCGCTATGGGATAGATGCGATAATATGGTATTTTCTTGGCTGATTCACTCCGTCAACAAAGAGATTGCGGAATCAATTCTTTATTGCCGATCTGCGAGACAAGTTTGGCTTGAACTCGAGTCGCGTTTTCGTAAGATTGATCGCACCAATCTTTATCAGGTTCAGCGCGATCTTTCTTCTCTGCGTCAAGGTAATCTCTCTATTACCTCTTATTTCACAAGGTGCAAATGCCTTTGGGATGAATATCTCTTGCTAGTTGAATCCAAAGTCTGCTCTTGTGGATCAAATTCTGTGGCTAGAAATATACTTGAAGATCAGCAAGTAGTTCAGTTTTTAATGGGGCTCAATGAGTCTTTCTCTGTAATTCGAGGCAATATATTAATGATGCAGCCTCCTCCAGAACATTCTGTTGTCTACAAAATTGTTCTTCAGGAAGAAACTCAAAAATCTATCACCGTTTCTTCCTCGCCTATTGATAATGAAAACTCTGCTTTAGTGGCTAACAAAGGTGGTGAATCTTCTAATTCTGGTTCCAAGAATTCTAAGTCTGGAAAGAATCGATTCTACTATGATCATTGCAAACGCACAAATCACACTAAAGATCGCTGCTGGAAATTGATTGGTTATCCACCAGGCTATGCTCCAGGAGGAAAGAATGCTGCGAATAATGCTACTACACAGCAAGACCAGGCTTCTTCCTCTAGTTCTTCCCCTTCCATTACTCAAGATCAGTACAATCAGTTGCTTTCTCTTCTCAACAAACAGTCCACAAAAGGTTCTCCATCTTATTCTCATGCTTTTATGGCAGGTATTGCCTCTTGCTCTTTATCTTCTCATCATAACAAATCTTGGATATTGGATAGCGGTGCAACTGATCATATGGCCTCTACTAATTCCTTATTGAGCAATCAACATTCTGTTTCTATGCCGTTGTCTATTACCATGCCTAATGGTCACAAGGCTTCTATAACAAGTGTTGGTTCTGCCAAGTTATCTGAAGCAGTTTGTCTTGAGCATGTTTTGCTTGTCCCTGAATTTTGCTTCAATTTGCTATCTATCAGTAAACTCACAAAGCAAACAGGTGCTAATGTGGTTTTCACACCATCTCATTGCTATCTCCAGGCCCCTTCGATGAAGAGGCCAATTTTGCTTGGTAAAGAGGAAAAAGGTCTTTACATATCAGTTTCAGATTCTTCACAGGTTACTGCTCTGTCTACTGTTGCTTTTCATAAAAGCCTGGATTTAATGCATTGTAGACTAGGGCATCCTTCCTATGATCAACTCTCTTGTTTGCCTTTTCTGAAGAATGTTGCTAAAACTCAGCATATTTGTAGCATTTGTCCTAAAGCTAAGCAACATAGGAAAACTTTTCACACTTCCACTAGTCATGCTCAGGCACCTTTTGACTTAATCCATGTAGATACATGGGGTCCTTACCATCATACTACCCACAATGGCTTTAGATTTTTTCTTACTCTTGTAGATGATCATACAAGATGTACTTGGACCTTTCTTATGGCCAATAAGAGCAATGCCTTGACTATGTTGAAATCCTTTGTTGCTATGGTTCATACTCAATTTCATGCTTCTGTAAAAGCCTTTCGTACTGACAATGCTCCTGAGTTTTCTACCCCGGATGCACTTCTTTTCTATTCTGAGAATGGCATTCTTCATCAAACTTCCTGTGTAGAATCTCCTCAACAAAATGGAATTGTTGAGAGAAAACATAAACATCTCCTAGAGGTAGCCCGAGCTTTATTTTTTCAGTCAAATGTGCCTCAAAAGTTTTGGGGCTTTTGCATCCTTACAGCCACCTACCTTATTAACCGGACTCCTCTTCCTTCTTTACATAACAAATGTCCCTTTGAGTTACTTTTTCATCACTCTCCAGATTATACCTTCTTAAGATCCTTTGGTTGTCTTGCTTTTGTCACTACTCTAAAACGAGGAAGAACTAAATTCTCTCCTAGGGCTTCTCCTTGTGTCTTTCTTGGCTATTCTTATGGCAAGAAAGCTTATAATCTATTAGACCTTCATACTAAGAAAATTTTTCACTCAAGAGATGTTGTATTTCATGAACATCATTATCCTTTCCATTACCTTTCTTCTTTCATCAATGACAGTCCTTTACCTGTTCTTACATCTGATTATCCTACTCACATTTTTGTGCCATCCCAAACTTCATCATCATTACCATCTTCATCTTCCCCTTTAGATATTTCTTCTTCTTCGGAGTCTATATCTACACCAGATTCTTCCCATTCTTCTAATGATTTTTCTCTTCCTATTCCACAACCTATTTTACCTAGAAGGTCTACTAGACCTCATACTCAACCATCATATTTGAAAGACTATGTTTTCTCTTCTTCTATATACCAAGCCAATATGGTTTCCCTTCCTTCTTCCTTTAGTGCTTCCATTTCTACATTTTCTGAACCTTCTACCTTTCATCAAGCTTCCAAGGATCCTCAATGGGTTGAAGCTATGACTAAAGAGATAGAAGCTTTAAATAAAAATAACACCTGGGATTTGGTGTCACTTCCTTCAGGAAAGAAAGCCATAGGGTGCAAGTGGGTATTCAAAGTAAAGCTTAAATCAGATGGTTCTTTAGAAAGGTTTAAGGCCCGACTAGTAGCTAAAGGGTTTACACAACAAGAGGGTGTGGATTATCAAGAGACTTTCTCTCCAGTAGTTAAAATGGCTACTATAAGGAGTCTGATTTCAGTAGCTGCTTCTAAGCATTGGCATTTACATCAACTTGATGTAAATAATGCCTTTCTTCATGGCACATTAGATGAAGAGGTTTTTATGAAAGTGTCAGAGGGTATTCCTAATCCAAATCACTTGGTTTGCAAACTAAAAAGGTCCATCTATGACTTGAAACAAGCTTCTAGGCAGTGGTTTCAAAGGTTAACAACTGCATTACTTACTCTTGGCTACTTACAATCCAAGAATGACTATAGTCTCTTCACTAAAAAAGTTGATGCTCATATTACTGTTGTTGCAATTTATGTGGATGATCTTCTTGTTACTGGGTCTGATGAAGCTGAAATTTCTTCTTTGAAGACATATTTGGATTCTGTTTTCAGTATTAAGGATCTAGGTAAGCTTCATTATTTTCTTGGCCTGGAAGCTACTCATCTTAATGAGGGTATTGTGTTACAGCAGTGTAAGTTTACTAGAGAATTGTTGAGTTCTGTGGATCTTGATCACTTAGATGCTGCTTGTACACCTCTTCCTCTAAACTGCAAGTTGACATTAGAAGATGGTGCTTTGCTTTCTGATCCAACAGTTTTTAGAGTTCTCATTGGGAAACTTAATTTCCTTACTCATACAAGGCCAGATTTGTGTTTTACTGTCCAGTCTTTGTCACAGTTTATGCAAAAACCCAGGACCTCACATTATTCAGCTTTGTTGCACACACTTCGCTATATTAAAGGCACTGCAGATTATGGCATTTTGTTGAATGGTTCAGATAATCCAGTGTTGTCTGCATACTCTGATTCTGACTGGGCTTCTTGTGTTATTACTCGACGTTCAGTGACAGGTTATGTGCTTATGTTAGGCCGATCTCCAGTAAGCTGGAAAAGTAAAAAGCAGAGTGTTGTGTCTCGAAGTTCAGCAGAGGCCGAATATAGAGCTATGGCTCAAGCTGCTACTGAAGTAACTTGGCTTGTCAGATTGCTTAATGATTTGGGCATCAATTCTGTTAAGCCAGTTATTCTTCATTGTGATAATAATTCAGCATTACAAATTGCTAAAAATCCAGTCCAACATGAACGGACAAAGCATATAGAGATTGATGTTCATTTCACTAGAGACAAGGTTATGGAAGGCTTATTGCAGTTATCTTATATTCCTACAGCTCAGCAGTTAGCTGATATTTTTACCAAGATTTTACCCTCTAACCAGCAGCAACAACTTGTATCCAAACTTGGCATGTTTTTGCCATCTCATGCCTAGCTTGAGGGGGGTGTAGAATATACTCATGTTAGTATATGAAGCTATTCTGTATAAATACTCTAGTGATGTAATATTGACATATTATTCAGAAATAATAGAACACAGTAATTGCTCTCTTTTCCCTCTCTTTTCTGTTCTTCCTCTCCCCCCGATACTCTGTAACACAATTTCAGGTTCGACCTATTTTGATTTGCACTTCTGACTTGTGCTCAGACCTCTTTCTGGGATCAATTGTTCTTCCTCCGATCTCTACAGGTTAAATCGCAAGTCTTTTAGGGCTTCATTTCCGCTCATGTTTCGTATTCTAGACAATCCACACAAATTGAGCGATGTCTGTGCTTCGTTCGATCTTGTTTCAGACGTTTGTTGTTTATTTTATTTTTTTTGAGCGATTGTTTATGAAAATATTGAATCGAACTTGATTGTGCAATAGTAGAAGATATATGAGAAGTCACTTAATTTTGTAGCTTCGGTTGATGCGAATTAATGGATTGAAACCAGTGAAATATAATTTATTACCTTCTTTTGAAAGAGTGAAACCAGTGAACAAAGAAAATGATTTTTCTATTTCTTAAATTCCATGTTCAAAACATTAGTGATTAGAGGGGTTTCTTTTCTAAACAGCTTTTCTTATGTTTCTCTTCCCATGTAGGCAAGAAAAGTGTAAACACTTACTCTCAATGTGCAATGGACGTGGATATTGAGAAGGGCAATCTTGATAAGGTGATAGTTAATGCTAAAACCGGTGGGAGGAAAAGTGTATCCGCTAGCAATCAGTATATCTTATGGATTCCTTTTTGTTATTACTGCTCCTCGATTTCTTATTCCACGTTTACCCTTTTGTACAAGGCCTTGAGAAGACAATACAACTTACAACCTTCAGAACAACTTGAACAAGTTTTTATGAGTCATATCCTAATACCAGTCAAGCTTGATTCAAAACTCAAAGGGTAGCCATGTGCTTTTAAGCTTAAAGTATCTTGATTTGATGTCAGTTATGTATTACCTGGTTTCATTGTCTCCCTGTTCAACTACAATTGAGAATACTATGCTAGATCTTTACATGTTATTGAAAGTAACTTAGCCAACTTGTTTGTTTGATGATATCTGCCTTAATTGCAAAAGAAAGAATGTTTTTGTGATTCAACTGTTATTCTTCTGGCATTATGTGATGTCTAGACTTTATCTCAATCATGATGTAAGATAGAAGAAACAGAGATATGTTTGCTTTGGCATATGTACTTACAATCAATTGCATATATGAACTATACTAATTCACCTAAACTATCAAATATGGGTACTCTCTGTGCTTGATTTATTTGCTCACATATGTTGTTAACTTTTACTTTATATTTTCTCGAAAAGAAAAGAAAGGCAAAACCTAGAGGAAAAAACTTGAAGATGCATAGGCGTAGGTAGATGAGTTGTGAGTGCCCTATATATAAAATATATTCTTTGAATTTGATATGGCTTAATCCATTGATTCTACTCTTCTCCTTATGCTCTTACTCTATTGTTTTATTTGTCACTTTTAATAATCTCCATAATTCTGCTAAATGGTGCATGCCTTTGTCAACCCCATTTGTTAATACCATGTTCGTTGTTCAATGCTTATAAAAACAACGCTGAAATAACGTGTGGGCTTATCCTAATGACATCCATGTTACTTGCAAAATGAGAGATCCTTATTACATAGATTAGCAGAGCTTGTATTACTTTTACATGCCTAACTATTTATCGTATGAAATTGATTACCTTCAAGAATATTGGAAAAGGGTGTTGTTCTGAAGACATTTACTTATTATGCTTCTAATTTGATGGTGGTCTTGTTTGTGCTCTTAAAAGTAGGTTGGTTTTTATTGAACATCATTTTTTATGTTACTATTTCTTCCGAGCAAGGATGCAATTTTTTCCATCACTAATTTTATGCTTGTGTTTCTCTTTTTGATGAGTAGGTTCCTCCCATTTGATAGATGTGTCTTAACTTAATAACTAATTAATTACTCAATTGTATATGAACATAAACCTCATGAATCTAATCTTCTGAATGTCACACATAAGAGCTACCATACAGCTTTAGATAGAAGAAGTTGAATGTGGTGTCCTCTTTTTTTTTTGAACTATTGACTCAGTCCTTAACAATCACAGTTATTGGATAGTTAGATGAGTAAATGTAAGAATTCTTCTGCAGTTTGCCTATAGATTATAGAGCTTAAGCATTCCCCTATCTTAACAATCTTATTGTCTTCTTAGAATCCAAGGGAGAGAGTGATACTTAATATCATCTACTTCCGCTCATCTTTTGTGGCTTTTCTCATATAGGACAAAGAAGCACATTGTTCTTGTTCACTGCAGAGAGAGACTCAAGTGAGGTAATATGTTAGATATTCACTTGATTAAGTCCATAAAACCATCCATGAAGGTTGATCTTTACACCTTCACCTTAATAAGGGTTTAATCATGAATGTATGACTGCAGGGCAAGACCAATTCTGCATCAATTGTGAAGACTGATCAGCTGGCCAAGCTTGAAACTTCACCCAGAGCCTATCCAATTCCCACTCAAAAGTTAATTTCAGTTTATTTGTTGAGCACCCTCAGATGGACCATTTAGATAATTTAACTGCCATCTAAAACTTTTACCACCACACCAGAAGTTGAAATGTTACTCATTCAACTATTTGAAGAACAGCAAACCACTTTGCAACAGGGTAAGATGATGGTATAGTGTCTGGCACTGCTTGCTTTAAGATTTTATTGGCAGGGAAGAACCTCCCTCTTAAGGTTATGTAGTAGTTATTGCTTATATGGTCAGTTTTCTGCTTTTTTATTGGTAGATTCTTATTGTTGTTTATTACATTGTGTGTCACTTGAGTTCTTACTTTGATGTGTTGTTCTAGGCCTCCCTCTTGAAAATGCCATTACTTTTATATAAAGTTAGCAACTTTATAAAATGTTTTTCGATTTATAAAGCAGATTTTATGGTGTGTTTTTCTAATTTCTATGATTTTATGACATCAAAGCTTACATGGCATTCATGGCTCCTTATTGCTGCTATATTACTGATGTTGGCTTCACTTACATCAGTCGTTTCCATCAAGTACATTGTGTAGTTCATGACTTTATATGCAGTGGCTGTTGGGATGCATATCCTTATAGTTTTAACAATGATGACTTCACACAAAAAAACATAAAGACTTGTCCCCGCGTGCGACACGCACGCGGGTCTACCCTAGTAATAATAAAATATAGGGAGTGGGGAGTGTTTCAAGAAATGGTGGTGTAAAATTTGCACCCCATAAAACAGAGAGGGACATGAAATACAAGCGCGTGTGTTTGAGTGTTTCCCCTTCTATGAGACCAAAGTAGGAAATTAGTCAAAATTAAACCCAAACGATGAGTTTTGAGCTCTTTTTCAGAAAAAAAAAAGTCAAAATTAAACCTAAACGATGAGTTTTAAGCTCTTTTTCAGAAAAAAAAAATAGTGCGCGCGCTCACTCAGTAGGCGATATGTGGTGCATTTATTAATTTAATAAATCAGGTATTTTAAAAATTGTTCAAATAGATAATGTATGCATTATAAAAAATAATTATACCATAATTCATATTTTATTTTTATCTATTTATAGATATCAATATTGCATATATTTGATTAAATTTACAATAATTATATTTTTTAGGTTGATAAGGGCAAATAAATAATTTTTATTGGCGAAGAGAGTATAATTTTAATTGTATGTGGAAAGAGAGAAAATAGTTAGAAATGATAAAAATATGAATTTATGGGATGCATGGATGTGGTTATAAATTAAAATGGGGTGCATGGATGATGTGGCAGAGAAAGAAATGAAAAAAGTTGGGGTACATAATACTGTAGCAGATGCATGGATGCAGATGGTCTTATGTTCATAGATGCATATCTAGGGCTGGACATTATCCACGATGACCGACCCACCCGTTTCACCCGACCCAATTATAGGGTGAAAAATCATAATGAAGTGGGTGACGGGTGAAACAGGTGACGGGTCGGATATGGGTGAAATTTACACCCGTTTAACCCCGACCTATCACCCGACACATCACCCACCACCCGTTTCACCCGTCTACCACCAGTGAAAAGTTTTGGGACTTTGGGGTTTTTTATAAAAAATATTAGGATTTTTTTAAGATATTAAAACTATAATGGAATGCTGCCCTATTCCATACCTGATTCTCATGAGTGGTCATTCTCAGTTTGGGACTTTGGGGGTTTGGAGCGTCGCTCGCCCTCTCGACCTCTCTAGTTCGATCCGCTCTCGCGCCTCTTAATTCTGAAAATTTATAAAATTTTATTGTGATTTTAGAATTTGCGGGTCGGACGGGTCACCCGACTCACCCGCATGTGACGGGTGGTTCGTATATAGGTGAAAGGATTCACGGGTGATGGGTGGGCCGGATGATATAAAAAAATTCGCAGATCGGGTGGTGGAAGTCCTCCACCCACCCATAACCCGACCCATGACCAACCCAGCATATCATGTATTAATTTTTTGTGCTCATTTATTTAGATAGTGTATTCTCATTTGATTTGTGTGAACTTGATCACTGGATTTTATAAATTGTAATTTTGTATTAAGTCTCGTATTCTCGTAGAATAAATTTTCTCTTAACTGTTGTAAAAAGAGATCGAACGAGAACAATAAACGAGATCGGCACAGAGATTTACGTGGTTCGGTAACAATGTGTTACCTACGTCCACGGGCAGAGAAAGTGTATATTATTATGGAGGCTGATTTCAGAGTGTACAACAATAGGCATTTTAAGAGTTTATATAGAGACTCAGGAAACCCTAGTACAAATTATGGGTCGAAGGCCCAAACAGATTATGAGAGGCCCAAAAGTAATTAATGTTATATTCAAGACATATCAACAAATCTCCACCTTGACTTGAATCCTCTCATAAACGGAATCAGATGCACCATGACAGTGCCAGAATTTCTCTGCCTCAGATTGCCTTTAAATAAGGGCTCAGATTGCCCCTAAACAAGGGCTCAGATTACTAACTTGTGATATTGAGCAAGTCCAAACAATGTTGAAACTTGCTCTCTGGAACTGGCTTGGTGAACATGTCAGTAGGGTTATCAGCTGTCCCTACTTTCTTCACCCGGATTCTCTTCTCATTCCTCAAAAAATGGTACCTGACATCAATGTGCTTTGTCTTCTCATGATGGACCTGATCCTTGGTTAAGCATATTACACTCAAGCTGTCACAATACACTAAAGCCTAATCCTGATGTAGGCCTAAATCATTAACCAGTCCTTTTAGCCATATTCCCTCCTTAGCAGCTTCTGTCAAAGCCATATACTCTGCCTCAGTGGGAGACAAAGTAATTGTAGGCTGTAGAATCGCCTTCCAGCTCACCACAGAACCTCCAAGAGTGAACACATAACTAGTCATAGATCTCCTACTATCCACATCTCCAGCATAATCAGATACTGAAAACCCAACAACCAAGCACTCTGTATCATTCCCATAGCACAATCCAACATCTAAAGTGTCTCTGAGATACCTGAAAATCCTCTTGACAGCTTGCCAATGTTCCTTCTGTTGAGAGGGTTTTTAATTGACAACAAATAAATTTATAGTCAAAACCCCGCTGAGTACAGCGAAGTCAGGATCGTTCCACAGGAAGCAAGGTTATTCGTCTACCAATCTACTAAAAATCAAACAAAAACAAATAAAAACCACTCACAAGCAGCCTCGTTAACGACGTTGTCAGGGTCGTTAACGAACCACCGAACACAAAACACTTATTCTAACGACCTAATTAAAATCTAATTAAATTCGGTACCGAGGCAAGTACTCAGCAACGAAAATTCACTAGAGATAATTCAAATAAAACAAAGATCTAGGATTCAGGGACACCACAACATAGTCAAGCATAAAAACTCGTAAGAAGATAAGATCATGCCTTTAAACAGATAGAGTTATCAACTTTCGTTGACTTAACAAGTAAATTAACAAACTTTCGCATCCTAATTCACTTAATTGCTTGTTTTGGATCTAAAGCTTGAAACTTTCGTTTTCAAACAATATCAACCTTCAAGTTACTAACTTTCTCTTTCAATCAAGTTAAAAACCTAAATTACCTCAACTTTCGTTTCGGTATAAGCACAACAAACAATTCTCAATCAAAGATAAAAGGCATTCACAATACAATCTTACTCATCAAACATGCTCAATTATGCCGGGCTTAACCCCTACCCTAGAAAAAGAAACTACTCACTAATCATAATTAAGAAACTAAAAATCTCAATTAAGAGAAACATTGAAAACAAAACCAAACTTGAATTAATAAGAAAAATATCGTCTTACAGAGATTCAGAAGAAACCGAAAAACATCAAAATACTGAACCACAATCGCGACAAACGACCCCGGTGACTGTCGTCTACCGAGCCTCCTTGGTCCTCTTCCGATCCGACTTTCTCTCTCTCTCGGTCCTTCGAAAATCTCTTCCTAAAAATTCTCCTCTAAAAGCTTCTCCCTTTTCTATGCTAGATAGAAGGGTATTTATACTAAAAAGCTAAAAACTAAAAAGGCTAAAAGATATAAACTTTCCTAAAAAGATAGAAACAAACCCTAAAAGATAGAAATAAAATCTAAAAAGATATTAAGACCTAAAATACATATTCTAATAACCCCAAAAGATTCTAAAAAGATACTCAACCGACACGGAAATAAATTCCCGCTCAGGATCGGTGAATTATAAAATAAATCTTCAATTCTTCTCCTTCGTGGCCTCGTTAACGAGCCCTCACAACCTCGTTAACGAGCCTGGGCTTTGTTTTCTTCCACACTTCCTCTCGTAATCTTGAGCTCTGACTTCTTCAATCTTGTACTCCTCCGTCTTTCGCTGTAATGCTCCAAATTCAGCTCCATTTAGCTCTTTTCCTCGCAAAAACCTACAAAATTCACAAAATAGCGTAGCTTCCACTCTTTTCAGAGAAATATGCAAAACTACCTAAAATTACTCAAAACTAAACCTAAACTAAACAAAACTATACCTAATAAGCAAAGAAAACCTACTAAAAACTATACTAAAAATGCGAACATCAAAATACCCCATACTTAGACTTGCTTGTCCTCAAGCAATAAACAAGACACTAACCAAAACCAAAACAAACATACTCATCAAGACATAGCCATCTTCTAAAAAGCAACATCTACACATGAGAAAAATATAGCAAAGACTATTAACATCCTCACACATATATGCACTTAAATAGAC
This sequence comes from Fallopia convolvulus, assembly GCA_964016875.1. Lineage (NCBI taxonomy): Eukaryota > Viridiplantae > Streptophyta > Magnoliopsida > Caryophyllales > Polygonaceae > Fallopia > Fallopia convolvulus. The sequence goes on along the minus strand of OZ024737.1, from coordinate 22,633,452 downwards.
ATAAGATAATACAATCCAACCTCTCAAGGGATATAATGTGTTTCACTCAACTCTCAAGTGTTTAGGCTTATAAATTCAATCTTTCAACTCATCTTATATACAAAAACTCATAGAAATTGGAACTTATATCACCAATACTCTCCACCCAAGATTTGTCAAAACAAGCAAAGAATCATCAAGAGAACTTAGGGGGCTCAATGAAAAACTTCATAGAAGTTTCCATTCGTCCGGGTTGTAATGGGGCTTGGTAAAGACAATAAGGCGTGGAAATATTTTGGTCATGTGGTGCCAATAATATCCAGGAATCAAAGACTCCTAAAAACTCGCATCTCACCAAAATTCTCATAAAAGATAACCAAACTCACCCTTCTTTATGCACACTCATTTTCACTCACCCTTTATCATCCTAGAAAATCTCATAACAATTTGAAAGAATCTCTGATATTATCTATTAAATTCAAATGCACTTCAACTCTTCATCTCCTTTTTATCATTCTCCTTCTCTTTCTTCTTTTTTTTTCCCTTTTTTTTCTTTTTCTTTTCGCCGCCTCGTTAACGAGCCCACATCAGGATCGTTAACGAGCTACCGTACACTTCTTTCTCTTCTTTTCACTACATACATCAAAAACTTTATTTTGTGCATCTTTTCTTATCAAGAGACCTTTATTACATGTAATAACAAGAGACTTCCAATCTACCCTTCCCAAATACCCTTCAATTCAAACAAAATATAAGCAACTCTTCTCTTTTTAACAAAACACAAAACTTACCTCTCCCATCTAAGTCCTAATTCCCGGATAGGGTCAAGCTTATCTCGGCTAGGGAATAATTTTTGTGGAGCTAAAAATAGAAGGTTTCAGGCTAGAATTGGTTATCAAAAAGAAGGAATAATGTAAAGGTAGGTAGGGAATAATAAGGCTTATGAAAATAAGTTCTCCATCATATGATCCTCACAAGTAATGAACTAAAAAATCTTATAAGGGTCTCAAGAAATAGATAACCATCACAATTCCAAGAGATAATATGCATAAAGAGAGTAAATCACACAAGAAAAGAAGTGGGATTTATAAATGTTCTCCCTATAAGGCCAAAAATACTCACAAGGTACATTTTGTTGGATTGCATCATCTATGCTATAAAGTATATGTGCTCAATTTCATCAAATGCTATCTTTTTCTAAAACCAATAACTTCAAGTTGAGAATCCGGCTATACTTTTAAAGACATGCTTGCAAGGAATTATATGATTAAGTTAGCGATTGCTATCATAGAACTTAAGAAGGGATATCTATCAATTCTAAAACCCTTTTTGGATTTTTCGAAAATTTTCATTTTTTTTTTGATTTTTCAATTTTTTTCGAAATAAAGGAATAGAAAACACATAAACACCTACACATAAACACCAAGGACATAAGTTTTCTACTTTCTCCCACCCCATAATTAAAATTACAGTGTCCCCACTGTAAGAAAAATAAGAAGAAGGAAAAGAAATAGAAAACAAAACAAAAAATTAAAAAGAAAAAGAAAGACATAAAACATACAAAGTTGTAAAAGTGGAAACAAGGATAAACTTCATCTTCGAGCTGAATCAACGGTTCGGTGGAGGAAAGTAATGCTCAAAGTTCCCCATGAAGTCGTACATCGTCCTCCAACGCTCAGCATCCTCTGCCTCTCTCTGACGCTGCCTCTCATCCTCCATCGACATGCGAGCGGAATAGACAGTTTCCCATCTATCCATCCTCCTATGAATGTGATCCTGTTGGAGGTGAAGCTGCTGCATCCGTGCAGAAAGATCCTCGGCCCATGGTGGTGGTATACTCGATCCTGCGTACTCGGGCTTAGGAGGTGGTGGGTAGTGAGGCTGGAAATGGTCTTGATACATCACCGGGTTGTAAGGCATGATTCCATAAGCAGGAGGGTCGACAGGAGCTGGTGGTGGGTCGACAGGGGCTCTCGGCACCTCGTTAACGAAGTTGGGTGCCTCGTTAACAGGGTTGGGATAGGGCTGGAAGTGGTCGTTAACGAGCCTGGTGGGCTCGTCAACGAAGATGTTGCCTCCTAAAACCTCCGTGTCGATGTATTCTTCCTCGAAATTGAGCTCCTCAGTGCCACCCTCGATGTTGGCTTCTTCGGTGTCGTTGCCTACTACCTCGGTGTCCTCTTCTTCATCTTTATCCTCATCCATGTCGTCCCGCTCAAACCGGGTTTCACATGGCCTAAGTGAAAGCTCATCCTCCGATTTAGGCTCCAATGGGTAGGGATGTCCCGTCCACGCCTCGTACCAATTTGGTATGTAGAGAAGCTCGTACTTGTCGAGGGTGGGTATAACTATGCGATCTTGAACCTTCACCTTGTATCCTCCCTCAGCTTGAATGAAGACACCGGAGCTATACCAATAGTTTTTGTTGAGGAGTTGGGCGTGAGCCGGTGTGTAGCAGGTGAGATCAACTCCAAGATTCTTAGCCAAGAGGCTAACCAAATTTCCACACCACACCTCCTTGGACTTGGTAGATTTTCCGATGTAGTAGAGCCATTCGTACCCCAAATTTAAGGGGTCGGGCTCCTCAAAAAGGATGGTGCGGAAGCAAGCAACTTCCGTCCTTGTAGGCCGGTTCAACTCTCTCTTCGGCCAAAACGTCGCGGCGAGGACTCTGAGAATAATCCGGAAGATGGGGTTGATGACGGTTGCCCCGGATAGTGCCGCGGTGGAGGATTGAACCTCCCCGGCGATGTAGCTCCAAGTGCGGGTCACTCGGTAGTCCTTCAAGCTATAATCTCTAGACGGGTTTGGGAGCTCCAAGATTGCGTTGAACTCTCCCATTGTGAAGTCACGGTCCTTGTTACCGAGCCGAAAACGGATCCGTCCCGCTGAGGTCTTCGTCGAGAAGTTGGTCTCCAAGGTGGCCAAGAACTTGGATGTGAGGGCCGGATAGTGTGGCAAGCTCTCTTGCTTCAAAAGATGGGCGGCCCCAAGGATGATGAAAGCGTCCTTGACATCCGTGTAGATCCCCGTGGTGACAGCGCTGGACTTTGAGAACCATCAGGTGTAATGGTCCTTCTCCAGAAACTCTCGGTAGCGCCGTACTTGGCTCTGACTGCTCAAAATCACATCATCCACTCGAGGTGGAGATGGGGACCTATGGTTCCTCCTCTTCTTCTGAGCTCGGTAGCGGGTCTGCTTGAACTAGCCATGGATCCTACAAAATAATCAAGAATTTTCCAAGATAAGATCCACTCAAAAATAGATAGGTACGAGACCCCATACTTGGTCTCGAATTAACCTCAGAATTAATCGTTAACTACCCAATTGGGTCGTTTACGATTCTGGGCTCGGATTGATCGATGAAGCAGTGCAGGGTCGTTAACGAGCCTGGGTGGGTTGTTAACGAGCCGCCGAGAACAAAACCAGACTTTTTGATTTTTAATCTACCTTAAATTAAACACAAATCAAGCATGCAATCTTCTATATTTTTCCACAAATCCCTCAGTCGGGTATAAGCACCCCATACTTACTCAATTACCCATCCCGAACATGCTAAAATTACCCAAAATTTTGACATGTGACTCGGCTAAAATCGTTGTTGCCAAGATCAAAGATAAATAACCCTAAACTACTAACTAGTATAGCAAGCAAGCAAGGGGTCGAACCCAAGAGAATCAGGATTCTGATCAATCAGCAAAGAGTAAAGACAGGGGTTTATGGAAGTTCAGGCAAACAAACAAACAAGCAAATATTGTTGAGATTAAATCAATTGGAAGAAAGTAGAGTTCATTCAATCAATTCCACCTTTTTAATCATTCGATCATTAATTCATCCACTTTTCTATTAATTCCCTAGTTAATTCCAATCCTCATAAAAGATTTCCGCTTGTCCACGGTCCAAGCAGAATTATGATATGAACAAGAACGCTTAAATCAAATCATGCAAAATATTAAGGATAGAAGGATATTAATTCATGCAATCAAGCTACGAGTCTCATGCATAAAATAACAATCAAATACTCTTTCTCAATTCTAGTCCACGGTCCTAGAAAAGAGTTGTTTCAAGGATAAATAAGATTGCACAGACAACAATCAAACTAATTCAAACAGTAGAATATCAATCAAATTCAACAAGTTGCGCACCAAGAGAAATCAATTGATAATTATAAATTAAGCACAAGAGTTTTGATATTAACCAAGGGATAGAAAAGTTACCAGAATCTCACAAAATACATAAAAAGGCTTCCTTGATTAAAAAAACTCCAAAGGGAAATTAGTTCTCCATAATACTGAAAATATGCTAGAAATTGTGTCTCTATTGTGTTGTAACCCTAAAGTGAAACTCGAAACAAACCTTAAATAGTAGAAAATAAGTCTGAAAATATAAAAATATAAAAACACAAAAGATAAAATAAAGACGAAACGAAGGCGGCGCTGAAACCCTCGATCCGCGAGCGCGGATCAGATCCGAGGTCGCGGATCCACTCTCTCGCCTCGGCCGCGGAACCCCACCGATCCAGCTAGGCCGCGATTGCTGCCCCTTCCTAGCCGCGATCACGACCTATCTTTGATAGCATTCTAGTGTCAACTTCGGAGGTAGTTTTGACCCACTTAGAGTTGGAATTTGAACTCGCCGTAAAAAGATGAATTGTAGCTCTTCGAGTTAGCTTTCCAATGATACCAAATTCAGCTTCATCCGATCACTGTAGCTCCCGGAATAAGCGTTACAAGAAAGTGGTGTCGAAACAACTCCAAATCAACACTTGTCTTCAAAATTCTTGCAATTCTTCAAATCGTGTCTTCGGTCTTCATATGACAATTATGCTCAAAACTAACCTAAACACACTCAAATTATACCTAAAATACAAGAGTTAACCTATACTAAATAGAGTGCATCAAATTCCCCCATACTTAAACCTTGCTCGTCCTCGAGTAAGCTCAAAATAAATCTAACAATAAATCCTATCAAGGTTTACAGCATAGTACAAGGGAAGACAAAAATCACTCACCTCACCACCCAAACCCAAAATAGAGAAATAATGAGCAAAGACATGAAAGCTCAAATCACACACCTCACCAATACAAGATATAACACTCAAGCTCCAAAAAGTGTAGAGCAACCTAGGATCTACCCAACATCTAAAATGTAATCCCCAGACCCCAAAGTAGAATATGATCCTAAACACTCTGATTTTACCACTCATTCTACTTAGGTGCCCTTTCGGGTTTTCACCTAATCACTCTTTTCATTTTTCTTAGGTGTTCTCACAAATACTCACATCTCTCATTAACCTCATATTACCCCAACCTAATGCCGGTCCGGGTTACCTGCTTATTACCTGAGCCGCCCTTTCGGGTTTTCAACTCATCCCAGGATTTTTATGCCTTTTTCTGAATTTCTTTTATGGCTTTTTTATTTTTTATTTTTTTTTATTTTTTTTTCAAAAATTTCTCTATACAAAACATGGAATAAGGATCCCATAAAATAACGAAAAATAAACTGAAAAGCAACTAACTAGGATAGGCGTAGTGATTACTTCCTCCCCCATACTTAAATCCTTCATTGTCCTCAATGAAGTAAAGAGAGAGGAATTAAGCATAGAAGAGGAAAATCAAAAGACTCACATACGAAAGAAGAGATGGAATGAACTCCCGGAATTATAAGCACCAAACTCGGGAACAAACTGATTCGTCTGGGAACAAACCAAGAACGTCATCTTCACAACTCAACAACCAAATCCACACCATAGGACGTCTCCAATGAGAATGAACTGGACTCCTCAAAATAATAAAACTCTGACGTGGTAGCACCCTCATACTTGAACTATACCGCAAAGATGGTGCAAACGCGCAATCACCACAATGGGATGGAACCTGATAAAAGTAACTAACGATTCCAAGGAACTAGACATGGAAAGATATAGAAAAATGGATTGATGGGTGATAGTAGAATATGGAAGAACACTCTTTTTTTTCTCTCTTCTTTTTTCCTAACTTATCTCGGGGGTTTCACCCGAAAACCTTTTATTTATTTTTTATTTTTATTTTTTATTTTTTAATAAAATTTTAATTCCGCCAGGCCGATCCGCGAGCGCGGAAAAATTCGGAGGGCGCGGATTTTCTGCGGGCTGGGAAAAATTCCGAGGGCACGGATTTTCCGCGGGCTCAGACTCGCCTTGGACTGGCTTCTTTTGATGGGAAAAATTATTCCTGCAAGTTAGCCTGACAAAACCAAAACCAAAACTAAAACTAAAACTAAACTAAAAAGGTAAAAATAAGAGAAAACGAAAAACTTACCTCGGGTTGCCTGCCGAGCAGCGCCTTTGTTTAACGTCGTGTGGCCCGACGTCAACCTATTATCTCAAGACTCGGACATCGTCAAAGCCCTAAGCAATCTGTCAAAATCCTGCGAACAACTCTCATGCAGGCAAATATAACATAATGATAACTTGAAACTAAATAATATAGCATTCAGACACCGTTTCAGTTTATCAAACCCACTAGAAGAATCAGAGTTAGATGGTTTAGGATAGAACCAGTTGAAAGAATGAGGTAGTTTTTCAAAATATAAATCAAGAGTAATGATTTTCATGTTAGCACTACCACCCTTTAAATTTGAGAAATCACTAGGTAATCTATCATGCTCAGGACCTTTCTCAGACACATCAGACAAACAAATATCAAGAGTAAGTAAGGAAGAAGAGGGAAGGATACAGGGATCATGATCGATCATAACAAACGGCTCCACAGTAGGAGACATAGACATCTCCTCAAGTGGAAGGGCAATCTCCATATCATCATCTAGCTCCTTCTTTGAGTCATCAGGCTCATGGTCATCACTCCAGGAGCTATCAAACTTAAGGACATGTTCCTCCTCCGTCATTACATGACTATGATCATCCATCTCTTCATCCAATGAAGGGTCTCTAAATGCCTCTGGAGAGGATGGAACTGGCTCTTCCGGGAGATCTGTTGGTTCTTCAAGAATTTCCGTCTTGATGGCCAACACCTCCTCTAATTTTCTTTGTTCAACAATTTGGTTCTCCAATTTCTGCATCTCGATCTCTTTGGCTCGGATGTAACAAAAGAAATCCCATCGGTCAATGGGTTTCCAAAGGACGTATTTTGCATCGCTCTCGCGGTACATCCTTAGTTGGGACTCAAGAGTCATCCCCATAAAGATGTGATAGCAAGCTTCATCAAGCCCTATGTGTAATCCCCAATTAGAGAGATCATGCAAGATTTCCTGGCACCTAGTGAAGTACTCATGAAAGGGTTCATCCTGCAACTGAACAAGACTAAACGCAGACATTAGTATATACAAGTGTAGACCGTAAGATAGGTCTACACAGATTCGGGGATTCTGGACGAACCGATCCGCGGGTGCGGAAAAATTCCGAGGGCGCGGATTTTCCTAGGGCGCGGAAAAATTCCGAGGGCGCGGAAAAATTCCGAGAGCGCGGATTCGCCAGAAACGCCAATTAAACAGAAAATTAAAAACCGATTTCCCGGCAACGGCGCCAAAATTTGACTCGGCTAAAATCGTTGTTGCCAAGATCAAAGATAAATAACCCTAAACTACTAACTAGTATAGCAAGCAAGCAAGGGGTCGAACCCAAGAGAATCGGGATTCTGATCAATCAGCAAAGAGTAAAGACAGGGGTTTATGGAAGTTCAGGCAAACAAACAAACAAGCAAATATTGTTGAGATTAAATCAATTGGAAGAAAGTAGAGTTCATTCAATCAATTCCACCTTTTTAATCATTCGATCATTGATTCATCCACTTTTCTATTAATTCCCTAGTTAATTCCAATCCTTATAAAAGATTTCCGCTTGTCCACGGTCCAAGCATAATTATGATATGAACAAGAACGCTTAATTCAAATCATGCAAAATATTAAGGATAGAAGGATATTAATTCATGCAATCAAGCTACGAGTCTCATGCATAAAATAACAATCAAATACTCTTTCTCAATTCTAGTCCACGGTCCTAGAAAAGAGTTGTTTCAAGGATAAATAAGATTGCACAGACAACAATCAAACTAATCCAAACAGTAGAATATCAATCAAATTCACCAAGTTACGCACCAAGAGAAATTAATTGATAATCATAAATTAAGCACAAGAGTTTTGATATTAACCAAGGGATAGAAAAGTTACTAGAATCTCACAAAATACATAAAAAGGCTTCCTTGATTAAACAAACTCCAAAGGGAAATTAGTTCTCCATAATACTGAAAATATGCTAGAAATTGTGTCTCTATTGTGTTGTAACCCTAAAGTGAAACTCGAAACAAACCTTAAATAGTAGAAAATAAGTCCGAAAATATAAAAATATAAAAACACAAAAGATAAAATAAAGACGAAACGAAGGCGGCGCTGAAACCCTCGATCCGCGAGCGCGGATCAGATCCGAGGTCGCGGATCCACTCTCTCGCCTCGTCCGCGGAACCCCACCGATCCAGCTAGGCCGCGATCGCTGCCCCTTCCTAGCCGCGATCGCGGCCTGTCTCTGACAACATTCTGGTGTCAACGTCGGAGGTAGTTTTGACCCACTTAGAGTTGGAATTTGAACTCGTCGTAAAAAGATGAATTGTAGCTCTTCGAGTTAGCTTTCCAAATATACCAAATTCAGCTTCATCCGATCACTGTAGCTCCCGGAATAAGCGTTACAAGAAAGTGGTGTCGAAACAACTCCAAATCAACACTTGTCTTCAAAACTCTTGCAATTCTTCAAATCGTGTCTTCGGTCTTCATATGACAATTATGCTCAAAACTAACCTAAACACACTCAAATTATACCTAAAATACAAGAGTTAACCTATACTAAATAGAGTGTATCAACATGCAAAGTTCGAACTTAAGATTTAGAACAAGAAAAATTCATGCTTTCCTAACTTAGAGTGTAATAGATAATCCAACATGAATACTTCCTCCTAAAACATGAACAACTAAGCACAATCAAGAATTTTTATGAACAAAAATCAAGCTTGCAAATCGACCTTTCTAAGAACACGATTCAAGACATGAAATTTTGACCCTAAAGACAATCAATCATGCAATTTCGAGCAAGGGTTTAGAAATCATACGGGAGAATCGAGAAATTGAAGAACAAGGGTCGGAATCGGGGTGGTTAACGAGCTTGTGTCTCGTCGGTGATCGGTTTCCGAGCTCCGGTAACGACGGCCTCTCGGTGGTCGGTGGAGTGGGGGATTTCGAATCGGTGGGAGAGAAGGGAGAGAGATTGAGAGCTTTTTGGGTTTGGGGAAGTATGATTTTGAGAGGGTATTCGTATATTTGTGGAAGGGGGTAAAAGGGGTTTATATAGGAGGGGAAGGGGTAGAAGGGGGGCGGCGGCTAGGGTAAAGATAGAATAGATTAGGTTAAAATTCTTACTTGCCCCGTTTCTTGACGAGTCGGGTCTTCGAACCGGGTCGTTAACGACCCTGGGTGGGTCGTTAACGAGCCACCGTGGCCTCTTGGAGTGATTTTTCGATCCCTTTCTCTTGAAATCTTGTTAGCTCAAAAATTCTAATTTCTATCCTAACTAAAGCTAAAGAGAAAAACAAAAGAAAGCTAAGAAATAATCTAAAAAGAAAAAGAAAATAAAAGAAAAACTAAACCTATTCTAAAAAGCGGGTTGCCTCCCGTAAGCGCTATTTTTAACGTCGTTAGCCCGACGAGCTCCTTTGCTAGTTCTCATGGTGGTTCATGTATAGCCATGTTAGGGTCTTGAGGTACCCCTCTTGTAGCCTTACAGCCTCTGTGTGCTTGAGTTGCTAAATTAGGCCCCTTTTCTTCTATTAGTACGCTTGATATCCCTGGTTTGTCAGTGTAGTCCGAAAGCCAAGGTGGTTTGGACGTTTCTGTAATACATAGAGTAGGGCCTTGGTTAAACTCTTGCACGTGGGACTCAGTGATCGACAGATGTGGCTCGGTAGGGACTATTGTTTCGAGTTTGGGTTGAGTTAACTCTATTTGTGCCACTCCAACTGGGTCGTTGGCTTTTTGATCCAAGTTGAATTCCACCCGTTCTTTTCCTATATCAAAGTGAGGAGTCCCTTCCGCACATCAACTCTTGCTCCTGCTGTGGCTAAGAATGGTCGCCCGAGAATTATGGGTACATGAGGGTCTTCAGGCATATCAAGGACGATAAAATCATTCGGTATAAAGAATTTCCCGACTTGAATAGGATAGTCGTCCACCACTCCTGTGGCTTTGACACTTGACCCATCTGCCATGTACAGATTCATGTCTACTGGCTCTAGCGGTCCCATATTAGCTTTTGACCAGATTGAGAGCGAAACAAGACTAGCACTGGCACCAAGATCGTATAAAGCCTTGAACTTGTGGTTGCCTATGCCGATTGTGATTGCAAACCTTCTTGGATCTCCTAGCTTTTCCGGTAGAGCTATTGATCTGACTTCATCCTGCAGCTCTGTAATAGACCTTTTCCTGCTAAGAATATCCTTCAAAAATTTTGTGTAAGCCGGCATTTCTCTAAGGGCGTCAGCGAATGGGATGGAAATATTAATGCCTTGAAGAATCTTAACGAAACGCTTGAACTTATCTCAGTAGAGTCAATAGATTTCTTAGTTGGAAATGGAAGAGATTTCACCATTCTCGGAACCAAGTTAGGCTCGAGAGGTGAGAGTACCGGGTCGACACTGGGGTCGACTGATGTCCTCGGCGGGTCGTTACCGACCCTGGTGGGGTGGTTAACTACCCTGGGATTAAGAGGGAGGCTTGGTTTAGAGAACTTACCTATGGTAGGGTCGTTAGGGACCCTCGGAGCCTCGTCATCCTTGTTTGTGGGCTCGTTATTTGCCCTCGCTGGCTCGTTAACGAGCCGTTTGGTGACGTCTTGTTCCTCCTTGTCTTCAGCTTGAACTCTCTCTGGTAGTGTCTTCCCACTTCTGAGGTGTACCGCTGCTATTTGGCCTCTAGGGTTCTCCTCAGGGCGGCCCGGGAGTTGCCCTTGTGGTCTTGGAATCCGTGCAGCTAGGTCCCCTAGTTGGGAATCAACACTCCTCTTCCAAATATCGAAATCTCCCCATCTTTTATCTTGTCGGTTCAGTTTGGCTTGAACATCATCAACTTTGTTGTTCACTCCGTTGATGCTCTCCTTTATCTCCTAAACCCATGATGGCGTCTCTTGATGGCCTGGAGGTCGATATGGTGCAGGCGTCTATCTAGTGGGGGGCCCTGCGTAGTTTTGACTTGTATTCTGATTGCCCCATGGTTGATAGTTGTTCGACCTGTCATTATAATTAGGTTGGTTCCTGTATGGTCCTCTCATATAGTTCATCTCAGCTATTGTCTCAGCGGTTCTAACCTGCTCAATGTTAGTGCAAACAGAAGTACTATGTGCAGAAGAACCACATTCTTGACATGATTGAGAGGATTTCAGAAAACTTACCTGTTTCCTTAGACGGTTGACCTCATCTTGTAAGAAGTGATTTTTAACATCTGGGTCAACTTCATCTCGGTTGGGTACATACAGGCGTTTTTGAGTTTGTGGAGTCTGCTGGGTTCCATACATAGCATCGTAATTCGCCAGTTTATCCAACAATTCCCACGCCTCTGTCGGGTTCATCTCTATAAAACCGCACGCAGTATGCGTGTTGATGCGGTTCTTGGTCTCCGCGTTGATACCCTGGAAAAAGATTTCTTGCAATACATATAAAGGTTGCCCATGAGTAGGGCATTGTCTAAGCATCTCTTTAAATCTTTCCCATGTTTCAACAAACGTCTCATTAGGCAACTGGTGATAAGAGGTGATACGTTTCCTTAACTCCGTTGTCTTAGCAGGAGGGAAAAATTTTGTAAGAAATTGATCATACAAAGCTTTCCAAGTCCTGATAGACTTAGAAGGTAGGCTCTCTAACCAGTTCAGGGCCTTTCCAGTAAGTGACCATCTAAAAGCTTTTAACAGAACATATTCTAGTGAGACACCTTCAGCAGCTATGGTGTCACATAAATCAAGAAAATTTCTAATATGCTCCATAGGGCACTCAGCAGGTTTCCCTTCAAACTGAGCCCTTTTAATCAAGGATATAAATTGAGACTTGATCTCAAAAGGTTTCTCTATCGCAGGAAGCACAATAGGAGATTCTGGCACCCTCAGTTCCGGATGCATGTATTGTTTGGCATTCCTTGGATAGGCGTTTAGCTCTTCTTGCAGTCGAGCCTTGTCAGCTCATTGACGCTCAGCTTCGGCGTCTGCGCCGTCCTTCTCGGCTTTCAGTGCCTCCATCTGGGTCCGGAGGATCTCTAACTCGCGAGCTATCTCTTCTGATGTGGCCATGGATCGGTTTTCTCGGAGTCGACGGTGCAGGGAACGTTCGGGTTCTGAGTAATAACTTGTGTTATCAAACTGAAGCCTTCTTCGTCCTACCGGCATACACTGATAAAACAGACAAAGAAAACAAAAATTAAAAGCAAAAACAGGGTCGGGCTATTCCTGATCCCAAAGATAGACTAACAAACTCGTTGCTTCCCCGGCAACGGCGCCAATTTGTTTAGAGGGTTTTTAATTGACAACAAATAAATTTATAGTCAAAACCCCGCTGAGTACAGCGAAGTCAGGATCGTTCCACAGGAAGCAAGGTTATTCGTCTATCAATCTACTAAAAATCAAACAAAAACAAATAAAAATCACTCACAAGCAGCCTCGTTAACGACGTTGTTAGGGTCGTTAACGAACCACCGAACACAAAATACTTAAACTAACGACCTAATTAAAATCTAAATAAATTCGGTAACGAGGCAAGTACTCAGCAACGAAAATTCACTAGAGATAATTCAAATAAAACAAAGATCTAGGATTCAGGGACACCACAACATAGCCAAGCATAAAAACTCGTAAGAAGATAAGATCATGCCTTTAAACAGATAGAGTTATCAACTTTCGTTGACTTAACAAGTAAATTAACAAACTTTCGCATCCTAATTCACTTAATTGCTTGTTTTGGATCTAAAGCTTGAAACTTTCGTTTTCAAACAATATCAACCTTCAAGTTACTAACTTTCTCTTTCAATCAAGTTAAAAACCTAAATTACCTCAACTTTCGTTTCGGTATAAGCACAACAAACAATTCTCAATCAAAGATAAAAGGCATTCACAACACAATCTTACTCATCAAACATGCTCAATTATGCCGGGCTTAACCCCTACCCTAGAAAAAGAAACTACTCACTAATCATAACTAAGAAACTAAAAATCTCAATTAAGAGAAACATTGAAAACAAAACCAAACTTGAATTAATAAGAAAAATATCGTCTTACAGAGATTCAGAAGAAACCGAAAAACATCAAAATACCGAACCACAATCGCGACCAACGACCCCGGTGATTGTCGTCTACCGAGCCTCCTTGGTCCTCTTCCGATCCGACTTTCTCTCTCGGTCCTTCGAAAATCTCTTCCTAAAAATTCTCCTCTAAAAGCTCCCCCCTTTTCTATGCTAGATAGAAGGGTATTTATACTAAAAAGCTAAAAACTAAAAAGGCTAAAAGATATAGACTTTCCTAAAAAGATAGAAACAAACCCTAAAAGATAGAAATAAAATCTAAAAAGATATTAAGACCCAAAATACATATTCTAATAACCCCAAAAGATTCTAGAAAGATACTCAACCGACACGGAAACAAATTCCCGCTCAGGATCGGTGAATTATAAAATAAATCTTCAATTCTTCTCCTTCGTGGCCTCGTTAACGAGCCCTCACAGCCTCGTTAACGAGCCTGGGCTTTGTTTTCTTCCACACTTCCTCTCGTAATCTTGAGCTCTGACTTCTTCAATCTTGTACTCCTCCGTCTTTTGCTGTAATGCTCCAAATTCAGCTCCATTTAGCTCTTTTCCTCGCTAAAACCTACAAAATTCACAAAATAGCGTAGCTTCCACTCTTTTCATAGAAATATGCAAAACTACCTAAAGATACTCAAAACTAAACCTAAACTAAACAAAACTATACCTAATAAGCAGAGAAAACCTACTAAAAACTATACTAAAAATGCGAACATCACCTTCCCAAGCTGAACTATAAACCGACTTAACACACTAACAATAAATGCTAGATCTGGTCGAGTGCAGACCATAACATACATCTGACTCCCAACTGCACTAACATATGGGACACGAGACATGTACTCTTTCTCCTTAGTAGTTTGAATTGTGTACATTCCTAGCTTATTGTTAGATGCCATTGGAGTATCTATAGGCTTGGCTAAAGACATTACAAACCTGCTTAGTATTTTCCTGATATACCCTTCTTGTGATAGGAAGAGTCTTCTCTTCTTCCTGTCCCTATAGATTTCAACCCCCAGAATCTTTCGAGCAGCACCTAGATCTTTCATCTCAAACTCTGCACTGAGAGAACCCTTCAACTTCTGAATGTCTGACTTATTCTGAGCAGCAATCAGCATATCATCAACATACAGGACTAGATAAATGCGTGAACCACTCTTCAAGTCACTGTAGTACACACAACAATCATAAGGACTCTTGTGATATCCAAGTTGCACCATATAACTGTCAAACCGCTTATACCACTGCCTAGGGGACTGCTTTAGCCCATATAAGGACTTCTTTAACTTGCAAACATAGTTTTCTTTCCTTCGAACCTGGAATTCATCTGGCTAGCTCATGTATATTTCCTCTTCTAACTCTCCATGTAGGAAAGTCGTCTTCACATCTAGTTGCTCAAGTTACAGATCCTGATGTGCAACTATTGCTAGTAACACTCTGATGGAAGTATGTCTGACCATTGGCGAGAAAATCTCATTGTAGTCTACTCCCTCTCTCTAATTGAACCCTCTTGCAGCCACTCGTGCTTTATACTTGACTCTCTGCATCTGACACTCCTTCCTTCTTTCTGTAAACCCACTTGCAAGTAATTATTTTTCTATCAACAGGCAATTTAACAAGCTCCCAAGTCTGATTTTTATGAAGGAACTCCATCTCTTCTCCCATTGCAGCAAGCCATTGTGCTGAATCATTACCAGATATTGCAACCTTGTAGGTTGATTTCTCATTATCCTCCACCTCCTCAGCCACCTGCAATGCATATCCCACCAGATCATCAAACTTGTACCTAGCTGGAGGTCTAATTCCAACTCTTCTAGGTCGGTCTACAACAATGCTCCGATGTTCAATTTCCTCTAAACTTGTCTTTGGTACATTCTCAGACTCATCTGTATCTTGCTCATCGGTAACTGGTGGTGGTAGTTGGTCATCAACCAACTTAAATGCTTGATTCTCGTCTGGACTGAATTGCACCTCCACCTCCTGAACAACAACCTCTTTTCTTGTTGTATCACTGATCTCCTCTCTAGATTTCAGCATAGAACTCTCATCAAATACTACACTTCTGCTCATTATAATCTTGTTGTCAGACCAGATTCTGTACCCTTTCACATGTGTACCATAGCCCATGAAAACTCCCTTCTTAGCTCTTGGTTCTAACTTACCCTCATCTACATGATAATAAGTAGTGCAGCCAAAAATTCTAAGATTTGAGTAATCAGCAGCTTTTCCAGTCCACACCTCATAAGGTGTTTTGCAGTCAATACCTATGTGTGGGCTCCGATTGATGAGATAACAAGTTGTTGAAACTGCTTCTGCCCAGAATCGTCTAGCAAGACCTGCGTTGGAGAGCATACATCTTGCTCTCGCTAAGAGTGTCTAATTCATTCTTTCTGGTACACCATTCTGCTATAGTGTATGTCTGACCGTTTGATGGCGAGCAATACGCTGATCTTTGTAGAAATCATCAATTTCAAATGAACAGGATTCCAGGCCATTATCAGTTCGCAGCCTCTTGACCTTCTTCCCATTCTGATTTTCAACTAGCGTCTTCCACTCCTTGAATTTACTGAATGCTTCACTTTTATGCCTCATCATGAATACCCATGTCATCCTAGAGTAATCATCTATAAGAGACAGAAAATATATGTGACCGCCCAGAGACTCAACACGAGAAGGACCCCAACAATCTGAATGAATGTAATCCAAAGTGCCTTTTGTTGGATGAACTACCTTAGGAAACTTGCTGCGATGTCGTTTCCCAAACACACAATGCTCACAAAACTCAAGACTCTTGGCCTTATGGCCTCTAAGAAGATCTTTTGTTGAGAGAATATGCATTCCCTGTTCACTCATATGAGCAAGCCTCATATGTCATAGCCTGGTCAGATCAGATCCCTGAACTTCAACTGATGCAACAATTGTAGAACCTGTTACTGTTGAACCCTGTAAAACATACAAAGTTCCCTGCTTGACTCCCTTCAGAATCACATCAGAACCTTTACAAACATGTAGACCTCCACCTTCACCTTTGAAACTGAAACCCTTACTGTCTAGCAGACTCAAATATATCAGATTCTTCGTCATAAGTGGAACATGTCCGACTTCTTTCAATGTGCAAAACCTCCCATCATGTGTCCTAAACCTGATTGAGTCAATCCCAACAACCTTGCAGACAGACCCGTTTGCCATAGAGACACTACCCCCATCTACACAGCTATATGTTGTAAACAACTCTCTTTTGGGACATATATGATAGGATGCCCCTGAGTCAAGAAACCATACATCAGCCTGATGTGTGTAATCATCTGCTAGCAAAACAATATCTTCCTCAAAAGTATTTCCACATTCTGCTACTGCTGCAGATCCGGAGTTTGGCCCTTGTTGCTTCTTCTTCTTAGGACAGTCACTCTTCTAGTGACCCTTCTCCTTACAGTAGGCACAGACGTCGTTTGGTAATTTAGGGCTTGATTTCTGCTTGATTTGTCTTTTTCTTGCCCTTCTTACCATCCTTGCTTCCTTTGGCCATCAACCCAGAAGCCTGATTTTTTGTACCTATTACAACAGCCTTATGACGCATCTCTCTAGTGTGAAGAGAAGATCTAACCTCTTCCAAAGTCACAGTCTCTTTTCCACCCATAAAAGACTACACATAATTATCATACGACGGAGACAGAGACACCGACAATAACAAGGCAGCATCCTCATCATCCACCTCTTTATCAATATTATGCAATTCCAACATAATAGTATTCAATTGATCTAGATGGTCTTTAAGAGGCGTACCTTCAAACATGCGCAAGCTGAAAAGGTGCTGCTTTAGCATCAATTTGTTGGTCAGCGAGTTCGTCATGTAGAGGCTTTCCAACTTCAACCATAAACCTGCAACCTTTTCTTGATCCGAAACTGCTATGATGACATCATCAACGAGACACAATATAATCGTTGAGTGAGTCTTCTCCTCCAAAGTAGCATATTCAACGGTAGTTGTATCTGCTCCCTTCTTATCAGATGATAATGGCAACCAGAGACATTGTTGTTTAAACAAAGCCTGCATCTTTATCTGCCACAGACTGAAACTGTTTCTTCTAGTAAATTTATCGATCTTCATCATGGATCCAGATTTCGTTCTCGACGGAATTCGAAACTTGCTCTAATACCAGTTTGTTGTAACAAGAGATCGAACGAGAACAATAAACGAGATCGACACAGAGATTTACATGGTTTGGTAACAATGTGTTACTTACGCCCACGGGCAGAGAAAGTGTATATTATTATAGAGGTTGATTTCATAGTGTACAACAATAGACATTTCAAGAGTTTATATAGAGAATCATGAAACTTATACAAATTATGGGCCGAAGGCCCAAACAGATTATGAGAGGCCCAAACATAATTAATGTTATATTCAAGACATCAACATTAACAATAGTCAAAATAAAGAAAATATATTGATTTTGGTGGTAGGCGAGTCAACCAAATAACTCACGAGTTATGTTGGGGTCGGATATGGGAGGACTATTCTACGAGTGGCAGTAGGTCGGGCATGCCATATTTATTATGTGCGAGTCGGGTTAATATTCCACCAATCCATAACCAACTCATCTCCGATCCTAACTTGAGTTGTGCACATGTAAGCTAGTAGAAAGTGCAGTGGAGATTCCATTATTAAACTAATTGGTCATAGGAAAAAAAAATCATCAAAATTATATAATATTCTATTTTATTCTCAACTTTCAATATGGGAATTTATATTCCAATATGCCCTCGTGAGTGCATGTGAGTTAACACTTGATACTTCGACAATGGGTATTGCATGTGCTGGTATCTCAACTCTTATTTTATAACCAAACGGTCCAAACTCAATCGAAACAAACTGAAAACATTTATAAAATGAACCTAGAACAAGACATGCTCTAATAATATATTAAATTTTGTAGGCCAATAGCCTAGAGGTGGCGTACATGAAAGCCTAATACATACATTCAGTGTGAGACCCGTCCAGTTTGTTTATCAAAACTAGCCAATTGTTCATTAATATTGACCAATTGTTCATCAATACTAACTAATTGTGCATCGAATTTTTGATAACATTGTTCATCAATTTCGAACTTTTTTAATTGTTATTTTTGAACCATATCTTTGTGTATGAATACAATATTATTTAGTTTTTTATACGTACACATAATTATTTTTGTTATACCCCATATTTGTTTATTTATATACTCCTATTTGCTCATTGATATAACCTTGTTTGTTCATTGGTATAACCTTATTTGTTCATTAGTATACTATTATTTGTTTATTGGTATACTCCTTTTTGTTCATTTGTATACCATTGTTGGTCATTGATATACTCTATTTGTTCATGGATATACCCATATTTGTTCATTGATATAACCTTTTTTGTTCATTGATATAACCTTGTTTGTCCATTGTTTGTTCATTGATATAACCTTGTTTGTCCATTGTTTGTTCATTGATATACCCTATTTAATTTGTTCATGGATATACCCCTATTTGTTCATTTATAAAACTTTTTTTCATTGATATAACCTTGTTTGTGCATTGATATATCCTATTTATTCATGAATATACCTCAATTTGTTCATTGATAATCTAGCTTGTTTGTTCATTAATATACACTTATTTGTGAATTGAAATAAACTTATGTTTATGTGTTAATACCATCAATTTGTACAATTAGGACTATCTATTTGTTCATTTTTTTGTGCTTAAAGGCCATCTTTTTTCCTTACTCGTATAATTAGTTTTCACTCGCATACTCATATAATTAGTCTCAATGCACACATATATTTATTTAGTTTTTGTAGTTGTTATACGAATCATTTCTTGCGAGCAAAGTGTTAATATATTAAATATCCAATTCAACTGAGTCAATTACACATGGCGGAATATCAGTTACAACAACTTGTTCATGTCCAGATTAAGATACAAACGTGTGATAAAGTGAGAAACACAACTTTCATGTCTACCTATATGAGCACAACAAAAAGAAACAAATGAAGTGCTCAATATAGTACCTAAATAAGATAAGTTTGGTGTAGAAGCTTGAATGCAAAGGATAATAGATAAAGAGTTTGACTTTACAATAATATGATGTATCTTAAGAGAACGAGCCAACTGCAAGCCGAAGAGGAGTGTTTGTGCCTTAGCTATGTTCGAAGCCCAAGAAGTAGCCACACATTTCACAGCAGCAACACAGACAAATCCCAACAAGTCAAACAAGACAATACCGAGACAGGTGATAGCGGTGAATATGGTCGTGCAAATTATGGATATGCAAAAGAATCCAAACTTAACTAAGAACTGTAGTCTTTAGGAAGTCTGTGTCGAATCCACATGGAGACAAATTGATCGTTTATATGAATTTTATGTCAAACGAGTAATAAAGGGGTTTTGTGTTTGTAACTAGTCTAAGCATGCAAAACTAGCAAAACAATAAAAGGTTGTGATTAACAAGATTTGGGAAGATAGCTTAGGTAAACAAATATCCATAATCGTATGACAAGTTGATCCTTGATTTCAACTCAATATCACATGCAATGAATTTTCCAATTCCTTTCCAATTGTAACTAACAACACGACCAGATACTATTAGATCTAACTAATTAAACAACCATGAAATCATCAATGATTTAGTTTAATAGCACATTAAGGATATGAATATAGTTGGATACAATTCTAGCATAAAACAATCAGCTTTTACCCTAGAGTGAATCAAATCTCTTCTGTATAAGACAAGCACAACCAGATACTAGTACAATACAGTTGCTACTTTGAAGTAGAGATTTTCAACCAGTACCACTCTAGATCTAGCAATAGATCCAATAATAACAAACCCTAGTTGATCAGGCTAGAAACTGTTGAAATAAATCATAAACATTCAATCAATAGATAAGATTAAATCCAAGCAATAAATAAGGAATTATAAATCTCACAACTTTTATCAAAACGATGCTTCAATTGTTTGACTAAGCACAATGACTTAGTTCTCCACAGAAATTATGTAAAACATAGAATGAAAAGGATGAGAATGAGAATTCAGAGTTCCTTTTCTTCAAAACCCAAATATAAAGTAGGAAACTAGGTCTAAAACCCAAAAACACGAAAGATATAATCCTAATATAAGATTACTAGGACATAGAGCAAGTCGGCGATTTGATTCTCGCATACAGGAAAAGGCGGCGCCTTCTGCGAGCAACACTCTTCAACAACACGTTTTCTTGGTTCGGGATTCAGGTGACACTTCGGGGGATGTTTTGACCTCCTTAAAGTTGGACTTTGGACTTAGAGTAAAACATGAATTGTAGCTCTTTGAATTATCTTTCCGATGATATAAAAATCAACATCATCAGACCACTATAGCTTCTGAACAAACCCTCGCAAGACAAAGGTGTCGAACCAACAACTCCAATGGATGGCCCGAATTCAAGCATTCTTTCCCCAATTTCCATTTCTTTCACAATTGTTCACTTCAGACCTGTAAAACAACATATAACAAGTTCAAAAACCCAAAATTCCTAGACACTATAATAACTTAGAGAAACTAACTAAAACTACCTAAAAACAACGCAAACGAAACGGAAACATGCACCCTAAACACTACCTATATGCAGGCTATCAACTGACATCAAAACAATTAGTTTTGTCTCACAGACGACTAATTATGATGCACATACATATATTAATGCATATAATTTCGATACACATTCGTCCATTTTTCATGTAGAAGCAATAGATTTTTGATGCACAAGCAATAGTTTATTTATGCACCAAATCACAGTTTTGATGAACAAAATCACAGTGTAAAATCACAGTGTTGACGAACAATCTGGGCCCGCGTCCTATTTCCGTTTATATGAACAAAATCACAGTGTTGATGAACATATATTAATGCATACAATTTCGATAGATATTCGTCCATTTTTTATGTACAAACAACAGATTTTTGATGCACAAACAATAGTTTATTTATGCATAAAATCACAGTTTTGATGAACAAAACCACAATGTAGATGAACAATATGGGCGTGCATCCTTTGTCTGTTTTTTTTCAAAAATACGCGAATAATCGCCAAAAATTCGCCAGTGCTGTTTTTTTACCCTTCTTAAGTAAAATGATTAGCGCCTTTGATTTTTCTCCATCCAACTGTTCTTGTTCTTTCTTATTTTACACATGGATGCCCATTCGCACCTGAACTGGACCCTTATGTATAAGCATAATATTAACAAGAGAGCTAGTAAGAAGTAATCAGACCTGTAATATCCGAAAATAGAAGTCACTGAATAGGTACTCCAAATTCATTGACCAAGTAAATGATGATGTTTATTGACACAACTTTTTATTTTATTAATATTAGTTTAATGGGATCCATCCTAAAATTTATTGACCATAGGAGGATTAATCCACTGGACATATTAACGGTAACCCATCTTTGGTGAAAACTCCGAGTCAGTGAACTAGCCAACAAAGCGCACAAATCAAGTAAATCGGCTTGCACCGATCGGCTCAACCTAATAGTAGGGAGAATGGTGAGAATCACAAGTGCATACACAACTCCCCAAGCAATGAGTGCAAATAGACGGGGATCCATTAATTAACTCAAATACGTAGCGTCGTACGTCGCGAGTACGTACGACGCGAGTACGTACGTTTGTGTTCTAACTTCTAACACTGCTCTTGGATTTGAGATCAATCAATTTATATAGATAGAAGAAGCTTGTGAAAAAAGTAAATCTACTCGATATGAATATATATTCCCTTCCTTCTTCTATCCAATATTTCCTAAACTTCTATCCAATATCTTGCAACGTGATATATTTGGAAAACTATTACTTTAAAAGGAAATATATAAATCCTGTAAAATATTTAAAAATTACTCAATAAATAAAATCTAACAAATCAATAACCGAACTAAATAATAAACCAAGAGCAAATACCTAGCTAGAAGATATGCATATTTCGACTTAATATATTCTTAGGTAATTAAGATGAGCGCGTCTCATATTTACGAGATAATTTTACTAAAAAATTATATATTTCTATGATATTTATTTAAAATACTAAATATATTTATATAATATTATAATAAATTATGCAATATATAAAACATTTTAGATTATACTCCATATTTTAATTGAATATATTTTTAAATATTTTTCTATTATTTGTGGAGATCTTGTCCAAATTTAGATTGAAATTATTAAAATATTAATTTTATTTTTTATTAAATATTTTTAAATAATATTTTCATTTTTTAGACACTAATATGTATAAAATACTTGGTTTTTTTTATAAAGATAATAATATTTAGGATAGGTTATCTACAAAGCATAACATAATTTATTAAAAAACAATTAAAGTTAATTTATTAAAATTATATATTAGGGTTCTTATCTTTTTCTCTATAATAATAGGAATGTTTGAAAATATGAAAAATACAATATAAAGATTAGTATAGAAGAGAACATTGTCCTCAACTTAAGAGATAAAATTGAGAGAAAAATATCTATTTATTACTTTGCAAAATTCAATCCATCTATGAAGTTGTTTTCCATACTAAAATTACATAATGGATAAATAAAATATAAAGGAAATTAATGTATATGAAAATTTACAAAATTCAATGTATTAATCAACCTATCATCCATATTAAAGTTGTTTTCCATACTAAATTTACATAATGGATTAAATAAAATATAAAGGAAATTAATGTATATGAAAATTTACAAAATTCATTGTATTAATCAACCTATCATCCATATTAAATTATAAAAAAACATAGAGATAAAAAAATTAAATATAAGGTGGGGCTAGATAAGAAAATATATTAGGGTACAACAGATTTGGCGCAAATTTTGCGCCACGTGGATAAAAAAATGTAAGGTGGATGTAACCTCACCTAAATCTACCCTAATACATTATAAAATGGAACCCAAGTCCGTTGTAAAATTTGCGCAGCGTGGCATTTTTTATTAAATTAATATGAAGTTATATTTTAATAAATTTTGTAACAACTTATAAGTATTCTTCCTATATATACTAAATAGATAACATGTTTATATAATTTTTTATGTATATAATTTTCTATATATGGATTATGTATTAGTTTACTACAATAGAGAATATATTTATATAATTTTTATATACATAAATTCCTATGAGATGATATTTTCCATATTAATTTAATACTTTTATCTCTTAACAATAATATATTTTTTTAATCTTTTAACAAGGCTTGAGCTCCAAGTATAAAATTTATATCTATATAATGATATAATTTCAATTTTTGAATAATAAATTTTGTTATATTGATATATTTTTATTTTGAGAAAAATATATAGGTTTATGTTGATGACTAAGATTATTTGTAAATTTCAAAAAAAAATCAAATTTTTATATTAAATTAATAAAAATAGATTTTCTTTATCTTTTTATGCATTTATATTAAAGATTTTTTCTTAAATAAATGTTTTATAAAAAAACAAAAATTTACAAATCTTGATGAATACTTGCTTAAATTGAATTTTGATAAAAATTTATATTACATTTTTCTTAATATATTTTTTATTTTATTTATGTAAATATAGAATATTTTTTTATCTAGTCCCACTTTACATTTAATTTTTTTTATTTCTATGTTTCTTTTATGTTAGTGGAAACGGCCTAGATTGCTTTCCAGGATCCCTCGGAGGAACTTTAAACATGCTAGTTGAGTTTGTCAGAAACTGTTTGTTGAGCTCTATCAATGCATTTGTCAGAAATTAACTGTTTGTTGAGCTCTATCAGGGAAACTGTTTGCATGACACAATGTGTCATGACACAATGAATATAATAATAATAAAAGAAGAGAGAGAAGAGAAAAAGTAGAAAAAATAGGTAGTAATGGCGTTTTTTATTTTTTTTTATTTCAGCTAAGGGTAAACCAAACCTATAGGATCGGATTTAGATTTGTATCACATATGGGTTATTTTGTATGGGCTTTAGGTTATTGGGCTTAGGTAAAATCAAATGGGCTTACATTATGAATAAATAATGGTCCTAATCAATAATAGTATATGGGCTTATATTTTACTATCAGAAATAGTATATGGCCTAATATAACAAATAGTCCAAATTCATTAACATATATCATATATTCAGATCTATATCAAACTCGAGTACAATATCAAAACTCGATGAAGAAAATCCAGATCTGAGAAATGGTGGAGCACTCGGGTAAGCGGTTGTCGTCGTCGGCTACGATGGACGAGGGGTCGATTCATGCTCTTATCTCAAGCTGGTCGTCATCTTCGATCTCGTCGCTCACTCTACTATGTAGATATTGGGAAGAGGTGCTGCGAGAAAGGACACAAATCTGGGTTATTCATAATCGATGAAATCCCGGTATCATCCCCTTCATTCTTATGTGATAAATTTTGTAGTGAATGATTTTTTTTCTATGAATTGAACAATAAGTTGTATTTGAATTCAATTTGATGATGTCTGCTAGCATATGAACGCGATTTTGAATTTATAATTGCCAAATGGTTTTTTCTCGATAGATTGTGTTTGGGGATAATGAAATTTCAATTTTCCTAGTTTTTCTGGTACTTAAAGAAGATAAAATACAAAAAGAAAGGAAACGAGAGAGAAAATCAGATGGATTAGGGTCAATTGATGAATCATGATTTGGAATTGGATGTTTAAGCTGGTGGTCTTTATGAATTGAGGGAATACAGTTTGCAGTGTTGATGTCTTGTGCTTGATCACATCCTTTTTTGCCTTGTTGAAACATGATGAGAAAACAAATACAATAAGAGAGTTATTAGTTGTAGTGATGATTTTGTGTGCCATTAGGAGTAGTTTTTGTACCTCAAGTTTTAAGAAATATGCAATCAAATTTCATAGTTCTATTTGGTGTAGATCTCATGCAATGGTATTAGTGCTATGGCATTGGTATGTATATGTTTACCATTGGAAAAAAAACAAGTTTGACACTAACACATAATTGTCAACAAGAGTAAATTTCCTTTTAGTTTTTCCTTGCTTGAGAATCATCTCAAGCACCAGAAATCAAAAGGTGTTGTTTGTGTTTGTCAAACACATGAAATCAAAAGACAATGCAGCATAACATAGCAAATTAGAATCACAAGCAATATCCATAGCCAAAACACCTAAAATTATAACCATAAAAGGGTTGTTATTGCCCATATAGTAGTATCATACAAAACCATCAAATTGTTTCATCCAAACCACCATAATTACCATCCCCCAACCAACATTGTTCAACCAAATATCCTCCCAGCAAAACCATCAAAAAAAAAAGGTCTTCCATCCATCCAAACATGCAACCATCATAGTCTTAAAAAGAACCTTCAAACATGTCAACAAAATAACTTAGAACCGACAACACCAACACCTTACCTTCTCATCCTCAACATCTTCTTCGCCTTTGTGGCCTCCTCAAGCGCCAGCACCTCGTCCCTCATGTACTTCTCCACTGCACGGTGCTCAGCCTTCCTTTTCGCGATTATCTTCTGGCCAGTTTGATTGGAGATTTGGTGAGCGTGCTGAAGGAGCTCGCGGACATTGTACGACTGCTTTTTCCTCCCTAAACAATAGGGACACTGGAGGTTGCCATCCTTCCTCCTTATCTTATCCTTGCCTTGAACCAGCAAGTCGTATGGCCCATCGGGCTTGTCCACATAATCATCGATGTCTGAGATGTCTAAGTCTGTTGCTTCGGACTCAACATCCGCAAGCTCCTCTTCTGCATGGGACATGATCGCTTGTAGCTGAGACACCTTCTCTTGTGCCTTGAGGAATGCCTCATGTGCGTTGAACAACTCCTCTTGAGCCTTAGCCAGTTCAGCAGATTCCTTCGACATCTAAACAAAAAACGTGTACATAGAAAATTAGTAAAGCAGGGACTAAAACAAATGAAAGTTGTGCTATATGGAAATAATGAGTATTTTTTACAAATTAGTAATGTACAACCTATGTTTACATCAATTGACCAATATTTTGCTTATTTACCCAATATATCAACAATTGATCTATTTTTTACAAATTAGTAATGAAAAAAAAGAGTGACATTTGACCCATATTTTCATGAATTGACCAATATTTTGATTATTTACCCAATATATCAAAAATTGACCCAAAATTTTTCTTATTTAGAAAAAAACACCTTTCTAAGAATTTATAAAAATGATTGCCCTATACTTTCCTTATTTACCAAAAAAGGACCTTTCTACGAATTTATAGCAACAAGGGAACCATACTTTCCTTATTTAGATGACAATCCACCCATGTTTTTCACATTTGAATTAAGAACTGATTTTAACCGCTCATGGTTCAGTTGATTTCAGATTTAGAAAACAAACATAGAGGATGTAACCAACCTAAACAAAATCAAGAAATCATATCCACATCCACAAGCCATTAACGACAAATAGTATAGCCCTAGATCAGAGAAACAACATGCAAAGGAAGGACATTCTCATAAACCCTAGATTTGAACCTTGTATCGTCTCCACTTCGAACACAATCGACTACAAAGACCCAAACCCTAAACACAATCAAGCTTATGACAGTCTCAATCGAATGATCAAATAAAGCCTTTGGAACTCAATCGACTACAAGACCTAAACCCTAAACACAATCAATAAACAAAATCAACATCCAACAGCCTCAAAGGACAACGATTTTAAACTAGATTTAAAACAAAATCGCATGCAACACATGAACATGTCAATTGATGTATTAAAGACCCAAACCCTAACCCAATTTATGCGTGTATAAAAACAAAATCGATTCACACCAAAGGGAAGAGGAAGAAGAAATCGACCATGCCAAGAAGGGTTGAAGAGAGTACCTTAATTTCTGTTCTAGTCTTGAAGAGATTTGCTCCTTGTACACAACAGAGGAAGAAGCGGATGAAGTTGAAGAGAAGAAGCGGATGAAGTTCAATTGTTCAAGAGAAGTTGATGAGAAGTTGAAGTGACATATCTCAGACAACTAGTCCTCCTTTCTTAACGCGGTTAATTTTAGGAATTTACTAAATTAATTAAATGAAAATATTAACCGACGATTCAAATTACCACCCTAGTTATCCACAATATTGGGTTGGGCCCCCCGTTTATACTAAATCCCAATTATGCGGGCGGGTTTTGAGAAACCGGGTTCGAATTAGTGTTTCCATAATAGAGAAAATTAATACTAAGTATGTTGTTATGGTAACGAAATCTTTGGGTAAATTAATTTTAATAAATATTATTAATTTATTAGGGAACATATAGAACCTATTGATTTTTTTAGTCAATGCTAAGTAAAGCCTTGTTTAATTTAATGCTTATTTTACCTACCACCTTGGTTATAATAAATATAAACCCTAATCTTTATTAGTTTAGTATTTGAAATTTGGTAATTGCCATTATGATTTTTTTTTGGTAGAAAGTACTTTATGATTTTTTTCATGACTATTGAGGATCTATCTACCAATAACAAACCTTAGTTTAGTATTCCAAATATGTTAATTTATGCAATTTTAGGGTGATTTTAAGCACTTTAAGAAAGTTGTCACTATCATCCTATACCATATCTATAATTTGATATAAAGGAACCAAAGTAAATTACGAGTATTGTACGAAATAAAAAGATAGGATTTAAGGGGTAACTTCAAATTCATTAAGAAAAAAGAAAGACAACAATATGCACTCGAGGAGTGCATTTAGGGAATGAAAAAAAAGCACAACAACAACAAGACAACATTGAAGTGCATGTTTCCCCTAGACTAGAATCCTACTCGAGATCGATCTTCGGTATTCCATCGTCATCAGCTGGGAGGGTCTTCTTCCTTCCAGACCTATGAGCCGATTTGGACCCGCTCAGAGGTGTAGATGCATCTAGTGGCATCAGTCGTTTTGGTGTCACCTGGCCTCCGGGTGCGGTAAATACTTGATACTCTTGTTCGAAGAGCATTAGTAGATCCACCAAAGGTGGATCCTCCGTTAGGACCTTCCTCGTGTCAGCCGCAAGCCCCTTGCGTAGAAGTCGAACATAGAACATCCTGGTTTGGATGGTGAGGTTGTTGACTATTGATTGCGCCTTGTCGAACATGGACAAGAGGCCAGTTTCAGAGATTGGAGTGGCGGGCACTTCTTCAAGAGCCTGGGTGGCGACAAGGGGGGGTTCTTGGGCTATTTTCCGCCATTTTCGTGTTGTGGTAGTGATAGTGGAGGATTCTAAATGAGGTGTATTTATAATAGAGCGTTTAGTAATAATGATTGTGGAAAATTTAAATCAGCCAATACAAAATTAATCTTGTGGTTCCGAGGCATTGATTGCACCGATTAAAAAAACAGGATATTTAATTAAACAAAAAGCATGCTACAAAGTTGGATTCGAAAAGTTTTTTTTTTGTTTGATAATCAAAGCCAACTTTAATTGCTTAGAAGATCAGCTTCTACAATGTTAATCAAATAAAGGTTTTTGACGATTTGGTGTATAATGCAATAATTTAAGATTATCTAGGGGATATATATGTAATATTCCAAACCCATGCATCGTTCAAATATATGCATTCAAAATAATGTTACACTTTTGTGTTTTCGATTAAATGATATAAAAATTATTATTAGGGAACATTCAAATAAGTAAAATATATGCATTCAAAATAATGTAACACTACTAGTAAGTATATATAAAAAAACATGTATGTATTTCCAAAAAAAATAAGAGTATAAGATACTTAAAATAGGAGGGTTAGGGTTTAGGGTATCTTATACCATACACATGTATAGCACTTTCTTATAAGAAGGGTCGATTCTAAATGAATTTAGCACTTTGTTATAAGAATGTTCGATTCTAAATGAATGTAACACTTTGTTATAAGAATGATCGATTCTAAAGGAATATATCGCTTTACGAGAGGAATGATCGATTATAAATGAATGTAACACTTTGTTATAAGAATGGTCGATTCTAAAGGAATATATCGCTTTACGAGAGGAATGATCGATTCTAAATGAATGTAACACTTTGTTATAAGAATGGTCGATTCTAAAGGAATATATCGCTTTACGAGAGGAATGAACGACTCTAAATGAATGTAACACTTTGTTATAAGGATGATCAATTCTAAATGAATGTAACACTTTGTTATAAGAATGATCGATTCGACAGGAATATATCGCTTTCCTATAAGAATGAACGACTCTAAATGAATGTAACACTTTGTTATAAGGATAATCGATTCTAAATGAATGTAACACTTTGTTATAAGAATGATCGATTCTAATGGAATATATCGCTTTCCTATAAGAATGAACGACTCTAAATGAATGTAACACTTTGTTATAAGAATGATCGATTCTAAATGAATGTAACACTTTGTTATGAGAATGATCAAATTCAAAGGAATAAATCGCTTTCTTATAGAGTGTAACAATCTATTCCATTAAACCCTAAACCCTAGACCCTAGACCCTAGACCCTAAAACATAGACCCTAAACCCTAGACCCTAAACCCTAAACCCTAGACCCTAAACCCTAAACCCTAAACAACTGGATCTAGATTGAAATGATCTATTCTAAATGAATGTAACACTTTGTTATAATTAAGAATGATCAACTTGAAAGAAATATAACACTTTCTTATAAGAATGATCGAAACGAGAGGAATGTATCGTTTCTAGAGTGTAACGATTTCGTATAAGAATATATGATCGATTATAGAGTGTAACGATTTCACATAAGATCATAGAATGCCCCTGAATTCATCAATTGTTATTTAATTCTTGTTTGGAACATTTAAATTAATATTAATGTATTTTTTCAATTAAATCAAACGCTTCGACTTCATTATAAAACAAAAAATGTTTGTATAAAAATCGATTGCCAATGCGGCACAATTGGTCCAGGTACGCGCATATGCTAGTGAGGTTAGTGGTTCGAAACGGGGCAATTGAAAGCCACCCTTTTTTTGTTTTTTTCTCTCTCTTGAGAACTTATACGGAGTACTTCTCAATCAACAATGAGATCGACCAAATTGGAAAATTCAAAGAGCGTTAATTGCAAATGTGACTACACGGATCTGGGAAATTTAAATAGTAATTAATTACAATTGGGCATTCAATTAACGAGGCAATTATTGCACTGTTTTAATGCAGTTGAGGTTGATGACGTTTATGTTGGTAAGGCAAAACTTTAATTTTTTTTTTGGTAAAAAAAGAGGGCTATTTTTGCCCAGAGACAAAACTTTAATTAATTTTTTAGTAAACAAAATGTAACACTTGTTCACTACTACTAACTTTAATCAATGTTTGAGAGAGTGATTGTAAACTTTAGAGATATATATCATTCATCATTAATTAGGTAAATAGAATACTATGATAAAAAATTATAGTATTTTATTAGCGCT
Source organism: Fallopia convolvulus (assembly GCA_964016875.1). Lineage (NCBI taxonomy): Eukaryota > Viridiplantae > Streptophyta > Magnoliopsida > Caryophyllales > Polygonaceae > Fallopia > Fallopia convolvulus. The sequence continues at coordinate 22,602,735 of OZ024737.1, read as the reverse complement.
TTCTTATTAGAAGGATCGATTCTAAATGAATGTAACACTTTGTTATAAGAATGTTGGATTCTTATAAGAATGTAACACTTTGTTATAAGAATGATCGATTCTAAAGGAATATATCGCTTTCTTATAAGAATGAACGACTCTAAATGAATGTAACACTTTGTTATAAGAATGATCGATTCTAAATGAAAGTAACACTTTATTATAAGAATGATCGATGAACGACTCTAAATGAATGTAACACTTTGTTATGAGAATGATCGATTCTAAATGAATGTAACACTTTGTTATGAGAATGATCAAATTCAAGGAATAAATCGCTTTCTTATAGTGTAACATCTATTCCATTAAACCCTAAACCCTAAACCCTAAACAACATGATGTAGAGTGCAACGATCTATTCGAAATGAATGTAACACTTTGTTATAAGAATGATCAATTCTAAATGAATGTAAAACTTTGTTATAAGAATGACCGATTCTAAATGAATATATCGCTTTCTTATAAGAAAGAACGACTCTAAATGAATGAAACACTTTGTTATAAGAATGATCGATTCTAAATGAACGTAACACTTTGTTATGAGAATGATCAAATTCAAAGGAATAAATCGCTTTCTCATAGAGTGTAACAATCTATTCCATTAAACCCTAAACCCTAAACCCTAAACCCTAGACCCTAGACCCTAAAACATAGACCTAGACCCTAAACCCTATACCCTAAACCCTAGACCTTAAACCCTAAACTCTAAATGAATGTAACACTTTGTTATAAGAATGATCGATTTGTAAAGGAATATATCGCTTTCATATAAGAATGAACGACTCTAAATGCTTATAACACTTTGTTATAAGAATGATCGATTCTAAAGGAATATATCGCTTTCATATAAGAATGAACGATTCTAAATGAATGTAACACTTTGTTATAAGAATGATTGATTCTAAAGGAATATATCGCTTTCATATAAGAATGAACGACTCTAAATGAATGTAACACTTTGTTATAAGAATGATCGATTCTAGAGTATAACGATTTCACATAAGATCATAGAATGCCCCCATAATTCATCAATTGTTATTATAATGAATTGTATAGAACATATAAATTAATATTGATATATTTATTCAATTAAATCAAAAGCTTCGAATTTAGCATAAAACAAAAAATGTTCGTATAAAAATCGATTGCCAATGCGGCACAATTGGTCCAGGTACGCGCATATGTTATTGAGGTCTAGCGTTCGAAACGGGGCGAGCGAAAGCCACCCGTTTTTTTGATTTTTTTCCCTCTCTTGAAGCCTTATTGTATACAATGAGAAGAAATTAGCTCGACCAAATCCAAAGAGCATTAATTTTTTTTTCTCTCTCTTGAAGCCTTATTTAACGAGGCAATGATTGCACTGTAATAAATTTAAAAAAGCAGAATACAAGGATCGATGTTGATTTATTAGACTCCATTTACCATTTTTTTTTCAAAATATGGCATCAGTCGTTATTTAGGTTAAAGGCAAGGAGTGCCCTTTTTGACATTTTTCCCATATAAGGTCCTACTTATTAACAAATCAATACAATTAATATAAGATGATGGAAAAAATGTATATAAATAACATGATAAATTCTTATCCATGTTTTTATACTATTTTTATACATGTTTTTATAATATTTTTCAAAAAAATGTTTTTATAATATAGGATAGAAAATTTCATTATTAAACAATCTTTTATTTTTGGATATGATAGATAGGAAGATCATTAGATTATTTTTTTATGCTATCATACTAAACATGAATAAATTCTTATCCATATTTTTATAATATAGGATAGTTATTTATTTTCTAACAAAGCCATATTGTATATACATTATATCCTAAATGTTTGTATAGTTATTTTTTTCTCACAAAACCCTATAGTATTTATTTACATTTAAAATAAACGTTTTGTATGATTATAGTTTTTTTTTCAATTACAAATAGATACCCTAAAGTGATGAACCATAACTAGACATGTCAAAACTTGATCCGACCCGAAAAACCAACCCGACCCGTCCAAAGTTTTTTTGGTTTAAACCCGACCTGAAAATCAATGGGTCAAGAGTAACCTGAACCAGGTCAACCCGGAAAAAACTGGGTTGGGTCACCAACCCGTTGGGTTGACCCGGCCAACCCGATAAAGTACTATTTCAAATAAAAATTCAATATTTTATAATAAATTTTGTATAAAATTATTATTTTTTATTATTAAATAATATTTTATATAATATAATATTGATTATTTTAATAAATATAAAGATAAAGGTTAAAAAAATTGATGATCATGACCCGTTGGATCAACCCGAACCCGTACCAAACCCGTAACAACCCGGTCCATATGAACCCGGAAATTTTACGACCCGACGAACCGTGACCCGTTTTGACTCGAACCCGATTGACCCGAACCCGAACCCAACCCGCCCGACCCATTTGACAGGTCTAACCATAACCTGCACGTTTTGAATCTCTTTATTTACATATAAAATAAACGTATGGTATTTATTTACATATCAAATAAACCCTAAACGTTATGAAATCATGTAATATGAAAGCAAATAACGCTTGCTTATTCTTAATCGTCTCTTGTTCTACCAAAAAAAAACATCGTCTCTTGCAATTCTCCTACAGGATGCAATGATGGGTCTAGGGTTCCGTCTGCAAAAAGCAAACGGTGGAACGGCGCCCTTTGATTGGGTTTGGTTTTCTCAAGGCATTCTAAAAAAGAGAGCATTGATGGGGTTGGTGGATTCAAGACGCGTGCTAACCCTGGGTAATTATGGGAGTTTTCTTTTGAAAATTGGGGTGGATGGGGTTTATGTTTTCATGGATGCAGTAACAATAGATTGTTTCTCCTCCGACTGCAGGTAAGTTATTTGAGTGATATCAGAGCAACCCTAAAACTTGTTTGTACTCGCAATATTTCAATCGGGCTTTATCTTCCTATCAAAACCCTAAACCCTAACCCTAAAATTGTTGTGTGTTCTTGCTTGGAATGTTGATTGCATGTGGTTTTTTCATGTTTGTAGTTGCTCCATTTTGTTGCATGAACTTAGATTAAGTCCTTTTAAGCCTCCCATCAGATCTATAGATTTTTTGTATCTTTTGAGCTTTTTGTATCTTGTGGTGCAAAAATATTGTTTTTTTGGTTGCCTGGTTGATTTTGATTTTAGTAAAAGACATGGATCTTCATGGTTCCTCATCAAGTACGAGATCTCCCCTAAGAGAAACCCATGTGTATTGTAGATGTCATCCACCATCAATTGCATCGCTTAGGGTTTCAGGGTCACCAAGAAACCCTAACAGATTGTTCTACAAATGTGACCACTGTAATTTTTTCCGATGGTATGACGAGTCAAATGGGGTATTCGACGGTCAGGTTTCACGTACCTCTCAAACCCAAATTGCTTCCAGAGATGATATAGAGGAATTGAAGAATGACGTTAAAGAGATCATCTTATTTTTACATTGTCTCACCAAAGTTGCGGTTGTAATGTACTTCATACTAGTGGTCATTGTGTTGCAGTAATAAGTACTATGAATTGTTGTATGAATGTTGGTCATTTTTGTGTACCCTAAACAATTTTTGTAAACGTTTGTTGTTAGTCCCGTTCATTACGATATCGTTTCTTTTGACGTAAATGTTTTTTCCTTGGTCGTTTTTTCTATGAAGTCGATCATATGAAAGTATATTGGGCTTTTGCAATTCAAAAGCTTTCATAACATAAATGAACTAGTATCTTGTTGGGCTATAAACCAACCACACCATCCGATACTCAACAAATGCTTCATATCAAACAAAACAGATATACTATATCACATGGTGGCTTGAACCCAAATGCAACATGTCAATTTTAATCCAAGCTGTGATAATCCAAATGAAACACATGGCTGACTTAGTGTTTGCAGCAATAAAATATACCCCAATAGCTAGACCCTAAACCAAAATATCAAATCCACTAAAATAAAACTTGGAATGGAAAACTTGAAAACCATCTCTATTGATGCTGGCCATATGTATAATAAAATGCATCAGGAGCAAGATTGGAGCCTTGATGGATAATTTGAAATGGTGGCAAGTGTTGTGTTGGAACCTACCATGAGAATAAGACAACTATTAGAAGTGAATTATAAGTAAGATATGTTGGCAGTTGTAAGTAGACAAATATGGAGCAAATTATAAGTAAACCAACCCTTACTAATATTGGGTGGATGGGTTGGACTTGTTGTTGTTGAGTTCCTTTGCCACGATTCCAATATTGAGGTGTGTCATTTCCAAACCCTTTCGCCTAGATGCCAATCGACCCTTTCCCCTTATATCAATAGGATCACGCACAACCTCCTCCACATTGGCCGAGCTGCTAGCCTCAATCACAGTATGATCATCGATAGCACGGCGTTTACGGTACTTTCCCCCAATGTTGCCAATGGGCTCATAAGGTAGTCCTAAACGGTTACAAGCACGATGAACTTTGCCTTTCATATCCGCTAGAGCTCCCGTTATAATAGAACACAGCTGATCATTCGTCATTGAGAGAGTAGCAATGGCCTCGAAATCAGACTTCATGGACTCATACCTTTCCATCTCTTCCGGCTTCATCGAGTCCAAAGAATAGTAGGGAACCGGTATCTTCAAGTGCTGTCTTGGCAAGTCCTTCCTCCACCGATCGAGTACATACTTTTCAGGAACAAACCTTACTTCCTCCACTATGTAGACGACAAGCGTGTGGGAGCACATAATTCTTGTGAACTCAAACTTTTTGCAAACACACTTGACGTCACGTGTGTCGGGATCATAAGACACCATAAATATCCTACGTTTGGGAACATTACCCGTCCACCATCGGACCATAATGTCATACACTTTGATTTTGCCAACCTCTTTCAAGCCCTCCTTCGTTGCATGTGTAATCTTTCTCACTTCGTCTTGAAATTCTTGTAACTTCATCGTGGTATACACCTTTTGGAAGACACTCTCAAACTCATGATCAGTACAACAATGGAGTGGCTTGTGTATGGAATCAAAGGATGCCTTCTCCTCAGCCATGGCACGCTTGCCCATTGCCATTCCATATTGCTTCACAAACTCTTGTAGGGATGTGTTACCATTAACAAACCCTTTGAAAAAATAATTCATGCCCTCACTCCTTTGGGTAGTCGACATTCCAGTCCAAAAATCATTTTTGAAGTAAATTGGAGCCCACTTTTTCCTATTATCGAACATGATCTTGCACTAATTACTCCTTTCGAGTCTAAATTCAGAAACCCATTCTGCCCATTTTGCCTCAAATTCGGCCACACTGTATGAGAAATGCAATACCTTATGCAATCCACTTGAAATGTGAGTCCATCCACCGACATCTTTTATTTTCTCCAAGTGCTTCTTAGCATTCCTCATGACATGCCACAAGCACCATCTATGTCTTGTATTGGAAAACACCTCAACAATGGCATTTTCTACAAGAAAAACAAAAGGAAAAAATAGTTAGTTTGAATGATCAGATTTTTGCAAGAAACACCTCAACAACTGTCAAAGGTAATTATAGGATACTTACTCATAGCTTTGCATTGATCGGTTATTATGCCCTTTGGTGGTTTGTTATTCATGCTTTTGAGCCAAGTTTTAAACAACCAAATGTAATTCTCGGCATCTTCACTCCCCAACAATGCAGCCCCTATTACAATTGATTGGCCATGGTGATTAACTCCTATGAACGGAGCAAACGGCTTTTTGTATCTATTTTTGACATATGTGGCGTCGAAGGATATGACGTCCCCAAAGTCTTTACAAGCTGCCCTAGCACGTCCATCAACCCAAAAAACATTCTTCAATACACCATTATCCGTTGTATCAAAACTGTAGAAGAAGTTTGAGGAGTTTGCCATCATGGTTTCAAAGTAATCTCTCATTGTAGCAAAATCTCCCTTCCCAAGTTTCAATCTTCGTTCCGAACTGATTGCATTCCTACAATCTCTCTCAGAAAATGGGACTTTGTTGTGACCCCCATATCTGGCCACAAAGGAGTTGTAGTTCTTCGCCACCGGAACACCATCCCTATCATTATCCAGCAATATAATCCTATTCCCTCCACTTATGTGCCTATACCTAGGCATGAAAATTGAGTTTTCTGGGTTACATTCATGGTTGTGCTCAAGTTTTACGGAGCTAATTCTCCACGAGGTTCTATCAACACACGCATATGCATTAACCGTAAATGTGCAACTGCATCGAGTGTTACCTACAGCCTTTGCAGGATTTTTAGATTGCGTTTGACACTCACCTTCTTTAGAACATACTATCCTCAACCGTATATATTTAGCATACTGATCTGTGATACTCTCTACCTCGGATGCATCTTTACTAGAAGAAGAATTCCTAATCTGTATATGGAATCCCTTCGACTTGCCATAGTCATGCATAAATCGCATTAGCATTTCACAAGAGTCGAAAGTCATATCAGGACAAGGCTCAGTGAAATTCTCGACTTCAACATCTTGTTCTCCAACCACGTTTTCAAGATCTTGTTCTCCAACCACAGCAAAATCACCATTCTCAAGAGTTAGGTCCACAACATCATCATTGATTCTTTCATCTAGATCTTCCACATCCTCTTGACTTGAATCATCACTGTCGTCTAATTCCATCAATGGAAAATCATCTTCATTGTAACTCTCCACAAAATCGGTATTTAAATCAAATAACCTTCTCTTTGCATCCATTAAATCCTGCATATTGTGGGGTGCAATAAAAAAGTAAAGCCAAATTATACCGGCACATTAAATCAGCAAAACACAAGACATTAAAGATCGATGTTCTCAAGCATTAAAAATTACAAGATACTTCTATCAAAAAATAAATAAATTAAAAGACGGTCTTTCCTCAATGAGATCGACGTTAAAGATCGATGTTATCAAGCATTAAATTAGCAACACACCTTAATTCGAATTACCAACCTCAAAGCTTTCTTCAAGTTATTCAACTGAAACGTCAATGGGAGATGAACAGTCACGTACGTATTTGAGAAGAAACCCTTCAAAATCTTTCTAATGTATAATGAGATCGGATTAAAATTTGACAACTTGAAGTTATATTAGATTGGGCTTTATTTTAAATAGTGGTTTAATCTTGATTCATGAGAATTGGGCTAAAAATTTAGTTTGATTTTTTGGCCCACTTTAGCAGCCCATTTAACCATAACTCTAAACTTGAAATGTGGGTCCATCCAAGCCTAGGTTCGGATACAAATCAGAATTAAAAAAAAATTAAACTTCATTAGTGGAATTAAATGCGGGCCCACTTATGTTTAGCTTTATTATTATTTTAATAGTGTGTTATGACACAGTGTGTCACAGAATCATCCTCCCTCTATCAGTGCATTTCACAGCATAAAGAAAACTGTTTGTCAGAAACTGTTTGTCAAAAAAAAATGGTAGTCTTAAAATAAGGAGGTCATAAACCAATCTAATTAAATTAGGTGCACAAAAAAGAACAGAGAGACAACAATCCAGCTCATTCATGGAACTCAGACAATCATCATCAATTACTGAATTAGTGGATATTCAAAACCACTCAGCAGTCTTTGATGTATTATCTTTGTTAGGCTGATTAATTTTCTGAACCATTCGTTTGCTTACATGTGTCATGGTTGGTAACTTTGCCTACTTAGAAACTATAAGATGCTCTATTCTCTGTGTAGTTAATGATATTTTTAGTTTGTATTATTTGATTTATTTGCCTACTTAATAACTATAAGATGCCTTCAGTGTTATGTTTACTTGCACGACAGAATCAAGCTTTACTGGAATAGCAAGAGAATAATGCTTATCTCATTTTCAAGTTTTCAACCATATATATAACAGGGAAAGATAATAATTTCAGCCAAGGTAGTTTAGTATTTTCCAATAATACCTTAATTTAAGCGTATGTTGGCTGAAGAAGCAAAAAAATTAAGATGGCATGCAACAGAGAGGGTTTCCCATGGTAAATTGAGGCATCCGACAGATTCTACGCAGTGGGTTAATATTTATCATCAATTTCCAGAATTTATCCCGATTCTAGAAATCTACGTCTTGCGTTATCTACTAATGGGATGAATCCTCACTCTAATCAATCAAACCTTTTACAGTACATGGCCTGTCATTCTTATTCTTTATAATCTCCCTCCATGGTTGTGCACGAGGCGAAAATATATGATGTTGTCTATGCTTATTTCTGGACCGAGGCAACCTGACAATGATATTGGTGTTTATTTGGCACCATTAATTGAAGATTTACAACTTTTGTGGAACAAAGGAGTTGAAGTTTATGATGCACATGCTAAAGAAACATTTTGTTTGCGGGCAATGTTGTTTTGTACGATAAATGACTTTCCGGCATATGGTAATCTCGATGGTTTCAGTATTAAGGGGTATCATGCATGCCCACATTGCGAGGATAACACAAATTCTCGATGGCTGACAAATTCTAACAAAGTGGTCTATCTTGGGACTCGTCGATTTTTGGCAATAAACCATAGGTATCGTAGGTTAAAGAAAGCGTTTGATGGTTGAAGGGCCACCTCCTCAACCATTAACGAATCAACAACTTTTGCTCAAGTTGAATGGTTTGAATGTTATATTCGGAAAAAAGTGTGTTGAATCTCATCCCAAAAAGTCTATTAAAGGTCGTCCCGATAAGTGTCGATGGAAGAAGAAGTCAATTTTTTCTCTCTTCCATATTGGGAACACTTATATGTACGTCATTGATTGGATGTAATGCATATTGAGAAAAAATGTGTGTAATAGTCTCTTAGGCACGTTGCTGAATGTGCCAGGAAAGACCAAAGATAATATGAAAGCTAGATTGGACATGGGCTTTATGAAAATCAGACTCGAGTTAGCACCGCAAAAGAGAGGACAACGTACATATCTTCCACCTGCTAGTTGTACTCTCTCTAAAAAGGAAAGAGATCAATTTTGTGATTTTTTCAGTAAGATTAAGGTTCCTTCTGATTTTTCAGCAAATGTTCAGAGCCTAGTCAATTTAAAAGAAGCAAAACTGCAAGGAATGAAGTCTCATGATTTCCATGTTGTGATCCAAGAGTTTTTTTCAATTGCTATATGTAACATTCTACCTAAGGATGTTCGTAATTCCATCACTAGACTCTGTTTCTTTTTCAAAAGGATATGCATCAAGATCATAGATATTCATGAATTGGATTCTCTGCAACGTGATATTGTCCTTACAGTATGTCAACTCGAAATGTATTTTCCTCCATCATTTTTCGATATAATGGTTCACTTAACACTTCATTTAGTCAGAGAGATCAAATTTATTGGACCAGTTTCCACGAGCTGGATGTATCCTGCTGAACGATTCATGAAAGTACTTAAAGGATATGTTAAGAACAGATTTCGGCCTAAAGGTTGCATTGTGGAGCGTTACATTGTTGAAGAATCTGTGGAGTTTTGTGCTGAATATTTAAGTGCTACAAAAACTGTAGGCCTTCCTAAGAAATTGACCGAAGATGTAACAGAAGGAAGAGGTACATCAGGTAAGAGGGTTAAGGAAACTGGATGTAGTACTTGGTGGGCTCATCGGACTCATACACACAAGAACAAATTGACGAGATTACAGATGAGTGGCTTGGGCATATTGAACCTTATTTGCAAATGAGAGTTTAATTGGATGATAGGCTAGTTAGTTATTTTGGATTATAATGAAGTAGTTGACTAAATCTTCTTTGGTAGGTTATGTTGACTAATTAAGTGACAAATATGATGCTATATAGTAGAATATATTAACAGCTTTTTGATGTAGTAGTTTATTTTGGGGGACGATATGATTAACAACTTTTTGATGTAGTAGACAAATTAATATGATATTCCAGGGAGCAAGTCTGATGGCTTAATACGATGTGTTTTTGATGGCTTATTTTGGATTATAATGATACATTTTTTATATTGTAGTTGAGTAGCACAATGTGATGTTCCAGGGAGCAGGTCTGATGGAATATGATACTGTGAAAATTTTGTAGTAGTGCACTGATTTATTGTTAAAGGGAGCATGTCGATCTGATGGCTCAAAATATTAAAAAAAAAGAGTTAAAATATGGCGCTTTTTTAAAAACATGCGCCAAGTTTAGTTGACTTATTATGGCGCTTTTTTCATAAAAAGCGCCATCCGTTAAACCATATTTTAAAAAAAAACAAAAAATATGGCGCTTTTTATATAAAAAAAAGCGTCATCCGCATGTATTCTTATGGTGCATTTTTAAAAACCGCCATCCACTGTCTTTAGTGCACTCCTTATGGCGTTGTAAAAACCGCCATCCTCTTTATAATAAAACCGCCATCCGAAGGAACATTTGTACTAGTGTGAATCAATAATACATGTTATGTCCAGAGAGAGATTATGAAGGAGATTGAGAAGGAGAGAAGAGACGGAGGAGGAGGAAGCAGCCGCAACAACAACATCTACCCAGTTGGAACACGGTATAAACGGGATCTGGGGGGTCGAGAATTACGCACCCTTATCCCAACTCGACGTCGGGAGGGTATCTAAGGATGGCCCAAAGTAAAAAGGGGAAAAAGGAGGGCAACAAAAGATAGAAAGGCTAGAGCGGGAGTAGAAAGTGAGAGCGAAAAAGTATGCTAGAACACACAACAAACGAAAACAGCGAAACTAGAAACAAAGATAAGGCAAAGAACAGGATACTCCCTCCAAGTCTTCCCTGCTATCGCTCTGTCATTGTAATATTCTGACACCATTGGTCCCTGCATAATGCCAAGTTTGCTGAGACCGCCATCACGATAAGGTCTTGTATTATGACTTCCTTCCAATTCTTCTTCGGTCTGCTTCTATCCCTGCAAAAGTCGCTACCGATCAACCTCTCAATTCTCCGAACTAGGGAATTCGGAGGTCTCCTCTGTATGTGCCCGAACCATCTGAGCCTCAACTCTCTGAGCTTTTCACCTATACTGGTCACTCCCACCTTGCTCCTAATCACTTCATTTCTGATCCTGTCTAGTCTCATATGCCCGCACATCCACCTCAGTATCCTCATATCTTCTACCATCAACTTTTGCTCCTACGCCTTAGTAGTAGGCTAACACTCCGCCCCATACAATATTGTTGGTCTAACAACAGATTTGTAGAACTTTCCCTTGAGCTTAAGTGGGAATTCTCTATCACATAGCACTCCGAATGCGCCCCTTCACTTCTGCCACCCTATCTAGATTCGGTGTCTAATGTCCTCCTCGATGCTCCCATCACTTTGCACGACTGAGCCTAGGTATCTGAACATCTCTTTTTTCACTATGACCTCTCCTCCCAAGTGGACTTCCTCATCTAGCTCGACCTCCTGACTGAACTTAAACTCAACATATTCTTGTTAGATTTTTTAATTTTCATTATGTGGGCTTACATATTTAATTAATAAAACAATTATATTATATGGATAATTAGTAGTAGGTTTATTTTAAGTGATTCAATTATGTGAAAAGCCCTTAGACTTCTAATAAATGGTATGGGCCCAATGGGTGGATACCGGATTTGGCCCAATAGGCTTAATGGGATTCTCTTGGGCTAAATAAATAGAGATTTTACGTTATGGTCCCCAATACGCTAAATTATTCAGGCTTTCTACGGTACTCTCCCCATCAGAGTGAAAGCACAAACCCTAGATTTGGCTGAGGAAGATCACATACCTACGGTTCTCGTTCGTAGTTCCGCATAAGGTTCGATTGCCATCAGGATTAAATGTATGTCAAATTTGGTGTTTCTTAATAACCTAGTATGATCGATCTTGGCGTTTTTAAGTCTAAAGAGAATTAATTTTCCAACAATTTTGTCTTGGTCCGGCTCAACTTAAAACCCTCTGTCTCGAGCTTCTCTCTCCAAGATTCTAGCTTTCCGCAAACTCCCTCCATAGACTCGCCCACCAACACTATGTCATCAACGAACATCATACACCACGGTACCTCTTCCTGAATCCCCCTCGTCAACACATCTAGTATGACAAAAAACAGAAAAGGGCTCAAAGTCGACCCTTGGTGCAAGCCGACCCCTACTTGGAAAAATTTTGTGTTCCCCCCGGGGTGCACACACTTGTCAGCGAGCCTTTATACATGTCTTTCAGAATTCTGATATAAGTCCCAGAAAGCTCTCTCATCTCAAAAGCAACTCACTAGGCACCCTATCATACGTTTTTTCCAAATCGATAAAAATCATGTGCAGATTTTTCCTCCCTCTATGTATGTCTTTACCGACATTCTGATCAGGTGAATAGCCTTAATAGATGACCGCCCCGGCATAAAACCGAATTGGTTGTCTGACACAGTGACTAATCTCCACAACCTAACTTCAATCAATTTCTCCTACAATTTCATGGTATGGCTGAGGAGGAGAAAGATAGGAAAAGAGAGAGAAGAATGTTTGTACGGATTCCATGATGCATTACACGGAACACTCATGACATTACTCCCCTCCTTCCAGAATCTATCCCCAGGATTTCCTAATAAAATCAGAACATCACAAATTGCCTCTCTGTAGCTCAATTAAAAGACAATATGCAACAAGATTAATTTTCAAAATTAGTCAAGCATTGTTTCAAGATTGCTGTTGCAAGACACTATCTCTTCCTCAACTCCAGGATCCCATTGTGTAGCCTTTCTTTCCCATCTTCAACATACTTCTCTATGATGAATACCCGACAACATTTTATTAAGATGACTGCAAGGATGACCCATTGATTGACGTGAAACAATTCTCTCCAGGGTCCCATATTAACCTTGGATTAGCAAAACCAGCCTCAATAGTAGCAACATCTCTACTAGAATGAAATGTTAATCTAGCATTAAAAATATCACTTGGCATCAAGACCACTTTATCTCCAAATATAAGGTTGAGTTTCCCTCTCTGTCATAAGGAAATGAAATTGCAATGATTTTGCTTCTCATTTTTCATAGAATTTTTTTCTTATCAAATTGTGCAGTCAATTTTATCCCCAAGTAGATACAAGATGTGATAAGAACGACTCCATGGATGATCTATCATAGTCTCAGCTACTCTTTTAAACAGGAAGATGACTGTCAACTTCTCTTCTTCCTTAATCTTCTTGTGTGGTTGTGATGACTGATGACTCGTATGTGATAATTACTCATTACGTGTGCATATTTCAGAGAGCTCATTGTGTTCAAGCTAGAAATACATTTTGACTAGAGCTGATCCCAATTTGGAAATAGATCATTAAGATCAATAAACCCCAAGTCTGGATTGATCTATCCCAAACCAGACAGCTACTGAAGATCAACAGTGAATAATTCATTAAGAGGAAAAAAAATACTTTGGAGGATGTAAAATAGCAAAACGAGTCAAACATTCACAAATTTCACAAGTCATATCCAATAATGAGATTCAACTAAAACAGACAGCAACCAAAACATTATTCTATTGAATTACATACAGACACCTCAAAAAAAAATGAACCAAAGAGACAGTGACTGCAATTTGAATTTTTGAACACCAAAGAATCTACTATATACTATGTTGCTTCTTGACTGATCTCCTTCCCTTCTTCAACCTTTCCTTCCGGCACCAATTCATTTGCCACATCATAAGTCGCATGAATACCAACAAACACATAGTAAATCAGCATCACCGCGCTACAAGCAAAGAACCTCACAAAGGCCTGATAACCCAAAGATCCAATCAGAAAAATATTTATCCCAATCGACAACGACGGCAGCCATGGCACAAGCGGGACCCCCCAAACTTTCGGGGTACGCACCTGAGGAAGAAACTGCAACGCCAGAGTACCCGAAACCCAAACCACACCACACACCACGTAACCGATCCATCCCCTAATGTTTGAGTTCCAAATCACACTCACTCCAATTGATGAACCAAACACGAGAAACAAACAAGCAAAGAATTTAGCCAAGCCTTGTTTAGGAGTAACATCTTGCATATAGTACCGCCTCACAAGCAATGCGACCGCCATTAACATAAAGATCAAGAGAGTGCTGAAAGACATGACGCTCGATAGCACGTCTAAGCTTGAGAAGAAGGCTACAATGGAGCTGGTTATTGTGGTTAGCAATGTTGCATAGATTGGAGTCCCGGTTTTGGGGTGAACCAGGGCGAACCAAGGCGGGATCATGTGGGCCCGGGCGATTTGGGTCGTGTATCGAGCTTGTCCCATTGAGCCCACAAGTAAGCTAGTTGACATTCCCTTGATTGCACAAACTGAGACCAAGTACTTAGCCCATTTCATACCAATGCTTTCAAAAACTACCGAGTAAGGAGCATTGATGTCAATTTGGGTGAATTTCTGCATCATTGTGAGTGATAATGACATTAAGCAGTACAGAATTGTGATGATTGACATTGAGCCGACTAGACCTAATGGAATGTCTCTAGAGGGCTTCTTGGTTTCTTCAGCCATGGTGGCGACCATGTCGAATCCGGTGTAAGACCAGTAGACGACGGCGGCCGCCTGAAAGACGCCCTCGGCGCCGTGAGGGAAGAAGGGGACTAAATTGGAAGATTTGGAATGAATAAACCCTACGATTATGACGAAGACTATGACCAGAGAGCTGAAAATCGAGGAAATCCAGTTGAGAACAGAGGTACCTCTGGTTCCGGACATGGCGATTCCGTTGAACACCAAGAGTACGGCGACGGCGACGGGGTCTAATAGGTTAAATCCCTCGGCGAAGCTGTTGACTCGGAACCGGAAGAAGTCGGAATCGTTCTTGATTACGGAAGCGAGATAAGAGGACCAAGAGCGACCTAATCCGGCGGCGCCGACGACGGCTTCGAGGAGGATGTTGGCGGCGGCGAGGAAGGCGACGAGGTCGCCGAGCTCGATGCGGAGGAAGGAGAAGGAGCCGCCGGCGACGGGGATGTCGACGGAGAACTCGGCGTAGGTGAAGACGGAGAGGAGAGCGGAGGAGCCGGCGACGGCGTAGGCGAGGGCGATGGAGGGGCCGGCGTGGATGTGAGCTTCTTGGCCGGTGAGGGTGAAGATGCCGGAGCCGACGACGGAGCCGAAGCTGAGCCAGATGAGGTCCCACCAGGTGAGGCAGCGTTTCATGGGGTTTTCGCTGGTCTTGGGGAGGGCGAGAAGCTCGTAGTCGTCGGAGGAGCGGCTGAGGAGGCGGTTGCGGAGGCGGGGGAGGGTTTGGGAGACGGCGGTTTTGTAGGCGGACAGGGATTCGAAGGAGGGCTCCGGGTAGAAGTCTTGCTTGCTCCATCGCCAGTAGCTTCTTCTTCGCCGGGTTTGTGATGCGGATTCGAATCCGGATCCGGTTGATTCTGATTTGGAAGCCATTGGAGAGAGGAGGCTGCGATGGCTCATGCGATACAGGTGCGATTTGCGAGGGGAAAAAGATCGAATTTAAAGGGATTTTTTTATTCGGGAAATTTAAGCACGTTGAATTCGCGAGCGAGGAGAAAGGGGTTCACTGGCTTCACTCTAGAGAGACTCTGTTCGTGAGCAGCTTCCCCGAACGGATTCGATAAGATTCTCGATGAATTTTAACCAATTAAAAATATAAAGATATAGAAATAAAATCTAATCAAATTTATTGGTAAAATTAAATAAAAAGTTTCCTAGATTTAAAACTTTGCAATTGGTTGTTGGGGTTGTCCAATCCGCGGTGTCATATAGGTAACGACGAAAGAAAGGGTGAACGGTTTTGTTATATTCGATTAAACCCGTGAATCACGTGTATAAATTTTGTTATACTAGTTTTACCCGTTGTAGTATATACGACTACGATTCGATATTTTATAGACAACAAATAGGATATTAATAAATAAAAATATAATATAAATTTTAATATAAGTAATTTATTGTTTGCAAAATGTATAATTTTTTTTATCAAATATTATATTCTTCACATTTTATTACTTTTTATTTACATAAATTTAGGACTTATCAAATATTTTAATACATCTATTAAATATTTTATTATCTATTTTTATAAAATTTTAAATTATAAATATTTATCATTAGTTTTATAGAAAATAAAATCACTATATATATCTATAAAAAAATTCGTCAAAAGATATATGGTAAAAGATTTATATTTATTCTAAAATATTTTATCTTTAATCTTAAATACTTGTATAAGGAAGTTTTCAAAAGATATCGTTATACTAAATAGATATTTGTTTGATGTAAAGATAGATTTAAATAGTTAAGAAGAATTTAATAGAAAAAGTTAAAATATTAGGAATAAAAATTAATTTTGTAATTATAAGGTGGGGCCAGAATCGTTCTAGTGGCTCGAAAAGAAACAGCTTTAATATATAGTTATAGATAGATTCGTTTAATAAGCTATCTTTAAAAAAAAATTAATTATCTGTTGCAAAAAGTTAAGATTGCATTTGTTTTTACTATAGCTGGGTTTGTGGGCTCCCCACTAACCTTGGGCTATTTTTAACTAATTATCGATTGATTTGTTACAACTTGCAAGCATGAACTAATTAACATACTACAATTAACTACATGATACCTAATCAATAATAATACAAACTATAGCATTTAAGGATTTGAATAAAATTTGCAAACAATTATATACTTAGATCTTGTTTTATCTGACGCTAATATGCAAATGGGATTGATTTTATTTTTAAGCTTTTAAGAGTATTTCGGTCTTTTTTTGTCCTACTATCACCTTTTCTAATTGTTCTTCTCTGTTCAATTTCTTCTGCTCCTTTACTACAATCGTTTATTTTGTGTTGATTTTGCTGAAATTTATCCTTTCAGTCATTAAATTTTCGGTTTCTCTTACTTGATGAAAAGCATATCAATAGATAATTATTTTCAACCTAAAATCAAAATGAATAATTAAGTGCATAATGAACTTCCTTTTATCCATCTTGTTTTATAGTTGTCGAATCCTCCATTGTTTATCAAATTAGTTTATGACTTTTTTTTATTTTGTATGCCTGATTTTGTGATATGCATTGAACTTGTTCGATAAAATGCCTAAAAGACAATAATCCAACTATGGGCGGATTTAGGGGGGTGCGGGCAAAGGCGGCCGCCCCCACATCGGGTCGGAGGAGCGATAAGTTTTATCTAAAGGGTTTGAGAGATAAACAAAAATTTGAGCTTCCGCCCCCAAATCCAACCCAAGGCAGGATAAGGCGAAAGTCGAAAGGTGGGGAAGAGTATGGCAGAATTAGGAAGAGTCGATAATATTAATCTGTACAAAGTTCCCCCTCAGATAATCTTGAATCCGCCCCTAAATTCAGCAATTTTGTGTACTTTTCTTCATTCGATCTTCAATATGTCATTACCAATATGATGATGATGAAAATGCCACTACCAACATGTGAATTATATTTAAGTAGTCACATGTGAAAAGCAATTGGAGGTTGAGATGGGTTAACATTAGAGTTAGATTTAGATCAAATTGGGATTTTGAAGAGGAAATTAAGAAAATTAGGAGTTTTGAGTATGGTACCAGTGGTCCCAATGATGAGTGTTGATGGGGGAGAATATTGAACCTAACTTAGTTTTACCCGTCGTACCGTACGACTACGATTCGGTAATTTATAATTATAAATAGGACATTAATAAATAAATAAAACTATAATATAAACTTTAATATAAGTAATTTATTGCTCGTAGAATGTACTGTATATTTTTTAATCAAATATTATATTCTTCATATTTTATTACTTTCCATGTACGTAAATTTAGAGATTATCAAATACTTTAATATATCTATTAAATATTTTATTATATATTTTATTAATTTTAAAAATTATAAATATTTTTCATTAATTTTTTATAAAAGAAAATCACTATATATCTATAAGTAAACTCGTCAAAAGATATATGATAATATATTTATATTTATTTTTAAAATATTTTATCTTTAATTTTAAATACTTGTATAAGGAAGCTTTCAAAAGATATTGTTATAATAAATAGATATTTTTTTGATGTTAGAGATAAATTTAAATAGATAAAAAAAGAATTTAATAGAAAAAGTTATAATAATAGATATAAAAATTAATTTTTCAAATATGAGTGGGGCCAAAATCGTTTTGGTAGCTTGAAAAAGCATAACTTTAATAATATCATTATTCAAAGGTTGGAGGTTACGTGAAGTCGATAATTGGACCTTGATGCAATATCAGTCTGGAGCTTACATGAATGGTATGGACTTCTACAACATGCAAATAAGTTTGTTAAAGGCTAAAAAATTTAGACCATGCCAAATGTGTACAAGGTATGCATCCAATCAAGCACATAGTAACAAATTATTGTTTTGAAATTATTTCGCAATTCTTGTTTCAAAATATTGAGGAATTTGGTCTCTTAGAAATACCAAACAAACAAGATTATGAACATCAAGTCCAATGAACATCTGAATTTTCATCCAAAAAAAAAATGTACATCTGAATTTAACATAATGGCAAAAAGTCTTACAGACAATATTCAAGTTGAACATCAAATCTTATGAAATATTCCCTAATACTCTAAAAATTCAACATCGCCCCTCATATCCACACACCCCTAAAACTCTCAATTTCTAAAAATTTTAAATTATGCACACAAAAACGCATCCAAAACAAAAATTGACCCTAGAATCAGATTCTTGTTTGGCAGAGAAGGTATGAACCCTAAAAATCAAAAAAATCAAAGTAGAGAGGGTTTCCTACCTTCTTCAAAACTGGATTTCAGCGATTACTTCTCCTCATTTGTCATGGGAAGTGATTCTGATCTCCAATTGATGGTTTTGAGTCTTCGAATAGATGGGAGACGAGCGAATTTGGAATCGAATTTGGGAGAGAGATAATAGGGAGAGTCAAGAGACGTTAGATTTGGGGTTTGTGGAATAGAAGGGTGTGATTTACTATTTTAGGATGAATTTTCTTGATATTTTCCATTAAAATCTTTAGAACTAATGGGACACATTATTTTCCTTATTTCCTCCCTTTTAATCCTAGCCTTCCGTTTATTCAGTCCATTGGCCCAAATTTATTTACAGTTTTTACCCAATGGAGTATTTCCACCCGAAATGCCCTCTAGTTATTAATGGCACGTATTTTAGAATGAATGGTGTTTAGTGGCATCAACTTTGGTAAAATAAAAATAATAATCACCAACTTTAAGGATAGTGGTGTTTGGTGGCACGATCAATTACTAATTTGCCAACCAAGCGAACATATAAATGTTGAAATCCAAACTAAACAAGCACTAGGATCGAGACACAATGTTATTTAAATGGACAAACATGCCTTCTCTTTTATTACGATATGCCAAAGTGATCAGAATCCATGTTTACAACTTTTCATTATTCGCACCCTCATTTAGGAAATGTGCACAGATTGTTCTTTTGTGACTTAAGGTATTTTTATCGACTTTGCTTTGATTATAGCGCGGTCTCTATGAATGTTTCGATCAACATGTTGATCTTTGCTAGTAAGATAAGTCTTGAGCTAAAGGCGTTTTTCGACCCTTGCAACTTTCGCCATCTTCCCCTATTTATAGACATTTGTGGAGAGTGATTTCCATGCAATTCCGATGTGGAATGAGCGATTTGTCCCCATTTGATTGGTTGAAGAAGGGACAGTTTTTGATTGGCCAAGGAGGCAGTTGTGTTGTTTCTAAATCCTCTAATGTGGGATATAGTGTCGCGCTGATCAACTTTCCTTTTTCGTTGCTGTGAGCACGATGTTAAGTCTTGCGACCCTTAGAGTTACTTCTAGTTGTTTTCCCCTTACATTTGAATCCGTGCGATGTTTGGTCATGCGACCCTTCTCACTCAATTACTCACTATCAGATGCTCTTTCCCTCATCACTACGTGTGCACGATGTTTGATCATGCGACCCTTCTCACTCCACTCACTACTAGCTTCTCTTTCGCTCACTGTTGAATGTGCGGGATGTTTGGTCTTGCGACCCTTCTCACTAAAAATTATGCATAGAACGTGTGTTTTTTTATGGGTGTGGGAATTTCCCCGGGATCCACCTTCGAGGTCCTTGCTCTATGGGGTTCGTTCGAGCGCTTGACGTCACTTGCGTTTAAGGCTGGAGTCAGCTATTTTTTCTGTTTGCGCAATGTTAAATTCGCGCACTGATGTTCGCATTTTTGGTATAGTTTTTGATAGGTTTTCTTTGCTTATTAGGATTAATTTTGTCTAGTTTAGGTTTGGTTTTGAGTAATTTTAGTTAGTTTTGCATAAATCTATGAAAAGAGTGGAATCTACGCTATTTTGTGTATTTTGCAGGTTTTAGCGAGGAAAGGAGCTAAAAGGAGCTAAATTTGGAGCATCACAGTGAAGGACGGGAAAGTGCAAGATTTAAGAAGTCAAGGCTCAAGAAAACAAGAGGAGGTGTTGAAGAAAACAAAACCCCAGGCTCGTTAACGAGGCTGTGAAGGGTCGTTAACGAGGCCACGAAGAAGAAGATTTCGGAGTATTATTTTATTATTCACCGATCCTGAGCGGGAATTTATTTCCGTATCGGTTGAGTATCTTTTTAGAATCTTTATGGGTTATTAGAATATGTATTTTAGGGTTTAATATCTTTCTAGATTTTATTTCTATCTTTTAGAGATTGTTTCTATCTTTTTAGGAAAGTTTTTATCTTTTAGCCTTTTTAGTTTTTTAGGATTTTCTAGTATAAATACCCTTCTATCTAGCATAGAAAAAGGGGGGCTTAATTTTGGAGTAGAATTTTAGAGCTAGTTTTGGAGGAGATTTAGAGGAAGGCTGAAGGAGAGAGAACCGGATCGGAAGTCGGTGACGAGGGTCTGTAACGACGGTTTCCGAGGTTCGTTGATCGAGTTTGTTCGGTGATTGTTTTGTTTTGGTTTCCTTCTGAATCTCTGTAAGACGATATTTTTGTTATTAATTTAAATTTGAGTTTTGTTTCAATGTTTGTTTTTATTGAAGTTTTTAGTTTCTTAATCATGAGTAGTGAGTAGTCTATTTTTCTAGGGTCGGGGTTAAGCCCGGCATGGTTGAGCATGTTTGATGAGTAAGATTGTGTGTTGAATGCCTTTTATCTTTATTGAGATTGTTTGTTGTGCTTAATACCGAAACGGGAGTTGAGGTAATTTGAGTTTTAATTTGATTGAAAGAGAAAGTTAGTAACTTGAAGGTTGATATTGTTTGAAAACGAAAGTTTCAAGCTTTAGATCCAAAACAAGCAATTGAGTTAGTTAGTTTATGAAAATAGATTAATTTACTTGTTAAGTCAATGAAAGTTGATGACTCTATCTATTTAAAGGCATGATCTTATCTTCTTACAAATTCTTATGCTTGGCTATGTTGTGGTGTCCCTTATCCTAGATTTTTGTTTTAATTGAATTATTTCTGATAAATCTTCGTTGCTGAATACTTGCTTCGGTACCGAGTATTAATTAGAATTTTATTAGGTCGTTAATTGGTATTTTTGTGTTCGGTGGTTCGGTAACGATCCTGACAAGGTCGTTAACGAGGCATCTCGTGAGTGATTGTGTTTGATTTTATTTGATTGATAGACAAACAACCTTGCTTCCTGTGGAACGATCCTGACTCCACTGTACTCAGCGGGGTCTTGACTTATAAATTTATTTGTTGTCAGGAAACCCTTTCAACACGCACCATCACAACCCCATGGCCTATTATTCTCCTTTGAGAACCACAAGGCATAAATGTGCGTCATATTTGTGTTTATGCGTCATGCGGCCTTCCGGTTTTAGTGTAATGTGCGATATTTGCTCCTGGAGAGAGCGCGATGTTTTGTTCCTTATGAGGAGGTTCGGGAGGTTTGATCTTGGCGATTGGCGCTTCGACGCCTTACTTTGGAGGTCTTCGATCTTTGTCGTTTGTTTATCATGGGCTTTCGGATTGTGTTAGTGGGCTTTGATTGTCGAGCCTAGAAAGGCGGATGGAGGGTTGGCCCACTTCCCTTTGCTTATAAATACTCGTGGCAAGCCAACACCCTTCACTTTCTCCAAAGAACAGAAAACCCTCCTCATTTCTCTCACCTTCTCCTTCCGATTTTCTTTTTGCTCATTTTTCTGGGTTTTGTTCTTGGTGGGGATGGCAATCGTTTCTGGGTTATGCATTGCTGGCGTGGCAGTTAGACGCCACGGGGTCGTAGAACCCCATCGTCTTTCTAGAGACGTTGGTTCTCCTGGGCGGCAGAGCAGGGGCGTTTGGGCGGTGATAGCTCTAGAAGGTTCTTTTAAATTTTGAATGTTCTTGAGGAAACTCAACTGTTTTGCTTTGTGTGACGGGACGCTTGCCCTTTTGATCTTCTTGACCCAAAGTGTGTCTTTGCATTTCTGTTTGTTCGCTTTTGTCCCATTTGAGTGATCTATCTTCCTTTGAATAGCCCTAGGATCGCGCTTTGTCGCTTTCATATTTATCTAGGAATTTTCGTGTCTTAGAGCTCTCTTCTTTTCCAGGTGTTCGCCTTTCGCGCCCTAGATCCTTGTTTTCTTATGTCCGAGAGTCAGTCTTCAAGAACACCGCATGGTTTTACACTCAAAGAGTGGGATGAGTACAACGAGGAGTCATTCGAACCAATAGTTGTCAATGAGGCTAGTGACTCGTAAAATCCACCTTCTCCCCCTCTACTCTTTCGTGAACCTTCTTCAACCCCTTTGAAGTTTCCTTGATCTCGTGGATGGCGCATGCTCGCATCTCTTTTGGAGTTGAAGCGACTTCTCCCACAGTATGAAACAAGGAGCTTGTCAAGCTTGAATCGCGCACTTTTGATTCTAGTGCGCAACCCAACTTCTTCCATCGAGACATCGAGGATCACTTCTTGAAGATGATGTTTGTGAACGAAGAGCATGTTCTAATGAGACCGAAAGAGGAGCCTGAGATATTTCTCCCCCATGGAGCCAAATCGACTATGAACATCCTACAGCTTCTTCGGATAGCCATGAACTTTCCCTTGCGGAAGGGAGTTGAGTTAGCATTACTTGAGGACAAGGACAACTCGATGGGATGCTATGAAGGGTGCGCGATGGTATACTGCTAAAGCCTTCAGGTCGGTTTTCGGCTTTCGCTTTCCGGGGACACTATCGACTACATGTTGATGCTAAACATCTCAGCCACCCAAATATTTCTAAACGCGTGGAGGTATCTCTACCGTATACGATTCGGTGTCTCGAGATGTCCGAGGAGCCCGGGCTTGACACCATGATGACAATGTTGCTGCCGAAGCCATAGGGTGGCTTCGTCAACCTTAGTCTAACTCATGTGAACCTTATCACTACTCCCTCCAACTTAGGAACATGGAGGGGAAAATGGTTTTTGGTGTGCGACCTTACTGGGGTGCTATTTAATTTTCCCACCACGCCGCTTTCTTATAAGACACCCGACAAGCCGTCCCGGAAAACGATAAGCAAGGATAAGAAGGGCTTCAAGGAAAATCAAATGAAGTCGCACAATGAACTTTTAACTGAAGACCGCCTTGAATGCATGGGGTTGAGCCTTCACTTCCCGCAAGATGATGGCGAGCGGGGGTACTAGCTCTTTTTCTATATTTTTGTTTTTCTTTTATTGTTGACTAACTCGGTTTTTGCTCTTTTCAGAGATGAATGCCACTGAAATGGCCAAGAGGGCGAGGAAGAAGAGTGTCGCGGCTTGGGCATCGAGCTCATGCCTTCTTCCCGCTGTCGAAGTGGCGCGTCTGAAACCCTCCATGGTTGCCAAGGAGGGGCCTAAAGGGCCACGAAAGCCTTCAAACTCCGGCGCGTAAGCCTCAAAGACGAGTGTGGGGGTCAAAAGGAAAGCCTCCTATCCCCCCACTGTGGAAGATAAGAGAAAGAAGAAGGCCGAGGATGTGGTCTTGGATGGCGCCGAGGAGGGTTAGCTCGCGTTGACCCCGGGCACGGAAGAAAGTTTGTTGGTCGTCGATGAGGCATTGACTATCCTTGACTTTCACTGCCTCGGGCCCTCTCGGGGGGAATTCAGACGTTGGAAACGCGCTGACTACCCCGACGAGATCCATTGAGCGAACAGGCTGTCCTCTTCAACCATTTACGAGGAAACTCTTTGATATTCAGAGATGTTAAGTCTATTTTCTTTGCAAAGGGTTTTTCTTCTTATAAAGAGCTTTTAACCTTGATTGTTTGTAGAACTACTTCCTAGCCACTTACATCACTTGCTGATGTCGCCTCTTGGAGGCAAATTCGGTTAAAGTCCACGACAAGCTCAAGGCCGAGATGGCGAGGACTGCTGAGTTGGCAAGGAGGTTGGCTGAGCTTGAAGAGGAGGCAAAGAAGGTTCCAGCTATGGAACAACGCGCTAAGGAGTTGCAGGAGGAGCGCAATGAAGTGAAGGCGATGGAGGCTAACTTAGAGGAAAACCTCTGCCCGAGCACAAAGAAGCAGTGTTGAAGGAGGTCGAGAAGGAGGTTAGCCACCTTACCCAATGCATCAAAGAGCTCAATGAGAAGGTGGAGAGGGTAGGGCCGGAGTATGTCAATAGTCAGGAATTCAAATAGTGGTTAAGCGATGCTAACGAGCGGATGTACTGCCAAGTCGTTCGGTTAGGGGTGAGGAAAGGGATGGAGAAGTACAAGCATCTTGACTCACGAATCACCTTCTTTATTCTGAACAATGGGGCGGACATAGGGGAGCCTGAGGAAGAGCTCGAGGGAGATTGTGGTGGCTGACGTCGCCATATTACAAGAGAATGCGCCTGGAGACGACGCTCTGTTACAGGGCGTGATCGTGATCGGACATGATCTTCCAACCATAAGCTCCACCCCTCTCACATAGCTTCCCATGGATCCCTCCGCCGACAATGCCTCGACATGAATATTTTTTATTTTAGGTTTTAAGATTTTGCTAGCTCCGTTCGAGCTTGTAATGAATATGTGGATTTTATAATTAGATTTTTGGCCCTTGTGGCCTATGCATTCATGTTTTTTTATGCTTATGTTGACTTGCTTTTGTTTTTGATTTTGAGGGGGTGCATTAATAGCTCACCTTCCACCTAACCCCATGGCGCGAGTGTTGTGCGCATCTTGCACCAAAACGGGCCACAAAGGGAGGGGTTGTATTGTTGGTTTTGATCGTATACGCATATTTTAAGGAGAGTAGGTGCAACCCCAAGCCGCACTTGAGTTGCACCCTTTCACATATTATTTGTGACGTTCCCAAGCATCACTCGGAACACACACATCTTTAAAGAGAGTAGGTGCAACCCCAAGCCGCACTTGAGTTGCACCCTTTCACATATTATTTGTGCTGAACCCAAGCATCACTCGGATCGTGCACATATTTAAACAGAGTAGGTGCAACCCCAAGCTGCGCTTGGGTTGCACTGTTTTGCGGATTATTTGTGTCGAACCCGGGCAAAACTCGGGTCGCGCACATCTTAAAGAGAGTAGGTGCAAGTGCAACTCCAAGTTGCGCTTGAGCTGCACTCTTTCACAGATTATTTGTGCCGAACCCGAGCAGAGCTCTGAACACTCGCATCTTTAAGGAGAGTAGGTGCAACACCAAGCTGCGCACAGGTTGCACCTTTTCTTAGATAATTTGTGCCGATCATTTGAAATTTCATGATCGCGCTCTTTGATTTGGATGTTTCCAACCCCAAGCGGGAATCTAGGAAGGTTTGATTGTGTCGATCATTCTTGAAAGGAATGCTTCATTTAAGCTAAGTCTTTCTCGACTTGCTTGGCTCTATTCTGCCTTGTTAGAGTATATGCCGTAGTCGTAGAATTGGTTTTGGGAGCTAGTCATGTATACCTTTTCGAACAGTTTAGAATTTCTTGTGTTGATGTTTGCAACTCAATTTTAAATGTATATTTATCGTATAATGTTTTCAAACATTTTCTTTGTGCTGGTGTTGTTTCTGACACATCCATGTGCATAGATTGTCGTTGAGGAAGTGATGTTTATGTATGTTTTGTGTGATGGGGAATCGTACCCCTTCAAAAGAAAATGCTCTGTGTTTTTGGCAAGTGTTGCAATGGAGGCTTGGCTAGGGGTTAGAAGGATGATATGATTTGAGGAGTGAGAGGGCTTGCCTCTGCACTCGGCGCAGGGTGTGAGTGCCATAGGATCAGAATGTAACGGTGGGGGAAGGGTTGCATTGCCATGTTAGTGTGTAAATGTGTGTATGTGTGTGTTGTGTGTGGTATGCGTTGTTGATTCATTATGAGCCTAGGCTGGATGGTGGAGCAGACCATTGACGCGCACGTGTCGTTAGATCTGGGTTTATGGGGTTCAGTTGATTATTTTATTATTTATTTCATGTTGAAGTATTGTGTTGCTAGCCTAGTTATAGTTGTCTTCAAAATGGTATGAGGATGTTACAATGGTTGTAATGGTATTTTCATTTATGTACTTGGACATACAAACATGTTTTATAATTTTAGGTTTTATAGATTAAGAAGTTTCATGTTTTAATTGAATTCTCGTCGTGCCCGCTTTGCAAGATCAAAGTGAGTTTGTTGTCAAGCTAACCTGAGTGGTATCCGGAGAGGTCTACTACCGAGTAGCGCCCTGTGTAAGACGAGGTGTTGCATTAACAAGGCTTTTAGACAACAATAATCAATCATGTTATTGGCAGCCATCCTTTTATAGTTCATATGGATCTTTGTGAAAGGCCCATAATGAATCAACAACTGGTGGAGTTCTATGAGACAATAAGGAACATGGATGGAAAATTTGTAAGAAACATTGGATCATGCTCAGTCCTTTATAATAGAATTATTGGATGTTTATCACATCCTACAACTATCGTGGGACAAAGGATTTAGACAGGTCGAGATTGAGATAGATTCTACCCGTGATGAAATTGACTTGCAATTACAATAAATGAACAAATTAATTAGGGCTTTATGATGAAGATTGACGATTGTTAGAAGTTTCAACTCCAAGAGAAATCGCCCCAAGCACTTGATTATGCTGATATTTAGCAGTTGATTACGAACCTACTTGCAATTACGGTTGTTAGATGTTTCAGCTTAGCGATATTTAGCATCCGAGTAGTGGATTATGGCGTCGGCGGTATCTGCAGCTCCAAATCTGAAGACGACGTCGTCGCAAGGAAGGTCGTGGAAAACCCCTACCAGACAGCCATCGCTATCATTGGATTCTGGCGACAATGTGGTCACTCAACGGCGCCCGAAAACAATTGCACGAGAAGTTGCTTCCCGTTACATGTTGACATCGTCTTCTTCGTCTTCCACTTCCTCTTTAATTGTGTCAAATTCTTCAAATATGTCTTCGCGGAGAAGCGTGTCGCCGCTTGCGTTCAGAACCGTGTTAAAGGGCCCTCCAACGTCGGAGGTGAGTGATTTGCCGAGATCTTCCTCAAACAAGCATCGCAATTGGCGGACCGACGGCATCTTGTGACATAGAGGTACATCAAATGTGAGATTGAAGAGGATGAAGCAAGTTAGGGTTAAATAGGTCCACATTGGGCTTATGTGGCAAAATTGGCTTATGTGGCACACGCTGGAAAAAAAGTGGGATATGTCAACACGTGTGTTTTACACACAACGAGGTTGTCAGCTACCAGGATTTTAATAGGTACAAATTATTAATTTTAAGTGTTCAACATGTCAAAATTATTAAGTTTAAATGCTCAATATGTCCAAACTAAAGGTGATGTGTCTATATGACCAGTTTGTACAAGTTCAGATGGTTGTATATGTTTTGAGTAGACCTGTACATGGACGGGTTCGGGCCGGGCCAATTTTTTTTTGTCCACATCAACGGGCCGGGTCAAGCCCGACCCGGTAATTCGGGCCTATTTTCTTGTCCATACCCGCCCACAAACACGGGCCGGGCTAGCCCGACCCACAAATCATGTCCAAAATTGCATTACAAATTGCAAGTAGATGAACAAAAAAATTATATTAATCATAACCTATGCAAAATTTCATTTGCTAAACCTTTAAATGTAACTAGATAACCTAGAAATTGTAACTAGATATATATTTCAAGTATTTATATGTAGAAATAATTAATGATATAATATATTAATATTATTATAAAATATAAATTATATATATAATATGTATACGGTCGGGTCGGGCCGGGTATACGGGCTTTTTTCGTTGTCCAAGCCCGGTCCCATATTTTACGGGCCGGGGTCGGGTCGGGCCGGGCCTTTTGGGCTAATTCCCATGTCCAAGCCCGTGTTTTAAGCGGGTCGAGCGGTTTGGGTCGGCCCGGCCCGGACTTGTACAGGTCTAGTTTTGAGCCATAGATTTTTCTTTGTAGGTATTCATATACTCCCGAGTCATTATCCTTGGATGTACTCCACTATTGTTTGATGACATAAGGGTGGGCCTGTTTTCCCTTTTTTTTGATAAGGTAAAAATTAGGAGACCCCCTAAGGGAAACGTCCTAGAGCATACTTTCGGACGAGAACATGCAGTTCTGAGTACCCAAGAGGAGGTTGGTAGGGATATTGTGGCCCAGCTTAGCGATTTTATCGGCCACAACATTACAGTCCCTACCCACATGTCGGACTGATACAAAGTTAAATTGTTGGAGGGATACCATAATATCCGAAATTTATATTTCGATCTCCCAGGGGCATTGACCTATTCTGTTAACCGCATTAATAACTATCATGTTATCTCCTTCAATCTCTAGTTTTGTAATTCCTCTTCTTTGAGCTTCTCTTATTCCTTCTTTAAGTGCAAGAGCTTCTGCCTTCACGATTGAAATAGATCCTTCTTTAAGCGAAGAGGTTTTTAATAGGTCCAAATTTTTAAGTTTAAGTGTTCAATAGGTCCAAACCAAAGGTGAGGTGTCTAGGTGACAAATTCGCACAAGTACAAGGGGTTGTATATGTTTTAAGCCGTTTTCTAGCTCCTAGGCCGATTATTTTAGCCTCATGATCTCTTAGAACATATCCCGAGGAGGCGTGGTTGTAATCAAGTTTAGACCCGTCGAAGTTCAATTTGGTTACATTTTCAGGTTTTTTTTTCCATTTCTCTAATCGTTTCTTCCTTTTTTGTCCACTTTGAGGTCGAAGTTGTGTACTTTCTTCATCCTCTTCCCACCTCTTTGTTTTTTCCCATTGTTCAATTTGGTTTTTCGTATACTGATCAAGATTTTAAATAATATCATTGGGAGATTGTTGAAACACTAGTTTATTCCTTTGATGCCATATACACCACCAACAAACTGCTAGTTCTACGTAATCAATGCTCCCTAAGCTCTGATGTAAGTCATTCAGTATGGTGCTAGCTGATTTATTGGTTGTATTATAGTTTCTGATAGAGCTTTCCAATTTTGTGTTAATTTTGTTTACAAGTTTTTTCGTGTGTGGGCATTCTATAAGTATATGTCCAATATTTTCATGAGTGTAGTTGCACATTAAGCAGCCTGGAGGGGTAGCTATACATTTTTGTAGCAGTCTTTCTTTGGTTGGAACTCCGTTACAAGCTATTTTCCACAAAAAATTCTTAACTTTGGGTTGTGTGTGGAGTTTCCATATCCAATTGTTGGGGTGGGGTGTTAGATTATTCACACCCGTAATGAGTTCAATAGCCGAAGCCGTCGAAAACCATCCATTTTTGGTCCGGCCCCAGTACAATCGGTGTCTAATCCAGTTATTTGGGATTGGTATTAACATGATTTGGTTAACTATTTCAGTCGGTAGTAAACAGTTGAGGATATCTTGTCGCCACGTTTTTCCATTGGTTATGAATTCATCAACCTTAGTTGATTCATTTATTGCGTCAACGTTCAACAAAAATTTGTTTAGTGTTTCCTGAAAAAGCCATTTGTCTGTCCAAAATTTTATGGTTCTCCCATCGCCTACTTGCCAGATAAGGCCTCTGTTAAATTCTTCCCGTAAGCTCATCAGTTTCGTCCATTTCCATGAGGTATTGTTCTGTTTTTTATATGTTAAAATGGAAGCACCTTGAAGGTATTTTTCATTCATCAATTTAACCCAAATATTCTCTGGTTCTGCTAGCAGTTTCCATAAGAGTTTCATCTGTAGTGCTTTGTTTACATGTTCCGTTTTTCGAATTCCAAGACCTCCAAAGTTTTTAGGTTTACAAATCTTATCCCACCCAATGAGTGGTTTGTGGTGGGCATCCTTGTTCCAAAGAAAGTTCCTATGGATTTGATCCAATTCTTTATGAGCAGAGTTTGGAAGCATGAAGCTTTGCATAAGGTAGTTAGGTTTAGTAGCAAGATTAGATTTTATCAGGACTGCCCTCCCTTCCATAGACAGGCCATTAGCTCTCCATTTGGTCAATTGTGTCTTTGTTTTCCCTATTGTATCATCAAAGGTTTGTCGATTTACACGGCCATTTACAATTGGGCATCCAAGGTATGATTCCAGGTTAATCATTGCTGCGATCCCTAAACTTTGTTGAATTCTATTTTTATGTTGATTGTCCACATTTATTGACGTTTGGAAGGCCGATTTATGGTAGTTGACTCTTTGTCCTGAGATTGCGCAATAGTCCTCAATTATCTTCTTTGTTCTTAGACATGCTCTTTGGTTTGCTCTAGAAAAAATTATGATATCATCTGCAAGTGCAAGAAAGGAGATCTTGGTTCCGGCTTGGGAGAGAGGAAAGCCGATTGTGTATTTTTCCAAATTACTAATTCCTTAAGCTTCCTGGCTAGTATTTCTGTTGCAAGAATGAACAAAAAAGGAGATAGCGGACCTCCTTGTCTAAGGCCACGTTCTGGTAAAAATATTTCTGTTGGGCTATTGTTTACTAAGACCGAGAATGATATAGTTTGGACACATTGTTTAATCCATCCTATAAACTTGTTGTCAAACCCAAAATTTTCAAGGATTTCAAATGTAAACTCTCAATCTAATCTATCATAGGCTTTCTCCATGTCTAATTTTAACGCTATCCAGCCATCCTTACCTTTTTTGTTTCTAAAGGAGTGAAATATTTCGTAGGCAATCAAAACATTATCTTGGATTGATCGTTTAGCGACAAAGGCTCCCTGAAGCGGATGGATAATTTTGGGCATAATTATTTTCAGTCTTTCTGTGATAATTTTCGTGATAATTTTGTAGATGGTCGAGCATAGACTGATAGGTCGGTAATGGTTGGTGGAAGTAGGATTATCTTTTTTTGGAATTAAGGTAATGAAGGTGTGATTGATTTGTTTTAGGATTTTTCTGGAATGAAAAAACTTTTGACTGTTTTTATGACATCCGGTCCTACTATATCCCAATATTTTTTATAGAATCCTGCTGACATACCATCCGGTCCAAGGGACTTATATGGGTTAATTTGCATTAGGGTTTGTCGTATTTCTTCATTGGAGACTGGTTTTATGAGGCTTATATTGTCTTCATATGTTATTTCTTTCTTGATTAAGTAGGAATATTCTCTAAATTTATTGCGACTTGTCTGTCCTCTTTTATATCTAGTTTTAAAGTCTTTCCTAATTTCTTCTCTTATATTTTCCTCTCTTATGATTTGAGTTCCTCCTGGTGATGTTATTTCTTTAATATTTTTCATGTTCTGTCTCCCGCTAGCCACCTTATGTCCAACATTAGAATCTACTAATTTAACGTGTTTAGTTTTTGCTCTCTGTTTCCAATAAGTTTTGTGAAAGTTTAGAATCTTTTCCTTCTTATTTAACATTCTTAATTGTTTGTTAATGATTGCTTGATCTGGGGATAGTAGGATTAACTGTTTCCATTAGTTCTTTATCAATTTGTTTTAGTTGTTCAAAAGTTTTGCCAAAAGTTTTTTTGTTCCATTGTTTAGCCTGAGCTTTCAGTAGTTGTGTTTTCTTTACTAGTTTGAACATATTAGAGACGGTAAAAGAGGCCCTCCATGCTTGTTTGACTACGTTCCTAAAATACTTCCTTTGCATCCACATATTTTCGAATTTGAATGACTGAGCTTTATAAATTGCTCCATTGTTTAGTTCAATTGCTATCTTACAGTGATCAGAAGAGGAGAAAGCATAGTTTTTCGTAGCTATGCTAGGGAACCATTGAAGAACTTGGGGGACAAACTAAGGTTCTATCTAATTTTTCATATATATTATCTATTTTCGTCTTATTTTTCCTCCAGGTGAATTTACTGCTAATTGCTCCATTGGTTAGTCATTTATATAGAGTTAATTAGATGTTGCCAGAAGCTATCTTTTTCATTTTCTTGAGGGGGATCATAGACTAAGAATATAGCTAGGGTATATTTAGTTGCTAGGTTGGTATATCGTAAAGCAATGAATCGTGGTTCTTGAAGAAGGACGTCAATTCTTTCATTTGTTAACTGGTATTCTTTCCATAGCACACAAACACCACCCGCTCTACCACTGGCTGGGGACCATATTATGTTGTCAAATCCCGCTCTTCTCCAAACTTGATCAGACGGAATTTGGCCAGTTTTAAATTCAACTATAGCCATAATCTGTATACCCTCAATTTTGCAAAACGAGTCAATTTCAAGCCAGAACGACTTACGTCCTATAGCTCTACAATTTCAGAGGCTTACTTTCATTTAGACCTAGCAAAAAATAATTAGGGCATATCAACACACCCTAATCAGTATCCTGACTATTCTCCTTAATTGCACTGATCATGTTCAAACAAATAAATCTCCTAATTCTGTCAGATCGTCTTCGTTCATTTTCTATATTCAAAATTTTCCCAGAAAAGCTGGAGATTAAAATACAATCCTTCGTTTACAAATAAAAGTGTTATGTCTACATATTTATTGTCAATTAATAGAATCATGTAATTTCTAGTTCTCCATCCTAAGTACATAATCTTGAATTCCTTTCTGATCTTTAAAGGGGCTGGACTCGGGGGGATTTATTAGTGCCTTGGATTGATGGTCTGTTTTCGCCTTTTGGCTGTGCTACTCCCACTTTTTACTAATACAATTTATTTTTTTAAATGAAACAGGTTCAAGTTCAACTTATTGGGCCTTGACAATTTAAACCCTTTGCAGTCTACTCTAGTTTTGGGCCCATGTAATGAGATGGATTATCTTGGGTCTAGACTTGTGTGGTTTTTAGTTTTACCAATTTTTTCTGCTCAACACAATCTAAAGTACATTGGGTTACCGGCTATGATTGGCGGATCAAAATCAACAATCTTTTTCTACTAAAAAGAGTCCTATTTTGCAATGGCTAAATGGGATGACGTGGTCATTTATTGTTCAAAGCAGGAAAATAGGTTCTTATAAAAATGTATCTTTAGCTTATAATTTTCCCAAATGCTTAATGCGATAGATTTTTTACTGTTAGATCTGCTTATTGGCAGGGTTTTTTGGAAACTTGGCTGATTAGTGAGAGCATCTTAATTGGAGGGAAACAAACATGATTTGTCCCAAGTTGTGAGTGTGGAACTTGTGCATTAATATTCTGGCAAAATTGAATTGGTATATTTTGGTATAGATTGGTGTCTAATGTTTATAGTGAATTTGTATGTATTAACTTTTTTTTCCCGAGTGTTGGCATCCTTACTACTCTAATACGGAGTATAATATTAACTTGCTCCTTAAAAAAAAAAAAAATTTGTTCGATCTGTATAAATTAAATATAAGCTATTTGGTTCCGAGTTCCATAAAGCATGCAACCGCGAATCCACGTAGACCTGTAATAACCAATAAGCTATATATTAGTTGCTTAATCATCTTTTGGGCATTCATGCTTAATTCGTCATTATAGTTGCTTTCAAGTTTTAATTGACCAAATATATACTGTACTAAATTAATGATCATCCTACTGATTAATTAATTTGCAAAAAATACTTAAGTAATAGTCCACTTAGCTTTCTACCAAAAAAAACAGTCCACTTAGCTACACGCAAAGCTAATCACGCTACGTCAATCCATGCACACACGTTAAATGAATATTAATTAGTACGTTTATGGCACATACTAACAATGATATGATTGAGTTTTTTTTTGGTAGAAATAATTGAGTTTTTTCTAATTTAAAGGTAAATAATACTCCTTTTAAAGGTAAAACAAATTAATTAGTCAAATTCTGTATTGGACAAACAGTAAGGGTTAATTTTCTTACTCGACACATGATCAGTCTTTTCAAAGTTGATTGATACGATTAATCTTCTTCACACCCGGCCCGGCCCGGCCCCCACAAACACTTAATACGATGGCAATGAAGAAGAAAATCATCATGTAATGTAGCTATCAGAAGTATGTAGAGAATTCCTATTTAAAATGATAGGATTTAATTCAAGATGACCATACGAATTCAAAATCAGTGCACGTACATATATAGCTATATGGGCACATATGTAGGATTGTGACACCATCCCATTCGAAGAGGCAAGTCTTCATAATTAAACATAGGGAAATAATAGAAAGAAAAACAATTGTATACAAATATTAATTATCAAGTTGATAAACATAAATTTATGGCAAAATTAAATTGAGATTAGTCTAATTAATATTTATGATGTGACTTATAACTTCATTAGAATTATATGGGCATTTATATATCTTATACATCAGAAATAGAAAGTAAACTTTAAAAGACAATCAATTAATTTAGTGATTGGTTTAATTTAGACGAATATAACTAAATATTGCATATATGCTTACAACTAGGCACTAGCTATATGCATCAGAAATAGAAAGTAAACTTTAAAAGACAATCAATTAATTTAGTGATTTTCAACCAAAATAAAAAAATTAATTTAGTGATTGGTTTAATTTAGACGAATATAACTAAATATTGCATATATGCTTACAACTAGGCACTAGCTATATGCATTGGCCGGGATTTCAACGCTGTCGTAGTTGCCCATCGTATTAATTTAATTCCATGGCCCGTACTAATTTTGTAGAGGATATATAAGTTTAGAGACATTTTGTATAATAAAGTGGTACATCTATATAGTTTTGGTAGCTACAGAATAATTGGATTAATTAAACTCATGGTGTTGGATAATGGTACCCGCAATTACAATTAATGGCGATGATGATGTCAATCATAATGATGTTGATGTTTCGGATTGATGTTTCTTTTTTTTTTTTTTTTTCCTTTCCACGAAGTGGTATATTATCAAATAATGTCATAATAATTGGAAAATGACTATGAAAAAGACACTCCATAAAATTATTTATATCCGTATCCATATAATGAAGAGCGAATCGAGACCCTTAATTAAGCCGATTATATAGTTCATATGCATTCTTTTCTTTATGCATTTTTAGGGACTATACTATGTATGAGTTGAAATTCAGATTATTTATAATCAGTTTGTTTTAAATGGAAAAATATATTCTTTTTTACCTTAGATTTGTGAGTGAGATTTCTTAATTCGTAGCTTGTACATGAAAATAAATAGGGCTATAATCGAACTGAAACGAGCCAAGCTTTGAGTTATTCAAGTTCGATTCGGTTAAAAAATAGATAAGCTCGAGTTTAAATATGAGCTTAGTTTGAGCTCAAAATTTTGTTTGAGCTTGGATTATTTAAATGAATGTTCACCGAACTTGAGCTAGTTCACAAGCCTCTCATTTTGTTTCTTCGAGAGACAAATTCCTGAACAACTCAAATGAAACTAAAATTTAAATAATGTGGTTTGAGAAAAATGACCAAAACTATATAATTTTACTAAACTATATATTGTATATTATATATAATAGAGTTTATTCATGAATGCATAATCCGGCTAGTTTTTTATGAGTGTGTAATCGAATTTACTCATAAACAAATGAGTCGAATTATCTTATTTTCTAACTCAGTTCATTTATCTTTCGAACTTTAAAATTGTGCTCAAGCTTGATTCATTTACAAATCAAGCTGAACACGAATAAAATTTAACCGAACCGATCACCGGATTCTTGTACAAACGACGTCTCTGTTCATTAAAAAAAATCTACTAAATATCAGAATCTCCTAAATATCAATCATTAATGATTAATATACAAACTTAAATCAATATTCCACTATCAGTCTACAAGTTGCAAATTCAATCCACATTGTAAATCCGATCGACATCCAAGCTAAGCTTTGATATATTTATCAATGATCGACATACCCTATGGCATATTAATATATTATTATAGCTTAGGGTAAATGATTCCTAGTAGCCAACATCATGCTAGCTTATTTATTTTGTTCATTTTTACAATTCACATGCATGTTAACAAATAATAAAATATTTAAAAAAAAAAGCGGGACAAATGATATGATAGATGAAATTTATGTGAATTGTGTAGCAAAGCTGGCCACTACAATCAATCCACACATATAGTAGTAGTAGTAGTACAGAAATAGGTCAAAGTAATAGGCGTGGTGTACTAGCTATTTCTAGTTTGCTTGCTTTAAATTATTCTTATCGTCGATGGTTACATGTCAATCTTTGAAGGTTTTAAAACTGGATTTGCTTGCATTGCCAGCTCAGTCCACCTGTGCAACAACTTTCCATGCCCTACTACTTTCATAACCGTTCATTTTCAGTCTCCATTTCAATTGATCATGATCAATATTAATTATCCCAACCCACATGACGCAGTGTCAAGGACATTTATTAATTAATGGATCTACACTCTTGATTCTGAGGAGTGAAGTATGATCCAGTGGTCCGGTTTTTCATTCCACATTAACAAATATGATGGACGTTGTGGATTTACAATATAATATATTGTGGATTTACAATATAATCTAAATTTTGAAGTTTTTGAATGGATTTATAACTTCTAATTAACTTTGCTAGAAACTTCTCATATTGCTCATGGCAAACCACTTTAGTACAAATGTTAGTTGGTTGCTCCTTTGTAGGTTTATAACCCAGAACAACCTCCTTGCCCATGCCATCACCTTATCGAGCTCGTACAATATGTCAGTCACTTATTTATGTGATTTGTCCTCCCATGAAATACAAAATTTATGTTTATATATATTGCAAATTGAATGTCACAATGTAGTTGTACATGCTCAAGTTTAACCCTAGAATCCCCTAGCAACTTAAATCAACCAAGTAATCTCACAATAAGTCATGTCAACATAAGACTCTTTTTTAGTTATTGTTGGGACGGTGTTGGAAACTCTGGTTCCAAACATCTGAACAACGACACTTGTCTCCAGTTTTGATAATGACAAACGCCATATGAGAACTAATGAGTTACATTCAAGTATTTCAAGTGAACACCAGATCTATCAAAGAATCTCCAAGAACGCAAAAGGAACAAAGAACATATGATAACAAGTTCCTACCAAAGGAACTCTGGAGAGAACAGTTCCCATCGCATGGGAACTCACATGTGCAAACAAGACCGTTCAGCGCAAATCGCGGGATCCTGTCTTGGACAGAACGAAGGCTCAGTCCGAGGAACAGACTGAAGCGAGTGATCCAACGGGCCGATTGATTCTCAAAGTTGACTGATTTCAAATCAAAGTCACATATGAAGATTGTAAACTTGGCGTGCAAGACAAAGGGTATTTCGGAAAACTTGAAAGTAAAGATTGCAGCCCATGTACGAATGAGTATAAAGCCAAATGAATAGTGCTCGACAGAAGTACTTGTCCCAAAACTCACATTCACTCACAAAAGAAAGAAAGAAAGAGAAACAAGAGAAGAGAAGTCCCCGACGGCGACTATTCGATCTCGACGACGGTGAATCCAAGTTCCCAAGAGTTAGGGAACTGAGACATTGAGCTTAAGGTGTAAGGTTCGATATGTATGTTTAGTTGAGTTGGTTCGCTTAGGAACAAGGTTGAGAAGGCTTACTAGTGTTACTAGAGTTAGGAAAAACTGCTAGGAACAGAGAAGTGTAAGTCTTGCCTATGTAACTAGGGAACAATCAATAAAATAAGTCGATTGTTCAAAATGCTCCAAGCGGAGGTAGAAGTTTACCCACACAACTAATTGATTGTTGTGGGGTTCCTCTATACAGAAACTGTGTCGTTTACATTCTGCTTTACTTGCTTTTATTTTACTTCCGCTGCCTTTGGAACAGCCTAACAGTCAGTTCCCAAGCTCCTACTAACGCACAACGATCCAACAGTTATCAAAGAGATCAATGAAGTTCCCAACATAATATAAAACTTGGTTAAGGATTTTCGAGTCATTGGGCAACTCTTCCACTTTACATCACAGAAGGCTCTTAATTTTAGTTCAAAATTACTACTTAAACCACAAACCATGTCCTGGCGCATTCTTCAAGTATCTTAGCACATGTTTTGCAATTGTCCGATGATTATCATTCAATGGGTGCAGAAACTAAGAACGCCTACACTCCATAACAAGTGTCAGGTCTTGTTATGGTTAGATAGATTATCCTTCTCATTAATCTTCTACATGCATGTGGTTTTACTATTTCCTTAGATTCTTCTAAAGATAGGCGTCTCACCTTATGATCAAAAGGAGTTATTGCAAGTCTAGCATTTATCATTCTTATTTCCTTGAGCGACTCTAAAAAATACATTCTTGGGTTTAAGTGAAAACCTTCTATAGACCTATTCACTTCTATACGTACAAAGTATCTTAATCTCCAATTTCTTTCATCTAAAAATTTCTATAAATCCTCTTTAAGCTTCTTAATCTCCTTTTTTTTATTCCCAACTATGAGCATATCATGCATATAAACCAATAGAGCAGTGCATGACTAATTAGTTCTTTTGACAAACAAAGAATAATCATCCATGGAATGCTCATATCCTACAACTTTTACAGCTTGAGAGAATTTGGGAAACCACAGTCCTGGAGCTTGTTTTAGTCCATACAAAGACTCATTTGGTTTGCATACACCATTTGATTGAATTCTTCACCATATGACTCCCCCTTAATGCAAGCATCATGGGCCTTGAGAGAAGAATAAGCAACAAGAAATTCCATATAGAATTCTTCCTCGTATTCACTATGCAAAAAAAAAAAGCATTTGTCACATCTAATTGAGTGACATTCCAATACTTTATCACGACCACTACTTATAAAGTTCTTACTAAGATCATCTTTGCAATAGGGGAAAGGGTCTCAATGTAGTTAACTCCTTCAATTTGAGAGAAAGCTTTAGCAACTAGTCGTGCTTTTCACCTTTCTAAGGTACCTTTCTAGGGTCTCAATATGTCCATGTTGTTGATGTTGAGAGAAGCAAGTTAGATGCTAAATCTATTATGTGCACATTCATAGGATATGGTGGTGATGACTTCAGATATTGATTTTGGAATGAGAAAACATGAAGGTTATTCGTAATCGAGATGTCGTGTTTAATGAGCAGGTTTTGTACAAAGATAGGCCGAGTGCATAAAAACTAGCAGTTCTAATCCTGATTTTGTGGAGCTAGATATCTCGAACTTGGGTGGGAGTTGAGTGGTTCGGAATAAGCAAGAGCATATTGAGGAAGAGTCACAAACTAAAAATGACCAAGAGGTCATTGAAGAGGTTCAGTTATGTATGTCAACAAGAGAGCACATGTTTCCTAATAGATTTTCTCCTTCTAATTTCTATCTTTTGTTGACTAAAAATGGTGATCGAAAGTGTTGTACAAAGGCATCTTGTAGTCAAGATGTGAGTAAGTGGAAGGTTTCCATGGATGATGAGATGGACTCATTGATGGCCAAAGAAATTTGGGAACTAGTTAAGCTTCCAAGGGGCAAGAAAGCTTTTCATAATCATACATTGTAGTTTCTATAATATAACTAAGACTTTTTAGTACACTTTTGTAGAGAATTTTAGGCCTTTTAAGAGCTTTTATTAAAGATCAAGAATTGAAGATCAAGTGTTAATGTTCATGGTTTAGAAGTGAAGATTCGAAGATTGATGTTCCACTGAAGAACCGTGGTCGTGGGCACCACTCCCGCGACCACAGTGGAAGTCGCTGAAATTTTAGGAAACACAAGGCGAAACCGTGAACGCATTAGTGTAACTGAGAGTGGCTGAGTAAAAGGTCGCAGCCACGATTTCCACCACTGTACACGCGGTATTGCATCACCTCAGAAGGTCAAGACTAGTCAAACTGCGACCACAGTTTCCAAAACCACGACCGCGGGTTTGACAGATTACTTGCGCTGAAGACTTTTCAAGATTATTTTATTCTATTTCTTTTTTCTATCTTTTAGCCTATGTTTTTACTTTGTTTAAATACCTTTTGTTAGACTTTGTTTTGTTTTTTTATGCATTTTTTCTTTCATCTTTTGTTCAACTTAGAGAAAACTCTATGGAGAACTAAAAATCCTAATTAAGTTCATTAATTGTTGAAGCTTTTGAATTCAAGTAAGTTGTGAGATTTAATTTCAAGTATTATTCCTTTGGTTATTTCAATCTCCCTTGTGCTTGATTGATATTGAATGTTGTTGATTTCTACTTGACTGATTGTTGAGATTAACTACACTCTATTGCTATGATCTAGGTTTTCTCATTCAAAAGTCTAATCTTTGTAGCTAACTCATTTTTTAGGTCTCGTTGGACTAAAAAAATTGAGAAAGTGAAATGATTGCATGCTAATTGTTTAACTCATTGTGTGTCAACTGCATGTATCCTATTTATCCTTGTTCTTACTACTAATGTGAACTTAATTCATTGCCATTTCATGATTGTTTGAAGTTAAGTATTTGCATGACTTGTTGCTTGTCAATTACATCAGATTAGGATAGGAATAATCTTAGGAAAGGAAATTATTTCTTAAGATTCAATGATTAACAAACTTGATGATAAAAGTGGATGCTTTAAATGAACTTGTCTTCCTAATTGATAAAAAAAAACAAATTCCTTTTACTTGTTAATTGTTTGCTTTGCTTTCCAATAATTAGAATCCAATTCAAAATCCTTTTTTTACTTTCTTAAGTTGATAAAGATATGAATAGGGAATATATAAGATTCTCTTAGGTTCAATCTCGAATTACTTACTATATAGTAGTTAAGTATTAGGGATTTATCTTTGATCAAGTACGACGACTTTAAGTTGTCAAATTTTGGCACCGGTGCTAGGGAATCTCTTGCTATTTCTGACTGAATGGCTACGAGAATTTGTTGTTATGCATCTGAATGGGAGGGCTGATGTTTTGGGTCACGATTTCTTACTACAAAATTCCAACATGTTATGCATCTGTATAAGAGGGTTGAATGGCCAAGAGAATTTGTTGTTATTCATCTGAATAAGTGTACGTGTTGCATTTGTTGATAGGTAAGTTTGTTGCATTTGCTGGAAGATCAACTAGTTTATATGGTGATATGTACGTTTGTTGTGTTTACAAGTTGTTATAAGAACAATTGCACTTCATAAAGCATCCCTCAAGGCTTATGCCGAACCCTCTTTGTTACAGGTTGAAAAGTGGATTGCACTTCATGAAGCGCAAGGCTTATGAGGGAAATAAAATGTATGGCTTTGACTCGCCCCGTTTCGAACACGAGACCAGATCCTCAAACGCGTGTGCGTGGACTAATTGTGCCGCATTTGTAATCAATATATAAAAGAAATATTTTTCTTATGAACTAAACCAGGTCCTCGTCGGTCTGGTCCCGAATTAAATTAAACCGACCAGTTCATCGAGAATTAGCGTTTGTAATAATAAAATACAACACGTTCCATAAAGAATATAATTTATATAGTTTTATAAGGTTATAATATAAAATTTTCAGTATAATTTAATAATTGATAAATAATAATCATATTACGACTTTGATTAAATCGAACCGAATCGGAAATGAATTGGAAAATTATAAGAGGGTTCGATTCAAATTACAACCTTAGGGCTCTTTTGGTATTGATATCAGATATCAGATATCGGTATTGGTATCAAATATTAGTATTTGTATCGGTATCGGATATGGGATATCATTCATATCTCATACCTATTTTTTTCGATATATCAAATATCATGGAAAAGGGCTTGTTTTGATATCAAGGATTAGGGTTGAGCACGGTTCGGTTGGAACCGAACCGAAATCTAAGATTTTCGGTTCGGTTTTTGGTTCACTGATTTTCAGAATCTCGGTTTCGGTTCGGTTTATTCTTGATTCGGTTCCGTTTAACAGAAATATATTAAAAATATTGTAACTGAATTTTTAACATTCAAGTCTTCCTTAGATAGCAGTAATAGCACAACACTCTCGATTCCTTCCTCCTTGACTTCTCTTAGTTCTCTATGACCCATCACCCTCTCGAATCTCATCTCTAAAAACGAACGGACACCCACATCTCGGCATCCATGTTGGCTGGCGACGACACTCCGTCAAATCCCCTCCACTCCGGATCTCGTCGTCATCAACTCGCCATTCGTTGGACCTCGGCAACGATACTCTTCAGATCCCCTCCATTCAGGATCTCGCCGTCACCGACTGACTCGCCAAGTGCTCGACCACGCCTTCACCGACTCGCCATCCCTTGCATCGGATAGTTTGATCTCATTCATCTACAAATCTATTTGTATAACAACAAGCAACAACCCTCAATTGGCCTTGGTTCTCCCAATTTCTACAAGAACTCAATGAGATTGAGACATTAGGAGAAGTTTTCACATAAATTGTTTGTTTGCATGGTTCCCCCTTTCTTAATCATCCTTTGTTTCTCTTTTTGGATTTTGGTTGAAATGAATGGTTAAATTTGGTGTTTTAAGTTTCAACTTGAAATTGCACTGTAATTTGAGATTTTA
The DNA here is from genome assembly GCA_964016875.1 of Fallopia convolvulus. Lineage (NCBI taxonomy): Eukaryota > Viridiplantae > Streptophyta > Magnoliopsida > Caryophyllales > Polygonaceae > Fallopia > Fallopia convolvulus. The sequence goes on along the minus strand of OZ024737.1, from coordinate 22,560,213 downwards.
TTTTTTTAGCCTACCTATTTAGTTATTTTATTTCCTAAGCAATTTCTCCTTTCACAAGTTGTTGTTTTTTTCAATCGGTTCAAGTTGTTCCTTACAAGTTATTTACTAGTTATTTTGCAAAATGTTTTTTTTTGGTGCAATTGGTTTTGGGTTCACTCAATCTACTCGGTTCATTCGTTCATTTGAAATAGAAAGTGTGAACTAGTTTCGGTTCATTCGGTTTTGTGTGAAACCAAAACTGAAAAAACCTAAACCGAACCAAACCGAAAGAGTTAGCTCGGTTTTCGGTTCATGAAATATTAAATATCGATTTTCGTTCGTTTCGGTTTATGTCGATTCGGTTCGGTTTTAAACTGATGCTCAACCCTATAAAGGATATGGCCCGATAGCCATATACTCTCATACCAAACACAAGATATGGTCCGATATCGATATCTGAATCCATACACTCCCATACCAAACACAAGATATGGCCCGATACCGATATTTGATATCAGGATTTCAATACCAAACGGGCTCTTACAGTTTTATTTCATTTATTCTTGAGTTTCAAATCATTTTTCTTAAGTTTCAATTTGCTTTCTATCTTGAGTAAAATAGTATATAGTATTATAACTAAGGATAATAATTTATATAATTTTAAAAGGTTACAACCTTATGACATACCAAATCTAAATTGTATTCATGCATAAAGGATTATAATTAAGTATTGTTCATAGACAAAAATAATAAGGTTGTAACAAATTAAATTAAATAAATCATGAAATTCAAATGCAACATTTGGCTCGAGATTATGGCTACATCGCTTCTCGCGCCATGTTGCCATTCTCTGTCTAAACGGCTCATCCCACCCTTTGACGCTTGGCTGATGGCTTCCTGTCCAATCCGCATAGGAGAAAGTGGAGAGTCATTGCTCAACCAAACCTGCAAAATAAACAAATAATCTATTAATGAGTAAAAAAATATAAGTGATAATGTACTTCATGATAAGAATATATTACTCACATGTATGAAGTGATCTCTATTTTCCACGTTCTCTATGACATATATCTTGGTCGGAGGGTCCCGGTTGTCCCCTCTCGCCTGCATTGGAAAGTGTGCGTGAGACCCGTCCCACGACAACATAACAAGCACAACCTTATGTAGTGTGGCAAATATCAAACCGGTCATGGGCATCTCAATCTAATAATTTTTAGCGCAAGGGCTAATCACATAGGGCATAGTATCCAACAACTCAACAATAGGGGCATTGTTCAAAACATGATCATACACGCCTCTGTTTCTCCTCAATTCAGTTGTCAACTCCAACCAAACTCTGTGCTGCTCACTCTCTCCATGTCCCAACAACGCAGTGGGTGATCGATAACCACAATGCTCGTCTGTCATTACATCCTTAGCCCCATCAATGTAGGGAAACATGAAGTCGTTAACTTTGTCAACTCCAAAGTTCACATCCAACCACATCATGTCGCCCCTCAATTCTTGTGCACTTGTATCTGTTGCAACTATTTTCAAGGCCTTGTTGGTTAAGCCCTTTGGCCTTTCACGCTTTTTGCAGGGCAATGAAGTTTTCTCTAAGCTCTCCTTTTCCTTGTCTTCCTTCTCCTTCTTGTATGCCTCAATCCTATGCTCAAGCAAAACATTACTCCTCTTGGTGGACCACTCAGTGGAGCCCTTTGGACTTCCCGTCTTCATAATATCTACCTGCTCAAGAAAAGAGGACTCTTTTGGCAGCGCAATGTCTACAAATGACTCGGTTATCATGTATACATGCTCATATGTCAATTGACCTTGATGCTTTCTCTTCACCATGTTTCTCCATCTTACCTCGGTGAGTGATAGGAACTCTTTGTCTTCTATAGGCATGCGTTGTAGATCAACTCTCCCATACCACCTGATGCCAAAATGGGTGTATGTCACCTGGCATAATTGGTCACTTATTGAGAATGGTTTGGCCAATCCTATTAGGGCAAGGAAGACCCATGCACTCCCCTACCAAATAATCAACACACTCCTTCTCTAATTTTCCTGCAATCTCGTCCTTGTTTAGGTCGTCGTACATACTCAACAACTTCAGAATGCACAATGTTGACACTTTGTAAAATAGGTGAATGAATATCACCCTAACTTGATTAGGGACACCCGTCAAATCTGTTGGAATCTTGGTATGTGACATCTCCAGATTGTCTCTTGTATCATCAACTTGGGACTCAATGTGATTTTGGATTCTTCCGATCACTATGTTGAAGCCTCCTCGAGAATTATCAAGTATTTTTTTAAGCACACTGTGCATATCCTTCGCCTTATAGCATACATATTATTATTATAAAAAAATGTACATTAAAATGTGTAAATCAAAATATATTAACAACCAAAATATATTAAAAAAATCATAATTTTACATGTTTGTTGTTCTCGTTTCGAAGTGGGTACAATGATCGGTCCATGCTCTAACTATCGACTGCTTATAAGGCTCAAGCCACAACTTCTCCACATACTTCATCAGCTCTCCCCAATGTGCTTTGACTCTTTTAAGCCTAATCTCATATGTTGCCTCCGTTGCCGACATGAATATGCCCCAACATCTATTAACAAACCTTTTTGCAGCATCCTTGTTCTTTAGGATACCTAGAGCGTATGCAAATATGTTCGCCTTAACATGAGCCCAACATAGAAGATGTTTGACCTCCTCTCCAAACACAACTTCCTTTGCTTTAATGATTGCCCTCTCTCGATCTTTGACAATCGCATTTGGCATTGATCCCGTTTCCTGAAACAAACGTTTCAAACACGTCAACACCCATGTATAACTAGCAGTGTCTTCTCTTGAGAGAAATACAAACCCGATATTGAAAGATCTGTTAGTGCATGTAAACCCAATCATCTGCAGCAAAGCAGAAGAAAATTTGAGGAAAGCAGAAGGAAAAAGACAAACAATTGAGAGCCATTTTCATTGTTACTGTACCGGCTGTTAAAATGAGGTCTGCTTGTCTAGGCATGCAAACACAATCATCTGCAGCAAAGCCATGTTGTACATGTCAATATATGAAATAGTTATACAACTTTAGAACAAGAATAATTTCCTTCGTATTTAATTCAAAAATTAAAAGATTATACCTGTTGTCTTATATGTACATATTGTCCATAATGGTGACATATGGAAACAACTTCAGCAGATGCAACGAGGAGGGGTGCACAAAGAAGAGGAAATCAATATGATCGGAACCATGTATCGTATGCAGATATCTTTGTAATTGTTTCGTTGTAGAAAATGCATTGAATATTGGGTGGTCGTCACATTTTCACTATCCTCTGTTAGATACTTTTCCCTTAGAATTGAAATTTTCTTCCTTGATGTCACATTGTCGGTGTATAAATTTCTCAACCGCTCAACTATACAGGCAGGTGGCACATACTTATATCTCAATTCCGTAACAAGCAGCTTTTGGGCTTCCGTCATTCGACTCATAAATGAATTGCCAAGCACTAGTTGGAGGTCGTGGTTGTGGATTCCGTACACAACTATTAGTGCCCACTTCCCGATCGGATTATTCTTACAACAAGAAATTCAAATTTTCATTTGCACTTTGCGTACAGTGTTCGCACATTAGGCGGTGTAACAATCGGGATGAAAGCCTTCTTACCAGATCTATACATATCATGCTTATGACATGCTAGTCTGACCGAATTCGTGTTTGATGTTTTTATGGGCAACATCATATTTCTTTCCCGTCCGACTTGCCTAGCCCATACTATCATTTCATCTCTACTATCCCACACTCCATCGTTATAAAAATTAGCAGGAAAATCTCTATTGTGTATCTATTTATAAATTCACATTATTTTTAATTAAAATTTAAATACATCTTGTTTCTAACAATAACAGATTTTTAAACTCTTCCTCAAAAACAAAAAAAAAAACAGATTTTTAAACTATCAATTTTCAATTAACTCTACACTATAAAATAACAACACTATTTTTTTTTTCTCAAATCAACTATTTAATGATACATATTATTTTTTAACGGATATAATCGATACAAATATTTAAGATTACTAATCTTATACTTTTTTATAATTAAAACAATAAATAATGCTAACTTTAAAGTTTCTAAAATTAAAACTAGAAAGTGCAAATTAAAGATTTGTTTAGTTAGACACATCAATAAATTTAATGTAAATAAGAACTCACCTCGACTATATCGTTTTCTTCTTCATCAACGTCTATTTCTCCTTCATGCTCTTCTTCTTCAAATGATGATGACAACTCTTCCAAAGATGATGACGATTCCATTTCATAAGGTTCATTTGAAAAAGGCGATTTTGTCGATGAATTTTCTTTATATGATATATCCAACAATGATGATTCATTAGATGCCATTGTAACTGGAGATTATGTGAATGTTTGCCCTCTAATCTATCTTAATTAATTAGGATATATAGAAATAAGACTAAAAATAAAATCTTGTTCCAAATCTAAAATTTAAAAGGCAGATTTTACGCAAAATTTGTCGAAACAATCATTAGCGGGTATGGCGGTGGCGTGCGCAAATTTGGCTAAACCCTTACGCGAACTCTGACTCTTCATGAAGCGTCATCCTTCATGAAAAGTTAGCTTTTTTTAACCGGGTATTGCTTTTCTCCATCGGGTGCCCATTAAACTCACACTTTATAAAGCGTAATTTTCTACGTGCGCCGAAATTTTTTTCGATGTACACAAGGAATCAGCCTAAAGAAACTTCCAAAAATAAAATGAGGATAATGACTTGCTTTAGTAATTTCAAACTGCACACGCAATATACATACACTTGTTAAGTTGTATGCTTCTTCCAATTCTTCATTTCTTGCGTAGGATATTTGGATATAGATTCAAGATGCACATGCATTATACGTACACCTTTATATAAGTTTTTTTCTATTCTTCATTTTCTTACGTAGCATATTGAAAATATAATAATAAGTTTGAGATTACTACAATTGTAATTAAGATCAATTCTTTAAACTCCGTGTGTGGGGGAGGGACATGTTCAATTTGAGATTTTAACTTACTGTAATTATAAACGAAGTCAAGGTATTGCGAATCTACTATATATATAAAAGCAATAAAGTTTGGAGTCTCTACATTATGTCACCTAGGATTTTGCCACATGTCGCTTTGAGAATGTGCCACATTGGATTTTGCCATATGTCATCTTTTTATTAAGCCATATCATATTATTTTTTTTTACTTCATATGCCACTTCATATTATTTTTGCCATGTCATTTACATTTCATATTTAACTACAATTATAAATAAAAAAACTATTAAAAAATTGTTAATTAATAATTATTTTATGGGATAATATTTCACATAATATTCGAATCCATATATGCAAGATATCTTTACCCTAATAAGCACAAAAAAATTTATAATTACCATATATATCAAAATTCGTAACCACTTTATCTTTCTATGAAATATGAGAATCAACCAAAAAAATATTATACGTAGAATGGGAGAATATTTCATAGAATATTCGATCACATTAATTAATTATTTTATGATAACCGTAATATATTTCAAATAATATTTTGAATAATTATTTTATGGGACAATATTTCACATAATATTCGAATTCATCTATAACTATATATTAAAGCTGTCCCTTTTCGAGCCACCAGAACAATTCTGGCCCCATTTCAAATTTAAAAATTAATTTTATTTTTATTATTATAACTTCTTTCTATTAATTTTTTTAACTATTTAAATTTATCTCTAACATCAAACAAATATCTATTCAATATAACAATATATTTTGAAAGCTTCCTTATACAAGTATTTAAAATTAAAGCATTGTATATATTATTCTCATTAATTAAACTTAATAATCTAAATTTAATTTGTTTTATTTGATTTTAAAATACAAAATAATTTTTATACATATTACGATCAACAATTACTTACATCAAATTTTATATTATTTTTTTTATTAATATCTTTTTTTATAGTATATCTAAAAAATATCGAGTTATAGTCGTACATGGCACGACAGGGACAACTAGTATTAATTAATAATATATACGGGTTATTATTATATTTTCAATATGCTAGATCGAAAGAAGCTCAGAGTTGTACGTATATTATTATTATTTTTTTTTAGCTATAGCAAAAACTTACAAAGTCAATCAAATTACATAAAATTAGTGGGAAACCGAGATATAATCTAGGCCCCCACTCCTCTAGCCATAGACGGATCTGAGGGAGGGCATGGGTGGGCCAGTGCCCTCCCTTAGTCCATAATTAATTTGTAGATGGGCAATATTAGTAGTAGTATATTAAACCGATTGAAGGTGGAGAGTTAAAAAATAATGAAAAGTAGGTTGATTTTGGTATTATTACTCGTAATTAATTTGGCATGGCTAATTAGGTTGAATTTAATTATTAATTTGATATAGTAGGCTAATTTAGGGATTAATTAAAAAAAGATTTTTTTAATGGGCACACATTAAGAATACTATGTATGGGATGTGCGGAAATTGTTTGTTAAGTTAATATTTTTTAATAGGGTTCACCAATTCCAATTTAGGGAATAGTTTAGAATTTATTTCCAAAGTTAACTTATTATTGTGTGCCAATGGGCACATATTAGAAAAACTGAATACAAAAATAATGAAAAGTTGATCAACATGGAGACCACAACAACCCATTAGTCTATCTCTCCGTAATTGATAAATAACAAAACTTTGCTTGATACAGAGTATTTGATAATGATGTGAATCGTGAAATGATTGATTAATTAATTAAATTTTATATAATTTATTTTCTTTATTAGTTAACTTAACTAATTGAAAATCGGTTCATTTGGCTGAAATAATTTTGTTTGAATCGATTGTTTGTTTATTTGTTTAGAATTATGGACAAATTTATTACTTGGGATAGAACTTCATTAATTCCAAGTATTGAAACTCGCTTTCAATTTAAAATATTTAGGATAAATTGTGCCCCTCCTTCAATTTAGTTCTGCGGCCGTCCCTGCCTCTAGCTATAGCAAAGCCTATCCTAGTGAAGATATGAGCAGCAGCACGAGCCCCAATGTCTCGAGTATTAGAAAACTGTTGAACCCGCTTCAGCAATGATACAACATCCTTATCCAATTCCCCCAGAGAAGAAAAGGAGAAAGGAAGAAAACCATAACCGAAAGTCCGACAACTAGCTTCGTATTTGACCCTCTTTCGATTAGCCCCATCAACCACAACTCGTCCCGGAACAAAGTCAGACAAACTGGATTGTGTCAAGGGAGAAGATCCTGTCAAGTCAACACATACATCACGACCTCGATCCCAAGAATAGAGTAATACATCTGCAGGTCGGAGAGTCCCGTCGTTCCCGCCAGACAATCCAATATCAACCTCTTTTCTTTGCCAAAATTCCAGACCGATAACAAATGTCAACAAGGGTATCCTGAACAACATTATGTCGATGTTTAATACCTACAATATCAGCACAGGACACCGCATGATCACCAAAGATATCCCCATCAAAAACCCTAGAGCAAGCAGAGCATGGTGTCGAAATAGAGAACAAAGGAACACCCAACAGATAACACAACACACATCGATATGTCTTAGCATTCATCGTTTGTCCCAAACCTGAGATGGAGACCGCCCAAAGCCAAACAGAGGTGTGATCTCCCTGCTGCGATTTCCACAATGCCGATATTTCCCTTTCATTTTTTGGAATTTAATAGGAATATTTTAATAAATTATTTAATTTGATATAATAATTATACTCCTTCATTAATAAATAATGAACTTGTCAAGGCTTACTAGCCCATGACGTTTGTGTCCAAGTCGCTAGTTCGAACTTTCTTCCTAATAATAACCTAGGAGTTTCCTAATTCCTATAAATAAATAAATTTTTAACAATTTGACAAATCAAAAAAACATTAGTTTTGTACCAATATACCCTTAAAGAATACCTTTTTCTCACCATCAGCTAGTAAAGAAATATGATGCATAACAAATTGTAGAAACATTAATTGTTTTATATATAAAAAGACACTAGAGTAAATCAATAACTAAGGGTAAACTTGAAAGTTTTTTAATAAAAATATGTAAAAAATAATTTAAATTATTTTAGGGCTAAAAGGAGATCTATTTTTTAAGGAGAAAATATGTCTTAGGTATAAATCTTGTTTCATGGGAATTGAGTTAAAAATTCTATTTACTATAGACCCTCTCAAAACAAATTTGTAAAAGAAATATTAAATAATTTAATCTGAGTAACTTAACTTTAAACTAAACTCTTGAAAAAATTAAACCCATTTTTTGCTAAAATCCTCACTTAAAAAAAAGTGACGAATGTTTCTCTATAAATAACAGAGGACTTGCATTCTTCAAAATCCCAGTTCACCTTGTAATTTCCCTAATCTCCCCCACATTAGTTCAAACTCAAAAACCCTTGTATCATCATAATGGCAGATTCATCCTTCAAACCATCAATGGATAAATTTCCATTGATGATCACGACCACCAAAACCATGAAATCTTCCCCAAGCTGCATCCCAATAATCAGCCTCTCAGACCCAGATGCAAAGCATCTCATTCTCAAGGCCAGCGAGGAGTTCGGGTTCTTCAAGGTGATCGACCATGGGTTCCCCATGGATTTGATCGCAAATCTCGAAGCAGAAGCCATTAATTTCTTCTCCAAACCGATGGCAGAGAAGGAGAAAGCGGGTCACCCGAACCCGCTTGGATATGGGAACAGGAGCATTGGATGTTGTGGGGATGTTGGCTGGGTTGAGTACCTTCTTATGTCCACCAAGCTCAATCTTGAACACCTTGGCCAAAACCCAGAAAGCTTCAGGTTTGAAAACTCATCAACTCAATTGGGTCGATTTCTGTTTTTGATTTTGAGATGGCATATGAAATGGGTGAGTCTATAAAATGTTTGATCATTATCATTATAATGCTATGGGTCTCTTTATTTTCTTACAAAAGTGTCCTGTTTGTTACTTGATGAAAATTTGAGTTTTTTATTTTTTTGAAAATAATTATAGCATTGTGATTATTTTCTTACAAAAGTGTCCTGTTTCTTACTTTTATGTTTTTTCCTTAAAGTTAAGAATTAGTGGTTATGGTATATAATTTTTTCCCATTACGTGGGTTATCTTGCTTGTTGTAGTTGTGCTTTGAGAGAGTATGTATCAGCAGTGAAGAGATTGGCATGTGAGCTTCTTGAACTGATGGCGGAGGAGCTCAAAATCCAACCAAAAGATGTGTTCAGTAAGCTTCTAAGGGATGAAGAGAGTGACTCCATGCTCAGGCTGAATCATTATCCGCCATGCCCAGAAAACCCCCAATCTTCACCAGACAGAAGAAGCCCGGTGGGATTTGGAGAGCACACTGATCCACAGATCATCTCTGTGTTAAGGGCAAATCAAGCTTCTGGGTATGAAATTCTGTTGAAAGATGGGACTTGGGTTTCTGTGCCTCCGGATGACAACTCTTTCTTCATCAACATTGGCGACTCTCTTCAGGTAATAATAATGTTACTTATAAAACAATTAAACCATAAACTACTAACTAATTATCCTTGTTAATTAGGTGATGACGAATGGGAGGTTTAGGAGTGTGAGGCATAGGGTGGTGGCAAATAGCAGGAAATCAAGGCTTTCAATGTTGTATTTTGGAGGGCCACCCATGAAGGAGAAGATTGGGCCATTGTCCTGTCTAATGGAGAATGATAAGCCAAGTTTGTACAAGGAGTTGACTTGGGTTGAGTATATTACTAGTGCCTTCAACAAGCCATTGGTTTATGATAGGATTGTGCTCTTTCAGAAGATTGCTGCCTCGTAGATTCCCTAATTCTGTAGTACTATTAATTCTTAAAATAAAGCTAGCTAAAGAGAAGGTAATGAAAAGAATAGTTTGAGCCTTGGAGGAGGTATTAAATAGATAATATATATAGTTGAGATGAATATGTTGAGTTGTGCTGGTTGTTGATGTAAGGTAAAAAAAAATGAGGTAATTAATTATATATACTGTTTTTAATTATATATTTACAAATAAAAGGAAACAAGTACAATAAATTGACGCACTGGCTAGCATCAATCCTAAGGGTTCATTACTTGATGTCAAATGTTGCAAAAAGGCTGTACTAGTCTTCTCTCGTATCAAATCCTTGTAACAAGGACCTACCAACCACCGACGCAAGAAGTATATATATTATAGTCTTTTAATTGGATGAATTTTGAATGCTGTAAAGGAATGTTTTATACTACTCCGTACTATATGGTCTACAACAGATCGACTCAGCACATCCATCATTTCCAACTAGACAAAAGGGTGAATTATACCCCCTCCGTCCTATAATGTTTGTCCACTTTCCATATCCGTCGTCCCAAAATGTTTGTCGTACTATCCCCTCTTTCCATTTATATCTACACTTTACTCAATCTCTTTCCTACTTTATCTACACTTTATTCACTCTCTTTCCTACTTTATCTTTTCACTCTCTCTTCCTCTTTACTCCATTGAAAGCACCTCCATTAAAATGACCTCCATTAAAATCATTTCCATAGCCCAATTTTTGTTCACGTTGATTTTAAAATAATCAAATTTTTTTGTTCACTCTCTCTGGTTTTTTGAACCCATTTTAATTTTTTGCTCTCCTGAACCCATTTTAATGGCAGCCCAAAACTTTGCCTTGCCCAAATGGAGCCAGCCCAAAATCTTGCCTTGCCCCACCACAAAACCCTAAGCATGAGGCTTTAAATGTCTCACATGAAGCTTCTGGATGCCTTCCACCTCTCTAAACACTACCTCTTGCAAACCCTAGTGGTGGCGGCGCAAGAGAGCTTTGCCTCGCTCTCTGAAATCTTGCCTTCCTCTCTCGAATTTGTTCTCGATTTGGCTCAAATTCCTTCGATCGGTCATTTCTTTATCGGTTTTCTTCCTCGTTCCTTCCCTCTCCTTTCTTCCTCTGAATATTGGCTAATTCGAGTGTTGGATGTCTTTGTTGAAGATGGATCGCAAGTGCTTTCACTCCATGACTGACGAGGAAGTGGATGCCTTGTTCGCCCATTCCGATGATGATGATGATGGCCTGTCTTCGACTCCCTCTGATTCTGTCCCATGCTCCCAGCATCCGAGGTGTGAGTGGAGCTATGGGTGCAAGGGAAACCATTCCTTTAGTCCTGGTCAGTCTGAGGAGTCTGTTGAGGGCTTCTTGCGGTCCGAAGATGATGACTCTGTTGACCAAGTGCGTCTTCCCTTGTCTCCGGGGAATGGTGTGAAAGTGGAAGCTCAAGATTCAACTTCTGATGACCCTAAAGAGATTGATGGCGTAGTAGCATCAGATCTGAAGCCTGATGCTTAGATAAGTCCCCTTTGAACTTGTATTAGCTTCTGTTTTATTTGCATGGTGTGTTGGACATGTTTCTTCTGTTGTGCGTCCCCTTTTGAATGCTTGACATTGATGTTATGGATTGATAAGCTTCATGTGGTTGATCTCTGTTGAAACTGATGTTGAGATGTGTTTCTGTTGGTCTGTTGTATGCTTGATTTTATGGATGATATGGAACATTGAGCTAGTGATTTGTGTTGGATGAATGTCTTGGCATATGTGCATTGATTTCTTTGAATGCATTATTGATGGGTGTATGTTGTAGTTTGAAATGGATGCTTTGTATGATGTGTCTCCTATCAGATAAAACTTGTGCTTTCATGACAATCAATGAAGAGAACTTGCTTTGTGTTCTTAGAGATTTTTTTTTGGTAATCGATGAAGAAATTTTTTTTGGGAGCCTGAGATTGACATTCTGATTTCATACTACCATTACATACAAATGGAAACCGGCCATGAATATGTGGCTGAATTGAGGCCTTTGTATGTGAATGAGTTTTGTGGAATTGGTTTTTAATCAATGATGCAAAAGGGGAAAACTGATATTGCCTTTTTTTTAATCAATGATGAGTCTTTTATGAACTGAGAATACAAATCACATATATCTATAGACTTGTTGATATACTATAGGAAACCGGCCTTGAATGTGGCTGAATTGAGGCCTTTGTATTTCAATGAGTGTTGTGGATTGATTTGAATTCAATGATGGTTTAGGAGACACCTGAGATTTTTTTTTAATCAATGATGAGTCCTTTAACTGAGAATGAGTTTTATGTGGAGGATAAGTTCATTCAATGATTGAATAGGGGACAGCTGAGATTGCCATTTTCATTACACACTTGGTCATTAAGATCCCAAAATGCCATATGTTTTCACTTAAACATTTACACAAAAGGCTAGTAATTACACAAAAGTGGATGAATGCTTGATTACATCCTAACTGAATTGACTATCCTCTCCAAATTCATCTTCATTGTCTTGGTCTCCATTGGTGGTTTGATTCCCCTGCATTTCTGTTTCTGGTTGTTGACCTGCTTGACTTGCTTCTGTTGCATTTCCAAGTCCATGAATTCTGTTCCATGCTTCAATAACTGCCCAACTAGGTGCTTGCACTTGTTGTGGTAAATTCCCCTCAGCTCTTAATCTGTTTTTGTTGACATGTGGGACATCATAGTCATTGCCCCCTTTTGCTTTTAGTATTTCATTCATGACGTATTGTAATGTCATCCACACATTAGCTAGTGTTGTTGGTTGTAGCTCATAAAATGCCTCCTTCATTGCATCCAACATGAGATCAATATTCTTGGGCATCTTTTTATGCATTAAAGATTGTATGCTTCTGAAAAATCCAAGGTCTAAGATGTTTAAATCCGGACTGTTTGGTGGTTGTTGGATTAATATGAATGTGAAGTCCTCTTGCTGATACACTTGTTGCCACCTTGCATCTTCTTGAGTGATATGAGCTTTTGCATTATCTTGTTGGATGAATATGACCTTATGCCCTGGATGTTCTGGCCATTTGGATTTTATTGCTGGGACTATCTGGTCAATTAGTATTCTCCTTGTGACATTCTTGTTCACTGATTCTACCAGCTTTGTTACAATTGTCCCCTTCTCCCTATTTTTTGATTTTCTTTTTGTTGCCTCTTGATAAGTGAATGGAAAGATCCCTATCTTTCCATCAAATGTGCATTGCCCCTCTGAATTGAATCTTGGTCTGGCAACTGTTGTTGTGAACATTACTTTTGGTATGAACTTGCTTGAGCTGGTAGCTCTGTACTTGCCCCTTTCATTTTGAGCTAGATACACTCTTTGTGTCTTCTTGCTTAGATAGAACCATTTTTCATCAATATGGACGAAATCATACATGCTTTAATATTGTCTTTTAGTTTCTGCATTAGAACCTTGCAAGAGATTTAGGATCCACTCTAACCTGGTTCTCTTGTTTGCATCTTTGAGGCCAGGGTGGAGTGAATTAGTATGTGGCCGTATAATTTTCCTCTTGACCATTCTATGAGTGGTGGTTTTTGACACTGCTAGATGGTTGGCTAAATCTCTGATGCATGACATGTCTCCCATGTTGATTTCAGTGATTTTTGCTGCTTCTACTTGTATTCTTTTCCTACCACACTTGTGATATTTTGTGCTGACATTGGGCACTTGTGATGCACTGTCTTGCTCCTTGTATGTGTTCCATAACCTGGATATTGTCCTTGTTGACATATCAAATTCTAAGGCAAGATCCTTGAATGCACCCTTTGATAGATGTCCCCCACTCTCCACTTGTAGAAGCTTCATGAGTATGTGCATCTTTCTATCGGAGCTGAGTCTGGTCTTGTAGCGCTGATGATGTGAAGTTGCTGGTGGTTGACTTTCTGGTGTTGCTTGATGCTGACCTGCTTGTTGGTTGTCTCCATTAATGGAAGATTCTTCTTCCATGCCTGTGATTGGCTCGTTAAGATCAAGTAGGAAAACATTATGGTCAGCGTCACAACTTTCTTCCTCTTGTGGAAATTCATTTAAGTCAAACACTGAAGCCATCAAGGCCAGACAATGATGCAGAAAAAAAAGATGCCCTCTCTTTTCACTAAATGCTCTGTTTTTTTTTTGAGTAAATGTTCTTTGTTGCTCAGAAATGGAATGAATGAATGTGAAGATAGGTTAAAGAAGAATGTTGTACAGTGAAAGAAGATAGCCATCTGTGTACTTTGATTCTATTGGTTCATTATGTATGAGCTTGTTTCTTATTGGTTGAAATTAAAACACACGGATTACTCTTTTGGAGTTGTAAAAATTTGCACTCATTCTACTTTTTGAATGTACTGTTTGAACAGAGAGCAACTTGTACTTTCAACCCCTTTTTTTTATTTTCCTTAAATAATGTGCCCTTTGTCCTTTTGGACAAACATATTGGGACAGAGGGAGTAATAGTAAACCACGAATGCACAACACTCGTAGTAAATTTTTGAGAGTGAAAAAACTAATGCAATGCAAGTCCGTGATACTCCGTATGATACTCACGTCACGAGAATACGAGAAGTTGTTTATTAATAAATAAATACTACTCCCTCCGTCCCATAATGTTTGTCCATCTTTCCATTTCGGTTGTCCCAATAAGTTTGTCCATCTTTCAAACTTTCCATTTATATCATACTTTTCTTACCATATTACCCTTATTCAATCTTATATATTACCCCCATTACCCACCTTTCCCATCAACTTTAATACTTTTTTCTATAAAATTACAAAATTACCCTCATCCAATCTTATATATTACCCCCAATTATCCACCTTTCCCATCAACTTTATTATTTTTTTCTATAAAATTACAAAATTACCCTCATCCAATCTTATATATTACCCCCAATTATCCACTTTTTCCATCAACTTTATTACTTTTTAAACTTTTTATACCCTAATTATTCAACTTTTCAACTTTGTATTAATTACTGTGCCAATTGTACTTTATGGACAAACAATTTGGAACGGAGTAGAAAGTATGTTTTCTAGAAGGTGGCTCACACAGGCTCCCACTTGAGACTTGAGAGACTTGACTAAGCACAGACAGTGAGGGGATGGGCTAGGTGGGACCCTCCTCGGTTACGAGCTTACAATGTTGCACGTGTTTCGCTTACCGCTCATATCATATGACAGATTGACATGCTTCAAGATCTGACTAATCAAGGAGTACATGCATGAGAATAAAGAGAAAACTCAATTTGGTTTGGTAAGGAGGATATGTTTGTTATCTCGATCTTTCTTTGGGTTTAGTGAGATCACCAAGGTCTGTGTCAATTTGTCAATCTTCACAAGATTATCATTTGGTCATATATATAATTTAGTATTTTCAGATGCAAAATTTCCTTAGCCAAGGCCCCTTTTATGTACCACTTAGATGATTTGCTGAATCAACAATCCTAATTTGTATCCCAAATACTTGTTTTAAGCCGTGTTTATTTTGATCAAATGCGATAAACTTTATGCGTTCTAGATCTGTCGAAAATCTAGCCCTAGAATCTGAGTATAAACAAGATCTACGAAGTATACGAATGAAAACTTAAAGCATATGAACACACGAGTTGGTGACCCGGTTCGGATATAAATCCTACATCCGGGAGTCTCAGTTCGGAGAGACCAACCCAAGATTCACTAAGTTTTCAAGATAGTACAACAACTAGGTTACACTTCAACAACAGATCTCAAGATCTAAGCACAGAGAAAGTAAATACAGAAAGAAATAGTAAGGAATGATGAAGGGAGAAATCAAATAGGGTTTCGGCCCCCTATGAAGGCTGTCAAAACTTTGAGATGAAGCTTCGATGAGGATGTCGTCGGATCTCGCTGAGAATATCTTGCCGGAAAGTTCGTCGTCAAGCTTCTCCACCGTCGCACCACCGAGCTCTCTTCTTTTCTCTTCTCTCTCTCTCTCTTTTCTCTTAGAGGCGCCGTTAGGGTTTTCTGGTGAATGAGCTCGAAAGCGAGCTTCAGAAGTATTTATAGTTAGGTCACAATGTGATCCAACCAAACGACGCGTTTCACCGAGTGAATTAGTCGGCTTAGAGCATTCCGGATTGGGATTTTATTTGGGCTTCTGTATTTCCAGAATAGGCCCAATAACATCGAGATTTGTATTAGCTAGCTACCTCAATGAACCGGTTAAATCGGGGAGGCCACAAGCTTGTGTTTATAACTCGGTTTTGGTTCCAAACCCGGTTTCCTCTTTGCCTTTGATTCATTGATCTTATTGCTCATGTGCCTTACCAATTAATTGTGTCACTTTAGAACTATATACTAGGTTTATAAGTTTTAACATTTGCCCTCCTAAACCTTGTTTTATGGTTCTAAAGAAGTATTTATCTTGAAAAACAGTTTTAGGGATCTTGAGAAAGTTTATCCAACCATCATTGACCAAGTGCCACATCTAATGTGACATCATTGATGTGGAGCTGGTTCCTGCAAAAGACAAATTTGTTAGTAGGGACTATTTTAATTCCAAAGTCAGCAGGATTCACATCTCCAGGTATTTTCTTCACGGATATCTCTTGGTTTTCCACTTGTTGTCTTATATAGTGGTGTCTCACATCAATGTATTTTGATCTCTCATGGTGCACAGGGTCTTGGCATAGGTACAAAGCGCTCTGGCTATCCATAAAGAGATTGGGCAAGTATGTTTTGCCCTCTATTTCCTGTAATATGCCACGAAGCCAGGTAGCCTCTTTTGAGGCTTCAGTAGCTGCTATGTACTCTGCCTCAGTAGAGGAGAGAGCAACTATAGATTGTTGCTGGGACTTTCAGGAAATACAGTTCCCTGCCCAACAATAAAAATATGCAGTGGTAGACTTTCTACTATCCCTGTTGCTGGCATAGTCCGAGTCCACATATCCATGTAAGTGTGACCTCGAACTATGCTCAGCATATACAAGTCCAACATTCTCAGTGCCTTTTACATATTTCAACAGATATTTCATGGCTACCCAATGTTTTTCACCTATGTTAGACCTGAATTTACTAAGTACAGAAATTGTAAAAGCTAAATCAGGACGAGTACACAACATGGCATACATGATACTGCCTACTGCTACATCATAAGGTATGTTTTCCATTTTCCTTTTTTCTTCAGCAGTTGTAGGGCAGTCCCTCTTGGTAAGTTCCAAGTGCCCTCCAATTGGTATGGGGGCATGCTTGGCTTCTAGCATGGAGAACCTGTCCAATACCTTGAACAGGTAGTCAGTTTGGGACAGGTAAGTTCTTTTCTTGGCTCTATCTCTTAGAATTTTTACTCCAAGTATTTTCTGAGCACGCCCTAGATCTTTCATGTCAAAATTTTTCTTCAAGTCTGCTTTTACTCCTGTGATAGCAACCTTAGAATTGCTTATCAACAAAATGTCATCAACATAAAGTAATACATAGAGTAAAGGACTAGACTTAGCAGTTTTAAAATAAAGACATGTATCATAGTTGCTTCTTTTAAAGCCAAGAGACTGCATGCAGGAATCAAATTTTTTGTTCCATTGTCTAGGGGATTGTTTCAACCCATAGATAGATTTTTTCAAGAGACAAGCATGATCAGGATTCTTTTTATCAACAAAGCCTTTTGGTTGTTGCATATAGATGGTTTCAATCAGATTTCCATGCAAGAAAGCAGTTTTTACATCCATTTGTTCGAGCTCCCAGTCATAAACAGTAGCCATGGCAATCAGGAGACGCATGGTTTTGTATTTTACAACTAGGGCAAAAATGTCATTATAATCAACGCCTTCTTTTTGGGTAAAACACTTAGCAACTAACCTAGCTTCCACTTACATCCTATTAACCTAACATTTGCAGGTTTAGGAACAAGGGTCCATGTATTGTTGACATTCATGGATTGCAATTCTTTATGCATAGCTTTTAACCATTCATTTGAGTCCTTACATTTTATAGCTTGCTCGAAGGTTTCAGGGTTATAATTCCTAATAACCTCAGCCACAGTCAAAGCATACTCAACAGTTCTGTTGTAATTCTCATGCAAAAAATTTTCATTTAGCTCATGCAGGTTGACATAATTTATGAATCTAGTATTAGGTATCCTAAGTCTTGGTTCTCTGTCCCTAGTCAATTGATAGTCAATTAGAGGGTGTGGTTCTTCAACATGAACATGATCAGACTCAAAGGTAGAGACAGAGGTAGAAGAAGAATTACTAGACTCACTTATGTCCACAGAAGAAAAATTATCTATATTATTTGCTGGGTTAGAATTACTTACTCCCCCACCTAATTGGTGGGTATGCAGAATTGGAGAGTTTGAGGGTTCATCCTCATGTGGCTCTTCACTACTTTGAGGGGTGTCAGCAGTGGTTGTATTTGACATCTGGTAGTACCCAATATCAAATTCTGGTTCCTCATCTTGATTTGTGCTATCATTGTCATAGAATTGGTCACTTTCTTTGTAGGGAGATGAGATGATTTGGGTACCTGAATTCTCAGTCATGGCAGTTAGTTTATTCTTAAAATGAAAGTCTTGTTCATTAAAGGTAACAGACCTTGAAACTATTACTTTGTAACCTCTTGGTTGTATAAGTAACAGTTTATAACCTTTAACTCCCTCAGGATAACCCAACATTATGCACTTTTGTGCTCTTGGTTGTAACTTGCCTTGAGAAATTTGTGCATAGGCAGTACACCAAAAGGTTTTAGATATGATATGTTGGGTTTCTTTCCAGTCCACATTTCCTGTGGGGTTTTGAAACCTATCATAGAAGATGGAGATCTATTTATGAGGTATGTGGCTCTTATAACAGCCTCACCCCATAGGGAGTTCTTTAAACCTGCACTTATGAGCATACACCTTGCATTTTCAAGCAAGGTTCTGTTCATTCTCTCAGCAGTTTCATTCTGCTGAGGTGTGTCAGGTACTGTAAGGTTCCTTTTTATGCCATTTTGAATGCAGAATTCATTAAACATGTTGTTGCAAAATTCTAGACCATTATCAGTTTTTAAACATTTTAACTTGTGTCCAGATTGACTTTCAACCATTGACTTCTAGTTTTTGAACTGTTCAAAGGTTTCATCTTTGGTTTTTAACAAACACACCCACACTTTTCTAGAGTAGTGATCAATTAAGGAAAGAAAGTATCTTCTTCCCCCAATTGTCTCTACCTGAGCAGGCCCCCAGAGATCTGCATGTACATACTCTAGGGGTCTGTCTGCAGTGTAATTGGATTTGTTAAAAGGGTGGGAAGTTTTCTTCCCTAGGACACAGGTTTCACAGAAATTAAGGTCACATGGTTTCTTATCAATCATGCCATTTTTAAACAATTGAAGCATACCTGTATTACCTATATGGCCTAGTCTAGCATGCAATAGTTTTGTATAATTTAGATTGTCAGAATTTTCAACTTCTTTAGAAATATTAAGTTCAGGAGAACCTATAAGGTGATAGAGTCCTCCTTTCTTAATACTTCTAATAAGGACATTGTTATTTCTAACAACATCCCTGATTCCTTTAGAAGTGATAATCTGACATCCTAAATCATCAAAAACAGACTCTGAGAGAAGGTTTCTTCTCAGGTCAGGGACCTACCTGACATTTTGTATTACTCTAACCTTACCATCATACATTCTGAGTGGTACACTTCCTGTGCCTTTAATAGACAGGGATGTGTGATCACCAAGCATTACTACACCAAAATTAGTCAAATTTAGAGATTTGAAATGAGATTTATTAGGGGTAGCATGCATGGTACATCTTGGGTCTAATATCCAAGCATTTTCATCATGCATATGAGAAACAACTAGAAGTTCATCAGAATATTGACAAGTACTTTCAAACACATTAGAGTAACCATCAGGATTTTCTTGGTTTTTATGTTTATCATCTCTTTTCTTCTTTCTACAATCATTAGAATAGTGATTCCCTTTTCCACAGTAATAACACTTAGGCTCCTTTTTGTCGGAAGAAGTTTCATTTTTCTTGTCAGTTTTATCATACTTTTTCTTCCCTTTTTGGTTTTTACCTTTTCCTTTCACAAACATAACTTCACTTTTGTTTTCAGTTTTAGTCTGAGTTTGTTACCCATTCTTAACTTTGAAGATTTTTACATAATCATTTTTCTGAATAATAGCTTTAGTGAGTCTTTTAACAGTTAGGTCATCCCTACTGAACTAAACTACGTCCTTAAGGACATCAAACTGGGCAGGCAGGGAATTAAGCATGACAACTACTTTGTAATCTTCTTCCATTTTATCTTTACATCTTGAAAGTTCTTGAGTTAATTTTAAAAATTTGTCAAGATTTTCATTCAGAGTAAGGGACACATCCATTCTAAACTTAAAGAAATTAGATAGAAGGGTGATCTTACTAGGTAAAGATTTGGACAAATAGATTTCATCAAGAGAATCCCAGATTTCTTGAGGGTTAGTGAGACTTACTACTTGTCTGGCTACTTCATTAGTGAGCCTAAGCATTATCTCAGCGTGTGCTTGGTCTTGAAGTTCCTGCCTTCTAGCATGGGAAAACTCCGCAGGCCATGTCTTAGTGACGACCATCCAGCACTTCTCTTTAGTTAAAATTGCTTTCATTTTAACTTTCCACATTGCAAAATCGATGACTCTATCAAAAGGTTTTACCTTGTATAGATCCGTCATCCTTTAGTACCTGATCAAGAAAGAAAAACAATTTAGTTTCGTTTTTTCTTGTAATTTTGAACAATTAGTACTAGTAAGCTAGGAACACAAAAAATCCTAGACAAGCTACTGTAGGACCTGCCAAGGGTTGCACCGGAAGAATCCGTTACCCTGGTTGACAAGAAATCCCGCTCAAGGCTTACACAGATAGCAATCAAGACAGAAAACAACCTAATAAAAGAAACTAGGACTGAAACAGCGGAAGCAAGCAAGGATCAAGCAATATCAAAAACCTGGCTCTGATACCATGTCGAAAATCTAGCCCTAGAATCTGAGTATAAACAAGATCTACGAAGTATACGAATGAAAACTTAAAGCATATGAACACACGAGTTGGTGACCCGGTTCGGATATAAATCCTACATCCGGGAGTCTCAGTTCGGAGAGACCAACCCAAGATCCACTAAGTTTTCAAGATAGTACAACAACTAGGTTACACTTCAACAACAGATCTCAAGATCTAAGCACAGAGAAAGTAAATAAAGAAAGAAATAGTAAGGAATGATGAAGGGAGAAATCTAATAGGTTTTCGGCCCCCTATAAAGGTTGTCGAAGCTTTGAGATGAAGCTTCGATGAGGATGTCGTCGGATCTCGCTGAGAATAGCTTGTCGGAAAGTTCGTCGTCAAGCTTCTCCACCGTCGCACCACCGAGCTCTCTTCTTTTCTCTTCTCTCTCTCTCTCTCTTTTCTCTTAGAGGCGTCGTTAGGGTTTTCTGGTGAATGAGCTCGAAAGCGAGCTTCAGAAGTATATATAGTTAGGTCACAATGTGATCCAACCAAACGACGCGTTTCACCGAGTGAACTAGTCGGCTTAGAGCATTTCGGACTGGGCTTTTATTTGGGCTTCTGTATTTCGAGAATAGGCCCAATAACATCGAGTTTTGTATTAGCTAGCTACCTCAACGAACCGGTTAAACCGGGGAGGCCACAAGCTTATGTTTATAACTCGGTTTTGGTTCCAAACCCGGTTTCCTCTTTGCCTTTGATTCATTGATCTTATTGCTCATGTGCCTTACCAATTAATTGTGTCACTTTAGAACTATATACTAGGTTTAGAAGTTTTAACAGGATCCTAAAATTAGAATTACGATATTTAATTTAAAACTAAAATAATATATAGAGTTTTGTTCAAATGAAACAAACTCGATCTTATTCTGAAACGAATTCTTA
Organism: Fallopia convolvulus; assembly: GCA_964016875.1. Taxonomy (NCBI): domain Eukaryota; kingdom Viridiplantae; phylum Streptophyta; class Magnoliopsida; order Caryophyllales; family Polygonaceae; genus Fallopia; species Fallopia convolvulus. The sequence continues at coordinate 22,538,490 of OZ024737.1, read as the reverse complement.
TTATAAAACGAATACACTTTTCCTTATTCGTAGTGCACTTTTTTTTTATTTTGGGTGCACTTTTTCGGACTTTATAGTGCACTTTTTGTACTTTTTTAGTACACTTTTTTGGATTGCACTTTTTATATTTTGCAATGCACTTTTGTATGAAAAGTGCACTACAAACTAGAAAAAGTACATTCGTTTCACGTTTCATGATAAGAGTTTGTTTAATTTGAACCAAACTCTATAAAATGTTGCAATGTTTTATTTTTGGACATCCTACACCCAATTTCTACAATAGAAATTACAATTCAAAATGCAGGTCTTATACATATGTTAGTATACATTCATGCCTAATAGTAGACCTGTCCAGCGGATCGATCAAGCCGGGTTCGTGTCATGTCATTTCAGGTTCGGTTTTAGGTCATAATGGGTCATAGGTCAAATCGGGTCTAGTCGTGACAGGTTTTCGGGCGGGACAAGTCGACCCAAAAAAGTCATAAAAATTGATTTTTTTTACAATTATTAAAATATTTTTATTTAAATAATAATATATCATTTTTAATATATTTTAATAATAAAATATATTATAATTTTCAAAATATATTATATATTCTAAAAATATAACTAATCGGGTCAACTTTACGGATTTCGGATCTATCGAATTCGGTTTATTTCAGATTTCGGGTTCAAATCTTTAGGTCTTAACCCTAAAATTTTCAAACAGTTCGAATCGGGGTCAACTTTGACAACTCTACTATTAACCGAGTATGAGATTTTAAAATAAAAAAAATTGTGCACAACTTTTACGTCTAATTTCGACAATTGTTAAAGGATACCACGAACTATGTAATAAGAACATGATTTTTTATGAGAAGACTATGATTCTCTATTTATAATTAATGTCATATATGAAGATACAATGTGAGAGTTAAAACCCTAGAAGGATTTAAAACCTTTCACAATATACAATTTAAATTTTTGGACATATAAGATACACACAATAAAAGATATACACATATACTAACACGCCCTTGTAAGCTTAAGGTCAAGCAAGAATATACAGTTTGGATCTCAGAGTGATAAGGATAGGATCGAGGCTCAAATAATTTCAGTGCAAAGTAAACCTGATAAGTGATACTAGGGATAGGCACCTTTCTAGAAGATGTGACACGCTTCAAGAAGATTTGAGATCAACTGTAAAAGATATGACTCACTTGTAGAGGAGATCGAATTGAATTCTTGATGTGACTCACAAATTTTGACGAAATTCCTGAAATTTCTCTAACAACAAACCAGTAACCAAAAGAGAGAATTTTACTTGATTTTCAATTGCAAATTGAGTGTCTTACAAAGGGTGGGAGACGCCCCTTTTATAGGCTAGGGGCGTCCATACATACATCAATGATGCGACTCTGCCCTAGCTCGGACCCAGCTCCGACGGACCCGAGCCGGCCTAGACCTTGGAGACCCCCTTGGCGTAGGACTTAGTCTCATATTATGTTATTATTTATATTTCCGTCATTTATTTCCGTCATTTCCATTTTAGGCGTGTGTTCCATTCTTGTAGAATGGGCTAGCCTTGTTATTTCCGTTTCTAGCTAGTTTCCATATTTAGTATGTTGTTATTTTCCTTTTTAGCTAGTTTCCCTTTTTAGTAAGTTGTCTTATTGGGCCAAGAGTCGTTGGGCCTTGTTTGCATACAAGCCCTAGGCACCTCTCCCATTAGGTTTAGGGTTTTGAGTGCCTCCTCCTCTATATAAAGGAGCCTCGCCCCATTGTGCTACTTACGTCAATATGAATTAAGCCAAAGTTATAGTCGAGTGTGAATCCTCCTAGCCTTGGCCCGACGTCACCCCGGTTACTTTGTCGAGTCGTATTTATCCAGTTACCCTTGTCGGAGAAGATCCGGACGTTTCGAACCTAGATCCGCCCCTTGCCGAGCGAGGGTCACATCAGTGGTATCAGAGCTTAGGCGGTTCGAACGGACTCTTCTCCGTCCCTTCAAAAAAAAAACGTCGACTTCTGCCCAGATTTCGGCCACAAAAAGTTTATTTTTCTGCAATTTTTTTCCATATTCCTGTAGGTCTTTTCGATACGAGTCCGGGCATATATAATTCGTCCAAAACGGACGTCGTTTGCCCCTCCAAAAGGCCGAAATACCAACAAGACGCGCGAGTCCGGCGCCCAGCCAGCGTCAGCGTGCCAGGATTCGCACCCCGGTGCAGGATCGCTGCAGCAGTCGCGCGCCGACCAGCGTGCCAGATCCGAGTCCCGGCGCAGCAGCAGCGTGTCAGGATCCGAGTCCCGGCACAGTCCCGGCGCAGCAGCAGCAGCGTGCCAGACCCGAGTCTTGGCGCAGTCCCGGCGCTGCAGCACCGCACCAGCAGTGCGCCATCAAAACGCCGATCAGCAGCCTCGTGCCAGCCCCGCGCCGAATCCGGAAACCCTAGATTTCGAGATCTTTTGGGTTATTTTCGGCTGCATATCTTTATTTATTTTATTTTATTTTATTTGTTTTAATTTTTTTCCTTTTGTAAAAGATCTTGATTATAAAAGACCTTCTAGTTACTTTTATTTTTAGGATAGATTTTATTATTTTTCGTTTTTTAACGGGATCTTTCGGATTGTGGAAGATCTCGTAAAATTGTAAAAAAAAAAGAGAGAAAAAAAAACACCGAGAGCCAAGCCATGTCTTGGACTTGCTCGGTCGTATGGGACGATTCGGACTCTTGGGATCGGCCTCGTCGACGAGTCAACACTCGTCCCTATAGGCCGCTTCCGAGGGACGATCCGGATTGGATTCCACCATATCGACTCCCGGAGAATCGGGCCCGCTATTACGGCGAAACTCCAAGACCCCGACGTCACTCATACGTTGAACGGGATTGGAGTCCGCCACCTCGGCACCCGAGACCCCGATACGAAGAGCGGGATTGGAGTCCACCACCTCGGCGCACGCGTACCCGATACGATGAGCGGGATTTGAGTCCGCCACCTCGGCGACCACATTCCCGAGACCGCACCTCGGAGGCCCCAAGGCCTCCCTCGGCCCGCGCTCCAACACTTCATTTGAGTCGTGGACCGCCGGTACCGGCCCCTAGCGCCAACACTCCGACTCTCTCCGAGAACCAACGACGCTCATTCTACACCATGACCGCGGAGCAACGGATCGCGGAGCTCGAGCGCCTTCTAGCCGAGGCCATCCGAGAGGCTCAACCATGGTCGACACCCCACGTGCCTTCGGACGCGTCGAGTCCAGCGACGTCGGCGCCCATCCTTAGCGAGATCCCTAGCGACGTGCCGAGCCACGAGTTGAACCCAGCGCCGGACGAGGTCCCTACCGAGGCCCCTACCGAGGTCTTTTCCGAGGCCCTTTCCGAGAATTCTACCGAGGTTCTTCCCGAGGATCCTCCCGAGGTTCTTCCTGAGGTCCTCCCTGATTCCGACGTTGACATCGAGCCCAAGCTCGCGCCTGCCCCTGTGTCGACACCATATTTACTCGAGACTACACATGTCGATGGTAAGGCGTTGCTGAGATCGTCGCCTTCTTCCCTTTTCCGACACACGTCGAAGCGAGGACGCTTCAAAGCTAAGTGGGGGAGAATGATGCGACTCTGCCCTAGCTCGGACCCTACTCAGACGGACCCGAGACGTCCCAGACCTTGGAGACGTCCGAGAATGATGCGACTCTTATTATGTAAAAAAAAAACGAGAGCCAAGCCATGTCTTGGACTTGCTCGGTCGTATGGGACGATTCGGACTCTTGGGATCGGCCTCGTCGACGAGTCAACACTCGACCCTATAGGCCGCTTCCGAGGGACGATCCGGATTGGATCCCACCATATAGACTCCCGGAGAATCGGGCCCGCTATTACGGCGAAATTCCAAAACCCCGACGTCGATCATACGTTGAACGAGATTGAAGTCCGCCACCTCGGCGTCCGAAACCCCGATACGAAGAGCGGGATTGGAGTCCGCCACCTCGGCGCACGCGTACCCGAAACGACGAGCGGGATTTGAGTCCGCCACCTCGGTGACCATGTCCCCGAGATCGAACCCCGGAGGCCCTGAGGTCTCCCCCGGACCGCGCTCAAGCCCTTCATTTGAGTCGTGGACCGCCGATACCGACCCCGAGCGCCACACCGCCGACTCCTCCATGGGTCGTACGGATCGCGGAGCTCGAGCGCCTTCTCGCCGAGGCCAACCGAGAGTCTCAACCATGGCCGACACCCCACGTGCTGAGACACGAGTCGAGCCCAGCGACGTCGGCACCCATCCCTAGCGAGGTCCTCCTCGAGGTCCCTAGCAAGGTCCTCCCCGAGGTCCTTTCCGAGGTCCTTTCCGAGCTCCTTTCCGAGGTTCTTCCCGAGGTCCTCCCCGAGTCCAACGCTGACATCGAGCCCAAGCTCGCGCCTGCCCCTGTGTCGACACCATTTTTATTCCAGACTACACATGTCGATGGCAAGGCTTTGTTGAGATTGTCACCTTCTTCCCTTTTCCGACACACGTCGAAGCGAGGACGCTTCGAAGCTAAGCGGGGGAGAATGATGCGACTCTGCCCTAGCTCGGACCCAGCTCCGACGGACCCGAGCCGGCCTAGACCTTGGAGACCCCCTTGGCGTAGGACTTAGTCTCATATTATGTTATTATTTATATTTCCGTCATTTCCATTTTAGGCGTGTGTTCCATTCTTGTAGAATGGGCTAGCCTTGTTATTTCCCTTTCTAGCTAGTTTCCATATTTAGTATGTTCTTATTTCCCTTTTTAGCTAGTTTCCCTTTTTAGTAAGTTGTCTTATTGGGCCAGGAGTCGTTGGGCCTTGTTTGCATACAAGCCCTAGGCGCCTCTCCCATTAGGTTTAGGGTTTCGAGTGCCTCCTCCTATATATAAAGGAGCCTCGACCCATTGTACTACTTACGTCAATATGAAATAAGCAAAAGTTATAGTCGAGTGTGAATCCTCCTAGCCTTGGCCCGACGTCACCCCGGTTACTTTGTCGAGTCTAACGACCGACGTTCTAGTCCTTTCCCTCGCCCCACCCTCGTTCCGACGAGCACTAGAGGCCGCGAGTCCACTTTTGTGGTCTCGTATTTATCCGGTTACCCTTGTCGGAGAAGATCCGGACGTTTCGAACCTAGATCCGCCCCTTGCCGAGCGAGGGTCACATCAGTCAAGTGGACAAAATTAAATGCAAATAATGCACTTATGTGAATTTGATCTAGACTTGGGTTAGATATCTCTCTTGTTTTCACACTTAGTTGACTTTATATAATGCTAGTCTTATTTTATAAATACATTTTTCTATTAATAAGAAGACTATATAAATTTGGGCACTTGAATTGTTGGGCCTATTGGTACAACAAGTAACCCATGTTGCAAGCCCACTTGTAGTTATCGAGCCAGTGCTCAAGTGACGGCCCCTGGATGAAAGGGTATCAGGAGAATTATCAAGGCAAGGCGCACTAGCTTGTGTCATTGCCAAGGTTGGGCGAGTGACATTGCTTGTGGCTTGGTCTTGATGGGGCATAGTCACATCATCTTCTCATCCTTTAAAAAGAATTTGTCCTCGAATCTGAATACACTTTAAGAAAAGAAAACGCTTTAGAGCACATAAAACTACACAAAGTTCAACAAAGAAGTGGGATACCAAGTTGTCTGTATAGAAAGCAAGGTACGTGTAAAATGATTACAAGTAGTTTCATTGAATATCCATGGATGAACTTCCATGCAAAAATATTGCCTAGCTTTAGCCTAAAGATATACTTAAGTGTGAAACATGAGACGCACATGACATACTTAGAAACAAATGTAAGGTATAGAACCATCTTTTTCTCATGTATAAAAATTTGGTATGAGAACAACGATGCACACTGGAATGCCTAGTTCTAGATGAAGTAACTGGATTGCACAAGTGTAAGGACTTGTACACCGGATTATCAAGTACTAAACGCATCCCACAAGTCATGATTTGAAAAAGAGAACTAGAGCATGAAAATCTAGATCTAGCAATAACATCAAAATAATGGACTTGGCATTCTATGGCTCTTGAAAAGTTTTTAGTTTGATGAAAAGGGGAAAGGATAGAAAGAGTAGGATTAAGAGATACCCCCATAGAGTAAATCTTCATTGGAACACGCATCTTTCTCATCTTGGATGGTGTTAACCTTTTCATGGAGTTAAGATGACCAATATGAAGGAAGCATAAGAATGTAACACCCCCAAATTATCTCGAAAATTTCACACGCCAGTGACCTCGGATTTTAAGGTCCGAAGCCACCCAAGGTTTTGCATCAGTTTGAATTTTTGTAAAGACATGTGTTAAATCATATAAATAAACAATAGCAAAAGAATTTCTAAAGCAAACACAATTTGTATTCAAACTTTCTAAAATAACCATCTTATTAACAATATGACAAATTTCAGCGGAAGATTAACTAAAACCCTATTGTATAAAAATCAAAATCCTTTAATGGAAATAAACAAAACTAATTTTGAAACCTTTACTTGTAGTATCACGGACTCCATGCATCATCGCCTTGAGGGCAATCGGATTGACGATAGATGCTTGCTAATTTTTTTTTCTTTTTAAAAAAATATAGGCAACTTGTCCAAGTTTATAACCCAGCCTAAGTTTATTTGTGCACTTAGCCCAATTTTAAAAAATCGACCAAGTTTTATTACTTGGGAGCGGCCTCCAGAAGGATGGGTGGAAATTAATACGGATGGCTCGGTCAAGGATGGTGAGCTAGCGACTTCGACAGGTGTGATTCGAGAAGCCGATGGTAGGTGGCAGGTTGGTTTCGTTCATAATATTGGTTTATGCATTGTCCCTATGGCAGAGTTATGGGGAATCTTATAGGGCTTGTTACTTGCTTGGAGCAAGGGCTACATGAGGGTTATCCTTGAAGCTGATTCACAACTGGTTGTATCGCTTTTAAGGAAATCTGTGGAGCGTAGTCCCCCGCTATCCAGCCTGGTACATCGTTGCCAGAGCTTTATTAGTAGAAACTGGGATATTCAGTTTCGTCATGTGTATCGGGAGGCAAATAGTGTAGCTGACTTTCTTGCCTCTTTAGCTTTTAATTTTAGTACTGGTTATCATGTTTTGCTTGACCCCCCCCCCCCCCCCCCCCGGGGTGTTATTTTCGTTTTTGCTGATGATGTTAGGGGTCGGGCTAGATCCCCCGTTTGCTGACTACTTAGCCCTCTTTTATTATTAATAAAATGTCTCTTTGAGAGTCCGGAGAGTAACACCTTTCCTTCGACAAAAAAAAAATCGACCATGTAACTATTAAATAAAAGTGTGCATATTTTTCAATAACGATGTAGTTCTCCACTGCCTTCTCATTCCTTCTGCCTTCTTTAGATAATTAGATTAGTTCAGCAGTGGACGCTATCTCCAACCGCCCAACGATGCCTCATCACTCTCCTTGCCCCGCCTCAATCGCACGTAGCCCCGCCCCTCAGTGGCTCGGTGTTACCCCGCTCCGCCTCACATTCGTCCTTTCTCCTCTATACAACCCTATGCTAACTCTAGTGAAGGAAGGCTGAAGCCCAACAACGCATCCCTACATCCGCCACTGCTTATCTCGAGAAACTTGAGAGAGTGTTTCTGAAAGATTCAGAGATGACAAGAACAAGAAAACTGAAATTCAGTTATGTGATAAAAAGAAGTAAATTTAGTTCAAATACACTGCAAATTAAAATAGGAGCTATATACATCTAAGGATTATATTTTTCCAAATTTATAAAAGGTCTCTATGGTTGTCAAAAAGAAAAATCGATCATCCACATTTCCTCTATTGTCCCATAAGCTAGTTTTCGTAATAAATATTGTGGAGGGTCCATTAACTAATATGTCTATATCTAAAGCTTCAAATTCAATATTTGGATCATTTTGCATGATTGGAGTTCACTGGTGATCAACCAAAGGCAAAAGATAGTTGCAAACCAAATTTACTATTGCAGGACAGTACATTGGCATAAGAATAATCTGAGTGTTTTCTTCAATTATGTGAATGGCCAAACTAACTTCCTATACGAAAGGCTGATATATGGTTTTGGCTTGTATAGAAATCTCCGCAAAGTCAATGTGAGAAATTGTCCTGATAATTACAGCCTCAAAACTCCTTTTCAATTTTTTTAGTTCCTTCGGCGGGAGAACACTTTGTTTGATGTGCACTACTTTCCTTTGTATTTTTTTTGGTGGAAATGTGCACTACTTTCCTTGTGCATCCATGCTTCGTTTTACTTGTCATCTTAAATGATACAGTATGTCTTTTCCAATCTGAGCGTGCTGATTGTTTTCAGTTTTTTTTTTTTTTTGGAAAGGTAACTGTATATTAAACAAAACAAAGGAAATACAGAGTCCGGTCAAAACCGTTTACAAAAAAAACTCGAGTACCATACTCGAGGACACTCATGCTCGAGAAAACCCATTACAAAATGCAGGATTCTAATCTATGCCAAGGAATCTCATCCACCTTCTAATCCTACCATTAAGACTTTTCAATTTGCCTTTCAACCTAATTCTCACCAAGGCCCTAACTTGCATACTGCAGATCTCTGGAAGTATAAGTATGCCCCTAAAAGCCATCTCGTTTCTATTACTCCAAATTGTATAGACTGCAGCTGAGAAGACTACCAATCTGATTTTGTATACTGGGGAAGTCTTCCTACAGCTAGCCGCAAACCATTCCAGCCATGCACTAATGTTGCCATCACAATTACAGACTCTAGTCCATCTCATCACCTCTGTAATAACTCTCTTGGAATAAGGGCAGGAGAACCATCTATGATTAGTAGTCTCATCCTCTTGATTGCAGAGGCAGCTTGTTACTTTGTTTTAGTTTGTTACTTTGTTTGAAATTTCCTCGAATCCTTAGTCTCCTAAGCCAGGATTTTATTGTAGCATGCTTATACTCTATTTTTCCTTTAAGCTATTTGTCTCATTGCATTGTACGGCATACGTTCTCTCTTAATTCTCGATTTTTGAGAACGTTCACGACTTCCTCCGCCTTTGTGGAATGATCTAGTTTACCATTTAAACAGCAACACGAGGTAAAAGATGTCGTTTAAACTTATCAGGGTTAGGCATAGGAGGCCTTTCTTCTTGTGTCTTGCAGGATTGTGCAGGCATGCAAATTCACACGAAGAAATAAAAAATAATAATTCCTAATGTAAACTTTTTTTGAAAAAAAAAACAAATAAATGAACACCACATACTGTATATAAAAAATCTACCAAGTTGAGGAATAATTTTCGAACCCAAGTTCGGCCCGCCTCTAGCAACGGACCATAGACACTAGCCAATCGCCCCTTTTGTCCCCCATCTGGGCCCAAGTGGGCCCAGGACTATGCAAAGTATCTATGATGCAAAGACGCTCCAGACATCATCAGCATAAGGAGGCTGCTGTGGAAGAAGATAACTGAATTGCTGATCATCACATTCAAATCCATTTGAACTAGCATCATCATCACTCATACCAGAAACATAAACCGACTCTGGTGATGGTGGCGGCAGCAGCAAAGGCAGTAGTTGAGCTCCATTGTCGGATTCATTAGAACTACCATAGCTTGTCCCGGCCTCAGCCACCTGTGACTGTGACCCTTCATAAAAATAAAAACAGTCCCAAGGTGAAGAACCGGTATTATGATTATTATTGTTATTATTGTTATTAATCCTTTGCATGTCAAATTCGCTTGAGCTTCTCTTAGGAGCACGGTGGTTCCTTTTCATCTTCTTTGTTGTCCTTCTGCCACTACGCAGTGAGTTGGATGCGGTTGCGCTGTAGTTTCCGGATTGTCTGTCGCTCACTTGCTGGCGATCGGCTAGGGCTGCAATGGCAATTGCAAGTCCACCAGATGGTGAAGAGGATGACGAGGAGGGGGATGGCCCTTCTTGTTGGAATGTTGGTGCTGAAGAATATTGTTCCGGAGAAGTGTTTATGTAAGGTGTATTTCTTGACCTTTCATTTTCCTGAAGTTTACCAAAATGCAGATCAAAGACAATGAAAGGTAGATATGAAATGATAAAACATTAACAAGCAGTTTCAGCACTGATCTGAAAATATATTAGCAGCTTAAACTGAAAAGATTAACCAGAGAACTATGTGCATATAGATGAGCGCCAAAGACAGCTTTTGGATTTAAGTATTGACCAATAAAAATACTTTTTCCAGTAGTAATTTTTCTATAAATATTACAAATACCCTATTGAAAAGATGAAATCGATATTCTCCTCCCCATATTTCACAACCATCTGTTTAAATGGATTTTGTATTGTCATGAATTGTGAAGAACAAAAGTATTGGATTTACTGTCACCTTCTAGAGAAAGGGGATCATAAGATTACAAGACATGCTTGTACAGTGCATTCCATGGTCAGCAAACCAGTGATATCAAATTTCATGTGATTTAAAGTCTTTTGAAATTTTTGTATTCAACAGCATTACCTAGTTAGATGAGAACAGACCATCGAGTGACAATATAAACAACACACTATGTTAGTTAACCCAGACAAGCTTAGGTACGTTTGAGCTATATTCTTGAACATTTTCTATATAAATTCTCCACCATAGTAAAGTAGATTAATAGTAATTGGAGAAGCTTTTAGCATCTCTTGCATGTATTGAGCTTCTGTTTCACTGATTCAGGTCCATTTGTGTTAGTGATGCATAAATCTTTAGATGTAATCAACGCTACCTGGATAGAAAGCCAGATTGCTTCCATAACCATAACTTCCTCTTGATCCATGTCAAATACATCATATCTGCATCAAGGAATCAGAAGACTACATTATAATGTTTAATTAAAGCATTATGACTTTATGAGCAGCTTCAAGAAACTAAACATGCGTGTGTGTGATTATGAATGCATCAGGTGCTTCCTGGCTCAAGATCAAAGACATAAAACATGTCTGGGATGAACAGGTAACTGATCAAGATCATTGCTGCTAGTTGCAATCAATGCATGAAAGGGCTGCCTTCTAGCAGTGTGCCAGGACATAAATCTATGATGCTCTAATAGTTTTAACGTTGTTCTCACTTAAATACCACATCATCTTTACACGGCACCAATTTTATGACAATTTTGTTTGGAAATAATTGAAATTGCGGATAGCACAACTTGGTGACATCATCATACATAAGGAGCATCCAATGTGAGGGTGTAGGTGTGTGCAAGTCCATATTCATCAGAGCCATAATTGTAAACTAGCTTATCCATTTTTCAAATATCTCTCCTTAGAAAAAATTTAATGCATAGAACACAATTTAGGTTTCCATGATAAAGTAATGTCCTCACTTACTCATAAAACAGAAGAAATGAACCAACCCAGTACCCATTCCTTGGTCCTCCTGGGCTAAAAAAATTCAACAGACCACTTTTGTAGCTACTTGCACTTCTACAAATTCATGACATGACAAAGCACACATGAATATGCTTCATTCACTTGCCTTACCCAAAACTTCTAAGAATGACTGCTTTTTGTCCCAATCACAGCATAGGCAACACAAATCACCTATTTTGAGCATAATTAACCAATAAAATTTGTTTCTACTCTTTCAAACAACAACTACATTTTCCATCTGTGGCTTAAAGGCATAATAGAAAGCATATCCAAAGAAGACATTTTCCTTTTACTCCAAGTTGTCAAATTGATGCCAGGTATAGATATAATACTTACAACATTTGGATTCTTCTATCCACTTCCATTTTTAAATAAAGGAAACCTTTCATCTTCATGCCTATTTCTGAATTCTCAAAGTCCAGAGACAGAAATCAAACTGTTGTTTTCCCTTCTCATATTTTTCTTCCACATATTTTCTACGATTTTGATTATTTGTAGAAAATTTTTACTCGTGAATTTCTTTATTTTGGTAAAAAAATTGCCTAATTTATGTTATGCATCAGGCCCGAAAATTTGGGAAAAGGGAAAGATCTGTCAGGCATGTACACTTATTTTGATCATTGTATTAAAAGAGCCTCATTTTAATGTTTAAACATCGGCACATGAGTTTATTGGAAAACCCTGCTACAAAGGGTGAGGTATTTGATTGCTTAGATTCTGAGAATTTTAGAGTGTCTCCTCAGACAGAAATGCTGCCACCCCTAAGAAAGAATTAGTTAAAATGAGGCATAAACTAGAGCACATACTGAATATCTTGGAGGTTCTGTGGAGCTCTGAATAATGGAGTCGCATTTGAATCCTGAGAAGGGACAACTGCTTCTCCTTCTACAACTATAGAGGTGCTACAGTCAATCGTCTCAGTTTGTGTAACTATGCCTGAACAACTTGTTTCTTGTCTTCTATGCAATCTCTCTTCCTCCTCTTGAACTTCTTGTTGTCGCATCCTTATCTTAGCTTCTATCACCTTTTGTTCCTCCTACAGAAGAGCACAGTATTTGGATTAATTGTGAGAGGATGCACAATCCAATATGTTTTTTTTTTCCTGGTGCTATAATCCAAGCATATTAAAGCAGAAAAACCTGGCCTTACAATTTGCTCTAGTCCTCGTTCCTCCTTTGATTTTGCTCCTCGATACTCCACTGCATAATTTGGGGTTTTACAGAAAGGACACCTATCACAGTTAAGGATCTTACAAGTTCAATACATGTGTATACACAGAAACAATAACCTTCCCTCACAAGCTACATCATGAAAGGATACTTCGTGGGCTGTATGGAATCTGGATTCTTCAATTGAATAAAACACTCTGGTATAGAAGATCAAAAAGGTATTATAAAGTATGAACTTTGTAATAAACCACATAAATTGATAGAATCATCTTATGTATACCTGTACATATCCTTTTTGAACAACATCTTGAACAGTTGAGAGTTGGATAATACTGATGAAGGGGGAAAAACATCAAATTAGAAAGAGAGCACTGTGATGCTGCAAATTATTTCACAGTGCAAAAGCAACCCAAAATTGTATTTTCCTTCTTTCCCTTGTGGATGCATTTTTTTCCAATGAAGCCAGAGAAGAAAGCAAGGGAAGAAACATTTTATAACGCAATTGAATGGGAGAAACCTTAAACTTAACTTCATTTTAATTCTCTTTTCGTGTATAGATTAGCAAAATTTCTTTAATTTGCAACTTTCTAATGAAAAAAAAAGGGATGAGAAGTGCTATGACATTTTATGTCTTCCCATAGTTCTGAATAAGAAGCTAGATGCTCAAGTGCCAATATAGCATTGAATTCTTACATTTAAATGGAGTAGTTTGAAAGCAAGGAGTTGAGAGTTATAAAAAAGAACATTTACATAGAACCTCAACTATAAACCTATTCCAATTCATCCTATCCCTTTTCTCATATAAAAATTAAACATCAGTCATTAGCGCACTGCAAAGAACAAAAAGATTTTGTCATCAAATTTCCTAGTTCCTACTAATGCATCATTTCTTTATTTTTAACTAAATTTCCATCTAACTTGCAATTTGAGTAAGATGAACGAAAAAACAAAATGGAAAGAAACTCAGTGGAGAGGTGAACCAGAAAACATATGGGGCACTCCTCTGGAAGCCCGGAATCACATTCATCGGCCCCTTGATAGCACGGAGCAAGTTTTGCTTCAAGAATTAGCTTCCTCAGCTTCTTGTAATCAACATCCTTGATCGGATACAATCCTTGAGGCCTTGTGTACTTGTCATCCACCACCTGCCTTCTCTTTCCCAATTTGTTCCCCATAATAAACAATCAATGATCCAAATCTCGTCCACAACTCAAATCAGAAACCCAGGAATCGCAATAGCACAGCATAGATGACAAAGAATCATGTCACACTCAGTCTTTAACTGAACGCCGATTTCAACCAGCTGAACGACCAGTCATAAGACATAACCCTAATTTTCTAAGAAAAGAACAGCACACGAATCCTTGGGAACGCAACAAAGTGACAAATCCGCCAAACAGGAAAAGAATCATCAACCGCCTCCCTGTATTCAGAAATACAAGTGACACATTAACCACACGAAGAGACAACAAATTCCAGGCTAAATTCTTGCTACATAAAATAGCAATCAATTCACACTCCACTGCGACACTATGCAGGGAAGCAAACCAGAAAATCAATCAATCCAGGTAGATAAAAGAAAAGTAAATGTCCGAGCACGCAAATACATAGCCGAAGCGAGCAATTCCTCCTTGCACAAATGACTAAAACTAGAGGCACACGAAACAATTGCGATTGAAAATGGAGACACTGAGAGTAAACTAACCTCGAGAGGCGAATGCAGTTCGGCGGCGGTGCCGGCAATGAAGTGAAAGAGACAGATGAGGAATTTGGAAGGGGCAAAGAGGAAGAGGATCAGAGAAGTTGCTACTTCCCCATTTGCTGAAGGAATTGAGAACCCGCCGAGAGTAGAGAGAGAGAAAGATGCTTGAAGAAGAAGGATGTCTCGCTCTAATTTTAGAATTTCTAATTCTACTGTTTGCGTTGTTGTGTGTGTGAATTTGTTTTTAAATTTGCTTTTAAGAAAGAGATAAATGGGGTTTGGGGCTTTTTGCTGGCTTTGGGGGCTTTTTCGTAGACTCCCGACGTGGGAACGCACTACTCACCCACAAAACGTTAGAGTAGGTGACCAGTAAAGTATCGGAATTCGGAAGGAGGCCATGTTTTGGAGGAGAAGAATTTTGCAGATTTTATGCGGAGATGGTGGATCAAATCAAAATTTTCGAAATTTCCCATGTATATATCTTGTAACATGGACTATTCTAGTAAATCTGCATTCAACAATCAACATAACATTGAAACTAGAGTTTAAACTTCAATCAAAGACAGGAAATTGGCAAACACTATTTGTAGACTTAACTTCAAACTTCAAATCAACTCCTCAAATACAAGAGAAAAATACCAAGATATATGTAAAAATCAATAATTTAGAGTATATTTCTTCAATGGAATATGACAAGGATATAACAAATTTTACCAAATTAAAAATTTACGACTTTATTCACAAACAAATTAAAAATTGGAAAAACGCGGAAGCATCGGCCTTGGATAACCCACGTTCCGGAACGGTTAGAGGTGGGCCAAAGAGAAAGCTCACAAAATGGGTAAAACCCAAAAGTGATTTTACTAAACTGAATTTTGATGGTGCAGTTAATGCGGATGGCGTGGCTTCTTATGGGTTCATTCTCAGGGATTCCGGCGGCTCCCTCATCCATTTCGACGGAGGATTGATTGGTCATCATTCCGTTTTGACTTCCGAGACCATCGCCTTACGCCAGGGACTACTCGAGGCCATTCGTCGTGGCATTCCCCGGATCCAGATTGAAGGCGATAATTTGCAGTTGGTCAAGGCCGTTCTTGGTGACTGGCACTGCCCGTGGGAGATTGAGTTGTTTCGTTCGGACATCCACTGCTTGTTGGCTCGTTTCCAGGATTGGAGTATCGCTCACGTCAACCGTGAGTGCAATTCGGTGGCGGACTACATCGCTGACTCTTTCCGACGCGTCTCTTCTATTCCACTTGCAGTTGACTCGGATTTGCACACCCTCATCCGTCAGGATGCTCTTAGACGATCACTAGCTTGTTAGTTACCACCCCAATTCCTTTCCTTATCAAATAAAAAATAAAAATAAAAATTACAAGTTTTACCAACAACAATCACTACTTTTTTAGATTGGTGTACCACAATGCCGTGTACACGTACATGTATATGACAGTACAGTAGGGTATTAATTAAGAACATGACGTGAAAGTTTTTGCATGGTGACACACTAGCACAATCCTAGCTCACTAGTGAACTAATTAACTTCTTCCGCCTTCGATTAAATGTACAAAATACAGTACTGCAAAACTTACTACAGAGGTAAAATAGATTGGGACACTTTTCCCACGTCAAGAAACAAATGATCAAAATACCCATATATAAGTTAGGTAAAGTTTTTATCCATTAGCTTAAGTTTTTAGATAAAAAAAAGTGGATATGAACTTATACTAAAAATAATAAATAATACTTTGTATAATTTATGTATTCCTTTGTCTCCTGATTAACTACGCCAATCGGAATTTAACACAGGAGTCATAAGTAGAGTGTCATTGTGGTGACCAGCATAATGTGGATTCAGTGGCGGACCCAGGAATTTTTGAAAGGGAGGGCTAGCGTTCACTTAAAAAATTTGATCGCTTGCTTACGTTGTAAACAACAACTCATCAATGAATCATGCATACGTCATAAATGTACTAACTAAACCATATAAAAAGTTAAATAATATGGATTGGTATAATCTCTCTTTTTTATACTAAGTCCAGATAAAAATAAAAAAAAATGATTTGGTGAAAAAACTAAAATATAATTAAAACAATGTTTGTGTGATTTCTTTCAAATTTGATCATTTTTACATAATAGAAAATATAATACTGCTTTACCACTAGGCTATTTCATTTTTATCTAAAATCCAATCCTTTCCTTAGTTTTATACGGACTTGGGGGGGGGGGGGGGGGGGGGGGGGCCAAGCCCCCCTAGATCCGCCACTGTGTGGATTGTCATTTAAAAAAATGACATAGTACATTTAAAAACAAGTTCAAAGCAAAGTTGTTTAGAACATTTAAAAAAAAGGAGAGACCAAACTAGTGGAATTTTGACCCTTTCTTGTATAAAGTATGGCAAAAAAATGATTATCTTCTCTCCTTATATAAATAATAAGGTCAAAGTGATATTGTTTTGACATCTTTAAGAGATTAGAACAAAATAAAATATTATAAAAGTTGTCCACGTGAGATGATCTAGCGGTAAGAGGTGCGAGAATGTCGGGAGATTATAGGTTTGATTTTTATCTATGTCCACCATTGGTTCACCTGATTCATGCGCTTTGCCAACTAATTTACGAATTCGGGGTTGACCACCTTTGGTGAGGGGAACAACTGACCAAACTATATTAATGAATCCAGTCGAATTGCCGAATGGAAGTGGGAGCATAGGCCCCCATAACCCTCTTGTGTTCGTCCCTAAGTCAGGTGATCTAGTTGTAAAGTGTTAGTAAAAAAAAAATGCATGGCCAATCAAACTGGAAAAAAAAAGTTATGCTCAAAATGGCTCATCCTCCATTACAAGGTGCTTAAGAAAAAAGTGTTTCTATCGTTGTGTTATTATTTGTACTATTTTTCCTATACATAGTCAATTGCATTTGATCATATGATCCATAAGTTAATATGATTTTGAACCGAAAAAATACACACACACAAGTCAATACGAAAATTAATTTATGATTCATTAGGTTGTATGTGTTACTAAATTTAGATTCTTATTCTTGTCATTAGACAAACTTTTTTTGGTCATCGGAACAAGCATTATGAGGTTTCTTGCATACCAATACTCAGTTGGTCTAGTGGTAAAGTGGTGAGATTCTTTAAGTGTCGTTCAGGAGATTCGAAGTTCGAATCTCACTGGCGGCATGTATGAAGAAACTGATATTGGGAGGGTCTCTCCCAAAATGGGGCCACAAAGTACCCGGTCCGAATGTAGAGTGGTGTCCGACCGATCGAGCCGGGCGAGCCAAAAGCAAGACAAAAAAACATGTTTCTTGTATAAAATCACAATTTATGCAAAAATGTGCTGTTTCAAAGCTTGTAATATCGGCATAATTAAAAAAGGGAAATTTATTTGACTTAATACTCAAGCTTTAGCAAATAGGAATCTTTCCAAAACTGTATTTTTACGGCATAAATGCATGATGATTCTTTGAAATCATTTCAACATAATTTTAGATTATCTATGCGAATCCTGATAAATGATAATCCTATTCTTTCTGAAATATTCCGAAAGGTTGAAAATGCATATTTATGTTTTTGAAGAAAAAAAATACTCCGTACTCCGTAGTAGGTGAGCACTGAGTACTATAACCTTATATATAAACAAATATTCACACAATTAAAACAAATAAAAGTTGTAGCAGTGCCAAATCTGAAGACTAACTTTACAATTTATATACATACTACTTTACATGATATACTTTTGCTTTTATAATAATTTAACTTTAATCTACTAGTATTAAAATCTGACGTTACTCAAACATTTGTTTTTTGGTCTAATCTAATAAGAGACACTTAGACCATGGCAATAGAACTAGCAATCTAATGATCATGAATGTCATCATAATATTTGTTACATTACTACAATACCACCAATGCTACAATGTTTTCTTTTGTTTTTTTAGCAAAACATTACAATGTTTAGTAAACCTGGTTTTTTATCCAAAGTGTTTTTAAAACTTAATTGGACACCAAGCACTTATCATAACTCACAAAGTTTTTTTGGGGGCCTCCACCAACTGGGCTACATTGGGCATTAGACCATTTTTTGTATGCATTTTGGACCTTTGCCCCCAAAGTAAGACACTTTCAAATTATGTGACTCGACTCGAAACCACACAACCATTTAGATTTCAGAGCATGAAAAATCCAGCAGATAAAAACACTAACTAAATTGGGATTTGGCATTTCCTGCATTGCCATGACGTAAAACCAGCATGTAGCAAAACGAGAACACAAACTAATACCAATATACCATCCATTCCACATAGAGGCAGGCATGAAACCATAAAAATGCAGAGAGATTGTATAAAGCTTAGGGTGCTTCAAAGCTGAAAGGTACTAGAACCTCTGTTAAGAAAGGAAAAAACAAACAAAAGGATTCCATTGAAGCAGGTTCAGGAAAATTACCAAACCCCAAGGAGACGGGAAATTAGTACGAAAAACGAACGAGAAAGCAGCGCATTGTTTATGCCTAGTATTCGATAAACAACAAACAAACCAACTGGTGTGTTTTTAAAAGCTCTCCCTTGACAAGGATTAATATAAGCCTCGTTACCCTCCATGAAATAAAAGCATCCAGGATAAGTAAGATTTTAATTCCGCTGTGATCAAATTAAGATCAAGATCAAGATAGAACGTTTTACTGAGACATCGGGCGAGGAATCCGTGGCCTCACTGGCGTCTTCGAAGGACTCACCCTAAAACCCAGAAAATATTTTTATCAGTCAAATGTATTTTAAAGGCGTCCCAAGAATTATAAAAGCTGGTCTTGTTTTTATACCTTATAGGCTGGTTTCCTAGAATCATCCCGCTGCAGTTCAAGGCGACAATAGCGCTTTCAGCCTGTAAAAACCCGAGAAATTAAGGTACCATTCCAAATAACATTTTCTGAGTTTAACGCATAAAGTCTTGCATTGTAGTGTAATATAATGCAAGATAATGCTTTATCAAGTGTAATACAAACGGAACTTTGTTCTTACCATAATAAATTCAACGAAAGCAATACGAGTAGAATGCACGTTATCCCCTAAGATCCTCAGGCGGGAAACCTGTACGTAAGCAGCTGCTCTGCCTTAGGAATTACTAATTTAAACACCCAAGGCATTCAAAGAGTAAGGATTTGCATAAATGTTTTTTGTTTTCATTCTTCCCTATATAGATATAGCACCGACCTCACCGCAAGTGCCTTCAAAAAAATTCTTTACATCTGCTTGAGAAACCTGAACAAAAAAAAACACTCAAGTATTTAATGCATATTAT
Organism: Fallopia convolvulus; assembly: GCA_964016875.1. Classification (NCBI taxonomy): domain Eukaryota; kingdom Viridiplantae; phylum Streptophyta; class Magnoliopsida; order Caryophyllales; family Polygonaceae; genus Fallopia; species Fallopia convolvulus. Next base: position 22,518,980 of record OZ024737.1, on the reverse strand, counting down.
GATTTAATAATATACATTACATACTAGATGGCTAGATGCATTCAATATATAGGTCAGATTACGAAATAGAAAAAAGAGGTCGGGCTTGAAACCTTTTTGTCGATGTTAGTACAGTAGACAGTCCTGGTACACATTTCCCTCTCGTCTTCAGACTGAATGTATTTCATGGCAGACAACAAAGATAACATAAAATGCAAGTTATTATCTCAAAAACCCAAAAAGCCACAGCATAAAAATGTAATAGTTTAATAATCTTACAAAAAATAATAGAAACTTCATGAAATGAGGTATATGAGTTCATACCCTGGGAAGGAAGGTTGGATTAACAGGAAGGATAGCTGTTTTTGAAGGCAAGATCCTCACTGGATAATAACCAAGCACCGTCCCACTGAGGGTTATAGCAGCTCTTGCCCCGTCTTTTGTAAAAAAAATTCCCCATGTCAGATCAAAGAGAGCTACAGGATTCTACAAAAGTATAACAGCTGAAAGATACTTACGCTCATCAGCAAACTCCACAAAAGCAAAACGGAGAACTGAATGAGGATCGCCACAGATTCGGCAATCAACAACCTTGAAGGGGAAAATGCAACAGATGATTTGTCAATATTGCAAACAAATGTCATTATTCATTGCTCTAGATATACAGTATGTCAAATAAAAATTCTATAATCTACAAATACAGTGTCGACGCACTAAAATGAAAAATTAATGGTAGAGTATGAAAAAGTTGTGGCCTTGTGGGTTAGATCAGATGTGCAGGTCAAAATTTTGCAGCATCATTTTCCTGTAAGCAAACAAAATTATCCACAAGATAGTGCTATGAAATCCACCACCCGGAACTTAAGGTACAAAAACTATATTCATGCATTTTGTCAAAGATTTAGTAAACCAAAAGCATGTGTAATCAAAATGCCCTACTAATGTAGTGGGCAGAGATTATCCAGAGATCACACCCCAGTGAAATATATAAATTGGTATTTTGTGGCAATGGCATGCATCAAAAAACAAGTTGCAGACTTGCAGCAGATGTCACAGCATACAACATCACAGTGAGAAATACAAGACCCCAAAAGGGAAAAATATTACTTTTAAAGGCAATGTGTATATTAATTTGGCTTCGCAAAACCACAAGTGGAAGGGAGAATTTAGATTGAAAAGTCGCAGCTTATGTGTTATAATAGTGTGTGGAGCCTTTTCCCGAAAAAAAGCTGAATTAAATTTGATTTCCCAAATTTATGTCATTCTATTAGGGTAAGGGTGTGCAGATCATGGCCCCCCAGATCCCGCCTAAGGCGGGTTAACACTGGGTTGATGTTGATTTCCTCTCAAGATCAACGCTAAAAAATAGTCAACTCTCGTCTTTCAACTAATTGAACAATTTATAGCAATCTTTTGCTGAACAGATAGCATATTAGCATTCAGTGGTTCAATGCCAATAGCTGCTCCACACTAACCATCCTCAATGCCACCGCTCCCGAACGAGTCAAGGGGGTGTTTCCGATGGACCCAACAGCGAAAGGCAGAAAGTAGAAGTACGAATAACAAACACACCCAACAAAAGAAACCAGACAGAGACCACCAATGAACAAGGTAACAAGCACAACCACACGGTAGGAAATGAAGAGACCAGAAAAAACCATACAAATAAACAAACTAATAATAATAATTATAATAACTAAAAAAAAAGCAGATGGGTGAACGTCTTTGCAAAAAACAGTGTCTTAAAAAATAAGTTGATAGTGATACAAATGATTTAGAGCAAAAGGACACGTAAGGGAAATAATCAACCAAAATCCGAGATCTTTGTTCAATCTAGTATAGAGATGGTTTCCAAAACTGTGCATTTAGGGCATATTTGAGATGACATAGCATATATTATTAGGCATCATTATTGAAAATAGCTACCTTATTAGGAAAATACCTTCCGGCAAGTCATATCTCTAGTGGAAAACACTTTTACTTGGTTAAAATGGGATTTGTTCACTTTGGCACACAAATAGGAAGAGAAGATCATGCAAATAGAAGCCCCCAGATTCCAAGTAGGGCTATGCAGAATAATAACATGAACACAATTCCTCAGTAATGAGATATTCAACAAGAAGAGACAACACATTATCGACAGCATAAATGTTCAAGTAAACTCAGTAACTTACTTGTCCACAACTACTAAATAATGCAGCTAGTCGCTCTTCAGTGACCTAGTTTGGAAAGATTAAAATGAATATTAACAATATTTCACATGCCCAAAAGAACAGAAAGAAAAGATCGAGATTTGATTAAATAGAAGAGGAGTTTCTCCTTTTCTCACTTGCTGGTCAATGTCAGAAACATATACTGTGCGCCTAACGCTGTCTTCACGCTGGGCTCTAAAAGCTCTACCATTAAGCCTCCTCTTTCCCTGGTTATTGTTGTTTCTCCGCTGCTACAAGAACAAAAAAAATATCTCAGTGAAATTTGCAAGTGAAATAAGAGAGAATTCAATGGTTTGCAAAAATGTTTGTTGGTGTAGCATTCATATGATTACCAAAGTTTACAAGATGAGTGTTTCCAAACAACCATTTATAAACCATTCTATATAAGCCACACATTTTGTTCACTTGTTTCAAATTGTGGCATTATATGGAACTCTTTAACAAATTACTTCCTTTCCTAATGAGCAAATTCGAGTGCGCAAAAGCAAAATTTGAAGCTTTATAAATTGCTCTAATGCATAGCTCCAGGCGATCATTAAGACACATTGTATCCATAACCAAAACATAATTGTACTAGATTCCTGAAACAACAGATTTCCACACTACAACATCAGTTATATAGAATTAAAACTTGAGCTTTAGCATCCACAAACTTTGTCAGAAACACTAAAAGGCCTAACATAGAGAGAAACAAGTCAGCCTATGAATATATCATTGTACAAGTATCCAACTCAATTATATCATTTCAAAGTAGATGTCTGATCTTGTATTAGAATCAGAAGTCTCCTCACCCGAGTGTAAACAGAGTGGCAACATTTTAAAACAACATCCACACAAGGGTGTATTGTAAAACAACCACTTCCAGGCATTTGACAAGAAAACCAGAATTGGAGGCAGAAATACACATAGGTGAGAGCAATCAGAAAGTTCATACTACCCTAAGAAAAAAAAAAAACTGATCCTCGAAAGATGCGTGCACACAAACACAGAATCTGCTGATCAGCAGCTTCATATGGCAACCAAAAATTAGGTTTGATCAACAACATCAAAAAAACAAAAACAATTCTATCAAAAAAAAAAAAAAACAATTCTATCAAATGTACACATGAACCAAATTACCAAAAATGAAACCCAATTCAGGATCACGATACATAGGTAAAACCCATAATTCAGTAAACTGGAAATATTTTTACTATATAAATGCACATGTTATTTTGTCCCATCAAAACAAAACAATACGAAGATCAATTGCATAAAAAGTTTAATACTGTAACAATCAAGATCAATTTCAGTCCATCAAAACCAAAACATCTTTTTCCTCCCCTCAAATAACAAATTGCCTCCAAAACCAAACAAATAACAGCAATAATAAAAATTTAAAAAACAATTTTTTTAATAAAATCTGAGATAAAGGCTGGAAATTGAGAGTACCCTTCGGTTCTTTGAGAAATCGTCATTTCCCGAATTTTTATCAGCATCCGAAAAATTGTTGTCATGCGACTGATCAGTCTTCGGCCGATAAGAAGACGGAACAAACTCCTTGGCCCACGGATTCAACTTGGATAAAATATCAGCGAGCTCATGGATGTTCTTCTGGAGTTCGGATTTCGAATCCAAAGCCTTGTTAGTGTCAGTCTCAGACGCCTGAGTAGGTGGAGGGCAATTTTTGGTGAACTGATCGTCAGCATTCACAGCATTCTGGGCTATGGCAGCCATGAAAACAAACCAAATTTCTCCCCAAAATTGCAAAAAGCAAAGAAAAAACAAAACTTGAAATGGGTAAACCCAGCAAAAGTATTAGCAGTATATAATATAATCTATATAAATTTCAGAAGGAAAAAATGATTTTTTTTTTAGTTGTGTATTTATTGCTCTAAAATTAGGGCTCTAGATTTTGTACAAATGCAGCAGCCCAGAAAAAACATTTATGAAAAATGATCAATTGAGGAAAAAAGACTCTCTCTCTTTCTAGGGTTGAAGGTATCTGTAAGAGAAGAGAGTCTGATCTCAATAGAGGAATAAATGAAAATGGTGGAGGAGTGGGGTTTCAACAGACAAATGGCCTGTGGGTTTGGCGTCTTTCATAGCCTGCCCTTTATTTGTCGTCCCTTGAGAAATAGAGAAAACGCAACACACCAGAGAGAGAGAGAGGGGGGGGGGGGGGGGGGGTGAAAACGAAATTAGGAGATGAGAATCAAAAGCGAAAGCCGAGAAGGAAGGGGAAGAGCTTTTTTGGTATTATTCTGCCATGGACTTATTCAAAGCAGATTTAAACCTGATATTATAAACAAAAAAAATTAAAATAAAGAAAATAGGTGAATTTGATCCGAAAATTCAATATAATTTCCGAGTTCAAATTTCTTTGGGTCGTCACGTAAAATCGTTCTACACTTCCATGTTCCGCCGACCACAATTTTTTTTCCTTTTTAAAAAAAAATGCAATATTACATTTGGCATTATAATTAAGGGTGGGATTAACGAATTTTTGAATGGCCTCGATACGGAGCAAAACGGAAATTATAAGATGATTTAAGTTTTCAACTTTAACAAATTTTGAATATCGCTGCAATTTGGGTTCAAATTTTCTACATGTAAGTGAAAGTGATGGATTGCTCAAGATCACTCTTTTTAAAAGTAAGTGATAAAATTATTCGTTATATGTAAAATTATACTCCAAATGCCATCAAATGACATTTGTACTTGTTGCCCACAGTGGCGTAGCCAGGAATTTGAGTCAGTGGGGATTAAATTCCTTTGGGTATTTTTTTTGGATTTTTATTATAAAATATTGGAAAAAATTATATTTTTCTGTATATAAAAAATTATATAGAAATTTTGTATTTTTCATAAAATTTAGTAATTTTCGGTATAAAAAACCATTTTAATTTATTTTATATGTATGGAAAATTAATCGGTTATTTTTCTGACCAAATAGACTAGTGTTTACTCCCTCCATTTAGTTCTATTTGTCATTATAGTATAATGCACATATTAAGACATGTTCTATTCTTACTAATTGCCCCTATTAAATTTATATTAATAAAAGGCGAATGGTAGATACATTTAATGTGTCTTGCTTTTGATTGAAAAAATACAAAATGTAATATTGAAAATTTTTGAACAAAATACCTAGAAGGACAAATAAAACTAAACAAAAAATTAAATCTAGAATGACAAATAGATGAAACTAAACGGAAAGAATATCAAAAAACCTACATTTTACTGTATTTAAATTTTTTTTTTTTTTGAAAATCCCAGTGGGGGCTACAAGGTGCGTCCGCCCCCACTGGGCACAAGGTGCGTTCGCCCCTGGTTGCCCATGAGAGATAAATATGTTTACCAATAATTAATTGGTCTAGTGGGATACTGGGATGAGGTGTTAGGTTCCTTAAACGTTTGTTAAGAGGTTTGAAGTTCGAATCTTCCTGGCGGCGTGTATGGAAAAATTGAATTGGGAGAGTCACCTCAACAATGGGCCTCTGCAGTACCCGGTTCGGTCATAGATTGACCCCGGCTAATCGAACCGAGCGAGAGATCAAAAAAAAGAGATGGATATGTTTTTTTTTGGTCTTGTCTTTTGGCTCGCCCGGTTAAGAGCGGTCGGACACCACTCTTCATCCCGCCCGGATATTTCATGGTCACATTTTGGGGGAAATCCTCCCAATATCAGTTTCTCCATACATGTCCGATGTTTAGTGTCTCTTCAAATATTCAAATTTAGGTGACTAAACAATTTATGGAAAATTAACATGGCAGTGGATCACATTACACAGAAGTTCTTCTCTTGCCATGTCCCAAGTCATTCTATTTTTCATAATGTTAACGATCTCTTGCCACTAGACTTATCAAATGGGTCGGGCGGGTTGGGTTCGGGTTTGAGTCAATCGAGTTTGGGTTAAAACGGATCATGGGTTGTCGGTCGCTAAATTTATGGGTTTGATTCGGTTGAGTTGTTACGGGTTCCGGTTGATTCAACAGGTCACGATTGTCAATTTTATTAACCTTTATTTATGTTTCTTAAAATAATTGATAAATAGAAATTTAGTAATAACAATTATAATTTTAATAATAAAATATTTGATTTTTAATTGCAATAATATTTTATCGGGTTGGGTGGGTCAACCCAACCCAGTTTTTTCCAAGTCGATCAGATTCGGGTCGCTCTTGACCCATTAACTCGGGTCGGTTTTTCGAATGGTCAAATTTTGACATATCCATTTACCATAGAATATCTCATCGCTTTAATATTTTGAGGCGATCAATCTTTTATTGAATCAATCTTCCTAATTCCTTTCCTCGTAAAAACACCTTTTTTACTTTGTCTGCACGACATGCACCTCAATGTAAATACAATATGTGTTTCCTTACAATCATTAAGGAATAAACAAATATTTAAAAATATGACTTACAATTAGAGCTATCAAAAGTTGATCGGACCCGCAAACCCGATCCGAACCACCCGAAAATTTTAGGGTTAAGATTCGAAAATTTGAACTTGAAACTCGAAATAACCGACTCGATAAACCCGAAACCCGTTGGGTTGAAACCCGAAAAGCAGTTGGGTTGTTCCGATTTCTTATATTTTCATTGTATACATAATATGTTTGAAAATTATAATATATTATTGTTATGACCTAACTCAATTAAGTGATAAAGAAAGAAGAAAATTGGGGTAAGAAGAGATTAAGGAAAGAGAGACAGAAAGATAGAGAGGATTTCTGTTATTGATTCCAAGATAAGTACAAATGAATGGTAAAAGTCCTCTTATAGGCTTTTGGCCTATTTAACACTTAATCCCGTATTTCTCCATACGTCGACTTATAGCGCTCCGTCAGAGTTCTAGGGCGCACTGACTTTTTAATAGCGGTGTGCCCTACAACTATATTTTAAAAAAATGAAGAAATTATAGCGGTAGCGCTACGTGTTAAGAAAAAAAGAAGTCAAAATTTTACCGTCGATTGTAGTAGTAGTTGTTACCGCTATCGCTACGTTCAACGATAAAAAAATAGATCGGTAGCGGTAGCCGCTCCTGTAATAACTGCGGTTTTTGAGGATAGTTTTGAATTTTTCTCGGATATCCTTTTAACCTCTTAGTCTGTTTTAACGCTTAATCCAATATTTTTGTTGGAGATTAAATCCTAGGATATTGTTGGTGATATCCTAAAATTACAAGGAAATGATTTTATGGATCGGTGTGAATTTTAGGATTTTTCAGTGGAAAAAGAATATTTATTGGATAAGCCGTCTTTTTAATTATGTACCGAAAGGGATTTAAAATATGAAACGGACGCCTTAAAAATTCAAAGTAGCAAGATAAAATCATGGAAAATTGGTTTTATTGGTCTACATAATTTACGGGACGTTTTTCGTTTAGTAAGTTTTTCCACCCGAGGTACATAATTTTACCGCTTTAACGCAAGTCCCGTTCCGAGACGGATTTTGGTTTTAAAAGCTATCCTTTCTTTGCCTTACTAATGAAGGAACCGCGAGAGTTATGATAAGGTTGACTTTTCCATGTTAACCTCTTCCAAATTGAAAAAAAAACAAAAGAAGGGACCAAAGAGCGAATTTGGACGGAACGACGGCCTTGGAGAATTGTCACCGCCGGCGACCTTCTCCTTGCCTCCTCCACCCCATCTTCATCACTTCTTCTTCCTCTCTTCCATTTTTTGTGTGGGCTGGCTGCTGTAATGGAAGAAGGAACCAACAAGAGGACAAAGACGGAACGTTGGCTCGAGAGGAAGAACTCTTCACCGCCGGTTTTCTTTGCCTCGCCAAAGTGACGCCGCCGGCGACCACCAAGCTGTCCGACCACCAACCACTGGATCCGGTGTCGGGAAACGCCCAGCCACCCTCGGGCTTGGGGATCGAGCCATGATCGAGCCAAACGAGCCATGTGCTCGAGTGAAGGTATATACGATCGAAATTAATTAGCGGGTTGATTGCGGAGCCACCGTAAGGGCCTTTCGGTTCCGCTTTGCTAATTAAATTTATGGTTTTTATAATCTTGACGTTGATACGGTCCCACAGGTTCAAACCGCTCGAGAAACGGACGTTCGGATCTTCAGTTATAGCGAATACAAGTTTCGGATACCGATTGGCAGGTAAAGGACTTCGGTTAATTACTCGGGATTCGTTGTTAATCCGTTTGACCCGTGATTTGGTCATCTTTAAGAACTGTTACTGAGGAACACTTCTTGTTTAGAAAGTTGTTTCAAAAGTGAAGCGGATAATTAGTTATAATTTCGCCAAGATGCCTCCTTAAAGCATAATAACTAAGGATTTATTATATATCGATATTCGGAAATTAAATCGTTTATCGATTAGGAAGTTGTAAGAGTTGAGAATACAACTAAGAAGTGTTTCTGTGAGCTCGTTGTTGAGAAATCCTTTTGTTATATTTGTCAGAAGGATGAAAAAGATTAATGTCGAATTGCCAAGGACGTTGAGCACGCCTTATAAGGCAAGTGGACGATTCTCTCTTGCGTTATTGTTATTAAATGAGGAATTGGATCTCATTTAATATTTGCGTTGGGAACAACTTGTATGATTGATAAAATATGATAGGTTGTTATATTTGTTAGAAATAATGACCATGTTGTTTATTCAATTTTGCGGTAGAACAAGATTTAGGTCCGTTATGGGTGACCTTGTATGATGTCTCACGCTGAGACATTGTTATTGAATTAAGGTAGTTTCAGGGAGGGGAACGTGGTTCCATATCCTCTCTTGAATTGAATATTACATTGGGAGGGGCCTAATCCTAATGGTGGGTCATGACTCTTCCCCTGCTCTTCGTGTGAGAGGGGTGATGCGCACTCTAGCTAAGTGCAATTGGCGGTGCAGTGTAGACGACAGGGTAATAGGCCTCTTTGTTCTCTATCTCACCATATGAAAATGAAAGATCAAGGATAGCTTAAGTCTTGTGATTTTGGTACAGGGTAGATGACCATGGAGGAAATACTCCGATGATCTCTACAATATCAAAATATTTCGGCAGGAGTTCGAGCCGATTATGAATCACCAACCTGTTTGTGAAAAGTTTTGAAAGTAATATAAAATAAGTGCGTTAGGCACATTAATATACCTGAATGGTTCGTCTAGTCGGAAAGCCATTCTTGCTTCCGGTTATGAATGATTCTTAATCAAACTTTGATTAAGTTAATCTGAATAGTCGATGGAGGCTTTTCAAAATGTTATGTGATTAATATGAGTTTCCAACAATTGTTTATGATTCTAAAAGAAACCACAAGCGGTGGTGTTCTCTCTCTTGATTATGCGAGTCTCCTTCTTATTCTTTATAAGACTGCTAACTGTTGGATCATAATCCGAGTCTATTCGGATTTGGATGCCAATATGTTTAGTTACAACCATAAGAACCAAGTTAGATTCTCCGCTTGCTAGTCTATCATTAGACTAACCCGTCCATTTTCTTTTCTTTTATATGGTCGGCTGGTGTCCACCGTTGTATACGATACATCAGGTTCTTCTTGGAAGTTGATTCAAGAGGCGGATTCAGATGTTTGAAGCTCTAGAAGTTGAAGAAAGGTTTCCAATGGTTATACTTGAGTGAAAATCATGGTCGAACTACTTCAAAGTGAAGCTGAGTTTCAGAAATAAGAACTCAAGGAAGACTTGATGAAGATTTTGTTCAAATAGAAGGTTGTTATGTTTATTTAATCTTTTTGGGTTACGGTTTGTATAAGACCAATTGTATTTATTCCGCTGTAATGTTTCTTTTAGTTTGTTCAGTCAGTTTAAAGCCTTGGGTAGCAACGGTTTAGTCTTAATCGGGGTTACTGGCGGTAATACCTCCAGGGTAAGTAAGGGGGTGTTACAGCTCTTGCTACCTTGACTATCAATGGTAAAAAATGAGTTTCACCGCGGCTATTTATAAAGACGAATGAAGAGGCAATTGAAATCGGTAGCGGATTCGACCTTTCACCCCAAATAGCTCTCCAAATAGCTCCCCCAAATACCATCTCCAAATACCTATACGAAAATAATATCGGATTTTTGGTCATTTTTTAGAGGGCAAGGACATTCTAATTCAAATCCGATTAATCTAAACGGGGATCCCGTGGATGTAGATGTCGGTTTAGACGGAATTCCTTATAGTGGACAATCAGAACGAGGTCGTTTTGCATCAAAATGAAGAAGTGGTAAGCATGATTTACTTACTTGTTAGTTTTATTATAATTAATCATATTTTATACTTTATTGTGACGAATTTGTGAGTTTATAATCATTTTAGTAGTTATAATTGTTAAATTAGTGGAGTAGAAATCGTTATAGTTGTTATAACTAATCATATTTTATAGATGTTATAATTGTTAAATTAGTTGCTGGTGATGAAACCCGAAATAACGACTCGCTACAAGACAAGGAACGAGGTTATTATATTTGATAGTGCAAACACTTGCTTCTTTATTTATATCTCTCTTTATTTATATCTCTCCTACGGGTTATCGAGATCTCGAGATAACAATATTCGAGATCTCCTATTTTCTAAGAGATTCTATCACCGAAGTGTAGCGTGATTGATCTTGTGCCGAGGTGGATTCTGCGAGCGTGGTGTAGAGTCTTGTGCGATTGTGTAGCGAGGTCTCTAGTGCGAACGAGATCTCTGTGTGACTTGAAGTCTTTTTGTGGACTCTTCTTGTCCGTCGTGAGGTCTTTTAACGATGATTCTATCACGTCGATCTTTAACGAGCAAGATAGTTCTTGAGTTAATATGTTTTTCGACCCCCTCTTCCTACGAGGTTCTCCTCTATTTATAGAGGAGTGGGGAGTCGAGTTTTGGCCAAGGTCCGATGTGGGATGTCCGAGATGGAGGCTCTTGATTGGTCCGGAGGTGAGGCAGATGGTGATTGGTTCCGGGGGGCGACATCCTTGAGTGGCCCGTGTGGGCGGGGGTGTTAGTAGAGTCGGTGGCGAGGTTTAGACCTCGCTCTGAGGTTTCGGATAACCTCGCGAGGGTAGGAACTTTGTCTTAATAAATGGGGGATTTGAGCGTGGGGCCCCGAATTATCCTTGGAAGTCCCGTCATGGTTATTTGTTTTTGGGTGCCCCGGGCCCACATGCTATTTTACTCATTTGAGCATCATCAGCTGGAGTACAAATTGTTCGTTTAATTTCTCATAATTGTTATAATTAATTATATTTTATACTTTATTGCGATGAATTTGTGAGTTTATAATCGATATAAGTAAGTATTTGTTATATTCAATTGCTTCTAGTTTCTCAATTTTTCTAGCCACTTTGAGTCTGATAATGAGTGGTCGGAATAGAAGGATATGCTAAAATGGGCTAGAGAAATAGGACGAAATTTGAACATGGTGTTGACTATTAAGAACTCATGGGAAACGAAGGTCCTTTTAGCATGTGTTGGCCGGTGAGTACAAGCCAGAGAAGAAGGGGAAATCTGATGTTACTATGCGGACCCTACAAGTTGGTAATGATCAAAGGGAAAAACCACTTAGCAGGAAGATTGGTTGCCCATTCGAGTTGGTTGGCCAACGGGACATGAGGACCCATCATTGGCGGCCAAGCGTGAAATCCGGTCACCACAATCACGACATTTCCACTAGTTTGGAGGGATATCCTTTTGCCGGCCGCTTAACCGATGAGCAAAAAGAGGATGCAAGGCTATTATCCCTCGCACATGGTGAGTCGAATATTGCACGTACTCTAAGGTTTTTTCGTCCATTGTTCAGACTTTAGATTGCAACAAAAATAAGTTTTGAACATTACAAATAATGTCGTAAATTTGAAATTATAGGTCGTTCTTACTCGGTGGTGATCCCATATGTAACGTTCCCTATGGGTATGAAAGTGGGTGAGTAAGGACATGTCGCTAGGGCTGCCACCATATCCGCCTTCCGAATGGACCGGGGGCGGGAATCCTGGGTCATTATAAGTCAAGACCTCATCATCATGGGCTGGGTTATCGGGCTCTGGTGGACCCAAGTAACGCATGGGAGGGGGCTGCATCGACATTTGGGAGCCTTCCGGATACGTGTATAATGTGAGCTGCATGTACGGCTCTTGTGGTGGCATACCGTACGACTCATGTGGTGACATACTGTAGCTCATACTACTATAATGGTACGTCTCTCGGGGTGACATATAGCTCGTATTACCATAACTGTACGGCTCTTGTGTTGGATACTGCCGGGGGGTGTAACCCTCGTATAGGGCAGGAGCGAATGATGGACCAACATCACCATAGCTCGTACTACTATGAGTTGGGTGGGGTCCACATAGAGGTCCGGAAAATAATCACCACTTCTATTGAGCAATCTTTCGATTGCTGACATATCATTTGCATGCATTTTTTACGATGTTTCTCTAAAATCTAATATCGTGCATGAAGCTCATTTAAACTCATAATTAATATATAAAATTATTATTTCATCGATAAATATATTAACTATGCAAATTAAGAAAATTCATATTCTTTCAACAACAACTTAATCACTAATAATTAAACATATATCAATGTATATATTACACATTGTTTAATTATTTATTTTTATAATATAAATTAATATATATTTTACTATCATGTATGAACCTAATTTAAACTCATAATTAATAAAAAAAACTAATAATTACACATAAATAAATTAACTATTCAAATTAAGAAAATTTATAATTATTTTTTACAACTACATAATCACTAATAATTATACATACATTAATCTATAAATTATACATAAAATTAATTAATTATTTTTACAACATAAATTAACATATAAAGTTACTATCATGCAAACTAATTAATCGATCAAACTCCCGGTAATCAACATATAAACTACTTAATAGATAAAACTAATAAATAATCCATAAATTAAACATAAATTTAATATTTTGCGTACCAAAATCCTCGACGGGAGCGACGGGTTGGCTTATCGTCGCTTCCGGAAGTGTGACTTGAACCTCCTCTTGAACTCTCGAGGTCGCCTCACTCTCATTCAAGTTAATATTTGGTCGGGATACATTCCGCCTTCTTTGTTGCGAGTTTGAAGAGGAAGATCTTCACCGAAACAAACTCTAATAAAAAATAAGGTTAGTTTTAACCTTAATAACTTAAAATAATTCAATTAAAAAAATTTATACATGCCGAAAGACTTCTCATTATCTTTAATAGTTGTTTAATTCACCGGATTAGTCTAAGATTTGGGACCACTTAATTCGAATATCCGGATTTAGGATCATTTGAGAGGTAAAAAGTTGGGCGAAAATGGAGAAAAGGTAGAGCTAGAAGAGGAGTTGAAGAGGGAGTGCGGAGAGAGTTTGGGTGAAAATGATGTTCGTCTGCGGGGCTAGCGAAATTAAAAGCCAAAAATCCTCGTCTCCTCCGCCCCTCGTTCAAACTGGGATTCTGCAAATGTAGAATCCCATATGCAGCGGTAGCAGCAACCACTGCCACTGCAGGTGCAGATTCCCACGCGGAATCTTCACCTTTGACTGAGTTTAAAAAAAATAGTGGTAGGTTATACCGCTCTAGGGTTCAACTGTAGGGTCCACCGCTTTAAAAGCCAGGGCGCCCTTCAACTTTGACGGGGATATCCTTCATTCGTCTTCCTCGTATTACACATTCCTAATAATTTTATTATTAAAATATATAAAAATAATAAATTATTTATAAATATTTTTTTAATAAAATAATATTTCAATAATTGTAAAAAAATCGATTTTCTTGTTTAGTTTGGACCCCATCCGGTTTGACCCGTGATTCATTACGACTAAACCCAACTCAACCCAAATCCAAAATAGCCGATACAAATCTGACCTAACCGACCCATTTGACAGGTCTACTTACAATATTTTTTAATTATATCGAGAGAGTTTTAATTACACACGAGGCCTAGTTTTTTTAGCATGATTTGTGTAAATCAATTTCATGAAAGTCAATTTGTAGCCTTGATAACGTCAGATGACTTGCAAAAAAAGCTGCTAATTTTCGTCATTTATGCAACAGATAATTTATAATGGGAAAACTTGTCTGGAAGCCATAAGCTGACGACGCATTTGCAATATAGAAACATTTTTAAGAAATTTGTAGGAGTGCACCAAAAAAAACGAAATTTGTAGACTTTATTTAACCAACTCCCTCATTTTATGTTCTAATATTAAGCTAAGTATTATTACTAGTGACATAGTACTGGTACGACATATTTTGTAACATGAATTGAGGTACAAAAATATACTAAGAATGGAACCAGGTTCATTAGCTTTTTTAGCCTACTTGATCTAGGTGAACCGGGTTAAGCAACCCCGGGTCAAACCCGGTTGGATGGCTTAACCGGATCTTACTGAGATTGATATGTTAGCTAAAAGCTATTGGGCTTTTATCTTGATCTTGGGCCTTGGTGTTGATTTATGGACACGGCCTAATCTCCTTAATCCACTTCTGAAGGACGCGCTTCTTCACCTAGATATAAGTAGCTAACTTGCTCCTCTTTGAGCTCATTCCGAAACAACGCATTTGAGAGAGAAAAAGAAAGAAAGAGAGAGAAAAGGAAGGAAAGAAAAAAAAAGAAGAGAGAAATCCGATGGTGAGCGAGAGTCTCTAGTGGTCCGACGGTGGAGTTAGGACGGTGGCGAACTTGCTTCTGTCTCTTCGTGGTCCAGTGATGCGACCCTAGGGTCACAAGGGGCGGATCTAGGCTCGAAACTCCCGAATATTCTCCGACAATAGTAATGGGATGAATATGAGACCACAAAGTGGACTCGCGGGCCTCTAATGCTCGTCGAAATGAGGGTGGGGCGAGGCAGAATCAAAGATAGAACGGAATCGAGGTGACGTCGGGCCAAGGTTAGGAGGAAACGCTCTCTACTATAACTTTGGCTTCATTTTGACGTAAATAATAAAAGGGGGCGTGGCTCCTTTATATAGAGGAGGCCACACAAAACCCTAGTTCTAGATGGGGGATGGACTAGGGTTAGCAACATGCTAGGCCCAACATCCAAGCCCATAATACTAATAATAGAAACTACTATAAAAGAAAAGGTGCAATCTAATCCTAATGGCCTAATGGACCTTATGATAGCTTAATGGGCCATTCTCTTAAGCATAAGAGAACACACACCCAAAATAGTAAAGACGAAATGTAAATGACGGAAATAGAAATAATAATATAAATAATACATATATGAGACTAAGTCCTAATCCAAGGGGGTCTCCAAGGTCTAGTACGTCTCGGGTCCATAGGAGCTTGGTCTGAGCTAGGGCAGAATCGCAATATTCTTCCCCGCTTAGCTTCGAAGCGTCATCGCTTCGACGTGGGTCGAACAAGGGAACAAGGTGAGGATCTAAATAAAGTCGTGCCATCGACATGGGTAGTGTCTAATAAGAATGGTATCGACACAACGGCAGGCTTGAGCATGGGCTCGGGGTCAGCGTCGGACTCTAAGGAGGGCTGGTAAAGACTCGTCAATCTAGGGCGGCTCCTCGACCTTAAATGTCGGCGCGGGAAGGAACGGATCCTCGGTAAGGACGGGCGCGCTCGGCACTGGCTCGGGCACAACAAGGACCTCGGAATTGAAGGGTGATGCCTCGATACCGACGGTGCTAGGCATGAGTGTCGACGGCGCTGGGCTAGATTTGTGCGTCTACACGTGGGGTGTTGGATACGGTTGACTCTCGGTTGGCCTCGGCGAGAAGGCCCGTGCCATCATTGCGTCCAACGGTGGACGTTGGTGCGTAGGGGGAATCAAGGGTGTGGCGCGGGAGTCCGAGTGGTGGACTCGATCGCAGGCTGGAGGAGACCTTGGGGCCTCCCGGGTGCGGTCTTTGGGGATGCGGGCGCCACAGTGGTGGACTCAATCCCGCTTGTCGTATCGGGGACGCAGGCGCCAAAGGGGCGGACTCCAATCCCTTTCATCGTAGGAGCGACGTCGGGGTTTTGGAATTTTGCCATAATAGCGGGCCTGATTCTCCGCGAGTCGATATGGTGGGATCCAATCCGGGTCATCCCTCAGAAGCGGCTTATATGGACGAGTGTTGACTCGTCGATGCGGTCGATCCCAAGAGTCCGAATCGTCCCATATTGCCGAGCATGTCCAAGACATGGCTCGACCCCTCGATTTTTTTGTTTTTTTATTTTACAATATTACGAGATCTTCCACAATCCGAAAGATCCCGATAAAAACGAAAACAATAAAAACTAACCTAGAACCAAAATATCAAGGAGATCTTTTATAAGATAAGATCTCTTCAAAAATTATAACAAACAAATGCAAAATAATTAAAAAATAAAAAATAACACGATATATGCCCGAAATATCCCACGAGATCTCGGGAATAATCACGAGATCTAAGGTTTTCGGGTTCGTTGCGGGGCTGCTGGTTGGTGTGTGGCACGGTGCTGGCTTGCTATCGGCACACTGCTGCAGCGTCGCGATTGTGCCAGACTCGGATCCTCGGCATGCTGGTTGGCTGGGCGTCGGACTCGCGCAGCTGGTTGGTATTTCGGCCTTTTGGAGGAGCAAACTATGTCCGGTTTGGGCGATTTTATATGCCCGGACTCATATCGAAAAGATCTACAATATTCTAGAAAAAAATTGCAGAAAAAAAGAATTTTTTTTGGTCGCAATCAGGACAGAATTCGAACCCTTTTTTTTGTTTGTGAAGGTGGAGAAGAAACCGTTCGAACCGCCAAAGCTCTGATACTAGTTGATGCGACCCTAGGGTCACAAGGGGCGGATCTAGGCTCGAAACGCCCAAATCTTCTCTGACAATAGTAACGGGATAAATACGAGACCACAAAGTGGACTCGTGGGCCTCTAATGCTCGTCGGAATGAGGGTGGGGCGAAGCAGAATCAGGGATAGAACGGAACCGGGGTGACTTCGGGCCATGGCTAGGAGGAAACGCTCTCTACTATAACTTTGGCTTCATTTTGACGTAAATAATAAAAGGGGGCGTGGCTCCTTTATATAGAGGAGGCCACACAAAACCCTAGTTCTAGATGGGGGATGGACTAGGGTTAGCAACATGCTAGGCCCAACATCCAAGCCCATAATACTAATAATAGAAACTACTATAAAAGAAAAGGTGCAATCTAATCCTAATGGCCTAATGGACCTTATGATAGCTTAATGGGCCGGTCTCTTAAGCATAAGAAAACACACACCCAAAATAGTAAAGACGGAATGTAAATGATGGAAATAGAAATAATAATATAAATAATACATAAATGAGACTAAGTCCTAATCCAAGGAGGTCTCCAAGGTCTAGGACGTCTCGGGTCCGTAGGAGCTGGGTCCGAGCTAGGGCAGAGTCGCATCATCCAGATCGAAGCGAAGCTCTACCTCAGAGCTTTGTCAACCTTAGGGGACCGAAACCCTAGATCTTCTTCTCTATCTTTTCTGTTTCTCTATTCTTGTACCTTTGGATCTGTGGTTCCTTAGTTGTTTTTTCTCTTCTTGTTGCTTTGTGTAACCTGCTTGTAAACTTCTGAGATCTAGTGGATATTTGAGACAAACTTCCTCTCTGAGGCTCCACAGATGCAGGCTTTGCCGAACCGCGTCACCAATTGCTTGTGCCTCTCATTCTTACGTTTATTTGCTTGTTCTTTACGATTCGTTTTGGTTTCTTTGAGTTTCTGAGTTGATCGAGATTTACAAATTGGTATCAGAGCTTGATTTTTCTTCCTCTTGATTTTTATAAGATCCTATTGCTTCCGCTTCCTCGATCTTGTTTTTACTCAAATCTTGTTGTTTTTGTTGAAGTCAAGCCTTGAGCGGGGTTTCTTGTAAACTGGAGTAACAGATTGTTCCGGTGCAACTCCTTGCAGGCCCTAAAGTTGAAGCGTCTAGATTTAGGGTTTTCTAGGGTTTCTTTTGTGTTGTTTCTCGTCCTTGTGTGGTCTTTGACACTGCGTTCCAGGTTGAGGGTTCACTTGGACAAAGCAAGGGAACCTTGATAGATTGGGTTTCGACTTGTGTCGTTTACTTCCCTCTGTCGGTTCCTATAGTAGAAGTCCAGGGGTGTTTGTTCTTCTTGACTTGGGATCGTTGTTTTAAAGGCAAGATCCAACAGTTTCTGTTTGTTCTCATCTCTTGCATTCTTTGGATCTAACTTTTTGTTCTTGAAAACAGGTACCTAGATGGGTGATGCTTACTGAATTAAGCCCTATGATGGGCATGTTGATTATGCTATGTGGAAGGTGAAGATGAAATCCATCCTCACCAAAGAAAAATTATGGCACAGTGTCACTGACACTTGGGATGCTACTACTACTACTGACTTTCAAAAGAAGTGGGCCCAAGATCTTGTTCATGTAGAGATTATGCTTAGACTATCCGATGAGGTAGCTAGGCATGTTGTAAGTATTACTAAACCTAAACCACTTTGGGATGCTTTGGATGCTAAGTATCTTTCCAATTCTATGCCTTGTCTTATCTCTCTGCTGTCTAAACTTTTCAGTTTTAAAATGGATATGACTCAAACTATTGAGGAAAACCTTGATAGATTTCTCGGATTTGTTGATAGGGATTTACTTAACAACAAATAAAATCGTTCACATGAAGCAAGTTTGTCTATTTACCGACCTATAAAAACAAGAAAACAAAGCAAAAACAAGGCAAAAATAGCTACGACAGACCTCGTTAACGACCTTGTCAAGGGCGGTAACGATGCTGGATTTCTACTGAAACAGAACAAAATCACGATGCAAGTTCAAGTTCGGTACCGATCCTAGTGCTTCGGTAATGATTGAATTCGAATGTAAAACTAAGAAAAATCAAAGGATAAAAATCTCTAGGACAAGGGCTACCACAACATAATTATGCATATAAACTCATGTGAAGATAAAGATCATGCCTTTGAAGATAAAACTATCAACTTTCGTTGACTAAACAAGCAAATCAACCAACTTTAATAAATCAATTCACTTTACTACTTGTTTTGAATCCAAAGCTCAAAACTTTCGTTATCGAACAATATCAACATTCAAGTTCAAGACTTGCTCTTTCGATCAAGCAACAAACTCAAATTACTTCGAATCTCGTCTAAGCATAAGCACAAACAAGCAATTCAAAAGATAGAAGGCAATCAAAACATCAACATATTCATTCAATCATGCACAACTATGTCGGGTTTGAACCCCGACCATAGAAAAGAAAACTGCTCACTCTTCATTGAATCAAAACAAACAACTTTATTGAAAGAGAACATTGAAAAGTAAAACCTGAAAGAAATATTGTCTTACAAATTCTCGTTCAAACTCCGAAACAACCAAAGTTCAACGACCAATAGCTCGATCACAACTTGCTTCCTCTCTCTTGATCGAAATCAGCGTCAAACTCTCTCTATCGTCTCTCCTAAAAAACCTACGAGAATCCTCCCTTTCCTAGGCTAGAACAAAGGTATTTATACTAAAGAAAGCTATCTAACTAAGATCTCAAAGATAAAAGATATAATTTCCGAAAGTCGACTGCGCTCTACCGACACAGGTCACCTCATTAACGACCTGCACAGGGTCGGTAGACACTTGCTGAATCCCTTGGAACAAAACTCATTGCACAGCTCGGTACCGACCCTCACAGGTCGGTAATGAGCTCTCTGTTTAGGTTTATTTGCACTTCCATATGGCTTCACTTGAACTTTTCCTTGATCTTCAACATGAACTCTTCCTTCTCCTCTTCTGTGCATTCCACCCTTCACCGCTTCACTTCATTTTCACTTAAAAATGCTCCTTTCTGCTTCAAAAACCTACAAAAAGACACAAAACGGAGTAGCTTCCATACTTTTCACAAAATATGCAAACTTATCCAAAAACGCGCAAAACTAACTCTAAAACTTACTAAAACTAAACTAAACAACCGAAGAAAGACACCTAAAACTAGACTAAAAACACGAACATCAAAATACCCCATACTTAGCCTTGCTTGTCCTCAAGCAATCACTAAACAATAACCAAAACCAAACAATCATGCTTATCACTAAACAATGACTATTCACGTCATCACACATAGATAAGCACTAATAGACACAAGCAACTACAATCCAACCTCGCCAGGGATATATGTTTCACTCAACTCTCAAGTGTTTGGGCATATAAATTCAATCTCTCAACGCAATCTTATATGCAAAAACTCATAGAAATTTGAACTTATATCACCAAACTCTCCACCTAAGATTTGTCAATACAAGCAAAAATCATCAAGAGAACTTAGGCTCAATGAAAAACTTCATAGAAGCTTCCATTCGATCGGGTTGTAAATAAAGACAATAAGGCGTGAAAAATTTTGGTCATGTGGTGCTCATAATATCCGGGAATCAAAGAGTCCTAAAAACTCACACAAGTATCCAAAACTCTCATAAAAAACCATACCAAACTCACTCTTCTTTATGCTCACTTCACTCACCTTTTAACCCTAGAAAGCCTCATATAAACATACCGAATCTCTGGTTTTACTTTAAGCACAATGCACATATTTCTCATCTTCTTTCTTTTTTTCTTTTCATTCCATAATTTTTTCATTTTCTTCTCGATTAGCCTCGTTAACGTCTTGAGAGGGTCGATAACGAGCTACATTCTCCTCTATTTTCCTCTTTTTTTATTGGTACCGAGCCCACATAGGCTGGTATTGATCCAAACATCTTTTTTCCTCTTTTTTTTATTGTGCATATTCTTTTCTACCTAGAGATCGTTTTACAAAATAAAACAAGAGACTTCCAATCTACCCTCCCCAAAACACTTATTTTGAACCAAAGCATAACATTTTTCGCTCTACAAAACATACCTCTCCAACTAAGTCCTAATCCCCGGATAGGGTCAAGCTTATTTCGGCTAGGGAAATAATTTTGTGGATTTGAAAATAAAAAGGCTAAAGCTCAAATTGGTTGACAAAAACAAGGATCATGTATAGGGTGGGTAGGGATGAATAAGGCTCATAAAAATAAGTTCTCTATCATATGACTTTCACAAGTAATGAACTAAAAATCTTATATAAGTCTCAAGAATAGATAACAATCATAATTCTAAGAGATAATATACATAAAGAGAGTAAATCACACAAGAAAATCAAAAGCTAAAAACAACTCACAATGTTAATTTTTGTTGGATTGCACTACTCATGCTAGAAGTTATACATGCTCGATTTCATCATATGCTATTTGTTGGATCGTGACGCGTTAGTAACAATAAAGGGAACTAGTAAGGTTCCCTGGGCAGCGGAAATAAACAATAAGAACACATAATTTATAGAGGAAACCTTCTGTCCGACCAACCAGTCGTAGAAAGAAAAACCTCTACCCCTGAGACTCCTTCTCAGAGGATTTTCAATAGAATACTTTTATTAAGTTTCAACGATTACAAGGCAAGTCTAGTAACTAAGGCTCCTACCAAAGTTCCCTTGGTAACTACGGCTCCGACCGAAGTTCAACCAACTAGACTTCTACAACCCTAAGCGTAAACCTAAATCGAAAGTAAACTACTGACTTACTTGTGGATTCTTCACCGGAAAAAACCACACACTCATTCACTTGAAAAGCTCTCTTCTCAAGTTCTTCGTCTTCAACCACTCGAAAACCACCTTTAACCCTAGCTAACCCTAGCTATTTATAAGATAAGTCAAGTCTGATCTCACACGTAATTCTTGCCTAATTACGCTGATATTCCACTTAACAAATCCCACACAATAAGGAAAAAAAGATTGTTTGTGATTTCGGATCCTCAACCATGTCAATTCTTCCCAAAACCGAATGATCTCGGATTTTCCAAGATAAGATCGTGTGAAGATTAATCTTATCCTCTCTTTTATCTCCTTAAGCAACCGCCTACAGTTGTAGAATCTTCGTAGAAGATCGCTCGCAGAAGATAAGGTAACTTGCCATTTATAGAAAGCCGCGTTCCTTCTCAGACGCACTTCCTAAATCTGTCACTCGTTCCCTCCATCGTTCCTCACGATGTTCCTTCACTCGTGACCATGTACTTATTTTCCTGAAAACACTTACATGTAGAAGCAAGTTATATTTACTAAGTTTGTTATCATCAAAACTAAGAGAAACCATGGAACAACTATTGTTCCAACAATTTACCCCTTTTTGATGATGACAAACCTATACAAAAATGCATGTCTAGAAACCAATAGAAATATAGATCAGAAGAAAAAAAAATCCTGTGTGGTTCCCCCTTAACAAATGCACTGTTGTTCCTACTCGTCAGAGGTAACAACTTATTCCCCCTCAGCCAAAGTTCCCTCTGTATTTCCTGGATAGAACGCATCTCTTCATTTTTCCTTACTTCCCCCTTTTGACATCATCAAAAAGTCAACAATCATCAAGCAAAACATAGAGCAAATGAACAAATTTAATTGAAACTTAAACCATTCATAAGCAAAAGATAGTTATTATTATAGATAATTATCGCAGGAATCACAACCAGAGAAAACATAAAAACATAAAAGTCTTAACATCCAAGAAAAAAAGAAAAAAAAATTTAAGCTGGGGATAGATGGGCTAAGGAACTAGAGAGGGTCCACATCATGGTTCGGAGGAGGTGGAATCAGCAGCAGCAGTGTCAGTGTCTCTCTTAGCCAGGTACCCAATGATGGTACTCAGCTGAGAGGAAATCTTTTGAAGCTCGATCAACAACTTGGCAGAAACACCTTCACTCAGCGAAGAACTCCCAACATCCTTCTGGGCAAACTTCTTTGCAGTTGTTCCCTTTGAATCACCCTGAAAGCTCATCCTCGAGATATTGCGCATCTCCAGGGGTAATCCAAAGAACTCCTCTTTTGTAGGCTGATAAGCCTTTCGTTCCTTCAGTATAGCCTTCACAAAGCGAGGATAAGGTATGCTATGCTTCTTCCCAGTGCACTTAGCCATTTGCCTCATCATAATCTCCGGAAGACTGATACGTTCCTTCCTTAAAAACTTGTCAAGCAGAATCATATCATTGATCGTGAGCGTAGTCCTCTTCTCCAGCCTTGGAACAATAACCTTGATGAGAAACTGATGTGCAATCCTTGTAGTGTAGCTCAAGTCGGTGGTTAAGTAGGGACCAGAGGCAAGAACTTTTCCCATGACCCGCCTGATTAACTGAGCTTTGTTCCTTCGCCAGTTACTTGATGTGTGAACATCCCCATATCCTTCAGCAGGCACCTTCAAAATTGTGGCAACAGATCCCAAAGAGAAAGAAATTTCCATCCCACCCACAGTAGCAAAACCCATTGGACCAGTAGAGAGATTGGCTAGTTGATAGGATTGAAAGAATTGGGAAAGTAGGGACACATCTACCTTGACTCCAGTGTCACATATTTTCTCCCATCCCTGGAACTTGAGAAGTTCCCAAAACTCCTCCAAGTCATGGCTTTTCAGGAATGCTTCGACGATCACCAGAGGAGGGACAACCTTCTTTGAGCGATCCTTCTTGGAGCTTGCCACTGGTTCCATTGGCAGTTTGCCTTGCGCCTTTGCAGACTTGAGGTCCTTTTCAACCTCTTCTTCTATCTTAGCCTTTTCTTCATCACCTTCACCATCAGAGTCGTGCTTTTCTTCTTCTTCTTCCTCACCCTCATCAGAGCCCGAGGCAACCACTTCTTCCTCTTCCTCTGGATCTTCTTCTTCTTCTGAGGATTCCTGAGCCACCTGTTCCTTTGGAACGGTGGAGCGAAGGGCGTACTTGGATCCAGAAGGAGTGACCTTCGGCTTTTTGGTTGCAGGGGAAGGGGTTCTTTCCAAGTCAGAGATGTGAAAAATCTGAGACGGTAGGGGAGGAACACTCTTTTTCGCCTTTCGCTTGCCACGACTTGTCGGCTTCACCCATCCTGGTCGCTCACTTATCGGCACAAACGCCTCCTTTTCAGGTTCAGCGGTGGTACCCTTCGGAGGCGAGTTCACCTCTTCCTTCTCCATTACATCCTTGCTTTCATGGGCATCCTCTGTTTCAGCAGCCTTCTCAGAGGGGTTGTCCGAGGGAACCACAAAGTAATCCTTCTCAGATTTGTCACCCTCAGTGTCTTTTGCCGATGAGGCCATGTCAGCGGTGGCCGCACCAGTGTCGGAAACAGCATCGAATTTGGGTTCGAGTTTGGAGATTGGAGAGGGAGAGGAAAGTTTAGCCTGTTTGAGGGTTTCAAGTTGGGCTTGAATTTTGGCGATCTCAGCAGCATCGAGACCCTCAAAGTTTAGGATTGGAGTGTTTGAGGAGGAAGCCATTGTTGCAGAGGAGAGAAAAGATCGAAGCTTGGAAGAAGATTTAGGGTTTGAGAGAATTAAGGATGCGGTAAAAAAAAATTGACCGAGATAAGAGTTTATAAAGCTCACCTCTTTCCTTCTTGATAAAGATCACAATCTTACCCAAAGATCTTCTATCCAAATCCTAACGGCTAAGAATTTCCATAATGATGAATTTTCACCACCATTATATCCTGTCTGCGTAGACGTCCTATCGTTCCCTGCAGAATTACTGTGCAACGGCTGGATTTTTCAAATGAGCAGTCACAACGGCTATAACTCTACTACATTGCTTCTTGGATTGACGTCTGTTCTTTTGCAAAAATCTTCAAGAGTAATCAAAGATGTTTCTTTAATGCAACAATATTTGCAACCACTAGTTCCATACCTCGTTACCATGAGTGGATAAAAAGGTTATGTTTGAACAGACAAGGGACTTGAGACGTTCCATTCAAACTTTTTGTGGGCTGGGAATATTTTTGACATCCACACAATTATTCCCCGTTTAAAGGTGATAGAAAGAGGTTCATAGGGAACGTTTGTGTGGACCAGGCTAAGGGACAGTCTTATAACTAACCATCAT
Source organism: Fallopia convolvulus (assembly GCA_964016875.1). Taxonomy (NCBI): domain Eukaryota; kingdom Viridiplantae; phylum Streptophyta; class Magnoliopsida; order Caryophyllales; family Polygonaceae; genus Fallopia; species Fallopia convolvulus. Next base: position 22,494,011 of record OZ024737.1, on the reverse strand, counting down.
TTCGGCTTGAAGTGAGGGATAATATAGATCAAGTTGGTTATTTTGGGCTAAAAAGAAATCTGGGATGTAAGCAATTTAGTTTCAGTTCCTTTTAGCATGCAACATTTAACAATTTCTAATATATACAACATCAATGCATAGAGGAACGATATAAGCCATTAGAAAACTTGTCAAATGATATGTAGTTACCTGAGATGTTACCTTTTAGTCAGGCATTGAGGGAATAAAGGACCGGGACTTGTTTACTCCAAGGAAATCATTCCTAGTAACATCCTCAGATGTTCATAGGGTTTTCTATCCAAATCCTTGGTGAAAATATCTGCCACTTGATTTTCAGTCCTACAATGATCCATCTTGATAAAACCTTTTTCAACATTATCTCTTAAGAAATGATGTCGAATGTCTATATGTTTGGTTCTAGAGTGATACACAGGATTTTTGGAGATATTGATGGCACTTGTATTATCACATAAGATAGGAATAGTTTCAAGAGACATACCAAAATCCACCAGTTGCTGTTTTAGCCACAATACCTGGGAACAACAGGCATTTGCTGCGACATACTCCGCTTCAGCCGTTGAAAGAGCAACTGAATTTTGCTTCTTCGATCCCCAAGACACCAAGCATGGTCCAAGGAATTGGGCCATCCCTGATGTGCTCTTCCTATCCACCAAGTAACCTGCAAAATCTGCATCCGAGAATCCGACAAGTTGGAATGAGTTGTGCCTTGGATACCATAGACATAACGCGCCGTTCCCTTTCAAGTAGCGTAGAATTCTCTTCACTTCTTTCAGATGTGTTTCTTTAGGATTGGCTTGAAATCTAGCACAGAGACACACACTGAACATAATATCTGGCCGACTGGCCGTTAGGTACAACAGGGAACCAATCATTCCTCGGTACATCGTTTGATCAACATCAACACCATTTAGATCAGCATCAAGACGAGTATTGGGAGAAGTAGGGGTATCAAAACTCTTTGTAGAATCCATACTGTACTTCTTCAACAGTTCCTTGATGTACTTTTGTTGATGTACCTTTGTTCCCTCGTCAGTTTGCACCACTTGTAGTCCAAGAAAGAAAGTGAGCTCTCCGATCATGCTCATTTCAAACTCACTGCTCATAAGATTCTTGAAGCTTTCTACAAGTTTGGGGTTAGTAGAACCAAATATAATATCATCAACATAAACTTGAACTACTAAAACCTCACCGGCTTGTTCCCTTAGGAACAATGTTTTGTCGATCACACCACGTCTGTATCCATTGGCTAATAGAAACTGAGCGAATCTATCATACCAAGCACGAGGAGCCTGCTTAAGACCATAAAGAGCCTTATCTAACACATAGACATGGTTAGGATGATCAACATCTTCAAATCCTGGAGGTTGTAGAACATAGACCTCCTCTTGTAGGTAACCATTCAGGAATGCTGTCTTCACGTCCATTTGATATAACTTGAATCCCTTGTGAGCAGCATAGGCGATTAGAAGACGGATGGCTTCTATTCTTGCAACAGGAGCATACGTTTCATCGTAGTCAATTCCTTCTTGTTGATTGTACCCTTTTGCTACAAGTCTTGCTTTGTTCCTTGTGACCACTCCGGTGTCATCAAGTTTATTCCTGAAAACCCACTATGTTCCTATAGCCATCTTGTGCTTTGGCTTGGGAACTAGTCTCCATACCTTATTCCTATCAAACTGATTTAGTTCCTCTTGCATAGCAACTATCCAGTCAGGGTCTTTTAATGCTTCCTTTACATTCTTTGGCTCTGCAAGAGAGATAAACGCATTGAAAGCACAAAAATTCTTAATAGAGGAACGAGTAAGCACACCTTTGTCGTATGGAGTGATGATGTTGTCAACAGGATGATCCCTATTTTGATGATAGTTCCTGGCTTCAATCTGAGTGGGATCTGTACTTGACTCCTCTTGTTCCTGTTGGCTTGTCGTTCCATGTGATGTTCCTTCTCCATGATCTTCCTCCATGTCTTCAGTCTGTGAAGTATCATCTTCTGGAACCAATGCACTTTCTGTGCCATCTCTGTCCAAGTCAGGACTAGGAGGCGTAATATTTTCATTTGGAGCTTGTGCATTTGAATCTGGATCGACTTCATCATCTGAATCTGTGTTTAGAACCTTCAGTGCATCCTCGTTACTAGACAGGTTCCCTCCATTTTTGGACTCGTCAAAGACAACATGAATGCTTTCTTCAAACTTCTTAGTCCTTTTATTGAACACCTTGTAAGCCTTACTGTTGGATGCATATCCCAGAAAGATGCCTTCATCACTCCTTGGATCAAACTTGCCTAGCTCGTCTTTTCCATTGTTGTGAATGAAGCACCTGCATCCAAAGACATTCAAGTGGGATATATTTGGCTTTCTTCCCTTGATTAGTTCATATGGAGTTTTTGAAAAGTTGGAACTTATGGTGACTCGATTAATGATGTAGCAAGCAGTACCGACTGCCTCAGCCCAAAAGGACCGAGGCAAGTTACTTGCCAACATCATAGTACGAGCCATGTTCTGTAGTGTTCCATTCTTCCTTTCTGCAACGCCGTTTTGTTGAGGAGTCCTTGGCGCAGAGAAGTTTTGAGACACTCCATGTTCATCACAGTAACTTTGAAACCTGGAATTCTTGAACTCTGTTCCGTTGTCAGATCTGATAGCTTTCAGTTTTTGTTCTGTTGATGCTTCTACTTTCTTGATCCAGCTTTTGAATGCCATGAACGTCTCGTCTTTTGAACCTAGAAAGAGAGTCCATGTATATCTAGTAAAATCATCAACAATAACAAAAATGTACCTGCTACCGCCATGACTTCTCACCCACATGGGACCGCACAAATCCATGTGTACCATGTCAAGAGGATGAGAGGTGCTCACTGACAACTTTGGCTGAAAAGATGATTTGCTTTGTTTTCCTTTTACACACTCTTCACATAAGCTTTCTTTTTCTGCAAGAACCTTGGGTAGTCCTATCACCAGATTTTGTGAATAGAGTTTGTGGATTCCTCGATGGTTAGCGTGACCAAACCTCCTATGCCAGAGATCAGTCTTGTCGGCTATTGTAACAAAGCAGAGTTCTTCTTGTGGTAGGAAACTTGAGTCGACATAATACACATTGTTTCGCCTCTTTCCTTTCAGGACCACAAGATTTTGTTTCATATTCTTGATCATACAGCCATCTGAGGTAAAGGTTACCTCGTTTTTCCCTTGGTCACAAAGCTGAGCAATACTCAACAGGTTGTAACTAAGACCTTTCACCAAGCTTACGTCTCTAACGCTGATTTTATCATTTAGCTTGACTTCTCCTGTTCCAATGATTTCTCCTTGATTGTTGTTGCCAAAGGAAATGTTTCCTCCAGCATTGTTTTGAAGTGAGGACAGAATACTCTTGTTCCGTGTCATGTGACATGAACACCCTCTGTCAAGGACCCAGCGGACGTTCCCCTCACTTCAACCTGCAAGAAAGAAATCACGTTTTAACGACCCAGGCCTGCTTAGCCTTCCCGGGTCGGTTAGCATAGCTCACAGAATGATAAATTTGAGATTGCACTAAAGTAGCTTTCTGTGAACTCTTGGAACTAGAAGCAATATTGGAGGGATCAACATGATTTTTCCCTTTTTCATTTTTAGAATCTTGCTTCTTTTGAGGTTGTGGGGCCTGTTTCTTTCTTTTCTGATGAGATTTATCATACCCTTGATTTTTCTTACCAGACCACTGTTTCTTGTTGTTCCTTGTATTCTGGTTTTGAGCCCTTTTGTTTGACATTTCTAGTCTAACCTTACAGTCTTTTTGAACATGACCTCCTCCACCACAGTGATAGCACACCCTATAGTATTCACCAAGATAGCGTTTAGGATGTGGTTTTTGGAGGGTTCGTTCCTTTGCTCGTTCCTTGGAAGGAACTTTATGCTGGTTCCCTTGAGACTGTTTTAGGTATATTTTATGAGCCGTTTTTCCAAAATACCATTCAGAGTTTTCATTAAGATTACTTTCAAGAATTTTGACTCTACTTTCTAGATGAATTACCTTATCTCTAGCGGATTGAAGTTCCCTAGCTTTTCTTTCCATTTTTTCTTCAAACGTAAGATCATCTGGAGGATATTCAGATTTGTTTTTGCCATAACCAATACCAGACCTAGCAGGACTGAACTCAATCTGAGTTCGTTTACTTAGTTCATGCTCTAATTCTTCATTTTTGAGTTTGTGAACAAGTAAATCTGACCTAAGTTCGTTATTGGTTTCAGTTAGAGTCTTAATATCTTTCTTATAATCTTCACATTCTGAACAAGGAACAACTGAAGTAACAGTAGTTTTTGATAATTTTTCTTCAAGATTTAGACATTTCTCATCAGAAGTTTCTATTTCATCTTGCATCTTTAAATTATCTTCAAACAACTTTTTAACAAGGATAACAAGATCAGACTGTTTAGCATTCTATATACTAGAAAGAAATTGTTCAGGAGTTACCTCTTGATTAACATCTTCAGTCTTCAAAGCCATGGAACAAATCTTTGAATCAGATTCATCATCTGAGTCAAGATCCCAAGCAGCGATGTAGGCCTTCTTCTTCTCGTTCCCAGTGTCGTTAATTTTGGGACAACTCTTTGCATAGTGACCCTTTTCCTGACAGTTGTAACAAGTAACGTCTTTGAGCTCCTTGTTCTCAAAGTTGTTTCTTTCCTTCATGGCACCTTGCTTCTTGCCTCTCCTATAGAAGGATCTCATTGCTTTGGTTATGAGAGCTATGTCAGAATCTTCTCCTAGTTCACCGTCAATTCCTGCAGAGATATTTTCAATGGCTCTTTCCACTTTAAGAGCAATTCCCTTGCTAGAGCTTGAAGCACCACTATTCCTCTTCTCATATCGCTCATAGTCAGTCAGTTTTCCAAAGATCTCGTGAAGTTTGCAAGTCTTTGTAATTGGGTTCTCCTTGAGAAGTCCTCTTGTAACTACGTACGTGGGACCTAAGCCATCTACAATTGCAGAGACTTTCTCAGCATGGGTGACAGATTTCCCAATTCCAAGATGATTAATGCGATTGACCAAGCCTTCAAACCGAGATTGGTATGTGGCTATAGTTTCTCCATCTATCATCCTGAAGTTGTAGAACTCCTTCTTAGCGTCCTTCTGATGGCTTTCTTTCAGATCAACGCTACCAATGTGCATTTGCTCAATGGCTTCCCATGCTTCTTTGGCAGTGTCACAGTTGACTACCCTTAGGAGATCTTCAGCACCCAAGGCATTGTTTAGTAGCATTTGTGCCTTGTAGTTTTTCTCCATTCATGTCCATTCAGATTGGCCCCATTCTAACTTCTTGTCCTTCTTTGCTTCAGGAACGACATAATCTCCATCTTCAATAACTGACCATGCTTGGTAGTCATTGCTTTTGAGCCAGGTGGCGAAGAGCTTTTTCCAGTGGTCATATTCTCCAGGAACAAGCAGTGGAGGCTTGTTGTTTCCAATTCCGACGTTGTGGTTGTTGTTCGAAGTCATTCTGTATTCCTGCACTAACACACAATCTAGAGCAACACCTGCTCTGATACCAATTGTTGGATCGTGACGCGTTAGTAACAATACAGGGAACTAGTAAGGTTCCCTGGGCAGCGGAAATAAACAATAAGAACACATAATTTATAGAGGAAACCTTCTGTCCGACCAACCAGTCGTAGAAAGAAAAACCTCTACCCCTGAGACTCCTTCTCAGAGGATTTTCAATAGAATACTTTTATTAAGTTTCAACGATTACAAGGCAAGTCTAGTAACTAAGGCTCCTACCAAAGTTCCCTTGGTAACTACGGCTCCGACCGAAGTTCAACCAACTAGACTTCTACAACCCTAAGCGTAAACCTAAATCGAAAGTAAACTACTGACTTACTTGTGGATTCTTCACCGGAAAAAACCACACACTCATTCACTTGAAAAGCTCTCTTCTCAAGTTCTTCGTCTTCAACCACTCGAAAACCACCTTTAACCCTAGCTAACCCTAGCTATTTATAAGATAAGTCAAGTCTGATCTCACACGTAATTCTTGCCTAATTACGCTGATATTCCACTTAACAAATCCCACACAATAAGGAAAAAAAGATTGTTTGTGATTTCGGATCCTCAACCATGTCGATTCTTCCCAAAACCGAATGATCTCGGATTTCCCAAGATAAGATCGTGTGAAGATTAATCTTATCCTCTCTTTTATCTCCTTAAGCAACCGCCTACAGTTGTAGAATCTTCGTAGAAGATCGCTCGCAGAAGATAAGGTAACTTGCCATTTATAGAAAGTTGCGTTCCATCTCAGACGCACTTCCTAAATCTGTCACTCGTTCCCTCCATCGTTCCTCACGATGTTCCTTCACTCGTGACCATGTACTTGTTTTCCTGAAAACACTTACATGTAGAAGCAAGTTATATTTACTAAGTTTGTTATCATCAAAACTAAGAGAAACCATGGAACAACTATTGTTCCAACACTATTCCTCTATAAAAACAATTTAATACTAAGAATCAGGGTATACCATCAAAAACATGCTGAAAGGAAATTACATGGTCATGCAAGAAATTAATTATCATAGAACCAAAGACGGGGTATTCATCCATTCTAAAAACTTTGTGGAATTTTCAAAATTTTCTATTTTTTGTGATTTTTATTTTTTTGAAAACAAAGACAACTAAAACAAAGACAAAACAAAGCAAACAAAACAAACAAGCAAGTAAGTTTTCTTCCCTCCCCTACCCCATACTTAAGATTACATTGTCCCCACTGTAATAAAGCTAAGTAGAAGAAAAGAATAGGAAAAAAAAGAAACTCACAAGATAAACGTGAAGCAGAAGAGAACATCCTTGAAACTGAATCATCGTCGTGGTGGTGGAAACATGCGCTCAAAATTTCCCATAAACTCATACATGGTCCTCCAACGCTCTTCATCAACCGTCACCCGTTGCTCCATCATCCTCCAACGAGCATTTGCCTGCTGATGCCTCGCATCATCTAGAGCCATGCAAGCTATATAGACACCTTCCCAACGCTCCATCCTCTGGGAGAGCTGTGTCTGCTGCAGGTTGAGCTGTTGCATCTGGAAAGACAAATCATCGACCCATGGAGGTGGAACACTTGATCCAGAATAGGTGGCCTAAGGAGGTGGTTGGTTGTGATCTTGGGGTTGGAAGTGGTCTTGATAGATCACCAGGTTATAGGGCATCATCACATACGACTGAGGCTCGGTAGGCGGAGGTGGTGGCTCGTTACCGAAGCTGAATGCCTCGATATTGACCTCAAAATAATCGTTAATGAGCCCAGGTTGGTCGTTACCGAGGTTGTCTTCTTCCCAAGTACCTCGGTACCGAGGTCATCATCCTCGATATCGAGCTCCTCCGTGGCTGCCTCGTCTTCATCCATGGCAACCTCTTCTCTATCCTATCTTCTCTCACACTCCCTCAATGACGGGTCATCTTGTGGCTTCTTTTCCAACGGGAACGCATGACCCGTCCAAGCTTCAAACCAGTTCGGCACATAAAGCAACTCAAACTTGGCCCGAGTAAGCAACACATCCTGACCATGTACCTTGATGGCTATCCCTCCTTCAGTCCTCACAAAGATGTTGGAAGAGAACCAATACTTGGAGTCTAGCTTCGGGGGCGATTTGGAGTATAACGCTCAAGATCGATACCGAGCTTCTCTGCCAGAAGACTCACCAAATTCTCCCACCATACTTCCTTGGACTTGACCTCGTACTTCTCGGCGTACTTCAACCATTCATACCCCAAATTCAAGGGTCAGGGTCCTCAAAAAGAATGGTATGGAGGCATGCCGTGTTGGCCTTCAAAGCTCTTTCTTGGGCAAAAAAGTGACGCCCAAGACTTGGAGAATGATCCGGAAGATGGAGTTGATGATGCTTGCCCCTTTTGGAGTGCCAGTGCGGAAGGATTTACCTCTCCGGAAATGTAACTCCAAGTGTCGGTGACCTTGAAATCCTTGGCCTTGTAATTCCGAGAGTGGTGAGGAAGCTCGAGAAGTTCATTGAATTGGGCCATTGTGTACTCGTGATCAATATTGCCCAACCAGAACTTGATATTGTCTTGGTTTTGAAACTTGTTTGGAGAGTGGCTATGAACTCGGCGGTGAGGGTCGGGTAATGTGGTGTGGCCTCCTTCTTCAATAGATGAGGTATACCAAGTATGGAAAAAGCATGCTTGGCATCATCATAGATCCCCATAGCCTTAGCGCTTGACCTCGAGAACCACCTAGTGAAGTGGTCCTTTTGAAGGACGGAATCAAAGATCTTGACTTGCTCCTGAGTAGCCAACATGACATCGTCCATGCGTGGAGGAGACGGGGACCTTTGAGTCCTCCTCTTCTTTCCGGCTCTAGCGCTAGCTCAACTAGTGCTTGCCATGTGTACCTGCAAATACCATGAAATTCCAAGATAAGATCCATACAAACCAATCAAAAGAAAACCCCATACTTGCCCTCGAAAATTCTCTCGACCTGCCTCAATATAGAGCCACTTGGGTCGGTAACGAGGTATCTGGGTTTGGTTCCAAATTGAGTATTGCACAGGTCGTTACCGACCCTCATAGGTCGTTAACTAGCCTGGGCGAGAACAATTCGTAAGTTTGTTCCGAGTACCAAACCTCAAAATTTTCAAAAAATTTAGCACAATTTCAACCACAATTCCTCATAAAAACACACAATCTAGAACATGCAACCCCATACTTGCTCGAAATCCTATCTAATCATGCCAATAAGTGCCACAATTCATGGTGAAAATCAATCAATTCAAGAACAAGTTACTTCATGCTTTCTTATCAAATTTTCAATGTAAATCAAGAAAGAATAACCAAGAGGAAGTCAAGATCAATCACTAATCAAAGAAGCAATAGAAGCACAATGCAATATAGACATGCAAACTGATTTCTCATACAAGATCTAGATATGAGTTTTATCCCAAAGTACCATGAAACTTTCAAGAAAAGAGTTAGGGTTTAGAAATCATACCGTAGATTGGAGAATTGAAGAACAAAAATCGAATTTGAAAGGGGTAACGAGGGCTTGAGTGCTTCGGTAACAAACACAAGGAGTGGTGCTCGTTATCGAGTGGTGTGAGCGAGACTGGGGTGCGCAGTGTGCTTGATCGGTGATGGTGAGAAATCCGGTGGGATTTGGTTTAGGATTTGAAGAATTTGGTTTGAGATTTTGGTGTGGGTTTTGAAGGTTTGAGAGGGTTTTAATAGGAAGGGGGAGAAGAGGCGGCGAGAGGAGGTAAAAAAATAGAAGATAGATAGAATTAGGTTACTTACCTGCCCGCGTCGCCGTTTTTGCGTGCCGTCTCAGGTCAGTACCGACCCTCTTAGCTCGGTACCGAGCGTGGGCAACTCATTTTCAACGTCTTTCGAGCCCAACTTCCTATGACATTTTAGCTCCAAAAATATTCTATCTTGCAAACTTCTAAAATAATAAAAACTCAAAAGAAACCTAGGAAAAAGATCTAATAAAAAGAAAGAAAACTAAACTAAAACTAAAAACCGGGTTGCCTCCCGTAAGCGCTATTTTTAACGTCGTTAGACTGACGAACTTACCTGGCTAATCAAGGTGGTTCCTTCTCTGCTTTTTTGGGGTTTTGGGAGACCCCATACTTAGCATTGAAGGAATTGTTAGTTCGTCTCACTAAATTTGGTCCTTCATCTTCTAACAATATGCCTGGTATTCCTACACAAGTGTTAGTGAAATCCGAAAACTAAGGAGGTTTCGTTTCCTCTATAGCATAAATAGCATGATATGGTGTAGGAATATCATATAAGGAAGGATCATGATCGGTGATATTTATTCCAGAGTTAGAATAATCACCTCGATCCATTAGTGAGGATGTCGGCACCGAGGTATTTGAGGTCGTTATCGACCTATCAGAAGCAAAACCTCTCTCGATTTCGTGCCAAAATGCGCGACCTTTGTCGTATTGCTGTACAAAGGGATCAGTACCGGCCTAAGGGGGTTTGGTAGCAGTTCGATTGCTCTCTTGTAGTCCTTATTTGTTGGAGGAGAAGCTTCAGACTCCGAAATGTCGAGCTCTGGCTGGGACATCTCGATTTGTGCGGCAGCAGTTTTTTCGTTGGCATCTTGATTAAGGATGAACTCGACTCGATCCTCTCCTATGTCAAAGCTGAGGAGTCTTTTCCGAACATCAACTCTAGCGCATGTAGTAGCAAGGAATGGCCTTCCTAGAATGATGGGGACTAAAGGATCTTCAGGCATGTCGAGGATAATGAAATCGTTTGGAATGAAGAATTTCCCCACTTGAATGGGATAATCATCAACAACTCCTGTAGCTTTCACACTTGATCCCTCCTCCATATACAACCTCATATCCACAGGTTCCAAAGGTCCCATGTTAGCTTTCGACCAAATTGACAATGGTAGGAGACTCGCACTGGCACCGAGATCACATAAGGCCTTGAATCGGTGGTCGCCTATGCCAATAGTGATAGCAAATCTCCCTGGGTCACCTGGCTTTTCTAGAAGAGTAATAGATCGGACCTCATCTGTAAGCTTTGTTATTGATCATTTTCTGCAAAGAATATCTTTCAAGAAATTTGTGTAAGCCGGCATTTCGCTTAGGGCCTCACGAATGGTATGGAAATATTTAAGCCTTGGGGAATCTTAAAGAAACGCTTAAACTTTCCTTTAGTTGATTCCTTAGACTTCTTAGTAGGAAAGGGAAGAGACTTCACCAATCTCGGAGCCAAAGGGGGCTCGAGAGGTGATGCTACCGGTTCGACAATAGGGTCGATTGGTGCCTTAGAAGGGTCGGTACCAACCTTGGTGGGGTCGGTATCGAGCTATAGATTAAGAGAGGAGCTAGATGTGGAAAACTTACCTGGGTTGGGGTCCGTGACGACCCTGGGAGTATCGATATCAAGTGGTTTAGGCTCGGTAACGACCCTCTTTGGCTTGTTGTCGACCTAGGTCGTGGCGTCCTCTTCAGATTCGAGGTCCTTCTCCTTGGCTTTGGCACGCTCCAGACTTGTCTTTCCGCTCCTAAGGTGTACTGCCGCTATTTGTCCTCTAGGGTTCTCCTCGGGGCGGCCCGGGAGTTGCTCCTGCGGCCTCGGAATCTGTGCAGCCAAGTTCCCTAGTTGTGAGTCGACACTTTTCTTCCAAACATCGAACTCTCCCCATCTTTTCATCTGGTTATTGAGGTCAGCTTGGACTCCATTGATTCCTTCTTGAAGTCCTTGCACCCAGGATGGTGGCTCTTGATAGCCTGGAGGTCCATACGGTGCGGTCCGTCTATCCGGAGGGGGTGCTGCATAACTTGGATTTTAATTTTGATTTTCCCAAGCTGAATAATTATTTGTCCTGTCAAAGTTATTAGGCGGGTTCTTGTATTGACCTCTCATATAATTCATCTCAGCATATACATCAGCGGCTCTTACCTGCTCGATGTTAGTGCATGCAGAAGTACTATGGGCAGAAGAACCACACTCTCGATGTTTCAGAAAACTTACCTGTTTCTTCAAATGGTTGATCTCATCCTGTAGAAATTAATTTTTGACATTTGGATCAACTTCGTCCTTATTAGGCATGTAGAGACTCGTATGTGGCTGGGTGGATGTTGGGTCCCATACATGGCATCGTAGTTAGACAACTTGTCCAGTAGTTCCCATGCAGCAGTGGGATCCATCTCTATAAATTCGCAAGCAGTGCGTGTGTGTTGATGCGGTTCTTTGTTTCTACATTAATCCCTTGGAAGAAGATTTCTTGGAGCACATATAAGGGTTGCCCATGAGTGGGGCACTGTTTGAGCATCTACTTGAACCCCTCCCATGTCTCTACAAAGGTCTCGTTAGGCAGCTGGTGATAGGAGGTGATGCGTTTTCTCAACTCTGTTGTCTTGGTAGGAGGGAAGAAATTTGTAAGAAATTGATCATACATAGCCTTCCAAGTCCTGATAGACTTAGGAGGTAAGCTCTCCAACCAGCTCAAGGCCTTTCCAATAAGAGACCACCTGAAAGCTTTTAATAGAACATATTCAAGTGAGACACCTTCAACATCAATAGTGTCACATAAATCAAGAAAAATTTTAATATGTTCCATAGGGCACTTAGTAGGTTTCCCTTCAAACTGAGCCGTTTTGATTAAGGATATAAATTGAGACTTGATCTAAAATGTCTTCTCTATCTCTGGAAGCACGATTGTAGACTCTGGCAAGTTCTGGATGCATATATTGCTTGACATTCCTCGGATAGGCATTCAACTGCTCCTGTAGACGGGCATTCCTCTTGTTGACGTGCAACATTCACTCGCTCTCATTCAGCTGTTTCGGTATCGACGTCTCGATCAGCTTGTAACGCCTCCATCTGTCTCCGGCGGGCTGCCATCTGTTGTGCCATCTCTTTAGGTGTAGCCATGGCTTGGTTTTCTCTTCTTCTATAGTGCAAGGTGCGTTCAGGTTCAGAATAATAACCGATGTTGTCAAACTCGAGCCTGCGATGTCCAGTTGGCATACGCTGAGCAAACAGACAAAAGAAAACAAAATTAAAAACAAAAATAGGATCGGGCTATTCCCAGACCCACAGGTAAACAAACAAACACTGTTGCTTCCCCGACAACGTCGCCAATTTGTTGATAGGGATTTACTTAACAACAGATAAAATTTGTAGTCAAGGCCCCGTTGAGTATAGCAAAGTCAGGATCATCCACGGGAAGCAAGGTTGTCTGTTTACCGACCTATAAAAACAAGAAAACAAAGCAAAAACAAGGCAAAAACAGCTACGTCAGACCTCGTTAACAACCTTGTCAGGGTTGGTAATGATGTTGGATTTCTACTGAAACAGGAACAAATATCACAATGCAAGTGCAGGTTCGGGACCGATCCTAGTGCTTCGTTAACGAGTGAATTCGAATGTAAAACTAAGAAAAATCAAAGGATAAAAAGCTCTAGGACAAGGTTACCACAACATAATTATGCATATAAACTCATGTGAAGATAAAGATCATGCCTTTGAAGATAAATCTATCAACTTTCGTTGACTAAACAAGCAAATCAACCAACTTTCATAAATAAATTCACTTTACTACTTGTTTTGAATCCAAAGGTCGAAACTTTCGTTATCGAACAATATCAACATTCAAGTTCAAGACTTGCTCTTTCGATCAAGCAACAAACTCAAATTACTTTGACTCTCGTCTAAGCATAAGCACAAACAAGCAATTCAAAAGATAGAAGGCAATCAAAACATCAACATATTCATTCAATCATGCACAACTATGTCGGGTTTGAACCCCGACCCTAGAAAAGAAAACTACTAACTCTTCATTGAATCAAAACAAACAACTTTATTGAAAGAGAACATTGAAAACTAAAACTTAAAAGAAATATTGTCTTACAAATTCTCGTTCAAACTCCGAAACAACCAAAGTTCAACGACCAAGAGCTCGATCACAACCTGCTTCCTCTCTCTTGATCAAAATTAGCGTCAAACTCTCTCTATCGTCTCTCCTAAAAAACCTACGAGAATCCTCCCTTGCCTACGCTGGAACAAGGGTATTTATACTAAAGAAAGCTATCTAACTAAGATCTAAAAGATAAAAACTTTCTAAACTAAAAATATTACAAGATAAAAGATATAATTTAAGAAAGTCGACTGCGCTCTACCGACACAGGTCACCTCGTTAACGACCTGCACAGGGTCGGTAGACACTTGCTGAATCCCTTGGAACAAAACTCGTTGCACAGCTCGGTACCGACCCTCACAGGTCGGTAATGAGCTCTCTATTTTGGTTTATTTGCACTTCTCATATGGCTTCACTTGAACTTTTCCTTGATCTTCAACATGAACTCTTCCTTCTCCTCTTCTATGCATTCCACCCTTCACTGCTTCACTTCAGTTTCACTTAAAAATGCTCCTTTTTACTTCAAAAACCTACAAAAAGACACAAAATGGAGTAGTTTCCATAATTTTCACTAAATATTCAAACTTATCCAAAAACACACAAAACTAACTCTAAAACTTACTAAAACTAAACTAAACACTAAGAAAGACGCCTAAAATATCTACACAAAAGATTCTCACCGGTTCATGCTCTTAATGAATTCTCTCTATGCTTAGTTTGATGTTTTGAAAGATGTCTGACAATTTGGTCGTGATGGTATGACTGTTGCTAGATTAGGTCATGTAGGCAACAAGGGTCTAAAATATCTACACAAGCACAATATGATTGATTGTGATTCTTATGATATTGACTTTTTGTGAAAATTGTGTGTTGGGAAAGAAAACTTCCCACTCATTCAGTAAATCAACCTATACTGCCTCCAATCCCCTAGAGTACATTCATTCACATCTCTAGGGGCCTGCTCAAGTTGATACTATAGGAGGAAGGAAGTATTTCTTGTCTCTTATAGATCATTACTCGAGGAAGGTATGGTTTTATTTACTGAAAACCAAGGATGAGGTGACGAGCACTTTTATGTCGCGATAAAAGCGTTGTCAAAGAAATATCCTAACTTCCGAACCTAAGTATAGTGGAAGCAAGGATCGAACCCACAAGGACTTAGATTACTCGTGTTTAAATAATATTACTAAGTAAAAGGTTTTTTTATGATTTCAGGCTATCAATCTGAGTAAATAAAACAAAGCAAATAAAGTAATTGAAGATTCAAATATAAAGAAAAGCGTCCAACTAGTTTCGTATCCATTGCATACATGAGTTTTGATCCTTGATTATTCTTAATTCAATTTCCTTGACTAATCTATTATGAATTCATGAAATTCAAGCTTAAGGTGGTTATTAATATGCACCGTCTATAATAACCTTTTAACCAATTAAACTAGAAAACCTTCCATGTCAAATTGATCATGCAAATTAGTTCAAAGCATTCAATAGAAACATAGTTCATGAATTCCACCGTCTATTCATGAAGTTTTGTGATTGAATTCTCCTCCTTTGATTAATCTTATTCCACCGCCTATAAGTTTATTCAAAGGATTCATCCATGAATAACCAAATTCTACCGTCTATTTAGTTACTCTAGTTGTAATTCAAACTAGAAATAGAATAGGTGATCAAGCTATTATAATCCTAAGTGAATTTAAACAATTAAGCATGGAGAGATTCAATCTAGTCAAGGCAAACTGAAATCATTCATATCTCACAAACAATCATGCATACAATTTCAACTAACTAGTTGGACATGAGGGAAATTAGCTAGAATATGACATTAAAGAAGAATTAAACTTACAAGAGCTCGATTTCTCTTCAATATTGTAAACTAGGGTTTAGTCTCCCAAGAATTCTCTCCAATTGAATAATTACGTAAAAAGCATAGAATAGCATCCATCTCCAAAGAAACCCTAAAAGAGTATTTATACGATATCTAAAAACATCCAAAAATACTAATAAAGTCGGACCAAAGATAACACGGAGTCCCGAAGGAAGCGTCGTACAAACGCGCTAAAGCGCGGTCAAACTCCCCATAGCGCGGTCGCGCTCTCCCCATCTTGCCCGCGCCACGGCCGCAGCATTCAAGCGACACTTCAGAGGCTGTTTTGACCCCCTTCTAGTTGCAATTTGGACTCGGAGTAAAAATATGAATTGTAGCTCTGCGAGTTAGATTTCCGTTGATACCAAATTCAGCTTCATCCGACCTCTATAGCTCCCAAACCAAGCATTGCAAGATATAGGTGTCAAAATAAGACTCCAATGCATGACCCGGATTTAAGTGTTTTTATCCCTCAAGCTCTTGGGCCTTAGCTCTTCCAATCTTCACTTGCACCACTTTAAGCTTCATCTTGATTCGTGATTATCCATTCGGTTCTTCATTCCTAGCTCCGGTCCTTAGCTTCACATCCACCATGCTTCACCTTCCAACCTGGAATAAAGCACAGAAACACGTAGATTCCGAACTAAACCGAAATAAAACTTAAACTACAACTTAAAGCAAAACTTTAGCTAGAAATGCATACTAAGGGAATAAAAACATGCTCTAAAACCTATACTTATATACTCTATCAAATTCCCCCATACTTGAACCTTGCTTGAACAAGCAAGACATATAATCAATCACACCACAAACAAGCAAGCCATGACTTCCATTCATTTTCAAGAAACTCAAACATAACGATCGTTGCATACATTTAATGAAAGCTTCAAACCATGTTATTAATCCATTCTAACCCTCACCAAGGTATATGTGTTTACACTCAACGCTCAAGTGTTTAAAAGGGTAAGTGTTTTCGCTCAAAAATCATCTTTGAATGCCAACTACCATATGCTTGCATCATTGAACTAAATCTCCACCACGGATGTTTAAATGCAAAACGTAAATCACGAGGACTTTTTTCAAGGTTGTAATGGGGCCAAGGTATCAACAAGTAGGTGGGGATCATATTTGGCCACATGGTGCTAAATCCGGGAACTAGAATCAACTAAAACCCAAACTACAACATCACTCTCTCTCAAAACATCTTCCCAACTTATTTTCCCTTTCTTCCATACTTACTTTCAACACTTCTTTCTTTTCGCTCATCTTTTGTTTTTCTTTCCACAAATTCCCATTTGAGATTCATTCTTTTTCATTCTTCTCTCACAAGAACAACTTTGCAATTTGTTATACAATCTCATCTCAATCAACCATTCATACCAAAATTTCTCTCAAGAAATTTTTAATGAACATTCCCAACATCCTTAACTTTTTTTTTTCAATTTGCACATTCCCCTCAATTACACCTTTTCCAATTTCCTTACAAACCCCAAAGTACATCATATAACCCACACAATTCCCCTAGTCAAATCCTAATTCACGAATAAGAGTCAAGCTCATTCGGCTAGGAACAATTTTTGTGGAGCTAATAATCAAGACTAAGGCTCAAAACAATGGGGCTACAAAAACAAAGGTATAATGTAGGTTAGATAAGGATACAAATGAGCTTAAGAAAATTTGCCTCAATCACTTTTACATCATGCATTCAAAGCATATAGTGTGGCCTCGAAAAAGAATCTAAACGCATATTCTAGAGTTTAAGAAATCAAAGAGATACACTCAAGAATGTTCATGCAAAAATAGCATATAAAGGCTCAAAAGATCTCACAAGGCAACAATTGTTTAGAACTTCATAAATAACTCAAATTCTTACTTTCATGCATACTCCTTCATAATCAAGCAATTCTTTTTTTTTTTAAACTTTCATCAATAACTAACAAGTCATGGGATATGAAATCATGCTTACTCAATAAACAAGTGGTTCCAAGGAGAAAAATGAATCCTAAAATGCAATCAAAACTTTTTTTTAAAATTTTCTGAATTTTTTAGAATTTTTATCGGATTTTTTGAACTTTTTAATCAATGCATAACAATAAAGTAAACATGCAAATGCAACTACATGAACTAACTACATCTAAGCACTTATGACAAAATAAGAATCCCCTTCCCCCATGCTTAAACTTTACTTTGTCCCCAAAGTAAAAGAAAAGTTAAGAGAAAAAGAAACTAACATCGTCATAAGAGCCGGTACGCTCAAGAATCTACTCCTCTGGCGGTGGTGGTGGGTATCCCGGGTATGGATATGTAGGATCTTGATATCCAGGATATGGCTGATAGACATAGGGTGGATAGCCCGAAATTTTTAGGTTTTTAATCATTGAACGCGCAGCGGGGCGCGATGTGGTCCAAAGGGAGCGCGGTCGCGCTATCGACACTTTTGCACGCGCTGACACCCCAGAAAATCAGCCCCTCCGAGCACAGCTTGGCCACCCGTAGCGCGGTCGCGCTCTTGCTAGTTACGCCTACGCTCAGCCTCTTCGACATTCTGCTGGCTATACGCGGGAACGGGCACTATGAGCGCGTGGGCGCCCTAGTTTTCTCGGACCGCGTGTACCTGTTTCTCAACTTTACCTAAAACTAAGAACAAAAACGAACCAAAATATAACAAAAACAAAACAAAAACAACCCGAAAACAAAACTTATTCTAGAAAGCAAAGAAAAACTAAACTTAAAGCTTGGGTTGCCTCCCAAGAAGCGCTTATTTAACGTCATTAGCTTGACACATTACCGCTCATGTATTAGGCTTGTCCAAAACCGTCTCTTCAAGAATAGCATTGTTGAATTCTTCAAAACACGGTTCTGTCCATTCCCTCTTTAAATTGAATGAGTGGATCCACCATCTAGAAAGGCGGACCTAAAGTGGCTCGGTGATTGCTTGATCTCAACATTAGGACCCTGCAAAACAAAAGAAACAAGCTTCTTGCCTGGCAATGTTAGTGGCATGGGCTTAATGCCCGGTAGCAAGGGTGGTCGCTCATAAGGAGCGTTCAACTTATCTACAACTCCCTTCATGTTATTGTATAGCATACAATCCACTTTATCATCATCAACTACAAGATTCTCCAGAGCAGATTGCAATCCATCATGATCTTTAACATCAAAGAAAATCGGGACAGACTTATCTAAAACAATAAGGGAGCATAAAGAATTGTCATCGTAGGGAAATTTCATGGCATCAGAGATGTTATACTCAACTCTTTCCCCATCAAACTCCATAGTTAATGAGCCATTACGCACATCAATTTTTGTATTGGCCGTTTTTAAGAATGGTCTACCTAGGAGAATTGGAGCCGCAAGTACATAGAAATCAGCGGGAAAGATCAACTTATCAACTATAACAATCACATCTTCTACAATCCCCTTTGGCTAAACATTGGATCTATCGGCCAATTAAATTACTACACCCGTTGCACGTAATGGACCAAACTCAAGAGATTTATAAACTGAATAAGGCAAATTATTTATAGAAGCACCCAAGTCTAGCATAACCTTATTAAACTTAGTTTCACCAATGATGCAAGGAATAGTGAACATACCTGTGTCTTCGCATTTCTTTGGCATTCGTCTTTGGAAGACCGCTGATATTTGCTCGGTAACCTTGATCTTTTGCTTCCCTTAAGGCTTTTGATTTCTCTTGACCGTGCATAGCTCCTTCAAGAATTTAGCATAGCGAGGAATGCTCTTGATAAGGTTGAGAAGTAGAATGTTCACCTCGCATTTGCTAAATGTCTCGAAGATCTCTTTGTCATTCTCGATCTTACGGGTTTCCTTTAATGCATCGGGAAATGGTGGAAGACGTTTGAGAGCCGAGGTCGAAGGAGTAAATGAGTCCTCGTACAAAGCCTTAGGCGCGGTTTGGACCACAGGGGGCGCGGTCGCACTCCCACCATCGATGTCCGCGCTCAGCATGCCCGAGTTTCTGGGGCCTAGGTGCGGCTTGGGGGTCGAGGGCATGGGGCGCTCTGGCCGTCTTGACCACGTTCGTTAACCTATACCAATTCCGAAATTTTGTCCTCCTCGTTTTCTTCCGCATGCAAAGTTGGTTGCTTTTCAACTTTGTTTTCCAACACTTTACCACTACGGAGCGAGATTGCATTTACGTGCTGTTTAGGATCGAGTTCCGTTTGAGAAGGTAATCTGTTGGAGTCTCTAGCTTCAAGTTTGCTCATTACCTTTGCAAGTTGGCTCATTTGATTATCCAAGTTGGCGATGCTTGACTTGGTTTCTTGCTGAAATTGCCCCATAGATTGATGCATAGTAGTCATGCTTTGGGCAAGAGTGCGGATCATTTTATCCGTGGACAAGGACGGACCTCGATTCGGTGCTTAAGGATGAGGTTGAAGGTGCGGTCTAACACCTGGAGGGCCGTTTGGAGGTGCATATTGTTGATTCTGATTTCCATACCTTAAATTATGATGATCCTTCCATCCCGGATTGTATGTGGCTGAATAAGGATCATATACTGGCCTTTTTGGCCCATAGCCTCCAAGCGCATTGACTTCTTCCTCTTGAGTATGAAGAGTAAGACAAGCATCTGTCTTGTGAGTAATGGCGGAGCAGAAACCGCAAGCTTTGACTTGTTGTTGTCCTCCTAATACGAATTGCCTGAACATTGTCTTCAACTCATTTACCTCCTCATGTAAAGTTGTAGCATTGATAGAATGGGCAACACTCATTGTAGCTCTTTTGCTGAATTGACGAGAGCCTTCAGATAGTTCATGGAAAAGCTCAAAAGCTTCAGCAGGAATCTTATTCAGGATGTTTCCTCCACAAGCAGCATTAACATGTCGGCGTTCTTCATCCAATAAGCTTTCATGGAGGTACATAACAAGATCCAGCTGAGAATAACCATGATAAGGGCAACTTGAGATTAACTTCTTGAACCTCTCATAATATTCATATAGTGATTCATTCGGGAGATGTTCAATGTTGCTAATACTCTTCTTCAGACTTGAAAGCTTTGTGGCAGGAAAGTATTTCTCAAGAAAAGCCTTCTTCAATTGCTCCCAAGTCTCAATATTGCCAGGAGCCAAGTAATAGAGTCAGTCACTAGCTCCCTCTTTCAAAGAAAAAGAGAAAGCTCTCAACTTGATTTGATCGTCAGTGACGCCCTTCGGTTTCATGCTAAAGAAGACATCATGAAATTCAACCAGAGGTTTGTTGGGATCCTCACCCACCTTCCCATAGAATTGAGGAAGGAGGTGAATCAACCCATATTTCAATTCAAATTGGACACCGTCAAGGAGCTCAGGTAGCTTCACCGCCAATGGTTTTTGGGCCAAATCAGGTGCAGTCAACTGTCTCAGTGTCTGTTGAGCCATCTCCGCAATTTCAGGAATGCTTTCAGATTCAGAATCAGATGTGGAAGAATCCATATTGAACGGTAATACACGAGAAAAATCACGAGCTTGTCTGCGTAACTAAGAGAATGTCCTTTCAATTTCTAAATCAAAGGCAACAAGAGATGGATTAGTAGCACGGGTATGAACCATGCAAGTGGTTCATACCCCAAAAAAATTAAAAAGTAACACTAAATAAACTCAAATAATTAGCCGAGTGACCGACAACGACGCCAAATTTTACGAGCACTTTTATATTTTGGTAAAAGCGTTGTCAAAGAAATATCCTAACTTCCGAACCTAAGTATAGTGGAAGCAAGGGTCGAACCCACAAGGACTCAGATTACTCGTGTCTAAATAATATTACTAAGTAAATGGTTTTTTTTTTATGATTTCATTCTATCAATCTAAGTAAATAAAACAAAGCAAATAAAGTAATTGAAGATTCAAATATAGAGAAAAGCATCCAACTAGTTTCGTATCCATTGCATACATGAGTTTTGATCCTTGATTATTCTTAATTCAATTTCCTTGACTAATCTATTGTGAATTCATGAAATTCAAGCTAAAGGTGGTTATTAATATGCCCCGTCTTTAATAACTGTTGAGAGGGTTTCTTGACGACAAATAAATTTATAATCAAGACCCCGCTGAGTATAGGGAGGTCAGGATCGTCCATAGGGAGAAAGTCAGTGCTAAGTTTTGTTACTTGTTGCGGAAGCAATCAATTAAATAAGGGTTTTTAACAAGAAAGAGAGAGATTCTAAGGTAAAGGTGTCACCACAACAACAATTATGCATGTCAAACGTTAATGAAACACATAGATCATGCTTTATCACATAAAGGTGCTAAATTTCATTAACTTTAAGCAACTAAATCAACTAACTTTCGTTCAATTAATAAACTTACTATCTAATCTCTTCTAGTTCAACTAGGATAGATCCGCTTTCGCTTCAAAATCCTAAATTGACTATTCTGATTCAAGGTTTCTGCTTTCGCTTCAACTTTGAATGAGAAATTCCCTTAAACTTTCGTTTCAAGGATTAAGAACAAGAGAATAGATTCATGCAATAAAAATAATCAAGACATGATCACAAACAAGCATGCACAACCATTGTTGGGTTTAACCCCAACCTTAGAGAGAGAGAGAGAACTACTCACAATTCATAATTAAAAACAACTGAATTAAATAAAAGAGAAAGCTTACAACCGAATCCACAACGATAGTTCTTCCCATACAAAAACTCGTCTCTTCCCCCTCTCACACGCCTCTCTCCTCCGCTTAATTGCCCTCCAAGGCAATTGATCGTGTAGAGAAAAACAAATGGTAGACAATAATATCTTCTAATAAGATATATCTCTTCTATCTATCTAATTAAATAAAAGGAAATAGGATAAAAGCCCAATTAAACACGCCAACTCAGATCTCCTCTACGACACGGGGTACCTCGGTAACAATCTGAGAGCCTCGTTACCGACCCTGTTCAGCAATTCGAACAGCCTTGAGTAAAACTTGTGTAGCGGATTCGTTACAACTCCATTTGACTCGATTCTTCTTCCTATGTTCTTGTAACAAAATTATCTACCTTTTTACAAGATCAAATTTGATATTCAATGACTTTACTTGAGCGCTTAATCTTCATATTCTCTTCATTCTTGAGTGTTGTCTTTCACCGGCTTTGCTCCTTTATTCAAAAGTGCTCCAAATAGCTTCTAAAAACCTACAAAACACCACCAAAGCTTATGTAGACTCCATATCTTAAGGAAATATGAAAACTTACACAAACGAATCAAAACAAAACACAAAATTTAAAGAAAAAGACTCAAACACACTAAAACACACCCTAAAAACACGACTAAAAAGACGGACATCAAAATACCCTATACTTAGACTTGCTTGTCCTCAAGCAATAAACAAGACAAGAACCAAAACCATCAACACATATATCAAGTCAATGCCCTTATCAAAAAGCAACATCATAACACAAGTAGAAATAGATAGACAAGTGAATCTAACGTCATCACACATATATAAGCAACCTCAAGCAAAAAGCAACTTAAAAATCCAACCTCAAAAGGGATATTTGTTTCTCTCAACTCTCAAGTGTTTAGGCTTTGAATAACAACTACCAACTCAATCATATATACAAAAATCAACATAGTCATTGTTACCTATATCACCAAACTCTCCACCCGAGATGTCAAAACATATAAAAATCATCAAGAGAACTTAGGTTCAATGAAAAACTTCATAGAAGCTTCCATTCGGCCGGGTTGTAATGGGGCTTGTTAAAGACAATAAGGCGTGGAAAATATTTGGCTATGTGGTGCTAATAATATCCGGGAATCAAAGACTCCTAAAAATTTACACGCACAAAAACTCTCAAAAACAATATACCAAACTCACTCAACATTATAGCTCAACTCACTTTTCTTTCAACCCTTTAATATCCCAACTAATCTTGCTTACAAACACTAAGGAAATTTGGCTCATGCACATTATACACTACTCAACTCTTTACTTTCTTTTCTTCTTCCCTTATGATTTTTTTTTCACTGATTTTTTTTCTACTGGGAAGGTCGGTACCGAACCTACTAGGTCGGTAATGATGTCTGCTCATTCTTTTTCTTTACTTTCCACTTCTTTTTCAAATGCATTCAGGGAACCAAACTCCTTTTACATGACAAACTGCAAGATCTTTCTTTACCCAACTCATATTACCCCACACTTTGAACCAAACAATCTTACTCAACAAAACCATCACAATAACCAACACTAAGTCCTAATCCCCGGATAGGGTCAAGCTTATATCGGCTAGGGAATAATTTTGTGGAGCTGCAAATAAAAGGCTTAAAGGCTC
Source organism: Fallopia convolvulus (assembly GCA_964016875.1). Lineage (NCBI taxonomy): Eukaryota > Viridiplantae > Streptophyta > Magnoliopsida > Caryophyllales > Polygonaceae > Fallopia > Fallopia convolvulus. The sequence goes on along the minus strand of OZ024737.1, from coordinate 22,470,497 downwards.
AAATTGGCTTCAAAAAGAGGATAATGTAAGGGTGGATATGGATTAATAAGGCTTATGAAAAATAAGTTCTCCATCATATGACTTCACATGTAATGAACTAATATCTCATATAGGTCTCAAGTAATAGATAAACGTATCAATGACAAGAGATAATATGCATAAGGAGAGTAAATCACACAAGAAAAGAAGAGGGATTTTTGTTGTTCTCCCTATAAGGTCAAAAACAACTCACAAGGTAGCAATTTTTGTTGGATTTTAGTCACTTCTACCTAAGATCATATGTGCTCAATTTCATCACATGCTAAATATCCACATAAAAACAAATTTTCATCATGATTCAGGCAAAGCTATCCAGACATGCTAAAGGAATTATATGATCAAGCAAGTTAAAGCATATCATAGGATATCTAAGTAGAATATTATCAATCCTAAAACACAAAACACAAACTAACACAAAACTGAGTTCCCTTTTCCCCATCCCATACTTAAACCAAACAGTGTCCTCACTGTTTAAAACAAAGACAAAATAAAGTGGATAAGAAAAGGGAACTCACAAAATAAAACTGAAGTTGCTTGAAACCATTGATCACAGAGGAGTTTGAATTATTCTCGGATCGGTAGAGGTCGGTACCAACTCCGTGGGGGTCGTTAACGAGCTTGCGTTCTTGCCCGTCGAATGCCTTTGATTGTTATCTTCTTTGTTATAGCACTTCATCTTTTTGTACCTGGTCACTTTAGAAAAACTTCTATCCCTACTACACTAATCTAACCTAAAAACAAGTCAAAAGAAAGCTAGCAAAAAGAACTAAGAAAGCAAAAACAAAAAAACAAAAAAGCGAAAACAAAAAGTGGGTTGTCTCTCGTAAGCGCTATTTTGAACGTCGTTAGCCCGACGAGCTTACCTTGGTGAATCAAGGCGGCTTCCATCCAGCTATGTCGGGATCATGATAAACCCCATACTTAGCCTGAAAAACATCCAAGCTTCTTTCCAAAATATTTGGCCTTCTATCATCAACAAGAATGCTTGGTAATCCTACAACATGGTTAGTAAAATCCGAAAACCAAGGAGGTTTTAACTCACGTGGGCCAAGATCAAACTTGATCTTCAATGACTTTACTTGAGCCCTTAATCTTCATCTTCTCTTCATTCTTGAGTGCTATCTTTCACCGGCTTTGCTCCTTTCTTCAAATGTGCTCCAAATAGCTTCTAAAAACCTACAAAACACCACCAAAGCTTATGTAGACTCCATATTTTAAGGAAATATGAAAACTTACACAAACGACTCAAAAAAAACACAATAATTAAAGAAAAAGACTCAACACACTAAAAATACACCCTAAAAACACGACTAAAAAGACGGACATCAATAACCTTTTAACCAATTAACCTTGAAAGCCTTCTATGTCAAATTGATCATGCAAATTAGTTCAAAGCATTCAATAGAAACATAGTTCATGAATTCTACTGTCTATTCATGAAGTTTTGTGATTGAATTCTCCTCCTTTGATTAATCTTATTCCACCATCTATAAGTTTAATCAAAGAATTCATCCATGAATAACCAAATTCCACTGTCTATTTAGTTACTCTAGTTGTAATTCAACCTAGAAATAGAATAGGTGATCAAGCTATTATAATCCTAAGTGAATTTAATCAATTAAGCATGGAGAGATTCAATCTAGTCAAGGCAAACTGAAATAATTCAAATCTTACAAACAATCATGCATACAATTTCAACTAACTAGTTGGACATGAAGGAAGTTAGCTAGAATATGACATTAAAGAAGAATTAAACTTACAAGAGTTCAATTTTTCTTTAATATTGTAAACTAGGGTTTAGTCTCCCAAGAATTCTCTCCAATTGAACAATTACGTAAAAAGCATAGCGTAGCATCCATCTACAATGAAACCCAAAAAGAGTATTTATACGATATCTAAAAACATCCAAAGATACTAATATAGTCGGCCCAAAGATAACATGGAGGCCCGAAGTCAGAGTCGTACAATGCGCCGAAGCGCGGTCAAACTCCCCAGAGCGTGGTCGTGCTCTCCCCATCTTGCCCGCGCCCCGTCCGCAGCATTCACGCGACACTTCAGAGACTGTTTTGACCCCCTTCTAGTTGGAATTTGGACTGTGGAGTAATATATAAATTGTAGCTCTTCGAGTTAGATTTCCATTTATACTAAATTCAGCTTCATCCGACCTCTATAGCTCCCAAACTAAGCATTGCAAGATAGAGGTGTCAAAATAAGACTCCAATGCATGACCCGGGTTTAAGTGTTTTTATCCCTCAAGCTCTTGGGCCTTAGCTCTTCCAATCTTCACTTGCACCACTTTAAGCTTCATCTTGATTTGTGATTTTCCCTTCGGTTCTTCACTTCAATACTCTCCACTCGTTCCTAGCTGCGGTCCTTAGCTTCACATCCACCATGCTTCACCTTTCAACCTGCAATAAAGCACAAAAACGCGTAGATTCTGAACTAAACCGAAATAAAACTTAAACTACAACTTAAAGTGAAACTCTAGCTAGAAATGCATAATAAGGGAATAAAAACATGCTCTAAAACCTATACCTATATGCTTTATCATGAGGCCTTTGAAAACTTTAAGACTTGGAAACTTATGGTTGAAAGGCAAACAAGTCACAAAGTCAAGTGCCTTAAGACTGACAACGGACTTGAGTTTTGCAATAACATCTTTGATGAGTTTTGCAGGCAATAGGGTATAAAGAGGAACTTAGCATTTCCTGGAACTCCTCAACAAAATGGTACAGCTGAGAGGATGAACATGACCCTATTAGAAAAATCTAGATGCATGCTTATAAGTGCTGGAATGAAAAATTCCTTATGGGGAGAAGCTTTCATAACAACAACTTACTTGATCAACAAATCTCCCTCTTTTGTCATTGACTTTAAAACTCCACAGGAAATGTGGATGGGTAAGAAGCCTGGCCTAGCTCACCTTAGGCCATTTGGGTGCACAACTTATGCCCAAGTTTCACAAGGCAAGCTGCAACCTAGGGCTCATAAGTGTGTAATGCTAGGCTACCCCCTAGGGTAAAGGTCTACAAACTACTTTTAATACAACCTGGAGGCTATAAAGTTATAACCTCTAGGTCTATTACATTCAATGAAAAGGAATTTTATTTTAAAGATAAATTAACTATGCCTTCTGTTGCAAGTCCAGGTATTGATGAGCATACAAGTACCACAATCTCCAGACCATATCTCCCTGCAAAAGGAAACTTCTTCCAAGAAGATAATGAACCACCACAGGAGGAAGAGGAGTTTGACATTGGATACTCCTCAAGTGCACAAGACTCCTCTGAACACAACAATAATGACGAGGATATTTCTGGAGCACAAAATGATGAGGGCAGCAACACAAATCAATTTGATGCAGCTTCAACAAGTACACAACCTCACCAATTGGGTGAGGGAGTAAACAACTCAAACTCAAATTCTTTACCTCTATCTTCTAATTCTCTTCCTTCTCCTTCTATCTCTGAGCATGCTAGTTCTAGTTCTTCCTCCTCCTCTTCTGCTATGAATGAGTTGGCTGACTACCAGCTTACTAGGGATAGAGAACCTAGGATAAGAATACCTAATAAAAGATTTGAGGTGAATTTGCTTGAGTGCTTTGATAAAATTGATGATTTTGCTTTTATTGTTATTGAAATCATTAAGAATTTTACTCTTGACAGCTATGAACATGTTGTCAGTTGTAATCAGGCTAATGAATGGGTTAAGGCTATGCATGAGGAAATACAATCCATGGTAGTTAATAATACTTCGACCCTAGTTCCCAAACTTGCTAAGGCTAGACTTACAGACTGCAAGTGGATTTATAAAATAAAAGATGGGGCTACTAAAAATGATCCCCCTATGTTCAAAGCCAGGCTGGTAGCCAAAGGCTTTACCCAGCAAAGAGGGGGTTGACTACAATAACATTTTTGCTCCTGTTGTGAAATATAAAACCATGCATTTATTACTTGCCATGACTGTTGTATTTTATTGGGAACTTGAGCAAATGGATGTAAAAACTGCCTTCTTGCATGGTGACTTAATTGAGACCATTTATATGAGACAGCCTAAAGGCTTTATAGATAAGACTAAACCTGATCATGCTTGTTTGCTTAAGAAGTCTATCTATGGCTTAAAACAGTCTCCTAGACAATGGAATAAGAAGTTTGATGCTTGCATTATTTCTCTTGGTTTCTCTCGAAGCAGCTACGATACTTGTTTATATTTCAAAGGTGTTAAGTCTTCTTCTCCTATCTACAACTTGCTCTATGTTGATGATATTTTACTTGCCAGTAGCTCTAAGATTGTTATTTCTGGAGTTAAGCATGACTTTAAGAAACACTTTGACATGAAAGATTTAGGAGTTGCATCTAAGATTCTAGGGGTAAACATAATCAGAAATCGTGCTAAAAGGGTTATCTACTTGTCTCGGACTAACTATCTGCAAAAAGTGCTTGACAGGTTTGCCATGAAGAACTCTAAGCCTGCACCGATACCCTATGGAGGGCACTTGGAGCTCACAAAACAAGACTATCCTACCACTGAAGAAGAAAAGAAGAGTATGGAGCATGTTCCATGTGATGTAGCAGTGGGAAGCATTATGAATGCTATGATTTGTACTAGGCCAGATTTAGCTTATGCTATTAGTGTTCTTAGTGATTATGTGTCCAATCCTGGACAAAAACATTGGGCAAGAATGAAATATCTGCTCAAATATGTAAAAGGGAATGAGAACATTGGTTTGGTATATGCTGAACATAGTCCGACAACCACACTTACAGGGTGTGTGGACTCGGATTACGCCAGTAACAAGGACAACATGAAGTCTACTACAACCTATTATTACTGTTGAGCAGGAAATCGCATTTCCTGGTAATCCCAACAACAATCTATAGTTGCACTCTCCTCAACCGAGACAGAATATATTGCAGCTACTGAGGCCTCAAAAGAGGCTACCTGGTTATGTGGAATCTTGCATGAAATTGAAGACAAAACATATATGCCTACTCGTTTCACTGATAGTCAAAGTGCCTTGTATCTTTGCAAGGATCATGTCTATCATAAAAGAACAAAACAATAGATGTGAGATATCACTTTATCAAGAGAATGGTGGAGGATCAAGAAATTAATGTGAAGAAAATACTTGGAGACACCAATCCTGCAGACTTTGGAACAAAAATAGTCCCCACTAACAAATTTGTGTTCTGCAGGAAAGAACTTCATATCGATGATGTAACGTGAGATATGAAGATGAGCTAATGATGATATGATGAAACTCGTTTCAAAATCCACTAGAATCAGTTTTTACTTCTAGCAATAATACTGAGCTTAAGAGGGCATTTGTTATGCTCTAAGATTTAGCTAAGTATTATTACTAGTGACATAGTACTTGTATGGCACATTTTGTAACATGAATTGAGGTAGAAAAATGTACTAAGAATGGAACCAGGTTCATTAGCTTTTTTAGCCTACTTGATCTAGGTGAACCGAGTTAAGCAACCCCGGGCCAAACCCGGTTGGATGGCTTAACCGGATCTTACCGAGATTGATACGTTAGCTAAAAGCTATTGGGCTTCTATCTTGATCTTGGGCCTTGGCGTTGATTTATGGACACAGTGTAATCTCCTTGATCCACTTCTGAAGGACGCGCTTCTTGACCTAGCTATAAGTAACTATCTTGCTCCTCTTTGAGCTCATTTCGAAACGGCGCATTTGAGAGAGAGAGAGAGAGGAAGGAAAGAAAAATCCGGTGGCGAGCGATAGTCTCCGATGGTCCGACGGTGGAGTTAGGACGGTGGTGAACTTGCTTCTGTCACTTCGACGGTCCGACGGTGGCGAACTTGCTTCTGTCTCTTCGAGGTCCAGATCGAAGCGAAGCTCCATCTCAGAGCTTCGTCAGCCTTAGAGGGTCGAAACCCTAGATTTTCTTCTCTATCTTTTCTATTTCTCTATTCTTGTACCTTTGGATATGTGGTTACTTAGTTGTTTTTGCTCTTCTTGTTGCTTTGTGTAACCTGCTTGTAAACTTCTGAGATCTAGTGGATATTTGAGACGAGCTTCCTCTCTGAGGCTCCGCAGATGTAGGCTTTGCCGAACTGCGGCACCAATTGCTTGTGTCCTCTCGTTCTTACGTTTACTTGCTTGTTCTTTACGTTGTTTTGGTTTCTTTGAGTTTCTGAGTTAATCGAGATTTACACCTCACATAATCAAAATTTCCCTTACGTCTTTCTACAGATTCACTTTGTTCGAATGCTATAGATAGTACTTCCTAAGAGTATTTGCAATGATTGTCCAAGTTGTTTGGTCATAGAGGAGAGATACTATTTATATGAATAAAATAATAAAAGAGAAAAGAATTTGGTGATGAACTTGGACATGATGACCAAAACTTTATTTGGTCATTGCATGTCATTTTGACATGTGTAAAGTTGATCTATATTTTATTGCTATCAATTAATTAAATATAAAATATAGGGAAAAATTATTTTTTAAAGTGATGACCAAAAATCTTGTTAACCATTGAACAAAGAAAAATCTCATAATTCTTACCTGATCAAAAAATAATAATTAAATTTTCCCATATATCATTATTAGTCAAACATTGACTGAACAATATGTGAATTGGTTTTTTGGTAGAAATTATGGATAGTTTGTTATTAAACGCTCCTATTGTGTTAGGAAAAGGAGATAGAAAACATATTTATAGAGCTTGTGGGATGGCAATGGGACGAGTTTTGGGGTGGTCGGGTGGGGAATACCCTCTCCATCTCTATCCTCGTTTAGATATATATTTCTCATATTCGTCTGATTTTTCATCGGGAAATAAAATTTGTCCTCTTTCCATCTTCGTTGGGTCCTTTTCCCTGTCGGGGATTCCCCATCCTCGTTTGACTTTTACATTTATAACTCTTATCGGAGATTCCTCATTCTCATTTGATTTTCCCCATTTATAATCTCCATTGGGGATTTTCCATCTCCATTTATAACCCCCCACGGATTCCTCATTTGATTTCCCATTTGTTTCTAGTTTTCATGATAAGTCTCATTTCCATTTCCATATGAATCAAAGTTTTATAAAATAAATACTCATAACCTATATCCCAAGAATATAAGTAAGAAAAAATTATTTAAAATAATAAGAAATTGCCCCAAATATAACACGGACAATCACGCTGGTTCACAATAAAAACGTCTTTATATTAACATTGAATTGTATTTATTGTGGTAATAAAGAAATTCAAAACTTCCATCAAAAAAAAATAAAAAAATTCAAAACGAATAGGGCATCTCGTGTTACCTACTCATATTTTGACGTTAAATATGATATTGAAGTCCAGTTCTATCCTGAAACTAATTGATAATAGGAAGAGTAGTCCATAAACTTATATAGTGGTCCAATTGGTAATAGGAAAAATAGTCCATAAACTTATATAGTGATTTAGTTAAGTCTCCACTTTTAGATGTGGGAATTCGTTTTCTCGACATATGAGTGTGGAATTGGACAAAAATCTCTAGAAAAAAACAATGGATTCTTATAAGACATTATCGTCAAAAATCTCCGCTGAAATAGGAATTCATTATTGTCAATATTTTGCCGCCTCCATGGTTTTTCATACAAAAGCTTGGATTTCCAGCAACATTACCTGAAACTGACTCCTATAATTGAACCCTCTAATTTAAAAAGAAAAACACTCATATTCCAAAACGATGCATATCTATGAGCCAATATATACACAATAAACCCAGTACTGCCAAAGGCAATATCCTTCACCAACTCATAATCAAGAAGTGCATCTTTCTGGAATTAGAAGCCTAATTATTCTAATGCTCCAAGACGGTTCTACGCTCAAGAAGATCCGATAAAATGCTCCTCAGTTTATCGACTGAGACGGGTTTCAGTATAAAGCCATCAATCCCTGCCCTCATGCAGTTTTCTCTGGTTGTCCTGTCAGCCATTGCACTCAGTGCAATGAGCAGGGGCTTCTCTTGTCTCTTTGAGAGCCTCTTGTGGATTTGAATGGCGACTTCGTAGCTGTCCACTCCAGGCATGGAAACATCAAGGAAAACAAGCTTGTATTCTGGTGATATATGGAGAAGACAATCTTCGCCTGTGCTTACACATGTTACTTCACATCCTAGGTGCATTAGAAGACCTCTAGTAACTGTTCTGCTCACCCTGCAGTTTGTTTGGAGGGTGAAATGGTGGAAATATTGTTAAGGGCTCATTCGGTTAACGGATAAAATCCCGGGAAAGGTCCCAAGTAGCAGATTAAAACTTCCTGCGCCTTTTAAAATTCCTTAAAACAAAATTCAACCAAACAAATTTTCACAACTCTGGGAGTGTTAATTCCAGGAAGTAAGTTAGAATAGTTACCCATTCTCATCCATGACAAGAACTCTGAGTCCGGAGAAATTTGCTTGAGCTTGATTCGCTGGTAAGCTTGGAAGAACAGCCAACCTGTTCTCATTTGATCTTGGAGGAATTCCAAGCTTAACAATAAAGATAGCAGTACACCCCTTGCTAAGACCGTCACTTTCAAGCCAGATGTCACCTTCCATAAGATTGACAAATCTGTTTTCATGTATTACAAAGGATTAGAGAATAAGAAAGCCAGCATTGATAGTGATGACCAAGGTGGTTATGCAACAAGAAATAGAAACAGCACCTCCTACAGATTGCAAGTCCGAGTCCACTGCCTGAATTTTTAGTTGCAGCTGTTTGGCCATTAGCAAATTTAGTGAACAGGCTGGGAATATCTTGCGGGTTGATACCAGGCCCGGAATCCTTCACCTAAATCAGGAAGATCGGAAATGAATCAGATACAAAAGATTTGCTAAACAGGAAGGATCAAGAAAAATGGACAGCAATTACCTGTACACGCAAGTGAAATTGAGTATCAGTAGAGACTGGTATAAAGTCAGGAAATCGAGGTTCGGGTTTTGCCAGAGTTGCTGTAATTGATATACTCCCTTCTTTGGAGAACTTCACAGCATTACCAACAATATTCAACATGACCTGCATAAGGCGCTTCTCATCACCAACGGCAAATTCTGGTAAATCTTGCGTGACATTTAGGGTGATGGACAGTTTCTTGACTGTTGCTATTGGCCTAATCAAATCGAGGACCTGCATCAAAAGACATGTCACATGAGCCATAGACATGAAAAAAGCTTCAATTTTACATGTAAATCACAAATTATCAACAATGAGATAGGAAGGATTCATACCTCCTTGAAAACAGCATGGAGATTAAACTTGCCAATATCAAGCTTAAGGCTTCCATCTTCCAGTCTTGAAAGATCCAACACATCATTTATGAGAGTAGCAAGAAGGTTACTACTCTTTAGAATGGTTTCCACCATCAGGCGCTGCTCGGGCGTTAATTCAGTTTCTTGCAATAGGGAGGAGAGTGCTATAATTGCATACATGGGAGTTCTCATTTCATGGTTCATTACAGCCAAGAAATCATTTCGAGCACGTATGGCAGTTTCTGCTTCCCTCCTTGCCAAATCAAGTGCAACATTTTGCTCCATAAGTTGTTCCTGTGCCCTCCTTGACTCTTCTAATATTGCTGCATGGGATAGAGCCACTGCAACCTGGATTCATATTCAAAAAAATACTTCATTAAACCACTAATACTTGAATCCTAAGTCGTTCTCCAACCATTAGCATAAATTATGGCAGACATAACCACGCTAAAAACTGTTTTTTTTTCAAGGCATGTAAGGAAGCTCTGATAAAGCAGTTGAGAAACAGTGAAATAACTTGAAGAATTATAATTAAAAAAATAAAAGGCACTCAATGCAACTTGAAAGTATTGTAAAAGACAACTTTAATCAGTTTAAAATACAGCTCAGTTGGTATTTAAACAAGGTATAACTATTCACAGAGGTTGCAGGATTGATAAGTAAAAGAAAAGCTAAAGTTCCCCAGTAAACGCTTCGAAATGCAAATAATCTTTCAAACAAGGCTTCATACTTAGAAATAACAATAGTATAGCAGTGAATTAGGAGGTATAAGGCGAAGTAAGCACATCATTTTCCTAAGAGAAATTTAAAAAGAGAGAACTTGATTTTTGTAGATAAACTTTCATCTTCTCAATTAATAAAAATCACATGCATATTAGAATCTGTCCCTAAACAGCATGTAATAAAGGGCAGCAAATGCACACCTGGTCAGCAACTACTTCAACAAGCTCTAGTTCATGAAAATGCCATTGTCTTGCACTGTCAGACGGAAGCATTAAAACCATCAGCGCATAACGCTTAGTTGACAATTCTGGCCAGTCATTGATCTGGAAATTGGAAAGATGAAGAAGAGGCACACGCACAGCAACCACCTCTCCTGGCATGTATTTCCCAGCCACAGGCCGAATTCTAGCGACTGGACAATTGTGAGAAATTTTTACAGCGCGGTTGGTCCGGAAAACTTGATTTATTACAGGTAGCTGTATGGGTACAGTAAAACCAACAGGGTTTTGTTGACGGAGAGTATAAGAGAGCTGAAGCTCTAATCCAGTACGAGTAGGCATCCATAAAGCACACTCTTCCAAACCCAACGTTCTACCAAGCTCAACAAGTGTAGTTTTGAGAATTGTATGCCTATCAAGGGTGCTTCTAAGCTCATGAGTTAGCATTCTCACATGCCTCCCTGTTTCTTCTTGGGTACGGATGAGGCCCATCTCTCTATCAAGCTCGGCAGCTTTATTTTTTAAGAAAAGCTCCCTTGTTTTCACACTAAGTAAGTCTGGAATAATATGCACAAGCATAAGGGCAGTTACACATGAGACGACAGCAGTTAGAAGCTTTGCAGTAGTCTGAACTACTTCAACCGTTCTTGTATGGATGTTAAACATCCACAAATTAATTAGATGTGTAGCCCCACAGAGAACAATGAAAGCACCAAACTGAACAAGCACCCACCTATAAGGAAAGACAGCAGATTTTTTGACAAAATATACCAACTCCAAAGGAATGGAGAAGTATGCTAATGCGATGAAGAAATCTGATATGTATTGATATTTCATCAACAGATCATCTGCCGGCCATTGTGGCTCAATACAGTTGCAGGACTCCATTGAAAATCAATCACCCTAAGGTGAATCGTCAAAGTACCTGCAATAGGATATCAAGAAGCAAATTCAAGCGGCATAGCAACTGAAATCTGATTAAATTACTGAATTTTAATCCATACAGTGATTGCAAACTGGCTAATAGCAGGCTTTTAATCAGACAAATAGAGATACATAACAAGAAACTACAATGTAGCAGCTCTTACAGGATTTCCAAACCACTAGAGATATTAGTCAACTCAATCTCAGTGAATTCAAATCATCCTTTTATCTCCAACTTGTACAATTTATCACAAACAGTGGAACCATGATCTAAAATAGCGATTGTCTCCCCAAAAATTAATCTCAGCAATTAAAACCTAGAAGATCAAACATAAAAATCCAAAAACAAATATTTGCGAATTACGAACCAAAACAGAAATATCCAGAAAATCCCACACACAATAAAAATTCCAGAAAAAACAAACTTCACAGCAGAGACAATTTCCAAAAAGGGTGACATTTCAACTTCTAGCAGTAGCCTAGAATAAACAGAGGAACATCAAATTGTTCAAGACTCAGATCTACTAACACATTTGATCAAAAAACAACAAGAATTCGGGAGAGAAGTAGAGAAGGAGCAGTCAAGTAGTTGGCAATCGTCCGGCAAAGAAGGCAGTCGAGCTTTGTGGAGAATTGGGGAAATTTTTAAGTATCAGTCTTTCATTCATACCCGGTTTTTTGGGGAGGTATGAATGAAGTTGGGCATCAGTCATTTCAAGGTCTCACCTTGATACAGCACAAACCAAACTTTAGGTATCGATCGGGTGGAGTCATCTACCCAATCCGATGGTTTAGTACCAAACACGGCCAAAGCTCCGGGAAATTGGAATATCAATTAAGAAGGCACATGCTCTCAGCTCAGGAACCCTAAATAAAGTAGGACTACCAAATTCCAATGCTAAAACTCGGTATTAGCAAACAAAGATGGCACGGGTGACAGAGATAGGAAGAAAACACGGCAATCAAGCAAAAAAAAATCCCCAAATCAAAGGTAGTAAAGAAACAGGCTGACAAAACGATTCAAAACTAGAGAGTTTGAGTTGAATTGAAATCTTACCTCCACAAATTCCACCAATTCTGGAATCCTCGGCCTTTGGACTCTCAATTCCTCTACCCCTCTCCCTTCCTGAGAGTAAGAGAGGGGAAGCCGCTGAGCTGAGCAGCTGAAATGTAATCAAACCCCCAAAAGCTCCAGAATTTTTTGTTCTAGAACTTGCACAGAGGGAATCCAATCCGGGCTAGAGAATTGCAGAGATTCTCTCTTTCACTTGTGTAGCTGGAAGGGAAAGCAAAGAAGTCTCCCTCTCTCTCTCTTCTCTATTTCTCTCTCTATCGACAGCTCTCCGCCATTTCCTTACAGATGGATGGATGTATTTGTAGGCGGTGATGCAAACGCAACTCGTCAAGCGTCACAGCCCACCTTCTCCCTCTCTCTCTCTTCTCTATTTCTCTCTCTATCGACAGCTCTCCGCCATTTCCTTACAGATGGATGGATGTATTTGTAGGCGGTGATGCAAACGCAACTCGTCAAGCGTCACAGCCCACCTTCTCACCGTCGATTTGAAATGGACGGCTCGATCTTTCCTGATCTCTCTCTAATCTCTAGAGATTGGCCAATTATATGATCCGCCCCGCCACCAATAGAAGCCCATTCCTGTTTCGGTTCTTGTATTGTCTGATATTAAAGGCAATTCAGTAAAGTCAGGTACGTACAATTGCATGGAATTTAAGGCACCAAAGATTAACTGTACTTGGACTTGCTTCTTACAATCAAATATCCTAAGTTCAACCTACCGCCTCTCCTTCAACCAAAAAAAAATACTTATATTTTCCTAATTACTCCGTATTTTTTTATACCAAATATTTTTCCTAATTTTTGCTCTAATTTTTTGATTTAGATAAAAAATATGACCCAGTCCGTTTAAGCTCGAGATCGCCAATCGGACGGTCATAGCTTGTTTTCAGTTTTTGCGCACGCTTTATTTTATTAGTGTCATAAAATAACTCCAGGGGATCTAAATGGAAGATGAAGAATACTTTACATTACAATTACTATTGAAAGAAATTTATGACACCCCATATGAATTGTACTTCTGTACTTGAAAATGTATCCTGCGTTGCCATATTTACTGACCGGGCTTGATAAAGAAAAGGCAAGTCACTTGCAAGTGAAATGAATTAATGATACCAAAGATTAATGCACTTGCACTTGGCATATTCAGTTACTGGGCCTCATAAAAAAAAAAAAAGCAAGTGACTCACTACTCCAAAAGATTATTTGTACTCGGACTTGTGCATTTCCGTGGCTATATTTACTTTTTGGGCCTAATAAAAGAAAAATGGCTTTCAGTTGCTAGGAATTCGTTGCAGCCATATTTTCTTATTGGGCCTCTTGGACCTAATCTTAAATGCTAAGGGTGTTATGTATGGCCTTAATCTGTAAGGCCTGTTCGTTTTGGGCTCGCGGTAGTTCTAGAAGTAAAACCCAACTAGTGTAGGATCATCAGACTTGCACAGTATTAACCATTGACTTAAGGAGTCAATACATACAATAAAAGAGTTATCTATAATCCATCTATAATCTTCTATAAACCTATAAGACTAAATCTCGATGGCAATTAATGCCCCCATATTTTATACATAACATATGTTTTCTATATAATTCCTACACATTGTCATAATCCATCTAAATGCATATGTTTTCATGATTTCAATATAATTTTTTTGATATTAAATGCATATTCAATAAATAAGGAATTTTATCAAAATTAGTGACACATTAGAATTGATTATATTCTAAATGGATTTTTATATTCAAAATAGTTATCAACTCTCCTTTTTTAAATAAATAAATTAAATATCCTTTCAGAAGAATTTTTTATAATAATACTTATAATAATAGAAAGCCAAAAGTTTAATGAATTTGTTATAAAAAGGTAGACATTTTGTTCAAATTTGGTTTTATAATTTTTTTTCCAGTTTTATCTTTTGTTAATGAGATCAAATTTACCTATGTTTGTCGTCTCCCTTCTATTTAAATATAAAATTTACTAACATTTTTTTTCATATTTAAAGTAAGGAATTTTATATTATTATTTACCATTTCTTAAATCTCAATTTTCAAAAAATAAGTGATGTTCCAAACGTTGTCATTGTGGAAAAAAATCACCTATATTCCAAATAGATACTAAGCTTTTTAAGTTAAACATAATCTTAAAATTATTTTAGGACTAACTTATTTTTTTTTTTAATCAAACAAAAAAAATTGACCAATGTATTGCCTTTGACAAGTCAACATAATTAAAGATTGAAACAACCACCCTTTAATATATCAATCGGTTACAAACAAGACCTAAGATCCAAAAACCATTAGGAACCATTTAGTGCTAAAATACATCGGTTACAATTCATTTAGTTCATATTTAGCCACCCTTAATATATACATCGGTTACAATTTCCTAAAATTAATTAGCATTAAAAACCATTTAGTGCTAAATATTTATTGACTTGATTCTAAACAATACGGAGTATATAACTCATAAGGAAAAATATATGAAGAATCATGTACCATTATGTAGTATAAATAGATCTTGCCCAATTTTCATTTCAATCCATATATCATAATTGTTTATTGGTGATTTTCCCTCTATATCCAACATCTTGCTCGATCAATTCAAAGTAGGTATGTAGATGCATTATATTACAAATAAGATAATCTTTTCTTATTAAATCTAACATTGTTAGCTATGGATTTTTCCGCTTTAGTGGCTCCTTCTCCTTCCAAATAGTACAAATAGTGGTGTTTGAGAAGGTAACTAAGTTTTCATTTGATCTCATTTTTCCCACCTTGCATATGGACAATAGATATTGTGATTTACGTATAATTTCTGTGAGTTTTGATAATATATCTTTATATTTTTTCTGACCAAAAAATTATTTTTATAGTTTCCTGACCAAAAGAATTATTTTTTTGTCATTCATTTTTTCGTGATTATATGTATTATTATTATAAATATATAACTTTTTGTACAGATTTTTTCCATGGATTTCTTTATTCATCACCAATAATTCGAAACAGTCAATATAAGCTAAATATGAAGAATTTTTCAGCTTTTTTAAAATTATCTTTAGATTGTTTATTAGTATAAATAGTTATTATCACTTTCTCATTTCATATCATATATAACATAATTTGTAATGTTTCACCTATCTCCGATTTGTTTTGTTATATGCATAGTATTATTGTTAGAACAATTCTTATGAAATCAACGTTAGTTTAACGTCTTTGTACTTTCTTTTGTTGTTATCTATGAATTCTTTGATTCGGTGGTTCTTTAACCTCCCAAACTATACAAATTTTGGTGGTTGAGAAGGTAATCAAGATGTTATTCGTTTCTTCTACCAAAAACAAAAGATGTTCTTCGTTTCTTTTACTTTAAATAGCATGAAGATAATAGAGCTTTATTTTTATATTATGTTCAAAATTTTGATCATAGATAATAATCTTTTGTTGCTTTCACTCTTTTTCATAAAATTTGTTAAAAATTATTTTCATAATTATGTACATTAATAAGATTATTTTTGATTAACTTTTATATTCATCATCAAAACGAGCTAAAAGTGAAATAATAAACTCTATTGTATAAAAGATCTAAGAATACATTGAGGTCAATAAAAATTATGGAAGATTAAATCTATAATGTCTTGATCAGTTATATGAAGCAAAAAAATGCCCCATTTATGAAGGTGTAAGAGCAAGCCCAACAGTTTCTCTATAATTTTCTCCAAAATGGAGAACCAACTGCCATATTCTCCAAAAAAAATTCAGTCCAACTCCAACAGATTTTCTATTTTGGAGAACACTACATTTAATACTTTCATTTTTTTACCATATAAATTACAATAACTAATTATATATTATCTTACATAAGAAAATAAAATATTATAGAAACTTAAACTAATAAATAATAAATTTTTTTATTCGACTTTTAAGGAAATAAAAATATTGTAAAATCTTAATTTAAAAAATGATAAGTTATTTGTTAATTTGACTTATAAGAAATAAAAAAATTTCTAGAATCTTAACCTAATAAATGAAAAATTATTTGTTATTTGACTTATAAGGAATAAAAATATTCTAGAATCTAATTTTAATAAATCATAAATTATTTGTTATTTGATTAATAAGGAAATATTCTAGAATCTTAAAGAATAAAAATATTTGTTATTTGTTATTTGACTTATAAGAAAGAAAAACATTCTAGAATCTTAATTTCATAATCTCACTTTTTGGTTGGCTCTTTTTTATTTTTTATTTATTAAATTAGTAAATAAAAGAAAAAAGAAAAAGGAAAATATATTGATTTGGAGATTTGGGGATCACCCCAAATTTAGGGAAAGCTCACCTCTTAGAGAATTACTCCAAAATGGAGAATGGAATGGAGCATCTGTTGGGGCAATTTTTGGTCAAAAATCCCTAAAAGCCCAATTTCCAAGAATTTGGGGAAGCTGTTGGGCTTGCTCTAATATGTGTTGATAAGTTGGTATATCATTCACATTTATTCCAAATTGAAAATGTACCTCAATACTCATTTAGTGCCAACTGCACCTAATTTAATCTTTTTTAAAATTTAGTCATATAGATTTATTGTTTATAAACCTATAACTTTTTCCTTAATATTATCCCAATATTCAAAACAAGTAAAAAATGGTAGATTAGAGTAAAGTTTAAAAAAAGTTTACAAGATGCCAAGTTAGCAGTGGAGAAGAGGCGAATATGTGGATGTACACACACAAATGCATGGATGTAAGTGTACTTTATCTCCGTATGAAGATACGAAGATAGATTAGGACAACTCTAATGCTTAAGAGCATATATTAGAAATTTATAGAAAAGTTATAAATTCTTGAGCAATATATATTTTTCTTTTTTGTTTATTGTAATAATGTAATATATTTACATATAATCAAATTACATCTTTTAATATTTTTGTATCTATATTTATGTTTGTGTTGTGGTTATATTTTCTCCAATATATAGAAGAGATGAATACTGCAAAAAGAGTGATAGTGATTATATACAACAAGGTACAATATCAATGTTTTTTAGTATTAGTTTTTTATGGATGCTTAAATCTAACGCTAAATATATATAATACAAAATGGAAAATTATTGCACAATCATATGGATGAGAATTTACAATTTTATTCTTAAAATACATTAATTTTTACATTTAAAATTTTATTCCTTCTAACTTAACAATAACATACTATAGTTAACATTATATTATCTTTGTACTCAATTAATCAACTACACTTCAACAATCTATTTAATTATTTAAATATTTTTTAATATATGCAAGGCTCATATTAGGGATGATAAATCCCACTAAAGTACAAAAAATTATATGAAAGGAATATACGAAAAAATATAACTTTGCCTAGATAATATAAACATAATAAATGAGAACCCGTGCGATAGCACGGACCATCCACCTAGTAATACTAAAAGACAATCTCTATATAATTAATGTCCATACATTTTATACAAACTATATTCCTTTTATTTAATGTCATAACATATTTTAATCAGGAATTAATGCTCATGTAATTAATGATCAAGGATATATGATGGCTATAAAAACTTATTTTTTCTTTTTAAATTTATAATACGTCATCTGATTCTTAAAAACTAAGTTTAATGACAGCTTGTCCATTTTTCTGGTGTAGTTTAGGTACAAATGAAGTATCCTTTTGAAAGTCTGCTAGTGAGTGTTGCTCAATTAATGCATGAATTGGCAAACTTGGTAAAAGAGATGTTAGGGCAAGTGAGAGAAGATAATTGGAGATTTTCTATAGTGCCATGGTAAGGAATTGGATTGTTAAAGAGATCATTAGGTGCAACACAAAGATTAATAGAAGTAGCAATATGAGTGCTAATTGGCTTGCAATTTTCCATGTTTATTGTCCTACTCAATAAATAAGAAATGCATTTGATTTGGCGCAAGAACAATCCACTGCTATCTTGTGTAACCTCAAACCCCAAAATATAACTCAAGGGACCTAGATATTTGACGGGGAAAAGGGTATAGAGATTGTGAAATTTTGTGGATGGAGAGGATTTAGATGAAATAACTAGAATATCGTCGACATATAAAAGAATATAAACAAGGTAGACTTGGAAGAGAAGATAAAAGGGAGGAATATGGTTGTAGAGGGGTGAAGCCTATTTGGATAAGTGCGTCATTAAACTTGGAAAACCAGGCCCTTGGCGCCTGTTTAAGGTTGTAAAGGGACTTGCGAATATAACATATACGAGAAGGATTACAAAACCTGGTGGTTGGTTAATGAACATCACTTCTTCAAGATCTATGTGGTGGAAAGTGTTTTACACATCTAATTGTTGAACATCCCACTAGTTCATCATGGCAAGAGAGAATAAGGCAATTGTGCTCGGTTTAATAACATGGTTGTATGTCTTAGAGAAATCTACCCGTAGAATTTGGTTACTTAGCGACTAATCGGGCTTTGTACCGCTTGATTGTGTTGCCAAATCTTTGTTTTGATTACCCACTTGATCCATATGGTATTGGAAGAATGGGAAGAGGGGACAAGTTCCCAAGTGTTTGGTTGGAGGAGGGCATCAAATTCTTTTCCCATAGCCTCTCTCCATTCAGAAAATTAAGAAGCTTTAGTGTAGTTGTGCGATTCATCTATGACAAGAGAGATGTTGTGATGTTGTGGTCGAGATGGCCAAGGGAATGGTTCTGTCATGGCAAACCAAGGGTTTGGATATATTGTGGTGAGATTGAGTGGTCATGGAGTGGGAGGGAAGAGGAGGTCGTAAATTAGATGATGGCACATCAAAGGTGTCAAGAGATCGAGGGAATTAATGAAGAGGATAAAATGGATTGATCTAATGAGAAAGTTAGATCAGTTGGTGGATTTACACCAATTTGAAGTATTGGACCAAGTGTTGTATCTGGGCCACATGATGATGGCCCATGTGAAGTTGGAGGAAGTGGAGATAGAGACGAATTTTTTTAATGAAATGGGTGATTCATTCATATATATATATATATATATAAATAAATACTTACAAAAACATCTAGGCAACCTTAAAGTACAAAGCTTCTTCCATTCCAATCCCAGCAAGACATTTACTAACCTCTCTCTATCATGTCTTCTCCATTTTGCTATTACACAATTTTTGACATAATTAGTGATCACTCTAGTACAATTTTCAATTGAGCACCTTTCCATTTGGAAAATCTTCCTATTCCTAGCACTCCGCACATAATACATTGTTGTGCATCTGCAAGTCACCCACAAGTTGAACATTAAAACTCTTATTTCCACCCATGTTGCTCATGGCCTCAATCCAACTCTCAATGGAATAGTGTCTCCTTCCTATTTTGCCCATGACACAACATTCGCTAGGACTTGCTTAGAGAACTTGCAACCAAACCACTAGGGGTGGGCATCGGTCCAAAACCGGACCGGACCGGGACCAATTCCCCCAAACCTATGGACCGAGGACCGGACTGGAAAATTCCGATCCAGTCTCGTCCACTTACTGAGCGGTTTTGGACTAAGTTATTATTTTCTTATAAAAAAAAAAAATTATACTTTCTTGCATGTTCAGAAATCAGATTGCAAAGACACGTTTCTCAAGGACCTAGGACCAAGGATAGACAAAATCAAGGACATATTGAGGAAGGGTCGAATCCTAAGTTGAAGTATTCAAGAGGAGGTACACGTTCAAAGGAGTAGTTTCAAGACTTGAAGATCAAGGCTAGACAAGTTTGAAAGAAGAAAGAATTTTCTCCAAGAGCAAAGCATCTGAAGGTGGTGCACCTACTCTCCCATCTTAAACTAAGGAACTCATAATCACATGAGTTCTCCTTGGGAATAGCATGCATTTTCAATAAGCCCTTTTTAATAATCTCTTTTATAAGTTGGGTCATATATTTCCGTTGCTATATCTTATGTAAACCAATTACCATTGTAATGAACCACATTTGCTTTTATTGAATAAAGCTTCTGTTTTAAATTCATTTTCCCTTATCTAAGTGTTTTAAATCCTTGGGTGGTCCTGGGTAGGCCAATCCGGGATCACTGACGGTAATATCTCTTAGTTATGAGTTCGTCAGTCCTATGATTTTGATGAAGCATTTGTTAGGTTTGACGAATACATCATCTTTGGCTTTGCAAAAAAGGGATCAAAATATTTTAAATGTTTTCAATCATATTAGAATTATGAAGGATGAGTTGCAAAATTATAGTGATTTTGGATGTGATGGTTTAGTAAGAGAAGTGGATATGTTTTCTCATCCTTATGACATTCTAGTAATTAATATGGAGGATATAGTTCCAAGGTTGGTTCATGTGAAGAGAGACAGATTGTCCATCTCAAATCAATCATCAACATTACAAGTTTGAAATTTTTACCAATGTGATAACAAAAACTCAAAAGTTATAACTTTATTCTACATTTCTTAATTAAAGTTGTGCATTAATTAATTTTATAATTTTTCTTGAAATGCTAGGTGGTTGATTAAATTTTACTACAGTTAAATCATCGTATATCTAAAACAAGCACAACTTTATTTGATGGGTTTGCATGTCTCGATAAAAAAAAATGGATTCTCTAATTCTTTTATGGAGAAGGTTGCTCATCTTCCTCATTTTTATCCGCATGACTTCTCAAATGTGGATCGTTCATTGATGTCTCAAGAACTCGGATCATTTTTTAGTAAATTGAGAAGAGATAAGTGACTAATGATGAGTGACTAATTATCTCGTAGCAAAGAATCTCGTGTATCTTGATTTGTATGTCCTATTTTTATGTCAAATTATCTTTAGAATTTTTTGTTTACAATTTTTTTTATACTATATCTTTTGTCTGAGATTAATTTGTATGTACTAATTAACTCGATGTAAAAAGTCCGTCCCCTTTCCGACAATCTCGGATTCGCCTTGGTTTAGTACCACTTGTATTTTAAGTTTCAACATACGAAAATAAAATTTGAAAGAAAACAAATCTTGTATAACTTGATGTTACAATTCATTGATGTAAATTTTATTTTGGGTCAAAAGAAAACGGACCTAGTATAATGTATGGTCATTTTCATACAAAATTTTGTTCACAATCAACATTGATTAAATCATTTAATTTTTGAGTATTTTCATATATATGCTTCAAAACGGTGAAAATAATATTTCATCTCACTCTTCTTCAAACACAATACTAATAGATTTATATTTTCTTGTGGTGACTAGTGTGAGCACGTGAACCATTTAGGTTTAGGGTGTATTTAGACCGATCATTAAAAACTTAAAACACATTATCTTATATTATTACGAAAGATTTAATACATAGCAGTATTTTAATGCAAGATAGTGTAAGATTTAAAAAGACGTTACATCCAACTCTTTTTTTGGTAGAAAGACGTTAAATTGAATGAAGCTGAAGAGAATAAGATTAGCCAATAACGTCTATTTTTATAGTACTCTACTTTCCAAACAAAAATTAGGACGGCCCAATCAAATTATTTCCTTTTAGCATAACGAATATCACTCTCCTAGGCTCCTAGATGGTAATAAGGACTCGGGTACATCAAAACGAAAGAAAATCTTTTCACGATTTGTATTGAATAAAGACTTGATTTTTTTTAATAAAACATTTATATCCAAAAAAACCTTTAATAATTTAAAAAGTATATATATTTGCTGAAGTATGGTCGCGACCCATTTCTGATTTCTTGAATAAAAAGTGGTTTATCTCAAACAAAAAAAAATGAATAAAAAGTGGTTTATCGCAATCGACGACCGTTAGGATCCGTTTCAGTTATACACCCCGTTCTCTTCAAACTGGAATCTTCGTGAGTTAGGTCACAACACGGAATCAAAGTACACGTGTGACAATATGGGTGGTCTGTCGCTTAGTGCAGGTCACCATCGAGTTGGTGGGAGAGGCAAGAGGGGCCCCGCCTCTCACAAACAGAGCCATGATTGGTTTGTTCAGGGGGTACGTGGCAACTAATCAATGGGTTTGAACAGTTCTTAGCCGTTGAATCGTTAATTAGTTATCCTTTCCCGCTTTTTTCAGCTTTCTTCACTCCTGAAAAGGAGCAGTTACATCCATCCCCCCCTCCCTTATTATTATTATTATGAATATGTCGACTAGACTGCAGAGGCTTCCAATTGTAACACTGTACTCTATTATTTGTATTCTTCACGTTTATTGATATCTTGCTAGCTTCGAAATTGTGCCATCTGTCTACGTACTCTTGTTCATTGGAAAGTTGACAAGAAATATCATAATAAAACCGTTACATTTATTAATACGTACACTATGCTAATATATACACGGACAGTAATCGGGCAATATTGGACAATCCCTAAATAGAGGTTTTGTTTGGCATTCGATTGTTTCAAGTAATCAAGGGCTAGTATCATATCAACCCATTCAACGATTAAGCTTCATATTTCCTTTCTCTATATCTAATTTTTTTGGGTCTTGATATCTAATTTTTTATTACATTTATAAGATTTACCTGTTTTTGGAAATTTACATAATTAAACCTCACTAGTCTATCCGGTATACATTTAATTAAAAGATTTGCATGCATGTATCTCAATTACACAAAACACGTGTTGCTACATTATTGGGCTCGTTGAATGTAACGTTGAGTGTAATGTTGATTGGTGACAATACGACTTTCAAAAGGTTTAGAAAGATTCGCTATCCCCCTAATTTTTGAAGAAATCAAATTGATATTTGGCCTCCTTTTAGGGATGTGATTTTTGGCAAAGGGATGAAAGGGAGATAGATGGTCCAACACACCACCTCCCCCCACTTTGAGAAAATGGTCAAAATTACTTTCAAAAAAAGGGATGGTCAAATTTTCTTCCTCTTTGGTTTTGCGTGTTTCTTTCAATACATATTATGTCTGCCTTGTTGGGCTTCTCTAATTGGGCCGTCTGGGCCCGATAGTTTATCTACGTGTTGATGGGGCCATATTTCTCACGGGGCCCACCATGGTGGACCTACATCATGTTTGTAAATTTAAAACAATGAATCGACAAAACATATCTGTATTTTTTTTGGCCAAAAAGCATGCATATCTATCTGTATCTATAATCTTAATAAGAAAAATTATCAAGTATGTCTCTTTTAGTGACATTAGATATAAAAACACAAATAACATTCCTTATCCAAATAACCATAAATTAATAAATTAATTAACTAATAACAAGATCAATCAAAGTGATCAAGTTAATTTACCTACGTACTTTGTATATGATTTGATTAATTAAATGGGGTCCAAATTCATCACTTTAATTAAAAGTATAATCATCTAACCGAAAAAAATTAGATGTGATCTAATCATGCACCAATGTTTGTTTTTACGATCAGTTTTCTTAATGTGATATTAACTGCATGTATCTATATTATTCCCCTTCAATGTACATTTGACCCTATTTTTTTTTTGGTCGAATGTTCATTTGACCATATTAACCCTATGCCTATTAAAATCAATTTATAATTAGTTAGGTTTTATGTATTAATAAATTTTAGATTCTTATTTTGTCAATTTATTGTAGAGTTGTAATTTAGTTCTAATGGTGGGGTTGAGATGCACCCTTAAAATATAAATTCATGGCTTAAATCTATTTATTTGTTGTAAATATTTAGTTATTTTTATAGTGTTCACCCATTTCTATTAGAGTAATATTAATTTAATAAGCGGCGGAGTAACTCTATCGTATTCGGACCCTAATTTTAAGGCAAAGTTATTGGATAAAGCTTATATCATTTATGTTTTAGAATACATTTGGTCTAGGCGTAGTTGATCGAATTAGATGCGTTTTAGACGAGACAAAAGAAATGTTCGGTTAAGTATAATTCTCTATCCTAGTGGCTATATTGATTTATGGGTACGTAACATGGGCTGATTGAACACAAAATAATGATTTGCAACTTGCCAAAAGGCATGCAGTTGGGAGTTATTTCAGGTAGCTCGGTGACTAATAAAATTGCTATCTACATATATTATTATACTACTCCCTCCGTTCTATTGTACTTGTCCGTGAAGGCCTAATACATATATTAAGGCATGGTATAATATTACCAAATTACCCTTATTAATTATACTTTTCTCATTTTTTAAGAGACTTTCCCCAAGTGTATTAATTACAAACAACGGTTCAAATGGAAAATCTTGTACAAATATAGTTTCAAGAACAAATAGAACTGAAAAATAATTTAAGACTTTATGGACAAATAAAATAAAACGGAGGGAGTATTTCTTTTTCCATTTCATTTTTGCAACTTGCAAACTGATTTGTTGGTCGTTCATTTGTAGATATCAAACTCCATGATGTTAATATGTTATCATCATCATGTTTAATTATGGTATTGGTGGGAATACCTCAACTTAAAGATCGATGCATGTTGATTGTTGACCGTTTGTATTGTAGTAATAAAGCGCAGAATACAGAAACAAAAAAATAAATAAAGTGCAAATATAAGTGTGAGATCCAAGATATGTGCTTAATTAATCAAGTTATTACTCGATCCACTATTTATAATTAGCAAATGCTACTAATTAAGGCACTTCATATACTTTGTCATGCAAAAAGGGCGTACACTTGCTATTTAATTATAGTTAATTATTTGATGGCCGGCTTTAATATGTAAGAAGTATTAATATTTTAGAAAATGTAGGCGGATTTTGGAAGGAGAGGGTTCCCTAGAGTCTAGATGATCAGAACAATTTTTAAATGAGTGTCTAGATAGATTAAACAGTTATGCAGACTGAAATCATTTAACACCTAAACAAGATTTAGATGAAATTTAGACAGAATTGTTAGAACAATGTATATAAGTTTTACTTTGCTTGATAATGATTATGAGCAGTGGTCGGTTAGGCATGTTCGGTTCAAGATTGGATACTGATCTTTTGTTTTTGAATAATTTGAGATCGATCAGTCGTTTGAAAATTAATGTTAGTAGTGGCTGGACAGGTACAATTTGGATAATTTAATAATTGACTAGATACTAATTCAACCTCGATCTTCGACAATAAAAAAATACCTTTGTACATTTTATTTCAGTTTTATGCATGTCTATAATTTTCTAATGGTTAACCACTAACCAGGGTCCAGGGAGACACAATTACTTAAAAGTATATTGAAAAAGTAAAACAAAACAAATTGTACTTAGTAAGTGTTAAACACATAACCTATTACATTAACTATAACTTACAAATAGTTGAAAATCATCTAAACTAAGTTGTATATATAATTTTATAAGTACTATAATATTAATTAATTATATACTCAGTAGAAAAAAGTGGATAATGAAAATTCTTAACACTGGGGAACAAAGGTGGCAATGACCCCCCCCCCCCCCCCCCCCCCCCCTCCACCCCTGCAATATCCCACATTATCGTTGAATTTATTTACTAGTTTATATTTTGTACTATGTACAGGATTGTTTATTTTTTTTCTAATCAAATAAAAATATTATATTTAACATAAAATCTCAAGTGCGACGCTAATTAGAGTTATCAAAATTTAATCCGATTTGAACCGATCGAAAGTTTAAGGGTTGAAATCTAACACGAAAATTAGTGGGTCAAAGAATTGAAAGACCCGAATCCGATTGACCCGAACTCAAATGGGTTGAAACCTGAAACTCGTTGGATTAACCCGACTTATTATATTTGTAGAGTATATAAAATGCATTTTACATATTATAATATGTTTTATCACTAAAATTTATAAAAATAACCGACGCGACCCTCATGATGACCTGCAATGATCCAACCCGGCTTGACCCGTAATCCGATTGACCCGAACCTTAAATGGCCGAATCCGAAGCTGACCTAGCTGACCGAATTGACATGTCTAACGCTCATCAATGACCAAATAAAATATATAATGAAAAATGAGTTTATACAGAAATAACCTTTTTATAAAATTGATTAAAATGTACTACATACCAATTTAAATTGTAAAATTTTGTGATTTGTTATAATTACTTACCAAAAGTTGGTGATTTGATTATGGCGAATGGGTGAAGATTTTTTAGATGTGTGATTTAAGTAACATATTTTATGAAAATTAAAGTTTTTATACTATCAAATTTTGTGATAAAATAGTTGATCTGTAAAGTTAAATATTTGAAAAAAGATATATTTTAAAGAAAGTGAAAATCATTATATAATAGGCAATTAATCGAAAAAAACCAATGATCTTAATAAAATTTTAAAATTTTAAAATATTTTATATCTAAAAATATGAAGATAATAATATTTAATATTAGATCTAATTTTATAAAAATATTTTTATATAAATACATAAATTTTACTTTAAAAGAAAAAATCAAAATAATATGAATATATATTAATTTTTAAAATATGGAATGGGGTTTGAATTAATGTAGTTATATAATTAAAATAATTAGGGTACGGTGTCTAATAAATATAATATAAATTTATTATTTATTTTTTTATACTTAATTTATTAAAATTATATCACTTGGTACAATTTTTTCAGAGATAATTTCTTATCTATTTTGTTTAATATTATATTAAGACAGATGACTAAAATGAGCTTTGCATTTAGTCAAAATTACCATTTTTTATGTAACATTATTTAATGAGAAATTCTAACGCGTGTCCACCATGGGCACATAATAAAAATATTAATTTTGATAAATCTGATTATTGTTTATTAATTAATTTTTTTGTAAAAATGTTGATTAATTCTAATTTAGGGAATAATTTTGAAATAATTTTAAAAATTAATATATTTATTGTATGTCTATAGGCACACATTAGCCGGAGCGTTATTTAATTTGGATCTTGTTACTAACTAGCTCCGCCAATTGAATTATTATTATCCTGAAAAAATGAATCCTAAAATGTAAAATATAATTAATAAATTGAAATGTAATCTACTTTAGAATTTGAGGATCTTTATCATTAAATCACAATTCTTCTGGAGCTCACTAGTATACTATTTCCATGTACAATTGTTCTAAAAAATAATTTTGTTTAAATAGGCAGCCTGTAGGTATATACTAAAATTTTCAAGATTTACAATTTCATTATGTCTGTATGATTGAGAACCAAACTTGAAGAGTAATCATGTGGTCTCATGTGCCAAAAAATCAGAAGAATCGTCATATGAACGCGTAATTTGTTAAACCTAATTAAATTATTATCTTCAGGCTTCTAGCTGAATGATTACACAATGACATGTGCTAATAGTAGAATGTTCCGCTTAGTTATTTAGTTTACGACTTAAAACCTTCCTAAATGAATACAATTAATTAATAATTTTTTAATAATTTTTTTTTCAATCTTAACTTGGGTCAGTAAATTTTTTTAACATTTTTCGATGAGATAATAAGATAATAATTTTTTAAATAAATCACTATTTTAATTGGCCGATCTTGAGTAATTAAGTAAACCCGAACTTGTATAAAACATGCAATGACCTTACTTACTATATTGACCTATAAATTACTCCGTATAATATTATGAATTTATACTCAATTCGAACCCGATTAAACTGACCCGATTTATAGATCTAAACATACAAATATATATATATATATATATATATATATATATATATATATATATATATATATATATAGGGGAGGGTTCAAGAGAAACGGGAGTTATAGAGAAACGGGGGAAAGAATATGAAACGTCGGATGAGGGAGAATCAAGGGTGAGATATGAAGGTCTATTATATTTAAAATAGAGAGAATTACTAGATTGAAGTTAAAAAAGGCAAGTCCGGATTTAAAGGAGGTTGAATTAAAAGAAAATCTAAAAAAATCAATTTTTTTTGCAGATCTGCGTGATTTAAATTTAATTGAATTTCTAAAATTAAATAGCCTTATTTTGTTACTAAAATTTAGGAAATAGTTGTCATATATTTAAAAATTAAAAAAGGTAAGAAATTATAAAATGTGATTGTATTTGCACTACACATAACTCGAATGTGTATACAAAATATTTGAATATTAAGTACAAAATATCGAACATTGACACATTATATCTGAACTTCGCAGTTTTGAACATTTGTACAAAATAACTCGAATATTAACTTCGCAGTTTTAAACATGTGTACAAAATAATTCGAATATGTACAAAATATATCCGAATATTAACTTCATAATTTTGAATATGTGTACAAAAGAAATCGAATATGTATACAATATATCTGAATATTAAGTATAAAATCTCGAACATGTACACATATATCTGAATATTAACTTCACATTTTTTAATATGTGTACAGAAGTAATCGAATATGTATACAGTAAATCCGAATATTAAATACAAAAACTTACACATGTACACAATATATCTGAATATTAACTTTACAATTTTGAACATGTGTACAAAAAAACTCAAATATGTATACAATATATCTAAATAGTAAGTACACAATCTCGAACATGTATACAAAATATCTGATTAACTTCACTGTTTTGAACATATATACACAAGAACTCGAATATATAATTACAAAAATCGAACCTATCAACCATATAAGTGAATCACCATCCTCCTCATTCTCCGGATCAAACAACCTGATAATAAACCTCAACAACATACTTATCTTTGACTTCCGGACAAATGGGTTGAATCTTCATGGATTTTAACTTTCACGGGCCAGTGAACACACTTTCAATAAGGGGGCCAAGCCACATGGGTTTTTGTTTTGACGCATAATTATTAAACAAATCTTAACACATTCTCCTCCTCCTCTCTCTTTCTGTGTCTCTCTCTCACGTTTCTCACAGTTACTTTCAGTCATCGGGCGCCCATCTTCTCTAGTTCGTCGCAATGCAAACCCAAGATCGTAGAAAGATCAATTCTCCTGGTTTAACTATATACACACAAAATCTCATAAAAACACAATCATAAATCATATGCAAGATATTTGACAAATTAAACCAAATTGAAGATTAGAAATTGAAAAGGTATAGCATTAACGTAATGGGGAATGTCATCGTCGAAGAGGATGCAAGAGAGTATTTCTCCATCTTTGCAATTTCTGAATGAAAAGAGAGCGATGGAAAAAGATAATAATAAATATGGACGGTTTTAATATTGGAAATTGAATATATGGAGAGAGAGGGGGTCGAGATTTAAGGGAGATATTTTAGGAAGTTGATTTGATCTGGTACATTCAATACATGATAGGTATTTTGCACCCTTAATTTTATTCAATCCGACACTCCTAATTATTTCCTCCGTTTCTCTCTAGTAATGGGTTTCTCTAGAGCCTTATTCTATATATATATATATATATATATATATATATATATATATATATATATATAGGGGAGGGATCCAGAGAAACGCAAATTATGGAGAAACGGAATTCGTAATAAGAGTCGTTGGATTTGCAAGAATGGATGGCTAGGATTAGGGTATATAATAATAGAAAAAAAAAGAAAAAATGCATGATATATTTACTAAAATAGGAAGTTCCTAGATTCTAGGCTAAATTTAAGGGGGCGTTTTTTGATAAAATTTGAATTTTCGAACAAATTTTGCGAAAAAATCAGAAAAAATCTTGCACACATTCAACGTTACTCATTGTAAATTCGATTGTACTGATTCAATATTCGAGTGCATTAATATATGAATTTATCATGTATATATTTGAATATGTGTTAAACATTTTTTGAATATTATTCAAACATTTTTCGTGTTTGTCATGGTTTGAATATCTAGTTCACTTTCTTGAATGTGTATTATGTTTTGTTTTATTGGAAATAAAACTACGTATCGAATATAAGTGTAGTGAACCTTGAATAAGTAATTGTAATATATTGAATATGATAAAAAAGGGTCACTACATAAATTGCTAAAAATTAGAATACAATATTTGATTCACAATTCATGTCTATGAATTCAACAAATAACATATAAGCATTCAGAGTAAAATGACGTCTCTTTAGTGTAAAGCGTCATCTTTGATCTTTATCATCCTTCTTTCATTCTCCTTAGGCTTCTTTATATTCTTCAACCATCTCGATATTTGTCGAACTTCAAGACTGCATATTCAACGTATAATGCATAAACATTCGAAATACAATAACTATAAATTCAAACTTGCATGTCTAAAAATCGCAACTTCAAATATCTTGTATTTTGTGAATTTCGACCTCATATTCGATTGTTAAGAACGCATATTCAGAATATCAAATTGCATATTCGACAAAATATATATACTCAATATGCATATTTAATCGTTTAGTATGCCTATTCTTTCATTCACAAATCAATATGTTCAGAATTGTATATTCAACAAAAAACACATAAACAATCAAAGTAAAATGCCTACGAATTCAAACAATATATGCATATACATAGATTCAAATATGTGGTAGTACGTGAATTTCAACCTCATATTCGATTGTTAAGAATGCATATTCAGATTATCAAACTGCATATTCAGAACTTCAAATTGCATATTCGATAAAATATACTCAATATGCAGATTTTAATCGTTTTTTTAGAGGAATTTTAATCGTTTAATATGCATATTATTTCATTCACAAATCAATCTATTTAGAATTGTATATTCAACAAAAAATACATAAACATTCAGAGTAAAATGCCTACGAATTCAAACAAAATATGCATATATTCATTCACCGAAGCATACGAGTTACTACGTTTTTCTAACAAGGTCTCTGAATTTCAATTCAGAGTTACTCACAAACACCATGGGCCTCATCTCATCCTTCTTGTAATCAATCCACACATTGATGGAGTGCCCGCTTTTCAATTCCACTTCATAAGACTCTAGATTCGCGGTTAACATTGAAGCGTGATTATTGTTCGGATTTATAACCTACAATAGACAAATTTTCAGTATGAAACACAACGTAAATGCAGATTAAATCATGTAAAAAACAAACAAATTATTGACAAAAAACGATAAAAATGTAATTACCTAGTTGTTAATCCGAATTCATGGTTAAAACTGAAATCGGGGGAAAGGAAGAAGGAGAGCCCATCGCCGGAAGATCCAGGGTTGAAATTGACGATGGAGAAGACGAAATTTGTGGAGAACGAGTCATCGAAGAAGAAGGTCGAGCAGGAGAAGAAGAGAGCATGGACGACGATGGAGAGAGTAGAGAATCGAGAGAGAAATCTGATTTGCAAAAATTAAGGATTTGGATGTGTTTTTATTTGGAAATAATTAATATGGAAGAGATAATTCTGATTTAGTATAAAAGATATGGAGAGAGAAAGTATTAAAATCTAATAATTTAATTAATTTAGATAAATCTGAACCATCAATTTTTTTTAATCCAATGGCTCTTATTATGACACTAGTTTCTCTGTAAGGAGGTGTTTCTCAAGATCCTTATTATATATATATATATATAGAGAGAGAGTTTGGTTCAAATGAAACAAACTCTTATCCTAAAACGAACTCTTATCCTAAAACGAATGCACTTTTCATAGTTAGTAATGCACTTTTCATATAAAAGTGCATTGAAAAATACAAAAAGTGCATTACGAAAAAGTGCACTAAAAAAATTTGAAAAGTGCACTAAAAAGTAAGAAAAGTACAAATGCGAAAAAGTGCACTCCAAACTATGAAAAGTGCACTACTAACTACAAAAATTGCATTCGTTTTAGGATAAGAGTTCGTTTTAGGATAAGAGTTTGTTTCATTTGAACCAAACTCTATATATATGACTGATTTTTATGAACATAAAAACCTTTTTGGTTGTATCATGTATACTCACGTATTAAAGAGCCGACTAATATAAATTTTTCTATCCGTTTCATAATAGATGATCATAGATACATGGTACTTTTTTTCGTTTCACAATAAATGTCTATATAATAATTTTGTCTATTTCTTACCATTTATGTTCCTAATTACTAATATTATGTATAGGGGAATATGAAAATCCATTTTGATTTTACATGTTTTTACAAGTGTGAATCTAACATTTAATAGGGAGAATTTTTTCCCCTAAATTTATCTATGGTCATCCATTAAAGCGGAAAAAGTAGTACTCCGTAACTAATATGGTGTAGGGGTGTCAATGGGTTGGGTTATGGGTGGGTGGAGCACTTCCACCCCCGACCCGCAAGTTAAAACGCCCCACCCGATCCACCCGTCACCCGTGAAATGTTCTACCCGTCACTCAAACTACCCGTCACTCGTTGGTTATATGGGTGACTCGTTCACCTGTATAATCGTTGTATAAACACTGTATTTTATCTCTGTAAATAAATTATCATACATAAACTAAAACAAATATCCATAATCCATACATAAACAAAAACAAATTCTATAAGCAATAAATATCAAAATGGAGTCAAAGATTAGTTACAAATGAATTTATTTATCAAAGGTCGGAAATGAGTTATATGGGTGACGTCAAAGACCCATATATATTAGAAATTATGGGCCGAAACGGGTTATATGGTAGTTTGGGTGAAACGGGTGATGGGTCGGTTGATGGGTCGGGTTATTGGGTGATAAAATCTCAACCTTACCCGACTCATAACCCGTTTCACCCGTCACCCGAACCGCCCGTCACCTACTTTGATTGAGTTTTCACCCGTTTATTTCGGGTGGGTTAAACGGGTGAGTCGGTTACCCATGGATAATTAACAGCCCTACTCATAGCTCGCATATAGGAGTAGTTTAGATGCATGTTTTATATATATTTTGGTTAGGTTTTGGTTAGTTTTTAGGTAGTTTTTAGGTTTTTGTGTTGTTGGATATTATGCGCTGGTTTGCTCGGTTTTACAGGTTTTTAGGTTCAGGAGCAACAACGGGGCGAGTGCAGATGGAACATGGTGGTGATGGACGAGATGGACGAGGCTAAGGAAGCTAGGATGCACTAGGATGAAGAGCCAAGGCAAGGAAGATCGAGCCATGAAGAAGAGCAAAGGCGCGGGATCGAAGCCGCGTAGCAACGCCGCGCAATGCCATCTGAGAAGCAATTGCGCGGGGAGGAGATTGCGCGGCCGCGTAATGCATGCCGATGCCGCGCAATCTAGGGTTTCTCACGGACGCATGTTTGGACCAAGTGTTGGTTTTGGGCTTTGACATGTTGGTTTATGGGCTTGTATTTTGGCCGAGATGGGTGTTTAATATATCTTATGAGGGTTATTTTTAGAGACATATAAATACTTTATGTTAGTTTATTTTGAAAAAACTTTTGATCAACTTTGGAGGCTAGGGTTTCTTTGGAGAGAGTTTTCTCAAAGGAGCAATCTTTGAACCTCTTGTAAGTTTGATTTTAATTCAATTATGCATTGCTAAATTCATTGTGTTTGACTAGTTATTGAATTCATATATTGCATAATATTGTGAGGTTTGATTGATTCTCATCAACTTGAATAGGTTTTATTCCCTGTGCTTAATTGAATCAGAATTATTCTAGGATTTTGTTAGATTGATCACCTAATAGAATTTCTAAGTTAATTTACAACTAATCTGATTAATGCCCGTTCGGGGTTGATTAGATAAAGTAGCATCTATAATTGTTTGGACCCGTTCGGGCTATTCAATTGTAGAAGGGAAAAATCCACAAATAACTTAGATGTCTGTTTGATCTAAGTGTTTGTTTCTATTGATAACTTGATTCGTAAAGCTGTCGTTTAATTGAATCTAGGCATTGTTCTAGGTTGTTAGATGATTAGGGTTGTTTAGACTGTTAGTTCTTTCAACTATTTATGAAGTTTGGGTCATAATCCTTAGTAGGAGTATAATTCACAGTAGATTATCCTAGGGAATTGAGAATCAAGAGAATCAATGATCAATAAGCATATCTATGATGGATTTAACTAGTTGAACATATTTCTCTCATATATATTTACAATCAACTTTTGCATTCATAGTTAGTTTTATTATTGCATATTAAGTTAGATTAATAATTCCAAAACTCCCCCATATTAGTTACTTGACACTTAAGTAATAACATTCATACACGAGTTTCTGTGGGATCGACCCTTGCTTACCATTCTACTCAGATTGGTTAAGTTAGGATTCTTTGATAGGTAAACGACTGAAAAATACCTCATCACCTACGGGGTTAAATAATCCTAAAATCTTTAGATGATAACTTCGAGATTGAGATCAACTTCATGCTATATGTTTTACTCCGTAGTGTTTATATACCAAATTGCTAATTCAGTAATTAATTTAAATGATTTCCGGAATTTGTGTGTTTGTGGGGGTTGGCGCCATGCATGAAGCATGATGCATCATTGATTTATTGGTTTTCTTGTATACACCATTTTTTTTTTCTTCTTCCAGCAAAATTTGGTTAGATTTATTTATCATGCATCTTTTGAACTAGCACGATTTATACTGGATGGTGATAACATGTTCTGAGCTATTTTATACTACATTATATTGCTAAGAAATAGATGTTCCATTGGGTTTGATAATGATTTTTTTTTTTATAGATTTTATGGTTTGCTGTTTTAAAAAAAATCAGGTTTAAAAAAAAAAGGAGAAAAAACATCTATCTATCTATAATTATATATTAAAGTTGTGCCTTTTCGAGTTACCAGAACGATTCTGGCCCCACCTTATAATTACAAAATTAATTTTTATTCCTAATATTTTAACTTTTTCTATTAAATTCTTCTTTAACTATTTAAATCTATCTTTAACATCAAACAAATATCTATTTAGTATAACGATATCTTTTGAAAACTTCCTTATACAAGTATTTAAGATTAAAGATAAAATATTTTAGAATAAATATAAATCTTTTAGCATATTCTTTTGACGAATTTATTTATATATATATATATATAGTGATTTTCTTATATATAAAATTAATGATAAATATTTATAATTTTAAAATTTATAAAAAAATTTATAAAAAAATATTTAATATATGTATTAAAATATTTGATAAGCCCTAAATTTACGTAAATAAAAAGTAATAAAATGTGAAGAATATAATATTTGATAAAAAAATTATACATTCTGCAAGCAATAAATTACTTATATTAAAATTTATATTATATTTTTATTTATTAATATCCTAGTTATAATGTCTATAAAATATCGAATCGTAGTCGTACATGGTACGACGGGTAAAACTAGTTAGAAATAAAACTAAGCTCTAAGGAACATAGGGAAAAAAAGGAATATGTTAAGGATCTTATTGTGGGAAAAACATTAGGCCAACATCATCCAACTTTGAGATAGAAGCTAGGAAATAAATCAATCTTGGACAATTGGGATAGATGTGTGACATTTATAAGATCTTGTACACTGCATTAATATTTTATTTTGGGGAAAATGAAGGATAAAAGATCAGATTTATAATTATCTATATAAATAATAGGTTTTTAGGCTAAATAGTTATGAAAATACACAAGAGAGAAAAGGTGCATCAAAGAATTTCATCTGAAGACTTTAAAGTAAGAGTTCAATTTTTTTTTGACATTTTTTTTTGACAATGAGCTACTAAGCTCATTACAAGGCAAACATTAGGTCACCTCAATATTATAAGGCCAATCTAAATCATCACTGCGGATGATCTTGAAAAAAATTAAACACTAAAGGTTGAAGACGAAACAATAGTTTTAACCTTGCTAAAAAGATCTCATCATAACACAAATCAAGGCAAGAGGAGGAATTTGCAAGACGAATATGCAGAACCTACAGAATTTGTAAGAGTTCAATACTTGAAGGAGAAATTTTGGAGAAGAAAAGCTTGAAGAAGCAAAGTTGGAGAAGATAACTTGTTATTTTAAGAGATGTGTGCAATTATAAGTTTGGAGACAAAGGAGCACTAGGACCTTGAAGAAGTGGGTCTACTTTGACGATTATTCTGGTTGAGTCTACTTGTTGATTAGAAATATGTTTGAGGCTAGTGAATTAAGGTACATAATAGAAACTATGTGATCCTAGGTACGTAAAGTCCTTGCTTGCCTTTATACGTTCTTAATTCCATTAATGAAATAAGTAGATTTGATTGAAAGAATTGTGTTAATTAAAGTTTGCTACTTATGTAGACATATATACATATGCATTTTGTACGTAAAACCTAGTTGGCTATAGTATAAATACCAGGTTCATTGTACAAAGTTGGTAAGAGTGAGATTAATAAAAACACTTCCAAACAAATTTTCCCGCTCTTCTATTTTCTCTTTTTTTTCTTCTCTTCTCGCTGGATTTTGTTGAATCTTCATTGTTCAATCTCGATTCAATGAAAACAACATGGTATCAAAGCATCGGGTTTGAGATCTAAGTAGCTTTAGCTCTTTGATCGATCCAATTGAATCGAATTTCATCAAAATCGCTTCAATTGATGGTTTGACCTAGCTGGAGAAGATGACTGTACTAGAAGTTTCGGATCAAAATGATCCTTACATGCTCACTTCAAATGATAATTCAGGATTGATTCTAGTTACTCAGATCTTTGACGGACCAGGCTTCGGAGAATGGAGAATCTCTATGAGAATCGCTTTATCGGCGAAAAACAAAACTTGTTTTGTCGATGGAATCTTATCTATACCAACCATTGGAGATGCTAAGAGCAATCGATGGATTCAGTGCAATGACATGGTGAAGTTGTGGATTATGAACGGGCTCAATCCGGATATCAAACGAAGTGTTCTATATATACATCGATTCTGCTCAGAAGATTTGGGAAGAGTTGGAAGCTCGCTTTGGTCAATTGAGCGGAGCACAACTTTATTCGATACGGAAGGAACTCCGTCGATTATCGCAGGAGTTAGTTCTATCTCAGTGTATTTCATGAAGCTGAGGAGGATCGATGATTGATTGACTTTCTAATGGGACTGAATGATCGCTTTACTACAGCTAGAAGAGGAATGTTGATGATGAAACTGTTACCTGATATTAATCAAGCCTACGCAATTCTTCTTCAAGAAGAAAAACAACAAGAGATGCAGAGCTCAACACAAATGTTTGAAGAGTCTGCATCCATGAATATCAATACTCGTTCTACTCAAACAAGTGTAGGATCCAGCAAAGATGGAGCAGAGAAAAAGTCTTTGTACTGTAGTAATTGCAAGAAAACGAACCACAATGTGGATCGATGCTACTTCATCATAGGATTTCCTCCGAATTATAAGAAGAAGAAGAAGAAGTCAGGCTTAGATAGAAACTTTGTTGGACATGCTCAAAATTCCACTTCAAATACTAAATTGACTACAAATCAAATGGCTAAACTATTGTATCTATTGGAAGCTCGAGTTTCAAAGGACAAAGAGAATGTGCAAGACGATTTTGTTGTCTTCGCAGGTACAACTTTCACAACTAAAATAATTAACAAAAGCACTTGGATAATTGACAACGGAGCAAACTGCCATACGTATTGTGATGAGCATATGTTTGACACTCAACATCAATTATCCAAGCCTTTTGTTATTTCCTTACCAAATCAAGCTACTTCTATTGTTCACACAGCTGGAACTGTTAAAGTGTTGGACAATTTGATCATGAAAGTGGTCTTATTAGTGCCTCAGTTCAAATGCAACTTGATTTCGGTTGGTAAACTGGTGAAAGACCTGAATTGTAATATGGTTTTTACTCCTTCAAAGTGTTTGTTGCAGGCTCCTTCCAAGGAGATGCTTGTGGGGGTTGGTGAAGCCATTAAGGACCTATATGTTCTAGTTCCTTCAGCTCAACGGGAACACAAAAATGTTGAGCAGAATAAAGAGGTGGTTAATCATTTTTCCAGCCATGTAGAGCTTTCTGTGTGGCATTCACGGTTAGGACACCTTCCTTCTTATAAATTGCAGACTTTACCTTTTGCATAGTCTTTTAAATTCAATAAAGACAGTTCACCTTTGTTTGTGTGTGTTGAATCAAGGCAAACCAAACTTCCATTTCCTTCAATTGCTATTAGCTCTATTTTTCCCTTTTAGATGATACACATTGATCTATGAGGACCATATCATACTACTACTTACAATGGTTTTTGATACTTTATCACCATTGTTGATGATTTTACAAGGTTCACTTAGTGTCACTTGTTATCTGTTAAAAACAATGCTTTTCTAGTGTTGAGAAGCTTCCTGGCTATGATCAAGAGACAGTTTGGGCAGTCAGTTAAGGTGATTCGTCAAATGATGCCTTGGAGCTTGGTTCTAGTAGAGAGACAAGATTTTATGCAGACTCAGGGTATTGTTCACCAGACTTCTTGTTTAGCAACTGCACAACAAAATAGGGTCGTGGAGAGAAAGCATAGACACATCTTAGAGACTGCTAGGTCTCTAATGTTTGAGTCTAAACTTCCCTTGAAATTCTGGGGCAAAAGCATACTCACTGTTGTTCATATTCTCAATAGATACCTACCAAAGTTCTCAACCATAAAACACCATATCAGCTAGTATACCACAAAGAACCCAATTGCACCCATCTTAGATCATTTGGTTGCCTTTGCTTTGTTTCTACCTTAAAACAAGGCAGGGACAAGTTTCAAGCTAGATCAACTCAATGCTTTTTTTTAGGCTATCCTTTTTGTAAAAAAAGCATATAAGGTCTATAGCCTTGATACAAAACTTCTTCTTATCTCTCGAGATATTCTCTTTCATGATCAAGTCTTTCCTTTCACTAATCCTTCCTTTTCCATTGAACCTCAACCTCTTTTTCCTTCTGAAGAACCAGTTTTTGATGACAACCCTTCTTGCTCATCTATTCCCCCTGCTTCCACAACTATTGCTTTAAGAAGATCCAACCGGATTTCTCACCCCCTGCATACATGTCTGATTATGTGTATGTGGTAATGTTGTGAAAGAAGAGGCTTTTTGTGCTCACACTTTAACCTCTACTATTGCATTCCCTCCGTATACTGTAGATTCTGATTTTCTCCTAGAATTTGAGACAATTTCCTATGAACAAGCTAGTAGATATGCAATTTGGCAGGATGCTATGAAGGCTGAATTTGATGATCTTCATTTAAATCACACATGGGACATTGTGGATTTGCCTAGAGGAAATAAACCGATCACTTGCAAATGGGTGTATAAGGTTAAAAGAAAGGGTGATGGAAGTATTGAGAGACACAAGGCAAGATTGGTTGTGAGAGGGTTCACTCAAAAGGAAGGGGTGGATTATAATGAGACTTTTTTCTCTTGTGATTAATTTGACTACTGTGAGAGCTCTTATTTATGTGGCTTTGAAAAAGAATTGATGTCTCTCTCAACTAGATGTTAACAACACTTTTCTTCATGGGGATCTTGATGAAGAGGTGTATATGAAGATTCTTTTAGGTCTTTTTGTTGACAATGACAAGGTTGTTTATAGACTAAAAAAATCTTTGTATGGGTTGAAACAGGCCTCTCGACAATGGTATGCCAAATTATCATCTTCACTTCGATCCAAAGGTTACACTCAGTCACTTAATGACTACTCATTATTTTCTAAGCATTCAACTACTGGAGTGGTTTTTGTTGCTGTCTATATTAGACCTGGGTCAGGTTACGGAACCGGCCTTGGCCCGGTTCCCCGGTTCCGGTCCGATTTTGGTTCTGGGCGGTTCCGAGGCCGGTTCCTTCCGGTTCCGGTTCGGAACCGAAAATAATAATAAAAAATTTTAGAAAATTAATTTTTGACCTCTGGAAGAAAACCGCGGTCGCGGTGACCCAAACCGCGACCGCGGTTTGGTTATTTTTTATTTTTTATGGGGTGGAACCGCCGGTTCCCCGGTTCCGGAACCGCCGGTTCCCCGATTCCGGGGGTGGACGAACCGGAACCGAAACCGTCCTGGGAACCGGACCCGGCGGTTCCGGAACTAGGACCGCCGGTTCCGGTTTCGGCCGGTTTCCCGCCGGTTCCAGGACCGCCGGTTCGCCGATTCACCCGGAACCGGACCCAGGTCTAGTCTATATGGATGATATTCTCCTCTCAAGGGATGATCTTGATGAGATTATGCAACTTAAGACATTCCTAAATGACCAGTTTCACATTAAAAAAATTAGGCAGATTACATTACTTTCTAGGGATTGAGTTTATTGATACTCCTCAAGGGATGATGATTAATCAGAGAAAGTTTATTGTTGAAATTCTGATTGAATTTGGTCCTATTGATGATTGTGTAGCAAATCCATTTGATCATAGACTCAAGTTTTTGCCTACAGATGGTGATTTATTGCTTGATCCTTTGCATTATCGCAAGTTGATTGAAAAGTTGAACTTCCTGGTTAATACACGCCCTAATCTTGCCTTTTATGTTCAATTTCTAAGCCAATTCAATCATCCACCTCGACAACCACATTTGACTGCTGCGTACAGGGTTTTGGATTACTTAAAAGGCACTCATTTAAAGGCTTTGTTTCTTAATCATCAACTAGAATTTAAACTCCAAGCTTATTGTGATGCCGATTGGGCTACTTGCCCCCATTCTCGCAGGTCTGTTAGTGGTTTTCTGGTTCTGTTTGGAGAGAATTTGATTTCCTGGAAGTCAAAAAAGCAACAAACCATTGTCTTCTCCTCAGCTAAGGCAGAATACAAATCTCTAAGTAGAGTTTATGTTGAATTGTCCTGGTTAAGCAGGTTATTGGTGGAGTTAACTGTTGAAGGCATTATTCCTACTCAAGTTACATGTGATAGTCTGCCATCTATATTGCGAAGAACCCTGTATTTCATGAACGCAGGAAACACATGTAACTCGACTATCACTTTGTACGGGAGAAATTGCTTGGGGGATTAGTTGATTTGTCACATTGTTCCTCTTACAATCAAATGAAAGATTTCCTTACCAATCCTTTACCTGGTATTAGAATCAAGTCTATGTTTTCCAAGATGGGGATTTTGGATCCTCCATTTTGAGAGGGGGTGTAGACATATATACATATACAATTTGTAAAGCCTAGTTGGCGATAGTATAAATAACAGGTTAATTGTATAAAGTTGGTAAGAATGATATTAATAAAAACACTTTCAAATAAGTTTTCCCGCTCTTCTCTCTTCTCTTTCTTTCTTCTCTTCTTGCTACATTCTGTTGAATCTTCTCTGTTCAATCTCGATTATATGAAAACAACAACTTATGTATATTTAATTTCCACTTATGGGTAATTGTTCCTTATGTTTAGGAAACAATTTCATATTTCTTACTCACACACGCAAATCCAACATTCATATCAAGTAAATTTGAGTTCCAAAATTGTATAATCTTTATATACATAGACATGATTAAATTCTGGTGGAAGGTGATTAAATGAGGTAGTACAATGTCAAAATTTAACCATTTTAGATGTAAGGTCAGGATTCACTGTATAATATGACATGAGTGTTAGAAGTGGATTAGGAAGCCTCGATTCTATTTTTCTGTTGTTGTGTAGGTTCGAATACTGAAGGTTAAGATGAAATTATAAGGACTAAAATCTACTCTTGCAAAACTACTATATATTGGGATAGCCGGTTAGGATCTAATAAGACCACTCTTATAATGATACTGAGTGGAATAATATAGAGCGTAGGACTTAAATAAAATAAACGGACTAGATTTAATCTTGAAATTACAATAAAGAGAAGATTTACAAAATTTCATAATTGTAGAGAACCGAAAAATCACTTACCTATATACATAACTATAATACGTTTTATACATGATTATAATATGTATATACATAATTATAATACATCATATAGGTGTTGTTTTATAGATTGTATTCATGAATTCTGAAGGTATTCATGAGCACCTTCGAAATTCATGAATACAATCAATAAAAAAAACATGCGTATAACATATTATAGTAATGTATATAAGACATTATAATCATGTATATAGGTAACTGATTCCACATGAATATGGGTAAGTATTTGTATCTTCGGAATTCATGAATACAATCAATAAAACACCATGTATATAAGGTATTATAATGTTGTATATAATATATTATAATTAGGTATATATATCGTATTATAATCATGTATATAACTAATATAAGTAACTAATTTTTCGTTCCCTATAATTACGAGATTGTGTAAATTTTCTCTCTTGTAATTTCAAGATTAAATCTGGTCCATTTATTATATTTAGCTCTAACGCCCCACAATCAATCATTTTGTAACTCTAGAAACTAGTGTATCATTAGAACCTAATACTATAGAAAAAATACACAATCTTGTAATTATCGTATCCGACTCAAGGACACTGATCGTTCGAAGCCCTAGTGATCCAGATTCGCCGTTGCGATCTAGCCGGAGAAGCCATCAGGGATCACGTCGCGATCGTGATCCGAAGTCGTGATCACACGAACTCTCCCAACCGTGATCACTAGCCGTTCGACTATAATCCACGCCCAATCAATCAATTCCCTTGCAACTTCGACCTGATTGTTGATCATTAGCCCATCCGAAGAGACCATTTGATCCAAAACCCTTGTGGCTCGTCGCGATCGCTCGAGCTAGCATGCGATTCCAATAGAATCGAACAATTGGAGCCCTCAAGACCTAGTCGTGATCGCCCAACTCGTCACCATGTTGTCGTCTCCTTTGGACTCAAGCGCCCACTATCGAGAATAATAATCTCCGGACTCGACCCTAAAGGCCATCGTCGAGCAAGAGCCCACACCTAACACGTCCACCAAACTCGCACTCAAGATGAGTGAAGAACATCCTCGATCAATAAGCCCATTTGGAATCCCGATTTATGAAGAGAAGTTAGAGAAAGAACTACGAGCACAGAGTTCAGACTTGCATAGGAACGAAGAGCTAGACCAAGCACCGGAATTGACAAAATTGCAAGAGGAGGTTCGACGTTTAAAAGAATTATTTGAGGACGTACAAAAGCCTACTCAAGTATCAAAGCAAGACAATGCTAGACAAGAGACGCAAACTGTGGTAACAAGATCCGAGCCCGGAAAGAAACATGAAAGAGCAGTAAGAGAGCTCGTGGAATCTCGCATGGACCACATAGCCCGGTAGAAACCAGGGTTAATGTTTGCCCTACCAACAGGATGAATCAAAACAACGATACCTCGGGCTCAAGCGCTACTCAAGAAAAGTGATGGGTGCATGATAATTGACAAGAGAATCTTAAAATCTCCAACTTGCCAAACACAACGATACCTCGGACTGCAGCCATGGAATCAGACTTGTGTGTCAAGGATTTATTTCCGCTAAAGAGAAAAGAGGAGCACGATCAAAAGATGGAAAGAACTTTTAAGACTTTAATGCATGATCATAAGAGGGCCAAGGCAGATTGCTATCATTTCAAATCCCGATTGTTAAAAGCGCTAGAAAAGATCGGGGAGGGGAATGCGGAAATTGAAAAGGTACAAGGAGAATGCACGATTGAAAAAGCTAAGTGAAAGGACCAAGAAGGCGTGTTGGTGAAGTCCAAGGAAGAGGTCGTACGTTAAATCTTGAGGTAAAAAGGACATGAGGGGAGTGCAACGTGGAAAGAGCAGGGAGGCATGAACAAGAAAGAGAGTTGATGGAGGATCAGGAAAACGTTGGCCGCCTTAAGGCGGCCATTGAAGAACTACAGAGAACGCCACCTTAACCAACGTGACTAGCTTAAATAAGAGTCGGCAAAATAAGGACGTTGACCGTAGCGGGGCCAGGCACGATTCCAAGCACGAGATAAATAACGAGTGAGCTTTGAACGAAAAGAGATCCCGTTCGTGGAAAGACGAGGCGACACACAACAATCAGATCGGCCACACAATTGCCATCTATGGGACGCACATCAAAATTATGGAGAGTAGGCAGATCGAGATGAGAAGAAAGGTCGGCCTACTAGAGGAGAACCCCGATGGAAGAAAGAAAGTGACAACCGAAGTGTCGAGACGTCTCGGTCTCTGGAAAGAAACATCAAGAGGCATTAATCAAGCTGGATTGAGGATAGGCGATAACGAAAATAGCTACATAGTGGGGCCATACTTTCTAATTTTTCTAGGTTACTTGCATAGCTTATAGTCTACAGAATACTTTTGAATTTGTTTTCGCTTGCTTTTTAGACAATTGGAATAAAATATGTTTGGAGGATTTTGTTTGCAGGTATAGTTAGGATATACACGAATGAAACGCTTTGAATCATTTACGAATAAATGACGAGCAATCTCCTTGGATGTAAACGAAATATTGCACTGGACCATTTATGAATGAATGGCACCAATGGATGTAGAATAAATGAAGGATCGGTCCCGAATGAACATACACGAACGAAACACTTTGAATCATTTACGAATGAATGAATGAAGTGGTCCCGCAAATTTTACCAAAATCCGTTGACATAACAATTCCGAATGCAAATGCGATTACGAATGCGATTATGAATGCAAAAACCATTCCGAAAGTGAAAACGAGTTAAGAACTCTGCAAAGCAAAATCTGAAATTTACGAGTACACTCGAAAACGATAATTGAGTACCACTCGCATAAAATAATCGAATGTCGGTATTTACGCGCACAACTACGGGATTTTATAAATATCCTCTCTCCTATAAGTTCAAGATGAAATCTAATCTACTTATATATATATAAATCTAATTATGTTTATTATTCTGCTTTGTATCACTGTAAAAGTGATCTTACATAGAATAGATTGATGTTGACAAGCTAGACTACCCTTGCCCAATAAAACACCGGTTCGGCTAATGTGTACCCATGGGCACACAATAAAAGTGCTAATTTGATAAATTATTTCAAAACTATTCCCTAAATTGGAATTAATGAACCCTTTTAAGAAAATTCAAAATTAATAAACAATATCCAAATTTAACAAGATTAGAATTCTTAATGTGTACCCATGGACACACATTAGAAAAACCCATAAAACAAAAAGGTACAAGTTAATAAAGAGATTATGTGAAACATGCATGTATAATT
The DNA here is from genome assembly GCA_964016875.1 of Fallopia convolvulus. NCBI lineage: Eukaryota > Viridiplantae > Streptophyta > Magnoliopsida > Caryophyllales > Polygonaceae > Fallopia > Fallopia convolvulus. The sequence goes on along the minus strand of OZ024737.1, from coordinate 22,425,502 downwards.
GTATATAGATCCAAATTTAGTTTGGGTTATCAATATTATATGTATTTATTAATCAAATATCATCTGAATTTGGTAGTTTTTTGTTATGCGCAGGCAGGTATGATATAATCTTTCCTTTTGGCATCACACTTTGAATCCACACACAAGATCGAATATATATGCACAATCTAATTATATTTGAATTTGAATATTGTTAGTGCAAGGGACACGTACTACTTTATGTTCTACACTTCTACCTTAATAGAGTCTTGCTAATGTTTGTTTTCCTTCCGAATTTATTAGCAAGTAGTCGATCTTAGTTCCCTTGTAAGGTATAAGGTATTATAGAATTATTATATTATTTATTTATATTTGTCAAATTTTAATTAATTAGTACATGTCAGGATATTTATAAAAAATTATACGTATTTTATTTACAAAAAAATATCATTTTTAAAAATAGTTATTAAAAATTGATATCAAGGGATATTTTAAAAAAATATATGTAAGCTTATCTAAAAAATTATCCTTTTCAAAAATAAAACTTATATATTGATTAATTATTTTATTTAATATATATATAATTAATCAAAAATAATCAAATTAATTTAAATCAATCAAATTGATTTAAAAAATATAAATGATGTGGTTCACTGTGAGGCTGTTTTATATATTATTTTAATATCTGTTTTAGTATGTAGTAATGATAAACTTGAGATTTTAATTAATAAAATTCCACTTAGAACAGGGCACCTTCACCCTATCCATGCTTAATTAATTAGGTGGAATTTTCTAAATACATAATAACTAGTTGAACATGTTGTGTCATGCACGACTATGACTCGAATTTTAAACTTATTTTTAAAAAAAATTATAAGTAATTGATGAAGAAAAATATAACGGAAAACTTAATTTAAGTAATTTACTACTGCATATCCCACAGATTCAAAGTGAAAGAGTCGGATAATTAAAGGGCTTGAACTTAAAATTAAGTTGCATAGGTATTCTCTCGAGGTTATGGAGGAATCAAAGTCCACGTAGTTCCCTTATCTTTTGATATGAAATCCCACTTGCTTACCATCTACGACGATATATCCATCAAAACCAGCGGAAGCACTTTGGGATTAGGAGTCGTCCTCTAGGCCGTCCGAGTCGGAATTTTCAGATGCCTCTGACTTTTGTTGACAAATTTCCTCCCTCTTCCAATCACACATGCGCACTTGTGCTTCTAAGACCTTGGGTTTTAAGTTCGATCGCTTCGTTAAATATATGCTCCACCAATATGGTTGAGGCGAAAATAACAAGCACTTGAGCCATGATATTTACCAAGGTTGGGAAAGTTAACTTGTGGGTCTCCACCAAGCTAAAATATCAAATTCTTCTTCAACAAACTCAAAGTGGGTTGTCAGATATGTCTCAAACTCCGCATTTGAACTCGAATGTCTTAGTCTCTTGGTAAGGCTTTGTAAAATACTACCCCCACTTTTTACCAAGGCGACTCAAGCTCAAAGAGAATAAAGATTGTGGAGGTAATAAAAAAGAACAAGTAGTACTTGATGAATATTCACTAATCGATTCTTCAATTATACTTCTAACTTTACTAATCATAGTCCAAATTCTAACATTATCATCATTAAAATCCAAATCCAATGCATCATAATATTCATTCAAAAACATTTCTAAACCATTCATCATAAACCTAGGATCAAACACACATGTAACAAGATAAATATCGGGAATAACTTTATAATAGTTGTACCATTTAATTTTCACAACATCAATAGCACCACAAAGTTCTGTGATTTACGCCCCTCACAAAAAGCACCCGCCACATTCAAGGATTCAAAACAAAATAAATGGGCACAAGGTTTATAATCATGACTAAAAATTAATGTTGTATCATGAAAAAAATTAAAAACTTCTAAGATTTTATAACAATAATCCCAAGATTGAGAAATAATGGGAGAGTCCGAAAAATATTGAGTGGCAAAAGAAGTTAAAACATCTTTGTAAGGCATGCGTGTATAAAGTAGTTTAAAAGTGGAGTTCCAATGATGGAAAACATCTTTTGGAAAAGTTCGGTGTGTAACCCCTTTTTGACCAAAAAATACTTCCAATTTTGGGCAGTTCGGGTGCTAGCCCACATATGACTAACAACATATCTAATAGGTTGAACTAAAGGCGACATAATACTTAAACCAACTTTGAAACATAAGTTTAAAATATGACATTCACATCTTATATGAAAATACTTCGCTCCAAAGATGGGTTGACAATGAGGAATCAAATCTCATATTAAAGTGGTGTTGTTACATGCATTGTCGAACGAGATAGAAAAAACTTGATGAAGTAATCTATACTCTTCCAAAATAGTACGAATAATGTTACTAGTCATTAAAGCGGCATAAGAAATGTCAAATATTCTATAAGGCAAAACATATTTTTGCACAACAAAATGATCATAATAAAATGACATGTTAAGCCTATGTATGCATGATTTTGCCAATGAGCACTCCAAATATCTCTACAAATTGAAACTTTAATATCATTTTCGCCAAAAAAATTTCACCAGTGTCATTTTACGGTTTTTATAAGCTTTCGTCACATTATTTCTCTGCCTAGTGGTTGATTTGTAAGCGGGTTGTACATGATTTGTCATCCAATTTTTAAATCCTAACTTTTCGACAAAGCTAAACCATAAGTGATCAACACAAATAGACTCGGAAAAATCATACATACTATCATTATGGTTATAACTAAATAAATGAGGGTTATATGGGTTAAGGGAAGAAGAGGTTGCATACCCATGGAGTTAGGATTGTCCTTGTATCATACCTAACTTGTCGGAGTGTGCTTTCTTCATGTGGTTAGACAACATTCCATAACCCGATCTCGACAACCATGTGTATTTCTTAGTACAATAGTTACAATGAACCGTGTATTTATTGTTAGGTGCATATATCAAAGACTCCCTTTTAAAAATGTTTTGTAAAAATATCGGATCTAATGCTTGGACCCTCGTCGTGTCCATCCACTCCCTCATTTTCATTGGGAGTTTCAGGTTGGGACGATCCCGGTTGTCCCGCATCGGGATTCAAGTAATCTGAATCCAAAAAGTTGATCAACAAATCCAAATCCATCCATTTTTAAAAAAATGTAATTAAGCAAAGAGAAGTAGAAAACAAGGTAAATGTTAAGAAGATAATGAAATACAAAATTACAAAATTACAAAGCAACATGATGTAAGACAATTTTTTTTTGAAAGGACAATTATGTAAATAATGTGTGCAAAAGAAAGTAATTATAAAAACTAGTAATGATTGAGAGATTGAAAACATGAGTTTGAGAGATTGGTAGTGTAGGTTGGAATGAGCTCATGCATGTGGTTATTTAATTAATAAGCAACTAGAATGCATACAAAAAACCTAGCCGTTAGTTTCGGCTTGAAAAAACAGTCGTTAGCTGATGGAACAGGAGATTCCAAATCGAGGAATGCGAACCATGGACCCGCCGGTTCTTCGGATCGGAATCGGCGATTTTTCGATTTGTAGGGTGAAGGAATCGGAACCAAAACTGTAGTGGAACTAGAACCTATATTGTGAATAATCTTAGGTGAGTCTTACTCAATACTTATGGGACGCAAATGGAAAATGTGTTTTGAGTGCGAGAGTGGTAGGTAATTAATTACTCAATAAGCGTGTGGGGGTATGAATAAATTAAAACATGACAAACATTCGGGATGTTGAAGGTTTGAATTCAAGTGAGAGATGTTAGTGTTCGGAACACGGAATTTTCCCGGACCCATAATCCTGGCCACCGCCACCATCCCACCACCACGCTTTGTAGAACTCAAGAAAAGGTAGTCTTTTAACTTTGAGGGGTGTAATGGAAATTACACTTTTTTCCTTGTGGGTTAAAAATGAGTGACGGTCGAAGAGTCCATGTGTACAACTCATTCACATTCAAACTCACTGCATTGGTCAACGTTCTCAACGTCACTCGAGCTATCCTTGCATGAACGCAATTCAAATAGCTAGCTTTATTTGATCTAGACTTTTTTAATTAGTTTTGCTCAAACCTACTTCTTTAAAACTTTAAATTGTTTTTATCAACCTATAAATATCTTTGATAGAATGCTAGTAGACTACCAATTACTTCATGCTTTTTATTACTACTTTTTTTTTCTTAGTTAAATTTGTGATTACCATTATAGTAATATATCGCTCTGTCGCCTTCGAGCATCTAGTCAAACAGTTAAGTCTCAAGGCTAGTATTCATCTCTAGTTCAACTCTCACGGGCAGTGTACCTTCAAAAAAATATATATCCCTCTTTGTAACAATAATCATTTATCATCATCTTTATGCATGATTAATGATTACTATGATTTATTAATCAAAACATGGCGATTGCTAAACCTAGTTAACTTAATAGGACATGTTTTTGGTATCGTACGTTGAGATAAAATACCCTAAAAACCAACCACTCCATCCATCCAAACAACATTAACTTACGAGGAATCATGAGGTAATTTTCTTTTATACCTAATATTCTTTTAATATGACTGTTGTAAGAATCATGAGGTAATTAAGCCTTTTCATTTTATGCATACCTAATATTCTTTTAATATGCTTAACTTGTCTTCATCTCCAACATTTTACAAATCTTGACATGGCTATGCAACTTATTAATTAAAGTTCAAACTATAAACTTTTATCAATATGTCTTTTAAAAAAATCAATATGTTTAATTCATTCATTTTGCTTCGTGCCCCTACACATACACTACTAATTTTCGGGCTTTTTGCAACAACATAAAACTATTACAATATGGCCAAAATTCACCATATTTGATATCTGATTCTTCTTTGGTTATATATTGTTGCAACAATTTTTAGGAATTGTTAATTTCGAATACTGGACAACAATCCTCTATGAAGTTTTATTAGAGATAAGATATTTATTATTAGGAAAGTATATTTTAATTAAGGATGAAATAATGTCAAATCCTATATCTTGTAGATTCTTTAATTTCTATCTTTTGTATGCCTTGGTCTATAAGGATCTCATGTAAATCTATCTCTATATAATATATTGTTCTCTTGTTGAGTCTCTCACTAGAGACTTTCACAATCTATGCGTTAGTCTTACAAGGTACTAGAGCTCAGATCCCCCCCCCCCTTTTCTTTCTAAAAACACAATCCCGTTGCCGAAGTTTCTCATCATGTCATCCTCTTCCTTCGACGGCTCCAACAACTTCGGCAATGCTACTCCTTCGATCGCCAAGGTGGTTACCCGGACCCGTACTAATCTCTTGTTTGTTGCTCTTGGCAATAAGGAGTCCACCTCTCTTAAGTTCCCGATATTTTCTTTCAAACTTGAACGATTAAATTTCTCGATTTGGCGGTCCAACGTTCTCAATTCACCTGATACCTTTGAACTCAAGCACTTTATTATAGCGCCTAATCCTCCGTCACCAACTCTCTCCACACTGGCGACCACAGCCTGTTAGCCCCCTGTGGTCAACGCCAATCCAGACTATCTCGTTTGGAAACAACGGGACAAGTTCATACTGGTTTGGCTTCGAACGACCATCTCGTAGCATCTTCTTGGATATATTGTCAACTTTGAGACATCTTATCAAGCATGGACGACTTTAGAATGGATGTTTCAAGCCCATTCCCGAGCCCGAGCTATGCACCTCAAACAACAACTTGGCAATCTTCCGAAAGGTTCGATGTCTATATTTGATTATTTTGAGAAAAAACACGCACTTGCACATGTTTGGGTTGATTGCCTTCAACATGTGTCAGATTATGACTTAATTGCTTGTGTTCTCCACGGTTTGGATCCCCGTATGGACCTATTCGGGCTGCTATGAACATGATGATGACTCGGCTTCCCATGAAATCCAAGGACATGCTTGGCTATTTGCTCCATTAGGAACAACGACTTTTTGAGGAGTCTCAAGCTGTGACATCTCAACCCTCGTCCAATTATGCTAATCAACATCGACAACATCCTGACCGTGTCTCTTCTCGCCATCCCAACGATCACTCCTCTCAACTGTAAGGCCCAATCCTTTAGAAGCGCAATTCCATGCCAACCCGAGGTCTTCCCAGGAGGTCACCCATCCTGGTACTACTCTCGTCCTTGCACGCTTAGCTTCTGAGTTCTTTGTCCTCACTTGAACTCAGAAAAGGAAGAGATCATGTTGACATGGGGAACACCTCAATCCCTTATAAATTATCGGGGTGTTACAATCTCCCCCACTTAAACACTTGACGTCCTCATCAAGGCCCAAGCACCACAATCTGGATCGAGTGACCGTCCACCAGACCAAGTCAACTTGTAACCCAGAGTTGGCTCTGATACCATTTGTAAGGCCTAAGCCTTTAGAAGCGCAATTCCATGCCAACCCGAGGACTTCCCAAGAGGTCACCCATCTTGGTACTACTCTCGTCCTTGCACGCTTAACTTCTGAGTTTTTTGTCCTCACTCGAACTCAGAAAAAGAAGAGCTCTTGTTGACATGGGGAACACCTCAATCCCTTATAAATTATCGGGGTGTTACATCAACGCTCGACCCGCTCGCATCCACTAGACATACTTGATCTTTCTTCCTCATCGCGCCCTTCTGATGGCTCTAGCACTCGCCCATAGTGCCAATTATGCGATCGACTGGGTAACCTTGCGAGATATTGTTTTAACCGATTTAATCTTCATGCTATTCCTTCTCGGCACCCACCTGATGATAATAATCACCATTAGGAACTGGTGTGCATAACTAAGTATTTTAGGGAATCGTAGATTGCCACGAGAACAAACTGATGTAAAAAAGATATGGAAGTTTTTCCCATCAATGAATGTCTTGCGTGGCATGGGAAGAAGGGCAGAAGTGTTCTTAAGGAAAAGAAGCACAAATGGGTATGCTAGTCTTTTGGAAGCCAAACATGTGGCCCAAGAAGATAAGGATAGAAATGTCTTTATGCCCTTTTCAAGGACAAGTGCCGAAACCCACACACTATAAGTGCATAGCGAATTCCTAGGGTTTCGTGCCGATTCCAAGTGAGTGAACAATGAGCCAATTAGAAAGTGAGCAAAAGGAGCTTTTCGAGCAAGATCAAGGAAGAACAAGAAGTCGGCGGCGAGTGTTCGATCTCGACGATGACGAAGGTGAATCCAGAGCTAAAGAGAACTGCGTCTAGATCGAGTGAGGTTTGATTTCTTTGATTAATATTTTGAGTGAGCTTAGGAACTAAGTATCATGATTCGTTAGTATTGCTAGGATTTGGTGATCACTAGTGATAGAGAAGTTCGAATCTCTACTCTATAACTAAGGAACTGTTCGAAATAAAGTCTTCATTCAAAATTATCCAAGGGAGGTAGAAGTTTACCCTTTCAACTAGTTGGTTGGAGTAGGGTTCCTCTATAAAGAAAATGTATCCTTGATTTACCATCCATGTTTGCATTCTGTGTGTTTGTTATATTGTTGCGTTGGAATCGTTCTTGGCATAGTTCCCTCTATGTCTTACTAACGCTATATTCGATCCTATATAGATTATATTTTATAACTTAATTTACACGATATAAGAGAAGTGTCACTTAAGAAATTATATATATGATTCTAAAAGGGTGCAACTTGAAATAGTAATTCACAAAATGTGGATGATAATGTAATTAATGGACAAGAGATAACACTTTTTTAAATAATTAATTAAACTAAAAGAAAAGGAAACGTTGCCCCGCATGGGGTGACCTAGTGGTAAGAGGCATGGGAGAATGTTAAGAGGTCCCAAGTTTGATCCTTATCTCCGCCCCTTTATTTCGGTGAAAAACTAAGTCTCAGCATTCTTCCTACCACTAGGCCGAGCCTTTTTGGTTTTGATAGATTTTAAATTATTGTATTTAATTTGTATAAATTTGAGAAATCAAGAAGTTTTTTGGTGCAAAAGAGGGCAAGGCTCTAAAAGCTTTGTATTATTAACTTAAGTAAGACCATCAAAGGCCAAAATCAGTAAATGTTGAATATAGGCAGTGAAATCCCAAATTCAAGAAAAGAAACATCACTAAAATTAGAGAGAGCATCATCTAAAATATTAAGTGTCCGTGGATGTGGTGAATCTTCATAGTCCAAGAATGGCCTTGAATAAGCTTTTTGCACTAATCAATGAGATAAATGTCCAGACAAGGATTACCCTTAGGTACAACATCTGTGTTTACACACAACCAATAAGGCGACAAAGGCCGCACTTGTACAACTAGACTAGAATGGGGAGCATGCTTAGACGGCGACAACACAAACTTCCCAAGCAGTCTTATAATCTTGAGCAAGATGCTTAGCCTAAACCACCACATCACTAAGCGTCTCCACTCAGTTAAAGATCAAATTATTCTTACCTTTCCAATTATGCCAAATCATTTAGGAAAATCATGTCATTTAATATTGCCTTCAATCCACTTAACGATATCTTCAATATCAAAAAAATCAGCTAGGAGGGAATTTGTCAAATTAGACAAAAGAGCATGGATCATAGGACAACCACATAGGGCATGAAGACATATTTTCGGGAGCGAGTATCGAGGACAAGTGTCAAGTGAGGTCATATTCGATCTCACACGGTTGTGATTGCAAAGAATCTAGTCATGGAAAGTCAAGAACATAAATTGACATCTCTTTGATGCAAATGAGTGTGCGAAATACGTTTCCAAATAGCAATGGATTCAATGAGACTTGGTAGACATCATAACTTCCTAGTCGATTTTGTCATAAAGGCCCCAAACTTCGTACAATCATAGAACAACTTATCTCAATAATCATCACAATTCAAAAACGCGAACATTCATTAGTTCCATACAAATTGCTGATAGTAATAGGTCTTGTAGCAAGCCCAATCCCAACTAGACTTGAGCCAATAATCATCAACAATTGTGCCCAATTGAGCCTCTAGGATTCTGGTAATTGCAAATATATAGAGAGGGAGTTCTTTCAACCAAAAATGGGACCAAAATAGAGTATTGGTGCCATTACAAATACTTTCCGATCCCCATGTACTAGAAGTCGAGCCCCATGTACTAGGCCTTTCCAAATGTGAGAAGAGGAAGTTCTTCTTTGGATGATATCGACATCCGATCGAGCGTTGCAATACTTTCTCTGTATAATCTGACTCCATAGGAAATTGGATTCTTGAATATTTCTCCAATGCAAATTGACAAGGAGATCAATATTGGAATCTCACAATAGACGAACTACAAACCCAGACCTTCTAACTTAGGCCGTGCAATTTTCTCCCAAGCCACAAGGTCGATTTTGCGTTGCTCTGGGCATGACCCCAAATAATATTTGTATCACTATCAAGCAAACCACAAATTAACTAGGATAAAAGTGTGGATTACATTGCATAACGTGAGGCTAGACAACACTGAGTTGGAAAGAGTGACACGACCTACCATAGAGAGAGTTTGAGCATGCCAACCTTGAAGACGCATTGTCACTTTATCAAGAAGGAGTTGGTAGTCTTGCTTTTATACCCTCAATGAGAAGGTTGGGACCTCCAGATTGGTACCTAAATTGTCCGAACAAGAATGGATAGGAGATCACTAATTTGTTGAGAAGTTTACTGCAATACACTTCATGATAAAGTAATTGAGCTCTTTTCAAAATTCACTTTCTTGCCAAAGATGCCACAAAGTTGTCAAGACAAGCTTGAACTACCGCAACATGAGAGGTTGAAGCTTCAATAAATAGGAGGACATCGTTGACAAAGAATAAGTGTGACAACGAGACTCCACCTAAATGAATTGAAGACCATAGGCCAGCCATCGCAAATGATTGAATGATGTGAGCCAACTTCTCCATACATAAAATAATTTAAAAGGGCAATAACAAGTCTCCCTGACAGACACCACGAGAAGGACAAAACCCTCCAACAAATTCCCCCATTCCACAACAACATAATCTTACCACACGTTTGACTTGTTATTGCCCAATTGAGCAGGTAGATGAGCATCACCAAGGTGGAAGTGGAAGCCGTATCTAAGGCAGATAACTTACTATACAAGACCCATTTGCACTTCTTCTTTAACCTGAATAAGCCACTTGCAATGATCAATGTGCAAACAACCTCAAATGCAACAATCGAGAATTTTAAAAGTATTTCTGTTCACCATGTGACTCTTCTTGTGATTGAACTTTTTTGGTTGTAGCTTTTGATGCTAGAATATGTGTTGACACCCGATATAATCTGCGCTATAAACGGGATTATAAAAATACTAACTCTCGGGATTCGTACAACCGAACGGTTTTCGTACGTGGATTATTCCTCCTCCCCACCCCTCAGCCGATTGTTTTTGTGCTCTTTACGAATAAAGTCTTTAGACCTTATACCGTTTATAGCGAGATCTCACTCGGAGATCAAACACGTCGAGCTTTGGCAAACGAGAAAGTTCTCGAGCCAGAGAGGATTTTCGACCCCCTTAACTATATCATAGCAAGGCTATATATAATGGTTTGTTGTTTGGTTTTTTAGCTGGTTTCCGATGTGGGATGCACACCCATACGCTTGTCAAATGAATTTGAGTCCTACGTGGACTAGCTTGCCCCTTTTGTTGAATAGTCAACAGGCCTTGTTAATTTTGGAAGAATTGCTTGGATATAGTGATGATTATGCAGGCCATTTACATGTCTAGCTCTCTTTGCATGCACATATATATAATTTATGTAACGTAGCCATGCACACTATTTATTGGGTTTTGACGCGTATGTATTACGCGACGCTCGATCTCTTTTCACTCTTAATTATTTGTACTTTTTACCCTTAATTACTTTAGCGGTTATTTCGCGCACCATCACAACCCCTTGGCTTGGTGTCCTCGTTCCACGAGGGCAACGAGACAATAAACAAGTGCGCCTTTTTCGAGAGCTTGGACCTCGTCCATAAAGAGTTTGGACCTCGTCCATAGAGAGTTTGGACCTCGTCCATAGAGAGTTTTCACCCCCAAGCGGGAAGTGAGGGGTCGACTTTAAATGAGATTCTCCAACCCCAAGCGGGAAGCGAGGGGTGGACCTCGAAACCATAAAACCGAGAATCTCCAACCCCAAGTGGGAAGCGAGGGGTGGGCCTCGAAACCATAAAACCGAGAATCTCCAACACCAAGCGGGAAGCGAGGGGTGGACCTTTTTCGAGATTCTCCAACCCCAAGCGAGAAGCGAGGGGTGGACCTCGAAACCATAAAACCGAGAATCTCCAACCCCAAGCGGGAAGCGAGGGGTGGACCTTTTTCGAGATTCTCCAACCCCAAGCGAGAAGCGAGGGGTGTACCTCGAAACCATAAAACCGATAATCTCCAACCCCAAGCGGGAAGCGAGGGGTGGACCTTTTTCGAGATTCTCCAACCCCAAGCGGGAAGCGAGGGGTGGACCTCGAAACCATAAAACTGAGAATCTCCAACCCCAAGCGGGAAGCGAGGGGTGGACCTTTTTCGAGATTCTCCAACCCCAGGCGGGAAGCGAGGGTTGGACCTTAACGAGATTCTCCAACCCCAAGCGGGAAGCGGGGGGTGGACTTTTAAATGAGATTATCCAACCCCAAGCGGGAAGCGAGGGGTGGACCTTTAACGAGATTCTCCAACCCCAAGCGGGAAGCGAGGGGTGGACCTTAACGAGATTCTCCAACCCCAAGCGGGAAGCGAGGGGTGGACCTTTACGAGATTATCCAACCCCAAGCGGGAAGCGAGGGGTGGACCTTTACGAGATTCTCCAACCCCAAGCGGGAAGCAAGGGGTGGACCTTAACGAGATTCTCCAACCCCAAGCGGGAAGCGAGGGGTGGACCTTTAAATGAGATTATCCAACCCCAAGCGGGAAGCGAGGGGAGGACCTTTTAACGAGATTCTCCAACCCCAAGCGGGAAGCGAGGGGTGGACCTTTACGAGATTATCCAACCCCAAGCGGGAAGCGAGGGGTGGACCTTTAAATGAGATTATCCAACCCCAAGCGGGAAGCGAGGGGAGGACCTTTTAACGAGATTCTCCAACCCCAAGCGGGAAGCGAGGGGTGGACCTTTACGAGATTATCCAACCCCAAGCGGGAAGCGAGGGGTGGACCTTTACGAGATTCTCCAACCCCAAGCGGGAAGCGAGGGGTGGAACTCGCTTCTTGGCCCCAAGGAGGATCTCGCAAAATGGCTAGCTCGCCATCCTTGACCGTGATGTTGGCGTGGCGAGGACGCCGCGTTTGCTTGGCCTAGTGAGAAGATGACGTCCATGACCTTGCTTTGGAGTTGGCCATGGAAGACCTCGCTCGCCTTGTTCGACCTCGCTTGTTGGCCACGATTCAACCCTGCTTGTTTGGCTATATATAACATATATGCCATGATGGAATGGAGGGGAGAGGACCTCGCTTATAACCTCGGCTTGTTTGGAACCTCGCCTGGGACCTCGCCTGGGACGCTAGCCTCGCTTTGCCTTTGACTACGGCCTCACTTTTGTTGGTTGGCCTTGCTTTTGACGGCCCCACCTCGCTTTCTTTGACCGCACTTGGAACGTGGCCTCACTAGCTAGCTAACACACCTCACTTAGCTTGTTTCCCGAGAGTAGGTCGGATAGGGAGAGTTACTTCCCACAGACGGCGCCAGTGTTGACACCCGATATAATCTGCGCTATAAACGGGATTATAAAAATATTAACTCTCGGGATTCGTACAACCGAACGGTTTTCGTACGTGGATTATTCCTCCTCCCCACCCCTCAGCCGATTGTTTTTGTGCTCTTTACGAATAAAGTCTTTAGACGTTATACCGTTTATAGCGCGATCTCACTCGGAGATCAAACACGTCGAGCTTTGGCAAACGAGAAAGTTCTCGAGCCAGAGAGGATTTTCGACCCCCTTAACTATATCATAGCAAGGCTATATATAATGGTTTGTTGTTTGGTTTTTTAGCTGGTTTCCGATGTGGGATGCACACCCATACGCTTGTCAAATGAATTTGAGTCCTGCGTGGACTAGCTTGCCCCTTTTGTTGAATAGTCAACAGGCCTTGTTAATTTTGGAAGAATTGCTTGGATATAGTGATGATTATGCAGGCCATTTACATGTCTAGCTCTCTCTGCATGCACATATATATAATTTATGTAACGTAGCCATGCACACTATTTATTGGGTTTTGACGCGTATGTATTACGCAACGCTCGATCTCTTTTCACTCTTAATTATTTGTACTTTTTACCCTTAATTACTTTAGCTGTTATTTCGCGCACCATCAATATGCGCATTGGTACCCGGTCATCAAAACCTAACTAAGTTTTATTCGGTCGTTAAAACTTCCTTCTTGAATTCCCTTTCCATTTTTATCTCCTTTGCAATTTGGATTTCCCTACATGCATCCTCCTTAGATTCCACCATATTAGCCTGATGAAATCCATCGTAGAAGCGCGCTTGATTTAGATAAATCTAGTGAGATTTTACCCTAAAATCAAATAAAAATATGATCAGCTCACTAGCCTTATCTATCAAGCTTTATTAGTCTCAAATTTCAATTTGGGAATCCATATTTCAATAGGTTTTTGCAAGTGAAGCTGGTCGGACCCAATTGACACTTAAATAATAAGTCTAGTATCTTAATCTCTTTATTGTTAGCACGACAATGAGTGGTGGTATCTCAATCTCTTTAGAGCCAAATAGCCAAGAAATAAACCCAGGATTGAAACTAATGTGATAGCATGATTATGTTCGTGACACAATAGACTAAGGATCATGCACATATAAGCACGGTGCCTAGGATCAACAAGGTTAAATTATAAAATCAATTAAGTGTAGGATGATTGGATGAGTAATCCACCAATCTTATATATTTCCTCCGTTTCACAATACATGTCTTTTTAGTCTTATTTTTTTGTCTAGAAAAATGACTTATAATAATATGAAGTATCAACTTTGAAACAATAATAATACAAATTTAAAAAATCACCTCCAGTAATACGAACTATTACAATATTAACAAAAAATAATAAGAACTTAAAAAGTGACTCGTAGTAATAACAAGTATCCACTTTGAACCAATAATAATATGAAAAGTGACTCATAATAATAAAATTGACTCATAATAATAACAGTATCCGCTTTAAACTAATAATAATATGAAAAATGACTTATAATAATAACAAGTATCCGCTTTGAATTATTGGTATTTTGATAGCTTTTTTAAATAGTGTGTAAATTGCTAAAAAGACAAATATTATAAAGCGGAAGGAGTATTAGATTCAAAGATCTTGGATGGCCGATCTATGATCGAGTACATAGCATGAGAAACAACTTGAAGAATTTTGAAATAGAAGAAAATGGATTGTGTTTTGGGATAGTATTTTGTTTATCTTCACATTTCTACAAAGAAAGAAGATTTGTATCCTAGGGTCTCCAATTTCAAAAGAAAAAGATAAGCTCGATTGAGATCGATAAGTTAAAGGAAAGAAAACAAATTAGCTAAGCTTAATTCACATTGAGTATTCGAAACGACCAAATCCCCTTTAATTTGCAATAGTAATCACAATTAAGGAATAGTCAATCTCCATAGGGACTTCATTTTTTAATTTGTGCCGTATGTTAAAAATTCATTTTGTGCAGTATTATGACATATATGTATCAAGATTTCCAAATAACCACCTACTATTTCATAATTTAGAACTAATAAACTCTAATAAAAATTTATCTTGTACATCTAATATATTTCACTTAGGATTTGTTCAATAATTGAGTATTTATATGAGTTGATGTTGAAACTAGTTGATACTGGTATTATATCTGGCCGATATTATATGCTGAAATTAGATACTTAATTTTTATATAAGCTATATGGTGTTCGGTGAAGGAAAGTTGATGAGAGTTGTATTTCAAAGTGCATTTGAACCACCAATGCCTAACACTCATAAACGTACTTATCTAATTCATGTAAGCTACTATAAGCGCATTTGGTACCAACAAAACATACACATCTTTTGAAAACAAGATGAGGATGATCTAAAAAATGTAGGATTCTTCTATAAACAACTACTTGACTAGACTTCAACTCAAAAAACGATGGATGACTGGATGAGTAGGCAACAAACCCCGTTCCACATTAGGGGGAAAACAACAAACAAGAATGAAACAGAAAAACATCAAATGGACAAGTCCTCAATCAGGATTTATTAAACTCAACTTTTATGGTGCGAAAAAAAGCTTGTGGTTCTTCTACCTTTGGTTTTTATTCTCATGAACTTAGATGACGATGCCATCTCGTGGGTGAATGGATATTGTGGAGATCATCATGTGATTTTGGTGGAGGCACTGGGCCTCAGGAATGGAGTCAATGAAGCACTCAAAAATAACACAATGTTCAACGATCTGTCGATCTTAAAGATCTCATCTAGCTGGATCCTTTGGAAAGTCAATGACCCGTTAAATTTACTCCTCTAATTCCTTTCCTTATCAAAAAAAATCTATCAATTTTTAATGTGTACTCATGAACACAATTAGGAACTTAAAATAATCATATTTTTACTTTTAGAAAACATATTTTAATGTACACAAATATATTTCCTCTCAAAGTTACATTTTATCAAAACAAAATTAAGAACAAGCCCTAAGTCTCACGTCTCGTAAAAATTAGGTATCTAATACGGAGTAGTTAATATTTTTGCCACTCTTTAATACAAAGTCGCTGATTAGATTGATTAGCGTAGTTAACATGTCCATTATCCAATGCTTATTTTTTTTCGGTTACAACTTAAATCCCATATTCTCATCCCAGCCCCCCACCATAAGTGTTTTTTCCCCTCGTATATACTAATTTTCTTTTAAAAAAAATGAATTAGAAAGCCTAAACACGTGGTATAGCCATCCATGTCACAAATGAAGCTCCTTGTCCCTATAAATACACTTGCTCCCACTTGCTGCTTCTCCATTCAATTCACAACAAAAACCACAACACTTTTTTTTTTTTGATCAAGAACAAGGGGAAGACCCCAACTAAATAAGAGGGCCCGAAATGTTGACAGAGCGCGGGGTGGCCCTCCCCGCGACGTCATCGGATAACAACTTGAGAACACTCGAAGGTGCCTCCTCCACAGAATGAAAACCAACAGGGAAATTAAAGGCAAGCTTTGTGAGGGAGTCGGCGACGAAGTTCGCTTCCCTAAAGACATGGAGGAGTCGGGCCTCCCAGGCCCGAAAACCACAACACTTTACAATTTCACAACCCACACTTTGATAAAGTGAAAAGGCCCAATCAATGATGGCATGTAAACTCTCCTCCTTTGACCATTTGGTCTCCTCTCCCTCCTCCTCTTTCTCCAACAACAACACTAATAAAAGTAAATCAAAGCCCAAACACAAATTCATCAACTCCGCCCTCCAAACGCCCTCCATCTCACTCCCCAAGCGCCACCTCCCCGCCACCACCACCATCACCGCCGCCCCTCCCCAATGGAACCCCATCCAAAAGGCGGCCGCCACCGCCTTCGACGTCCTCGAATCCGCCCTCGTCTCCCACGAGCGCCACCACCACCCCCTCCCCAAAACCGCCGACCCACAAGTCCAAATCGCCGGCAACTTCGCCCCCGTCCCGGAGCACCCCGCCACCCACAACCTCCGGGTCGCCGGGGAGATCCCCGATTGCGTTCGCGGCGGCGTCTACCTCCGGAACGGCGCCAACCCGCTCCACCGCCCCGTCGCCGGCCACCACTTCTTCGACGGCGACGGCATGATCCACGCCGTCAAGTTCAACCCCGACGGAACCGCCTCTTACGCCTGCCGGTTCACCGAGACTAACCGCCTCCGGCAAGAGCGTGAGCTTGGCCGGCCGATTTTCCCCAAGGCCATCGGCGAGCTCCATGGCCACTCCGGCGTCGCCCGTCTCTTGCTGTTCCTCTCGCGCGGCGCTTTCGGGCTGCTCGACTCCTCCGACGGGATCGGAGTCGCCAACGCCGGCGTTGTGTATTTTAACGGCCGGTTGCTAGCGATGTCGGAGGACGATCTCCCGTACCACGTCAGAGTCACGCCTTCCGGCGACCTGAAAACGGAGGGGAGGTTCGATTTCGACGGGCAGTTGGACACCACCATGATCGCCCACCCGAAGGTCGACCCTGTTTCCGGCGAGCTCTTTGGTCTGAGCTACGACGTCGTCAAGAAGCCGTATTTGAAGTATTTCCGCTTCTCCAAGACCGGGGAGAAATCGCCCGATGTCGAAATTCCACTCAATGAGCCCACAATGATGCACGATTTCGCCATCACCGAGAATTTCGTTGTAATTCCGGATAGCCAGATCGTCTTCAAGCTCCAGGAGATGATCAGGGGAGGATCCCCTGTAGTGTACAAAAAGGATAAAGTCTCCAGATTCGGTGTTCTAAACAAGTACGCGAAGGATTCGAAGGAGATTCAGTGGATTGAAGTGCCCGATTGCTTTTGTTTCCATCTCTGGAACTCGTGGGAGGAGCCGGAGACCGACGAAGTCGTGGTGATCGGATCGTGCATGACTCCGGCGGACTCTGTTTTCAACGAATGCGACGAGAATCTCCGGTCCGTCCTATCGGAAATCAGGCTGAATCTGAAAACGGGGAAATCGACAAGGAGGCCGATTTCGGAGTTAGAATCGGATCAAATCAACCTGGAAGCCGGGATGGTGAATCGGAACAAGCTCGGGAGGAAGACCAAATTCGCCTTCCTGGCAATCGCGGAGCCATGGCCTAAGGTTTCGGGATTTGCGAAAGTGGACTTGGAGACTGGGGAGGTGAAAAGGTACATTTATGGCGACGGGAAATTCGGAGGAGAGCCGTATTTTCTTCCGAGGGATACGGATTCAGGATCGGAGGACGATGGGTACATAATCGGGTTTGTTTATGACGAGAAGGAGAAGAAATCGGAGTTGCAGATTGTGAATGCCGTGGATCGGAAGCTTGAATCTTCGATCAAGCTGCCTTCGAGAGTGCCTTATGGATTCCATGGCACTTTCATCGGAGCAGAGGATTTACAGAGACAGGTTTGAGTAGAAACAGAGTGACGACGACTGTGCAGAAAATGAGACTGGTTTTTTGTTTTTTGCAAAAGAGGGCTTGCCTGAGGGATGTTTGCAGATACGTCCCCGGAGGCCCTTCTTAGTAATTTTTACTCTTTTTTTGGGTATAGTAACTCAGAAAAGTGGGAGATCTTGTGAGGAAACCAGCTTGAAGTTTTTTTTTTCTTTTTTGGTTAATGTTGGGTGATATAGGTGTATAGATGAAAGCTCAGCTGGTTTCTGTTGATTGTTTCACTATTGTGCATGGAAATTGGAAAGTATATATTTGTATTACCAATCAATTATCTTGTTCTACATAATTACAAGAACCACTTTAGCATCACCAACTTATTATACTTGTCTTGTTTGATGCCTCCAAATGTGTCCATTAATTTTTGTTGAACTCACATATATAATATATGAACTTTCACCATTTTACACATTCTTTTTTACGCACCCTCTCGATTTTTAGGTTGAAGAAAGGATGGATACATCCTAACTTCCCAGACCATGTCAGAGGTAGGTCCATACTGGATTGGTGTTGTTGTTGTATGTTCCTAGGTATTTGCTGCATACACATTTGGTTGCATAATGCAATATGGGTAAGTAACATAAGTTGTTGAAAAATGATTAAACTTAATTACATAAGATGGTTGATCTAATGTTTGTTTCATATGTCCAAAAAGTATACAAATTATTGTGGCTTTTGAATGCATATATTACAAAATTAAAGGGCAATATGCATTTTTTTTTTGAATTACCTAAATCTTTATGTTCTAATGGATCGAGTACCAATAGCAACACCAAACGTATATCTTATAAATAAATAATCGGTTCATTGATAATGACTTTGATTAATCTTACTCATGAAGTACTTAAAAGATGAAAGAGAAATTGTCAAGTACCATCCTATGTCGACAAGCTTGAAGATATTTTTTTGGTTGTGCATAGTGATCCATAATTTTCATAAAAAAAGAAGCAGCTAAAGAGATAAGAGAAGATCCATTTCAAATAAACATACTAAAAATGATTGCTGACCCACAACTTAAACAAATCAGCCCTCATTAAACAAAACTTCCTTCATGGCCATGGGGGGTGTCATTAATCACTGAATTAACGATCCTCTTTTTTATTCAATAGTTCACATTGGTTATAAATTGAAGTTTAATTAAGTTGTGTTGATGGAGAATATGATTGTTGTGTTGTGTAGGTGTGTGATGTGATAGTATTTTCAGTTGTGAGTGCAGTGACGACGCTGCCCAGCAACAAGAAAGCAAGATCATAAACAAAGTAAATT
Organism: Fallopia convolvulus; assembly: GCA_964016875.1. Classification (NCBI taxonomy): domain Eukaryota; kingdom Viridiplantae; phylum Streptophyta; class Magnoliopsida; order Caryophyllales; family Polygonaceae; genus Fallopia; species Fallopia convolvulus. Next base: position 22,406,206 of record OZ024737.1, on the reverse strand, counting down.
AATTACTCCCTCCGTCTCTAAAAGATTGTCTTAAAGGATGAATTTCATATTTATTAAGGAATAGATAGAGAAGGAAAAGTAGTCAATAGAAAGAGATGAGAGAGTGTAATTGTGATGAATAAAAGTGAGAAAAAAAGAGAAAAGACTAAAATGAGTTTAAAGGGGTAGATTTTTTTGTTAGATAACGAGAGTTAAAAGATGAGATACAATAGAGATAATATTGTAAGAAAATATTAATATAAAAAGAAAGTTAAAAAGGTGGACAAATTTTTTAGAACATCCGAAAAAAAAATACAAGACAACTTCTCTAGGACGGAGGGAGTATAAGTTAAGAGATTGAGGGAAAGTGTACCATCTCTCTCTATATATATGAAGATACACTGCAGATTACACTGTTTTCTTGATAACTTAATTTATTGTAGCAGATAAGCTTAGTGCAAAATTATATTCTCTAAGCATCATTTAGAGGTGGTTCAAATCAATATTTTATGCTAATAATGGCTGTAAGAGGCCAGTTCGTTAATTATGTGGGAACATGTGTGCCACTTAAAACCCCACATGTATTTGCCCCTTTACTACTTCTTCTTCTGAAGTGGGATAGAAGCCTTGAGACTATTCTAACATTTGTTTATGAGTTTTTATCAAATTTAAAACTCGTCCAATTAGCTAATATTGGTTTTTTTTTTGAGCGAACGGGTAATTAATTTGCACAAAAAATGGAGAATTAATTTGAAGGTTCATTTAGGATGAAATTCTACTGATTTTATGTGTTAAGTTTATTGTGTATGTGTGAATGAGTGTATATGTTTTTTATTTACCTGTCTATTTTTTATCATGGTATCAGAGCCACTATTGATCTAGGCTGAACTCTTGGTTAATTGTTTTTGCCGACCTTAAGGTATGATGTCAAATGATAATATATTCATGGGTGTGTAAATAAAGTCTAGCATGCGGAGAAACTAAACATTGTATTTAAGACCACTACATATAAAATTTTAGTGGAGTTTCATCCTAAATTAATTAGCAATAAGAAGAGTACCAAAATAAGCTTAAATAAGCTATTTCAGTCCACACTAGGCCCTTAATTTAGTATAGAACTCTACTAGGCTTATGAGTTAGGCTTAGTTGTGCATGTGCACATGGTGTCAAGACAAATTTGATTTGGAGTTTGTTTTCTACTTGTTTAGATTGAATTTGCTATAAAGAAATTGAGATATATGTTCACTATCCATTATTTGAACTAGTTATACAAAATCAATGATAAATCAATCATTGTCTAAGTGTAAATTGGGTTAGACTATATATAGCTACATTTTAAAGACATTGAATTTTAATTTTCACATCGAAAATTGAGACTACAATAGACTAATATATATATTTATGAATTTCTTGCTGCCATTTAGTTTTAGGATGAAACTTCACTAAATTATGTATTAAATTTACATGTATACGACCCCTAATATCGATAGCATATTTAGGGCCCGTTCCACATGGGATTTATCGGTAGCTTTTGGACTAATCATGTTTTTCGAGAAAAATAAGCTTTGTTTCTCACGTGTTAGGCAAAACTAAACTTATAAAATTTGACTTATCATACTTATCTCGAGCTCAAAAGATAATTAACACCCTCGACCTTATCGGACTTATATATCCAACTAGCTTATCGTTTTTTAGGGGCTAGAGTGTTTTATTTTTATCTTTATTTTATTAATACGTCACACCCTTTTTGGTAATTTTTTCCGAAAAATAAAAACTCATGAAAATTTCCCGCTGAGCGCCCCAACCTTATTTGAAAATACACACCCAATTTCAACGACTACTTTTTTTGGTCAAAATTTCAGAACCTACTTTGAACACTTAATTTCAGCATCAATATCTAAGAACTTCAACACCATAAAATTTAACACTGATAAGTACTCAGTTGTCGAACAAACTCTTAAATATAAATCTTTGGCCTTACCAGTCTATGATATTGTCATCCTACAATATGAATTTGAGAAAAAGAAATGAAAACATCGACATATACAATTTACAAAATAGATAGTTTATTGTGCTCACTTGTATAAATTATACGAGTGTAAAGGTGATACGTGTAAATCTGTCAAAATTCGACCCGATCTAATAATTTAATTTGAAGCGCCTAAAAATTTTATGTTGAAATCCAACCTAAAAATCATTGAGCTATAGAAAGATCCGAATTCGATTGAGATGAAATCCAAAATCTTAGATTGATTTGTATTATTGTTTTTGAAAAAAGTAAAATATGTATTTTTAATATTATAATATGTTTTATTATTAAAAGATATAAATTTATATTATTATTAAATAATATTATTTATTTAAAGTATTGAAGTAATAATCATAAAAATATTGCTACTCTAGCTTGATCCGTCGAGTTGACCTGAACCCATAAGATAATCAACCATGACCCGACTAATTTGACTTATAATTATTGTCATGAACTCGTATTCAATCCAAACACAAATCCAACCGACCCGACCCGTTTAACAACTCTGGTGGGATGTCATCTTATTAAAAGGTACGGTGGCATTAATTTTTTTTTTTTTGACAAACTGCATTTTAACATAGCTAGTTTTACAAATGAGTTTGGGTATGATGCAAGCTTACCCATAGAAATTTGTTACAATTAATGAGTTTGGGTATAGACTGTATAGTACCACCGTGTGTGTGTGTTATGGATATATGCTTGAGAATTGAGATGGATCTTTGTAAGTGCGAGTGTGTTCAGGTAATAAAGTTGATACTTACACATTTGCATTCAAACTTAGCTACTTCCAATTCATTATACGCAACGTTCACTTATTACTACCACGTCATTTTTAACTCAAAATAATCATTAATATATATATTTTTAGTTCTAATATCCTTCTTAAAATATATATCTCACCCATTGAACAATATTATATGATTTATTCTCAAATTAATTTTATACATAAAAATCTCATCCATTGAATAATATTAAATGATTTATTCTCAAATTAATTTTATACGTGAATGATCAAATTATTCATCTATTCTACTTGTGTTCTTTTTCAGTTCTATTTATTTTGAAGCTATATTTGTGTAAGATTTTCCATTTGTACCCTTTTGTATGTAATTAATACACTTAGGAAAAGTCTCTAAAAAAAGAGAAATGTATAATTAATAAGGGTAATTTGGTAAAATCATACCATGCTTTAATATGTGTGTATTAAGTCTTTATGGATAAGTAGAATAGAACGGAGAATGGAGGGGGGTAAAACATAAGGAGTATATTATAGCCAACACTATCTTACGAAACTTTCAATGGCTCAATGCCAAATAAGTAGTGGTCATAAAGATCACTTTATATTCTGTGGAAGTGGCACTTTTTTTTATAAAACATATATGGAAGTTGCACTTACTTGCACTTCTTTCTAACTAATTTTGTGGAGCTTATTTTTTTCAGTTGAAATATATGATTAATCGATCTCAGGGCCTAAGTCATGAAAGTTATGTTATAAGTTAATTAGAAATAAATAAGCAGCAGTTATGTGTTGTGCCAATAAAATTAAAGTCATTAGTTGCCAAAATAACATTTTCAACTACGGAATCTAAGTCCATGATGCACATTACATTAAATAATTAGAAAACTAACCACGTGGCTTTGTGCTCATAATATCCACCTTTCCATCCTTAGCTAGCTTTGGAGTGTTTAACACCTAAAATCAGCGATTATTCGAGGGACCATTTCCGGAAGAGGAAAAATAAAGCACAACCTGGAAACACTTTTTAAACCTAATCATGACTGAATTTAGGAGAGATTAAAGTGACGGGGAAGAAAGAAAAAATAAAGATTAATTAGGTGCAAGCTAGAAGCAACAATAATTTGTACCAATGACCTTTGGTAACTTGAAATATTCCATTCGATGGTGCCATTGGTGCGTTATAATTTTCCCCCTTCAATTTTCCAACAAAATCAAACCTGTTGTAATATTTATTATTACTCCGTATTATGTTTATATGTACAATGGTAAACCTTAGTTTTGGACTTATCCATTAAGCTGTGTATTCTCTATATAAAGGCTCTTATGAGTGACCTAATAAGCTAGACACACAAATTCTACGCTCTTTCTATCTTCTAGTTATTTCTCTAATAATTGTAACACGTTATCAACACGATTGTCCAAGAGCGAAGGTATAAACACTCACCTCCATATAACAGTGATGGCCGATATCTTAATTAATTTGATCATTCACGTATTTTTTAATTAGTTTGATAATTAATTTGATCATTCACGTATTCAAGTATATCTTCTTGCTCTTAATGCATATCACGTATCTTTAATTTTTTTTATCGCCTATATATTGAATGGGTAGATGTTTGAATCGATGTTCACGTTGTATACTGAAACTCGTATTTTTTAATGTCTATACTGTAATCTAATTGGTTGGACCGTACCATAAACATGTATCATGATTCATTCCTTTAATATGTTTATATATACATGCTTAATTAATGTTCAGAACACATGGCTTTGCATAAACTATATGTCACGTTATAATTAATGTTCGTTATTTTTATTTACATTGATTTTATATGGTACATCCCCCGAAGTGGATGTATTCATAAAAAAATTTGTCCTTAGTGAGACAAATAATATGAACCTATAAAGATAATATTATCCCCGAAGTGATGATTTTTGTTAATTTTCATTCCCCGAAGCGAATGAAACATAAATACATAATCCCTGAAGTGATTATTTTCATTCCTTGAAGAGATGGGAACATCATTGTATTATCCCTGAAGTGATAATTATTTCCTCATGAAGAGTTGAATTTACAAATAAAATTATCTCTGAAGCGATAGTTATTTCCTCTTGAAGAGTTGAATTTACAAATAAAATTATCCTTGAAGTGATAATCCTCGTTCCCTAAAGTGAATGAAATAATTAAGCTTAATATTATGTACTTTATACGAACATTGTTTATTTTATGCTTTTTTTTGCACTGTACGTTCATTTATGGGCTAATATTCCTTAGTCTATTTTATTATTTAATTACAAGTAATCATATTTACATGTTATACATGTATATTTAATTACTCTATACGTACATGTTATATATTTAATTGCATGTTCTCATATTTTTCCTTTAATATTATAGACATGTCGAACCTTACAAGATTGGAATTTGATGCCCTTATGTTTCTGGAAGAAACTATTTGGCATGGGTGCTTTATGCTGAGCTTCACTTATCAAGCAATAATTTGGGAGATACTGTCAAAGAAAAATCGAGCGCATCCCAACAGGATCACGCTAAAGCTACGATATTACTTCGTCACCATCTCCATGAGAGCTTAAAAGCTCAATATTTGACTTTGAAGGATCCTTTTGAGCTCTGGGACAGTCATATTACCTCATGCAAGATATGAGTGGATGCACTTGAGGTTACAGGATTTCAAGAAAGTCTCAGATTATATTTCTGAATTGTTTCGCATTGTTTTCACTCTGAGACTCTGTGGAGAAACTATAAATGACGAAGATATGTTGGAGAAAACATTCTCTACTTTTCATGCTAATAATCTTGTACTCCAGCAGTAGTACAGAGCACGTGGGTACAAAACATATTCAGAATTGCTCTCCTGTTTGATTTTAGCTGAAGAAAATAACCAGTTGCTTCTCAACAACCACCAAAACCGACCCACCGATTCAGCCCCACTTCCTGACCAGTCTAAGGAAATGCCTGAAGCAAATGCCAACTCCTTCAACAGAAGACGTGGCAGAGGACGTGGTCAAGCCCACGGGCGTGGGCGTGAGCGTGGTCGTAATGGTGGTCGGGGACATGGACGCCACAACAATTGGGCAAACTCCGATATCCAGAAGAATATCGGAAAGCAACCCATGAAATCAAATCAGGAAGAAAAGTCCAAAGGAAAAGATGATATCCCTTGTTTTCGATGTGGAGGGATTGGACATTGGGCTCGCACTTGTCGTGCAGGACCACACCTTGTAGAGCTGTATAAAGCCTCCTTGAAGACCAAAGGCAAATGTTTGGAGACTAATCTTGCAGAAACCCACCTAGAGGCTAATGATTTTCTCAATCAAGTTGACAGTGACCTACCTGAGCTGGGTCTCAAGTTTGGGGATCTCTCAAATGATGGCAATATTTTCTTAAATTAGTTATTTTAATAAATTGCATTAGTTTATTTCATGGATATTGGTTGTTTTATTTTATAGATATTTTGTTAATTGTTTCTCCCATTCACAGTTTTAATGACTCTACAAAATTTCTATTATTATGATTGGAGTTTTTTTTTTAGTTTATATGGTTCCTTGCTTTAATATATAATTTTATTAGCATATTTATGTATTTATTTATTCCTATTTTCTTTTGATATAACATGAATCATATAAATGGAACACTAAATGGCGGAGAGTTATGTTTGATTGATAGTGCCACAATTCATACCATATTGAAAAACCTGAAGTTTTTCTCAAGCATAAAAATGACAAAAACCAGTGTAAACACTATATATGGAATGAGCAATATAATAGAAGGTTCCGAAAGAGCCTCTATCTTGTTACCTAGAGGGATAAGAATAGACATTAAAGATGCTCTATAGTCAAGCAAATCACAAAGAATTTGCTTAGTTTCAAAGATATTCGAGCAAATGGCTTTCATGTTGAAACCATGAATGAAAATGGTGTTGAGTTTTTATTTCTTGTATCTCATAATACTAGCTAGAAGCTAGCCTTAGAGAAGATGAGAACATATACATCTGGTTTGTATGACACAACAATTTACCCCATTGAAACATATAATGTGACTAACCAGAAGTTAGTCAATAATGAATTGTTCTCTTTGTGGCATGGTAGACTTGGTCACCCAGGTGAAACAATGATTTGTAGGATCGTTGAAAGTTCACATGGACACCCACTTAAGGACCTGAAGATCCTCTCAAAGGGTGACCTAACATGTACGACTTGTTCACTTGGCAAATTAATAACAAGACCGTCTATAAAAAAAGTAAACGCGGAATCTCCCATGTTCCTTGAATGAATTCAAGGTGACATATGTGGACCTATAACACCGCCATATGGACCATTTAGATATTTTATGGTGTCGATTGACGCTTCAACACGATGGTCACATGTAAGCTTGCTCTCAACTCGAAATGTTGCATTTGCAAGACTTTTAGCCCAAATAATTAAATTACGGGATCATTTTCCTGATCAACCAATTAAAAGAATCAGGTTAGACAATGCGAGAGAATTTACATCAAAGTCTTTTAATGACTATTGTTCATCCATTGGTATAGTCCTTGAGCATCCAGTGGCTCATGTACACACACAAAACGGCCTGGCAGAGTCGTTGATCAAGCGGTTACAGTTAATAGCTAGACCAATGCTAATGAAGTCAAGATTACCTCCCTCGGCTTGGGGATATGCAATTTTGCATGCTGAGGCTTTAATTCGACTTCGACCCACCGCATATAATAAAATGTCTCCTTTGCAACTTGTCTCTGGAAGAGAACTTGGTATCTCATATCTAAAAATCTTTGGTTGTCCGGTGTATGTCCCTATTGCTCCCCCACAACGAACTAAAATGGGGCCACAAATAAGGTTGGGAATATATGTGGGTTTTGAGTCCCCATCAATTGTGAAATACCTAGAGCCAATGACAGGTGACTTATTCACAGCTCGGTATGAAGATTGTCATTTTGATGAGACAAAATTCCCAATCCTAGGGGGAGAAGACAAGGAGATAGTTAAGAAGGAGATTGTATGGGATACAAAGTCGCTATCATTATTATATCCAAAAACAAATGAAAGTGAACTGGAAGTTCAACGGATCTTACATTTGCAAAATATAGCCAATAGGCTTCCAGACGCGTTTACAGATGCCAAGAAAGTGACAAAGTCACATATACCAGCTGAAAATGCTCCAGCCCGTTTGGAGATTCCAGAAGTAACTCCAAACAAACACATATCAAATGAATCTCAAGCACGCCGGAAGCGTGGGAGACTATTAGGCTCTAAGGATATTGCTCCCCGAAAAAGAAAAGAGCCAATAACATCTAAAAAAGATGATGATATGTCGACTGAAAACAGAAATAGAGATAAAATTCTTGAAGAAATTTTATCTAAGGAATGTGAGAGCAAAGAGAATGACATTGGAGAAAATTTTGAAATGTCATATAATTATGCTAGTACCGGTATAGGATGGTACCGGGAAGAAGTAGTCATTGATGAAATCTTTGCTTATTCAGTTGCCATGGAAGAAAATGACAATGATCCCCAAACGATGGAAGAATGTCGACATCGAAATTATTGGAGAAGCTGGAAAGAAGCAATACAAGCAGAGTTGGATTCGTTAAATAAACGAGATGTTTTTGGACCTGTAGTTCCAACACCACAAAGTGTAAAACCAGTTGGCTATAAGTGGGTGTTCGTACGAAAATGAAATGAACGAAATGAAGTTGTCTGATACAAAGCTAGACTGGTTGCACAAGGTTTTTCACAAAAACCTGGAGTGGATTACACAGAAACATATTCACCAATAGTGGATGCAACAACACTCCGATTTATAATCTCTTTAGCCGTTGTTGAACGACTTAAGATGCAACTTATGGATGTGGTAACTGTCTATCTATATGGGTCATTAGATACTGACATATACATGAAAATCCCAGAAGGATTGAGAATGCTTGAAGCATTTGAGTCAAAACCACGTCACATGTATTCCATTAAGCTTTGAAGATCGCTATATGGATTAAAACAATCGGGGAGAATGTGGTATAATCGCCGTAGCGAATACCTACAAAGGCAGGGTTTTGTGAATGATCAAATAAGTCCTTGTGTGTTCATAAAAATAACAAAGTCGGGATATGTGATCATAGCTGTTTATGTTGATGATTTGAATATTATTGGGACTCCAGAAGAGATCCAAATAGCAGCTGATTATTTGAAAACCAAGAGTTTGAAATGAAGGACTTAGGAACTACCAAGTATTGTCTCGGCCTGCAGTTCGAGCATACAAAGGATGGAATCTTTATCCATCAATCAAACTATACAGAAAAAGTCCTAAAGTGATTTAATATGGATAAGGCGCATCCATTAAGTACACCAATGGTAGTAAGATCGCTAAGTGTGGAAAATACCCCTTTCGCCCCAAATCAGAAAATGAAGAGATATTAGGTCCTGAAGTACCATATCTCAGTGCAATAGGTGCATTAATGTATCTTGCTACTAATACCCGACCTGATATAGCTTTTGCTATGAATTTATTAGCAATATATAGTTCAACACCAACAAAAAGACATTGGAATGGTGTTAAGAACATTCTGCGTTATTTACGTGGAACAAGTGACATGGGGCTATATTTCCAAAGGTCTAATGAAGCACAAATTGGAGGATTAATTGGCTATAGTAATGCCGATTATTTATCTTATCCGCACAAAGCCATTTCCCAAACAGGGTACTTGTTTATGTACGGTGGAGCAGCCATTTCATGGCGTTCAACAAAACAATCCATAGTAGCTACATCATCAAATCATGCAGAGTTGATCGCTTTGTATGAAACTGGAAGAGAAAGTGTGTGGCTTAGATCGCTCATACACCACATTTAAACATCTTGTGGGTTGAAGTCAGATGATGAAAAACCAACAGTAATATATGAAGACAATACAGCTTGTATCGCCCAAATCAAGGAGGGTTACATCAAGAGTGATCGAGTCAAGCATATATCGCCGAAATTTTTCTCTACACACGAGCTTCAAGTCAAAGGTGATATTGATGTTCAACAGATTCAATCAAGCAAAAACTTAGCTGATGTGTTCACTAAAGCATTGCCTACTAGAGTCTTCAAATAACTCATTCATCATTTAGGGATGCAATGTTTGAGAGATATATGTTGAAATGGGGGGGGGGGGGAGTACTACAACTGCACTCTTTTTCCCTTAGCTTGGTTTTTATCCCACTGGGTTTTTCCAAGCAAGGTTTTTAATGAGGCAGTTAGTAATGTACATCTAAGGGGGAGTGTTATAATATTTATTTATTAATATAATTAGATATACAATGGTAAACCCTAGTTTTGGGCTTATCTATTAAGCTGTGTATTCTCTATATAAAGGCCCCTATGGGTGACCTAATAAGACACACAAATTCTACGCTCTTTCTCTCTTCTAGTTCTTTCTCTAATAATTATTACAAAACCATCACGTACTATATATTTGTATGTTTCTGGAAATGATATTTTATTTCCCTTATTGTATATTAATTCTTTATGCAATGTATGCAAAATTGTTAATAATTTTTTTGGTAAGAAAATAGAATATTTGGATTCCAAAGACGAGTTACTAGAATGATGTGAGATTTTTTTTTGGTGGGCGAAACATAGGGGGTTCTAACCTAAAATTAATTGATGGTTAAAATAGCATTTTAATTATGTCAAGACATAAATTTTGTAAGGTTTAAATTCAAAATTAATTGACAATTAATTAACAGGTGAAGTAGTCTAGGAACCTTATATAGTATACTTATCTATTATGAATTTCGATTTCAATGCGAGATTTAATTAATATCTTAATGACGAACAAAACTTGAGATTGTATAATGTTAGTGGCAATGAAAAACTCAATGGTTCTGTAAGATATTAATAACCCAATAAATATGGACTTTTAGTATCAGAGTCGACTCTGGGTTATGAGTTGGCTTGGTATGGAGGGCGGTCACTCGACCCGGAGGGTGGTCCTTGGGCCTTGACGAGGACGTCAAGTGTTTAAGTGTGAGAGATTGTAACACCCTGAAGATTTATAAGGAATTGAAGTGCTACCCATGTCAACTAGCTAGCTCTTCCTTTTCAGAGTTCAAGTGATTATAAAGAACTATAAAGCTAAGAGTGCATGGGCGAGAGTAGTACTGGGATGGGTCACCTCTTGGAAAGTCCTCGCGTTGGCATGGAATAGCGCTTCTAAGGTCTCGGGCCTTACAAATAAATTATCGGGGTGTTACGTACAATTACCACCTTTGGGTTTATTGAAAACATGGTTGATCAATTTTATATACTTGAAGATCAGTGGGAGTAAGTTTGCATTTCTGGTTCTCTATGTTGATGATATCTTAATAGAAAGTAGTGACCTTAACTTATTACGGGCAACCATGGACTTCCTTTCTCAAAACATTGAAATGAAAGATATGGGAGACACTTCTTGTGATTGGGATAGAAATATTCCGTGATAGATCACTTAGGATTTTTAGGATTGTCTTAGAATGCCTATACTACAAAAGTTATGGAAAATTTTGTCATGGCGTCATGTGATCCTAATATTGTTCCAATTTAGAAAGGGGATAGATTAAACTTAAGTCAATGTCCTCAAACTGAGTTAGAACGTGATCGAATGAGAAACTACCTTTATGCATCTCTTGTAGGGAGTTTGGGACATGCACATGTTTGCACTAGACCACATATTAGTTTTGCAGTTGGCATGTTGGGTCCCTATCAATGCAATCTAGACATTGATCATTGGAAAGTTACAAAGAAAGTGATCATTGGAAAGATACAAAGAAAGTGATCGATGAGGTACTTACAAGGTATTGATCGCCTTGGGGTGGTTGAATACACGTATTCAGATTTTGGTTGATGTGTGGAAACTAGAAAGAGCACTTTTGGCTATGTGTTCATGCTAGTTGGTGGTGTTGTTTCATGGAGAAGTTCAAAGCAATCCATGATTGCATCATCCACTATGGAGGTCGAGTTCGTAGCATGTTTTGAGGCAACAATTCAAGCATTATGGTTGCAGAATTTTTTTTCGGGTCTTAAAGTCATGATTCTATTTCTAGGGCGTTGAAAATTCATTGTGATAAAACTGCAGTTGTATTCAATTTCAAAGTGATAAGTATTCAAAGGGTATAAAACACATGGAGATGAGATACTTATCAGTCAAGGACAACGTTCGGAAGAAAAGAGTGTAAATTGAGCACATCAATACTCGTGCTAATATAGCAGATCCATTAACTAAGGGGTTACCCCCTATGACATTTAAGTAACATGCTGATGGAATGGGTCTTGAGGGTGATCAATAATGTAGCTTTTTCCTTTTCATGAATTTATGGATTGCTAAGGGTTTTTGTTATGACATTGTTTTGAATATTCATTATTGCAACTTTTGAAAATTTTCTATTTTAGATTATAGATTATCTATGTACATATTAAATAATGCATGATAACATAACTCGTCTTTCTTCAAGATATTAATGGAAACTATTATGCTTACTTCTGCTTATACAGAATTAGTTGTTTTGATTATTAGTTAGTGGTAAATGGAAGGAACTATGTTCTTTAATTAATGTAGAACCGCTATGATCCTGATTGATGATTCTTATCAACTGAGGGTAATTAAGATAAGCCTATTAAGTATATCAATTTAACATTTATGTGCACCTTATGTCTGTTCCTATATGAGCATTAAAGTACTTGTCATATGGATCAAGTGGGAGAATGTAAAATATTAATAACCCAACAAGGGCTTGTGGCTATTTCGAACATCTCATTATGTAGCCCATATACATTATGTTTATTTATGGAATAAGCTGATTTAATAAGATAAGGTTGTAACTTGAATATATAATTTTCTATAAAAATAAAAATATTATCTATTAAGGATCAACTTTGGTGAACGGTTGAGATTATACTTTTAGAGGATTTTGGCCTTTCTCTCTACCTATATAAGTGATTCAAAATTCATCATTAGGATTACATTTTTTCATAATATACAAAATAAAGAAAGGCTAATTACGAGAAAGAAGGCAATTTTTATAGAGCTGCGTTTTGTGGTTCAACAAATCGGATTTCATTATCTTCATTCACTTAATCGCGATGTCTACCTGTATGTATTTTTAATATATATTTTTTGTTCTTTTTTACGGAAGCATGAGTGAAAATATGTCACTAAAAAGATTACCTGAATCATCATATTTTTTTGGTAGAAGAATCATCATATTTAATATAATTATGTACGTGATATATGAAATGCATCGTAAATATTAATTTCTTATACTATAATAATTCTTTGAAAATTCTTTTCGTTTTATTGTTCGATCTAGCTAGTCACTTGATTTGAGATGCACTGTAAAGGGTTCTTAATACTCGCACTACGTGTCCACAATAGAGAGAGCTAGGGATAGATAGGTTATTCCACTTTGAGTTTTTCAACGGTATATCGTATATGCCCAAAAGCAAACAAATAAATAAAAATAAATTAAAGGGGAATCAAGGAGAAGGCTTAATTAGGTCAACGCCCTGTGTCTCCTTATGTATGCCTTCATGTCACGAATTCGAATTTCCATCTTGTGATAATAGTTCATTATCCTAATTAAAGGTGTTTGATAAAGATCGACGTATAATAGAGAATCTCTACCTACCTAGTGTTTGATTTTATGCATACTAGCTAGCGAGGTAGAATTTAAAGTTAGACAATGATAAATGACTTTTTAAATCAATTTAAGCTTGTGACCTTGTGAGTAATATAGTTTGTATGGATTTGGTTTAAATGAAACAATTATTTATTTCGATAAAAAAAATTAAAACAACTATTTATTTTATAAAATAAAGAGTGTTTAAAATTCTTGGATCTGATGTCTATATTTTTTAGAGATGCGATGACATTTTTTAAATTTCTCGAAAATTATGAAAGTGCATCGTTATGGTGAAAAAGTGTATTACGATATACAAAAAATTGCATGACTAACCTAAATATTTTGGGAGGAAGCGATTGATTTCAATTGGAATCGAGTCAATCGAACGTCCATGATGATGCACTTTTTTTTTTAATTTTGTAATGCATATTTTGGAATTTTTTAATACATTTTTCTATCATAACAATGCACTTTTATAATAAACTGAAAATGGAGCGCGTGTCCCGCTGACTTTATTTTTGGTAGCACTTTTTTTGGTTTAGTAATACAGTTTTTGGTATTTCGAGGGACCAAAATTGGTATCCGAACATTAAGCTCATACCATTTACTTAAAATTTATGAATTTTACATAATTGAATCTCTTAACTTAACTTAAATTAAGTAATAATTAATCATATACATAATAATATAATTGTTCCATTAAATAAGTAAACTCACAAAGAGACTAAAAACCTAACATTGTGCACTTTTAAAACATTAATAATGTGTGTGACAATATGTGAATCTATTATAAGCCTATGCTCATCTAACCCACCCCATTTGAGTAAAGACATAAATCTGGAAAAAAGAGTGGGAGAAATCCCTTTCCAAGGTATGGAATGGATATGTATGAGGACCAATTAATGTCTTCTTCATGTGGCATGTGGCATGTGACAATTTATCAAGAGATCTAGCATATATCCCACCATGTGAATTTCACAATACTTTCACGTACTGTCTGTCTTCCTTAGCTTGAATCTAGCTCTCTCACTCTCATAAGCACCCTCTTCTCACGCCCACAAACCCTTGTCACCACTCAAAGAGTCACAGACAGAAATCACAATCACTAAGTCAAGCATTAACATGAAAGCGACATTGCCCTTGGCACTACTTGGCATAGAAGCTAAGCATAGCACAATCTTCATGACCAAGTGGTTACAATAATTTCAATTTCTGACAGCATCACGCACACATATATATAAATTTTAAGGCTTGGTTACATTAAATTTTGACGGAGGCGACAAGCATCGATCCGGGGCCAATGACTATTTTTTTTCGCTCCAAGTGAATGCGTTTGGTTGGTGGCAAGACTGCTAGAATCTGCAAAGCGAAGGGGTGGGGTTTGTCCCCTGATTTTATCTCCCACACTCAAGTCAGTATTAAGGTTTTTCATACATAATTGAATAAATAAGATAAAAGGGGATACCTTATTACGTACTTATTAGCTTATTAATTTAAATGAGAGAGAGAGAGAGAGAGAGAGAGAGAGAGAGAGAGAGAGAGAGAGAGAGAGAGAGAGAGAGAGAGAGAGAGAGAGAGAGAGAGAGAGAGAGTTGTTTAATTATTAAGCAGGATATTTTTCATAATAATATCTCAATCTTGTTCGTTTATTGATATTTTTACGTTATATTAATTCTTAGGTCACAAAATTTATCCTCACAAATGTATCTAGAGTACATTGATTTCATACGGATTAAGGAAGGCGATATTATTTCAAGCACAAACAAACATTCTATTACAGTGGCACTTCTAATCGAGCCCTAAAATTGCATAACACTCTTGACTTAATTATAATAGGCTTTGAAAGATTAGTCTTTCAATATGCATGTTCATCGTCAAGTATGATCCATGTATCATACATAGAGCTCGTTTAAAGTGAGGACTTTTGATCACACATGCGAAATCACATAGTTTGGCCTACTTTATTCAACTTTCTTGTTTAACCCCTTCATTATTTCACTCATATTTGACTTTGTTAGTCTTTCGTATCGACCTTGTTAATGATTTGTATTAACTTCGTCGGACTTTCGTATTGAGCTGCATTTGTCTTTCGTATTGACCTCGTTAGTCATGCCTCGTTGGCAACTCATTTTGTCCTCGTCTACATTAGCCTCATTGTTTTGATCTCGTCAATCATGCTTCATTGTCAACTCGTTTTGGCCTCATTAGTCTAAGCCTCATCGACCTTAGGATCATTACCCTAGTATTTTTCAAACCAAAATTCACTTCCTTGCAGAATTAAGTTATTATGCAATATAATGTGAGTACCTTTTCGAATAAATTGTAAACCTAGATGCTTTGTTACTTATCAAAAGGTGGTTATCTTCACTTCTTTAGGGCTAGGGCGTGAATGCGCAGTCTAAGCACTATATATATTCTAAGCCTTCCATTACAAGCATTATTGAACCTCTCTTTTGTTGTTGACAATGTTTGCATTGATGGCGTCCATTGAGTCCCTTCGTTGTGTCTTATTGCCTTTACATCGAGAGGAGTTGGAATGTTATAACCTAACAACCTCCAATTGTGGCTTTCCTAGTTTTGGTTTTCTTGTCATGTCCCTAACCTAGAGGTGTGGATTTAATGTTATGATTCACTTGCTTTTTTGGTTCTTCCTTTCCTAAAGCACAATTTTTACGAGAAAATCACCAACCATATTAGCTATGTAATAGAAGACTATTTCGGCAGTGAATTTGACGCCCATAATAGTGATTGTAATGCCAATCACATTAGCGACCATTTTGCTGACGACGCAACAACGAAATAGGTGACAAACACCATTTGTTTCTATTCTTGTTGAAACAACTACGACACTCCTCAGAGTCTGATTTGGTGATCGATGTCAATGTCTATCGCTAAAGTTGGTCGTAAAATTTGGTGGCCAAAGAGCGACATTTTGTTTAGCGGCGTCTGTGGTGGTCGCTAATTTGGTGGGTACGACAAATTTACATCTCTAAGGTCGTCGCTACAATGGTTGCAATTTCATTGTTTTTTAACAGTGTGGCGCTCACTAGTTTCATATTTTGTTAGATAAACTGGGCATTTGTGATCTACATACTTCAATTTGAAGGGGTACGGTGTATTAAGTTGTTTATATTAATATATCTTAGTAGTTAGTATACCGTTTATTTTGTGTATATCCTTTTTGGGCCTATTTGTCTTATAAAATTTGTATAAATACTTTGCATTGTCAATAAGAAAATCAAGCTTTATGCTCCAATACTATTTTAATAAAATTTATTTTATGGTTTTTTTTGCTACGCCTTTTTGCACCACACCATATGATGGTGTGAAAATTTTCATGTGTTAAAATCTCATGCCATTGTATAGCGAGAGATTTTATTACATAAAAATCTCACACAATACAATGGTGTGGGTGTAGTAAGCTATATATTTTTTTAGTGTGAAAAATCGCATGCAATATTTTTTTCGAGTAAATATTTATTTTATGGTGTTCTGTCGAACACTATTCCAACATTTATTTGTCACTTGATAGATTTTTTTTTTTGTAAATATGTTCAATTTGACTTAGAACATTGGTGTTCCATCATATATCCCCATCATAATACCAACAATATGCTTCAGCTTTACAAACACCAAAACTATCGATTGCAAATTTATCAATCATGTTTGACTTTTCATAGACCTTGGTCACTTTAACTAGATTGGCGTTCTTCCTAGGGTTCTTTAGCTTAAATGACCTACTTTTTTGCTTTTTTGGTGAAGAATAACTTCATTTTGTACATGTTCTCCACCAAGAACATGTAGAACACAAAGAGAGCAACGAAAACCAGAGAAGATACTTTACAAAAAAAAAAGAAGAAAATCTGAGAAGATAAGAGAACACGACATATAAGAAAAGGGGAATGAAAAAGCAATTTTTAAATGTATAATGAGGTTCATCAAACAAGAAGGCTCATTTTGTTTTCATTTCAAATTAATTTTTTTTATCTAATTATAAATTTAATCAAACTAATTAAAACAATTAATGAAATAGAGTGGTGACAGTTTTTAGGATCTAGAGATTTTGAGTGCTTCCTTTACCCTAATCTTAAGGTTCTCAAATAGGGCATATCAAATAACGAAAATCAAAGAAAAAAAAATTAAAAATCAGAAAGTGATTCATTTGTAAATCTTATTTTAAATTATTCAAATCGAGTAATTCATAGATCACATTGGATATTTCAATTTATTTTTTGGTTGAAAGAAGCGGAAAATTCCCGCATTTACATCTAATGTATGACTTACTAAAGCTTGAAAGAATGCTCTTCTCGTCTGTCCTTGCTGATGGTGCTAAAAATGGCGAGATGAGAGGTGGGACCGTGGTACGAGGGTTAGTGGCCCCAGCGGGATTCCCAAAGTCAAACTCGGGACTCATTGCTGTAACCCCCCCCCCCCCAACAAAAAAACAAACAAGACACGACTTTCGCGAGGCCTCGAAACCTCAACAACGAGGTCTAAACCTCGTCGCTCGAAAGTTGACACCCCTGCCCTTCTGAACCACTCAGCTGTCGCCGCTCCCCCAACCAATAATCAACTGCCTCAAAATCGGACCAATCAGAAGCCTTGATCTCGGGCGTCCCACATCGAGCAAACACCGAAACTAGGCTCCTGAACTCTCTATAAATAGAGGAGAACCTCATAGGTAGCGAGGGGTCGAAAAACATCTTGAACTCAAGAACTATCTTGCTCGTTGAAGATCGACGTGTTGAATCATCGTCAAAGACCTCGCTACAGACAAGTGAAGTTCACAAAAAGACTTCAAGTTGCACAAAGAGCCTTCGCTCACACCAAAGACCTCACTGCATCGTCTCGCAAGCCACAATCACCACGCTCAAACTCAAACTCCTCAACCTCGTCGCCAGAGTTCGTCAAACAGCCTGCGAGTGATAGAATCTTGTAGTGATTAGGAGATCTTGAACCTTGTTAGATCGAGATCTCGAATACTCTTAGGAGGTCTAAGGTGTAATCTCATGATCTGTAACCTCGTGATTTGTAACCTCGTCATAAAAAAATAAATAAAGAGCAAGTGTTTGCACAATCGAATAAAAGCAATCTCGTTTCTTGTCTTCTATTGCTATTTTATTTCGGGTTTCATTACTGGCGCCGTCTGTGGGAACTTCTTTATCCTAAGCAGTTTCCCGATTTGTGCAAACCTTGGATTTGAACCCCTCAAAATGGCCTGTCCGAACAACTTCTTCCGCCAACACCCTGACAACATGCTCGAAACCTCGCAATGGATGAATACGGGACCACAAGGTTGTCCATTCGTGGTCCCTCCGGGGTGGACGTAAAACGTGCCACAAAACCCTTACCCATTCCAAGGGTATGAGTCAGGCGGTGCTCCCCCAAACCCATATCCCTACCCGGGCTATGGGCAATACCAACAGGGCTTCGCCCCTTCATACGTCTCAGTGCCCGTCCCGGGCCAACCTCACTCCGAGTACGTACCAGCGTACGTCCCCGGGCATGGGCCGGGGCGCGAGACGTCAACCAACGGCTCGTCGACAGAATGGCCCCTCAGGACCCCATGCAGATCTCGTTGTCCCGCTCACACCGTTCAAGAAGGCAGGACACGGAGTTGTCCAAGACGGCGGGGAGCGCGATGCACCCCCTGAGGTCCCGCTCGCAATGTCATCCCGTTGAGGCCGGATGCCACTCGCCCATCTTAGACGAGGTCCAAAGCGCGCCGATGCCCAAGGGCTTCTAGAGGCCGCAGATGGGACGACAGACCCGGAGGAGCACGTAAAACATTTTACCGTCCAGATGAACGTCAACTCTTACAACGACGCCATCTTGTGCCGCATCTTCCCAACCACCCTTGAGAAGGCCGCGATGGCATGGTTCATAAGTCTCAAGATCGGGTTTGTGGCTACGTTCGCTCAATTGTATGAGTCCTTTGTCACACACTTCAGCGATTCGAGGAAGCGCAAGAAGAAAATGCGAGATCTCCGCGGTATTGAGCAGGGAGAAGGCGAGTCACTGGGCACCTTTTTCACGTGGTTCACAACTGCGGTGGCGGAAATTGCGCATATCGACGAATCATCGGTGCACGACACCCTCATGGGCAACCTGGGCCCGGGGTTTTTCAAGAATTACATTTTCTTGAAATCCCTGGGGACGTACGACAACATATGCACCCGGATCACAATGCAGGTATATGCCGAGGACGCTGCCAACCGGAGATCTTGGCCGAGGACCGACAAGGAAATCGTCGTCAAGGCTAAGGGAAAGGCGAAGGTGGCCGCGAGGGATGCGTATGTGGCGCAAGCCTAAAATCCCGTCAACAACAACAAGAACAACAACAACAATAAAACAACAACAACAAAAACAACAAGAATCGCAATAATAATCGCGGTGGAGGCGGTGGCACTTGGAATTGCTTCGGTGGGAAGCAGCGCGGCTATAGGGGCAAGGGAGGCCCTTTGTACAACCCAAATGAAAAGGGACGCGCCAACCCCGCATCGGGAGCAAACACCGTACCGCAAGGCCTGAGCCAACCTCGGGCCAACAACATCGAGCAGCAGGCTCCCGCGAAACAGGCGCGGTCTGGGCAGACAACAAGTCCTGATGGGTATATTCATACCATCTCGAGTGGACCTTCGCTGGCTGGATCAAGCCAGGCGGAAAGAAAGAAGTACGCGAGGTCAAGCCATCATGAACCCTCGGTATTTAGCGTTGTCCAGACCTCGCGGTCCCACGTAGGCATGGCCTTCACCTCCGAAGATGCCGAGGGACTCCACATGCCGCACTCGGACACTTTGGTGGTGCATACTCAAGTGGGCTAAAAAATGGTGAAGCGGGTGTTGGTGGACACAGAGTCCTCCGTGGACATCATGTACTACGGCGCTTTCGAGTAGTTGGGCATCTCCGAGACGTCCCTGAAGCCCTACACTGGGAAACTCACCTCCTTCTCAGAGCACGAGGTCGACGTTGCGGGTCTTATAGACCTCTGGATGACGCTGGGCACCGGCTCCACGAGAAGAACCAAGATGGTGGAGTTCACGGTGGTACACCTGCCTTCGGTGTACAATGCAATCATCGGGAGAGTATCCCTGATGAAATTCTAGGCGGTGGTGTCCATCTACCACCTGAAAATGAAATTCCCCGTCGACGGCGGGGTTGGAGAGGTAAAGTGCAACCAGGAAGAGGGTCGCGTTTGCTATGCGACCTCAACATAACAAAAATGCCCGATGTTTATGGAGGAGTCCCCCGGCGAGGTCGACGTCGAAGTTCAGGACTTCACGGTCCCCATCCCCGAGGCAGAAAAAAGGGTGATTACCCCCTTCGGGAATGAGTCCGAGAAGATCTACCTGGGAGAGTGTCTCTTCGAGAAATCAACGGCTTCACTAGAGGCCCTGCTGTCCAGATCCCGCGATGTGTTCGCCTAGACCGCCAAGGATCTCCGCGGCGTCCCACAAACCGTGTCCCAACACTCCTTGAACGTCGACATTACCACCCGCCTTGTGGTACAAAGACGGAGGAAGATGAATGAGGAGAGGGCAAACGCCGCGAATGAAGAAGTGGCAAAGCTGCTGGCCGTGGGGTTTATCCGCGAGGTCCAGTACCCAAGATGGTTGTCCAACGTTGTGCTGGTCAAAAAGGCCAGCGGAAAGTGGCGAATGTTCGTGTACTTCAAGGACCTCAACAAAGCCTGCCCCAAGGATAGCTACCCCTTTCCCTTTATCGACGAGCTGGTAGACTCAACCGCAGGGCACGGGGTATTGAGTTTCCTCGATGCTTACTCACGATACAATCAAGTCTTGATGAGCTCGCGTGATGAAGAGGAGACGTCCTTCATCACGAAGAGGAGACGTCCTTCATCACGAAGAGGAGACGTCCTTCATCACGCAACGAGGAACCTACTGCTACAAGGTCATGCCATTTGGCTTAAAGAATGCGGGGGCCACCTTCCAACGCCTCGTCGACCGCCTCTTTAAAAACCAATTGGGGAGGAACGTGTTGGCCTACGTCGACGACATCGTGGTTCGGAGCAAATGCCCCGAAGAGCATCTTGCCGACCTCGCCGAGGTCTTTGTGACCCTCAGGCACAATCGTCTCAGCCTGAACCCCGAGAAGTGCGTCTTCAGTGTATAGTCGGGAAAGTTCCTGGGTTTCATGATCAGCGAACGCGGAATCAACTTAAACCCCGCCAAGGTCGAATCAATTTTCTCGATGAGGTCACTACGATCTCGCACTAAGGTACAACGGCTCAACGGCGCCGTAAACTACCTGGGGAAATTCTGCTCCCGGTTGGCGGATAAATCTCTACCCTTCTTTGTTGCCCTCAAGAAGAACGACAAGTTTGTTTGGGACGATGGGCTAGAGCTCGCCTTCTCCGAGTTGAAGGCCTTCCTATCAAAACTCCCCACGTTATCACCTCCAACGGTAGGCGAGGACTTGCAACTATAATGTGGCGGTAAGCCCGGAGACGGTCAGCGCAGTGCGAACTAGAAAAATTACGCACCCAGTCTACTTCATAAGCCGCGTGCTCCAACCTGCGGAGCAGCGATACTCCCATACGGAGAAGATTGCCCTGGCTGTTGTAACCGCCGCCAGCGCCTGCACCCTTATTTCCACGCGCACCCCATTCAGGTCCTCTCTGACCTCCCACTTCGACAGATCCTCCACCACCCCGCCCTCTCTGGGCGGATGAAGAAGTGGGAAGCCGAGTTCTCCGAGTTCGACATCAGCTACCTCCCTAGGACTGCAATGAAGGGGCAGGCTCTCGCCGACTTCATGGTGGAGGTCACTTTCCCCGAAACTGATGCAAGCTCGGAGGAATGGAAGGTATTCATTGACGTCTCGCGGTGTGACGCCGGAGGTGGGGCGGGCGGATTCCTCGCTGGTCCCTCAATTGAGACAAAGTACGCCATTAACTTTGCATTCGACGCCACCAATAGCGAGGCCGAGTATGAGGCCATGATTGCCGGGATAGAGATGGCGCTCCTAAGTGGACCCGCAAAATCAGTGTCTGCACCGATTCTGAAATGGTAGCGAGGCTGCTGAACGGACAATACGATACTCGAACGGGTTTCCTGCCTGCGTACCGGGAAAAAGTTAAGGCCTTGGTGTCTTGCCTAGAGACCTTCGTGGTGGAATCCATCCCACGAACTTCAAACACAAAGGCGGATGCTCTCGCGAGGTTGGGATCTGCCCTTCCCTTGGAGGTAGGGAATCGCGTGATGGTGGAAAGAAAACTCTCGTGGAGTGTAACCAAAGAGGTTCTCTTCATCACCACTAGGGACTGGAGGGTTCGATCACGCGATATGTGGAAAGCGGTGTCCTCCCTGAGGACCCCGCAGAGGCTAGAAAGCTGAAAATGCAAGCGGTTCGCTACTGCGTCATCGACGACCGACTATATCGCATGGGCTATGCTGAGCCCAACTTGCTATGTGTGCCAGCCGAGGCTGCAAAGCACATCCTGTATGAGGCACATGAGGGGGTCTGTGGTGGCCACCCCGGGTGGCGCGCCTTGTCGCATAAAATCGCCCATTTAGGATATTTTTGGCCCACTCTCAAGCACGACGCGAGGGCCTATGTCCAGAAATGTGACGGGTGCCAGAAACACTCTAACCTCCAACGTGCCCCGACCTCACGTCTTCGCTCCATCCACGCACCATGCCCCTTCGCAATGTGGGGGATGGACATCCTAGGGCCCTTCCCCAAGGCTGTTGGCCGGTGCGGTACATTTTGGTCATCGTCGATTATTTCACGAAGTGGGTCGAGGCACATGCAATGGCAAAGATCAACGGGACAAAGGTCTGCGACTTCCTATGGAAGAACCTCGTGTGCCGCTTTGGCGTCCCCATGACCATCATGACAGACCATGGCCCCCAATTCGACTGCGAGGAAACTCGGACCTTTTGCTCCGACCTAGGCATAACCCTCAAGTTTTCCTCCGTGGCCCACCCCCAGTCCAACGGCCAGGTGGAGAACGTCAACGCCCGCATCTTGTCCGATCTAAAGAAGCGCCTGGGCGTGGCACAAGGTCATTGGGCGGAGCTTCTCTCGCTCGTCCTGTGGACATACCACACCACCGCGCACCGCGCAATGGGGGAAACGCCTTTCGCTCTAACCTACGGGGCGAAAGCGGTAGTCCCCGTAGAAACCTTAGTCCCTTCGACAAGAGTTTTTGACTTCGATTAAAAAGAGAACGAGGCCAACCTCAAGGTCGAAATGCTGTTTAGGGACGAACTGCGCGAGGTGTCTGACCTGCTCTCCAAAGAATACAAACGCCGCGTGCGGTGTATCACGACAAGAAGGT
Organism: Fallopia convolvulus; assembly: GCA_964016875.1. Lineage (NCBI taxonomy): Eukaryota > Viridiplantae > Streptophyta > Magnoliopsida > Caryophyllales > Polygonaceae > Fallopia > Fallopia convolvulus. The sequence goes on along the minus strand of OZ024737.1, from coordinate 22,382,506 downwards.
TATGCCCTGTTTTTGGCCACACGTAGTCTCGTCTTGAGGCGTACCGAAGGTGCCAAACTGGATCCTAACTGGGAAGGACCATACCTCCTCAGAGAAGAAGTCCGGAACTTTCAAGCTCAAGGATAACGAAGGACGTACTCTGAGCAAAACATGGACATTGAACGACTCAAAAGATATTACATGTAAACTCTCCGAACTCTTCCATTTCCTACAAATTTTGTGAATAAAGGGTTATATGGTATTTTCAAATCTGTCTCAAAAATGAAAACCTCGTTTCGAAGTCCATGCCTCGCTTCCCGCTTGGGGTTGGAGATTCTTGGTTTTAAGTTTTGCGAAGTCCACCCCTCGCTTCCCGCTTGGGGTTGGAGATTCTCGGTTTTAAGTTTTGCAAAATCCACCCCTCGCTTCCCGCTTGGGGTTGGAGAGTCTCGGATTTTCAAAGTTCAATTCCACCCATCGCTTCCCGCTTGGGGTTGGAGATTCTCGGTGTTGCGAAGTTCAATTCCACCCCTCGCTTCCCGCTTGGGGTTGGAGATTCTCGGATTTTCAAAGTTCTATTCCACCCCTCGCTTCCCGCTTGGGGTTGGAGATTCTCGAATTTTCAAAGTTCTATTCCACCCCTCGCTTCCCGCTTGGGGTTGGAGATTCTTAGGGTTGCAAAGTTCAATTCCAGCCCTCGCTTCCCGCTTGGGGTTGGAGATTCTCGGATTTTCAAAGTTCAATCCCACCCCTCGCTTCCCGCTTGGGGTTGGAGAGTCTCGGTGTTACGAATTTCAAATCCACCCCTCGCTTCCCGCTTGGGGTTGGAGATTCTCGGATTTTCAAAGTTCAATTCCACCCCTTGCTTCCTGCTTGGGGTTGGAGACTCTTGGTTTTACGAAGTTCAAATCCCACCCCTCGCTTTCCGCTTGGGGTCGGAGACTCTCGGTTTTACGAAGTTCAATTACACCCCTCGCTTCCCGCTTGGGGTTGGAGAGTCTCGGATTTTCAAAGTTCAATCCCACCCCTCGCTTCCCGCTTGGGGTTGGAGATTCTCGGTGTTACGAATTTCAATTCCACACCTCGCTTCCCGCTTGGGGTTGGAGATTCTCGGATTTTCAAAGTTCAATTCCACCCCTTGCTTCCTGCTTGGGGTTGGAGACTCTTGGTTTTACGAAGTTCAAATCCCACCCCTCGCTTTCCGCTTGGGGTTGGAGACTCTCGGTTTTACGAAGTTCAATTCCACCCCTCGCTTCCCGCTTGGGGTTGGAGAGTCTCGGATTTTCAAAGTTCAATTCCACCCCTCGCTTCCCGCTTGGGGTTGGAGATTCTCGGTGTTGCGAAGTTCAATTCCACCCCTCGCTTCCCGCTTGGGGTTGGAGATTCTCGGATTTTCAAAGTTCTATTCCACCCCTCGCTTCCCGCTTGGGGTTGGAGATTCTCGAATTTTCAAAGTTCTATTCCACCCCTCGCTTCCCGCTTGGGGTTGGAAATTCTTGGGGTTGCAAAGTTCAATTCCAGCCCTCGCTTCTCGCTTGGGGTTGGAGATTCTCGGATTTTCAAAGTTCAATCCCACCCCTCGCTTCCCGCTTGGGGTTGGAGATTCTCGGTGTTACGAATTTCAATTCCACCCCTCGCTTCCCGCTTGGGGTTGGAGATTCTCGGATTTTCAAAGTTCAATTCCACCCCTTGCTTCCTGCTTGGGGTTGGAGACTCTTGGTTTTACGAAGTTCAAATCCCACCCCTCGCTTTCCGCTTGGGGTCGGAGACTCTCGGTTTTACAAAGTTCAATTCCACCCCTCGCTTCCCGCTTGGGGTTGGAGAGTCTCGGATTTTCAAAGTTCAATTCCACCCCTCGCTTCCCGCTTGGGGTTGGAGATTCTCGGTGTTGCGAAGTTCAATTCCACCCCTCGCTTCCCGCTTGGGGTTGGAGATTCTCGGATTTTCAAAGTTCTATTCCACCCCTCGCTTCCCGCTTGGGGTTGGAGATTCTCGAATTTTCAAAGTTCTATTCCACCCCTCGCTTCCCGCTTGGGGTTGGAGATTCTTGGGGTTGCAAAGTTCAATTCCAGCCCTCGCTTCCCGCTTGGGGTTGGAGATTCTTGGATTTTCAAAGTTCAATCCCACCCCTCGCTTCCCGCTTGGGGTTGGAGATTCTCGGTGTTACGAATTTCAATTCCACCCCTCGCTTCTCGCTTGGGGTTGGAGATTCTCGGATTTTCAAAGTTCAATTCCACCCCTTGCTTCCCACTTGGGGTTGGAGACCCTTGGTTTTACGAAGTTCAAATCCCACCCCTCGCTTCCTTCCTGGGGTTGGAGACAATCATGCGCGATCCGAGCGAGGCTCGTGATCGTGGCATAAAAACAATCATGCGCGATCCGAGCGAGGCTCGTGGCATAAAAACAATCATGCACGATCCGAGAGAGGCTCGTAATCGTGGAATAAAAACAATCATGCATGATCCGAGCGAGGCTCGTGATCGTGGCATAAAAACAATCATGCGCGATCCGAGCGAGGCTCGTGATCGTGGCATAAAAACAATCATGCGCGATCCGAGCGAGGCTCGAGATCGAGGCATAAAAATAATCATAAGTGATCCGAGCGAGGATCGGGATCACGACATATAACGAACACCCGATGTGGCCCGAGCGGACCACAAATGTTGTGGCACTCGGACCATGGGTGTAGGATCATTAGTACTAGGACGAGTCGGCGACTCCTACGAAGTCGTCGAGTTTGAGTAATAAAGAAGCGGAATAAACACACAGTAAAATAAATGTTTACCAACGGTTATTGACAAGGAATGTATAGTGGAAACTCTTCGTAAACCAACTAGTTTACTTAGAGAAAAACCACTCCCTTCCAAGTTTATCACTTGGTCGGATTTGAAGAGTACTTAGACTCGCTCTATTGATTTCTTGAGTGATTACAAAGCTCTCCCGTGTACAAGAATGAATCCCACACCCTTGAACCACGCTCTACCTTTGCACTCATACTCTCAATCTCACGCTATGCCAAAGATCTCTTGACTCACCACTTGTACGAATCTCACGCACAAGTCTGCTCTTCCTTTCTTACACACGATTATGAAATTATGCTCAGATGCTTACAAGTAGCCTAAACACTAGGGTATTTAAACTAAGGTAAGAGAGATCTCATGAATATTATTTTCATTCGATTAGGAAAACAATATTCACTCAATAGTTTACAAATCTTTCCAGATATATAATCGTACGCATCCTAAAATATCCTAGGAGAATCAATTTATCATCATCTTGATTTTAGCATTCTTTTGATGATCTTCTCCTAAAATAAATCAACACAACTGTCTTCAATTGAACGCCCATGATCTGTGCGTTCCTTCCATAAATAGATTACTTCGCTAGCTGCTTATGTCAGTGACTTTGCCAAGTCGCCGACTCGACTTGCAAACATAGGGTCACTGACTCTAGAACCATCAAAACTTAAACTTCCATGTTCTAACAAATTCCCCCTTTTTGATGGTGACAAACAACCTGTTCTGATAAACAAAATGTCCAACATACAAAAATAGCATAGTAGATAGAGCAAAACACAAAAGCCATAAAAGTTCCCCCTAAGCTTAGTAACCACATGATTTCAGTATTTTGATCCCCCCTAATAAATCTATTCCCCCGGTTAATTCCCCCTTTTGGCATCATCAAAAAGACTGCTAAAACAAGAAAAGAAATCAGAGGAAAATATAGAGACTTAAAGCATAATATCAAAACAGTCATAGATAGTCATCCACCATGGCAAAATAAAAGTACGATGCAAACACGCACAATCCAGAAATACATTACAACCAAATTGAACTAAAAAAAGTCTTTTAAAGTGGAGGAATAATGTGGCAAGGAAAGAAGAAAGGGATAGAGAAGGTCATGAGTGTACGACAGTCACTAACATCAGGCTCCAAAGTCATTTAGCCTCTCCTCTATTGCATCCAGCTTTGACAATGCATTGCCAACCATATTCTGAAGCTTTTCCATCATTCCCTTCAGAATCATGTTCTGCTCGCTAATTTCCTTCAACTCATCATTTGCTGGAGCAGACTTCATTCCTTCTTCCTGGTTGCCCTTGTCCCTGACCTTAGATGTCTTTGATACCCACTGTCCATCAACCCAGTTCATTCCAAACTTCCTGATCATTTTCTTGTTGAGAACTTTGGTGTTAAGGACATCAGCACGGCTATCCACATAGACCTTATGCTCATACATTATCAAGGCAATCAGCATCCCATAGGGAAGAGCATGCTTGGCAGTTTCAAGGACGTGCTTCATGTGAAGCATCATCAGACGAGGCATATTAATCTTCTTCCCTCGTATGATCTTGTCCATGAGTAGCAAATCCTGAATAGAAGCAACATTCCTCTTGAGTTCCCTTGGTAGCAGGTTGCTGATTAGGTAATTGAACATCACCTTCTTCTCTATTCCCATCTTGTTTACTAGATAGGGGCTAGTGAAATTATCATCACCATCAGTGACAGTTTTGATGATCTCACGATCATAAACCCCTACTCAGCAAAACCTTCATGAGGAATCTCTAGAATGTCACTGACATCCTTGCTGGTGAAGGAATACGTCTTCTTGTCTATGGTGTACCTCCCTATGGTCATATTCCCTGTATCTTCAATCACTAGATTCTCATAAAACATCTTAATCATCAGCGGGTTGTACTCATGTTCTCCCTGAACTAACTTGTCCCATTTTTGCTTTTTCAGCCAGTCAATGACCTTTGTCAGTTTGAACTCCTTCATGAAATTTTCATCCCACAACAAATCCTTAGTGAAATCCCTAGACGACATATCAATGCTCACACTAGTTTTCTTACTTTTTCTTACTAGATCCAACAGTAGACTTAGGAGATCTCCCCCTTTTCTTCCTAGTGACTTTCTTAGAGAAGGAAGAATCACCTCCCTCTGAGGCAGCCTCAGGGGTTTCCAACCCCTTGCCCTTCTTGGCTTTAAGAGCCACTGCCGAGGCTCTAGCACTAGCAGATCTAGTCTTAGGGCGAAATGGAGGAGGCATGTCTATCTCATCATCCTTAAGCAACTCAGAGTCATCTCCAAAGAGGTCTTTTTCCAAATTTTTCTTAACAGACTCTCCATATTTTGACTTCTTAGAAAACATAATTGGATTAGAGGGTGTACCTTCTTCAGAGTTTTCTGTTGGTTCCTTTTGAGAGGGATCGTTGTCAGTTACCTTGACAACATTCTCCACATTAGCATCAACGTCGATGACTTTTGAGGAGTCATTGACCGCCTTTGCTGGAGGGAATAGCCGTTGATTCTCCTCTTCACCAGCCTCTTCTTCCGTTTCCTCTGCAAATGACCTGACAACGTTCTCCGTTTCCTCAAATTTTATTGACTCCATAATCAGAGTCTTCTCTGTTTCTTCCTCTACAATCTCTGGGTTAGAGGGTTTGGATAAGGAGGATTCACCAGTTTTTGGAAAAACCATTGGTTGCGCCGTTTGGCGCGATTTTCCAGACTCTGGTGAAGCGGCTAGGGTTTTGGTTTAGATTTGAGGAAGGGGATTTTGGAGTTTTTCGGTGGTAGCGTGGGATGAGGGAGTTGGTTTCGGAGGAGAAGGGTTTGGATTTTGGTTCTGTGGAGGAATGAGGTTTTGAGATGGAGGTTCCATGGCGGTTGGAGGGACAGTTGAGGAAGACGATTCTCCGAATAAAAGAGCTCGAAGAAAATCGTCACCAAACATGGCGAGAATCTTCTTCTTTGCCGATTCAGGGCTATCGATTTTGGTTTTGGGAGAAGCAAGGATGTCAGAGTTGGATGGGGACGCCATTGGAGAGGGATGAAGGTTCGAGGGTTTTGGGTTCGAGAGAGAGAGAGAGTAGAAGTCGAGAGAGAGAAAGATTGAGGAAAGCGTACCCTTTAGTTTGACGGATGAGGCATAATAAAGGAATCCACTTCCATCATTAAGGAAGTTGTCAAATCACCAGATCTTCTCTTTCCTCTTCTTTGAAATACACTTTCCAATTTCAAAAGATACTGTTAAGCCATGATCTTTTTCTCGCGCCAGAAATCATAGTCACTGACCCTGATCAAGTCGGCGACTCTGATCACGAAAACTGCTATCATCATATGTCCGTGACATTTGTCCACACATGACTTTCTCTTTTAGAAACTTACTTGGTGATGGGTTTGCACAGGGAGTGCCAAAGAGACCCAAGTAAAACTTTATTTTTTGAGGATTTGTCGATCATGATGATAAGTCTCAATTTATCAACGAATTTAAACATAGGCTCATAGAGACTCTCAAACATGATAGGTTAGGGACAGGTTTTAAAATCAACTATCATTTGGGCTTGTAAGGAGGGTTAGGATCATCAAGTTGATTCTTTTGGGCCAAAACAAAGAGCTCAAAAAGTTTGTATACGTATTGAATGTAGTGAAAGACATTGACAATCAAGTTGCATGTGGTTTCCTAAGCATGATGTCTATCAAGTATGTCTAAGATTTACATTATAACGGCATAATTTAAAAACATATGTAAAGCAATCAATTCTAGCCAATCATTGAGGGAATTTATGTAGGGAAATAGATCATTGAAGAGAGATCATACCTAATTCCATGCGGAGTTGTTCAAAGGGTTCGCGATTCAAGGCCTTTGTGAAGATGTCTGCTCTTTGATCACTTGTTCTACAGAATTCCATAGTGACCATGCCTTTTTCCACACAATCTCGAAGAAAGTGGTGCCTTATCTCAATGTGTTTAGTCTTTGAATGTTGCATCGGATTCTTTGAGATGTTGATTGCACTAGTTCTGTCACATAGTATGGGCATTGACCCACACTGCACACCATAGTCACTGACTTGTTGCTTGATCCACAATAGTTGTGAACAACACGCTGCATCCGCGATGTACTCTACTTCTGCTGTTGATAAAGCCACAAAATTTTGCTTTCTAGATCCCCATGAGACAAGACAAGGCCCAAGAAATTGAGCCATCCCTGAAGTGCTTTTTCTATCAACTCTGTTTCCAGCAAAATCAGCATCTGTGTAGCCGACAAGCTCAAAAACAAATCCTCTTGGATACCATAAACACAGATTGTCAGTCCCCTTAAGATAGCGAATGATTCTTTTAACAACTTTCAAGTGGGAGTCTCTTGGATCGGCTTGAAACCTAGCACATAGACAGACTCCAAACACAATATCCGGTCTGCTTGCAGTGAGATATATCAATGATCAAATCATATCCCTGTACATAGTAGCATTGACCTCAGGGTCCTTGTCATCTTTTCCAAGTGAGGTAGTCGGCGACATGGGAGTATCAAATGGTTTAGCATTCTCCAGACCGAACTTCTTAACACATTCTCTAAGATACTTTTGTTGATGAACTCGTGTCCCATCCTCACTTTGAACAACTTGATGTCCTAAAAAGAACTTAAGCTTGCCAACCATACTCATCTCAAATTCACTAGTCATGAGGTCAGCGAACTTCTTTACTAGCTTATCATATGTTGAGCCAAAGATGATGTCATCGACATAGACTTGAACAACTAGTGTGTGATTTCCTTCTCTTAACAAGAATAGAGTCTTGTCAACTTTTCCTCGAACATATCCATGTTGAATCAAGAACTGAGACAAACGATCATACCAAGCACGTGGGGCTTGCTTTAATCCATAGAGTGCTTTATCCAGTTTGTAGACAGATCCGGGTGGGTGACATCTTCAAAACCCGGAGTTTGTTCAACATACACTTCTTCTTTTAGATATCCATTCAAGAATGCAGTCTTGACATCCATTTGTTGTACTTGAAGCTATGATGAGCAAAATAGGCAATGAGTAACCGTATAGCTTCAAGACGAGCCACTGGAGCAAACGTCTCATCATAATCAATGCCCTCCTGCTGATTATATCCCTTAATAACCAGCCTTGCTTTGTTTTTTACCACATTTCCTTCATCATCTAACTTATTTCTAAACACCCATCATGTTCCAATCACTGATCTTCCCTTTGGCCTTGGGACCAAATGCCAAACCTTATTCCTTTCAAACTGATTAAGTTCCTCTTGCATGGCACTGACCCAATCCGAATCTTTCAACGCTTGTTCAACAATTTTAGGCTCCAACATTGAGATGAAAGCATTGAAAGCAAAGAAACTGTTCAGAGAAGATCTGGTTTGCACACCTTTTGAGAAATCAGTGAGGATGTTAGTGACCAGATGAGCACTTCTCTGTTGGTAGTTTCTGACCTATAGATCTTTGAAGTCACCGACTTGAGTCTGAGGAGTTCCTTCTAAATTTTCTTTTGAGTTCTCCGAACCAGTGTTCCTTTCAGATGTTTTATCATCATCGGACTCACTATCATTCGAGCTTTGGTTTAGATTTCTTCCCCTTGTTGCATTTGAGTCGGTGACACCAGCATGTTCACTGACTACTAAATCTTTCTGATCTGGAAGTGCATCTTCTTGAACCAGACTGAAACCTTGATCACCATCATCATAATCCTCAATCATAGAGCCTCCCATCGTGTTTTCATCAAACACAACGTGTACACTCTCTTCAATTTTCCTCATCCTTTTGTTGAATACTTTGTAGGCTTTACTATGAGGAGAGTAACCTACAAAAGTGCCAACGTCACTTCTTGGATCAAATTTTCCCAGACTTTCTTTGCCATTATTGTGAACATAGCATTTGCATCCGAAGGTGCGTAAGTGGGCGACACTGGGCTTGATTCCTCTAAGCAGTTCATAAGGAGTTTTCTCAAGGAGAGGACGAAGCATGGCTCGATTCATCACATAGCAGGATGCATTAATGGCTTCACCCTAGAAATTCCTTGGAAGACCACTTGAGATAAGCATGGTTCGTGACATGTTTTCCAATGCACGATTCTTTCTCTCAACCACGCCATTCTGTTGGGGAGTTCTTGGCGCTGAGAAGTTGTGACTTATGCCATTTTTCTTGCAAAAGGATAGAAACTCATAGTTGTCGAATTTTGTTCCATGATCTGATCTAACTGATACAAGAGTAACTCCAAGCTTTTTCTCAACAACCTTCACCCATGCTTCAAATTCTTCAAAGACCTGATCTTTAGAGGACAGAAAAATAGTCCAAGTATACCGTGAAAAATCATCAACAATGACAAAAATATAGCTATTTCCCCCTCGACTTTGGACTCGCATGGGACCACATAAATCAATGTAAATGAGCTCTAAAAGCTTAGTGGTACTTACCTCCTTTTTGGATTTGAATGATGATTTTACTTGCTTACCTTTCACACAAGTTTCACAAACCTCATGCTTGTTCGAATCAACCTTGGGCAGTCCTCTAACCAGTTCTTGCTTATGAAGTTTGTCAAGAAATTGAAAGCTTGCATGACCAAACCTTTTATGCCAGAGGTCGGCGACATCTGAAACTGTTCTGAGACACAGTTTTTCTTCAGGCTCAAAACAGGGGTACACCTTATACAGATTGTTTTCACATATCCCTTTCAAAAGAATTTTGCCTGAACTAATCTCTTGTACATGATACCCAATCTTATAAAAAACAAATTGATATTTTCCATTAGCACAGATTTGGGATACACTTAGTAACTTGAAACTAAGATTATCAACTAGATTCACATTGTCTATGGTTAGCTTATCAGAGAATCTTACCGTACCAATACCTGAAATACCACCTTTACTGTTGTTGCCGAAGGTAATCTTACCTCCCTTGTAATCTTGAAGTGAGTCGAAATACCTGGGGTTTCCCGACATATGAGTTGAGCATGCAGTGTCAATGAACCAGGGCTCCTGGTCACCTACTTCAAGCTGCATTGAAAATATTAGTTCTTAATAACCCAAACGAGTTTGACTCATCTGGGTTTGGCAACATAGTAACTCCTAGAACAACATTTTTTACAATTAGCACATACAGATCCTGGAGGACAGTCAGTGACATTGGATCTATCGTGACTGCCGTTCATAGTGTGTGACTTTGCATTTTCATCATCTCTTGTCTTTTTGTGATAGTCATGTTGATAGTGACCAGGCTTGCCACAATACCAACATGTTCTGTGAGACTTTAGGGCAACATATTTGCTATAGCCTGGATATATGGGTTTGTTGTTGATGCGAGATTGAAAATCAATTTATGACGGAGCTGAAATCTGGACTTGTTTTTGCCATATGATGTGCACCTTTTGACCAGGACACCACTGTTGCTTTCCTTTGTCAGGCTTAGCCACCACATGTGTAGAACAACTTGCATTGTCACTATACATAGGGTTTTACCTTTGGACATAAGGGGAGCAGCCTTGGTACCTTGAGTATTGGGTGCACGAACAAAACCAATTCCAGATCTATCTACCTCCTTCACAAATTTCTTTTTATAGTCATTTCTGACCTCTTGAGCCTTTTCAACAACATACTCATCTAACCATTTCTTTCTTTTAGTCTCATTATCAGCTTTTAGATCTTCAAGTTCTTTGGATAACTTAGCATGTCCTAGCCTAAGCATAAGCCTTTCACCTTCTAGGTCAGTGACTTGTTTTTCCAAGTCATTGACTTGATTTTTCAGGTCAGTGACTTGGATCTTTGAATTTGAGCACAACTCACAAGTTACTGACTTAGGAGATGAAATCTTTTCAAGTTCAATTGCTTTAGGACCAGTGTTTGTTATCATCGAAGAGATTGGAGATTGTTTCTTCATTATCTTCCAATTTTTCTCTTAACTCAGTGACTTGAGCTCCAAGCTTCTCGATGATAGCAACCAGCTGTTCTCTAGATTTTTTGGCTAAAAGTGAAGTAAGTTCAGAGTCATTTACCTCTTGGGAAGATTTATCTTCAATGGCCATGCAACATTTCCCTCTTGCTGGTGCTATCTCATCATCATCGTCAAACATATCCCAAGTTGCCATCATGCCTTTACCAGCTTCTCCACTTTTTCTTCTTGGACAATGTTTGGCAAAGTGTCCTTTACCCTCACATTGATAGCAAATGACATCCTTCATGTCCTTCCCTTCTTTAGATGGTTCTAGAGCCTTCAAGGGAACCTTGTTACGATTCCACAGTCTCTTCATAGCTTTAGAAATGAGAGCCACATCCTCATCTACTCCGTCAGTGTCATCGTCTCCCAGAGCTAAGTCAAAGGCTCTTTCAACTTTGAGAGCAATGTTCTTTACTTTATCTGAGTCAAGTCTTTCAACTCTTCTTTGCTGAATGCCTCCATACATAGTGAGTTGTCCAACAAGGTCCTCCAAGGTCAGCGACTTGGTTTCCTTTTGAGTGAGAAGAGACGCAGCAATACTATCCCAGTTCTTGTTCAACCCTGACATTAACTTGTTTGTGAGTTTGCATTGAGGAATCTTCTCTCCAAGAAATTCTATTTGATTCACAATCGTTTGGAATCTGGAATGATAATCACGAAGAGATTCTCCTTTTGCTTGGAAAATATGTCATACTCTGCTTTGAGACAAATGATCCTGTCCTTCTTTACGTCATCATTGCCTTGATGAAGTCTTTTAAGGGCATCCCAGATTTCTTTTGCCGTCTTGTATCCGATGACGTTTTTGAGGTCACCGTCAGTGAGAGCATGATGGAGCACTTTCTTCGCTCTAGCATTTTTCTCGAGCTTCTTGAAATCTACATCATCGTACTCGACTGTGGTCTTTTCAGTCTTTCCATCTTTTCCTAGAAAAGTCTCTGGACCTAGTTCAATCACTTTCCACAGCTGACCATCAAGCGAGCAGATGTGGGTCTTCATCTGTTCAACCCACTAGTTGTACTCTCCAACCTTGAGGATTAGAGGCTTCAAAAAAGAGGCATTCACAGAGGTGTTGGTGGACGTCATTTTCCTGCAGCAATAGTACTAAAACACAATCTAGAGCCTTGGCTCTGATACCAATTGTAGGATAGTTAGTACTAGGACGAGTCGGCGACTCTTACGAAGTCGTCGACTTTGAGTAATAAAGCAGCGAAATAAACACACAGTAAAATAAACGTTTACCAACGGTCACTGACAAGTGATGTATAGTGGAAACTCTTCGTAAACCAACTAGTTTACTTAGAGAAAAACCACTCCCTTCCAAGTTTATCACTTGGTCGGATTTCAAGAGTCCTTAGACTCGCTCTATTGATTTCTTGAGTGATTACAAAGCTCTCCCGTGTACAAGAATGAATCCCACACCCTTGAACCACGCTCTACCTTTGCACTCACACTCTCAATCTCACGCTATGTCTAAGATCTCTTGACTCACCACTTGTACGAATCTCACGCACAAGTCTGCTCTTCCTTTCTTACACACGATTATGAAATTATGCTCAGACGCTTACAAGTAGCCTAAACACTAGGGTATTTAAACTAAGGTAAGAGAGATCTCATGAATATTATTTTCCATTCGATTAGGAAAACAATATTCACTCAATCGTTTACAAATCTTTCCAGATATATAATCGTACGCATCCTAAAATATCCTAGGAGAATCAATTTATCTTTATCTTGATTTTAGCATTCTTTTGATGATCTTCTCCTAAAATAAAACAACACAGTTGTCTTCAATTGAACGCCCATGATCTGTGCGTTCCTTCCATAAATAGATACTTTGCCAGCTGCTTATGTCAGTGACTTTGCCAAGTCGTCGACTCGACTTGCAAACATAGGGTCACTGACTCTGGAACCATCAAAACTCAAACTTCCGTGTTCTAACAATGGGGTTGGATCGGGATATATATAGTGAACTAAAAAGGGAAACACGCAACACAACCATGAACAAAGGAAGGAAAGTTATATAGAATGTCATAATTACAGACCCCTTCCGGGCCACCAAAATAAAAAGCAAAAAACACAAACTACAAAAACAAACAACACCCCTCACTCCTTCGGGATCTCGTCGGCAGGTTCCATGGGGACTTGGCGGACAGGTGAGGCAGTAATCGCCTCAGGATCCCAGGTTGGCACGTCCGGTGCGGGGTTGGGGTCTCCGGTGGCGAGATCCGAACCTCCTTTGCCGAGGTCCCCCACGGGTTTGTCCTCGGTGCTCTCAGTTGGCGCGACCTCCCCCTTGTTGTCGAGGAAGATTTCGCATTCTCCCTCGGGCTCTTGCCCAGTTTCTTCCGTCATGGTCAACACGTAGTTGGGGTTGAAGAAGGCAATGCGAGGATCGATTTGTCCATACTTCGCAAACGCCTGCCTTACCCCCATGCGGACGGCTTGCCGGAACATTTTGTTGACATTGCTCAATAGCTCTTCCTTATACTCTGCAGATGCCACATACTTAGGGCCCGCAACCTCCACCTCCTCATTGAGCTCATTGACGCGCTGTCGGAGGCTGCTGATCTCCTCCTCGGCCTTCCGAAGCTCCGCTTCCTTCTCCCTATAGAACTTGTGCTCCACACACAGTTTAGTTTGGAGCTCCTCGACCTCCCCCTTGAGATCCCCAACCTCCCCCTTGGTCTTCCCTGTCTCCTCCTTGGATTTCTTCGTCTCCTCCTTGGCCCTGGCGGCGGCTTTGGCCTCGTCCGCCTCTCGGCCTCCGTGAGCTCCTTCTCCCTCTTCGCACACTCCTTTGTGCGGTCCTTGAGTTTCGCCTCCATCTTCTCCATATTCTTGTGGAGGAGGGCGATGCGACTACAGTTATAGTTGTCGAAGAAGTGGTGCTGAAAAAGAAAAAATCGAAAAGATACAACGCGTTAAAAAAGAATAGGTATGGAACCAACAAAAAGAACAACCTCGATAAAATAAGGCATACCATCGCCGATTAACGGAGGGCCTCGTCATTAAGGGCGTCCTCTGAGAGGTTGTTTGCCCACGCAACCTCCTCCTTCCAGTCTGCCCGGTATTAGTTCCTTGGCACGCCCGGGCGGGTCCGGGGCAGTGGAAATTCTCAGCATGGATGCCATCGGCGGAGAAAACTTGGCCCACGGGACTAGGACGGGTGACCATCCCCCCCCCCCCCCCCCCGAGGTGCCCTTCTGGCTGTCCCCCTTATTATGTTTCTTTTCCTTCTCTAGGCGGGAGGGAACCTCTACTTCTTTTCTTTTGGATCCGGCTCCATCACCGGATCCTCGAGGGACTTGGGAGGTCTTCCTTGTAACATCGCCCCTGGGCGGAGCCCCTTTAGTAATCTTCCCCCCTGGCGCCTTGGGCTGCGGGGGTGTCACCTTTGTTGACGGGGCTGGAGGCCTCGCTGATGAGTCCGACTCCTTTGCCCCAGGGCCCTTCGGGGCCCGAGAGCTTTGAGAGGTGGAGATCGCAGGTTTCTTTCCCTACGCCCTCGAAGTAAGAGCGTTGAAAAGGTCCACTATAAAAAATATAAGAAAAAACAAGTTAGATAAAAAGCAAAAAACAGAATATCACAAATAGTCAAGGTAGTGTGATCTGAGCGAGACTCGCGATCGTCACTAAACAAATAAGATTCAGGCTGCGCGTTCAGCCTCGCCCAAAAAATAAAATAATAAAACAACTAAGAGTTAGGGAAAAAGATGAGGTACACTCTTCGCCCTCGCGGGGTGGAAGGGTGAGGCTCAGGCCGGCCCGCTAAAGCCGGTCTTGCGCCAGGTACTCCCGGAACGGCTCCTAACGCACCAGGGCATACCGGGCCTTGAGCTTGGCAGCTTTCTTTGTACCCTTGGGTCGGACGAAGTTGTCCGATGCCGTGGGGATGTTGAAATACCTCCCAGTAAGGTCCCGGACCAAGAACCATTTATCCTTCCACGGTCCGACATTTGACGGGGCCGTGGTGATCTTGAGATGGGCAAGCTAAGATTGACAAGACAAGACCCGTGTTTCCTCCTTGCCAAAAATAAGCTTGACATGATGTCCAGACCCGGTCCAACCCTGAGCTCGTAACTTCCAACTGTGTAGGCACACAGAAGCCGACACGAATTGGGGAACAGTTGCGCGAGGCAAACGTGCATGGCCCATAAAAAGTTGACCATATGCTGGGCCAGCGGCAACCTGAAGCCAGCCTGGAGACTGTGCAGGTGCACGACAATGCACCTCTCATACAGGGCCAAGGAGCATCCCTCCCCTTCGGGAAGAGCTACCTCAACACCCTCCGGCCAGGGGAAGTCCTCGGCAATCTTCTCGATGTCTTCCCGCTTCAGGGACGTGCTCACCTCCTCAGGCAGACAGATAACTCTCGTGGGGTTCGGGGACATGGGTATCCGCTCCTCGAAGACGGGCGGAATGCTGGCAACGGCGTTGGTAATATACTCCACAAAAAAGCTCGCCAAGTCATTGGAGTCGGACGACCTCGCGATAGAAACAGCCACTTCCTTGTCAAAAATTGAAGATGAGGCCATTTCCACCCCAGAAGACGTTCGAAGTCGGGAGACACGCAAACTAACAAAAACGTCGGAATCACTAGAGGAAGGGTCGCTGAAAACAAGCGATGGGGACCTCGGCTTCTAAGAGTCACTGTTCTCGACACTCCCTACGGTCTCAGAAAGCTCCTCGTGGAACCTCTCTTGAACTTTAAACGCGAGGCCTGGTGGAGGGCTCAAAGAAGTTCCTCTAGGCATGAAAGAATGACGTCCAGGCCACAAAAGGCGAACACCTGAAAAAGAAGAAGTTTTGAGACATCGAACAAAGCCACAAAAGAAAGAAATCGCGAGGTGATGAGAGGGGAAGGGCACGTGGCACCTTAGGGCTACTCTGAAGGATGGGACATCTTAGGAAGAATATGAGGCGTCGAAAGGATGAAAACAAAGAATGGAAGACAGTAGGTGGACGGCCAAACGTTCCATCAATCAAGGTTCATGACGTTTAGTCTCCCGAGCAATTCAAAATTCGAAAAGAGGAGCGGCGAAGGAACCCAACCGTCGCTTGACGCACCGAAAAGCGAGAGCATCACCAAGGCCACCAACGCCACTCTCACCATCCCCGTTTCGCCGCCGTGACACCGGCGCGAAATGCCAGGAACAACCATCCCACACTAGAGCACAAGGCGATAAAAAAGGCAAAAAACAAAACGCCGAAAAAAGAGCTAGGTCTGATGCTAAAGCACCAACACCACCCTTGCCCCCTCCGCTTCGCTGTCGTGACGCCGGCGCGATGCACCAGGGGACGGCCGCCTCCCGCTAGGGCACGAAAACGAAAAAAGAAGGACAAACGCCAAAAACTTGAAGAGAGAGTCGGGTACTTACTTGTTCGGAGATTTGGGTGGAAAGGTCGGTGGCGTTCCTGGCAACCGTCGACTGCTTGCTAAAAGATCGGAAGAGAGAGAGAGAGAGAGAGAGTGTGAGGAAGAAGATGAAGATGAAACATTGAGGGGGCGTGGAGGAGACGCTTTTATAAAGGGCGGACTTGGGCCTCTCCCCGCTTCTAGAAAACAAAAGGCTTAATGGGCCTAATCCACCTTAAAGGCCCGTTAAAAAAAATACGGCAGAACGGGAACAGTACGCATCGCACGCATAACGGAAGAAAAACCTAAGTTTCAGACCTTGCAAAAGAGTTCCTCGCGAAATATCCACCCAACCTCTAGACCTCGTGTCTCACAATCCTAATAACTACAAACCTCGCACCCCAGGTTTGGCGAACCAAATACCACTCGTATATATGATCTGCGGTCCTCGGGACGAGCTCCCCGGGCCATAGGGTTGTGATGGTGCTCAAAATAGCGAGATGAGAGGTGGGACCGGGGTACGAGGGTTAGTGCGCCCATCGGGATTCTCAAAGTCAAACTCGAGGCCCATTGTCGTACCCCCCCCCACAAAAAACAAACAAAACACGACCTTCGCGAGGCCTCGAAACCTCGACAACGAGGTCTAAACCTCGTCGCTCAAAAGCTGATACCCCCGCCCGTCTGAACCACTCAGTTGTCGCCACTCCCTCAACCAATAATGATGTGACTATGCCACCTCATGGCCAAGACAGGCCCGGTACCGACCCTCCCGAGCCATCCACTCATAGTAACGAGCTGTCTAGAGACTATTTTGCCCACGGTACCGAGCTGCCCAACCTCGATACCGAGCCACTTGGGCACGCCAGCCGCGCCATCGATATTGGGCCATATTTCGGGAGGACCACAAGAGCTCGAGCTCGTGTCTTGCAAGAAGAGCTTCAAAATGGTCTCTTGATCCATTGAGCACCGATCAAATATGAAGTCGACATGGAGTGCACGTCGCTTGTCACCAGGCGCGCCGAGGCCATGCTGGGCGCCTAGCTTGTGTCGAGTTTGGCGCCTCTTACGTGCTCATTCAAGGCACAATTAATGCCGGGTTTTCTTAGGGTCTTTTGTGTTCAATTTTGGTTTAATGGCTGGGTATTGAAGAGGCTAGGATTGAAGGCTGAATTTTCTTTAAAAGGAGGCGTCTTTCTCCTTGTTAGACACACTTGAATTTGCTTGAAACTCTTCTCTTGTTTTAGTCATGTTTTCGACTATGGTTTGGGGCGTTTTGCCTTGAATAAAAATTTCTTGTTCTTTGATTTTAATCTTTGATTTGTGAGTAATATCGGATCACCCTTGAGATCCAAGAAAGGTGCCTCACATCCTTGTCCTTGAATCTCGTAGCTTGAGTTTCGAGTGTGGTGAGTCATATCCACACCCTAAACTCATTCATATCCAACTACCCTCCATTTCCATCATCCATCTCTGGTTTCACAACCCTTCACACGTCCAACAATCCATTTCCGAGGCACATCCATCCAATTCCCCGCCAAGAAGAGAGCATCCGAAGTGGCCTTGCACCGACTCCACCGATTCGATCCTTATCATGTGGTATCAGAGCCACGCAAGGTACACCTTCTTTCTCTCGTCTTAGATCTGGAATTTGCTTGAATTTTGCAAGTGTTTACCTTCACAAGTCGTGCCACAAAATTCCTTGCAAAACCGAACCCTAAAACTCGCTACCGACTTGCTTGTTTTGTCTTGCTTTGTGTCTTCGACCGTGTGTGCTCAAATCTGACCTTGAGGGACGACCAAAACTGAATTTTTAGGTTGTCCAAATGTTGAAGAAGCCTTAACTCCTTGCTTGAATGAATTAAAGCCAAAAATACCAAGAGCCACCCTTTGGCCTTTCACCTTTTAGTCGTCTTTAATACCACATTTGTGGCTGAATTTTTCAGCTTCTTTCTTTAAAATTTTGAGCATGTTGGCATGAAATAAAACTGAATTCAAGCTTAAAATATTGTATACTCACTCGGGTTAGGATACAGGAAAAGTACCAATTCATATAAAAACAAATAACACCGAGTAGGGATGTAAATCCATTGGTTGTCGAAGTCTTGTATGCTTGATTGTAAAAGGCTGAAAAGTGTGCATTAAAAGTTAAAAAAAATCGGACTCGGAAAGAAAAAGAAGCGGGGCTAGAAAAACCTTGTCGGCGGCCAAAAGGCTAATAAGGTGCCGGGCACAGAATAAGTCGGACCCCGTGAGAAAGAAATTCTGAAAAAGTCCTATTTTGGTTCAAGCTCTTTTGTTTATCTTTTGTTTGTAAACTTGGTACCTAGTAGCTTCCTAAATTCGAGTGATAGACAAACTTGTTGCTTGTATTGCATTGCCATTGCTTGTGCCTTTCTTTTGAGCCATTTCTTGTTCGACTTACACTTAAGTCCTAACGCTTGCAAGTTTGGCACTTTTCGAGTCTAAGTGGAGAATTGGTTGTGTGTGGCTCAAAGTACCACTTGCTTGTTGGATTTAACTTGTTTGGTGAAGTTTGTGCAAGATGTCGGATGCAGGGAATGATGGCTCACCTCGGAATGCTATCTTGGATTCAACCGTGGCTGCCATGTTACAATCAATGCAAAAAGATCTTCATTCATTTTGTTCTAGGTTTGATGACATCGAGCAAAGGTTGTCTAGGCACGATGAACATTTCCAAGCTGCATGGCCACCTCAGCCCGCTCACTTTGATGAGAGCCAACAAGGGGAGCGCCACCAAGGAATCAAGCTCCAACTCCAAACTTTTTCCGGAACCATCGATGTCGATGCTTGTCTTGATTGGATAGCCAAAACCAAGACTGTTTTTGACTACTGTCGCTATGAAGATGAGAAAAGAATAGTAGTTGCCACCGTCCACTTCACCGACTTTGCTTACCATTGGTGGATACAAGACAAGGAGGCTCGGCGATGTGATGGACTCCCACCGATCCGAACTTGGCGAGAGCTTAAGCGCGCCCTTGTAGAACGCTTTGCCCCACTAGACTCCACCCAGAGGATCCATTCCAAACCATCGGTACCAAGCTCCACACCATCGGGACCGAGCTCAAAACCATCAGTACCGAGCTCCAAACCATGGCACAATTCCTCGGTACCAAGCGTCAGCCAAGTGGAGCCGATCATCCAAGAAGTTGTGGAGTCATTTTCCCCTAAACTCGAGCTTCGCCCTACCATTATTCATAGCTCCATGAACTCTTTGGCTACGCCATGGATGGATGCTTTCCCTATGGTGCCTTCCAATTTGCCATTTCTATTTCATGAGGAGAATCCCTCCAAGCAATAAGAAAGAGAAGTAACCATGCCAAGTTGCTCTAGGGAAGTATTTCTTAACCCTACTTTTTCTTTCTTCTCTTCTTTGAATAATACTAGAGATCTTCATGCTTGTCATTATCTTGGTAGGACAAGACCTTCATGCTCTCATTATACCTTTCATCATGAGAAAGCATTCCTATTTAAAGTTCATGTGTGTGAGTTTGAGCATATGTGTCATCTAGTTTCTTCATCTAGAACTAAGTCTTCATGTGTGCATTTTTGCTCTTTTTCACAATTTTTGAAAACTAGGAAAAGATTTCTGATGTGTCTCTCTTTTGTGCCTAAGTGTATTATGTGTAATTCATGTTCTACACTTAAGCATATCATTAGGCTCAAGTTGGAAAAAACATGTGCTTGGAAATTTTCACGAGGTTTTTCTATGAGTATACTTGTTTATGATCCTCACCTTCTTCTAAGTATAGTTTTGTGTGCATTTCAGTTTTTCACATGGAAGTGCACTCGGATTCGAGGACGAATCCTTTTCGAAGGGAGGGAGGATGATGTGACTATGCCACCTCATGGCCAAGAGTAAGACAGGCCCAGTACCAACCCTCCCGAGCCATCCACTCATAGTAACGAGCTGTCTAGCGACTATTTTGCCCACGGTACCGAGCTGCCCAACCTCGGTACTGAGCCACTTGGGAACGCCAGCCGCGCCAGCGATATTGGGCCATATTTCGGGAGGACCACAAGAGCTCGAGCTCGTGTCTTGCAAGAAGAGCTTCAAAATGGTCTCTTGATCCATTGAGCGCCGATCAAATATGAAGTCGACATGGAGTGCACGTCGCTTGTCACCAGGCGCGCCGAGGCCATGTTGGGCGCCTAGCTTGTGTCGAGTTTGGCGCCTCTTACGTGCTCATTCAAGACACAATTAATGCCGGGTTTTCTAAGGGTATTTTGTGTTCAATTTTGGTTTAATGGCTGGGTATTGAAGAGGCTAGGATTGAAGGCTGAATTTTCTTTAAAAGGAGGCGTCTTTCTCCTTGTTAGACACACTTGAATTTGCTTGAAACTCTTCTCTTGTTTTAGTCATGTTTTCGACTATGGTTTGGGGTGTTTTGCCTTGAATAAAAATTTCTTGTTCTTTGATTTTAATCTTTGATTCGTGAGTAATATCGGATCACCCTTGAGATCCAAGAGCAAGGTGCCTCACATCCTTGTCCTTGAATCTTAGATTGAGTTTCGAGTGTAGTGAGTCATATCCACACCCTAAACTCATTCATATCCAACTACCCTCCATTTCCATCATCCATCTCTGGTTTCACAACCCTTCACACGTCCAACAATCCACCTCCGAGGCACATCCATCCAATTCCCCGCCAAGAAGAGAGCATCTGAAGTGGCCTTGCACCGACTCCACCTATTCGATCCTTATAATGGATGATATGATTCAGGAATCCGCATATCAAAGCTCAAGAGAAGTGGCAAGGCAGTTTTCTCTTCCTCGGATCTTCAAACAATGCTTCAGTATTTACGTTCCTTGGGAGGCTATATTGATTCATTTAAGGCCAATGAATACTCGTTGGAAAGCTAAGAGTCAGATCTACAACTTTCATGTTGATCACTTTCACCAATTATATCTACACGTGACCCAAAAGAAATGTTCTTTCCAATATTTCAATTTAGACGAAAGAAGATCTCAACCTCATGGAGTAGGTTGTATGCAAGTTGTATGGCTCTTTGTTTTTGGTGACGACTTCCAAAAGTCTTTTGCTCTTCAAATTCCCACAAGTTAATGAAGTTGAAGACTTCCAAGTAAGAAAGAGAAGACCTTTCATATTTTGGG
Organism: Fallopia convolvulus; assembly: GCA_964016875.1. Classification (NCBI taxonomy): domain Eukaryota; kingdom Viridiplantae; phylum Streptophyta; class Magnoliopsida; order Caryophyllales; family Polygonaceae; genus Fallopia; species Fallopia convolvulus. Next base: position 22,361,309 of record OZ024737.1, on the reverse strand, counting down.
TTTTATGGTGTGTTTAATTTGTGTTTTGTTTTTCCTATAAATAAGACGTCTAGGCTCATTGTTAGATACGTCAATTTTTTAGAGATCAAATTTGTGTTGGATAAGCTCAAATGAGCATTTGGGAGTGATCCCTTGTTTGGTGAGTAATATCCAAACATGTTCGGTGAGTTGTATCCGAACGGGGTCTTCGTTTCTCATTAGGTGTGTTATATCCTACGAGATTGGAACCCTCTTTCGAATTACCTTGGTGTGTCATATCCTTGGTGTTTCGATTGCTTATCCCTTATATTTATAATTTATGTTGGTTTGAGTCAATTATCTTTCCTTTTAATTTCATCTCCAAATAAAACACAAAAATCCAAAAGCGAGGTTTTTTCAAGTTGAGTTTGAGTTGGAACTTTCTTCGACAACGATCCTATTCGCATCAAATAATCAACTGCCTCACAACGGGACCAATCAGAAGCCCTGATCTCGGGCGTCCCACATCGAGCAAACACCGAAACTCGGCTCCTCAACTCTCTATAAATAGAGGAGAACCTCGTAGGTAGCGAGGGGTCGAAAAACATCTTGATTGTTCCCTAGTTACACAAGCGGACTTACACTTCTCTGTTCCTAACAGTTCTACCTAACTCTAGCAACACAAGTAATCGGCCTTATTCCTAAGCGAACAACTCAACTAAGCATAAGACAAATCTAACCTTACACCTTAAGCTCAAAGTATCATCAGTTCCCTTATTCCGGGATGGAGCCGTATGACGCGAGAGTCGAAGCTATTTGAGACCGAGCCACTCTTATACTATCTTCTGGGAACTTGGATTCGCCGTCATCGAGATCACACACTCGCCTCTAGGGACTTCTCTTCTCTTCTCTTTCTTTCTTTGTGAGTGAATGTTGAATCTGGGAGAAGTGCTTTGTCTAAGCACTATTCACTTGGCTTTATACTTGTCAATACTTGGGCTACAATCTTGACTTTCATTTGTGTCCGAAATGCCCTTTGTCTTGTGTGCCAAGTCTTTGTCCTTCACATGTGACTTGATTTGAATTGAGTAAACTTTGAGAAGCAATCGGGCCATTGGATCAATCGCTTCAGTCTGTTCCTCAGACTGAACGTTTGTTTTGTCTTGAGACATGATCCCGTGAATCTCGCTGACTGGTCTTTGTTTGCACATGTAAGTTCCCATGTGATGGGAACTGTCTTCTTCAGTGTTGCTTTGAGAGGAACTCTTCGTCATGTATGTCTGTGTTCCTTGGACTTTTATGGGGATTCTTCACTAAACATGTGTTCCTTAGAAATACTTGGATGTAACACGTTAGTTCCCATATGGTGTTTGTCATTGTCAAAACTGGAGCAAGATATCGTTGTTTCGATGTTTGGAACCAGAGTTCCCAACACCGTCCCAACACGAATGTATATATAACAATACATAGTTATGTTATAAATTCATAGTTACGTTATAAAAATTTATATGCACTTAATATGGATGTACCACTACCCAAACAATGGCATGACGCGCACAAAATACATAATCCTAGTATTCTACATGCCCTCCTTATCTAATATTGGAGCTAAGAGTCATAAATATGGGGAAGAGTTCCCTGCGAATGGGCGCCCAGATAAGAATTGAGAATAAATCTCGTTCGTTCCTTCCAAAAAATCAACGTCCCTGGTTAAACATTCATTAAAAAAATAAAATACGGCACGGGCGAATTTTTCCCGTATTATTCACGTATTTTTCAATAAAATACGACATGGACGAATTTTTCCCGAATTTTTCGAAAAATACGTTTTTATGAGACGCGTCCAATTTGTGCATCAAAACTGGCGATTTGTTCATCAATATTGATCAATTGTTCATCATTACTAACTATTTGTGCATCGAGTTTTTGATAACAATGTTCATCGATTTTGAACTTTTTTATTTTTTAATTTTTTTTAACCTTATTTATGTGTATGAATACAATATTATATAGTTTTTGATGCACATATAATTAGTTTTGATATACTAATATTTGTTCATTGATATAACCATGTTTGTTCATTGATAAACAATTATTTGTCATTGATATACCCATATTTGTTCATTGAATTTGTATATTGATATAACCATATATGTTTATTCATTGATATATCCTATTTGTGAATAGAAATATACTTATGTTTATGTGGCAATACCATCAATTTGTACATTGAGGACTATTAATATCATCAACTTGTACATTTAGGACTATCTATTTGTGCATTTTTTGTATTTATTTTGTGCTTTTAAGGCTATCTTGAATGTAAAGGATAATACAAATGAAGTGCTTTAAGGCTAACTTGTCAATACGAATGAAGTGCTCAATGTAGTACCTAAACAAGATAAGTTTGATTTAGAAACTTAAATACAAAGAATAATAGATAAAAAATCTGACTTTGCAATAATATGATGTATGTTAAGAGGTTACTAATGAACTAACATGTATCTAGCTATGAACAATTGTATGAAAAGACAATGAACAAATATGCATAAACCAATGAACAATTATGCACAAACCGATGAACAAATATGCCAAAAACAATGAACAAATATGAATATAACAATGAAAAAATATACATGTATCAATGAACAAATATGCATAAACTAATGAACAAATTGATGTTACTAATGAACAAATATGCACAAACCGATGAACAAATATGTCAAAACCAATGAACAAATATATCAAAACCAATGAACAAATCCGTAGTATTGATGAACAAATCCACGGTACTGATGAACAAATCCACATTTTCGATGAAAAATCTGGGCACGTGTCCTATTTCCGTTTTTTTCAAAAATACGCGAATAATTCGTCAAAAATTCGCCCGTGTCGTTTTTCCCCCTTTTAAGTGAAATGATCAGCGCCTTTGATTTTCCTTGATCCAACGACTCTTGTTCTTTCTTATTTCGCACATGAGCGCTCATTCACACCTGAACCGGACTCCACAAATATTATTATTCCCTTAGCTGATTAAAAGTGCAACATTGTTGATAATGTCCAACACTATCAACAATTATAAGAAATCCACCTCATATTCCCTTAGCTAAGAGTCACAACGTTGGTTGTGATAGTGGGCCGGAGCTCAATTGCCATTGTGCAAAGCTGTCGATACACCTAGACGTACCCGGTTAATTGAGCGCATTTTACAACAATATATTCTTCTACATTTTGACAGGTTTATATATATATATATATATATATATATATATATATATATATATATATATATATATATATATATTTATATATATATTGCCACAACTTTTGGGTACGTGTGGATTCCCTCTTTGAGCAACTGTATATTCTTTTAGCTAGCTAGAAAGCATTTCCAAAAGAAGGAAGTAGATCATTGACATTTGGCAACCTGCAAAACGTAACACAAGCTTTTCAATTTATTCCCTTTGGGGATTTTTCCTCCTTTGATCAGCACACATTTTAAACAACGATTATAAGAAAATGTCTAAATTCTTGGAAAAAAAAGATAATTCACTACATAAATAAAATAATAAATCTTTCCAAAATAAGAAGTTTATCCGTTAAAAAATCCGTTTAAACAAATCATACTTTGTTCAATAAAATTTATTGAAATACTCGTTATTCCATAATTTCTTTCAGTTTTGATGATAATAAAATTTAAATGAGTAGTGTTTTGTTTCACAAATACCACTGAAATATTACAAGAAAGAAGTGTATCGTTCAAGTGAAGGAACAAATAAGGAAATGACTGACAATCTGGACAATCTCTACGGGAAGCTATGCGGCTTTAATATTTCGGCATGTTACTATGTTTTGAGCTAATGACTTCAGTGTTGATTTGACAGTCCAGGTCGAGTTGTTTGTGAAAAAATAAGATGGAAATCGGAAGACTTGTTAGAGATAAAAGATAAGATATTGAGATCGTTCGGTTATGGGCATGATTTGATAAATTGAGGTATGGTTGAGTAGTTTTGTATTTAATTTGATCCATTTTTATGAAAATCTTTTGAATGAAGTATCCTCACTGTTAGGCAAGTCGTGATTGAGATCATATTCGAAAGTTTCTTTATAAATAGGCTAGGTTTGCGTAGGGTTATAATGTGTGTTGAAGATGAGCAGTTGGGATAGAGAGAATCATATTATTGTTCCGAAGTATTTCGTGGCATTTTCCGGTGAAGACTCTATCCATAGTAGTTTGAGTATTCAGGTTTGTAGTTCACTTATTGTCTTAACTTAACGCATGCCGATTCAAAAAATAAACCGTCCTATTTTACGTAATTTTTACCTGAACCTACTTGTTCTAATTTTGCCCGTCCATTATTTTTAATCCAATGCCCCATAATTAATCATAAGTGTTCTCTATTTATATTGTAGCATTAATTAGCACCAGAGCGTGGACAAATAATACTTAACCCATTGTGCATAATATTGTATTAAATCATGCAAAACAAACTCTAAAATTTGTTTCATAGTATATATTTTATTTTATTGTAGATTATCTTAATAATAAGAGTCGATCGTATTGATCATGAGCAGTCTCACAATTGTGCCAATCATCAAATTAGCAATATAGTAAGGATCTAATCTTGAACTATTTTTAAAATAACTAGATAGGATTAGTTCATACAAAAATATATTTACAGATGCTCGATCTTTAATATAATTACCTCATTGAGATGCATGGTCCCAATATAAGGGTACGGCCATTTATTTAATATAAACAGACCAACCGGTGAATGGAAATAAACTATAAATACGAAGTTTCTACTTTTGCCTTACTATTATTTATTCATTAGTGAGAGCATGAGCAAAGAAAGTTGTGGTTGCAGATAGCTTACTCGAGCAAAGAAAGATGTGGTTGATGGCTTTCATTTGCATCGCTGGAAAAGAATTATAAGCATCCAAGTTTGGTTGATCATATGTTCAAGTCATAGATAGATCCGTGTACAATATAATATATGAACGTTTGCGGCTCCAACTGTATAAACAAGGACGACAGAGGTGGAAAGATATGGACACATGAGAGTCAAACTTGCAAACTCATCTATCTAGATTCATCTACTAGCTAGCTTGTACAGCCCTGTCAAATTAAAGTAAGCAAAAGTAATCACACTTTTTCAAGCATACACTCTAACTACTACTAGCTACTTAATATATATAAGCATCCCTTAAACCCTTCCTAATTACCCTTCCTAATTAATTATTCAATCGTCGTCATTGCTCACGCCATAACAAGACTTATTATAATCTATAAAGTTTAGTCATTAGCCTAAAATATAGTAAATAACTTTGAACCTAACGTACACTGCTACCAAATGGAAAAGAAAATTAAACAAGGGAAGCTTACCGATCATCCATACAAATATGCATGCAACAATCACTATCCATATAAATCAATCCATTGACCATATGGACTAACTATATATGTGGAATAACTACTACGTACCCTAGTTGTAGCGAGTCAAGACCACAATTAAAATAAAATTTATAAAAATGTTCAAATTTTGAATGACAATGCAACTCTACTAGAGCATATTTATATGAATATACCAAAATTCTGTAACCTTAGTTAAAGGAGTTCATCAAATGATAATGAAGAAGGGATCATTATCTCACTTTATCAAGTTGATTATTTAGAAAGTTTCTAAAAGCACTAAAATGTGTCTTTACATAACCCTTCATCCCTACTAAACTAGGTTTACCCTAAATTATCAAAGCGGAAAATCTTACAAAAATTATAAATCATATTCTCCCTCCATTTAATTCTACTTGTCATTTTAGACTTAATTTTTTGTTTATTTCTATTTGTCCTTGTATGTATTTTATCCAAAATTTCTCAATATTACATTTTGTATTATCCAATCAAAAGCAAAACACATTTAATGAATTTACTATTCATCTTTTTCCAATATAAATTTAATATGGATAATTTGATAAGATTAGAACATGTCTTCATATATGTGCATTAGGCTATAAGTTCAAGTAGAACTAAATGGAGAGAGTATATGCTGCTTCCGAGTAGAGACGGTCTTTTTTTTAAAATCGAAGTTTTAGGGTATATACTTTGCTGGCTCTCTGAATCAGCAGGATTTGGTTTTTGACATTGGCTATCTAATATCCAGCATCCAATATCAAACAAGAATAATAATAAAAAATCACGTTTGATATATCCATAATTAGTATGTCATATATGTAGCAAAATATGTTCTACCTTGAGGAAGATATATACCATCCTGAAAACTTGCATACTAAGGAATTCTACAACAAAGTAATAACATGAAAGAATAAGAGGCACATATATATTAGTTAGTGATCGAATGCATGCCAATATGCCATCTATCAACAGATGTGCTGCATTCTTTAAACTAACGCAGCTAGCACATGGAATATTTAAATAAGTTTCATTCCTGCAATTAAGGCTATTAAGCTGCCAATTCAACGTGAGGCCAAGATTTGAAGTGGATGATTGTTAGGCATCTAATAACTCCTATAATATTCTTGTTACCTAAAATAGTAAAGAAATGATTATTTAATGTCATTCATTAAACGAATAGCACATGGATTTCTTGCCTTTTCCAGAAACAATAAGCCAATATTTTTGAGGGAGCCAATATTTTTAAGGGAGCCAATAGAAATACACTTAAGGTTGCCTACGTACCCCTCTTGGACTGGTAAAAGAAATACCAACTCAATTTTAATGTGTATAATACCAATACCCAGTTGGTCTAGTGATAAAGTGGTGTTAGACTTCTTTCTAGTAACATGGAGAAACTGATATTGGGAGGATCTCCCCTAAAAATAAGGTCATGAAGTACCCGGTCCTACTGTCCGACCGATCGAATCGGGCGAGTCAAAGACAAGACCAAATTTTTTTTAATGTGTATAAATGAAAATAAAAATTTTCTTATATAGTTGGTGATATGATTTTAACCCTAGAACAACTCGGGAGTGCAAACCGGTCCTATTCGTAGAGCAAAGTACCAGGTCCTGCTTGCTCGCTTCCGGTGTTTTGGAGCATCGCCCATGTTCTTTGGGAGTGAAACTCAGTGACGGACTACATTGTTGTATCATTTCGCCATGTCTCATCCGTCCCACATATAGTTGATCCGGTTCTTCGGAACCTCATCCTTCAGGATGCTCAAAGGAAATCGCTAGCCTGTTAGCGGCCCGCCCTAACTTCTTTCTTTATAAAAAAAAAAAACTCAGGAACACGAAAGCAAACGTGAACCAAGCATGAAAAATAGTAAAGAACACCATATAGTTGGTTGGTGATAAGATTTTAAAATGCTGCGTTTCCACTTAAGCCATCTACCGCCACAGATTTGGGCCACTCTTTATTGGGCCTCTTCAATGTCACTAGTCCATTTAACTAGGTGCAAGAGATATGCCCGTCCATCTATACCAGGTTCAATCTACCTCCAAACCGGTATGAACCGGGGAAGCCAATCGATCCGGTTCAACCATGAGCAAGTCTTGAACCTTGGGTTTGAACCCAACTCCCGAAACTAGAATTCCTCTACCATTAAAATACCTATACAATGTCATGCCAATCTCTATGTCACTAAGGCTATAAATGATTTAACCTTTACATATGCCCTCTAAAATCAAGTACAAGGCTTAGAAGAACTTAAATTTCAAATAGTGTGGATGTGGATTTAGAACGAGATTTCCTTCCACTTCGACTCATTCCAGATCTCAAGTGACATAATCGGTGTGGAGCGTCTTCTTGAAAGAGACAAATATATTAGGCTCTTTAGAAAAATCGATATTATTATTATTCTATTATATATTTATAGAAGTTTCGATTTTGGGCTTGTCCATTTTACACGAATCCAATTTGAAGGCCCGCGAAAATTTAAAAGAGATTCTAAATGAAAAATTGAAACAAAGTTTTCTTCACCACGGATTTGTGCTTGATTTTTTTTTTATAAGAAAAATAATGCATTATAATTTAATACCTCCAAAATCCAAACACACTTAAGACTATAGTACATGTAATATATATATATTGGACACTGTTGATATTCAATAATAAATTTATAACTTAACGAATGATAAATACACCATGGCCTTATAATGCACATTATTCAACCCGACCCTCACCCTGCTGGTAAGGATAAATGAAATTAAGTAATGAAATACACACAATGTTAGGAGAACAATAGTGATAAAACAATTTGATAACACGCACGACATGATCGAAGTTAGCTCGATCATATTGTGGTAGCTAGTCAATGAATTGAATTATATAACAGGCTCAACCAGCACGCGCATGATCTGTTTCTTGGTGTCACCATCTTGAACACCGAATCCATCTCCCTTGTTGTAAATGAAATGGCATACTCTCGCCGTATTTATGATGAGATTTGCGGGCGTAACGAGCGACGTATCCTGCTTCACAAACTCCCCGTTAATCTTCTTCCATGTGCTTCCTATCATGTCTTTAATTCTACGTCGTGCGGCCTCTTCCGTGACATCGGCTTCTCTCATGTAGCACAGGATAGACGTGGGCGAATCGCCTCTTTCTAGTTCCGCCTAAATAACCAAAATGAACATACACTTTTAAAGAGAGGCCTTGGTTAAACTTGATCTATATGTCAAAACATTGAGATTGATTTCTAGCTTACAGTTGTGGTTCCTAGATCGTTGCAGAGTCGGATGATGACCGACGAGTAGTACACGAGATCTTTGGTTGCGTTGAAATCGTCGGCAAATACCTTGGATGGATTCTTTGTTGCTGTTAGTAGAATTACAAGGGAGAGAAGAGGACCACACGATGAAATCCAGGCTGAGCTTAAATACTCCTCAAGTGATGGATTGTGACTATTGTTGTACCACTTGGCCTCTACTAGCAAGGATTTGCAGAAATCGGCCCACTATATATCAACAATCCCATGAGAGTTTCATGTCAGAATCACTTCAAAATTTAACTCCATGTAGGAAAATTTAAAGAGAGAAATAAAATACATACCGCGTCTCTTAGGAAAGGAAGTGCACAAGGGTAACCGATTTCGTCTCCAATTTCCTTGGCGATTTCATTTGTAGTATCATACAATGCCTCAAAACACAGCTTCATACACTCTGGAAGGTGATCAGCTTCCTCCCAAGACCACCTAACCCAAATGCACAAATTGACCATTTAAAACCGATTTACTTGGTGTAATTAGCTAGGAGGTGTTAGATTGATGGATTGAGTATGACAATATTAAATATGGTTACCTTTCGACGGCCTTGGTGAAACACTCGAGTTCATCTAGCGATCCGAAGAGGTCATAAAGGTCATCTAAAACCAGTACAAAAATAACCACTTTGGTAAGACATCTCCTTAGACTCGAATATTGTGGCTCGGAAGCAACTCCAACGGTCCACAAGAAACTCTCAACCAAACGGTCCCTTGCGAAGCTGATATTTTCTATTAGCCCGAGACTCTTCCACCACCTGAAACGCAAATATATAACACATGTTATGCAACATGAATACCATATTAAAAAAAAGTTAATTAGTAGTCAATTAGGATTAGTGTTATTAATTTAATTACATGGTCAAATCTCTAAGGTCTTTTTGATGTACTCTTTGGACCGTGTTGAAGTTGAGCTTAGCAAGCTTAAGTAGCGCAGGTACATTCCTCGTGACTTCCGACTCATACGCATCGATTCTCCGCCTGACGTCAAACCATTGCACTGTCCAGTGTTGTGGAAGCTCCAAGACTTGAGCAATTTGTGTGGTGAGGCTTTGGTCTGAGCTATTACGATGATGGATTTGCTTAAGAATCTCATGAGAATCATCTCCAGCCTTTATCAACGAGTTTTCATCTTCCATGGCTAAATGAGATGCCTCATAGAGCTCAATTACTCCCTTTATAGTTGGACCAATGTTGTTGCTCTTATCAGCTCCTTCTTTTCCAAAATATTCGGTGAATAATCCTACAGACATCACAAAATAAAGAATTAAATTAATATGTAAATAATCAATTTTGGTTTTAGGGTAGGAACCTTATAGCTTAATTTATTATTGCGCATATTTATTTGCACGGATATGCCCCCCATTCAAGGTTCTTTAGGATTCTCATAGATAATGCATTAAAGTACATTATTTTGTATTGCATTGCATTGTCTTACAATGCATCTTGATATTTAATACACACTTTAATGCATTATCTTGAAAATTCATACGGATCCTTATATATCGGCCTACCAAACTTGAACAAACTTTTTATGGTTGATTTGAATGAAAAGATAGAGGAAAAGGAGGATGAGCAAGCAATTCTCACCTTGAGAAACATCGTAGCCGTGATGCCTGAGAAGCCGAAAACATAACGCAACAGATCCAATGTTGTCTACAGAACTCGGATTATTATCCGAGTTTAACCCAGATGCTATAACATCTAGAGCTTCCATTAATTCCTTCTCGAATAGATGGTTGAGACCCAGCTTATTGATGTCATCAATCATCTGAAGCTTGGAAGCATCGGACTCTTGATCAAACACACGAATGAAATCCTCTTTCAGCCTTTGAGCTTGAGCTCCACAAAGTGAAACCTGCAAAATCACATTCATATGTTGAGTCATGTTAGAAGCAGTTAATATTACAACACTTCAAATTCAATACTCATGCATGAAAACTAATTAACATTGAACATTCATATATAGCTTACATTATTAGTGCTCACAAGGGACTCCAGGTAATCATAACTCCAAATGTTTGGTTTGTAATGAGCAGTGCGACGCTCAAAGGACTCCATAAGGAATTAACAAAGAGTTATGTGTAGATGTACTAAAAAGCCAAAGACTACAACTTAATTACTTCGATGCTTCCATGATATACGCTCCTAGTAAGTTTATATAGCCCATAAGAATCGCATGTCATGCTTTGACACTTGAGCAAAAAAAAATATATCATGCTTTGACAATTAATTAGCTAGACAGTCAAACAATCAAACTTGACGTGTTTTAGTCAAGTTGAAAAAGTGCAATTTTTAAATCCAAAACCTTTATACTAGGAAGGTACCTTGGTTCATGTGACAAATAAGATATACTAGTTTTACCCGTCGTACCATGTACGATTACGATTCGATATTTTATAGACATTATAAATTTTAATATAAGTAATTTTTTGCTTGCAGAATGTATAAATTTTTTTATCAAATATTATATTCTTCACATTTTATTACTTTTTATTTACGTAAAATTAGGACTTATCAAATATTTTAATACATCTATTAAATATTTTATTATCTATTTTTATAAATTTTAAATATTTATCATTAATTTTATATAAAAGAAAATCACTATATATATATATCTATAAACAAATTCGTCAAAAGATATATACTAAAAGATTTATATTTATTCTAAAATATTTTATCTTTAATCTTAAATACTTGTATAAAGAAGTTCTCAAAAGATATCATTATATTAAATGGATATTTGTTTGATGTTAAAGATAGATTTAAAATAGTTAAAGAAAAATTTAATAGAAAAAGTTAAAATATTAGAAATAAAAATTAATTTTGTATTTATAAGGTGGGGACAGAATCGTTCCGGTGGCTCAAAAAGGAACAACTTTAATATATAGTTATAGGTAATTTTGAATTTTGTTCTAGGAAAGTTAAATGTAATAATAAGGCTTAAAAGTATTATATTCCATATTTTTGTTTGGTCGAATCCTCTTAAATTCCATATTGGTTTGCTATCTTCACTAGTTGCATCGATCATGCGGCCGAATGAAGGCGTGCAGCACCTATCTTTTGAATTCAATCTTGTACAAAGGTTACATATGGTCTGATTAATTAATGAACCGTTTGACCAAAAAAATATTAATGAACCAACGACTTCGAATTTTTTGTCGTGGCACGTAAGAGCATTTAGAATCTTTGTTGAATCGTGACGCGTTAGTAACAGGTCAGGGAATTAGTAATGTTTCCTGAACAACGAAAATAAATAATAAGAACACTGAATTTAGAGATTAAACTTTCTGCCCGACCAATAAGTTGTAAAAAGAAAAACCTCTACCTCTAAGACTCCTTCTCAGAAGATTTCCAATAGTATACCTTTATTAAGTTTCAACGATTACAAGGCAAATCAAGTTCCCGGGTAACTAAGACACCAACCAAAGTTCAACCAACTAGACTTCTACAACCATAAGCGTAAACCTAAGACAAAGTAAACTACTGACTTACTTGTGAATTCTTCACCGGAAAAAACCACATACTCGTACACTTGAAAAGCTCTCTCTCCAAGTTCGTCGTCTACACCCACTACTTAACCCTAGCTAAACCTAGCTATTTATAATATAAGTTAAGTCTAATCTCACACGTAATTCTTGCCTAATTACGCTGATTTTCCACTTAACAAATCCCACACAATAAGGTAAAGTATTGTTCGTGATTTCAGATCCTCAACCATGCCGATTCTTCCCAACCGAATGATCTCGGATCTCCTTAGATAAGATTGTGTGAAGATTGATCTCATCCTCTCTTTGATCTCCTTAAGCGACCGCCTACAACTGTAATATCTTCGTAGAAGATTGCTCGCAGAAGATATGGTAACTTGCCATTTGTAGTAAACCGTGTTCCTTCTGAGACGCGCTTGCTAAATCTGTCACTCGTTCCCTCCATTGTTCCACACAATATTCCGTCACTCGTGACTATGTACCTGTTTTCCTGAAACACTTACATGTAGAAGCAAGTTATACCAACTATGTTTGTTATCATCAAAACTAAGAGAAACCATGGAACAACCATTGTTCCAACAATTTCCCCTTTTTTGATGATGACAAACCTATACAAAAATGCATGTCTAGAAACCAATTAGAAATATAGGTCAGAAAAGATATTCATGTATAGTTCCCCCTTAACAGATGCACTGTTGTTCTTACTCATCATCAGAGTTAAATAACATATTCCCCCATCAGCCAAAGTTCCCTTTGTATTTCCTGGATAGAACGCATCTCTGCATTTTTCCTAACTTTCCCCTTTTGACATCATCAAAAGATCAACAATCATCAAGCAAAAACGTAGAGCAAATGAACAAAGTCAATTGAAACTTAAACCATTCATAAGCAAAAGATAGTTATTATTATAGATAATTGTCGCAGGGATCACAACCAGAGAAAACATACAAACATAAAAGTCTTAGCCAGGTAACCAATAATGGTAGATAGGCTAGGGAACTAGAGAGGGTCCACATCATGGTTTGGAGCAGGTGGAATCAACAGCAGCAGTGTTAGTGCCTATTTTAGCCAAGTAACCAATAATGGTACTCAGCTGAGAGAAAATCTTTTGAAGCTCAGACAACATCTTGGCAGTAACACCTTCACTCATCGAAGAACTCCCAACATCCATCTGGGCAGTCTTCTTTGCAGCTGTTCCCTTTGAATCACCCTGAAAGTTCATCCTCGAGATATTGCGCATATCCAGGGGTAATCCAAAGAACTCCTCACTTGAAGGCTTGTAAGCCTTTCGCTCCTTCAGTATGGCCTTCACAAATTGAGGATAACGCAAGCCATGTTTCTTCCCAGTGCACTTAGCCATTTGCCTCATCACTATCTCCGAAAGACTAATTCGTTCCCTCCTCAGAAACTTGTCCAGTAGAATCATGTCATTGATAGTGAGGGTGGTTCTTTTCTCCATACTAGGAACAAAAAATTTGATCAGAAACAAATGCGCAATCCTTGCAGTGTAGCTCAAATCATTTGTGGAGTAAGGACCAGCATCAGATGCCTTTCCCGTGACACGCTTAATCAGTTGAGCTTTGTTCCTTGGCCAGGTGCTCAAAGTGTGCACATCACTGTAACCCTCAATAGGAACCTTCAGAATAGTGGCAACAGACCCCAGAGAAAAGGAAATCTCCTTCCCACAAACAGTAGCAAAACCCATTGGATCAGTCATAAGATCAGCAAGTTGGTAGGAAGCAAAGATTTGGGCAAGAATAGACACATCTACCTTGACAACAGAGGCACACATCTTCTCCCATCCTTGAAACTTAAGAAGTTCCCAAAACTCCTCCAAGTCGTGCCCTTTTAGAAACTCTTCGTCGATCACCAGAGGAGCGACGCCTTGTTTGAGACCTTTTTTAGATCTGGGCTCAGGTTCCATTGGTTGTCTCCCTTTCGCCTTGGCAGACTTGAGGTCTGCTTCAACCGCTTCCTCGAACTCCTCCTCTTTTTCATCTCCTTCATCACCAGACTCCTTCTTTTCTTCTTCTTCGACCTCTTCAGACTCAAAACCAACCTCCTCCTCGTCTTCTTTAGGATCCTCTTTCTCCGATGACTCCTGAGCCACCGGTTTCTTTGACACGGTGGAGCGAAGGTTGTATTTCGTTCCAGTGGGGGCAGGCTTCGCCTTTTTGGATGCAGGGGAAGGGGTTCGATCCGACTCAGAGATATGGTAGATCTCAGAGGGGTGGAGAGGAACCTGCTTCCTTGCCTTTCGCTTGCCACGGCTTGTCGGTTTAACCCATCCTGGTCGCTTATGCGCTGACAAAGATTCCACCTTTGCTTGCTCATCGGTGATTTCCTTCGGAGGCGAGTTCACCTCGTCTCTCTCAGACTTGCCCTTGCTTTCCTTGACGTCCCCTGTTTCAGTAGGCTTGTTAGAGGGGTTTTCGGAAGGAACCAGTGATTGATCCTTCTCAAATTCCTCAACCAAAGTCTCCTTCTCTGTCGAGACCTTAGCAGCGGCTGCTACACCAATGTCGGCAACAGCATCAAACTGGGTTTCAAGTCTTGAGATTGGAGAGGATGAAGAAAGCTTGGCCTTTTTGAGAGTTTCGAGTTGGGCTTGAAAGGCTGCGATCTCGGAAGCATCGAGACCATCAAAGTTAAGGACAGGGGTGTTGAAAGAGGAAGCCATTAATGCAGTAGAGAGAAATGTTTGAAGCTTGATTCTTGAAGAAGATTAGGGTTCGAAAGGTAAAACAGAGATGCGGTAAAAAAATGACCGAGAAAAGGGATTAAATAGCACACCTCTTTCCTTGTTGATAAAGATCATAATCTTCCCAAGATATTCTATCCAAATTTTAACGGCTAAGAGTTTACATAATGATGAATTTTCACCGCCATTAACTCTTGATTGCACCAAACGTCCTATCGTTCCCTGCAAAAGTACTGTGCAACGGCTGGATTTTTCAAACGAGCAGTCACAACGGCTAGAACTTAACTGCATTTTCTGAAGTGATACTGTTCCTTTCCAAAAAAAATCTTCAAATGTAATCAAAGACGTTCATTTAATGTGACACTATTCTCAACCACTAGTTTCATACCTCGTTACCATGAGTGTATAAAAGGGCTATGTTTGAACAAATAAGGGACAAGAGACACTCCATTCAAACTTTTTGTGGGCTTGAAATATTTTTGACATCCAAACAATTATTCCCCGTTTAAAGGTAAATAAGTAGGTTCATAGGGAACGTTTTTTTGGATCAGGCTAAGGGACAGCTTAACCAACCATCATTTCGGTTTGAAGTGAGGGATAGAATAGATTAATTTGGTTATTTTGGGCTAAAAAGAAATCTTGGATGTAAGCCATTTAGTTTCAGTTCCTTTTAGCATGCAACACTTAATAATTTCTAATATATACAACATCTATGCATAAACGAAAGATATAAGCCATTAGAAAACTTTGTCAAATGATGCGTAGTTCCCTGAGAATGTTACCTCTCTAGTCAGGCACTGAGGGAATAGAGGACCGGGACTTGTTTACTCCAAGGAAATCATTCCTAGAAACATCCTCAGATGCTCATAGGGTTTTCTGTCCAAAGCCTTGGTGAAAATATCTGCCACTTGATTTTCAGTCCTACAATGATCCATCTTGATAAAACCTTTTTCAACATTATCTCTTAAGAAATGATGTCGAATATCTATATGTTTCATTCTAGAATGATGCACAGGATTCTTGGAGATATTGATTGCACTTGTATTATCACATAAGATAGGGATAGTTCCAAGAGACATACCAAAATCTACAAGTTGTTGTTTTAACCACAAAACCTGAGAAAAACAGGCAGCTGCTGTGACATACTCTGCTTCAGTCGTGGAAAGAGAAACTGAATTTTGCTTCTTCGATCCCCAAGACACCAAACAAGGATCAAGGAATTAGGCCATTCCTGATGTGCTCTTCCTATCTACCAAGTGACCTACAAAATCTGCATTTGAGAATCCGACAAGATGGAACGAGTTGTGTCTTGGATACCATAGACATAACCCATCGTTCCCTTTCAAGTAGCGCAGAATTCTCTTCACTTCTTTCAGATGTGTTTCTTTAGGATTAGCTTGGAATCTAGCACAAAGACACACACTAAACATAATATCTGGCCGACTGGCCGTTAGGTACAATAGGGAACCAATCATGCCACGATACATCGTTTGATCAACATCAACACCATTTAAGTCAGCATCAAGACGAGTATTAGGAGAAATAGGAGTATCAAAAGCTTTCGTAGAATTCATACCATACTTCTTCAGTAGCTCCTTGATGTACTTTTGTTGATGTACCTTTGTTCCCTCATCACTTTGTACCACTTGTAGACCAAGAAAGAAAGTAAGTTCACCGATCATGCTCATCTCAAACTCACTGCTCATTAGATTCTTGAAGCTTTCTACAAGTTTAGGGTTAGTAGAACCAAATATAATATCATCGACATACACTTGAACTACTAAAACCTCACCGCCTTGTTCCCTTAGGAACAACGTCTTGTCAATCATACCACGCCTATATCCATTGGCTAATAGAAACTGAGCGAATTTATCATACCAAGCACGAGGAGCCTGGTTATGACCATAGAGAGCCTTATCTACTATGTAGACATGGTCAGAGTGATCAACACCTTCAAACCCCGGAGGTTGCAAAACATATACCTCCTCTTGTAAGTATCCATTCAGGAATGTTGTCTTCACGTCCATTTGATATAATTTGAATCCCTTGTGAGTAGCATAGGCAATTAGAAGACGAATGGCTTCTATTCTTGCAACATGAGCGTATGTTTCATCGTAGTCAATCCCTTCTTGTTGATTGTACCCTTTTGCTACAAGCCTCGCCTTGTTCCTTGTGACAACTCCGGTGTCATCAAGTTTGTTCCTGAATACCCACTTTGTTCCTATAGCCATTTTGTGCTTTGGCTTGGGAAATAATCTCCATACTTTGTTCCTCTCAAACTAGTGTAGTTCATCTTGCATAGCAACTATCAAGTCAGGATCTTTTAATGCTTCCTTCACATTCTTTGGTTTTGCAAGAGAGATAAACGCATTAAAAGCACAAAAATTCTTAATGGAGGAACGAGTAAGCACACCTTTATCGTATGGAGTGATGATGTTGTCAACAGGATGATCCCTCTTTTGATGATAATTTCTGACTTCAATCTGAGTGGGATCTATTCTTGACTCCTCTTGTTCCTGTTGGCTTGTCGTTCCATATGATGTTCCTTCCCCATGATCTTCCCCAATTTCTTCATTTTGTGGAGTATCATCTTCAGCAACCAGGGCACTTTTTGTGTTATCTTCATCCAAGTCAGGACTTGGAGTAGTAACATCTTCATTTGGAACTTGTGCTCTTAAATTTGGATCGACTTCATCATCTGAATATGAGTTTAGAACCTTTAGTACATCCTCGTTACTTGACAGGTTCCCTCCATGTTTGGACTCGTCAAAGACAACATGAATGCTTTCTTCAAACTTCTTAGTCCTTTATTGAACACTTTGTAAGCCTTGATGCTGGATGCATACCCTAGAAAGATGCCTTCGTCACTCCTTGGATCAAACTTGCCTAGCTCGTCTTTTCCGTTGTTGTGAATAAAGCACCTGCATCCAAAGACTTTCAAGTGGGAAATATTTCGCTTTCTTCCCTTGATTAGTTCATATGGAGTTTTAGAAAAGTTGGAACGTATAGTGACTCGGTTGATGATGTAGCAAGTGGTACTGACTGCCTCTGCCCAAAAGGACCGAGGCAAGTTACTTGCCAACATCATCGTACGAGCCATGTTTTGTAGTGTTCCATTCTTTCTCCATCTATGTCGTTTTGTTGAGGAGTCCTTGGCGCAGAAAAGTGTTGAGACACTCCATGTTCATCACATTAGCTATAGAACATGGAATTTTTTAACTCTGTTCCATTGTCAGACCTGATAGCCTTTAATTTATGCCTTGTTGATGCTTCTACATTCTTGATCCAGCTTTTGAACGCCATGAACGTCTCATCTTTGGAACCTAGAAAGAGAGTCCATGTATATTTAGTAAAATCATCAACAATAAGTCAATAACAAAGATGTACCTGCTACCACCATGACTTCTCACCCACATTGGACCACACAAATCCATGTGTATCATCTCAAGGGGATGAGAGGTGCTGATCGACAATTTTGGCTGAAAAGAGGACTTGCTTTGTTTCCCTTTCACACCTCCTATGCCAGAGATCGGTTTTATCAGCTACTGTAACAAAGCATAGTTCTTCCTGTGGTTGGAAACTTGAGTCGACAAAATACACATTGTTGCGTCTCTTTCCCTTCAGGACCATAAGATTTGAATTCATGTTCTTTATCGTACAACCATCTGAGGTAAAGGATACCTTGTTGTTCCCTTGGTCACAAAGTTGAGCAATACTTAACAAGTTGTAACCAAGACCTTTCACCAAGCTCACGTCTTTAACGTTGGTCTTATCATTTAGCTTGACTTCACCTGTTACAATGATTTCTCCTTGATTGTTGTTGCCAAGGGAAATGTTTCCTCCAACATTGATCTGAAGTGAGGATAGAATACTCTCGTTCCTTATCATGTGACATGAACACCCGTTGTCAAGGATCCAGCGGATGTTCCCCCTCACTTCAACCTACAAGAAAGAAATCACGTTTTAACGACCCAGGCCTGCTCAGCCTTCCCAGGTCAGTTAGCATAGCTCACAAATGATAAATTTGAGATTGAACTAAAGTAGCTTTATGTGGACTTTTGGAACTAGAAGCAATATTTGAGGGATCAACATGGTTTTTCCCTTTATCAGTTTTGGAATCTTGCTCGTTTTGTGGTTGTGGAGCCGGTTTCTTTTTGTTTTGATGAGATTTGTCATACCCTTGATTTTTCTTACCAGACCACTATTTCTTGTTGTTCCTTGTATTCTGATTTTGAGCCCTTTTGTTAGACATTTCTAATCTAACCTTACAGTCTTTTTGAACATGACCTCCCCCACCACAATGATAGCACACCCTATAGTATTTGCCGAGATAGCGTTTAGGATGTGGTTTCTGGAGGGTACGTTCCTTTGTACGTTCCTTAGAAGGAACTCTATGTTGGTTCCCTTGAGACTATTTTAGGTATATTTTATGAGCCGTTTTTCCAGAATACCACTCAGAGTTATCATTCAAATTACTTTCAAGAATCTTGACTCTACTCTCTAGATGAGTAACCTTATCTTTAGTGGATTGAAGTTCCCTAGCTTCTCTTTCCATTTTCTCTTCAAAGGTAAGGTCATCAAGAGGATATTCAGATTTATTTTTACCATAACCAATACCACACCTAGCCGGATTAAACTCAATCTGAGTTCGTTTATTTAACTCACGCTCTAATTCTTCCCCTTTGAGTTGGTGAACAAGCAAATCCGACCTAAGTTCGTTATTGGTTTCAGTTAGAGTCTTAACATCTTTCTTTAGATCTTCACATTCTGAGCAAGGAACAACACTAGTAACAGTAGACACTTGTAATTTTTCTTCAAGATTAAGACATTTCTCATCAGAAGCTTCTAGATCATCTTGCATTTTCAAGTTATCTTCAAAAAGCTTTTTAACAAGAATGACAAGATCAGATTGTTTAGCATTTTCTAGTCTAGCAAGAAATTGTTCAGGAGTTACCTCTTGGTCAGCATCTTCAGTTTTTAGAGTACTGGCACAAATCTTTGATTCAGATTCATCATCTGAGTCAAGATCCCATGCAGCAACGCAGGTTTTCTTCTTCTCGTTCCCAGACTCGTTCTCTTTGGGACAACTTTTAGCATAGTGATCCTTTTCCTGACAGTTGTTGTTGAGAGGGTTTCTCGGCCAACAAATAAATTTGTAAGTCAAGACCCCGCTGAGTACAGTGGAGTCAGGATCGTTCCACAGGAAGCAAGGTTGTTTGTCTATCAATCTAATAAAAATCAAATAAAATCCAACACAATTACTCACGAGATGCCTCGTTAACGACCTTGTCAGGATCGTTACCGAACCACCGAACACAAAAAATACTAACTAATGACCTAATTAAATTCCAATTAATACTCGGTACCGAAGCAAGTACTCAGCAACGAAGATTTACCAGAAATAATTCAATTAAAACAAAAATCTAGGATAAGGGACACCACAACATAGCCAAGCATAAGAATTCGTAAGAAGATAGAATCATGCCTTTAAACAGATAGAGTCATCAACTTTCATTGACTTAACAAGTAAATTAATCCACTTTCATAAACTAACTCACTCTATTGCTTGTTTTGGATCTAAAGCTTGAAACTTTCGTTTTCAAACAATATCAACCTTCAAGTTACTAACTTTCTCTTTCAATCAAGTTAAAACTAAAATTACCTCAACTCCCGTTTCGGTATTAAGCACAACAAACAATCTCAATAAAGATAAAAGGCATTCAACACACAATCTTACTCATCAAACATGCTCAACTATGCCGGGCTTAACCCCGACCCTAGAAAAATAGACTACTCACTACTCATGATTAAGAAACTAAAAACTTCAATAAAAACATACATTGAAACAAAACTCAAACTTAAATTACCAACAAAAATATCGTCTTACAGAGATTCAAAAGAAAACTAAACAAAATATTCACCGAACCACAAACTCGACAAACGAACCTCGAAAACCGTCGTCACCGAACCTCGTCACCGACTCTCGATCCGGTTCTCTCTCTTTCGGCCTTCCTCCAAATCTTCTCCAAAAACTAGCTCTAAAATTCGACTCCCCCCTCTATGCTAGATAGAAGGGTATTTATACTAGAAAATCCAAAAAACTAAAAAGGCTAAAAGATAAAAACTTTCCTAAAAAGATAGAAACAATCTCTAAAAGATAGAAATAAATTCTAGAAAGATATTAAACCCTAAAATACATATTCTAATAACCCATAAAGATTCTAAAAAGATACTCAACCGATACGGAAATAAATTCCCGCTTAGGATCGGTGAATAATAAAAATAATACTCGAAATCTTTCTCTTCGTGGCCTCGTTAACGACCCTTCACAGCCTCGTTAACGAGCCTTGGGTTTGTTTTCTTCAACACCTCCTCTTTTACTCTTAAGCTTTGACTTCTTAAATCTTGCACTCTCCCATCCTTCACTGTGATGCTCCAAATTTAGCTCCATTTAGCTCCTTTTCTCACTAAAATCTGCAAAATATACAAAATAGCGTAGATTCCACTCTTTTCGTAGATTTATGCAAAACTAACTCAAAATACTAAAAACTATATCTAAACTAGATAAAACTAAACCTAATAAGCAAAGAAAACCTATCAAAAACTATACTAAAAATACGAACATCAGTTGTAACAAGTGACATCCTTAATCTCCTTCTTCTCAAAGTTGACCCTTTCCTTCATGGCACCTTGCTTCTTGCCTCTCCTGTAGAGTGATCTCATTGCTTTGGTTATGAGAGCCACATCAGAATCATTTTCTAGCTCATCATCATTTCCAACAATGATATTTTCAATGGCCTTCTCCACCTTAAGAGCAATACCCTTGCTAGAGCTTGAAGCACCACTGTTGTCTTTCTCATATCGCTCATAGTCAGTTAGCTTTCCAAAGATCTCATGAAGTTTGCAAGTCTTTGTTATTGGATTTTCTTTGAGGAGTCCTCTAGTGACCACGTACTTGGGACCTAGGCCATCAACAATTGTAGAGACTTTCTCAACATGAGTGATAGAATCCCCAATTCCAAGATGATTAATGCGATTAACCAATCCTTCAAACCGAGATTGGTATGTGGCAATGGTTTCTCCATCTTTCATCTTAAAATTGTAGAATTCCTTGTTGGCGTCTTTTTGGTGACTTTCTTTCAGATCTACACTACCGATATGCATTTGCTCAATGGCTTCCCATGCATCTTTGAGTTTCACAGTTGACTACTCTTAGAAGATCTTCAGCACTCAAGGCATTGCTTAGTAGCATTTGTGCCTTGTAGTTCTTCTCCATTCTTGTCCATTCCGTTTGGCCCCATTCGGATTTTTTGTTCTTCTTTGCTTCGGGAATGACATAGTCTCCATCCTCAATAACCGACCAGGCTTGGTAGTCATTGCTTCTAAGCCATGTGGTGAAGAGCTTCTTCCAGTGATCATACTCCCCAGCAATACGCAGTGGAGGCTTGTTGTTTCCAACTCCGACGTTGAGAGTGTTGTTGGTACTCATTCTGTATTCCTGCACTAACACACAATCTAGAGCAAACCTGCTCTAATACCAATTGTTGGATTGTGACGCGTTAGTAACAAGTCAGGGAACTAGTAATGTTCCCTGGGCAGCGGAAATAAACAATAAGAACACAAAATTTAGAGAGGAAAACTTTCTGCCCGACCAACAAGTCGTAGAAAGAAAAACCTCTACCTCTGAGACTCCTTCTCAGAGGATTTTCAATAGTATACCTTTATTAAGTTTCAACGATTACAAGGCAAGTCAAGTTCCCTGGTAACTAAGGCATCAATCAAAGTTCAACCAACTAGACTTCTACAACCCTAAGCGTAAACCTAAGACAAAGTAAACTAATGACTTACTTGTGGATTCTTCACCGAAAAAAACCACACACTCGTACACTTGAAAAGCTCTCTCTCCAAGTTTGTCGTCTACATCCACTACTTAACCCTAGCTAAACCTAGCTATTTATAAGATAAGTTAAGTCTGATCTCATATGTTTCTTGCCTAATTACGTTGATATTCCACTTAACAAATCCCACACAATAAGGTAAAGTATTGTTCGTGATTTCGGATCCTCAACCATGCCGATTCTTCCCAAAACCGAATGCTCTCGGATCTCCTTAAATAAGATCATGTGAAGATTGATCTTATCCTCTCTTTGATGTCCTTAAGCAACCGCCTACAGCTGTAATATCTTCGTAGAAGATTGCTCGCAGAAGATATGGTAACTTGCCATTTATAGAAAGCCGCGTTCCTTTCGAGACGCGCTTCCTAAATTTGTCACTCGTTCCCTCCATCGTTCCACACAATGTTCCGTCACTCGTGATTATGTACATGTTTTCCTGAAATGCTTACATGTAGAAGCAAGTTATATCAACTAAGTTTGTTATCATCAAAACTAAGAGAAACCATGGAACAACCATTGTTCCAACAATTTGTTTTGTTTCGTATGTGGTACATGACTAATTGACATTGTTATGTTTTATCAAGTCTCATTTAAACTATATGACATATATAGGAAAACGGTCTATTGATGTAAATTTTGGTTCAATCGAAACCAATAAAGAAAACGATATTAACCAAACAAAAACAGAATCAAACGAAGAACACGAGGAATTAATGGGTTAAGTTTATTAGAGTCGGTGTTTGTTTGTTTATTCGATCATGGAGGCACTCCTTATAAAGAGAAGAAGGGGTGATGGGTTTGGTTAAGATTAAGGTTTTATTATTTATATTATTAATTGTGTTGGGCTTATTAATTATGATTAGATAAATTTTATGGGCCATAAAATTAGTCCACAAGCAAGCCCCGTTAAATTTATGGCAAAAAATCGCGTAAATTTAAATTATGGACCTCATTCCATGTCTACATGCAACATTCCACTTTGCATGGCTGGAAGCATGTTAGTTTTTTTTTTGGTCGAAGGAGAGGCGGCACTCTCCGTCCCCTCAAGGGCGAATTTTATTAATAACAAAAAATGAGCTACGTAGTCAGCAAACGGGGGGTAGCTCGACCCCTAACATCATCAGACAATAAGGAAATAACACCCTCCGGCAGATCAAACAATACATGAATCCTAGACAAAACGAAAAAGCTAAATTTGCAAGAAAATCCGCAACAGAGTTAGCCTTTCTATAAATATAACGAAACTGGATAGTCCAGTCCCTACGAAGGAAGCCTTAGCATTAAGTAACCAGGCTACATAAGGGGTGATAACGATTCACAGACTTTTTTAAAAGTAGACACACAAGTTGTGAATCTAATTCTAAACAAATCCTCTTGTATTCCCGATCCCAAGCTAAACGAAGTCCCTGTAAAGCTCCCCAAAGCTCAGCCATAGGAACCGTGCACATACCAATATAATGGACTAAACCAACCTGCCATTGCCCATTAGAGTCTCGTAAAACTCCTCCAGCCGTCGCCGTACCATCCTGCTTAACTGAGCCATCAGTATTGATTTTAACCCAATTTTCTTGCGGAATTTCCCACCGAATGTAGATATCGGTTTTTGAAAGCTTCTTATCTTCATTAATTAGCGCCGCTCGGTCATAATCAGCAACCTGGCCAAGCACAAAAGCCACCCGGTTTCATGAAAAATAGTCATGTTGAAACACACAACTATTACGCCATTTCGAAATCAACCAAAGTGAAGTAACAGAAATGCTAGACCACGCCATTCCACTTTCATGACACTCCATAAGAAATATTAATACGAGTCCACAAAGAGAAATTAGACTCGAAAAATACTTCCCTGGCAAGAGGAGGGTGGAGATCTTCCCAAAAACGTGTTGTAATGCTACAATCACGTAAAAGGTGGATAAATGACTCCTCCTCAGTAGAACATATCGAGCAAGTGGTATCAACGGCAAAATGTCATCGAACCCGCTCTACATTTGTGAGAATCACCCCTTTAATTACCAGCCAAAGAAACATACGAGCACGCTCAATCACTTGAATCTTCCAAATACCTTGGTAAATGCCCGGGTCAACTCCTTATAAGCCATAGTCCAACCTTAAAAAGTTGGAGGCCGAACTTACTGTGAAAACTCCCTCACTTGAATATTTCCACGTTATAGTATCAAGAATGTTGACATCTTCAAACACGGCAATAGAAGCCAGCCGGAATAAATTAGAGCTCGGTAGATAATCAGCCAAAGTACTCCAATTCCATCCCACTCCATCGATCCAAAAGAATCAAATAGTCTCATTCACAATAGCTTGGGGAACCGGATTCTTAGCCACCTCCAAAAGCGGAACATCACCAAGCCACACATCAAGCCAAAATCTCACTGACAAGCCATTACCAACACACCAACGAGTTCCCGGCGCAACAACCTGGCTAACCCCAATCTTGGCACTCTTCCAAATATAAGATCGGGAAGCACGCTCGACATGAGTGGGTCGAATATACATGGAACGAAGAACATCGACCCATAACTTGTTGTTTTCCGTAAGAAAGCGCCATCCGAGCTTACCTACAAGAGCCATATTAAGCTCTTTTATGGATCATATTCCCAAACCACCATTATGCTTAGGCCTACATACCTCTTCCCAATTCACCAAATGAATACACCGACGATCTCCATCACCATCCCAAATAAAGTTTCTTGTCACGGCGTCAATTTTATTACAGACTTCATTAGGCAGCATAACTGTCGCCATATAGTAGATCAGAATAGAAGAAAGGACCGATTTTGCCAAGGTAACCCGACCAGCCATGCTAAGAAAACGTCCATGCCAGCCTTTCAACTTAGCGTTAATCTTCTCAATCAGCGGAGCAAAGGTCTCAGTCTTAACCTGATCATGGAAGAGAGGCATACCAAGGTACTTACCCAAATACCGTGTGACAACAAAACTGCTAACCCGTTTCAGCTCGTTGACTAAACTCCGTCCCACATTAGGAGAGACGAAAAGCTTTGATTTAGCCACACTAACCTTCTGCCCTGATAAAGCACAAAAAACATCTAAAATCTCCTTAATCACACAGAACTGCTTAACAAAAGCTTCAACAAAGAGCATGATATCATCAACAAACAAAATAGAGTTAGGCCTCCACGAGAGAGACGTATAGGCTTCATATTACTGCTAGCAACAGCTTGAGAAATTGTTAGAAAAGCTGGAGGCTTTGATTTTGATGGTTCCAAACGTCTGTCAAGTGAACGACCTCGAGTCTTTGAAAGGAGTCGCCAACGTCAGTCAGGTCGTCGACGTGTGTTAAAGGCAGATCTCGGAGATCTTGAAGACGCGTGAGATCTTGGTAGTTTGGATAGTATAAACTTGTTTTAGGAAAGATCTTGTGCAGATTATATTGTAAGCCATGTATGCCTTTATCCTAAGCCGTTATTGATTGTAATCCTTTTATATGCTTAGGATGATTTTGTAATGATAATAGAAATAATATCTTGCCATAACCGAATTGGAAGATATTATTCTCTCTTATTTGATCTAGTTTGTGTGTATTTAATCTAAAGCATTAGGTTAGATAGAGCACGAACTCATACTCCATTTTGTGCTTAGAAAGAAACGAGATTTCGAGAGGAAGACGTAGGCTTTTGCTAGATTGAGTGCGGGTTGTAGTTACTTAGTTCACAACAAGTTCTAGAGTGCTTGGGAAGTAGGTCTAGATCCAGGGTGTTTATGTAACTAGTCCAATAGATTAATAAAGCAAGCTACGGCTTTTAATCCTTCCAAGCGAGAACTTGGAAGGGAGTGGTTTTCACACTTGGTTGATTGAGTTGATCAAACAAGTGTTTCCACTATAAAAACTTTGTTTTTAAGTAAGTCTTTCTTGTAGTTTATTTCCGCTGCATTTACATAAAGGTTGACGACTTAGTTGAGGTCGACAACCTAGACGTACTAACGATCCTACAATTGGTATCAGAGTCTTGGCTCTAGATTTGTTTTAGTACTTATTGTTTCACAGAAAGATGACTTCAATGAATACTACAATCAATGATTCATTCTGGAAGCCACCAGTGCTCAAGGCTGGTGAGTACGATTGGTGGGTCGAGCAAATGGAGACTCACATCTGCTCGCTTGATGGGCAACTTTGGAAAGTCATAGAGATGAGTCTTGAGACTTTTCTCACTGCTGATGGAAAGGGAGAAAAGAAAAAGGAAGATTATAATGATGCTGACTACAAGAAGTTAGAGAAGAATGCTCGTGCTAAGAAGGTTCTTCACCATGCTCTAACTCCTGGAGACTTGAAGAAGGTTGTCCAGTACAAGACGGCTAAGCAGATCTGGGATGCTCTCAAAAGGCTTCATCAAGGCAACGATGACGTGAAGAAGGATCGCATCATTGCTCTGGAGAGGGAGTAAGGAGTGAGTCAAGAAAAGAATGAATCCTTGGGTGACAATCACTCAAGATTTCAAGCTGTGGTTAGCCAACTTGAGTCTCTTGGAGAAAAACTTCCCCAATGGAAGCAGGTTAACAAGTTGATCCAAGGACTCAATGCAAAATGGAATGAAGCAGCTGCTGCGATGTTAACCAATAGTGAGACTAAAACACTCACCATGGAAGATGTCATAGGAAAACTGACTATGTATGGAGGAATTAAGCAAAGAAGAGATGATCGCCTTGAAACTGTCAAGGTCAAGAACATTGCCTTGAAAGTCGAAAGGGCCTTCGATCTTGCTCACGGTGATGATGATCATGTTGACGGTGACGAAGAAGTTGCATTCATCTCAAGAGCCATGAAAAAGATTTGGAATCGCAACTGTAAGACTCCAGCTAAAGGAACCGAACCTGTCAAAGACATGAAGGATGTTATATGTTATCATTGTTCGAGAAAAGGACACTTTGCAAGAAACTGTGTCAGGAGAAAGTCGGAAGATGACAAGAATGCCTTGTTAGCTACTTGGGATGATTCCGATGTTGAAAATGAGGCAAGTCAACAAGGAGACATGTGTCTCATGTCTATAGATACTCCAACAGAGGTATATGATTCTGAACTCTCGTCTATGTTATCCAATAAAACTAACGAACAGTTGCATGCTATCATTGAGAAGTTGGGAACTCAGGTTACCCAACTCAGTGAGAAACTTGAAGAAAAAGAAGATAATATTTGTAATTTAATGGATGATAATCATGGTTGGTCCCTTAAATGTGCTAAGTTAGAGAAAAAGTCTTCAATTTCTGAGTCCATTGCCTGCAAAACCTGTGATTGATGAAACCCGAAATAACAGCTACGCTACGAGACAAGAAACAAGATTATTATATTTGAGTGCAAACACTTGCTCCTTTATTTATGATTTTTCCGCGGTAGCGAGGTTACAAACCTACGAGGTTGATGTACAACTTTGAGAATCACACCTAGACCTCCTACAAGGTTCCGAGATCGCACCTAATGTTGCGAGGTCGATTCTAGGGCGAGGTAGATTTGAGGATATGATGTAGGGAGTTTTGTGAGTTTCTGTAGTGAGGTTTTAGGCGTGAGCGAGGTCCCTGCGCGACTTTGGGGTCTTTTTGTGGGTTTCTCCTATCTGTAGCGAGGTCTTTTGACGATGTTCCTATCACGTCGATCTTTAACAAGCAAGAGGGTTCTTGAGTTCAAGTGGTTTTTCAACCCCTTCTTCCTACGAGGTTCTTCTCTATTTATAGAGAATTGGGGGGCCGAGTTTAGGCCAATGTTCGATGTGGGATGCTCGAAATAAGGGTTTTTGATTGGTCCATGAGTGAGGTCACTTGTGATTGGTTTGGGAGTGAGGTTGCTGGTGATTGGTTCGGGAGTGAGGTCGTTTGTGATTGGTTCGAGCGGGTGGGCGTATTAGTAGAGTCGGTGACGAGGTCGAGACCTCGCCCCGGGGTGTTTGAGAGACCTCGCATCCGTCGGGAGTTTTGTTTTTAAATAACCACATGGATGTGGGTCCCTAATTTGCCTATGGGGGTACTTCTGGGCCCACTTTTTGCTTTTACTGTTTTGGACATCATCACAACCCCATGGCCTAGGGGCCTCGCCCCGAGGGCCGCAGGGCATAAGTTCCCTGGATCCGCGAGATGCGGGGTGTTTTTTAGAGGTTATGAAGTTCTCGAGGTTGGGAGGGCGTTTTGCGAGGTGTGAGGCTCTGTACTTAGGCGTTGTTCTTGTTCTGCGCGGATGAAGATTCTTGGGCCTTTTCGCCATACTTTGCTTAGTGGGCCGTCGAGGTGAGACAGGCTTAAAAAGCCTTTCGGGAGTGGGGGAGGCTCAAATCTGCTCTATATAAGGGCGTATCTCACACGCCTCCCCCTCATCTTCTCTCTCCAACATTTTCGCTCCTTCTCTCTCTTTATCTCTTCGGTTTCTTCTGAGCGGTTTATCCAGACGGTTTCCGACGAGCTTTTTGTCGTTCGCCAGTTGCGCCACCGCCTCTCGTTCGTTGACCTTTAAACAAGTGAGTTCTTGATCTTCTTCCTCCTGTCTTTTGGTATTTTTCGCCTTTGATTCTTCCTTTGTTCGCTTTTTGCCCCGTGTTTTGTAAGGGCGACGATGTGTCGCCCGGTGTTTCGCGCCGGTGTCACGGTGGCGAAGCGGCAGTGGCGGGGTTGTGTGTTTTTTGGCGTTTGCCTTTGTCATTTTTTCTTTGTTCTTTCTTCGTTCCGTTTTGCATCTGGGTGGGTGTTGGTGATTTCTGGGTGTTTCTTTGTTGGCTGCGCGGCGGCGTTGGGGGTGGTTCTTGTTCCGTAGTGACCTTGTCTCCCCTTGGTTTTTTGTCTCCTCTCCTTTCTTTTCGTTCTGCTTTTCTCCCCCTTTTTTTTTCTTTGCGTTACGCTTCGGGGGGCGGTGTTGCGGTGGTGAGACAGTGGTGAGACGGTGGTGGGGTCGGTTGCCGCCGTGAGGGTACCGCTGGGCTTTTGGGTTTATTGCTTTTCTCTCTCTTCTTTTTTGCTTGGGGTGGCGGTTAAACTTCCGCTTCTCCGCCCACCACTTTTCGAATTTCGAAAACCCTCGGGAGCCCAAACGTCATGATGTCTGATTGACGGGACGTTTGGGCTTCCACCGCTGGCTTCCACCGTTGGTTGGCCTTCTTTCTCTTTCCTTTCTTTTGGCGCTTCAAATTCTTCTACGCCGTCCTATCATGTCAGAGTAGCCCGTAGGATGCCACGTGGCCTTGTGCTCATTTTCTCCCGAGGTTATGATCTCGCACTTTTTCCTTTTCGAGGTTATGACCTCGTGCTCTTTTCTTTTCGAGGTTATGATCTTTGTGCTTTGATCTCGGGCTCGACCTCGTCCTTCCTTCTTTCCCGGGGTCGTGGTCTCATTCTTCGATCTCGGGCTTGACCTCGTTCTTCCTTCTTTCACGGGGTCATGATCTCGTGTTTTTCTCTTTGGTTGCCTTGCCTTTAGTGTCTTACTGACCTTTTCTTTTCCAGGTGCTAGCTTTTCGCGGCCTGGACGTTGTCTTTTCATGCCTAGGAGAGCCTCTGCGAGCCCACCGCCCGGCTTTGTCTTTAATTTTCAAGAGAATTTCTATCAGGAGATCTCCGAGTCCGTAGGAAGTGTAGAGCCTAGTGATTCTCAGAACCCAAGTTCCCCTTCGTTGGTCTTCAGCGAGCCCTCATCCAGCGACTCCGCTGTTTCGATCAATTCGTACTTCCCCCGTCTGCGCATATATTCTGGTGTTGAAATGGCTTCCTCTTCTTCTCCTGATGTGATCGCCGCCGAGGTCGAGGCGAGGTTGGACGCGGCAATTGCCTCAGCCTCGGCCACGTATGTGCCATCGAGCTTCCCCGAGGCCTATATCACCGACGCTGTGTCCGGCACTCCTGTCGTCCTCAAAGAACGGATTCCTATGAGTCCGAGCACTCCCGAGGCCTACTTGTCCGAGGGGGTGGCCACCGATTTGAAGCTGGACGACCTCGCGGACATAGCTAAGGACTTCCCCTGGCCCGAGGGAGTCGAGCTGGCACTGCCAGAGGAGGAGGGGCGACCCCTGGCGTCCTACGAGGGGTGTGCGGTCGTACACCTCGTTAGTCTCCAAGCGGGCTTTAGGCTGCCCTTGGCCCAGCACATCGTCGATTTCTTGTGGGCCATGGGCGTCTGCCCCGCCCAGTTGTTCCCGAACGCCTGGCGGTTGTTGTGTGCCTACACAATTCGAAGCCGCGAGCTTTTGGACGAGCCGAACCTCAGTGATTTGTCGGCGTTAGTCTTGGCGAGGAGAGAACCTCGTTGTTCCCTGGTTAACCTCAGCACGCCGAACGTCAAAATCATTACGACCCAGTCGAACGTCGGGACGTGGAAACCTAAATGGTTTTTGGTCCGAGACCTCAGCGGGAGATACCTTAATTTCCCTGTGGCACCCGGTAACTACGAGAGATGCGTGTGCCCGTACAAGGTCGCTGAGTTCCAGGCGCTCAAGGCCCGGTACGCCACAGGGTACCAGGCGCAATACGAGCGCTACCTTTCTCAGGAGCGGCTTGAGCGGGCCGGGCTGAGCCTCAGTTTCCCTCCTCGCGAGGGTGGAGAGGGTATTTTATTATCACTATTTCTCTGATTGTTTTTTTTTCTTGTAGGGTTGCGGGGTTATACACCTCGTTACATTTGTTTCTGACCTCGTCCTAACCTGCTTTTTCTTTTTACTCCTTTCTTGACAGTGGATCTTCTGCACGCTCTTACCACGACGTCGAAGGGGAAACAGCCTTTGACGTCTACTTCCAAGACCCCTGCTCCCCGGGTCCCCAAGGGGATTTCAATCAACGAGCCGAGCTCGTAGGCGAGGACAGGTACAATGCAGTCGGGACCTTTTCCGCCAACGGCCGCGACAGGGGGAGCCCTGCCCAAGGGGAACGTCACGAGGGCGTCATAGTGGGACGTCGCGGGGCCGCCCCAAGGGGAGAAAAGGCCTGAGGTGGTTCCGTCGAAAGGGGCCACCACGAAGGGGACCACCCATCCACCTCGGGCGTCTAACGACAAGGCCGAGCGGAAAAGGAAGGAAGCGGGGTCTTCCCCTGTGGAGAAGAAGAAGAAACCCCGGTCTGGCGACCATCAACGAGGCTCGCGGGATCTGGAACTCATCCCTGCCTTTAACTTCGAGGGGCGAAGTCGCGGGGATACAGGCCCCCATCCCGCCAGGTTTCACTGCCCTGGACCTATCAGAGGGGCCCCGTTGGAGTGGGCTCGGGGGGATTACAAGGAGGAGGTCGCGTGGGCCAACAACCTCACCGAGGCGGCGCTCGACGACGAGGCCGCTCGGTTCTCGGCCATGGTAAGCTTTTTTGTTTTTGTGTGTTTAATTCTTGTCTCTTTCTTGTTTCTTTTCTCACCCTCCTGTGAACTTGCAGCACACCTTTTTTGACAATTACAACCGAAGTCGCATCGCCCTAGCTCATTCGAGGATGGACAAGATGGAGGCGGCGCTTCGGGCCCGCAACGAGGTGTGCGAGCGACAGGCCAAGGAGCTGGCCGAGGTCGCGGAATCGTCCAAAGCCGCAGAGGTTGCGGCCAAGAAGCGGGTCGAGGCCGCGGAGGCCGCGGCGAGGGAGGAGGTAAAGGCGGGGAGGGAGGGGGAGAAGAGGGCGAGGGGTGAGGCCGAGGTTCTGCGGGGCGAGGTTGAAGGGCTTCGGGGCAAGCTCTCCGCCGAACATGAGTTCTTCAAGTCGAAGGAAGCGGAGTTTCTGAGGGTCGAGGAGGAGATCAGGCGCCTCGAGGGGCGCATTGTTGAGCTTAACGAGGAGGTCGTGGCGGCGGGTCCCAAGTATGTGGACTCGGAAGAGTACAAGGCGGAGCTGGTGGAGAGCGTGAGGAAAATGTTCCACCAGGCAGTCTGCATGGGCGTTAAGCAGGCGGTGGCCAAGTATGGGCACCTCGACCCCCAGATCGTCTTCTTCAACCCTAACTACAATGAAACCATGGGGGAGCTGGGGTCGAGGGGTGGAAATTCTTCCAAACGAGATTCTCCAACCCCAAGCGTGAAGCGAGGGGTGGAATTTTTTTTTCAAACGAGATTCTCCAACCCCAAGCGGGAAGCGAGGGGTGGAACTTTTCAACGAGATTCTCCAACCCCAGGCGGGAAGCGAGGGGTGGAACTTTTCAGGGAGGGAGCGTTTTTAGAAAAGCCTGCAATCCTTTATTTACGAACTGTGAGGAACAACGGGGTTTCGAGTTTCTACATGTAATATTTTTTGAGTCGCGCGACGTTCCACGTTTTGCTCAGTGTGCGCCCCTCGTCTTCCCTGAGTTTGAAAGCCCCGGGCGCGACTTCTTCTCCGAGGATGTAGGGTCCTTCCCAGTTAGGGTCCAATTTTCCTCCTTCGGTGCATCTTAGCACGAGGTTTCCCGTGGCCAAGAGGCGAGGTCTGACCTTCCTGTCGTGGTATACGGCGACACGTCGCTTGTATTCTCTAGAGCGCAGGTCCTCTACCTCGCGGATTTCATCTCGGAACTACAGTTCGACCTTGAGGTTGGCCTCGTTTTCCTTTTCGTCCAAGTTGTACACCCTTGTTGATGGAATTAGGTTTTCTACGGGAACGAGGGCTTCTGCCCCGTAGGTAAGAGCGAAGGGGGTCTCGCCCGTTGCGCGGCGCGAGGTCGTGCGATACGTCCAGAGGACGAGTGGGAGTAATTCGGCCCAGCGGCCCTGTGCCATGCCCATGCGCTTTTTGAGGTCTGTCAAGATGCGGGCATTAACGTTTTCTACCTGGTCATTGGACTGGGGATGAGCCACGGAGGAAAATTTGAGGTCGATGCCCAGCTCAGAGCAGAAAGTCCGAGTTTCTTCGCAGTCGAATTGGGGGCCATGGTCGGTCATGATTGTCATGGGGACACCGAAACGGCAGACGAGGTTCTTCCACAGGAATTCGCAAACCTTTGCCCCGGTGATTTTTGCCATTGCTTGTGCTTCGATCCACTTCGTGAAGTAGTCCACGATGACCAAAATGTATTGCACTTGGCCAGCAGCTTTAGGAAAAGGGCCTAAAATGTCCATTCCCCACATTGCGAATGGGCATGGCGCGTGAATGCTGCGGAGGGGAGTCGTCGGGGTGTGCTGGACGTTCCCGTGTTTCTGGCACCCGACGCATTTTTGGACGTAAGCTCTTGCGTCTTGTCGGAGAGTGGGCCAGAAGTACCCCAAATGGACGATTTTGTGTGCCAAAGACCTCCACCCCGGGTGTCCCCCACAAATTCCCTCGTGGGCCTCGTAGAGGACGTGGTCCGTGGCCTCGGGCGGTATGCACAGCAGGTTGGGTTCAGCGTAGCCCCGGCGATAAAGCTGGTCGCTGACGATGCAGTAGCGGGCAGCTTGCATTTTTAGTTTTCTGGCCAGCGCGGTGTCCTCTGGGAGGATGCCGCTTTGTATGTACCTCGTCACCGGGAACCTCCAGTCCTCGGTCCTTATGGACATGACCTCGCTATCGACGCTTCGTGAGAGCTTTCTCTCCACCATTACGCGGTTTCCCCATCCAAGGGAAGCGCGGAGCCTAACCTGGCGAGGGCATCCGCCTTTGTGTTTGAGGTCCGCGGGATTGACTCCACCGCGAAGGTCTCTAGGCATGAAACCAAGGCCTTGACTTTTGCTCGGTAAGCGGGCAGAAAACCTGTCCTGGTGTCGTATTGGCCGTTGAGTTGTCGTGCCACCAATTCGGAATCTGTGTAGACCCTGATTTTGCGGGCTCCGTTGAGTAGCGCCATCTCGATCCCGGAGATCATGGCCTCATACTCGGCGTCGTTGTTGGTGGCATCAAAGGCGAAGTTGAGAGCATACTCCATCTCGATTGAGGGGCCAGCGAGGAACACCCCGACCCCGCCACCGGCGTCACATCGTGAGCCATCAACGAACACTTTCCATTCGTCCGAGCTTGTGTCTGTCTCGGGGAAGGTGACGTCCACCATAAAGTCGGCGAGGGCTTGTCCCTTCATCGCGGTTCTCGGAAGATAATTGATATCGAACTCGGAGAGCTCGACGGCCCACTTGGTCATACGTCCGGAGAGAGCGGGCTGATGCAGAATCTGACGAAGTGGGAGGTCCGAAAGAACCTGGATGGGATGCGCGTGGAAGTATGGGCATAGGCGCCTTGCGGCGGTCACTACAGCCAGCGCCATCTTCTCTGCCGGGGAGTATCTCTGCTCCGCAGGTTGGAGCACGCGACTCACAAAGTATACCGGGTGCATGGCCTCTCTTGGGAGCACCGCGCTGACGATCTCGGGACTCACCGCCACATATAGTTGCAAGTCTTCGCCCGCATGTGGAGGTGACAAGGTGGGGAGCTTGGTGAGGAAGGTCTTTAACTCGGAGAAGGCTGTCTCGAGTCTTTCGTCCCAGACGAACTTGTCATTCTTTTTGAGGGCGGCAAAGAATGGGAGGGACTTGTTCGCTAGGCGGGAGCAAAACCTCCCCAAGTAATTTACAGCGCCGTTGAGTCTTTGTACCTCGGTACGGGATCGGGGAGACCTCATTGCGAGGATAGATTCTATTTTGGCGGGGTTGACGTCGATCCCGCGTTCGCTGATCATGAATCCCAAAAACTTCCCCGAGGACACGCCAAAAACGCACTTCTCGGGGTTCAGGCTGAGCTGGTGGTGTCCGAGGGTGGTGAAAACCTCGGCGAGGTCAGCCAGGTGCTCCTCGGGGCCCTTGCTCCGTACCACGATATCGTCGACGTAGGCGGATACGTTCTTGTCCAGGTGGTCTTTAAAAACCCGATCGATGAGGCGTTGGAATGTGGCCCCGGCGTTCTTGAGGCCAAACGGCATGACCTTATAACAGTATGTCCCCCGCTGAGTGATAAAGGATGTCTCCTCCTCGTCACGGGGATTCATCGAGATCTGGTTGTACCCCGAGTAGGCGTCGAGGAAACTCAAGACCTCGTGCCCAACATTCGAATCTACAAGTGCATCGATCGAGGGCAGGGGGTAGCTGTCTTTGGGGCATGCCTTGTTGAGGTCTTTGAAGTCTACACACATCCGCCACTTGCCGCTGGCCTTTTTGACCAACACGACATTGGACAGCCATTTCGGATACTGGACTTCGCGTATGAAATCTGCGGCCAGCAGCTTGGCCACCTCTTCATTTGCGGCGGTTGCCCTTTCTTCGTTCATTTTTCTTCGACGCTGCACCACAGAACGAATGGCGACGTCGATGTTCAGGGAGTACTGGGCCAGGGTCCGAGGCACACCTCAGAGATCTTTTGCAGTCCAGGCGAACACGTCGCGGGACCCAGCAAGCAGGGCCTCTAGTGACACTGCTGCATCCCCAGTGAGGCAACCCCCGAGGTAGATCTTCTCTGATTTGTTTTCGAAGGGGGTAATCACACTTCTTTCTGTCTCGGGAGTGGGTATTGTGAAATCCTGGACCTCGAGGTCTGCTTCACCCGAAGTCTCTACCATGAACACACAACATTTTTGCTTAGCCGAGGTCATGTAGCAGATGCGGCCCTCTTCTTGGTTGCCCTTCACTTCTCCGACACCGACATTGGTGGGGAACTTCATTTTCAGGTGGTAGATGGAGACCACCGCCTGGAATTTCATCAAGGAGACTCTCCCGATGATTGCATTGTAGGCCGAGGGCAGGTGCACCACCGTAAACTCTATTACCTTGGTTCTCGTTGTCGAGCCAATACCGAGGGTCATCCACAGGTCTATGAGACCAGCGACATCGACCTCGTTTCCCGAGAAGGAGGTGAGCTTCCCAGCGTAGGGCCTCAAGGATGTCGCGGAGATCCCTAGCTGCTCGAAAGCGCCGAAATACATGATGTCCACGGAGGAACCCGTGTCCACCAGTATTCGCTTCACTATTTTCGAGCCCAACTGAGCGTGTATCACCAGGGGGTCGGAGTGGGGCATATGGAGCCCTTCGGCGTCTTCTGTCGTGAAGGCCATACCCACGTGGGACCGTGAGGTTTGTGTCACGCTGTATACCGAGGGCTCATGGTGACTTGCCCTCGCGTATCTTTTTCTTTCCGCTTGGCTCGAGCCCGCCAGCGAGGGTCCGCCCGAGATGGTGTTGATGTACCCATCGGGCGCCGCGGCTTATCCGGAGCGCGACTGCCTCACCGGAGCTTGTTGCTCTGTGTTGCTTGGTCGGGACCGGGTTGGTTCCTACTGCACGAGGTTGGCCCCCGACGCGGGGTTGGCGCGCTTTTTCTCGTTTGGGTTGTAGGCGGGGCCACCTTTGCCTCTGTAACCTCGTGGCTTCCCGCTGAAGCAGCTCCAACCTCCACCGCCACGGTTGTCGTAGCGGTTGTTGCTTCTATTGTCGTTGTTGCCTCTGTTATTGTTGTTGTTGCTTTTGTAATCGGCACGCCGGTCGTGAGTTTGTGTCATGTACGCGTCCCTCGCGGCCGGCGCAGCCACTTTGGCTTTTCCCTTAGCCTCGGTCACGATTTCCTTGTCGGTCCTCGGTCGCGAGCTCTGGCTGGCAGCGTCCTCGGCGTAGACCTGTGCCGTGATCCGAGCACACAGGCTCTCATATGTGGTCGGATTTTTGAGAAAAATGCGACATTTGAAATCCCCCTGGCGAAGGTTGCCCATGAGGATGTCGCGTACCGAGGCCTCGTCGATTTGCGCGATCTCAGCGACCGCGGTGGTGAACCTCGTAAAAAAGGTACCCAGTTTCTCGTTTTCCCCCTGCTCGATGCCACGGAGATCGTGCATGTTCTTCTTGCGCTTTCTCGAGCCGTTGAAGTGCCCGACGAAGGACTCGCATAGCTGGGAAAACGAGGCTATCGACTCGACCTTAAGGCTGGTGAACCACGTCATTGCCGCCTTGTCCAGAGTGGTCGGAAAGATCTAACAGAAAATGGCGTCATTGTAAGAGTTGACGTTCATCTGGACGGCGTAGTGTTTTATGTGGTCCTCGGGGTCGTAAAGTCCCATTTGTGGCCAATGGAAACCTTTGGGCATGTGTGCCTCTTGGATCTCGGGTATGAAGGGATTCTTGTACCCACTCTCGACGGATGGGCGAGCAGACTTCGACTTTGACCTCGCCAGAGGGCGTGGCGCGCTTGCCGCCGTTTCGGACAGCTCCATGTCACGCCTCTCTGCACGTCGCGAGCCTCCTGTCCCGGCATATAGCTCGGGACATATGCGGGCACGTACTCGGAGTGAGGTTGCCCCTGGGGGGGATCGGGACGTATGGGGGAGCTTGGCCCTGTTGGTACTGCCTGTACCCCGGATAGGGATACTGGTTGAAAGGAGCGCCACCCTGTTCATACCCTTGGAACGGGTATGGGTTTTGTGGGATGTTGTATGTCCAGCCTGGCGGGACCACAAAAGGGTATCTTGACGGGCCTGCCGTCGTCCATGGAGGGGTCTCAGCCATATTGTCGGGATGTTGGGGGAAGAAATTGTTTGGACAAGCCATTCTGAGGGGGTTTTAGGAATCAAGGTTTGCACCAAAATGGGAAGCTGCTTAGGATGAAGAGGTTCCCACAGACGGCGTCAGTGATGAAACCCGAAATAACAGCTACGCTACGAGACAAGAAACAAGATTATTATATTTGAGTGCAAACACTTGCTCCTTTATTTATGATTTTTCCGCGGTAGCGAGGTTACAAACCTACGAGGTTGATGTACAACTTTGAGAATCACACCTAGACCTCCTACAAGGTTCCGAGATCGCACCTAATGTTGCGAGGTCGATTCTAGGGCGAGGTAGATTTGAGGATATGATGTAGGGAGTTTTGTGAGTTTCTGTAGTGAGGTTTTAGGCGTGAGCGAGGTCCCTGCGCGACTTTGGGGTCTTTTTGTGGGTTTCTCCTATCTGTAGCGAGGTCTTTTGACGATGTTCCAATCACGTCGATCTTTAACAAGCAAGAGGGTTCTTGAGTTCAAGTGGTTTTTCGACCCCTTCTTCCTACGAGGTTCTTCTCTATTTATAGAGAATTGGGGGGCCGAATTTAGGCCAATGTTCGATGTGGGATGCTCGAAATAAGGGTTTTTGATTGGTCCATGAGTGAGGTCACTTGTGATTGGTTTGGGAGTGAGGTTGCTGGTGATTGGTTCGAGAGTGAGGTCGCTTGTGATTGGTTCGAGCGGGCGGGCGTATTAGTAGAGTCGGTGATGAGGTCGAGACCTCGCCCCGGGGTGTTTGAGAGACCTCGCATCCATCGGGAGTTTTGTTTTTAAATAACCACATGGACGTGGGTCCCTAATTTGCCTATGGGGGTCCTTCTGGGCCCACTTTTTGCTTTTACTGTTTTGGACATCATCAGTGATAATCTCAAATCTGAAGTGGATGACTTAGAAAAGAAAGTCACAAACCTTGAAGGAGAAAATCTCATGCTTAAATTTGGTAATGCTAAGCTAGTCAATGACCTTGAAAGAGAAAAGAACATTAATGAGTCCAATAAAAAGAAATGGATAGAGGAGTTTGTAGCTAAGAAAACTGCTGAAGAGTATGCAAAAACTTTTGTAATGTCAAGACCTGGACTTGGATATTCCTATGTGCCTAAAGATTTGAAAGCCTTGTGTCCACCTGAACCTAAAGGTAAAGCACCTTTGTGCGACAACAATACAAGTTGTTCCACATCAGATGTGAAGAACCCTGGCAAAGGTAAACGACCTTGGTTTTCAGGCCAGAAAGCACACAAAATCTGGATAAAACAAGTCGAGAACTTGAAACCATCAAAAATCGATTTTCATGCTCGTATTAATAACAAACCAATCTATCCTGGGTATTGCAAGTATTTAGGTCTTAAGTCTCATAAAACTTGTTGGTATTGTGGAAAAGAATGTCATCTTCAACATGAGTGCATGAAAAAGAAAAAGGATAGCAGATCTTATGGATTTTGGGAAGCTCATGAACGTGAGCCAACCATAGACCCTGAGAGAGTTTACAATGAAAGATGTTCTGCAAATCTTTACGTTGCCCAACCCAGAAGAGTTGTTAAACAACTCTGGGTTCGTAAAAACTGACTTTTACCTTGCAGAATGAAGTGAGAGAAAGCGGACCCTGGTTCTTCGACAGTGCATGTTCAACTCATATGACAGGAAGCTTTGAGTCATTTATCTCACTTCATCAACAAGAAGGTAGCAACATCACCTTCGGTAACAACAGTAAGGGTCAAGTTTTGGGTATTGGAAAGGTAAGAATTTCTAAAAACTTCTTTGTGAACAACGTAAGCTATGTCAAGGGCCTTAGATACAATTTGTTAAGTATTTCTCAACTGTGTGCTAACAATATCTATCAAGTTGTCTTTGATTCTATTGGATGTCAAGTGATTGATGTTAGCTCAGGAAAGACTCTTCTGAAGGGAATATGTGAAAACAATCTTTATAAAGTTGTTCCCTGGCTCTTACCTGAAGAAAATTTATGTTTTCAAGTAGTCCAAGACGTGGCCAACCTCTGGCACAATAGGTTTGGCCATGCAAGTTTGCAACTTATTCATAAGCTTCACAATCAGGAATTGGTACGTGGATTACCTAAGATTGACCAAACAAAACATGAAGTATGTGAAGCTTGCGTGAAAGGAAAACAGGTCAGATCTTCGTTTCAATCAAAAAGAGAGGTAAGTACTTTTAATCCTCTAGAGTTAATTCATATGGATCTATGTGGGCCAATGCGTGTGAGAAGTCGAGGAGGTAATAGATATGTCTATGTTATTGTTGATGACTTTTCACGTTATACTTGGGTATTTTTCTTGTCTTCTAAAGACCAGGTGTTTGAAGAATTTAGTACATGGGTTAAGCTTACAAAGAAGGTGCTTGACGTACCTTTGATCTCTATTCGATCTGATCATGGCACTGAATTTGAGAATGCTCAGTTTTTGGAATTCTGCAAAGAAAACGGTGTGAATCATAACTTTTCAGCCCCAAGAACCCCTCAACAGAACGGAGTTGTTGAGAAAAAGAATCGAACTTTGGAAGACATGTCGAGAACGCTGTTGATTTCGAGTGGTCTTCCAAGGAATTTCTGGGGAGAAGCTATCAATGCCGCATGCTATGTGTTAAACAGAGCTACGGTGAGGCCCCTTCTTGGGAAAACACCATATGAGCTTTTAAGAGGAAGAAATCCCAACGTTGCCCACTTGCGTACGTTTGCCTGTAAGTGTTTCGTACACAATAATGGCAAAGACAGTCTTGGCAAGATGGATTCTAGGAGTGATGAAGGAACCTTCGCAGGCTATTCTCAGCATAGCAAAGCCTACAAAGTGTTTAACAAAAGAACTAAGAAAGTTGAAGAGAGTGTTCATGTAGTGTTTGATGAGAATACCATGGGAGGCAACTCTATTGCTGATGAAGAGGAAGGAGATCTAGG
The DNA here is from genome assembly GCA_964016875.1 of Fallopia convolvulus. NCBI lineage: Eukaryota > Viridiplantae > Streptophyta > Magnoliopsida > Caryophyllales > Polygonaceae > Fallopia > Fallopia convolvulus. The sequence continues at coordinate 22,320,276 of OZ024737.1, read as the reverse complement.
TTTTCATCTGTGTGAAGAGTCAGAAGTTAGCTTTGAGAAAATTGATCAAGTGCAACAGGTTGTTAACCCAACTCAGGTGGACGACGTAGATGATCCTGACATGCCTGCTCTGGAAGATACTGCAAATATTGAAGAATCTGGTGATGATGACTCTGATCCAAGCGAAGAAGCTGTAGAGATTGAAAATCCTAACACTAATCAAGGTCACAACAATGGGGTAGTTGACCTCACTCAGCTTCAATTAAACTATCAGCAAAAAGATGCTCATCCAGTGACCAACATCATCTCCGATTACTCCAAGGGTGTTCAAACACGTTCTTCACTTCAGAATTTCTGCGCTTTCAACGCTTTTCTTTTTGTTATGGAACCTAAAAATGTGGATCAAGCTCTGAAAGATCCAGATTGGGTATGTGCTATGCAAGAATAACTTCATCAATTTGAAAGAAACAAGGTTTGGCACCTAGTTCCACGACCCAAAGATAGAACTGTGATTGGAACACGTTGGATTTTTAGAAATAAGCTTGATGATTCTGGAAACGTTGTGAGAAACAAAGCAAGACTTGTGGTTAAGGGATATAACCAACAAGAGGGGATAGATTATGATGAGACTTTTGCTCCTGTAGCACGTCTTGAGGTAATTCATCTCTTGATAGCTTATTCAGCTCATCATGGCTTCAAGCTTCAACAAATGGATGTTAAAACAACCTTTCTGAATGGGTTTCTTAAGGAAGAAGTGTTCGTAGAGCAAACCCCAGGTTTTGAAGACATCACTCACCCAGATCATGTATTCAAACTTGATAAAGCTCTTTATGGTTTGAAGCAAGCACCTCGAGCTTGGTATGACAGGCTCTCTCAGTTTTTGCTCCAACATGGAAATGCTCGAGGACAGGTGGATAAGACACTCTTCCTTCTCAAAGAAGGAAAGCACACTTTGATTGTACAAGTTTATGTGGATGACATCATCTTTGGCTCTACTGATGAAAAACTTGTGAAGAGGTTTGCTAACCTCATGGCTAGTGAATTTGAGATGAGTATGGTTGGTGAACTTAAGTTTTTTCTAGGACTTCAGGTCATACAAGATTTGGAAGGAACAAGAGTACATCAACAGAAGTATCTCAAGGAGTGTGTCAAAAAGTTTGGATTGGACAACTCAAAGTCCTTTGACACACCTATCTCTCCCACCACTTCTCTAGGAAAAGATGAAAATGAAAAGAAGGTTGATCAGACTTTGTATCGGGGCATTATAGGTTCCTTACTCTACCTCACGGCAAGCAGACCAGACATCATGTTTAGTGTATGCTTATGTGCTAGATTTCAGTCTGATCCAAGAGAATCTCATCTCAAAGCTGTCAAGAGGATTCTAAGGTACCTCAAATGGACCGATGATCTGTGCATATGGTACCCAACCTCATGTGATTTTGGCCTAGTCGGATACACGGATGCTGATTTTGCTGGAAACAAAATTGATCGTAAGAGTACTTCAGGGATGGCTCAATTTATTGGACCATGTCTTGTGTCATGGGGATCCAAGAAGCAAAATTCAGTTGCACTCTCTACTGCAGAAGTTGAATACATTGCCGCTGCTGCGTGTTGTACCCAACTTCTCTGGCTCAAGCAACAACTTCAGGACTTTGGCTTAGAGTATGATGGCAGACCTATTCTCTGTGACAACACTAGTGCCATCAACATCTCAAAGAACCCTGTACAATATTCACGAACCAAGCACATAGAGATTCGACATCACTTTCTTTGTGACTGTGTCGAGAAAGGGTTGGTGACCATGGATTTCTGCCGAACAAGTGAACAACGTGCTGACATATTCACTAAAGCTCTCAATCGTGAACCCTTTGTACAATTCCGCATGGATCTAGGTATGATTTCCCTAAACTAATCTATTTTCCATCTATATTCCCTCAATGATTGACTAGATTAGATGATCTATTTATGATTCAAAAGATTTATGATCTTGAGGTGTTAAATTTGACTATTTCCATGTTACATACTCTTGAACCATGCTCATCATTATGTCTTTATTCTTTGCTTCATGAGTTATGTATCAATTACATTTTGAAACCATTCTTTGAGCTCAAAAGAGTCCAAACCTAATGTTCCTAACCCTCATTACAAGCACAAGTGAAGGTTGACTCTACAGCCTACCCTAGCCTATCAGGTTAGAGAGTCTCTATGAGCCTATTTTTGAATGTTTTTGGTATAAACGGAGAATTATCTACTTGATTGACAAATCCACATAAATTCTTTTTCCCCGGTTCTCTTTGGCACCCTTGTGCAAAACCCCAAAGAACCAGGCGTTTTCTCTTTTTAATGGATGTTGGCAACTCGAGTAAAGTTAGTGACTGTTCACTATATGAGGAAAGTCAAGTGTCTGAAATTTTTGTTGGTCAAGTAGTTGACGTACCACAGGTCGAGAACGTCAGTTTCAGAGTAAGACAAAAATATCCTTTCTCCAACGGTATCTTTTCAAATATTTGAAGATCTTTTGCCAAAGGAAATTTGCCCTTTCAGTTGCATTGAATAAAGATCTTGGGAAGATCTAGTTTCCATCACATCAACTCAGTCCAAGCTTAAATACGGAGACTCTATCACTAGAAAGGTACGCTCTCTCTCCTGCAACTATTCTCGATCTCTTGCTTTTCATCTCTCTGAACCTCTCTACCAAAAAGCTTCGACCTTTTCATCATCAATGGCGTCAAACCCTAACCCCTCATCCCCCATTCGTGGTACTGAATCTCCACGAACCCCAGCCTTAAAGCTTGGGAAAGTCGTGGATCCCCAAACCATGGCTCTGCTTTTAGCAGCCATCCAAACCGCCAACAAACCAACCACACCCTTGATGCTTGAAGGTCCTGAATCCACTCACAATCAAGAACCAGGACCATCCTCTCCAAATCAAACCGAATTTGTCCCAACTTCTCAAGAAATCCCTCCCACTCAAACCCTACCAGAAACCCTAGCCCCATCACAAATTTCTATACCCAATTCCCCGAAACCAACAGAGAATGAGCAAGAGAAAACCGAGATTTTGCTTGGGGTTGAGAGTCCTAAAACACAAAACATGCAAGGGGAATTCGATTATGTCCAAGAAGTAGTGAAGTCGATTGAGGCTATGGAGTCCGGGGATAGAGTTTCTGAACCAATCATCACGGAGAAGACGACTACTGTTCTTTTGGCGGGAGTAAATGCGCAGGTGAATGACCCAGAACAGGTTGTTGACCCAAGAAAAGTGGTTGACTCCACTGAACATCCTGATTCACCACTTAAACCTCTCAACATTGAAGGACACGATGACTCAGAACAAGGTACTCCTAGTGATCCCAAGCTTTCTCTGTTCAAATCTGTTGCATCTTCTTCTAAGGCACATTCAAAAGAAGACATTGCTAGACAACTGTCTGAGTCTGAAAAATCCGATGAGGATGATGTGGTGATAACTAAAGAATCTAGGAAACCTAAGACTAGGGAGTCTACTGCCAAGGTCACTAGAAAGAGAGGAAGAGAAGTATCTCCAGTGCCTGTTGGTTCTGAAGGTGGAGACTCTGTAGTCTCTAAGAAAACTGTTAGGTTGAAAAATAGTAAAAAGGTGGCCACTCGGACAAGTGGGCGACTTGCTGCAAGTGGGAAACCTAAAAAGGGCAGTAAAGAAATCAAAGGCGAAGGAAGTAACATGGTTGGTCGTGAGGTTGTCAAGGAACTCATCATTGACGATGAGTTCATTACTTCCACTGGTTTACAAGGCGTCATTGAGCTGTTGTCTTTTCAAGGGTGGTCTCATCTATTCCATGAGGAGGACAGTTTTAATCCGGAGTTGGTAAAAGAGTTTTACAGGTCATTGACTGTGGAAGACAAGGAGAAGAGAACCATGGGCCATTATGAGTTAAATGGTGAGAAATTCACCTTATCAAGCATGGAGTTAGCCACTCTTCTGCAAGTACCACACAAGGGATTTGCTGAATATTATAGAGGTACTTGGCCTGAAGAAGTTGATTCTGATGGGTTGCTCAAAAAGGTCACACAAGTTGATGATGTTGATGTTGGTCCCTTTGTCACCAACTTCATGAGTGCTGAAAGGAAGGTTCTTTTTACTTGGGTGATCAGTAACTTGATTCCTAGGGAACAAAAGAGGAGCACTGCTATGATCCAAGACATTCTTGTCATGGACAAGATTCTCAACAAGGAGTCTGTCAACTTTGCTCGGTTAGTGCTTCTCCACATGGATTCTGTGAAAGACAATCCCACACATGCTCTTCCATACAGCTCCATTGTCAAGAAGGTGCTTCTTTATCATGAGGTCTATGAGACTGAGAAAGAGGTGGAGCACATTCGTCTTCTCAATGTTGACATTGTTCGCAAAATGGGCTACAAACTGGTTGATGACATTTGGGTGTCCAGGGATGCAGGCAAGGAAGTGGCCTCTGATATTGAGATGGAAGATGCTAAGTTAGGCATTCATGCTATGGGAAGGGAAGGTGAACAACCTGGTGCAATTATGAAGATGTTAGCAGAGCTCCAACGTCAAACCCAGGATTTGCTTGAGAAGGTTGGCCAACTCCTGCATGATCAGTCTGCGCTGAAATATGATGTTCGTGACTTATCTATTGCGTTTGATGATCTGCTCAAGTCAGTGACTTAGCTTGAGTAGCCGACATCCAGTTCCCTTTATCTTCCCTTGCACATCTATCATCTCAAAAACATCTTTTTGGTTTCATCTATGTGTTTTTGCTTTCTCTGTGTTGCATGTTTAAGACTATTTTGGTTATGTTGTCATGGATTCCGTATGTATGTTGGATAATTTTCTATTTACCCTTGTTTGATTATCTCTTCCTGCATGATTATTTAGACTTATCTTTTTGATGATGCCAAAAGGGGGAAAAGGCTGGGGGTAGATAAAATAATGGGATTTTTATGCTAAATTAGATGTGGGTTATCCAACTTAGGGAGAACTTTTGGTTAACTTGAATACTATTGCATATCTTGTTCGAGTTTTGGTATTGCTCTGATTATACAGGATAGAAGAGTTTGTCACCATCAAAAAGGGGGAATTTGTTAGAAAAGCTAGAGGCTTTGATTTTGATGGTTCCAAACGTCTGTCACGTGAACGACCTCGAGTCTTTGAAAGGAGTCGCCAACGTCAGTCAGGTCGTCGACGTGTGTTGAAGGCAGATCTCGGAGATCTTGAAGACGCGTGAGATCTTGGTGGTTTGGATAGTATAAACTTGTTTTAGGAAAGATCTTGTGCAGATTATATTGTAAGCCATGTATGCCTTTATCATAAGCCGTTATTGATTGTAATCCTTTTATATGCTTAGGATGATTTTGTAAAGATAATAGAAATAATATCTTGCCATAACCGAATTGGAAGATATTATTCTCTCTTATCTGATCTAGTTTGTGTGTATTTAATCTAAGGCTTTAGGTTAGATAGAGCACGAACTCATACTCCATTTTGTGCTTAGAAAGAAATGAGAGTTCGAGAGGAAGACGTAGGCTTTTGCTAGATTGAGTGCGGGTTGTAGTTACTTAGTTCACAACAAGTTCTAGAGTGCTTGGGAAGTAGGTCTAGATCCAGGGTATTTATGTAACTAGTCCAAAAGATTAATTAAAGCAAGCTACGACTTTTAATCCTTCCAAGCGAGAACTTGGAAGGGAGTGGTTTTCACACTTGGTTGATTGAGTTGATCAAACAAGTGTTTCCACTATAAAAACTTTGTTTTCAAGTAAGTCTTTCTTGTAGTTTATTTCCGCTGCATTTACTTAAAGGTTGACGACTTAGTTGAGGTCGACAACCTAGACGTACTTACGATCCTACAAAAATCATCTGACTCAACCTTTCAATACGGAGGACAAACAGATAAGGAGAAAGAGGTTCACCCTGTCTAATTCCCCTGGAGGGTAAAAAGATCTCAAAAGCCTCCCCATTCCATAAAAGACAAAACGAGGTAGAGTGTAAACATTCACGAATCCACCCAACCCATTTAGCCGAGAAACCCGAATCCGACAGCGTGACTTCAACAAAGTCCCAACGCAACCTATCATACGCATTTTCAAGGTCAGGTTTCAACAACATCCACCCCTTGACCCCCTTTTTGCATTTCATAGAATGCATTACTTCTTAGGCAAGAACATTATTATCCGATATCAACCTGTCGGGAAGAAAACTACCCTGCATAGGGCCGATCAATTTAGATAATACAAGTGGCATACGATTCACAAGCACCTTCGTAATAATCTTGTACAACACATTACACAGGCTAATGGGCCGAAAATGACTAATTAATTCAGGTCCATCAACTTTAGCAATCAAAGCAATCAGAGTTTCATTCAAACCATAAGGCATTACCGAAGAAAGGAAGAACTCTATTACTGATTTCAAGACTGATGTACCAATCAGATGCCAGCATTTATGATAAAAAAAATGGGTTGAAATCCATCAATACCTGGCGCCTTAAGTGGACCCATCATTTTTATGGCCCGAAAAATCTCTTGATCACTAATCGTCCTATCCAAGACACTCCAATCATCATGCGGCACAACCGGAAAATTGCCCCGTTCACAACAAATATCAATACGCTCTTCAAGAGGAAAATTATAAAGTTCCTTAAAGAAGTCCACTGCATGTTTCTCAAGGTCATCTTTTTCAAATTGCCAACGTCCATGCATGTCTTTTAACGTGGTAACACGATTACGTTTACGACGCACAATCGTTGACGTATGAAAGAATCAAGTGTTGCGATCTCCCGACTTGATCCATTGCACACGAGACTTTTGTAGCCACAGTAATTCCTCACGTTCCATCAACAACTCAATGTCCCGCTTTAACTCAACTTCAACTTCAAGCAAAGAGTCTGACGGGTTAGCTGCAACTTGCACCTGCGCCTCATTGAGACGGTCAATTAAAGCACGTTGCTGCAACATTATGTTTTCGAAAATGGCTCGGTTCCACAAAATTAACTTAGCTCTAATATCCGTCAAAGCATCAACAATGTGTATTTCAGTCTTCCATGACTCATGAATAAATTTCAAAAAATCCGGAAGAGTCAACCATGCTGCTTCAAAACGGAAAGGTCGTCGTCTCTTGTCATAAGCAATGCTAGGGTAAAGCGACAATAACAAAGGAGTATGATCAGAAGACATCATCGAAAGATGACGAACAAGTGCATCCGGCCAAAGAAGACGACCAATGACATTGGTAAAACAACGATCCAGCCTTTTCTCAACCAACGTTCGTGAAGAATTACCTCGGGCCCAAGTAAAAGCATGTCTTGTAAAGCCCATATCAATCAAACCAGTTGCATTCACCATTTGTAGGAAAAGTTCAGAGTCCTCCGAGATTCGACCCGACCCACCCCGACGTTCTGATGTATGGAGAATACAATTGAAATCTCCTCCAACAATCAAAGGGTCGGATATATCGATAATTTCATTAGTCAAACGCTTCCAAAAACGATGTCGTCTACCCGGAGATGGAGGGGCATAAACAGCGACAGTATGAAGCCGAGTTTGGCAAGAAATAACAATAGCATGAATAAAGTCAGTAGGCGTGGAAATAACTTGAAGGTTAATATCTTCCGACCTCCATAGTAACCACACACCTCCAGAAAGTCCCACCACCTCAATATGAGTACAACCCGACAAACAAAGATGATCACAAACCTCTTGTGCTCGAGTCTTGGAAATCCTTGGCTCCACAACCACAAGAATATCGACCTTGTAATGAAGAACCATATACCTGGCCGCCCTACGGAAACCGGGCTCACCGGCTCCGAAACAATTCTAAAACAAACAGATCATAACGACCCATCTATCCGGGCACTACTCCCGTTGTGAACCATTTCTCGCTGCTGGCTACTTGCGTCCAACTGAATCACGTTGTCATTATCCATTGGCTCATTAGCCCCTGACTCTAACGGATTAGCAATCTGAGCAACCATACCTGCAGACCCTTACATTGTCGTTCTATCAACCGGTATTTCACTCTGATTAACTACAACATTATTTTGGCATCCTGCTTGAACATTCTGAATCGAACCTGCGTTAAACTCAAATCCCGGCCCATTTTCCACACGAGCCCTCTTGCCCATAGCAAAAGTTGATGGCCCATTGAAAACAATCACTTGGCCCACATAAGATCCGGCCCGTTCAGATTTCTTATTCTTCTTCTTTCTACTTGATTTGGATCCCACATTAGCCACCCGATTCACTTTAGTAGATTAGGGCCCAGATTTTGAACTCTCCTTAATCGCCACCTCCTTACCCCTATCTCTGAAAGATACAATAAAGATTTTATTTCCCTTTTCACCTCCTGTAATCCTAATAGGATTATCACCTTCCTTCTCTTCGAATTACAAAGCAGTAAAACGATTTTGGCCTTTGTCCACATGTGCCACGTCAGCAGGCAATTGTGGCTTATTCTTAGTCTTATTCGGTCGGCGTGCAACCACTGTCCACTCACCATATCTCGATGCACCATCCGCCGGCCCTGGTGTGCGTTGTCTTGTCTCGGCTGGCGCTACAACTTGATTTTGAACACCCACAGTAGATCTAGAAGGGATATTTTTCGGGCATCTAATAGCAACATGACCATAGCAACCACATGATGTACAAATTAGATGTAGGCCTTCATATTCAACATGAAATCTACAACCATTAATAGTAATTGAACCCTTCAATGGTCTAGTAATATCAACCTCCACACAAACCCTAGCAAAACGGCATCTACTAGAGTACATGGTTTTGTGATCAACCTTAATAGGTCGACCAATCCCTGCTTCCAGTGTCAAAATCATAATCTCCTCGTATAAGATCATAAGTAACCCTGATATGCGAATCCAAGCCGGAGTAGTAGAAATAACACCTATAAAGGGATTAAAATCTGGTGACCATGGGCGAATGATAAGATAATGACCAAAAATCATCCATGGACCACCCATTAGTGCTTTCATATAATCACCTTCAGCATCAAATTTGACCACATAATAGCCATTCGGAAGATCAGCGACACGGATTCTTCCCCATGGTTTCCACATCTCAAGCAACTTCTTTTCCTTGACCTCATGAGACACCATGGTGCCCAGAAATTTGACAATCAAAGAGCCTTCCCAGAGTGTTGCCAACACTTGCAACACTTCCGTGTCAATGTTAAAAACCGGATCTCCGTCAATACTATCGGGAAAAGTCATGTCTACTTTGCCTTTCAGAAAATCCGACTTAAGCACCGTTCTACTTTCTCCCGAGTCACCAACAACTGTATCCTTCCGAGACTTTGGATGCTAAGTGCGGGCGCCCGGATCCATATTCACGTCTGTAGTGGATGGCGTTGCCGGAACGGCATCCGACATTGGTGGCGATTCATTCATCTGAGGAAAAAACCAGAAACCCTAGGACACAATATCAAAGCGCTCTCCTAAACCAATCTTTGTGAACCACAGTAAGCATGTTAGTTGTTTCCTTGGGAAAAGCCTCATCAGGGTATCAACATGCTACTACGAGCCATGCTACATAGGTGCCCCTTCAAGATAAGTCCGAGAATAATTTGACTCTACCTTATTTCTCGAGTGTCCAAGGGCCTCAAATTTGGCGTCAACACGTTTTTCTTTCTCGCATGTCTCTATACGTCGATTTAGCCTCATAAGCGCCAACGCATAATTTTACACTTGCGGACGCTGACACGTCACCTACTTTCTTGCGGATGCCAACGTGTCGTTCACTTTTGTCGATGTCACAACATCGCTTACTCTCCGTAACCTGTATTGGAGGCTTCGATGACTTACAACTTATTGAAATAAGCCTTAACAATCAAACCATTCTTACAAAAACCACTCCGCAAGAGTGTTTATCCAAAACATAGTTCAAATGAAAACTACTCGTAGCCTACGAAGCCCCTTAAACCTTGGGGGAACCTCATAGGAAAACCCCTCTCATGATAATAGTACTCCTTTATACTAAATCGTCTAAACTCGATTAAATCCGGCTCAGCGTCACCCGGACATCTTCCCTCGCTTCTTGTCGAGCTCTTCGATTCATCCTCGCATGTTCTTCCCTCCCTCGTGCGTTATCTCACCTTCTCTCTCCGGAACGACTTCATTTCCTTCCCAGGACCGGTACCGGTTCTAACCTCTTCCTCTTTTGCATTCCCTGTGCATCAAATGATGCTCCTTGATTAGATCATCTCCTTGAGATGGCGGTCTTCGCAATTCCTCACGTCGCGTTTATGGCCTCCGTTCTTGCATCGGTGATTGCTTCAAGCCCACATGAAAGACTCTTCTTTGTGCGCAAATGATGGATCCCGAACTGACGAAATCTCGCTATCTACTCAGCCCAAAAGAGGTAATCCGAGCACACCTGACTCGGCCAAGATGAGCCCCATGATCGTGGTTGGCACTAGGTTTGGGAGTCGTTCGCCATCCTCGATCGTGGGTTCCGACACTGGTTGTTCTTCGTGTCGCCTTAGCTCCTTTGTTGCTAGGAGCATGTAGGACCGTTAGTACTTAAACGAGTCGGCGACTCCTGCGAAGTCGTCGACTTTGAGAAACAATCGAAGTCACCGACTTTGGTAAAGTCAGTGACCATGAAATAAGCAGCGGAATAATTAATCAAACAGGAAAGATATTACCAAATTGTAAATGACTAGCGATGTATAGTGGAAACTCTTCGTAAACCAACTAGTTTACTTAGAGAAAAGCCACTCCCTTCCAAGCTTCTCACTTGGTCGGATTTCAAGAGTCCTTAGACTCGCTCTATTCATTTCTTGAGTGTTACAAAGCTCTCCCGTGTACAAGTTGAGTCCCACAACCTTGAACCACACTCTACCTTTGTACCTACACTCTCAACCTCACGCTATGCCAAAGAACACTCGAACTCACCACTTGCACGAATCTCACGCACAAGTCTTCTTCACTACTCGTACGAATCCCACGCACGAGTCTTCTTCAACCTAGAACTCTCTCTTTTCTTTTTCTCAAGATATACAATTATGCACGAAATTCCTTGCTTCTAACCTAAAACAACTCAGTATTTAAGTTAGAATAAGGTGTGATTTTGTGTAATATTATTTCCTATTCGGTTAAGGAAATAACATCCCACGCAATCTTACAAGATCTTTCCTAATATAACATTTACGTACACATAAAATATCTCAATGGAATCATATCATCCTCTTATGATTTTAGCACTCTTTTGTGATGATATTCTCCATAAATAAATGCCCCAGCTGTCCTGCAAACAATCGCACACAATCTGTGCGTTCCTTCCATAAATAGTTTTCGTCGCCAGCTGGTCATGTCAATGACTTTGCCATGACTTTGCCAAGTCGCCGACTTGGCTTGCAAACTCGAAGTCACTGACTTCCTTGGAACCATCAAAACACAACTTTTCAACAATAGTTTCTTGCAAGTTATCCTTTGTCAGTGACTTCTTCATAAGAACTTGATGTCGTTGACTCTCCATGCAACTTTTGTGTCACTGACCTTTGGAACCATCAAAACCAGATCTTCTAACAAATTCCCCCTTTTTGATGGTGACAAACAACATGTCCTGATAAGATCCTTAAAGCACACACATAATATCATAGTATAAAGAGCAAAAAGCAAAAACCATAAAAAGTTCCCCCTAAGCTTAGTATCCACATGGTTTCAGTTTTTAGATCCCTCCCTTTAAATCTATTCCCCCGGTTAATTCCTCCTTTTGGCATCATCAAAAAGATTGCTAAAACAAGAAAAGAAATCAGAGGCAAATATGGAAACTTAAAACATAATATCAAAACAGTCGTAGATAGTCATCCACCAAAGCAAGAGATAATGTACGATGCAAAAACAAACAGTCCAGAAATGCAGTACAACCAAATTGAACTAAAAAGAGAATCTTTTTAAACTAGAGAGATAATGTGGTAGGGTAGAAGAGAGGGATAGAGAGAGTCATGGACATGCAGCAGTCAGTGACTCAGAATCGAAACAAGCAAGCCTTTCCTCAACCTCCACAAACTCTTCTTAGCTTGAACATCTCCATAAACTGAAGCAGGAATTTTAACATTAGGATCAGAAGAGTACCTTCTTCATATAGAACAATAGGTTGCTTAGAAGGTGTGACCTCTTCCAGAACTTTGTCGTTCACATCACCTGAGTCTTCTTTGTTAGCGACTTTTCGCAAGTCACCGACTTCTTCTTTTTCCTTGGTTACTCTTTGATCACCTTCTTCTTTGATTTTTCAACTTCATTGCCTCCAAACCCTCCTTAGCACTCTCCTCGTCCCTTTTGGGTGTGTCACTCAATCCCGGAAACGTTACCGGTTGCGTCGTTTGGCGCAACGTTCCAATTTCAAGTGACACGGTTAGGGTTTCTTGGTTTGTGTTTAGGTTCATGAAGCTTTTGGATGAGGATGGAGGTAGGGTAATAAAGGAACTTGTTCTCTCTTAATGGGAAAGTATCACTTCAATCAAATCAAGCCATGCTCAGAAAAAAATTCTTTCCAAAAACAAACTAATCGTCTTAATATTCTAATTTGATTCACAGTCGCTGACCCTGTTCATGTCGGCGACCATCAAACCTGTTTTCTCATATCAACATATCTATCCATGACATTTGCACAGTCCATGACCTTCTCTTTAAAGAACTTACTTGGCGTTGGGGTTGCACAAGGAGTGCCAAAACAAACCAAGTAGAAAGCATTATTTTTGAGGATTTGTCGATCATGATGATAAGTCTCCGTTTTATAAAGAAATTCAAAAACGGGCTCATAGAGACTCTCAAAACATGATAGGTCAGGTACAAGCATTAGAATCAACCATCATTTGGGCTTGTAATGAGGGTTAGGATCATCAGGTTGATTCTTTTAGGCTAAAATAGAGAGCTCAAAAAGGTTGCACACATACTGAATGTAATAAAGTCATCGACAAGTCAAATGCATAGAGTTTCCTAAATATGATGTCTATCAAGAATGCTAAGAATTATAACATAAAAGCATGACTTCAAAACATATGCAAAGCAATCAATTCTAGCCAATCATCGAGGGAATTCATGTAGGGAAATAGATAATTGAAGAGAGATCATACCTAATTCCATGTGGAGTTGTTCAAAGGGTTCACGATTCAAGGCCTTTGTGAAGATGTCTGCTCTTTGATCACTTGTTCTACAGAATTCCATAGTGACCATGCCTTTTTCTACACAATCTCGAAGAAAGTGGTGTCTTATCTCAATATGCTTTGTCTTTGAATGTTGCACCTGATTCTTTGAGATGTTTATTGCACTTGTGTTATCACAAGTTATAGGCACTGACCCACACTTCACACCATAGTCATTGATTTGTTGCTTGATTCATAAGAGTTGTGAGCAACACGCTGCAGCTGCAATATATTATGCTTCTGCCATTGATAGAGCCACATAATTTTGCTTCCTAGATCCCCATGAGACAAGACAAGGTCCAAGAAATTGAGCCATCCCTGAAGTTTTTTTTCTATCAACCCGATTTCCAGCAAAATCATCATCTGTATAACCGACAAGCTCAAAATCAAATCCTCTTGGATACCATAAGAAGAGATTGTCAGTTCCCTTAAGATACCGAATGATTCTCTCAACATCTTTCAAGTGGGACTCTCTCGGATCAGCCTGAAATCTAGCACATAGGCAAACTCCAAACACAATATCAGGTCTACTTACTGTAAGATAGAGCAATGATCCAATCATACCCCGATACATAGTAGCATTGACTTTTGGATCCTTGATATCTTTTCCAAGTGAGGTAGTCGGCGACATGGGAGTACCAAAAGGTTTAGCATTTTCTAGACCAAACTTTTTAACACATTCTCTGAGATACTTTTGTTGATGAACACGTGTTCCATCCTCACTTTGCACAACTTGAAGTCCTCAAAAGAACTTGAACTCACCAACCATACTCATTTCAAACTCACTAGACATGAGGTCGGCGAACTTCTTCACCAGCTTATGATCTGTTGAACCAATGATAATGTCATCGACATAAACCTGAACAACCAGCGTATGACTTACTTCCTTCAACAAGAACAGAGACTTGTCAACCTCTCCTCTAACATAACCATGTTGAATCAAGAACTGTGACAAACGATCATACCAAGCACGCGAGGCTTGCTTCAATCCATAAAGAGCTTTGTCCAGTTTATAAACATGATCTAGGTGGGCGACATCCTCAAAACCCGGAGTTTGTTCAACATACACTTCTTCTTTTAGATATCCGTTCAAGAATGCAGTCTTGACATCCATTTGCTGTAGTTTGAACCCATGATGAGCAGAATAGGCAATGAGCAATCTAATAGCCTCAAGACGAGCCATCGGAGCAAATGTCTCATCATAGTCAATGCCCTCCTGCTGATTGTATCCCTTAACTACCATCCTTGCTTTGTTTTTTACCACATTTCCTTCATCATCCAGCTTATTCATGAATACCCAACGTGTTTTAATCATAGTTCTTCCCTTTAGCCTTGGGACCAAATGCCAAACTTTATTTCTTTCAAGATGATGTAACTCTTCTTGCATGGCACTGACCCAGTCCGAATCTTTCAATGCTTGTTCAACATTCTTGGGCTCCAATATAGAGATGAAAGCATTGAAAGCAAAGAAGTTGTTTAGAGAAGATCTAGTTTGCACACCCTTTGAGAAATCAGTGAGGATGTTGGTGACAGGATGAGCACTTTTCTGTTGATAATTCCTGACTTGTAGATTTGTCAAGTCATTGACTTGAGTCTGTGGCGTTCTCTCTGACTCTTCATTAGAATCTTCTAGACTTGAACAACTCTCATGCGTTTTCTCATCATTTGTCTCATCGTCACTTGTTCTTTGATCATGATCACTTCCCCCCTTTTCTGATGCAGCAACTGGAAGTGGATCATCTTGAAACAAATAATATCCTTGAGCACCATCATCATGATCCTCAATCATCGAGCCTCCCATCGTGTTCTCATCAAACATGACATGAACACTTTCTTCAATCTTCCTCGTCCTTTTGTTGAAAACTTTGTAAGCTTTACTATGAGGGGAGTAACCTACAAAAGTGCCAACATCACTCCTTGGATCGAATTTTCCCAAATTGTCATTGCCATTATTATGAACATAGCATCTGCTCCCAAAAGTGCGTAAGTGGGTGACACTGGGCTTAACTCCTCTAAGCAGCTCATAAGGAGTTTTTCCAAGAAGTGAACGAAGCATGGCTCGATTCATCACATAGCAAGATGCATTAATGGCTTCACCCTAGAAATTTCTTGGAAGACCACTTGAGATAAGCATGGTCCGCGACATGGTCTCCAAGGCTCGATTCTTCCTCTCAACCACGTCATTTTGTTGAGGAGTTCTTGGCGCTGAGATGTTTTGACTTATGCCATTTTTCTTGTAGAAAATCAGAAACTCAAAGTTGACGAATTTCGTTCCATGATCTGACCTGACAGACACAAGAGCAACTCCAAGCTTTTTCTCAACAACCTTCACCCATGCTTCAAATTCTTCAAAGAACTGATCTTTAGAAGACAGAAAAATTGTCCAAGTATACCGTGAAAAGTCATCAACAATGACAAAAATATAGCTATTTCCGCCACGACTTTGGATTCTCATGGGACCACATAAATCTATATGAATCAACTCTAAGGGTTTAGTGGTACTTACCTCCTTCTTGGATTTGAAGAATGACTTCACTTGCTTACCTCTCACACAAGTCTCACAAACGTCATGCTTGTTCAGATCAATCTTGGGTAGTCCTCTAACCAGCTCTTGCTTATGAAGTTTGTCAAGGAGTTGAAAGCTCGCATGACCAAACCTTTTGTGCCAGAGGTCGGCGACATCAGTAACTGTTTTAAGACACACTTTTTCCTTGGGTTCGAAACAAGGGTCCACTTTATAGAGATTGTTTTCACACACCCCTTTCAGAAGGATTTTCCCCGAGTCACTTTCTATCACCTGACATCCTTGTTCATCAAAAAAAAACTTGAATTTTTCCATTAGCACACATCTGAGAAACACTTAATAACTTGAAACCAAGATTTTCCACCAAGTACACATTATCTATAGTCAGTTTCTCAGAAAATCTTACCTGACCAATACCTGAAATACCACCTTTACTATTGTTGTCGAAGGTAATCTTACCTCCTTTGTATTCTTTAAGTGAGACGAAATCCCTGGGGTTCCCCAACATATGAGTTGAGCACGCACTATCAATAAACCAGGGCTCCTTGTCACCCACTTCAAGCTGCATTGAAAGAATTAGTTCTTACGAACCCAGAGTTGTTTAATTCTTCTGGGTTTGGCAACAAAGTAATTTCTAGGACAACATTTATTGCAACTAGCACAAACAGATCCTGGAGGAGAGTCAGCGACAACATGTTTGTCACGACTATCGTCCAGAGTCCGCGACCTGACATTTTTCTCATCCCTGTCCTTTTGTGACAATCATATTGGTAATGACCAGCCTTGCCGCAGTACCAACATGTTCTATGAGACTTCAAGGCCACATACTTGCTATAGCCCGGATAGATGGGTTTGGTGTTGATGCGAGATTGAAAATCAATTTGTGACGGAGCCGAGTTCTAGAGTTGTTTTTGCCATATGTTGTGCACCTTTTGATCAGGATACCTATTGCTTCCCTTTGTCAAACATAGCCACCACATGTGTAGAACAACTTGCATTGTCACTACACATAGGGGTTTTACCTTTAGACACAAGGGGAGCAGCCTTGGTACCATGAGTATTGGGTGCATAAACAAAGCCAATTCCAAAACTGTCTACCTCCTTCACAAACTTCTTTTTATAGTCATTTCTGACCTCTTCAGCCTTTTCAACAACAAACTCATCCAACCATTTCTTTCTTTTAGTCTCATCCTCAACTTTAAGATTGTCTAACTTAGTGGACAACTTAGTATTTCCAAGCTTAAGCATAAGTCTTTCCCCTTCTAAGTCAGTGACTTGCTTTTCTAGGTCATCGACTTGTTTTTGCAAGTCATTGACCTGAGAATTGAAATCAGTGCATCACTCACAAGTATATGACTTAGGAGAGGAAATCTTTTCAAGTTCAATAGCTTTGCTAGACCAGAGTTTATTATCATCGAAGAGGTTGGAAATGGTTTCTTCATTTTCGTCCACTTTTTCTCTTAACTCAGTAACCTGAGTTCCAAGCTTTTCGATGATAGCAACTAGCTGTTTCCTAGACTTTTTACCAAGAAGAGAAAAGAGTTCAGATTCATTTACCTCTTGGGATGACTTTTCTTCAATGGCCATACAACGGTCTCCTCTTGTCGGTGACACCTCATCGTCGTCATCAGACATATCCCAAGTCGCCATCATTCCTTTGCCAGCTTCTCTAGATCTTCTTCTAGGACATTGCTTAGCAAAATGTCCTTTAGCCTGACATTTATAGCAAATCACTTCCTTCATGTCCTTTCCGTTCGTACTATCCTTGAGGATTGAAGGCTTCCATAAAGAGTCACTGTCAACAGTGTTGGTTGAAGACATTTTCTTGTAAGAAAAGTACTAAAAACACAATCTAGAGCCTTGGCTCTGATACCATTTGTAGGATCGTTAGTACTAGGACGAGTCGGCGACGCCTACGAAGTCGTCGACTTTGAGTAATAAAGCAGCGGAATGAATAAACAGTAAAATAAACGTTACCAACGGTCAATGACAAGCGATGTATAGTGGAAACTCTTCGTAAACCAACTAGTTTACTTAGAGAAAAACCACTCCCTTCCAAGCTTCTCACTTGGTCGGATTTCAAGAGTCCTTAGACTCGCTCTACTCATTTCTTGAGTGTTACAAAGCTCTCCCGTGTACAAGTTGAATCCCACAACCTTGAACCACACTCTACCTTTGTACCTACACTCTCAACCTCACGCTATGCCTAAGAACACTCGAACTCACCACTTGCACGAATCTCACGCACAAGTCTTCTTCACTACTCGTACGAATCCCACGCACGAGTCTTCTTCAACCTAGAACTCTCTCTTTTCTTTTTCTCAAGATATACAATTATGCACGAAATTCCTTGCTTCTAACCTAAAACAACTCAATATTTAAGTTAGAATAAGGTGTGATTTTGTGTAATATTATTTCCTATTCGGTTAAGGAAATAACATCCCACACAATCTTACAAGATCTTTCCTAATATAACATTTATGTACACATAAAATATCTCAATGGAATCATATCATCCTCTTATGATTTTAGCACTCTTTTGTGATGATATTCTCCATAAATAAATGCCTCAGCTGTCCTGCAAACAATCGCACACAATCTGTGCGTTCCTTCCATAAATAGTTTTCGTCGCCAACTGGTCATGTCAGTGACTTTGCCAAGTCGCCGACTTGGCTTGCAAACTCGATGTCATTGACTT
Organism: Fallopia convolvulus; assembly: GCA_964016875.1. Classification (NCBI taxonomy): domain Eukaryota; kingdom Viridiplantae; phylum Streptophyta; class Magnoliopsida; order Caryophyllales; family Polygonaceae; genus Fallopia; species Fallopia convolvulus. The sequence goes on along the minus strand of OZ024737.1, from coordinate 22,301,928 downwards.
CCTTGGAACCATCAAAACACAACTTTTCAACAATAGTTTCTTGCAAGTTATCATTTGTCAGTGACTTCTTCATAAGAACTTGATGTCTTTGACTCTCCATGCAACTTCTGTGTCACTGACCTTTGGAACCATCAAAACCAGATCTTCTAACAGAGCGGATATCCGATGCCAACCCCATCTCGTCTCCAACATGATTCAAAGTCGATGATTCGAGCCTGCCAATTCAGCTTCTCTCCTCAGTCTCTATCATGCTTTCCTGTACTGCTAGGGTTGGAACGGGCCGCACGTGCCCCTTCGCTCTGACTGGTGCGCCATCCGCGTCCAAGTCGTCCGCCGATGGATCCGATGGTACTGCAGTTTCGTCACCCGGTGAAGTTAAGATCTCGTGCAGATGAGTTGTTGCGTGGGGTTGATCTTGCCGAGCCTTTATCCACATTTCCGACTCGCACTAGGGGAGGTCGTCCTTGAAGCCCACGCCATCTTCTGCCGCTCAGGCTACCGACGACATCTTGTTCCATGGTGCGGTTCTTCATGGACTTGCTCGATTCTCGCAAACAACGTCAATTTTTTGATGCAAATTTTGGCGGGTTAGATGTCACAAAAGCGATAAAGAGCTTCTTTCACTCTAGAAAAATACTCAAACAACTAAACCATACATTTACTAACCAACTTCTAAAATATGATAATCCAAACTCAACCAACAATTACAAACCCATTAGTCTATGCAACACGATCTACAAAGTCGTTTCCCGCATACTGACTAAAAGACTTAAAAAAGTTATGGGGAAAGTCATTCACCCTTTGAAGAGGCTTTTATTAACAAAAGAAATATCCAGGTCGGGCAACACTATGGTGGCACATGCAATTTTTCACTCATTTTATAATAAAGGAGGAAAGAACGATGGATTGCCATTAAACTTGATATATAAAAGGCATAAGATTGGATTAGCTTAGAGTTCCTTTTCCACAAACTCAACAAATTTTGATTCAATAACAAATTCATTGAGTGGATTGGAAAGGATTGTCAATGGGTCGGGTTATGGGTGGGTGGAGCACTTCCACCACTCAACCCACAAGTAAAAGTGTCCCACCCGTCACCCGTGGAATGTAACACCTATCACCCAAACCACCCGTCACTCGTTGGTATATGGGTGACTCGTTCACCCGTATAACCACTATATTTTTTCTATTATTTGTATGAGATCATTTAATACTGATAATTCAATACGTAAAAAACATATAAAAATAATGATTCAATAAGTAAATAATCAATACACTAAATGGAAATGCAAATCCATAATTCTAAAAGTAATATTAAAAAACACAAAAATTACATCATAAAATGTTAATGCTAACAATATATTTAAAATTTTCCTTCAAATTATGTGAACACCTTCAAAATATAATAGGATAGCTAGGATTGAAAACGGGTTAAGTGGGTGGTTTGGGTGAAACGAGTGATGGGTTGGGTGGTGGGTAAGGGATGAGTCGGGTTATTTGAGTGACAAACTCCGACCCATATCTGATCCGTCACCAGTTTCACACATCACTCAATCCGCCTATCACCCGCTTTGTTTGGGTTTTCGCCCGTTTATTTTCGGTGGGTTAAATGGGTGGGTTTGTCACCCATGGGTAATTGTCAGGCTTAGATCTGGGAATGCACTAAAATCGTGTCATTCTCAATGCTTGTAAATAACAAACCCACATACCAATTCTTCCCTCAAAGGGAGTTGAGACAAGGAGGCCCCTTATCTCCATACCTCTTCATTCTTGTATCCGAAGTCTTGGCAAGAGAACTCAACTCCAGCTTCTTGATCAAAAAAACGGTATTGGAATCTAGATTGCAAAAGGAGGTACCATAATCCCTTTTCTTGCGTTTGTTGATCACATCACTATTTTTACTAAAGTGAATAGCTTAATTATCAAAGCGGAAAGCAAGATCGGTTTCACAAGAAGGTTGTAAAACCTTATCAAAGTAAATCTCTTAGCAAAACTTAATTACCTTATGCAATCATTTCTTCTACCGAAAACCACCCTCGAAGAACTTAACCAAATAAACAAAAACTTCTTTTGGAACAAAGACAACAACTATAAACCACTTATCAGTTGAAAATCTATTTATCGAACCCCATAACAAAGGGATGTTAGGAATGGCAAAGGCAAAAGAAATGAACCAAGCTCTCCAAATAAATCTACTTTGTAAATCCTAGTGGATTTTGACAATATCTAGGTAAAAATCATAAGAGAAAAATACCTCAAAAAGGATGGACTTTTTAACTATACTAAGAAACAAAACACTTCACGGCAATGGTCCAAACTCATGAGCCTAGGCGGCCCCATCGTGTTGCCAGTGGTCCAAAACGATTCACTTTGATGGTGGTTTGTTTGACAAGCATTCCATTTTGGTGGTTGAGGTCATCGCTCTTCAACAAAGGATTCTCGAGTCCACCTGACGTAGCACCCCCCCCCCCCCATATTTAGATTGAAAGAGACAACCTTCATCTGATCAAAGTCGTGCTAGGTGATTGGAGCTACCTCTAGGAACTTAAGTTGATTCGGTCAGACATTTTTTGCGAGCTAATTCGTTTTCAAAATTAGAGCATCTCTCACATTTTTTGTGAAGTTAATTTTTATTGCGGACCGAATCGCCAACTTGTTTTGATGTATTTCTTCTTTATCAGTTGCAGCTGATTTAAATCTTATGGACCTCATTCTTAACCCATTTTTCATTAATGTGGCCCCTAATTTCATTCTTAATAAAAATAAATAAATAAATTAAGGCATCAATCTTTCTCGATAATTTGTGTTTCCTTTCATGCTCTTCTCACAAAAGGCAACAATAGGAGAGGGATTGAGGGAGAATCGAGATGGTCCAGGAATTTTTATTAATTACAAGATTTACAAAATTTGGCTCATAGCTTTCCCAGCCGAGCAAGCAAGCGCACAGTTTTATTTATTTAAATCCCTCGTTTCTCCCTTTCGACTGATCTTCAAACTAAGTGCTGCTCAATCTGTTTACAATTTCATGGCAATGGCGGATCGGAAGAAGAAGGAAGGGTTGCTCACCTACCTCTATCTTCTCATTTACATCGCGCTTTCTAGTGGCCAGATCTTCTTCAATAAGGTTACTCTCCCTTACCTTCTTCGTTGCAATTTTTTTATGGAGAACTAGGTGTAGGCTCTGGGATCTGGCTGATTTATTTTGCTTATGGCTTGTTGCTTTTGGCAAGTACTTTCTATCCTTTGAGAAATTAGCAAGCTTCGTTTTTTTAGTGGTTCTTCCGCCCTAGGTTAAAATGATTTGTAGAGCAAAGTAATAGATCGCTACTAGATTGAATTGTTTGGTTATTCTCAGGCTAGGCATTTTACTCCCTAATTCCCTGCTGGCTTACTGCATTTTATGGTTATACAGTGATATTTAGGATTTCAATCAAGCGTTTGTTACAAAAAAAAGGGCGAACAAGCTGTTTTTGTAAAAAGCCATTGAAACTTGATTGGAATTCTTCACCTCCAAGTCAATTCAAGTCCAAAAGTCATATGCCTTTGGACTCTAATGTAAGTGGTTGAGGTCATGTGTAAGATTTTGAAGAAATGAGTGAAGAAGAATTACGGGGTTTGACTTAGCATTTGGGGTTGAAGTTTCTCTTATGCACAACATTGTTGAATAAGGATGATATGTGTTTAGCTTGAATATAACAAAGGATTAGGTTCTACTGGCTTAGATTCTCTGTGCTGCCTTCTTTTCCAAATTGTCACTTATATAATAAACCAAGGCACTAAGCTCTTATATGCCTCTACTTTTGTTGCAAGGCCGCTCTGATAATGAATGGAAGAGGATGATATGTGTTTAGCTTGAATATAACAAAGGATTAGGTTCTACTGGCTTAGATACTCTGTGCTGCCTTCTTTTCTAAATTGTCACTTATATAATAAACTATTTCATTCAACATTCTGTTCTGTCTATGTCCATAGAAACTCCTATCTAAGTTTTATGGTGCTATGACATAAAGACTCTCCAATATGATGCATGAGCTGAAGCCTATACTTTGTGCTCCCTACTTGTGGATTTAACTACTATACTGCTGGCGCATTCTTGTGTTCCATGATTCGGGATTTAGTGACAAACTTGATATGTCTCAACAATGAAAATGCAGTGGGTTTTGTCGTCCAAGGAAATAAACTTCCCTTATCCTCTTGGGTTGACTCTACTTCACATGGTCTTCTCCTCTGTACTATGTCTCCTACTCACCAAAGGTTTCAAGGTAATTTTTAATGATATAACAGTCTTTCTTCTACTCATTTTTATCAAAGTGTAAAAATTATTCTATTCGTTTTCTTTATTTGTGTCAGATTCTGAAGGTCGAAGAAGGGATGACCTTGGATATGTAAGAACTGAATACATGTGGATGTGTTATCTAAACTTGTTTGCTTGTTGGATATTATCAATTGAAATACTCAAATACGTATGCATGATGTGGAATATGTTTCATAAGGTGTAGACTAATGCTCAGCCACTCTTATAGTCATTCCTCATTTTGAAGAAACTTGGGAAAACGAAGCAAATTATTCTATATAAGTAAGATAGTGCAGTAACTCTGCAGCACAAAACTGTGAACTGAAACCTGCACATTTTGATGCATTTGAAGAATTTCTTGCTGGTTTAAGCCAAGTAATTTATATTACTCATGCTGTTTAATTGCACAAAAGGTATGTTAGGCTTTTTTTAGAATCTAAGCCTATCTATTTCAAAATGCTTGAATTTCATTGATGGCATACTTAGTTGTTGGAATTTGGTCATTATATATGATGCTTTTTTTTCATCTTCTGGTTGTGGACTTCTGATTCTATCCCTTTTCTTGCAATGGCTGTTTTTGTAACAACATTTTTAACGTGGTAAAGTATCTTGTAGCTGTAGTAGGCCTGTCTAAGAAAGGGCATTGGTTGCAGTCTCTGTCTCTATAGTTCTTGAAAACCGTTCACTGAAAGAGCAGATTCATTCAAAATAGTTTGAAAATAGGCTGACGTTTTTCAACAAGAACATAATTTGAAAATTTGTACACTGGCTACAGGCAATTTATCCACTACATCTTTATGGGGAAACTTGAAAAAGGAGGCTGGTGTAGGCTTTCTTTGGTTCATGTAAATTATTAGATGATATAGGTTTTGTGAGTAGTTCCGTTATTATTACATGTGCTTCCCAAAGAAAAATGTCTATCATGTATGTTTTCTATGTTTTCTTGCTCTATCTCAGATAATTCAATGTTTTAATTGTAGAACCTCATGCCTTTCTTGTACAGATATGTGACATCAGTTATTCCAATTGGTGCAATGTTCGCAATGACACTTTGGTTGGGAAATACTGCATATTTGTACATTTCTGTTGCATTTGCTCAAATGCTGAAGGCAATCAGTAAGTTTGTTGTTTTCTTGGATGCTGCAATGCATTTCATCATGTTCATTGTTGTGTTATGTTTGAAGAGTAAAGAATGTATCTGATGAATCTGAATTACTTCAGTTTGACACTTATGCATCTGTTGTTTCGGTTATAAATTATGCTTACTTTAAGTTTTTCTACGTGACATGTGCAGTGCCAGTAGCTGTGTTCGTTCTGGGAGTGGCTGCTGGACTTGAGGTGATGAGCTGCAGAATGCTTTTGATAATGTCAGTTATAAGTTTCGGTGTCGTGATTGCTTCCTATGGTGAGATTAATGTAAACTGGGTTGGTGTTGTTTACCAAATGGGAGGTGTGGTGGGAGAAGCTTTGAGGCTCATCTTCATGGAGATACTGGTTAAAAGGAAAGGTCTAAAAATGAATCCCATCTCTTTCATGTACTATGTTAGTCCATGCAGGTACTTATAAAAGCTTAAGTTTAAAATACTACTAATACATGTGCCGGTGCCCATAAATTGGTCCTTTTAAAAATCCTCATCATCTTCTCATGCAGTGCCATTTGCCTATTCATTCCATGGATATTCCTGGAGAAGCCAAAGATGGATGCCAGTGGAACCTGGGGTTTTCCCCCTGTTGTGTTGGCTCTGAATTCCCTGTGTACTTTTGCCCTGAACCTATCAGTTTTTCTTGTGATCTCACATACTAGTGCATTAACTATTCGTGTTGCTGGGGTAGTCAAGGATTGGGTGGTCGTCTTGCTGTCTGCACTTCTCTTTGCTGATACAAAACTGACAACTATTAATTTGCTTGGCTATGGAATTGGTAAAAATTCTGCTATTTATTTTCCTAGCAAGTTTCAATCTTCATCATATACATCAGCTGTGTATTTCTGGAAGATTTCTTTTTCCATTGATATGTTGCTCATACCTTGTATTAACAACTAACAAGACCAGGGAAATTTTGCACTGAGATAGAAACACTTTTTTGATGCAGCTATTGCTGGAGTTGCAGCATATAACAATTACAAGCTGAAAAAAGAAGCTACTCAAGGCAGTTCAAAGGAGCCTCAACCCGAGGAATCCTTATCAATGGCCTCTTCCTCTGAAGCTGGCAAATAGATGATGTACAGGCACAACACATGTAAACGGATTACAAACTGAGGTATCTAATAAATCCCAGTTAACGCGCAATCATTTAGACGTTGAATAAAAATTTCAAAAAGCAACAGAAAACATCAATCTATGACTATGCTCTTCGAATCTTATATTGTGATACAGTTTCTTATCTCTTATTATTTCTATAATTTACAATGAACCGACTTCCACTTTGATGGCTTTTGACGATTTGCGTAATATTATCAGCTGCTCTGGAACTTGAAGCTGAATGACCGGTAAATCATTGTTCTTGCACCTCAAAATCGTGGTGATTGTTGCCAGAGATCTGTAGTAATAGAGACCTGATCATTAAGAATATTCCTTGTAATTAGGAGCATTTTCAGTTGTATTCAAACTCAGTTGGATATGTTTTAGGTAGAAAATCCTCACACAATGGCATCAGTTGGATCTGTTCTCTTCTATCTTTTGATGTAACGGTCTTGTTTCCTTTCATGAAACCTTACTCTCTATACAGTACTCACTTACTTTGTAGGAAATTTCCATATACATGGTACTGGAGAAGTTTCCAGGCTGATTCATACATCAATAATAATCCATTTCTGTTCTTTTACTTTCGCTTGCTGTAGTTGAACGGAGTATGATTCTTTCTAACAAATCATGATTTAGACTTGGAAAACTGTCTTCAGTTTTGGCATGTAGATTTAGGGGATTGAACGCCAAGGATTCTCCTCTCTTTTTATGTGGACTGTGATTAATTATATGCTTATAAAACACCTCCTTTCAATTCAAACTGATTATTATCTGCCTTCGAGCGCCAGGATTTTCTTCTTGTCTTATATGTACTTGTATCCTTTGGTCATTTCTTCCGTCAGTTTCTAAGAATGCTCTGCAACAACTGACTATAAATACAAGCAAGAATGAACCACATCGGTTCAGAAGAGCCAGTTAAAATAAAATGGCGGATAAAGAAGTAATTTTAGTGAATGAATAGCAGAGCCCATTTGGTGCTAGGGTTGCAATATCTCTGATCATTCAATGTATTAAGTAGAAAGTGATGCCTTTCTTATAAAGATATGTGACATCAGTTATTCCAACTGGTGCAATGTTTGCAATGACACTTTGGTTGGGAAATACTGTTAGGATTATGTAGCTTGAGAGTGAAGGCTGCTGAGTCAGCATTAGTTTATTAGAAGTTAGTTTGAGCTAAGCAATGTAACAGTAAAGTCTCTCAAGACATGTAACTAGCTTCTATATAAGTCTTGTAATCACTCTCTCATAATCAATACAATTTTCATTCTTCTCTCAATTTCTGTTCCTCTTCATTACACATACTCGTGGTAGGCATCAGAGCGCAAGTCGTTCTGTTATGGCTTCCGCATATCATGATTCAAACATTGTTTTTTAATCCATTTTGATTCATTCTTTGATCAAAATTGGATTTTCTAGTTTCTTTCTCTCTCGATTTCCCTTACCTTAAGGGAGTCAACTTCATATTTTTGGATTTCCTTTCTTGCTGACTTTTTTGGATTTCTAGGATTCTGCATTGTTCTTCGATGTTTTCTGATTTCACGATGGTTTGGGTTGCAAATCCATCTGATCTAAGTGATCTGCTCTACATCCATCCTTCCGATTCACCAGGAATGATCCTCATTTCCAAAACTTTTGATGGAAAGGGTTTTTTTTACCTGGAAACGAGCTATGCTCATAGCTCTAAGTGCAAAGACCAAAGTAGCTTTCATCGATGGTTCTCTGTTGCAACAATTTGGTCATTTCCCGGATTCAGAATGCTTTGGACAAGGTCTTGATAACACATCATCACTGATTACTTTACTCGTTTGAAGAAATTATGGGATGAGAAATGCTTTGCGTGAAATTCCTTTTTGTTCTAGTGGAAGTGTTGTTGCTATGCATAAATATGAAAAAGACCAGAAATTATTCCAATATGCTTATGATAAGTCCCCATCCTGAAATAAATCAAGCATATAGAATCTACTATGCTGATTCAAGAGGAACAACAGGCCACAACTCAAACTTCTTCTGATGCTAGTTTGTTCCATGCTAATACTTGTCTATTATCCAGCATTAAAATTGAAAAATGTAATATTTAATTCATAATGCTTTATTTTAGAGTCATACAGCACACATTATCTACAATGTTCCCCATCTTGTTGTTATGCTTCTCCCTACATATGGGTTTCCTGTACTTCCTTTTGAATCGTTTCCACAAGCCATCACAAGGCTTCAATGGCAGTGGCTTTGGTCAAGACGTTGAAGGGGACAAATCAAGAGCTAAAAGATCAAAACTTTCACCATTCAATTCAGTAAAATCAGCAATAACAGATCAAAACTTTCCTCTATAACTCAAAAGCTTAACACATACAATTCGATTCTTCTCTTCGAGCCCAATTTGGAGCAGGATCTTATATCAAACTCTTTCTTTTTTCTGTGAGAGACCAGAACTGTTACCGCTATAGACAGTGTAAAGCTATTTCTCCTTCAACGAGCAACTAATAAGGTTTGAACTTCCTAGCAGCTCGTAGTTGCTTTATCCGCTTCTTATCCTCCTCAAACTTACTTTGTAGCTTCATCACCTCTGCAAGAAGAAAAAAGAATTAGGCATTCAGTGAAATCTTTCAAGTATATACAATAATAGCCAGCTAGTAACCTGAACTTTGATGATTAATTAGACAAGGATTAGTCATGTCAATATTTCATTCTTATAAAGATCTTATCTTATAGCCAGTTTAGTATTCTTGATTTTAGAGAATTTACAAAAATCATAGCCTTCAACATATGCTACATTACACGGACATAGCAAACAAAAGCGACACTGACACAGGGAAATGAAAACTACACAGGCACGAACGGGAAAACATATCATTGTCATAATTTCACGCGAAGATACAAGTTCCCGCTTCTGAGTTTCCGACACAAAATGGAAATTAGAGTTTCCAGATAACATAATGTTAGGAAACATGGCAAGATAGTTATAGTGTTTGTTATGAAGGGCATGGGTGTCTTTTTGTGTGTGGAGTTTGTTAGAGAATCCCAGCCTGCGTGCTGTAGTAGCCAGCTAGTAGGCTTATAAATAATGGGCAGAGTTTGTCTTTGGGCATCATCCAGAAATTGAGAGTAAGGATCGGGCATTAGTGCCTTGGGCTCTTGGAGATTTTCTCCTTGAGATTGGCTCTTTGGAACCTTGTTCCATTGAGATTTACTTGTTCTTCTTAGTTTAATCAAAGTAATTGTGTGTGTTTTGTGTTTCCTGATTTTCTACTCTATCACATAACCTTCAACAATTGACAATTCTGACCAAATGCATAAATATATTCCATCCTCGCTTCTAGTGAAGAAACAATTTGAGTTATATAAAGGCTACCAATAAGATATCAGTATATCACACATCATGGCAATAAAACTTAATCAACTAAGCATCCTCAGAGAAATTTAGGATTGTTTAAGAGACATGTGAGTTTAGCAGTAAGCTTACCACTCCTCTGAGCTTCTCTTCTATGAAAGCGATAGAAATCAAGCCCGACAGCTTCCTTACTTTTCTTTCTATCCATGTTGTGAAGCACAGCTCCCTGAGAAACTGAACCTACAGCAACACCACTTTCAGGATCACTCGTCTTCTTTCCACCTTTCCGGTGTACAACAACTGTCCACCCATCTTCTGCAATATTGGCTTCCTTATCTTTCCTAGCCTGCATTCAGTAATAACCAACCATAAAATAGAGAATTGGTATCAAAAGAGTCAACATGTGCATTATTCAATTACAAACCTCATAGCTCACAAATAAATCATTATCTAAAACTCAAAAAATGACAACCTTTTATCGAGGTAGCAGGATTTAAAAAAAAAAAAAAAATCAATCCGAAAGTGAAAATAGAAAAGAAACACATTTCCAGGCAAGATTTAAGGACTAAAAGAAGTTCTTATTCTAACAAATTCCACAGACTTGCACAGATGTTTCCATATATGCATAATATTGACAAGCAAAATATACCTGCTCCTCGTGCTCTTCATATGCTGCTATGAAATCATCAATTCTTTGCGGCAAGACCTCTAGATCAAGTCTATTCATGTAGTATTTGTCAACCCATTCTGAAATACATGTAACCAATAAAAAACTTTCCATAGAAGAAAATTTGCACTAATATATTTTAAAAACTCGAATACAACTCAGTTGCAATGGGATGAAAAGTTGGAAAAGTTAGAAAAAAAAATACACATAACTAAGGCAGCAAAAGGAACAGATAAAATGAAAATTGTGAAAATGCCGGCCAGGATTGAAGCAAGACAAAAGCTCATATATCAATATAACTAGAAAAGGCAGCATGTTGATTGTAAAAAGTTTGGTAATTTCAGCAACTATGTAAGCTGATTGGGCATTGGGACAGCATATATATTTTAGGGAAATTCCGGTTGGTAACCTTGAGTTTTTTGCTTTTCCGAGTGGTACCCAGAAAAAAAACTTATTCCGAGTGGTACCCCTAAACTTTTGTGATACCCTTACTTATAAATTTCCGTTAGTTTATAACTAAATTAGCATGTTTTCTCATGGAAAAAATATATTTTTGTATTTAATTGAATCAAAGCAAAATTTTAGTTTAATAACAATTAAAAAAATCATATAAAATATTAAATTAAAAAATACTTATATATATTTTTCAAGTAGATAGTAGATTGTATGTTGTGTAATTTAAAACTTTTTAGTTAAAAAAATATTACAATATTTACATTAAAATAAATATATTACTTAACTAATTTTTTTCATGTAGGTTTTATGTAATAGTTTTTAATATTTTTAAAAACTAATAGAACTTTCATTATGTTACTCTCAAGTTACATTAAAATTTTAATTTCTATCAATTTTTCAAAAATTGTCAAATATACTATATAAAATCTACATAAAAAATGTTAATCTTACAATATATTTATTTTAATATAAATATTAGAGTATTTTTTGTTTTAACATAAAAAATTTAAATTATACAACATACAATCTACTTGAAAAATATATATAAAATATTTTTATTTTAATATTTTATATGATCTTTTTAATTGTTATTAAACTAAGATTTTGTTTTAGTTTAATTAAATACAAAAATATATTTTTTTATTAGAAAACATGCTAATTTAGTTATAAACTAACAAAAATTTACAACTAAGGGCACTAGTCAGACTTGCAAAAGTTCAAGGGTACCACTCGGAATAAGTTTTTTTTCTGGGCACCACTCGAAAAAGTCAAAAACTCGAGGTTACCAACCGGAATTTCCCTATATTTTAATTAGGGAGTGCAAATTTCTGACTTGTCATTCCTCTAGAACAGTCCTCATCTCCACAAGAAATCTCGTATTGTTCATGACTTTGAACTGAATTATTCATGTCCTTTGGCGAGTTAGGGTCTTTCCTTTTACTTTTGCGAGCTCTTTTAAGCTTGTCTGCATAAAGATTACAATTCACATGAAATAAAATTAAGGAGCAAACCAGCAGCACAAAACAACTGAAATTTTGAATATTTCTTGAGAAATAAGAATCACGAATTCCTCCGTTGACATAAAAAACATGTCAATTGAGAACAAGAAGTTCAAAGTTCAAACCCAACAAAATTGAATATTTAAGAATTACAAACAAACGAACGAGAGAAAAACTTGCAGATACATACACGAAGTTTCAACCATTGTAGACATTGACGAGCCGGTGAATAATTCTGAATTCTTTTTGTCCTTGGTCCTGATTGTTTTCTCTCCCTGCTTCCTAGGGCTTCTTAGTCTTTTAGACCTACCGATCAGAGTAATGAACTTGGGCCTTTAATTTAAATAGGCCCATGGTCATCAGTTGTGTGTATCATGCCAACAGTCCAACACCGAGTTCTGTGTTAATGCAAATTCAGTTGGAGGAAATGTACACAATCCTCACACACAATGGCATCAGTTGGATCTGTTCTCTTCTGACTTTTTTTTTTATTTGGTAAGTATTAGGATCGTCATAAGTACTACTTAGGGTCGCCTAGAGTATCAAATAGGGCACATGAGTTTCGAAACAGTAACCTCACAGTACTACCCAAATGTTGAACAACCAAATGCCCGAAGGCTCTTCTGACTTCTATCTTTTGGCATAACATTATTAGTTCTTTTCATGAAACCTTACTCTCGATATATACATTTTAACCTTGGGTAATTTTTATTCAAGTCATTTTTGGTCAAGTTACTTTAAGGATTGGATTGTGGATTAGTAGCAGAGTAGGGTAGTTTCAATTTAAGAGGGCAAAATTGGTTGACCAAAAAGGTTAAATTTTCACGTTGATGATGGCTTGTGCTTTGATCAATTCTTACGTCAGCTTCATAGTACTTCCTTTGGAAGTGTTATGGACGCTGAAGTTTTATGTAGGCTAATCGTAAGCAATGATGCGTATGCTATATGGGGTTTTCAATCTAAACCAAAACCTCAAGAGTTTTGTCATGCTGTCAAAAAAAACCCATCACTCAACTATAAAAAACCAACAAAAAGAATTTGCCCCTGATCTAATTAAAGAAAATTCCACCTCTGACTATTCTGCAGCATATGATTATGAATTCAGGCAAGAACCAGCCACTTGGCCTACAAGAGCCAGTTGAAAGAAAATGGCGGATAAAGAAGTGATTTTAGTGAATGCATGGCAGAGCCCATTTGGTGCAAGGGTTAGAATTGCACTTGAAGAGAAAGGGGTAAATTACCATTACAGGGAAGAGGATTTGTTCAGCAAGAGCAATTTCCTGTTGGAGATTAACCCTGTCCACAATAAAGTCCCTGTCTTGATTCACAATGGAAAGCCCATCTGTGAATCTTTGGCCATTGTTGAGTACATTGATGAGGTTTGGAAGGGAAGCTCCTCTTTCTTGCCTTCTGATCCTCATCGGAGAGCCCATGCCCGCTTCTGGGCCAACTTCATTGATCAGAAGGTACACTTCTTTTAATACCTTCCTATGTTTGATTTATTAATTTATCAAGTGCCTTGTGTATAATATAATAGAGTTTGTTTTGCTAGACCTATAGCAACATAAGGAAGATATGGTTGGCAGAAGGGGATGAGTTTGAAACTGGGAAGAAAGAGCTGTTGGGAAGCCTTGGATTGCTTGAGGAAGAGCTTGGAGAAAAGCCTTATTTTGGAGGGGAGGCATTTGGGTTTGTTGATATTGCACTTATTGGATTCTACACCAGATTTTACACTGTGGAGGCCATTGCAAATTTCAGCTTAGAAGCTGAGTGCCCTAAGCTTGTTCAGTGGGCTAAGAAGTGTGTTGCTGAGAGACCCAGTGTTTCACATTGCCTTCCAGATCCCCTCAAGGTGCTTGAGTTTTCCTTGCAAGTCAAGAAGAAGAATCTGCAAAGTACTTAGAATACAATAACGTTCCAAAACTATATATAATTTTGCGATTTGAATTGAAAGATTAGTGGGTCTTTATTTATATTTATTGGAATAAAAGCAGGATCTATTCATCCATTGTAAATTTGTAGTTAACAATGCAAAAACAATGGCAGAGATGGCTGGAATTTGATTTATTCTAGTGTTAAAAGGTAATTACACAAGTTAATTTTGTTTTCATTATCTTGTAATGGTCGATTATCAACCAGTAGTAAACGAACTATATACATGAATCAATCAAGAGATGTCTAGAAAGTAGAATGAATAAAAACAAAACAAAAGCTGAAAAAATCTCACAGCCTCATGTAATACATGTGGTGCAGATGTTTTCATTCGACTTTCCTTCCCTTGACAAAATAATAATAATAATAAATTAGAATAATTTTCTTTCCTCTTCCTTACTCGAGCTAGCAATGGCTACCAAATTCACCACCAGTGTGATTCATCCAAAGCCATTGAACCCTCCGAAGTACATCTCCCAATTGCAATCGTTCAGAGTATCATCCCAGCGCAACAACGACGTAGTAGCAGACACACAGGAGACTTCTTCTGTTCCAGGTAACCCTAAACCCTAATTTCAAATCTCCGATCGCGAAATCTCGGATCTCAATTGTATCCTGAAATTGATTCCGTCAAGGATCTGCGCGGGCGCAACTGGATCTGCTAGAGCAGCTGACATCGGCAACGGAGTACGGGAGCGATTCGGAGGAGGCGGCTCGGGGGCGTACGATACGCGATCAATTGGCGCAGCTTGGGGGCGGACGGGACGGCGAATTCAGCGTGCCGCTGGGGAAGAACCTGAAGAAATTCAGCGCCAAGTTCCTGACGACGTCGCAGAAGAGGAACATCAAGAGGCAGGCGTACCTGAACGAGGTTTCGCAGAGAAACGACGCCGTTTTCTTTTCTACGGTTGGGGCGTTCGTCCTCGTTCCTCCGTTGGTCATTCTCGCCGTTGCTATTTTAACTGGCTACGTCCAATTGTTCCCTTGATACAATGATACGTACTCTTCCAGCTTCCTTGATGCTGAGTTAGCAAATTATAGTGTATTATACTACTACTTGATTCTACCAAAAAAAATTATACTGCTACTTGATGCTGAGTTAGCAAATTATCATTGTATAAAACTGCTTTGTAGATATTGGATGAGTTTTTTTTTATAACGGGTCACGAAATACACGATCCAGATTTAGAACAACACTAGATGATTAAATCGGGACGACAAAGTATTTGCTTTTGTTCTTCTTAGTGTTATTTACACATTTGAAAAGCCATGCATATTTTTCCTTGTCAAAGCCCTCAATGTAAAATTGTTTAAATTCTAGAGCAAATTATAGATTGAGGAGAGTATCTTGAGAAAAAAAGAGGAAAATATGAGAAAGAGATCTCATTGTGTTCAACTCTTCTTACTAGGTTTCATTACAAAAAGCTTTCATTTATAGTAGAAAACATAAAGATTAAAATTACAAGATTATACCATAAGTTTTTAATTATCCAAAACATATCCCATATTTCAACACTCCCCCTCAAGTTGGAAGTTGGAACTACTCTAATTAAATTTGACAACAAACAAGCAAAACCACATAAACCAGAACATGGAATTTGGTTCTAGCCAAAGTAACATCCCCAAACTGCAGAGCATGCTTCAACTCCATCATCAATATGTGTCCAGCAACACAAAAAAAGCAAGCCACATCAAATGGCAATCCCATAACTCAAGTAGATGCAAACCACTCTCACCCATGTCAAACCATCAATCGGAAAGGAATTCGAATCCAAATTGAACATGGGGCCTCTTTCAAAGCCTAATCGACAATAACACATGATCAACAGTGTCGTCGGGCTAAATTAGGGAGAGCTTCAACCTTAGTAAGATGAAGAAAACAAGTAACTCTCATCCACGCCAAAATAATATTGGAGACAAACTTGAATCCGAACACAAACGTGAAGCCCAATCCAAAGCCTAATTGACAATAATATTGTTTGAATTTGGAGATTGCAAACAATAGAGAATTCTTCGTCTTTGTATATTGTAACTAGAGATCTACCAAATTAATATAGTATAGAGAGGCAATATTTTGTAGAGGAATCAAGTGAATTGTATTTTTGATCTTATGAGGTATTTATACAAGAGTATCATAAAACCCTAGTAACTACCATACAAAAGATATTGTGAGAATATATGCTAATATATAAGATAAAATATTATAAGAAAGTGATAGATAATTTATTCTATCCTAATATATAATACTTGTTCAAAATCTTCCAAGGTAAGTAGATGTGTTTACTCTTCAGCTAGTTAGTCGTAGAGGTTCCTCTATAAGGGAACATGTCCATCTATTGCGTTAATGTTTTATTTTCTGTGTTAATTATTTCCGCTACGTAAGGGATCGAATTGTCTCTGAAACAGTTTCCGATTTAACTCACTAACATAGATCTACAATACTAAAGAACAACTCAAAATATCTAGCTAATTAAAAGCATGACACACAAGATGCCCTGGTAGGGTAGCTGTCTTTGTAGCTTTGCATGCTAGAATCCAAAAAAGGCTTAACTCACTAGCCTCTCTTTTATTTTTTGGTGAAAACTCACTAGCCTCTCTCTAGACTCACCTACTTGTCGATAAGGGTCTCACTTTTCTTACCAAATATTAAAAATATGTGAAAAGACTTTACATGGCCTGAAATTAAATGAAGAGCCTCCACAAAAATGCTGCTATAAATAACAACGTTAGCATACTCGCACTCACCACATAGATCTCATTGATCTACCTAGTATTATTATTCCCCACAATAGTTCATCCATATATCTGAATTATAATTCATTATAATTCAGGGTTCGATCGAACGAATGGGGAAGGACGTGGTGTTGCTGGATTTCTGGCCGAGCATGTTCGGGATGAGGGCGCGAATCGCCCTGGACGAGAAGGGCGTCGACTACGAGTACAAAGAAGAGGATCTGTTCAACAAGGGCGAGTTGCTCCTCAAGATGAACCCGGTTCACAAGAAAATTCCGGTTCTCGTTCACAAGGGCCGCCCCATCTGCGAGTCCTTGGTCATTCTGCAGTATATTGATGAGGTTTGGCCCGAAACGGCGTCGCTTTTGCCCTCCGATCCTTAGGGGAATACGGGACGCCCATGTCAGAAATGACGGGCGCCCATGTCAGAACAAGTCGGTCGCCTCGACCGACGAGATTGTAGTCGGTCGAGGTGACCGAATATTTTTTTTTTTTTAAATAACACCACACGCTATCTGCAATTGCAGATAGCGTGTGGGCCCCAGTGTAGTCGGTCGAGGTGACCGACTACATTGGGGCTTTTTTTTTAAAAAAAACCAACGGCTCTTTGCTTTTGCAAAGAGCCGTTGGTGCTCAATTGTTGAGGGCTATATATAGCCCTCAACTCCTCCATTTGGTACATAAGCAAGCCGAGAGTTAAAAAAGAAATTCAATTGAGAGAAAAAAAAGTGTAAAAAATGAGAAAAGGGTGGTCTTTCGGGTTAAGCAAATCTAAGAGCAAAAACCGTTCAAAATCTTCACATGGCCAATCGTCGCAAAAAAATTTGAATGAAGGGGCGAATGCTGAGGATATACAAGTCAATGTAGAGCAAGAGGAGGTACCGGTTCAACCAACCGCTCCAAATGCGTTCGAGTTCGACATCACAAATCAAGTAGCTACGCCACTTGGGGGAGGGTTTTTAGGTATGTAAATTAAAATTTTACGTTTTGAATCATCAAGTTTAGTCAGATCTATTTATAATAATAATTTAGAATTATCTTAATTTTATTTGTTAGTATTTCAATTTAATTTATTATTCATATTAGAATGTTTTTAATTTGATCTCATAGTAATTTTATTTGATAAGTAATTATAGTATTTAATACATTATATATGATAGTGGTCATACATTATTTATGTAGATATGCTTACGAGCGATCCCCGATATATGGAGTGGTATACGTCTGGGGGTACGAACCCCCAACCACCACACGATTTTACTGGATCACCGTTTCCACCTAACCAATCGTCCACCCAATATACAACCCCCGACTATCAGAATTTGTGGGGGTCATCCACTTCCCAACACACCCCACACAGCACCAACCTAACCCCAACTAGGAATTTGTATACTGAATTCGATAATGCTTTCACTCCCCAGATCGACATACGGACTGGCCCACAGGGTGATACTTGGATTCAAGATACAATTTCTTTTACTCCCTTGAGTCCTTATTTCCAAGCTGAGAATCAGGCGGGGACGTCTTATTCCCAACCTCCACCATCCCAACCTTATTTTCAAGCCGAGGGGACTTCTTATTCCCAACCTCCACCATCCCAACCTTATTTCCAAACCCAGTCTCATGCCGGGACTTCATATTCCCAACCTCCAACAGCCCCTCCCAACACCCAAGATGGATTTGGAGGCGGACCAATCGATACTAGTTTATTGCTCAGTTATGAGACGCATATAGCGAAGCGCTTATGGGAAGATCCAACGGTAAGAACGTTTAATTAATTTACCTTATATGTACGCATAAATAATTATACTTAATAATTTTGATAATAATGTTTCAGTATACTAGTGGTAAACCCTTGAGAGTGCATACGCGAGGGAAGCTTAAGGATTGGAACGAAAAGTTGACGAATGGAGGTGCGTGGGTCGCCCGTGCTCAGCGTAGCGGATTATTGCGCCTACAACGTTGGACGTTCAATCAAACGGATGAAGCATTGGTTCAGGCTTTTGTGGAAAGATGGCACCCAGAAACGAACAGTTTTCATTTTCCTTGGGGAGAAATATCAATCACCCTCCATGATGTCCACTTCATTTTGGGCCTACCGATCAACGGGATGAAGGTTGTTTCGACGTACTCCGAAGAACAAATAAAGCAGTTTATCAGTGGTGCATACGGCGTGAGTGAACATGAAATGAAGAATTTAGTAACCAAAGGCTGCATAAAAATCAATCGTTGGAAGGAGATCCTGTTTAACATGATAGAAAATGAAGGAAACATAGATTTGATAGCTTCAGGGTATTTGTGTGATCTGTTAGGAAGCACCTTGATAATGGACAGGACAGGTGACGGGGTACCCCACAGATTGTTGCCGCTCGTGTTGAACCACGATCAGGTGATGGAGTATTCATGGTGTGCCGCTACACTTGCATGGCTACTCAGGCAGCTCGGAATGGCGTCCCGAGCTGATGGAGCGCAGATCGCAGGGTGCTCATATGTGTTACACGTGAGTGTTGATACTCTACTCTGTTTAAATTGATAGTCCGATTTTATTTCAATCTAACATATTTTCTATTTTGTAGAACTTCATTTGGAGGTACTTTCCATCACTCCAAGGTCAAATCAATCACGATATCACACGATTGCCAGGGGAGATATTCAAAGCACATAAAGGTCGAAACAGAGATCTTAAATCATTGCTCGACTATCGTCGCTACTTAGACAGGATAAAAGTTGAAGATGTAAGTAACATATTTGAATCTAACATATTCTTTTCTGATTAAATTGCTAGTTCGATTTTATTTGAATCTAACATATTCTCTATTTTGTGTTTATGTGTAGGTCAATTTTATGCCATGAGGGGGATTTTATCGACTTTTCCACTGGCGATCTTAGTTTGTCGAGGTATAGGGGTACCTTGACATGTCTCCACATCAAGGAGGCATATCACCCCGAGAGGCTCGCTCGTCAATATGGCTGGCATCAGTCAATCCCTGAATTAGACGTTATCAAGCCAATCAGTGTATGCCGACCAGCAAAATTGACGAACGTGCATGTGAAGTATGATGTGCAATACTCACCAAATGATGATCGCTGGGAAGATCGATGGAACTCGTTAGTGCCAATGGGGGAAATTGCACCACATATGTACTCTATGGATGTCGAGTACGTGCAATGGCATATGAGACGAACACATCCTTTTTTGTTGCACACGTCCTCCGTAGAATATGCAAACAACCATCCGCAACCCGTGGTGGATTTTTATGCGGTACGTGTATGATGACACTTAATTGGTTCTCTCATATTAGTAAAAAAAACTTCAAATTCTAAAATAACAAATTTGTGTTGGTTTGACAGCGGATGACACTGACGAAGGTGCTCACTAAACGACTAGAAGGTCATAGCAATCCTGAAGTGGTCGAAGTCGCTCGCCAATTACATGCCATCTGGTTTGGAGAGAGGCCTCCACCACCGATCCCGCCACGTGTAGGTGGTCGTCGTCGGTAGTTGACATAGTATTGATTAGACTCTAAAAAATGAATCGCAAATTCGCTCACCCCCATTCCGTTCATCTCCTTTTTGAACACATCGTATCGAAAATCATACAACTGCTTCCTTGATGTGACCATATCTGGATACTTATCCAATAGGAATGTCATGGATTTCCTAGGTTCTATATCTGCCAAAACCATATTTCTTGCATCAATCTTTTGATCCTTAGTCAGTCGTCCCGCAAACGGATAGCCCTCTAAACTGGTGGAAAGGTCATGGTTGTGGTTACCACATTCCACCCTTAAGTGCCACTTCTGGGTCTTTCTGTCCCTCCAACCTATCAACTCGAATGGGCAACCCTTCTTTCTAGTACGAGGACAAGGTTTAAGCTCATCACCGACACCTAAATTCTTAACCATTTTACACGGTATGCCTTTTTTTCCCCGCTTTGTACTCACCGCCTAATACACATCCCAAACTAATCTTTGTCGGCCAAGAGTTTTTTATGGTGAGTACAATGTTTAACCCTCTCCCTATCTTACGGGCCCACTGTATCATATGATCTCGTTCCTCCCACTCACAATTATTTTCAAAATAATTAGAAAAATCTGGAAACTGAATAACCTATGATAATAATAAAAACTAATTAGAATTTTTTATCTTAATTTCTAAACTTCATAAAATTACATTTACATACCTGATTTGATTCTAAATTACAAACGACGTCGTAATTGTGCTCATTTGAAACCTCATATCCTCCATCGCCGTCATCAACATACTCCTCGTTTAAATCAAATGGAGCCGGTGGTTTTGACCCTCCCACCATCAACGACTACGTAAAATTACGAAATATTTAGAGAATAATTTCGAATCGTATGAATTTAACGGAAAAAACTTAATAAATTGCTTAAAAATATGTAGTTAACTTACATTAAATTTTGTAATCAACCAATTCGCCATTTCGATAAAATTCTGAAAGTGGATTTTTTAGAGAAGATTGAAATGTATTTTCGGATGTGGAAAATATTTTGTTGTATTTGGGTATATATAGAGAACGAAATCCACCCGTTAGGAAATAATTCCAAACGGGTGGATAGTCGGTCGCCTCGACCGACTAGCTGTAGTCGGTCGAGGTGACCGACTACTTGTTTTTTTTTTTAAAAACCCATGTAGTTGGTCGCCTCGACCGACTACAATCCACTTTCCGAGGTGACCGACTTGGGCGCCCCGAAAATCTGACATGGGCGCATCGATCGCCCGGATCCTTATCAGAGGGCTCAGGCTCGCTTCTGGGCTGACTATGTTGACAAGAAGGTATATTAATTTTCATCCTATCTAATTTCTCAGATTTAAAATATATCATACGCTAATTGTACGCTAATTCAGTGGATACAATTATTTGGAGTGTTTTTGCTCATGGACGGGTTCAGCGTTCATCTAGAATTTGATTTTCACTATGCTATTAGCTATGTATTTGGTTAGATTTTATTTTATTTTCGGTCTTTATAATATTACCTTATGGGACACATTAATAATTTAATTTTAAAAATTATTTTCTAATAAAATGCCTGACTCTAAAAAATATTAAAATTAGTAAATAAGTAGAGCACATGTTATGGAAGGGTTCATGCTTTCTATGCTCTTAAATTTCACTTATTTACTTGCTATGCAATAACAAGTCCAAAGAACCAATAAACAATTGGTCTAGTGGGATGAGATGTTAGACTCTTTAAGCGTTTGTTCAAGTCAATAACATCTTCCTGATGACGTGTATGGAAAAAATTGAATTGGGAGGATCGCCCCCAACAATAGGCCTCTACAGTACCCGGTTCGGACGTAGATTAGCTCCTGCTAATCGAACCGAGTGAGAGATAAAAAAAAATAACAAGTCCAAAGATAGAGCAAGTCTATCGGGTCCATATTAAAAAGAGTAAAAAGGAAATAGATAAATTTGCTAACCACATTTATAACGGCAGAATACATCAACAGACCCTTGTACTTACACTTTTTTTCCTATTGGACCCTGTACTAAAAATTTTTCAAACAGACTCCTGTATTGCCCCCAATTTTGCCTATTAAACACTTTCAATCTTATTCTCCTTCCAGTGTACATCACACGCCTTATGTGTCATGTTATTTTGCCAAATAAGCCAAAATGGTCAAATACGTACATGTTATTTTGCCTATTGAACACTTTCAAGTCTTCACGCGCCTTATGTAACATGTACGTATTTTGCCAAAATAACATGTACGTATTTGACCATTTTGGCTTATTTGGCAAAATAACATGACACATAAGGTGTGTGATGTACACTGGAAGGAGAATAAGATTGAAAGTGTTCAATAGGCAAAAATGGAGGCAGTACAGGGGTCTGTTTGAACATTTTTTAGTATAGGGGTCCAATAGAAAAAAAAGTATAAGTACAAGGGTCTATTAATGTATTTTGCCCATTTATAACAAAGAGACATAAAAAAAAACAGGATTTCAATAATTGAATAAAATAATAAAACGAAAAACTAAGGAAAATGAGCATAATTTCTTAATGACAGTAAGTCAACAACATCCGCTACCAGCTCCCCCACTACCTTAACCTCTCCACACTAACAATCAATAAAGCTAATTTGTACTCTAGTTTATAACTTGTATATCCGTCGATTAATTAATTTAATTTCAAGAGCAACCCAAATCTTTTTGAACCACAATCAACAATATCTTTTTTTGTCAAATTGTGTGATTACTTTTTAAGATAAATCTTAAAATATCTTCTTTTTTTTCTTGAACGGAGCTAGGGAGTATTTGGTTGTGTATTGTTGAGAGTTATTCTACATGATAAATTTGAGGCTAAAATTGCTTAGCATATATAACCCAAAGAACTACTCCACCTATTATCATATAGTTTTGGATTAGAATCTCATTGAGTTTGTATGCTAGACTCGTTACTGTACGAACTCCAGATTAATTATAGGTCCACCGACTTTATCATGTATGTTGATTTGGGAAATGTAAGGTGTACGACGCGGGAAAGAAGATATGGATGACAAAGGGAGAAGAGCAACAAAAGGCGAAGGACGAGTTCTTGGAGGTCATGAAGGTGCTAGAGGACCACGCCCTCGGGGACCACCCCTTCTTCGGGGAGACTCCTTCGGCTTTGTTGACGTGGCACTGGTCCCCTACTACTGCTGGTTCCACACCTACGAGGTTGAGGCGTCCTTCAAGGTCGAGGACTCTTGCCCTAAGCTCGTGGAGTGGGCCAAGCGCTGCATGGAGAGGGAGAGCGTCGCCAAGGGCCTTCAGGATCCAAAGAAGGTCCATGGCTTTGTGTTGGAGTTGAAGAAGTTTTACGGCGTTGAGTGATCGTCACATGATCATCAATCATCATCATCATCGATCATGATCAATATATTGATTAAGATGATTTGCATAATTTGGGAAGGGGCCATTTGAATAATGAAATGTTGAGCATTACTACACTGTAATGCTTTTTTTTCAAAATTATATTGGAGATAAGATTATGTTATGTACGTGGATGTTTGTATTTGGTTTTTGGTTTCGAACGTTTTTGTGCGTTCACTTGTTTTACTTGCGTGTCGTTTTGTAGTATTTTTTTTTTTTATCACAAAAATAACTAGATATATTAAACACCAGCAAGATCAGTTTGAATTACATCAAAACAAGCAGGGAGTAAAGAAAAAACGTCTGCACAAACAAAAACAGAGCTAGGTAATAATCTGCTAAGAACATGTGCCGCCTGATTTGTACTCCTACGCACAAAGCTCCATTTACACTCCTCCAATTCATGGCTCAAAGCTAAGAGCTGTGCCACCAAGAAACCAACAGCAGATCTCGGCAGAAAACCGGACTTTAACTTCTGGATTGCAAGTTGACAGTCTGAAGCCATCACTACCTTATTGAGGCCAGCTTGGATTGCATTCTCCATACCCCACTTTAAGGCCTCCAGTTCAGCAATTTCCACTGATGATCCGGACTGAATTCGTTTCGCACCTGCAATCACAACCTCACCTTCATAGTTTCTTGCTATAAAACCGATACCACACTCGTTGTTCAGCACCGTGGCATCACAATTGATCAAGAACCACTCGGCCTCCGGTCTTTCCCAGCGAGTAACAGCATCTGCACATGGCCTTTCTGGGCAATCACTTCTCATCTGAATACCATCTTTGTAATCTAGCCAAGACCTCCACCTCTGGTCAATAAGCTCTGCAGGGTCAACATCCTTTCCTTCAAAAATCAGAGCATTCCGAGCCCTCCAGATACGCCATAACAATTCAGTCCAGAGCCTCACCTTGCTTTCCTCCATATTCCACAGAATAAATTCAAGCCAATCAAGAAATGAAATTTTCCACTTAGCTTTAGGTTTAAATTCTGGGAAGTGATCCCAAATTAACCTCGGCAATAGACAGTCAAGTAAGGCGTGTACAACCGTTTCTTCCCTTCCACATCTTGGACATTCTGCATTATCTGTAATCTTCCTATACAAGAGATTGCTCTTACAAGGGAGAATTTCTTTGCTTGCTCGCCATAAGAAAGATCGTACTCTTGGCATCATTTTCAAATTCCACAATTTGTTCCAAATCGAGCCCGATGCACCTCCTTCTCCACTTTGCTGAGTTACTGTGAAGTTGTTAATTTGCATTGAATAAGCCGATTTAACCGTGAAATCACCATGAGTAGTGTAATGCCAGAGAATAGAGTCTGGAATTGACGCATCTACAAGATGTATACCAAGAACAATATCAACATCACAAGGAGCCAGCCACCTTCTTACTTCCTCTTCACGCCAGATTCTATGCTCCCAGTCAATGAGATCAATGACTTTCAAATTATGGTCAGCCCCGCCAAAATTACCAGCAACCTTAAACGAACTCGGGCGAGGTATCCATTTATCCTCCCACAATGATAGTGAACTGCCATTGCCAACTTGCCAGTATATTCCTTTTTCCAGTATTTCCCTTCCCTTCAAGAGACTGCGCCAGGCATAACTAGGAGAATATCCTAACGACGCCTCAAGAAAAGAGGAGTTCGGGAAGTACCTGCCTTTATAAAGTTTTGCAAGAAGGGAGTCCGGATATTGTAGAATTCTCCAACCTTGACGAGCTAGGAGAGCCAAGTTGAAAGACTCAAGATCACGAAAGCCCAATCCTCCCTGGCTTTTAGGAAGGCAAAGATGTTTCCAGCTCATCCAATTTAAACCTCTGTTTGACCCACACCCTTTAAAAAGAAAGTTGCACATCAATTGTTCCATCTCCCGACATAAAGAAGACGGGAAAAGAAAACACGACATAGCATATATGGGTATCGATTGCACAACCGATTTTATCAAGACTTCCTTTCCCGCTCTTGAAAGAGTGTTAGCCTTCCATCCACTCAGCTTCTTCCAAACTCTTTCTTTAACTTGACCAAAAATCACCCTCTTTGACCTCCCAATCATCGTGGGAAGTCCTAAGTAGCGCTCGTGTTTCTCAACCTCATTCACATTTAGAATTTCTTGAATATCCTCCCGCATCTTCTCACTTACATTCTTGCTAAAAGATAGCTCAGATTTTTCAAGATTGACTTGTTGTCCTGACGCTGCTCCATAAGCTTGGAGAATATGAACGATTTCTGAGGCCTGTTGACAAGTAGCTCTTGCAAACATCATACTATCATCCGCAAAAAACAAATGAGAAACAACCGGAGCATGACGAGCAATTTTAATTCCCCTTATTTTTCCTGCTTGCTCACTCTGCCGGATTAAAGAAGTGAAGCCCTCGGGACATAAAAGAAATAAATAAGGAGACAGTGGATCTCCTTGGCGAAGTCCTCTAGATGGAAAGAAGACCCGAGAAGGAGTTCCATCCATGAGCACCGAGAAAGAAACACTAGAGACGCACCTCATAATCAAATTCACCCACCGATCACAAAAGCCCAACTGTCTCATACACTGTTCCAGAAAGCACCACTCCACTCTATCGTAAGCTTTTGCCATGTCCAACTTCAAAGCAAGATAACCTGTTTTGCCTGTTCTCAAATTCTTCATATAATGAAAGATCTCAAACGCAGATAACACATTATCCGTTATCATTCTGCCCGGGACAAAAGCA
This sequence comes from Fallopia convolvulus, assembly GCA_964016875.1. Classification (NCBI taxonomy): domain Eukaryota; kingdom Viridiplantae; phylum Streptophyta; class Magnoliopsida; order Caryophyllales; family Polygonaceae; genus Fallopia; species Fallopia convolvulus. The sequence goes on along the minus strand of OZ024737.1, from coordinate 22,275,689 downwards.
CTCTGGGTCATAGAAATCACCTTATCTAGTACAATTTTGAGTCTATTTGCCAATACCTTTGACATTATCTTATAGATAACATTGCATAGGCTAATAGGCCTCAAGTCTCGCATTCGATAAGGATCATTTATTTTTGGAATCAAGGAAATAAAAGTATGATTTAAATTATGTGGAAAAGGAGAACCCTCAAGAATATTAAGCACAAAATGTATAATGTCATTCCCAATAATATGCCAGTGTTTTTGAAAAAACAAAGCTGACATACCATCAGGACCGGGGGATTTTGTAGGATGCATAGAGAAAAGGGCAGTATGTACCTCCTCGCCAGTAAATGGACGCAAAAGCTCGGCATTCTCCATATCGGTCAGAATAGGCGAGAAAAGGGCAGTGTCGTTTTGTAGTACTTGTTTGTGCTATATGACACAATTTGTAGTACAAATTAATGTGATAAATTGTGAATTGTGTATTTGCTTTCCTCAGTATCTAAAGTGTAATACTTTTTTTGGTCGAAACTAAAGTGTAATACTCGTTTTGATTTGATATGTGTATTTGTAGTAGTTGACATAATAATAGTGCTAATGGTAAAAGAAATGGTTAAAACTAGATTAATTTAAACACTACTACGAACAACTTTCAAACATTTAACCCAACCTCTACTTGTAATTGTACGCACTTTTTTGCCTTACCAAACACTTGTTTACTGATAGCCTTTAACTAATCCTAAAAGTGACCCCTCGATCACTAAGATGAGTAACACAATTTAGAAGTTAGCAAAAAAGAAATAGAAAAAAAAAAGGATTATAAAACGTTATTTCAACAAGTGGGCATTGGGTAAAAAAGTGGGCATGCCATAAAATCTACTATATATATAAAAGCAATAAGGTTTGGAGCCACCACATTGTGCTACGTCAGCTTTGTCCACATATCGCTTCTATAATACGTCACATCGGATTTTGCCACATGTCGTATTTTCCTTAAGCCATATCATTTAATTTTTGACACGTCATATGCCATGTCATATTATGTTCACCCCGTCACTTACATTCCATATTTAACTACAATTATAAAAAATCTACTATACAATTTTTGGATACAAAAATCTTTTCCTCAATGAAAAATTATTAAGTACTAAATTTTCTAAATAGATTTACATACAAATCTTCCTCTAAAAAATTGCGTACAAAACTTCGTATTAAACAAAATATTTAAAAGAAATATAAAAAAAATATTTAACGTATTTTTCAACAAGACATTAACGTTTTTCCAGAAATATTCAATAAACATATTAATGTTAATCTTTACAATATTCAATTTGTTCAATTTCTTAAAAGAAATATTAATGTTTTTTGTTTATTTTTTTTATAATAAGCTTTCAACTATTTGATACGAGGAATATGGATAAATATTAACTTAAAATTTGAAAACAAAAGAAAATTTATTTATTCTAAAAAAGATTTACATTTAAAAATATTAAAGATCAAATATAATGAAAGTTTGTTTCCAAAAACTATCGTATTTTTCTGAATCTACTATATACATAAAAGCAATAAGGATTGGAGTTATTATATTGCGCCAATCTCAACTTTTTTCACGTGTCGTTTCCAAAATACGTCACCTTTGATTTTGCCACGTGTCACCTTTTTCTTAAACCATGTCATTATATTTTTTACATGTCATATACCGCGTCATATTATATGATCCGACCATCATTTACATGTCATATTTAACTATAATTATAAATAATAAATAATTTAAATCGAAATATATTAATAAAAAATCATCTTCTGGGTTCTTTTTTTAGGTTAATTCAATATCTCTAAATAAAGTTTATTCTCCTTCTCCATCAAGAATATATTGCTCATATGTCCTTGGATTCCTTGCTAATGGTAGCCTTTGAAGTCAATTTTTGGTTGCTCTACGCTAAAGTGCCTATCAATCAATTTCTTGCAATCTTCATTGATCGATTTGTCACTACTCTCCATGCTATCTTCCTTTGATCGATCAATTTGTTGTTGATTCCATCATCCATTCATTCTCCTTCTCCATCAATAAAAGAACATCATGACTGATTTTCAACTTGGTATTTTGTACGTAAATTGATGAAAGATACCAGAATTTGGTGGGTAATCCCATTGACATATGAGGCCAAATCTCTTCGGTAAGATTTTTTTCTTTGTGATTTTTAATTTTAATTTGTCTATTGATGGGTAATTGTGCTTTACCACACCATTTAGATATGGAAAAATCTATTTTTTTACTACATCTTTAATTTTTTTTAAATTTTTACTTATGTAATCTTCAATTTGGATAAAAATCTAGGTATGCTTATGGAAATTTTGATTCAATCGTATTTTTATCAAAAAAAAAGAAGAAAGATAGAATTATACAAGATACAATCATACGAATTAAACAATTTCAATATATTTTCCTTTTATAAAAAATATATATTTCCAACTTTTAAACTTATGTATAAATTAGAAGAAATTGTGAACGAGTAGGATTTTTGTTTGATTGATTTGCTAATTTTATAAAAAAATTGATTATATATATAAAATATCTTTTTTACGAGATTTTTGTTTTCAAACTTACATGAGAGAGTTTTTATTCGTTTGATAGAATATGAAATTTTATAAGAAAAATATCTTTGTTTTACAATTCATTTAATTGAATTATATACAAATTAATTTAAAGATATTATTTATAATAATGAATAGATAATATCCTAAATTAATGACTTTAAAGATTTTATTATTTTATTATTATGAATAGATGATCTTAATCAAAGAATATAAATCAGAGTTTAACTGATACAATTTTAAAATAAGATTTTAACTATTTTTTATTTTAGCAATTCATATATGCTCAATAACTAACCATAATTGTATATAATAACTTTTTTATTATATAAGAGATTTAACTATTCAGTCAAATCAAATAAAATTTAAGAAAATTCGCGCAAGGCGCGAAAAATCACGCTAGTTTGTAAAATTATGCAATTGAAAATTTAAACAGCTGCTTGTATATCGAACTACTATCATACATTTGTTTACTTTTTGAAGTGGTGTCGTGTGCGTGTGTAAAAATATATAGGTAGGGGCTAGGGCCAGGCCATGTGATCTTTCCAGCGCCAATCAGAATTGGACGATAATTAGTACATTTTCCAAATTTGATATCTAGATAGAGGTTTCAATGAGACAAAAAAAAACTCTTTCTTGTGGCCTAAATGGATCGAACTTGACATCGTATGGCAAGTGGTGTGACCAATTAGGCCGGCGATGGAGACAACGACTGAAATTAATAAAAAAAATTGTGCCAATCTTGTTCACTTGCATCCGAATATTCAATGTAATGTTACACGCGTATGTAATTGGCTAATTGCTCCTACTTTGTCGTACTATTTGGCTCACTCTTTTTCACACTAATTTTGGCCTTTTTGCACTAAGCTATTCAATGGCGTTTAATTTAAAAGCTATTAAATGGCGTTTGATTTAAAAATTATTATATTTCGCGCGTTGTAAACTATATGCGTTTCAGAACGCCATCCAATAGCGTTATAGAAGCCATCTAATGGCATTTATAAAAGCGGCAATTAAATTGCCAAAATTAGACCGGCCCATAGATTTAGGCCCAACAAAAGAAACGCCATCAAATGGCATTTTGAAAAGCTATCAAATGGCTTTTCCAAAAGCCATCAAATGGCTTTTTATTTAGGATATGTTGATGCCAGTTGGACCGGCCCATATGAGTTTTGGGCTCAAAAGAAACGCCATTCAGTGGCGTTTCAAAGCGCCACTTTTGTTTAAAACCCTAGTGTTGTCCGCCGCAGTCATCATCTTCTATTCAATCTATTCCGATACGGTTTCATTCCGGCGATCAGTTTTATCCCGCCGACTCAAAAAAATGTCAAGAATTTGGAAAGGGAAACCTAGAGGAGCTAAGATAGGTAAGGCTGGTGGCTATCCGAGAAGACCGCCAATTTTAGGCCAGAAGAGTCGTACAGCGGCGGATTCAACCGGGATGGAGCAGCAGCCGGGGCTAGTGGCTACCCGATCGGACCGCCAGCAGGCGGGCGGAGCAACAGGCGGCAGGCCAAAGCATCCGGAATCTACTGGTGGTGGAGGCGGTGGGGTGGTCCAGCCCGAATCTGCAGGTGGTGGAGGCAGCGGGGTGGCCGGTGGTCCGGGAGATCACAATGGGTTGGGCGCAGGTGCGGGCACATCGGTAAATCCGACGCCGAGTGCGAGTCTTTTCGGTCCGTCAAAATCGGTATGTATTGTTCAGTGTTCACACCAAAAATTCATATACTAATAAATCCCTAATTCAAATAAAAAATTCACACCAAAAATTGGTACACACTGCTGTACATTCTACTATGGTGAATGAGAAAAGTTGAAAGGAGGAAGACAACCTTTCTTTTTTTTTTATTTTAAAATTTCGTTAAAGCTACTAGTAATCTACTGAGTAGCACTGTACAACTACTAGTCTACTGCTATTGTAGGAGTAGGCCTTTACTTTTTTTTCTTTTTTTTGGGTAAAAAACCTATGCCTTTACCGATTAGTCTGATTGAAATGAATTTCTACTAGTCTACTTTATTGTAGGAGCCAGGTCTGAGCATAGATCAATAGATATAGCTAAATGAATTAATTTACATCTTCATCTAGTGGTTTAAACCCCCTAATGAACTTATTTACGTCTTTACACTGCTGTACATTTAATCGGATCCAATTAAACTAGTGATAATCAGTACTTCACACTGCTGTACAAAATCATCGTTTCATGGCAAATTAGGAAATTGTGTGTGGCTCCACCTTGTTCGTCGACAAATCGATGACCAAGATACGAGATTGGGTTCTCCCTTATCTTCGGGACCCAGTTGTAGCGAGTCGCTATGCGTGGGGGACTGCGGTTCTGGCATACCTGTACCGAGAGTTGGGTATCGCTTCTCGTGCTAGGTCTGCAGGCATCTCTGGTGCGATCATGCTCTTACAGGTATGTACTCAATGCTACTTCTTTTCCGTACGAGCTTTCCTACTATAGAGGTGAGTCGATGTATTTAAACATTTTAAACCACAAGATTGGGTATGGAAGTACTTCCCTCAATTTGCTGGCCACGTAGCGGACGACCTGAGTAGTCGAGCCGACCTTAGAGCCGCCAAGCGGGTGAAGAGAAAGACAGGGGAGAGACAAGTGAGTCGATTGGTGAAGATTCGTCAGGATCTAGATGCTTATACTGCCGATAAGGTAACTAATTGTTCTAAATAATTATCTCTTATTGATTCGTTTAAAATATGAAAATAGGTTGCAAACGCCAAACCGACGATGGGCTTCTCCATCCAGTGTTCGTACGAACACGGGCTTCCGATGTATCTCACGCATGGTATCAACTCGTCTAGTGGGGTGAACACAGATGCAACCTCGTATATTCCTCTATTTCGGCGAAACTCGGCCGCCAACAACTTCCGCACTTTATGGTATTCTTCCTCATCCCAATCCAAGACGGAGGCAAGGGCCCGATAACCACAATTCCCATCTGCAAGGACATCCTTAGCCCCATCAATGAAAGAATACATAAAGACGTCAACGGCTCGTATCCCAAAGCAAACTCCCATATGGGTCACGTCTTTCGTCTCTGCGGGAACTCTGGCACTCCCCTTGGCCATTGATTGCTTCTTCTTGGCACGCGGTTTTCTTGTAGGCACCGTTTCTATGTTGTCCATATCCTTGTCCTTCCCCTTTCCCCAATGAGCCATCTTGTGCTCAAGGTATGTTTTATCCCTCGCGGAATACTTAGTAGATCCCTTTGGCCTTCCTTTTTCTTTTAGGCTTGACGGGGGGTTGATCTTTGTCTGGCTCGGATCCTCAATGTCTTCATAGTAAGAAGTGATTCGAGAAAACTGGTCTTCGCTCATTTCACCCCTTGTTTTTTTTCTGACCATTTCACGTCATTTGATCTCCTTAATGCATAGGGGGACTGTGGTATCCGGTGGAATGTACACTTCTGAAATATCATCCCATTTCAATTGCCTCCAAAAACGATGAATCTCATGCAATCTGATAGGATTACCCTCAACGATCGCGCTCACAACTCTATGGATGCGTGGAATCCCAAAACAATCTCTCCACCAATGATCGACGCACGCTTCTTCGTATTGACCTTCAATCACATCTGTATACATTGCCAACAAGATCTCGAAACACATATGGGACACTCGGTGCAAAAGTGGAGCGAACAAGTACATGAAGGACGCAAAAACATTGTACATCTTGTTTGGAATTGTTGTACGTGATGTCTCCATTTCTTCCCTCACAGTTCGGATTTGTGACTCCAAGTGATAGTGAATCTTTTGTATCATTGTGTTGAAGCCCAAAACTGGTGAATCTAAAGTTTTCTTCAAAACTGCGTGCATTCCCTCCACCCTGTCAATATAGAAATTACGACGTTCAATTTTTACTCTAATATATTAAATGAGCAAAATTGGTTTTAAGATGAGATTATACATGTTTTTTGTTCTAGTGAAGAAGTGAAGCCGGTTGTTGGTCCAAGCTCTCACTATGTTCATTTTATAAGGCCAATTCTTCAATATTTCTCGTCGTTTGGCTTCATAGCTCTCCTCTGTGGTTGACATGAACAATCCCCAACATCGATCTGCAAACGCTTGAGCTTGTATCTCATCTTTTAAGACGTCAAGCGCATATGCATTTATGTTGGCTTTAATACGCACCCAACACAACAAATGCTGCACTTCTTCTTCGGTGAAAACCTCGGTAATTGCATTTATAAGGGCTTGTTCTTGATCTGTCATAATGGTTGTTGGCATTTTACCTATTTCTTCATATAATTTTCTCAACTCCCCTAAAACCTACGCAAAATGTGGAGTGTCTTCCTTGGACATGAATGCAAACCCGATGTTAAATGTCAGGTTTGTGCATGTCATACCAACCATCTCCAACAAGTACATGTTATACCTATACATTATAATGTCATACCAACCATCTCCAACAAGTACATGTTATACCTATACATTATAATGAGTTTTAGCACAAACAACACACAACATAATAAAAACTCCAAATGAGACAAATACACCAAGTTAAAAACATACTTGTTTGTCTTGTACGTAGCGTCTATAACAACCAGATATGGAAACTTCTTCAACAAGTGCAGTGAACTCGGGTGGACAAAGAACATCATATCTAACTCACCAGAACCCGAGCGAGTTGATGTCCGCACTCTGTAATCCTTGTTGTGCATGAATTGTAGTGTTAATTGACACACTGTCAACTTACCACGATCGGACAACAATATTTTCTGCTTGAAATTTGATATCTGTTTCTTGGACGTCACATTTCGGGGGTTAACAACCACCAACATACTTGAAGTAGCCTTCGGACTCAAGAACAATCCTGAAGCATTAATGACCATATTTTGCTCCTCCAGGGTCATTCGGCCAACATACGGGTGTCCAAGAAAACTGGTACAAAGCTCATGGTTGTGCATGCCAGACTTTACCTCTAAAGTCCATTTTCTATTATGCCTAATTCGGCGTCCAACCAATTTAAAAGGGCAGTTGCACTTCCTCGAGGCTCCTATCTTCTTTTTCGATCTAGACTTTCCGGACTGCTCGCATGTTAGTTTGACATAATTATCATTTGAGTTTGCAATGAGCAAAATCATCATCCTATCTCGACCGATTTGCCTAGCCCACTCAATCATCTCATCTCTATGATCCCACAAGTGATTATTGACAAAATCAATTATAAAATCTGGACCGCATGGTTGTTCATACGAAACTCATATCAATTTTAAACAATTGCATATAATGCGTCAAATTCTAAACGATTTTAACAAAATTTAAAGATTATATCAATTCTAAACTATTATTATCTAACAATTGTAAACTATAACCAATTTCACAATTATAACAAAGCTACACGATCATATCAATTCAAATTATTTTCACGTTTTTGATTATATCGAATTCTAAACAATTATATCAAATTCTAAAGTATTATACCAACTTTAAACGATTGTAAAAATTTAAAATCATAGCAATTGTAACGATTATACATATTTCTCATTATATTCACGATTCTAAATGAAAACCATAATATTTATTATTTTTTAATTGAAACGCCATATGATAGCGTTTATTTCAAACGCCATTTAATGGCGTAGTGCAAAAAGCTAAAAATTTGTTTGCAAAAATCCGAGGCGTACTATTTTCATTTCAAATAGGGATTAGATTAGCTTTCGAGTACCTAATCAAACAATTAAGCCTTTAAAGTAGTATTTTACGGTCAGGACCGTTGGACCGGTCTTTTAGGTTGTTCAGATAGGACATTAGCCCAGACCCTAGTTTTTTTAGAGGGCCTAGTTCTAATTATAATAAATTATATGATAATATTTAGCTATTAAATTTATATGGTTTGTTGGTATTTAAGTCATGCGTATGTTAACTTATCAAGCTACGCCACTTTTAACTTCTCATGTTCAATACCTATTGGCCACTGCTACCTCTTTTTTTAAATTATTTTTTGCAGCAGTACTTTTGAATTTGATCTACTCATCTAGCCCAAAGAAGTTCGCTTAGCAATACTTTTGAATTTTGGTCTGGTGATATTCCTTTGGCCTTCTCCTGCATAATTTTATATTTATTAATTTCTAATACTACTTATTTATTTCAAGGTTTTATACAGATTGTTTATGTTCTTGTATTATAGTATGTTTATTAAAATTCAAATAGGCCTGTTATAAATTTGTTAATAATACACCAACTAATTAATAGGTGATATTTATACAATAAATATATTTCACTACTTTTACCCAATATTTTAAAATAATTGTCTTTTGAGTTTATCTTATAAATTATATTTTTATTATATTTATTGAGTAATATTTTTTAAAAATTAAAGAGAAACTCAATTTCTAACAATAAAAATTCAATTTTTTATACCTTTATTTTTTAAATGACCTAGTATTATTTAAGAGATACTTATTTTACGTTGTGATAGGCCTCATTTTTTTCCGCCCAAGGGCCTAATACGTATTCGGACTATTCCTGCTTGAGGTCTCCATTTAAACTTTCATTGACGGTGCCCATCACACCAAAAAAATAATGAATCACATTACTATTAAGTAGAACTAAAACATATATCTTATCAACAAAGAAAAATCTACAACTATATATTAAAACTATACATTTTCGCGCCACAAGAACGATTCTGGCCCCACCTCATATTTAAAAAATAATATCAGTTTCTATTATTATAACTTCTTTTTTAATTATTTAAATTTATCTCTAACATCAAACAAATATCTATTTAGTACAACAATATCTTTTGAAAGTGTTTCTTATTCAAGTATTTAAAATTAAAGATAAAATACTTAAAATATTTTTAAATAAATACAAATCTTTTAGCATATATCTTTTGACGAATTTATTTATAGATATGTATTGATTTTCTTTTATAATAAAAAATTAATGATAAATATCTACAATGTTTAAAATTAATAAAAATAGATAATAAAATATTTAATAGATATATTGAAATATTTGATGATCTCTAAATTTACGTACATGGAAAGTAATAAAATATTTTTTAATAATAATCTTTTCTAATCTTTAGTTTGTCGAACCACAAAATGAGTTTGGTCCCAGAGTTTGATTCAAATGAAACAAACTCTTATCCTAAAACGAACTCTTATCCTAAAACGAATGCACTTTTCATAGTTAGTAATGCACTTTTCATAGAAAAGTGCATTGAAAAATACAAAAAGTGCATTACGAAAAAGTGCACTAATTTTTTTTGAAAAGTGCAGTAAAAAGTACGAAAAGTACAAATGCGAAAAAGTGCACTCTGAAGTATGAAAAGTGCACTACTAACTACAAAAAGTGCATTCGTTTTAGGATAAGAGTTCGTTTTAGGATAAGAGTTTGTTTCATTTGAACCAAACTCTTTGGTCCCATCTTAATTAAACCAATTAAATTTTAAACATTTTATAGAATTGAGTTATCTTTATCTTTCATACTTTATTATATTTTATTTATTAAGTTAACAATTATTTTTTTAAATTCTTATCTTTTCCATATTTGAATATATAATTTTTTATTAATATTTATCTTATTTTTTTAATTAAATATCTATGAAATATCATCAAGAAAAAAGAGAAATGTAATTATTTTATCTTAATAATATATCTTCATTCACAATATTAAATTTAATCATTTATATTGATTAAAAAATTATACATTCTACGAGGAATAACCTACTTATATTAAAATTTATATTATGTTTTTATTTATTTATATTTAATGTATAATGTTTATAAAATATCGAATCATAGTCGTACATGGTACGACGGGTACAACTAGTGTAACTAAAACAAAGGTTATGTTCCACATCTATTGGTACTTACATCGGTACGTATGTGCTACTAAGCTATAAACAAAGGCTAGCGATAATAAATATATATATTCCAAATCTTTTTTTCTATTTATCTATAATCAAAAAGCAATTTTTTTATCGATAACCCTGTAATTGGTTTTGAATTTTGATAGATATAGAATCTATGTATACTAGTTTTACCCGTCGTACCATGTACGACTACGATTCAATATTTTATAGACATTATAAATAGGATATTAATAAATAAATAAAAATATAATGTAAAATTTAATATAAGTAATTTATTGCTCGTAAAATGTATATAATTTTTTAATCAAATATTATATTCTTCATATTTTGTTACTTTTAATGTATATAAATTTAGTGTTTATCAAATATTTCAATATATCTATTAAATACTTTATTATCTATTTTTAGTAATTTTAAAAATTACAAATATTTATCATTGATTGTTTTATGAAAGAAAATCACTATATATCTATAAATAAATTCGTCAAAAGATATATGCTTTTATATTTATTTTAAGGTATTTTAAATATTTTATCTTTAATTAAATACTTGTATAAGGAAGCTTTCAAAGAATATTATTATACTAAATAGATATTTGTTTGATGTTAGAGGTAAATTTAAATAGTTAAAAAGAATTTAATAGAAAGAAGTTATAATATTAGAAATAAAAACTAATTTTTTAAATATGAGGTGGGCTAGAACCGTTCTGGTGGCTCGAAAGGGTACATATTTAATACATAGTTATATATATTACTTATTTTTATTATTTTTAAAAATTATAAGTATTTATCATTATTTGTTTTATTACAAAAGAAAAAATATATCTAGAAATAAATTCATGAAAAGACATCATGCTAAATGATAAAAGATATTTATACTTATTTAAAAATATTTTAAATTTATTATCTTTAATTTTAAATATTTGTATAAGAAAGTTTTCAAAAGATACTAGTTGTTCCCGTCGTGCCCTGCACGACTATATCGATATTTTTTAGATATACTATAAAATATATTAATAAATAAAAATATATTATAAATAATAATTGTGAATTGGTTAGTTATATAAATTGTAAAAAGCATGATTCTAAATTAATGATTTTGATTATATTATTTTTTATTCCTTATATTTTCAGATAGAATCTTTATAATGACTTGTGTATTAAAAACTATATATGGCAAAATTCTTTGTGATATGATATGTAGTTTTTAATATGGTGGAAAATATAACTTAAAAAATTATTTAGCATTAACATTTAATATCTCTATAATTTATTTTAATTTAGATATAAATTTTTTTAACTTAATTAAATAATCATAAAATATTTAGCATCAATATTTAATTACCATATAATTTATTTTGTTTTATATAGAATCTTTTAAACATATGTAAATTGTCAAAAACACAAAATCACATGTGAAAAAATCCAAGGTGGATTAATATGGGAATGACTTATATAAAAAATCCTATGTGGTACCTACATGGCATATAACTTATAATGTGGTAGAAAAAATTACTATAAATATTTGATATATATGCTATTTTAAAAAAAAAAATTACATAGATTAATATGGTTGCGACATGTGGTAAAATCCAATGTGGCTTAATTTAGGAGTGACATGTGTACAAAGCTGATGTGGCACAATGTGGAGGCTCCAAACCTTATTGCTTTTATATATATAGTAGATTGTTATACTAAATAGATATTTATTTGATGCTAAAGATAGATTTAAATAGTTAAAGAAAAATTTAATAAGAAAAAGTTAAAATATTAATAAATAACTTTAATATATAGTTATAGATTTGATAGAGTTTTATTAAAAAAAAAGAAAAATACTATTCGGCCTACAATGTACGATTCAAACATTAAGATAAAAGAAAACATATAATTTATTAATTTTTAACTATAGAATTGTAGAGAATAGGGATGGATTACGGTTTCGAAACAATTTCCTTATATTAAAATTATTCATAGAATTTGAGTTATAATTTTTCTATCTTATAAGATTTTGATAGATTTTTACTAAAAAAATAAGAAAAATATCTATAAAAGATAGACATTAGATAGATATCCGATTTTGAGAAACAATATTATTGGAACAATATTTTTTGAGTGTACATACATAAAAATTCTTGGAATAAGATAGCAATAAAAAAATAAGAATGGAAAATAAGGTATTTTAAATATGGGGTGGGGCCAGAATCGTTCTGGTGGCTCGAAAAGGGACAATTTTAATATATAGTTATAGATACATAAAAGACGCAAGGAATAAGACCATCACGTTGCGCCATCTAGGATTTTCTTACGTGTCGTTCCCACATTAAGCCACCTAGGATTTCGCCATATAGGATTTTTATTTTGAGAATTTATATATGTTGATATTATTTTAGGATAATATAAAAATCGGATAAATTAATATAGGAAAGATTCTATCTAAAATAAAGATGTTATCTAATGTAAAATCTTAAGTATTATTGTTAAACATTTGATATGATAATTTATTTAACTTAAAAAGATTATATCTTAAATAAAATAAACTATAAAACTTTAAATATTTGGTAAAATATTATTGATGAATATTATTTATAATAATTTATTTAAATTATTTTTTCTACCACAATATAAACTATGAGTTTGGTTCAAATGAAACAAACTCTTATCCTAAAACGAACTCTTATCTTAAAACGAATGCACTTTTCATAGTTAGTAATGCACTTTTCATATAAAAGTGCATTGAAAAATACAAAAAGTGCATTACGAAAAAGTGCACTAATTTTTTTTGAAAAGTGCACTAAAAAATACGAAAAGTACAAATGCGAAAAGGTGCACTCTGAAGTATGAAAAGTGCACTACTAACTACAAAAAGTGCATTCGTTTTAGGATAAGAGTTCGTTTTAGGATAAGAGTTTGTTTCATTTGAACCAAACTCTATAAACTATATGTCACATAAGATTTTACCATGTGTCACCTAGGATTTTTTGTACGTGTGATTCTCACAATTTATATATATTGAAAAGATTCTATCTAACATAAAATATACTATATATTAGGATAGATTCTGAGTATATAATTGATTATTTTGATTACATTATCTTTATCTATAAATCTATTTCTATAAAGTTTTCTTAAATCAAATTATGATAAAAAATATAAAAAATTAAAAGATGATAAAAATTACATTATCTATGTATTTTTATCCATTTATGGTGTAAAAGATTTTTTTAAAATTAAGTTTTGGTTAAAAAATCTGTCTATAACTATATATTAAAGTTGTATTTTTTTTAGCCACCACATTGACTTTGGCCCAACTTTATTTTTAAAATTTCAACCTTTATTTATATTACTTTATCTTTTTCAAATAATATTTTTCTCTATTTATTTATAAATATTCAAACTTTATTTGATTCTAAAAATAAAAATCTATCATATGTGAGTATAAATTTTTTTATCTTTAATGTATGATTACACTAAAATAGTAAAATGGATATACTCATACTTAATCCGAGTCGTAGTCGTACATGACATGATGGGTATAATTAGTATGATATTAATTCCAAACGAACATATTTTTATCCATTATAATCTCTCAAGTGCACCCTCTTTGGAAAGTAAGAAGTGTATTTTCTCGCTTTGAATACGATGAAATCTTGTTGCATTTGCATCTAGCCAAATTTGGGCTTTGAAATCGGTCCATCACTGATCTTAGTTGTGCCTTTCGCCTTTTCTACTGAAAACGAAATCAATGGCGAAGAGGTGTTTTCTCATTTCTGCAACTCCTATGGTGTAGGAGCTATTTTAGGATAGCTTAGGGTCAGGTTGGTTGCAATTAATTAAAAAAACTAGTAACAATAAACAAATTTAGTCCACTTTAGTATTGTGATATATGAATGAAAATTTTCATCAGAGCTCAGGTCGCGATACCTTATTTTTTATACAAGAATATGCTTTCAACTCATAATGACAAAAGTATTCATTTCCCAAATATTCACTCCGAATGAGCTTGCGATGGAAATGCCAATTTTGGAGCTCCGAATCGGAAGGAAAGGTATACTCCGTAGTCCCTAATATAGGGTTCATTTCGAAATACTAAAATTATTCACTCTCACCCTTCTCTAAGCACACAAATGTGATGTGATCGAGAAGTTAAATCCAATGGAATTTCACCATGTGAACATCAAGAATTAAAGTTTCTATCGAGGACCAATGATCCTTGAGTTTCAATACTTTTAATCCCTTGCACGTCTCCATAGAACTTGGAGGTTTGCCCAATTTCTTCCTTCTAAAAGAGAAAGTTGAAGTTAGAACATGCCAACCAATTTCAATGGTTTAGAAAACCGAAATTGGTGTTCTTCACATTGAGGCAATTTGAGAGAAATTTTTTGACTGTTCATGCAAAGAAAAATTCAGAACTGTGGGATAAAATCTAGTTGTCTGTGTTTTCTCCTACCTCCATTGATGATGAGTTTTGGTTCATTTTGCCAAAAACTAAGAGAGGGTTTTGGCTTGTCCTTTGCGGGGGGAGGGGGCTTTACCCTCTCTTTGTTTGACAAGTTATTGATACTTTGCTCCGTTGTACTTTTGTTTGACTCTTAATTCTTTATTCATGTTTGTGAGAATGTTAGTACCCTAGTGTTTGGTTTGTTGGATCGCTTTGAGTCTCCGTTCTTTCGGATTCGGCGACTGCTCCGACCTTCAAGCGTCGGTGTTTGCTGGCTCTTTCGTTTGCGACCTTGCTGATTCTTTTAATCGACTTCCGATCTATAGACCTATCGCCGGTCCACTGGATCTATAGACCTTTCGATCTACTTTCGATCCATAGACCTATCTCTCCCGTCGCCGGCGTTCTACTTCGATGGGTTGTGGTTTTGGGCTACGTGGCCCTTTGTGAACCAATTGATGTTAGTGGCATTTGTTATGATCAAGTGGAAGTTTATCTTTCACATGGTTTTGGGCCTTGTTCCACTATGTTTTTGGGCCTTGGTTTTGGTCTTTCATTGTTGTTTTGGGCCTTTGCCCATGTGAACTTTACTTGATCTCGTTTCTAGGCTTTCTTTGTTGGCTCCTTTCGGTTGTTTTTTCTCTGCTTCGTTTTTGTTTTGACAGGTTGACCAGAACACAGTTTGTACAACTCCGAGATTTGGCTCTGGGATTGGGTGTGGTTTGTTATTGATTGGCACGGTCGCTTGGACGTTCTCGATGCTGCTGAAGATCCTTCATCCCGGTGGAGGCAACGTCAGTAGTCCACTTCATTATATTGGTCCGCTTTTGACCCGAATGCTAACGACATTGATCTTTAGCCCCACACGTCTCTCACCACTCCTTTCATTCTAGTGCTTTTTCGTTAGTTGTACGTACTTTTGTGTTTTGTTTGTGTCTGTCTGTTTTGTTCATCATTGTCTGTACTAGTCGGCTTACCGACTGCCGTTAAGTCGGCCTCTCGGTTTTACTGGGTCTGTCTGGTAAATCGAATTCTTACCTAATAAAAAAAATATACCAATATGGAATTAAATAATATGAATATCACTATTGCACATATTGAATGACCCTACTTATCACATTGAAAAATAAACCAAAGCCTGGAATCCCATTGCATAAATGTACTTACATACATGAAAATATATTTGTAAACAAAAAAATTCATGTCTAAACACAAAAATACCATTGTGACATAAATTTGTCTAGTGGATGTATGTTCTTGATTTTTGATTTAGGAGACCTCGTCATATTGCTATGTTTTTTTTTGAAGAAAGGTAAATTGTATTAAGGGAGGAGAATGTACATTCATTTTGATAGCATGCATTTAGGTGTTAGTTTTAGGGCATATTTATGTTTAAATCTTAGGTAGTTGCATGCATTTTGTTTTAGTTTTTGCATTTCGGTATCTACTCTTGTGCTTTTGTGTTTTTAGGTCGTTTTGAGGAGCAATGATTGGTTAAGTTGAAGGATTCAAGATTGGAGATATTCAAATGTCTTTTCCGATGATATTCAAGCCATTTCTGATAATCATTAAGGCCCAAGAGATTGTGGAAAAGAATGCTTAAATCCGGGCCATCTATTGAAGTTGTTGTTTTGACACCACTTTCTTGTAATGCTTATTTCGGGAGATACAGTAATCTGATGAAGTTGAATTTGGTATCATTGGAAAGCTAACTCGAAGAGATATAATTCATATTTTTACTCCGAGTCGAAATTCTCACTCTAAGGTGGTCAAAATATCTTCCGAAAGTAGCGCTAAAATGTAGTCAAAAGCAGGGCCACGATCGCGGTTTTCCACGACAACGAAGATCGAGGCGGTGATTGATTTATTATCTATCTATCTTATTATATTAGTTTCCTTATATTAATTATTTTGTGTTTTGACAGACTACTTAAACCTAGTTTTCAATCTTTGTTTGTAGAACCTACTCTCTCTCAAACCTAGTTTCCATTATTCCAGACTTTTGTATTTTCTCTCCTATGGAGAACTAAACTCCTTTAATTCTACTCAAGTTGAAGCTTTCAGACTCAAGTTTATTGTGATATTCTTCTATTCAGGTTTATTTCTACAGGTTATTTCAATTCTCTTGTGCTTAATTAACATTGATTGTGTTGATTTCTGCTTGTCTGGCCAACTAGTTGGAATTAATACTCTCTATTGCTAGATCTGATTGTGTTTTCTCGTAGTAAAACCTAATCATTGTAGCAACTTAATGTTTCACGACTCGTTGGAATAAAACCATTGAGAAAGAGATTTGATTGCATGCTTATTATTTGACTCGTTGAAACTCAATTTGCATGTATCCCGCATATCCTTGCTCTCATTGCTAGTATCATTATTATTCATGATCGTTTTATGTTTGTTTTGATATTAAGTATTTACATGACTCGTTGGCTTGTTTATTATATCTGATCAGGATAGAAATAACCAAAGGAATAACTTGTTTGAATCTATGATCAATAACTTGATAAAGAAAGTGGATGCTTGAATAGGATTGTTTTACTTAATTGATAAAAATCCAACCTTTTCCT
Organism: Fallopia convolvulus; assembly: GCA_964016875.1. NCBI lineage: Eukaryota > Viridiplantae > Streptophyta > Magnoliopsida > Caryophyllales > Polygonaceae > Fallopia > Fallopia convolvulus. Next base: position 22,258,265 of record OZ024737.1, on the reverse strand, counting down.
TACTTGATTTATTGCTTTGCTTTGCTTGCTTTTAATTTCATAGCTTTAGATTAATAACCAACCCCCCTTTATTACTTAATTAAGTTGATAACAATATTACTTTGAACTACAAGTGTTTCTTGGGTACGACCCCGACTTACCGACTATACAAGTTGTGTAACTAGGGATTTATTTTTGATTTGGCACGACGACTTTCAGCCAGTCAAAAGGATCCAAAAAGAACCAACAGTCTGAACAAAACGCACAAAAACATGCCAAGGTTTCCAACACAATAGTCATGGCTAACAAGGAACAAGTCCAAAAGCAAGCTAGTGGTGTATCTGAAGCATGCTGAACCAAGAGGCATCCCTAGCAGTGTTGTTCTTCTTCATGTTCCATCTAGCCAGGATGCATAATTTCGTGGATCCGATGATATCGAGTGCACAAGCAGCCATGTTCGGAGTCTTGTTCTCAAAAACAGACTTGTTCCTGTGGAGCCATGTCCGGTAAACGAGGTTGGTGGTTGCCGCACAAACCACTTGAAAAATGAAAGTGGTTTTGCGGTTATTGCCGAGCATATTGAACCAATTATGTATGTTTCCAGCGGCCGGTGTAATGTTAAGCCAATTCACCACCTTGACGGTGACTCTATCAACAAAAGGGCAAGCCCCCCCCCACAGGTGGGTGACCGACTTTGGGGCAAGGCCACAGAGGGGGCATGTATCATTATTGGTCAGCCCCCATTTCTTCAACCTGGTCTGAGTGGGCAGTTTGCCTCAGATAGCTAACCAAGACATAAAACTTGCGCGGGGACGACAAAATTTCCCCCAAATGGCCGAACTCCAAGTCATCTCCTCCTTATGAGAGCGAAAGATGCCATAGGTGCGCGTGGACGAGAACAAACCTGGAGAATTGGTCGTTGTGTTCATGATCTAAGAAGGGCTGCCCTAAGCGAATAGATCATCTTTAATGGAGATGATAGACTTCCACGCCAGGCTGTCGTTTTCTGAGCACTAGCCTGCCATATGTTCTTGCCTCTAAGACGGAAGTGATTGATCGAAGTATTCCAAATGTTGGGTTTGTTTAGGGCTAATTCCATGATTGGACGGGCGAGACATGTTTTGTTGCATGCCAAGAGTTCTTTAATTCCCAATCCCCTTCAATATTGGGCTTACAAATTGCATCCGAAGCCAGCAAGTTACGCTTGCCAGAATCGTTGCCCGTCCAAAGAAAGCTCCTAAGAATGCTGGTAATATTCTCCATCACTTTAACCGGGAAGAGGAAAATCTTGGCCCAAAAAGCTTGAATGTTAAATAGAACAACCTTCAAAATTTCCAAGCGGCCAGCATAAGAGAGTTGTTTGGCTGCCCAGGATTGGACCCGGCTCACGATCTTAAAAATAAACGGTTTGTAATCCGCAACCGTGAGTTTACTGGAGCCAACCTGAAACCCAAGAAGCCCAACAATGGTGGTCTGATCAAGAGCTTGAACCCCTCCGAAGTACACTCTTGATTTCTGAAGGTTAGCTTGAAGCCCTGAAATATTACCAAAATCTACAAGCGCCTTTTTAAGGATAGAGACTGAGCCCATGTCACCTCTACAAAAAAGCATAAGATCATCCGCGAAGCAAAGGTGTGTGATTCTAAGCGGGCCACATTTAGGGTGGAAGTTGAATTGGGATTGGAGGTGTGTAGTTGGATTAATCTTGAGAGTCCTTCCATGGACAAGACAAAAAGAAGGGGCGACATTGGACACCCTTGGCGAATGCCTCACTTGCCCAGTAAGAAGCCTTTGAGGTGACCCCCAAGATTGATGGAGAACGAGGCAGTAGAGATACAAGTTGAGATGAGGTTCACAAGGCGGGTCGGAAAACCGAAAGCCTCCAGCAAGCGAATGATGAAAAAATGGGATATGATGTCGAATACTTTGGATATGTCAATTTTGGACTGCACAGTGGGGGGAGGCGTTGAGAGATCCGTAGCCCCTTAAAAGCTCTTGGGCCAACAGAATATTGTGTTGTATTTGACTCCCCGAAATAAAGGCGCCCTGTTGAGGTCCCACCACAAGTCGGACAACCTTGATGAGACGATGCTATAAGCTTGGAAATGGCCTTATAAATCAGTGTGCAGCAGGAGATTGGGCGGTAGTCTCCGATGGTTGTTGGGTTAATCAGTTTGGGTATGAGATGATTAGTTGAGTGATTAACTTATTTGAGCATTCGGCCATTCCTGAAGAAATCGAAGATTGCATGAGACACATTTGGACTAAGAATGCCCCAGGCTTTCTTGAAGAAAAGAGCGTTGTAGCAGTCTGGTCCGGGCGCTTTGGTGTCCCCAAATCCAAAAATGACCTTTTTGATTTCAACATCTGTTTGAATACTATTCAGAGTATCGAGCATTTCGGGTGGCACGCACGGCCCTATATTAGCAACAAAAGCAGGCTCGGTGACAGAGCTGTTTGCCGAGCCCAATATAGAAGAAAAGTGGTTCACAATGTAGCTGGAGATCTCCTCGTTGTTCTCCAATTCAAATCTGTTTTCGTCTTTCAAAGATTTGATCTCCGAATAGGCATGCCTACTCTTAATAGAGTTGTAGAAGTAGGATGAGCTATGATCTCCAAATTTAACATCCCGGATCTTTGCTAGCTGTCTAGTGGTTGCTCGGAGGAGCTTGGAATTTGCATTTAACTCGCAGCTAGTCCGCTTTTCACTCTCAAGGAGAAGATGGTCAAAAGGAGAAAGCTGAATTTGATATTGGATTTCCCTAAGATTATCCGAGAGAGACGTAACCCGTGCATGAAGCATCTCAAATTTGGAGCTACCCAATTGGCAAAGCTTATTTTTTTAGGAATTTTAGTTTTTGGAAGATTTGGAACATAGGGTATCCAGAAATAGGGGTCGACCACACCTCTTGGACAACCGGCAAGAAATTTTCGAAGATAGCCCAGGCATTGTTGAACTTGAAATTTGGTTTAGGTGGAAAGCTAGATCGTTGAAGTTGAATGGTGGCGGGGGAGTGATGGGAAATGCTTGGCTGGAGAAATTTTGCCACTGATGCTTGATAGATGACCAGGTCGGGCTAAAGAGAATGCGGTCTAACTTGCACCAAAGACGATTCCTCAGCTCTTGCCTATTGCTCCAAGTGAAACGACAGCCCGTGAACGGATGGTCACCGAGATTACAGGCCAAGAGGCATGGAGCTATTTCATCGGCCAGCCTGTTGAAGACAGGACCATGCTCATCAATTTTATCTCCGATTTCCAGCGTAGCATTAAAGTCTCCTAGGACAACCCATGCTCCGGTAACCGAGTTGTTTAAGGCAGAAAGAGAGTCGCACAATAATTTTTTGTGATTGGCGTCATTGCGGCCATAAATGAAGGAGGTTGTGAAGGGGGCGAGTTGTTGAAGTCATTAATGCAACAATGAATGAGCTAGGCAGAGTCAAAGATCTTTTAAACGTGTACTTTATTCGGATTCCACCAAAGCCAAATGCAGCAATTGGAGGCCGTATCAATATTGGAACAATTGTGCCAGCCCTGAAGGAAGTTTCTAGCAATGAGGTCCATTTTATCCGCCCTTATTCTTGTCTCAGTGATTTCCATGATGTCTATACGTTGCTTTCGAATCAAGTCTTTAACAACATCTTGCTTGTTGCTATCATTTAATCCCCGAATGTTCCAAGTTGTTAGAGTGAGATTATTTATCATAACTGTTGGGAGGAGGGTGGGGAGCCTTGTCCCCTGTATCGAGGGTGTTCGAATTGTTCCGAATGGCCGAGGAGGATGGGTCGGGTATTAGAGGAGAGTCAGGATTGGGGAGGGTGAGCGGGGTGAACGAGTTGGCAAGCTGCGAGGTGGAGGGGGGATTGAGAAGAAGAACTTGATTTTTTGAGGATGGAGAGGCGCTTGGGGATTGGGTTGAAAGCCTATTTTTTTGAAGGATGAGGTTTAGGGGGAAGGGAAGAAGGCTTCGAAGAAGCATTTTTTTTGAGGTAAGATAGTAGAGGGAGGTGTTATTTGAGTTTGACCAGAAGGAGGATTGGAGTGTTGGTGTTGATTTTTGTGCAAGTTAGGGGAAGAAGATGGTGAATTATTTATGGGAGTACAACGATGGCAAAAAAAACAATACAAGATGGGCATTGTGGGGGAAGCCAGTCGTAAAGAAGGGCTTGGTGCACTAGCTCACCATCCTTGCCTCTAAAGTAACTTCCCGAAGGATTTCACTCTTGGCCGAGATTTCCACCAAAACCTTGGCGAAGGAAAGGCGTTCCTGTGCAGTTGAATTCAAATCAATAAGGATAGGTTTCCCCACCACAAATCCCACTTTGGCAAGAATTTTTTCCGACCAAAATCTCACGTCAAGATTAGGAAGGGTTATCCAGATTGGAATCGAATCCAAGCAAGAGAGGTCCAAGACCATGCCTTTGTGCCATCTTTTAAGCACTAGAGGTAATCCTAGACATCATCTAGGGGGCTTTTTCAAGGACAGAGAGCAAGTGCTCTTCTTTTTCAAACTGGAAGACAAAGAGCCCTTTATCAACAACAACAACAACAACATTTACCCAGTTGGAACCGAAACGAGCGGTATCTGGGGGGTCAAGATGTACATACCCTTGCCTAGAGTAGAAGTCGGGAGGGTATTTCGGGTAGGCCCAAAGGAAGGTGAGGAGTGGGGGGGGGGCAGGGGAGGAGGGGGTAAAAAACCGTTCCATAGCTCAGAAGGACATCTTTGGAGAGGGAACACCAGTCCAGATGTTCGCAACAAACCGTTCCATAGCTCGAAAGGACATCTTGCCTCCCATCGGAGCACCCACAAGTGTAAGGGACAATTTATCAACTAGTTCAACAACCTCATCCTCAAAAAAGTCTATAATTCCATTCTTGATTCCCGGCACAAAGTCTAAGGGAACCGATTTGAAGCTTGGCCGACTAGATTTGACCACGTCTCTGTAGGAGGCCTGCGGAGGAGGAGTGGCTAGGTGAGGCGCCTCCACTGGGGGGGGGGAAGAGCGCTCCTGGAGTCATTTGGAGGAGGTAAGAAGCTAAGGTTGGACGAGAGGAACGACCCAAAGGCGTCCACACGTTGATGCGGCCCTTCGCCGAGCGTGGGCGAGGCGGGAGAGTGGGGATGGGAAGGGGGTTGGGATTGTGAGGAGCGGAGTAGGGTGAGGAGAAGATTTTAGAAGAGGGGGGAAGTCGAGATTAGCCAGATCCACCGGGGGTGGTGCCGATTTGAGCAAGCGAGCATTATTGGATGGGATGAGTTCAGCGGACAGGGGAGTAATGGGGCTCTAGGACAGAGGGCTTGAGAAGGAAGGGGAGGCGGGGGAATGCTGGTGACCGGAGAGAGAGGAGATTTTGAGGGATTTCTTCCACCTGCCCATTGTGGTTGGCGACTAGGTTACGCGGGAGGCTGAAAGAGATGGAGGGCAGGGAAAGTATTCGCGTGGAGCGCGTTCTTTAGGAAGGAAAAGGGAAATATAGTCTGCTTGCGTTCCCATATTGCTATGTTTCAAACAAAACAATTTCATATTATTCAATCAACACAAATACATAATAAAAAATGTCCTAAATTTGGATATTCTCCATCTAAAATGAATTTTGACATGTCTAAACCATAAAAAAAACCTACACGCAACAATCAAATCTGATAAGAAAAAAATAAAAAAACATAAATTGGAAAAACCCTAAAAGACTGTCTAAATCGATCTCATCAAACAAAAATTCATTAGTCTCCAATGTATGTAAAACCAAAATCAATGAAAATCGATACTTAAATAGAGAAAGATAACAAATTTTACACCAAACCCTATAAATTTGGGACAAATACACGTAAATAATTTGAAAACGGGAAAATTCCCTTGAAATAGAGAAAGATATCAGAATCAGACTAATGAACACCTTTTGCTTAATTATCCTTTCACCTTACAAAAACTTTAATATATTGACCCTTAAGTTACGGATTTTTTAACAGAAGTACGAAACAACTATAATACCATGGCTTAAATAATCCAAAATTTAAAGAGCAAGTTACCGCAAAAGCTTTTTTGTGATCTAATAACTGCTTGGTGGGGAATTTGGTTATGGAGAAATCAAGTAGTGTTTAACCGTGATATTAACGGGTCGTGTAGGAATGTCGAAGAATTCATTCGAAACCAAATCTTGTGGTGGAGCAAGACAAAAAAATGTGAATGAAGAGATATAAGGTTCATAGAGTGAACAACATATAATGCATAAAAAGGCTAAACGAAAATGGGAAAAACTTCCAAATGGCTTTGTCAAGATAAATTTTGAGGGATCTAAAAGGGATAATGGAAAATCGACGGCTGTATACATCATAAGAGATCAATTTGGGAATGTTATAAGTCTGAATGCAAAGAAAATGAGTATTGGAATGTCAATCAACTAGAAGCCATGGGATTATACGAGCCTGTACAAGACGCTCACAGGAGGAAACTAACACACACGTCGAAATTGAAGGTGACATTAAGTTAGTGATCAATGCGCTGAAGTGGAGTCGATTGAGCTGTTGGACAATGGTGGTTATTACCAAATGTTTTGGACAAAAAATTGACAATCAAACTCTTGCCCTAGATTGGGGCATGATCGAATCGAAAACAAGGTGATACACATGAAATAATTGGATTGGAGAAATCTGGATACATGCGTTCTCTTTTTGATAATTCCATTTTAGTCAGTTCATGTGTACAATATAATGATCTGGTTTTTCTCCCCCTCTCCCTATATTCTCATCTATGTTAACCTTTATATCTCTTTTTCCCACGATCTCTATGCTGTTAGGATATATCCTCAACCGTCTAGCCACTACCCACGTTTATCGGAGAGGATAACTGCCACGAACGGTCGTCCCCTGGATGCACATCTCTTTCTCGTGACCGAAGTCTTCTTCCTTCATTTCGGTGACTACTGAGTTCTTCTTGCTCCTAAAGACTTCTGCTTTCACGTTCTCTTGTGGTTTCTCGCTTGCTCTTGCGTCAATACCATTAAACGGGCCGACTTGGTTTTGGGCCTGACAATACCCCAAATCTTGATCCAAATCCTTTAGGCGGGATTTTGATCAAATTTTCCGCGTGAGCTACAAGTGACGTGTGACACGTGGATTGGCCCCATCCGTCTGATCGTTCTCAGGGAAACGAGAGGTCATGTCAACTAGGCTTTAAATGATCAGATGTAGATCTATCGAAGATACATGATAATCCGCCTTTGCCTCTCTTCTCTTCGTCTTCCTATCGCCCATTGCTTTCTTTGCCCTAATTTCATCTTACGCATTTTTCCATTTCCAGAACTGGAATCAAAGATATGGGTTTTTAGTCTTCCCACTCCCTTGAACCTCACGATTGTCATCCCTACTCCATGTCCTTTGAAGAGTTGAACAAAATTGTTCAGACCCATGGCTTCCCGGCCGACACCAACTTCTACAGCCCCACGCATGAGGCCGTAGACTGGGTTAAAGATGGTTGGGTTTCGTTTCTCCAGTATCCCTTCACTTTGGGGGCCTTTTTCCCTTTTTCCTCCCTGATCTTAAACTTTCTGATGGTTCTTAGGGCTTCTCTGGCGCAACTGATGCCGTCTCTATGGAAGATCTTGTACCATATAAGCGAAGTGTTTTAAAGGAGAGGATCGAATTTTCAGTGTCGGACCTCCTGTGTACTTATCGGGTATGCCCCCTCAGGGCTAGTCGTTTCACCCTTCACGCGAGGGACGCCAAGAATACCTTGATCCCCAAATCAAAGGTGAATGACAAGGACTGGGCTACCCGTTTCTTCTTTGTGGAAAAGTCTACACTGGGTGCGGCGTATCAAGCGGCGTTCTTCGATTCGTCGACTTCCAAGAGTAAGTATTTCTAACCCTAATTCATGTCCCCTTCTGTTAATGTATGTCCCTCTTGTTGACTTTTCCGTTTGGATGGTTTCACGAATGCAATTCCACTGAACCTAGATATCCGTGTTCTGGAATCAGAGGCATTCAGGAGGCTCTTTGCTCTTCCAGAGGCGAGAAGGACATACCGGAAGTCTGTAGAACAATTGCTCGAGGGCGAATCTCGTAACAAGACGGCAGCTATTTTTGAGGACCAATCGAATAGGGAAGATGATGCAAAGTCGGGAGACTCAGAGAAGACGATTGTAGACCTAGTTCCTGCGTCTGCGAAGGTTACTGAAGCGGCTGCGAAACCCATAAAGAATCTTGCTAATATGTGCCTTTCTCTAGTAGTTGAATATTCAACAACTTGGAATACATGAATTAACTTTTAATTTTCTTTGAAGCTTACTCTTCTTTGGGGAGAAACTTTTCTACTGCAGCCATGATCCAACGTAACTTGCGATCGAGCGACAAGAAACCCTCTTTAGATCCCAAGGTGAAGACTGAGGCCGTAGCTAAAGTAACCCCTGTCAAGCTACCATCGCAAGGTGCCACAGAAGTCATCGATCTGGACGACAAAGTTCCCTTGGATTTGTGGCAGAAACTCTGCGGTGTTCATGGTTCTAAGAAACCTCGCTTGGACGTCCCTACCTCCACTCTGGTTAGGGATGCCGGTCTATCGGTTTGGAAGGTTCGTATCTGCTTTTGCCTAGTAGTTCTTCTTCTTTTTTTTTGTATTTTGTTGTGGCTGACACCCCCTTTCTCTTTTTTTTCTATGTACAGGCCTTACAAGGCATTCTATGGGTAGCGGATGCTACCGACAAGGAAGACCAGAATTTGAAGGAGCATCAAGCAAGGTGGGATGCTGAGAAAGCTACCCTGGAGAGAGAAGTGGCTCTTGCGGTTGAATGTCAAAAGATAGATGCGAGCAAACTTGTGAAGCTCACGGAAGCGATCAAGTGTCATTCTTCTCAGGCTGCTTCAGATCGGTCTAAAGTCGCTGAGCTCGAGGTCGTGAACAAAAGGATTCTCAAGGAAGCTAGCGATGATGTCAAGGGTGGAGACGATCAAGCAATTCGCGGCGGGTCAACACTCTGGTTGGGATCTAGACGTTGAGATTGCGACCTTCCACGACTGCTATCCCCCTGATAAGTCGGCTCCTGGCGATGAACTCTTTGCCTCTCTGGGTCTCCTGGAGGAGAACATAGAAGAGAAAGATCTTGATGCTGAGGGGGATGGTGGCGATCGTGGAATGAGTGCTGATGTTGCATCTAGTCTTGGCAAGGGGTCAGACGGTCTTTCGGCGAGCGAGGTGGAATAGTTGAAGGATGTCTCCGACAAGGACGAAGATAAGGGTCGCGTGCCCTTGTAATTTCTTTTGATGTTTGTGATGTTTTCCGAACAAGTTACTTTTGGTGAGTGCGGGCCTTTTAAAGACCGAAAACAATATTTGTCAATAACACGGACAAAGCTCCCTACCAGGAGGGGGTATCTAGGTTGTTCTCATGCATGTGTTATGTTTCTTGCGTATTTTTCTTGGTTGTATCCTTCCTATTGTGTGCAAGTGTTTCGGGACGATTGAATGCTTCTGATCGAAGGCTTTAGGACGAGGACTCTTCCAGAAGTCATTCGTCGCTGGTGGCAGCTGCACTTACCGAAGGATAATTCCAGGAGAGTTACGGATGTCGCGTCGAAGCATGCGCTCGGGATGTTCTATCGATTGAAGACGTCTTAAGTCTAGGATTTATTACCTCTACTGTTTGGGCCTATGCTCAGTTGTTTTACTTAAATGATGTATCCTATATGATAACGATATGAATAAAATATGCTTGACTTACTATTCCTACTTACCAAAGAAAAGAAATAAGGACGAGGAAATAGTAACATAAGCAAATGCCATTCATCAGATAAAACACCGCAACATGGAAATCACACAACAAGTAGTTTTCACATAGTCAAGTTGACCACAAGCAAGCTATGAAGGAAAAGTACTGGAATAAAGGTAAACAAACAACTAAGGATAGATGACCTCGAACGTCTTGCGTATCACGTGCGGAGGTTTTCTGCTAGGAGTACCTAGGAAGTCTGTGTTCCGAGTGGGAAAGACTTTTTTTTAGAAGTGATACTTCTTTAGGTGTATCGCATTCCAACTCCGCGGGATAGTATCACCATCTTTGGATGCAAACTGGTATGGCCCTTCCCATGCTGGGGCTAGCTTGCCTAATTTGGTTTCATGGGTGTTTTGAAAGACTTTTTGTAACACCCAGTCACCAACTCGGAAAATCCGAATCCTGACGTTCTGGTTGTAGCTTCGGACGACTTGTTGCTGGTGTCTAGCTAGACGTAATCGGGATTGGTCGCGAAGCTCGTCCGAAGTATCCAAGCCGGCCGATAATTCCAGACGATTCTGTTCTTTAGTCAAGAAACTAGAGCGAGCTGTAGGGATGAGAATTTCGGAGGAAATGACCGCTTCACACTTGTGCGTCAATGAGAAAGGAGATTGACCGGTTGCTACTTTAGGCGTCGTTCGATCGGCCCAGAGGACGTAGGGTAGCTCATCGGCCCAATTTCCTTTGGCCTTCGCGAGACGTTTCTTCAGGTTATTTATGATCACCTTGTAAGCTTTGGCTTGCCCGTTAGACTGGGGGTAGCAAGGTGTCGAAGTGACTAGATTGATGTTCCAGCGGCTGCATAAGTTTTTGGTTCTCTGACTTATGAACTGAGACCCATTGTCGCATACAATCTCTGAAGGCACCCCGAAACGACAAAGAATGTTCCTAATGATGAAGGAAATCACTTGTTTATCCTTGATCTCTTGATAAGCCTCGACTTCAATCCACTTGGAGAAGTAATCCATCATGGCGAGGAAAAATACTCTTTGTCCGGACAAAGGGGGTAGCTTCCCGACTATGTCTATTCCCCAACGCATGAATGGCCATGGCGTGAGTGTGGGATAGAGTGGTTCGGGAGGTTGGTGAGCCATTGGTGAGTGTCTCTGGCAGGCGTCACATTTAAGGCAGAAGTCTGTCTACAACATCTTTTCTCATGGTAGGCCAGTACCACCCCTGATGAAGGGCTTTGTTGGATAGACTTCTTCCTCCTATATGGTTCCCACAATCTCCCTCATGAACCTCCTCGAGAAGTTTCTGAACACCTCCTTTGGTTAAGCAACGCTGGAGTGTACCCACTGCTGATCGGTGGAAAAGTATCCCATTCTCGACTGTTAATCGCATAGCATTCATCTTTAACAAATTAGCCTCAGTTTTATCTTCCTGGATGCACATCTCTTTCTCGTGACCGAAGCCTTCTTCCTTCATTTCGGTGACCGACGACTTCTTCTTGATCCTAAAGACTTCTGTTTTCACGTTCTCTCGTGGTTTCCCGCTTGCTCTTGGGTCAATACCATTAAACGGGCCGACTTGGTTTTGGGGCTAACACCAAACATGTACATCGAGATTGTAATTCTGTGGCAGATTGGAATGCAAAACTACATCACACTTGTAGCATCAATCAGATTTCAAACCATGGAGGGGTCCAGACCCTCGTCCGAAAGGATGCGATAGGTTGACTTTGTCCGCCTAATTTTTACCTATTCAAACAAAAGAACCACCCAATTGAAAATACAAAACTAGCAAATGCAAACAAATTAAGACATGTAAATCTTACTTTGCCAAATCTGACGAATGACAAGAACGATTTTCTTTTCTTAAGACCATCTGCAGTGCACGATTCTTACATTAAAATAAGGGATTTTCCTTTTGGTACCCCTGAGGTTCGGACTTTTCCTCTTGGTGCCCAAAAAAGTTATTCCTTTTGGTGCCCTCGAGGTTTTGAAAAAGTCCCAACCGTAACCTAAATTACACCTCAATCCCAATTCCATCCATTTTATACCAGTTTCCGTTAAATATTAAAAAGAAAAAACTAAAAACAATGACAATTTTTCAATTGGAGCAAAATTTCCATCACAACTTTCAATTGGAGACAACAATGGTTTATTTGATTAATTTATCATGCTGTAAATTTCTATGCGTTGTATTTCAATCAAGAAACATTAATCAGAATGGAATTCCACCCCAGCACTTTTGTTCAATTCAATTTATCAGGGTTGATTTTGGTGGAGGCGAAGAGGCAAACGCCGAAGTAGTGCCGAACATGACTTAATTGGCCCTTGGCCTTGGCGGTGTCTATCGATGGCGGCGAGGGATGGAGCGAATCGCCTCCCAGACGACGGTAACCGGCAATATCTTGCGCAGGAACTCGAGGGAATGAAGACTCGTCGAAGTCACCGGTGAGAGATGGAGTGCTCGCTCGGAGATCTAGACATGGAGGTGGGCATGAGGATGGTAGTAGCCTCTCCGTCATGAACCAAAAATCGGGGCATCAATCTCCCAAGCGTGTTTGTGCAAATTTAAAAGAATCAAAAATTAAAGATCTAAACTTACAGAATAATCTCTCCGGCGAGCCTTCTTTCAAGCGAGTGTATTTAACATTTTTATTTCCTTTTTTTTTATTTCACCGAGGATTTAACATTTTTAGTACTTATGGGCACGGAAAGAACATTGAATAAACTTTGGGGTTACCAAAAGGAATAGATTTTTTTTTAGGTCACCAAAAAGAAAAACCTAAAGTTCAACGGTACCAAAAGAAATTTCCCTTAAAATAACAACTGAATTCTTCCAAACAGTAGGAAAAAATTTAATAATCCCATTTTGGGACTTCAAATAGCAATCCGTTTACATCTGGACTTTAAAGATTATATAAGTCATGTTTGGTTGAGATAAAACTTTTTACCCCTACCTATGTAAAACAAGTAATTTTATATATTCAAACAGCAAAAACCAAACGCATCACAAGCAGCTTGGCAGACACGCGTGGCGCCTAGATCATCATTGGATCTAATCCAACAAGGAGGTTTTTTTTCGGGTATATAAATTACAACTTTGAGGTTATTTACGACAATAAAATGATATTATTTTTTCAAATATTTTTTCAAACATTATTTTTAATATTTTTATTTTTTTCTTATCTACCCATAGACACCCATATTTAATATATTTTGATTAAAAATAAAATTAATATATATGAGAAGTACAAGTTAAAAAAATCATTTAAAATTAATCTTTGTATTTTTTATGTAATTAAATTTATGTAGTATATAAAATAATATAATATATATATACTTGATGATATAAGATATTAGTTTTATACGTTTTATTAGTGAAATAAATATATTTTACGGTATTATGAATATAAATTAATACATTTGAAGGAGGGTTTCAAACAATAATGATACGGATTAAAAAAAATGAGGTTACATTGAGTTGAAAACGTAACACTTGTGAAGATATTCTTCACTCAGGGATCGAAAAACTTAATCATGGAGTTGTTCTTTACTTTCGTGAGCATAAAATTAATCATGAGTATAAATTAACACATCTGTAATTTAATTAAGTAATTGATATAAATTAGTCAAATTAACATAATTACAAATTTATATTGAATATCATACTGTATTATTAAATAATACTCGAAATTAAATAGTGTAAATTATATAATCAATTACATTACGTTATAATATTACACTGATTAATTATTCAAATTTCAATTAGATTTATTAAAACTAATCATTCCATGACAAAAGTTTTACTTTACCTAGATAATAATACACGATATAAAAAAAATAACCCATGCATCGTATTGGTCATCCCACTAGTTAAATAGTGTAATTGAATAAGTAAAGTTAAAAGTAAAATAAATTTAGTAAATTTAAAAGAATGAAATGGGGTAGTGGGTTGTAGAAATAAAGTAGAAGTGGATTTTAAAATGAGGTGGAGGAGTGAGAAAATTGATATGGAGAGTTAAGAATCCATTTTCAGATTCAGGGTTGTGGATGGTCTTAAGAGCGTTTAAGAATAGAATTTCAGATGGAGATGATGTGATAGTTCGAATAGAGAGAGTGAACCGACTGTAAATTGAAAAAAGCTGTAAAATAAGAATTTTGAAAAGATATAGGACTGTTTAATGAGCCAATCGACTTGTAACCGACCTGTCTGTACACGAGTTACATGTTGTCCCACCGAGTTATAGGTCGATTCGTGAGACTTGTAATATTATTTAAATATCATTATGTTTTTTAACTTTAATTAAAAAATACCCGTAAAATGGGTAAATTAGGAGTCAGTTGACATGCACTTTTGGGCATTATTTATTGTTATTTTTCTTTCATTTTTGATTTTTTTAAATTAATTACGATTTAACAGGTTTATTCGTGATCCGACCCAAAAATATGTAACCTTTAACTCGATTCACGAGTCAAGTTTATTTTTTTATGGATTGTCGGGTCAACCCATAAATCGTAAACTAGGTTATGAGTTGGGTCTGGTTAACCCATTAGACATCCTTAAAAAGATATGAAAAGAGAATAAAACGTTTAGTGGGGTTTTGAAAATATTTTGTACTTCTCACCCATGTAATCTCGTTTTCACATCTTTTTTTAATCATGACTACTTGAAATATCAAAATCTAACGTATATACTTATTTCCTGATGTCCTCCTTAATATGTTTTCTCGGGCTTGAGCATGGCTCTTTGGTTGTTTACATACAAGTAGAGTTGTCAAAAGCTGACCCGACCTGAAAAACCGACCTGAACTGCCCGAAAATTTTAGGGTCAAGACCCGAAGATTTGAACTTGAAACCCAAAATAAATCGAACTCGATAGACCCGAAACGCGTTGGGTTCAAATCCGAAACCAGTTGGGTTGACCCAGTTTTTTATATTTGTAGAATATATATAATATATTTTAAAAATTATAATATAACTTGTTATTAAAATATATAAACATAATAGATTATTATTAAATATAAAATTTTAAATAGAATAATATTCTAATAATTGTAAAAAATTCCATTTTCTTGACCTGTTTGGTCGACCCGACCCGCCCGAAAACCCGCAATGATCCAACACGATTTGACCGGTGATCTGTTACGACCCGAACCCTACTCAACCCGTACCCGAAATAACCGGACCCAAACCCGACCTGACCGACCTGTTTGACAGCTCTACATACAAGGCCCCCTGACCTTTGATCAATTGGTACCTATGACACCCCACCTTTGAAAATGTTCGATTGAGTACCTAAACTTACACCTTGTGACCTATTAAACACCTGTTTGGTCCAAAAAAAAATGGCATACACAGCACACGCGCCATATCAGCATGCCACATCACATATTTATATAATAAATCTTTAAAAAATATAAAAATTTGCCACATCATTAAATTAGAAAGAAAAAAATTATTTATACCGAAAAAATATTTTTTACTTTATTTCTCTTCCTCCTCTCTCTATCTTCTTCTTCCCAAATGGTCTTCTTTCCAAAATAATGTCTTCATCCCCAACTCCACCGTCGGTGCCTCCGTCCCCGGTCGCAACAATGGCCGCCACGACGCCACTTGAGTGAACGTAAACGTCCCCCTCTCGGCTTCACCGTCCGCTTCCTATACTCCTCCACCATCCTCTTCACCTCGTCGAGGTGGCTCCCCTTCATCCCCTCCGCCGCCACGCCCCAGGTCAGCGGGTCCGCCACCGCCTTCCAAATCGGAACTCCTCTCCACCGACGCTCCAGATCTGAATTCTTCTCCGCCGCCGTCCAGATCTGAATTCTTCTCCGCCGACATTCTTCTTCGTCGCCTTCCATATCCGAGTTCTTCTCCGCCGGCATTCTTCACCGCCTGCACTCAGTAAGACTGAACGACGAAATCGGGGGAAAGAATTTGAAATCTTCACCGCCGACATCCTTCTTCTTCACCACGATTTCGAAATCTTCACCGTCGGCATCCTTCTTCTTCACCATTGACATTCACAAGAACGACGGACTCGGGATAATTGTTCACTGTCGGCATCCTTCTTCTTCACCATTGATATTCACAAGAACGACGGACTCGGGAAAATTGTTCAATGTCGGCATTCTTCTCTGCCTTGTACAAAGTGGATGTACAAAGAAAAAGAAAAAGAAAAAAAAGAGAAAAGGTAAAAAAATAAAGAAAAAATAAAAATAAATAAGGGAATAGAAAAAATAGGAAATTAAAAAGAAAAAATAAATAAATTTGTCCACTTTAGCGTTTTTAACTCTCCCACTCGCCCATAAGAGTGTGTAATTCACGGAAATTGCCACATCAACGACGAGGTATTCAATAGGTCACAATGTGTAAGTTTAGGTACTCAATCGAACATTTTCAAAGGTGGGGTGTCAAAGTGACCAATTGATCAAAGATCAGGGGGCCATATATGTATTCTGCCAAATATAATCTATATATCAATCTGTAAAGCACTTTAACCAAATTCAATTATTTTTGTACAAAGCTAAATTCAGTTTTCTTGTCTTGCTCTTGTCATCCTAGACATTGGTCCTAGACCCCGCTTTTATTAAAATTAAAATGTGTTGATAAATATGTATGTATGTATGTATGTATGTATGTATGTATGTATGTATGTATGTATGTATGTATGTATGGCCGAATACATAAATAGTTCCCTGAACTTTGACGTTTTTGGCAATCATATCCCTCTACTTTTTGGGTTTCAGATAGGTCCCTGGACTATACATATTTTTGTCTTTTAAACACAAGGTTCCGATGTGGCAAAACGCGTGTACATAAATCTCTTAATTGCGTGTGAAAATAATACAACACTCTATAAATGCTGATGTGGAATACTAAAAAAATTAAAAACTATTAAAAATCATGTTAATTAAATCCACCAATAGTAATTAAATCCATCAATCTCTTAATTCCACCAATAGTAATTAAATTTTTTTTATCTTTGTTTAGATCTGCAGAGATATGCCGGTTCCGTCATTCATGAGGGGCGGAGAAGATGTGCCAGGGGTGAAGAATTTCGACTCCCGAGTCCGTCGTTCATGAGGAGCGGAGAAGATGTGCCGGTGGTGAAGAATTCCGACTCGCGAGTCCGGTATTAATGAGTGGCGGAGAAGATATGCCGGAGGTGAAGAATTCCGACTCCCGAGTCCGTCGTTCCGTCCAGATCTGAGATCTGCAGTGCGACGCCGGCGAAGTTCGAGACGACAGTGCGAGGGCGAGGTTCCGGACGCCGACGGTAAATAATTCAATCCACGTAGACGATAGTCCGAGGGCGAGGTTCTTTCTCCAACAAAGACGAGCAAAGACACCGGAGAAGACGAACTAAGTGAGCGAAGAAGAAACCAGAAAGTACAGGAACGAAGGACTCATGAGAGACTTGAACCGAACGACGGACTCGGGAGAGAGTCAGGGACAGAATGACGGACTCAGGAGAGAGTCAGGGACGAAACATCGATGGACTCGGGAGAGATTAGATCCGAAACAACGGGTTCGGGAGAGAGTCGCGAGAGACCAGATCCGGAACGAAGGACTCGGAAGAGAGTCGGGGACGGAACGACGGACTTGGGAGAGAGTCAGGGGCGGAACGACGGACTCT
Organism: Fallopia convolvulus; assembly: GCA_964016875.1. Taxonomy (NCBI): domain Eukaryota; kingdom Viridiplantae; phylum Streptophyta; class Magnoliopsida; order Caryophyllales; family Polygonaceae; genus Fallopia; species Fallopia convolvulus. The sequence continues at coordinate 22,240,932 of OZ024737.1, read as the reverse complement.
AGAGAGAGTCAGGGGCGGAACAACGAACTCGGGAGAAAGTCAGGGGCGGAACGACGGACTCGGGAGAGACCAGATTCAGAGATGAACAGGATTGCCGGATCTGATTTTGGTAAAAAGGAAGAAGATGAACATGATTTTGGATCTGATTTTTATTTAATTAAAATTTAATATTTTTTTGTTAAATTTTTTACAAAATAGCTACATGGCCTACGTGGCATCTAAGGTGGCATAATATGTGTATAGTCAACGCGAGTGTCTTGCACGCAGATGAAATTTGTGCGATTTGTGTTTAAATGACAAAAAAATGTATAGTCTAGGGACCTATCTAAAACCCGAAAAGTAGAGGGATATGGTTGCCAAAAAGGTCAAAGTTCAGGGACCTATTTATGTATTCGGCCATGTATGTATGTATGTATGTGGGGCGAAATACATCTACAGGAAACTCAACTTGCACTTAAACTTGACTATTTTTTGTCTTTTAGACACTTTATGCTGACATGGGTTAGAGCGTGTAGTTCAATCTATCCTTAAGTGAGTTAAGTGAATAGTTTTACTAACATGAATTATTTTTAAAGAAAGGAATTAAATTAACTTTTTTTCTCATGAATTATTTTGAATAAAAAAATGGTCTTGGCACCGTATATCTACAAATAAAATATATAATTCAGATCCGGTCAAATAGATCCGGTCTCGGAACCTAGAGGAGCGAAGATTTCATACGAGATAGCTCGAATCCTAGTATTATCGGTGATGTTGCAGTTGTCATCCAACAGAACATTCAGATCTACACTCACGAAAACCCTCTTTCCCTTCAAATCTGCTTGCTTTGCTTTGTAGATCTATGCATCAGTGCATCTGTGCATGTGAGACTCACCCTTCTTCTTCCTCTCTTTCCCTTCCATGCCTAGATTTGTGCAACTCCCCAATCTCCTTGCAAATCCAATTTCATATTATTATGCATTGTAGATCCATTTTCGAATTTGGATCTTCATTTCTTTATTCTTATTATGTCTTGCATATCCAATTTCAGCCCTCGATCTCCCAATCTCCTAGATTTCAATGTCCGACAACAATTGGGAGGAGAGCGGTGGTGGAAACCTCCAGATCTAAGGGCTCAACCTTCAGAGCCGAGCCCATTGTTCCGTCCCGATTCTCTCTAAACTGGTTTAGATCTGAGAATTTCAAATTTGTACACTTAGAAGCGGCGGTGGATAATTATGAACTTCGAGTCCGTTGTTCCAGAGGCAGAGAAGGTATGCAGACGGTGATGAATTCGAACTCCCGAGCCCATCGTTCCTTCCCGTGTCCTATCAAATTCTCTCTGGTTTTGTGGTTTTGGTTCATCTGAAAAAAGGGGAAGAAGACTCAAAAAGAAAAAAAAGTTATTAAAATTTTCTTTTATTAAGATTTAATAAAACTATCTTAGTTGGCACCTACATGGCACATATGTGGCATGCATGTCACCGCGAGTGAATTTCACTGAAGGACATCGTGTCTAAAAGACAAAAAATAGTTAAGTTTATGTGCTTATTTGAAACTCGCAAAGTACAGGGTGGTGATTGATAAAAGTGTACATGTTTAGTGGCCTGTAAATTTATTTAGCCATGTATGTGGGCAAAATAGATCCACATACAATTTAACATGTACAGTTTTGTCAACCAACAACTTGTACTAGGGCCTGTTTAGTAACCATATGTGTTTTCAGTTTTTAGTTTTGAACTCACAAATATAAAACAAAATTTGTTCGCAAAACTGTGGCCAAAATGAAAATCCTATTCTGTTTTGAAAACTCCACACTTAAAACATGAAATCACAAAATCTTATTTTAAAAAACTAATGACGTCTTCATTTTCACGCTACCAACACCAACATCACCTTTCCTATCACCACTGCCTACCACCACCACCACTGTCACCTCCACCACCACCACCACCACCACCACCACCACTGTCACCTCCACCACCACTACCACCACCTTTGTCACCTCCACCACCAACACCTTTATGTCTACGTACCACCATTGTCACTTGTAGTAGTTGTTGTTGTTTTGTTTTTGTTGTAAGCAAATAGTATGACCAAAGGTAGAGGTAGAGGTAGAGGGCTACACCCGCCTCTTTCGAGCAAAGAAGGTGTGGAGGAGACAGTTTCGTCGTCTAAGGCGACGCATGACTCATTCCCCGGTCGAGGAGAGTGACACCCTCGAGCGCCCGACTTTAGACGAGAGTGTTGTCAGTTATTCGGAGGTACCGGAGGATACCCAGTCAGGTTGTTGCCTACCCAATTAACCCTCGTGCTCAATCACGTGGGAAGAACCCCAACAAGATTGAGGACCTCTCCAGTGTAAACAACAAGACGTACGAAATCAATCTGTTTTAATTTTTTTGTCAATTCGCTAAATTTTTTATTTATTAAATCTGTTGTAAAATATTTTTCGAGAATTTGTAGGTTGGAGTAGTCACAGGCCGTGTCTCGGTGGTCGATGTTCATGACCACCTACCAGTCGGATCATCGGGGTTTAGATTTCCACCTAGCGAGTGAGAAAACCCGGGCTCATTGGTTTCAAAATTTGAGGGAAGATTTTACATAATAGTGTGCAATATGTTATATTTATTAATATTTTTATTTTTTTCGTTTCCGTCGCACTTCCGTTGGGACGATCAGCAACCTAGAATGGATGTCGCAATTGTTTGCGTGTTGTGGGAAAAGCAAGCCCAATGATGGTACAATGATGTGGTCGGAAAGTGTCATCGTGACAAGAAGAGACCGCCCTGGCTAGTGTCGGACACTTGGGACCTATAGGTAGCGGGATGGAATGCAGATGCTAAGTTCAAGGCGAAGTGCGAGCCGCAAAAGGCGAACCAAAAAGCAAATCCCGCCCTCCACACCAACGGTTCCAAGTCCTTCCGCGATACCCTACATCTAATGGTACAAGATCTTATTTTTTTAGTTTAAGTATTTTAATTTCGCAATTTTATGGTTGATAAAATTTAATATATCTTGTAGCAACAATAAGCTAGACGGGATGTAACGCCTCTCGAGTTGCACATCAAGCCGCATACGTGGGGCCCAAATCGAGAGTTTATGGACCAGTTATCAACTGATATCGTTGTAAGTACTAATATGTTATTTCCTCAATAATTTTATTTATATTTTTAATTACTTTGTCAATTTAGGTTAGTTTTTAACTTTATTTTTTGTAGGCGCAGTCCCGAGAGATCCTCACATAGAGGACCTCTCATTTTAGGACTCCACCTTTTTAAGATGAGTGTGAGGCGTTCTTAGAAGCGGTTGGAGGGGTTAGACTGGGAGGAGCTATTTTCGGGCTCGGCCGCACTGCATCGGGTTTACTACAACATCGACGTGCTTGGAGGGCCCCGCAGACAGCCTCCCGGATGGAAGAGATACAATAGAAGAACGCCTCCCTAAGTGCTCAGGTGAGGGAACTTTGGTGTAGCCAAGAACTAGTGTAGGCGAGCGTAGCCGATTAGCGACAACATATTGAGCTTCTACAAAAGTTCACGGAGGACATGCACCAAAACCAAATGACATTGTCCCCTCCACCACCTCACTCGACGGTGCGGTCCCGTCGGATTAGTTTAATAAATCTTTTTGTAAAAAAATATGTAAATATTATTATTATATTTAATATTTGTATTTTATTATTTATAAATTCAATCAAATAAATTATTAAAATAAAATTATATTTACAAAAAAAAGATAAAAGACAGATTTAGCGACCACTTGGTTGCTAAATCGCGGTTACATATCGTGTGTCATTAGCGCACGCTCGTTCGAATTCGTTCAGTTAACAATTGTGGTAGAGCACCTATTTTATGTATTAACGACCATGTGGACGCTAATTCACGACTATGTGGTCACTAAATTCGGGGCCGGATTTGGCGACCATATGGTCGCTAATTAGCATCCATATGGTCGCTAAATCTTGACCGGATTTGATACCATGTGGTCGCTAATCCTATTCTCGACAAATTATTTAGCGACCATTATATGGTCGGTGAATCCATTTAGCAACCAAGCTTATGCATTTATTGATTTTTGTGGTGTATCATCATCCAAAACGTGTTATATTGAAGGCCTTTGATGATATTTTTTATAATAAAAAAGTGTCATCAAATGCATTGATGACACTTTTTGTCTTTCATGACACTTCTTTGGCTTTGGTGACACTTTTTCGTCATCAAAAAGTGTTAGCAAGACCTTTTATGACACTATTTGCCTTTGATGACATTTTTTTTTGTAATAAAAAAGTGTCATCAAAGACTTTGATAACAATATTTGCCTTTGATAACACTTTTTTGTCTTCAACGTCTTTGATGACAATTTTTTGTCATCAAACAGGTCTTTAATGACGGTCAACGGTATTCGACACCGCCCAACATTGTTGAGCAAGTCAACTTACAAATAGGTGGAGGGAGGGGAGAAGAGTTAGAGGGTTATCCATGCTATTAAAACATAAGTCCTAACTAATATGCTATTATATCCCTACTTAAAGACTACTTACCAAAATCCATCTAATAAAATATCATAACTTACTTTTATGGCTGAATGATGTACCAAAACAATCTAATAGCTACGATGGTCGCAAGTCACAATGAACGCATCATTTATAAATAAATAATCAATACCTATAGAAAATTGATTTTTTATGGACACATTATAAATTAAGTTTAAATGAAAGATTTAATTAGATTCATTTTTTTTTAATTTTTATGATTTTTTATACGGTTTTTCTAGCGTGTGTCCATGGGCACACACTAACAATGATTAGTTTTCTCTAATTAGAAATTAATTTATTTAAAGATAAATAATAATTACTAATTTAGGTGATTTTAAAGGGAGATTATCTCCTTCCAAAATTAAGCAAATATCTTCTACTTTAAATCCACCTAAATTAGTAATTATCATTTATCTTTAAATATATTAATTTCTAATTAGAGAAAACTAATCATTGTTAGTGTGTGCTCATGGGCACATACTAGAAAAACCGTTTTTTATATATAGGGCTTATTGTTTCTCCTTTAGGATTTTGTTTCTAATTCAAGTATGTTTAATATCTGTGCTTATGGCATATTATAGAATAATCCATATAAAATATATAAACTATATTGATTTTTTATAATATTTTTTAAGGGTAGATTATAAGAATCTTCATGATTTGATTTTTTTGGATTGTTTAATTTTTTTATAGATTTTTAGGGTTTAGTTTCTAGAGTCACACTTTCGTGGTTTTTAGGCTTACGGTGAAATATAAGAGCAATTATGCTCCGTTAGATTAGAAGGAATAGACGGCTGAGATTAGAACAAGTCGGTTCAAGTAAAATTAAATAAAATGAGGTGGTTCATTTTTGATGGCACGGAGTGTAATTTGTTTAAAATTTGAATGACAAGACATAAATACCCTCACATATATTACTCCAAAAACACACGCATTCTTTTTTGGGGATAAGAGACTCATCTTCAACCTCTAGATCCACTCCAAAATCTCCACCACAAACTCGAAATCCACCACAAACTCAAAATCTCGCCTGAGATGGAGCCTAGCTTTCTGACTGGGCAAGCAGCTCCTACCTCGTTAGACTCGCTCCTAGAGGAGAGCGGGCGGTCTCGATCAACTATCTGACTTGAATGAAGAAAGACAGAACAACACTAGCTCGCCTATCGGCGAGAACTAGGCTTGGCTTGGTTAGTAGTGCCCGCTCATTCTGTCTCGCCAAAAGATCCTATCAATTGGCCAGAATCCCTCTTTTTTACGATCCAGTTCCTCCACCACCCTCTAGCTCACTCCATTCCGATTTCGATTGGGCTATGGGCCTATGGCATAGATTTACAAGATTGGTTTCAAGATGAGTTTTTTTAGACCTAATTTGATACAACTACTATTTATGTGGTAGATCTATGGATTCCTTTGAAATTAATGATGGGTAGTGAGCTTTGTTGAGTTGATTTGACTTGAATATGGGATTTTTTGATGAACTCAAACGATTTGGGTTAGCTGCCTTTTAAAAAATGAAGAACACTAACTTTGTATGTTTGAGCTACTTGGGAAATTATTTGGTGTGCTCGAAGGCGTTGAGCTTTGAAAAGATTTTTTCAACTTGTTAGTGTTAGCTCAAATGGTAAAGCAATGTGCATGTGCAAATAGATGTGGGTTCAAATCCCACATAGGCTAAGTCTTAATACGGTCATGTCTTTTTGTTTGTATCGGTTGTTCTTTTGGTTCATGACTTTTAAAGGTAAGGTTCATTATATTTCTTCTTATGGTTCATATATTTTGTTACATGCTTTTTTTGTTTATAACAATTGTTCTTTTGATTCATGTTTGAATAACCTTAGGTTCATCAAAGTTCATCTTATGGTTCATGTCTTTTAGTTCATGCTAGTTATTATTTTCTTTCGTGATTTTTGGTTCATGGTACTTGTTCTTTCGGTTCATATTTTTGTAAACTAGGTTCCTAATAATTATTATGGTTCATGAATTCTTAGTAGTTTATCTTATAGTTCATGTCATTTGGTAGCCTATTAGCTCAAATGGTAGAGCAATGTGCATATGCACATAGATGTGGGTTCAAATCCCATATGGGCTAACTCTTCGTACGATTTATATCTTTTGGTTCATGGTAGTTCTTTTTCTGGTTCATGTTTTTATATGCTAAGGTTCATGATAGTTTATCTTACAACCCATATCTTTTAAGTCGTATCCTAGTTGTTATTTTGGTTCACGTCTTTTGGTTCATGATATTTGTTCATTTGGTTCATGTTTTATAAAACACAAGTTCATAATATTTCATCTCACGATTCATGACTTTTAGTTCATAAAAGTTGGTGTATTGGTTCATGTCTTTACATGGTTAGGTCCATAACAATTGTCAATAATGTTCATTAAATTTAATTCACAATACTTGTTATTTTGTTTCATGTATTCATAAATGATGTTCTATTGGTTCATGTCTTTATATCGCTAAGTTCATAACAATTTTCAATAAAGTTCATGAAATTTAATTCATAATATTTATTATTTTTGTCACGTAATCTAGTACTTAAACATATTGTATGGGTTCACGTCTTTATACGATTAGGTTCATAACCATATCAATAGGGTTCATGAAATATAGTTCACAATACATGTTACTTGCGTCATGTATTCTAGATCATAAATGATATAATGAAATAATTTTGGTATAGTGAGTTCATAATTTATGAACAATTGGTAAAAAAAAATGTTCTAAGCGCTAAGTTGAACATTTGGACATTTTGTCGAACACATGGTGGGCGGTTATATGTGCATTGGTCATTAACCTTTGTTTTCAATCAAAAACTTTAAATTTTAAATCAAAACAGGCACAATCTTCATAGGTTTGATTCTAATCAACAAAAATCAATCCAACACACACAAAAACATGTAATCGAAGTACAAGCTCCAAAATTTGAAAAAACCCCCAAATGTGAACTTAAAACCATATAAGAGAGATCTTTAACAAAATCTATGAAGAGAGAACATAAATTTGGGCCGAATTCAACAAAAAAGGTGAACCAAATTAGAAGAAGAAAAGAGGCAACAAGAATGGAGGAGGTTCGATCGAAATAGGCGATTGAAAAAACAAACGATGTAGAGGTTGAAGGAGACCCTGCAATTTGTGTTCTAATTTAATGGGTAAAGGACAAAAATGCCCCTCCGTGTATAATATCTCTTATATGCGTGTACATATCTTGACCGTTAAAAGACACTGATCGAACGACTTATATGTGCCCGCATAAAACACTTTAACAATATGTTGTATCTGATCGCTTATCTTAGTTTCTAAATCATATAATCTTATACTAGTATGTTTTTTTTAGGACACTTTATAGAAAAACCGAAATTATATATAGGATAATATACTAATATGGTATTTTTAAAAGTCAAGTGTTCAATGAACGTAGACACCATACCTTTATTTTAATAGTAAGGCCATCATGGTTTTATAGCCGAGTTAGTATTTGCAGCAGATGCTTCAATTCTTCAAACCATGCATGCATGTGATTATGTGAACCTGGCTATAGAAGAGATGGGAGATATATGCATTGAAAATGAGTGTCGCCCTTTATTCAGATGCCAAGTTTCCATGCTTGTCCCACTTGTGTTATTTGTGTACGTACGTACGTATGTACGTGGCGTTTGCAACAACCACCGGTCTATCTCCCATTATGCCCCTGTTTATAGCATTTATGGACATGATAGGGATGTCAATGTGCCAAGATCTTCAATTTCCAAATTAGAGTGGGGAGAGGAACGGGAACGGTACGGTAGTCCCTACCGTGATCTAGCCCCATCCTTGATGGCGATTATTGAGCCGAGTTTTGAATTGTTCAAGCTAGGCTCGGTTAGTAATAGGCGAGTACGAGCTCAAAATCAGTTGTTTGAGCTCGGTTCATCGAGCTCGAGCTTCACTCATGAGCTGCTTGTCTAATTTAGTTCGCGTGACAAGCTTGCGAATATATAACTCATTTACCATATTATCTATACAAGCAAAAGAAAATAAAAATTAATTAAATTACGTAGTTTGAGAGAAACCACCAAAGCAATGTAGTTTTTACTTAAGCTATATATAAATATATAATATATAGTCAAACTTGTTCATAAACGCATAAGCGATCGAGCTTGCTTGTGAAAAAATGAGCCGGGTTTTCTTGTGCTTAAACTAGGTTAATTTATATATTTTAACCAATAAAATTGTACCTAAGCTCGGCTCGTTTACAAATCGAGCCGAGCGCGAACTTGAATCGAACATAGAGTTACTTATGAACATGCAACTCGGATCATTTACATCCCTACGGTACGGGTGACGATTTTAAGATACGGAGAGGGCAGTCCACTATACAGATTGGTCTAATGGTCTCCCACTCTCCCAGTATTTAATTAGAGTTAAGGAACTTTCGATCTTCAAATGTACGTTGAGAATGATATTCTTGAGAACGCTTTAAACCTGACACACAAGTTTGCTGTGTCTAAACTTGAATTGATAGAAAAGTATGTAGAAGTATATGTTTTAATCTAGTAAATAAACTGTATATTAGCCAAATCAAATTCAATGGCTGTAAGTTATTGGTATTGTAGCCATCGGATAGGTTGTTACACATTAAAATGTATTTTACTGTATCATTATATGTTTTAAATAGTGCTGCTATATAATGAGTTATAGCTTGTAACGCGTAATCCGAACCGCGTCAATTTCCTGTGCCAGTCTTCTTGGTGCACTTAGAAAATGATTGAGCTCAATGCAAATTACTAGTATGTATCTGCTTATTTCTTCTAGCTTAACGTTGTATTGGACACTGCATTTCCATCTATCAACTGCTCCAGAGCTCGCTTTGAAGAATGCATGCAACGATGCAAGCATTTATTTTCTGATTTCTGATCACACCGATCAGAAAATTTGAATGTTATTGGCTATAGCCAATAACAAACAAATTTTAATTTGAAATGTTATTGAGTAAGTTGAGTAAGTTGAAATGTTATTTGAATGTTATTGGCTATAGCTGGATCAGTTTTAAAATTAAGCTGAGTAAAAAAGACTAGCCAATGGTTTTAATTTGACATTTGATTTTATCTTGACCTTGTGTCCAAATGTATACGTTGTCAACTTGAACTTATAACGGTCACGGAGTTACATACTCGATCACTCTGCACATATGTAATATCTTCTGTCAACATGTATACAAACTTAGAAGATTCCTTCACCAACATTATATATTATAGCAGTAAGGTATCGATTCATTTGCAGTAGCTCGAACAAACAAATATTTCACCAGATATATTTTCTTCCTTTTTCATTTAAACGTACATAAGATTGATTTTTTTTATTGTCAAAACATTTATAACGTTCATTTTGTATTAATGTTGATCAACTCTATGTAGTTAGACTAGATGATTCACACGGTAAATTATGTCTTGCAAACGTTTATTCAACCAAACAAAAGTCTTGCAAACGTTTAAAGAAAACCCAAATTGATTTCTTAGAAGGCAACCCTTATTATTTCTTATATATATATTGTAGACGGATAATTAGAAGGCTAGGGAAACTGCTATATAAAACGAGTATATTCATATATATTATGGTTTTTGATCACAAGATAACCAAAACTGATCACTCTACTACCTCTTCTGGTGTCTATACAAAAGCCTAATCTCATCATTTACAAGCCATTAGTAAGAAACTCAACCATCTAAACACTAATCCCACACTCATCTATTTGTTCTAATCTCGGACTAGCTACTTGGAGAGGAGGAGGAAGAAGCCTGCTTGGTCTTCTTAAGCAAATAGGCAAGCGCCCTCCACAACCCCCTCCTCCTGCTCACGTGATTCCTACTCCTCTTCCTCGTCACAACCCCTCTCACGATCTCCGGCGGCCTGTAACTCCTTATCAGCGGCCACTTCACTCCCTCAAAGAACGGGTGGCGCTTTATATCCGCCGCCCCTCTCGATCCCCCCAGCCGCCTCTTCGGATCCTTCACCAGCAACAACTTCACCAAATCCCTCGCCTCCGCCGCCCCTTTCTCCTCCGTCGCCGCCCAGTCCCCGCCGTCAACCACCGGAAACCGTACACCCTTGGTGGCCGACGCAACGTTCCTCACTGTCGCCTCCTTGTTGACGCCCTTAAACGGCGTCGTCCCGTACATGAGCTCGTAAATCAACACCCCAAACGCCCACCAGTCAACGCCGTTCCCGTAACCGTTTCCGCTGACCAACTCTGGGGCCAGGTACTCGTGGGTCCCAACGCAGGACTTGGAAAAGGCAGTGGTGGGCTCCGCAACAAACAGCTCGTCGTCGCTGGACCCCACCTGTTTTCCTCCCGTGTTCCCCAAGCAACCGTATTTATTCTTGCTCCTTCTTTTCGTGGGCCCCGCTTGATGGAATCGGTCAATCCTGGCCGTTACTTCGGAGGTGAAGCAGAGATCGAAGTCGGAGAGCATGATGTGGCCGTTTTCTCTCAGCAGGATGTTCTCCGGCTTCAGATCTCTGTACACGATGCCTTTGGAGTGGAGGTACTCGAGCGCGACTAGGACCTCGGCGGCGTAGAAGCGGACGGCGTGGAGGGGGAGGCGGCCGAGCGGCTGGCGGCGGAGGAGCGCGTTGAGGTCGCCGCCGGAGCAGTAGTCGATGAGGAGGCAGCGGTAGTGGGAGGCGGTGATCTGGGCGTAGAGTGTAGGGAGGAAAGGGTGGTCTAGCGTGGAGAGGATCCTGGCCTCGGTGTCCACGTGGCAGAGCTTCTTTGGAGAGAGCGCGTCGCGGTCAACCACCTTGAGGGCGAAGTGGGAGTTAGGGTCGAAGCGGTGGGCGTCGCGGACGCGGCAGAGGAAAACGCGCCCGACGTCGCCGGCGCCGAGCTGGCGGATGAGCTTTAGGTGGCGGAGGTGGAGGCGGCCGTCGCCGGAGAGGTTAGTGGCGGCGCGGACGGACGACCAGTGGGGGTCGTGGCGGCGGTGGGGGCGGGGCGGGCACTCAGAGACTTCGGAGGGCTCGTCGGCCGCGGAGGCGGTGGAGAGGCGGTCGTTGAAGCTGAGGGTGAGGCTGCTGGCGCGGGAGAAGCTGCTACGGGCGCTAGAGGCGAAGGTGGTGGCGGTGGCCGTGGAGGAGGTGAGGCTGGTGAAGCTTAGATCTAGATCGTAGTCTGGGTAATTGGGAAGGCTAAAGTCGTCCTCCATTTTTTCTTGTTCCAGAGAGAGTTTTCTGGTTTTTGTGATTTGTGAGTTGTGAGGAATGGATGGGTTGGTCTTCTTTTTATAATGGAAAATTTGTGAGTAATTTAATTAATGATCTGTAGTATTTATTGTTGATTAATTAATTGGCATGAAAGTGATGTGTTGACCTATTGTATATATCTGTTAGTGGGAAGTGGGGAAGAAAGTAAAAATATAGTTGACCTAACAAATAAATAAAAAGCGAGAATTGCTAGTTCATAGAAGTAACTGCCCGCAGTGTGCAGCAGACCAACCGTAGTAGTAGCTGACAGGATCAGTAACGTGAGTTTTTTTTAGTTATTTATGATTATGATAATCAATCATAAATTGCAATTTTGCATAAACCCTAATTCGGAAAGGAAGCCGCGTTTCGTGTGTTGGGGAAAAGGAGTGAAATTAAATGAAGGGTTTATATATTTTGTATAATTGTTAATTATGGGGTGATGAATGAACGAGAGAGCTAGGGTGAAAAGTGTAACGTGGCGTTGAGAAAGAGGCGCGAATGTAACGGATAGTCGGTTGGGTTTTAGATAAGAAAGTAATTAGGTATGATGCAACAGGTTACGTAATAACGTGTTGGTACGTGAAATTAATTAATTACGATTCTTCTGCCAAGCAACAAATTACTATCTGTAATTTTAAATGTTAATGCTTCTTCCAAGAAACCAATACTGATACATTATTTAATTTAACGAGATGGAAGATGGATAGCTAGCTAGCAAACTCTGACGACCCAAAGTCAGCAAATTAAATTAAACCATGCCGATGGATGCAGTGATCTTGTTCCCAGCAACATGTAACCGACCATTTCTGCTCTTCCCATCTTATTTCACCCATCCCTCGTTGTTACAAATTTATAAAAAGAAATCAAGATTTTAATAGTATAAGGTTGATTGGTGTAATTATTTTAATTATCAAGGTAACTTAGAAGGAGATGGAAGAGAGGAGGAGGCATGTGGAAATGGGATGGCGAGGCCAGTCTGACTTGCCACTCACTTCTAGCTGGGACCCACGTTGGAAAGTGGGTGCAGCATCTGTCTGCCACGTGGTCAACATGGCCCTACATTGTCGCTCCACCCATCCGCCCCCTATTTATTGCTCTCTTAATTTTCCACATATAATAATACTTAATTAGTACTATATCAATATCATATAATAGCAATAATAATTCTCATAATAATAAGCATCAAGCACCATACTCTTAACAATGATTAATATACACATTCTTATTAATAATTCTGCTAAATAAAATAGCTATTTCATTCTGAATAAATTGTTTGTTTATGCATGTATGATTACTAAATTTGTTGGAAAAAAGTATCTTTTTTGTATTCTATAGCTAGCAATAATCCGATACTGATTAATTTGTGATAGCAAACGATCCAATTAATCTAGATGGTAATTATATGCGTGGTCGATCTGTGTATGTATCATGTGTTTCCGATGGTTATGGAATATACGTGCTTGTTGGATTTTGAAATTAATTAATTAATTAATTTCCAGATCTGAAGATTAGGATTAGAGGGTAGTCCATTTATCGAGCATGCAAATCTTAAGCTTTGATCATTGCCTCTATTATGAAGAGATGTGCATTAATTATGGCCGGTTACTTGTGTCGAAAACGATCTAGCTAGCTAGCTGCTTGTTAGAATCCTATGATCACCTCGTAATTACAGCTGTGCAGCTATTAATGTCTCTCCTAATAGTCTGCTCACGTTTTCAATGGACTTGATCGATATCGAGAATCATTAGGGTTTTATTGGAAAGCTGATTATTTTTCTTAAATTTTGATCATGAAAAATCTCTAAAATTCTAAGAAAAGGAGGAAAACAAGAAATAGGAACAAATCGATCATCTTCGTTGGTCCCCAAGATAACAACTCAAAGGTATATAGTGCTATTTATGGAAGACGGCAATGAGGGAACGCGCTAGGGCTTCTGAGTTGTGTTTGACGGTTGCACGCTTGAGTTGCTTTGACGTCTAAGCAATTTCGGTTTTAGATAGATTTTATTTATGGATAGTCTTAGTTCATAGAATTTAAGCTATGTAGTCATCCTTCTATCTTATATTATGGATAAAGTGTATTCTACCATTAATACTTATGGAGGATAGGTATAAGTTTATGCGTTATAGAGATATTTTTGAGAGCTTTTTGCGATCAAACAAGAGGAAAAAAACGAGTTGTCTTGGTGAGTTGTGTAAGAGTCAAGATATATCGTATGGTCAAGTTCACTAGATCGAGTTCGTAGAAGTTTGTTCGACGCTAAAGAATGAGAATTAGTCACTAAGAGTTGTATACAACTAGAAACACTTCTTTGTGTTTATATATAAGTTTGATTCCATGATCTACTAAGATTAGTGGATTTGATTGAGAAAACTTGTCTTTCATTTACTTCTTTTTGTTTATGTTCATTGCTCAGTTCACTAATCCCTCAGGATCAGTATTTGTATTCTAACACACCCGATCTAATACATATTCTCCAAAAATGTAAGGAAAATAGCTCAAAAATTTTCATAGAATGTTAATTGAAATTTGATTAAATAACTAAGTTCGAGGGCCTTATAGCCTACTGAAATCACTAGGAGTTTATGAGATACTAAAATCCGGGTTAGGTTTATGTTAGTAAATCGAGTCTTATATGTTGTAATAAGATTGGGAATTCTAGTTTTGTTAGGTATAACTCATATTGGTATATATAAAAGTTTTTGTTAATCAACTAACAAAGTCATGTTCTTCATTTTAATAACATTCATTTCACAAATCTTGTCAATCCTAGCTCCATGGATGACTTTGATCCTTGCTTCTTCTTGTTCAATTCTTTCCGAGTCATCTTAAATGGTATTAGAGTACATCTCAAAAGTTGACTACGCCATTCTTGTTTCCTAGGGCTAAAGAAGAAGATCATCTTGTCAAATATGGGGTCTCATGAAGCCAATTTATCGACAATTGGGGTATCAACTATGAATGATCATTTATCACTCGAATTAATATCACTTCGGTGCATGATCATTATCCTCTCATCTGAATGTGCTCAATTTTCTCAATTCAAGCTGTAATGTCAAAATGACACTCGATGCCAAGTTCAAATTGGGGGGTTGTCGATGGAACATGTAAGAAACCCAATTCTCTAGATCGATTGATTGTGAGAGATGGCCATGTTATGTTTTTAATCTATGCTTGTAATATGTAACATACATTTTATTGTAAGGCATCGCACAAATAGCCTAGCTAGGTAGAAGCAAGAACCGTTGCTCGGGCAAACAAGATGCCATGAACCAACCCATATGAGCCATGAATCAATCATCCTTGAGTCGCTTGACCATGTGGCTAAGTATGGCTCCTAGTTGTTTGATGAATGTTGCCATTGGGCCAGTTCTTGAGTAACTTGGGTCTGATCCTTGTGATAGAGCTTATTTGGCATGTTCGATAAAGAAGGTGACGAAGACTTTATATGTAACATGGTGTTTCATTTAGTTGTCAAGACAACGAAGGAGAACCATATCGTTTTGCCTTGAGGTTGATTTAAAAGCCAAACAATGCAACCCTATCCATTTCTCTTGCGTCGATGTGAACGAGTTAGGGTTTGAGCTTTGAGAGATTTTCTCAAGCAATTTCACTCTGACTTCTTGAGAAGAAGAAAAAGAAAGGGAAGAGAGAAAATAGTGAGACGAGGGAGCTGGGTGCATGCCTTGGTGGTTTGAGTTGTTTGTAAGCTCGCTAGCTTCCTTCTTTGTTCTTCCTACTTTGTGCTACTTTCTGTTCTTCACTTGCGTTTCCTAACTTTTGATGTCTATGTATGCTTGCTTTGTTAACAATTTGTGTGTTGGCCTTATATGCCTAGTGAATTGGGCGAGTCACTCTCTTAAAGTAGGGGAAATCTGAACTATATGAACACATCTTACGCTTGTCCACTTGCATTTTTCATTTCATTTTCAAAATCAAAGCAAACAATCGAAGCGGATCTAAGATTTTCTGGCTCGCGGAGAAACGTAATGTGTGAGTCTACCTTTGATGACTTGAGTTGTCAAATTATTACTAGCAATGGTATAGGGAAGTCAACAGATCGAAATGACTCTACCCTTATCAAGAGCATTAAGAAGGGAGGTTTATACCATATTATGACTACTTCTGAATTAAATGTCTGGATTATTAGTGATAGTATAACTCCAAGTCAAATAAAGGTCTAGAATGAGAGGTTTGATCACATTGAGGGCGGTGAAAGATGTATTTTTTTTTCATTGAGGGACCTATTGGAAAAATATGTAAAAATTATGTTCTATAACGTTTTTTGTCGTGCTGTGCATTTCAGTTTTGCTTTTTTTTGTCGAACAAATGAGTATACATATTTAAAAAGTATTTCTGATTCGATTTTTCTATAACGTGTCCTTTAAGAAATCATAAGCAGACTTGAATTAGAAATCAAATCTTATAAAAAATAATAATAATAAAAATAAACCTAAAAAATATTATAAACTATATAACAAAATTATTCGAAAAATAAATCTATTCAAGTTTTTTCATTTGAATATTTTTATAAAGTGTCCTTAATAGTTAATACTCTATGGTGGAAAAATCGTTTATAATTGTCATTTGTCTCATATGTTAGGACTTTTTAACTTTTCCGGTAGTTTATATAATTTTTTAATAAAGAAAAAGTATTAGCTTGGGTATTGTTTACTAAAATGTTAGTATACTGTATACGTACGTATCAATTGTTTAATAATTATTTGAAATCATTTTGTTACAATTAAATCGGAGAAAGACAAACCAATATAATTTACATGCTGATGAAGAATAAAGTAATAATTTGTTGTTATTATGGACGTTGTCTCACTCTTTTTTAATTGATTGATGCGATTTTGTCCATATTATTTTCTAAATGAGCATAGTATAATACTTTTAAAATATTTATTGTTATTCTAAGTTAATCGGGCTGGTCATACTTTCATTTACCAATAAGGTATTGAATTTGCTCTTTTGATCTGTCAATTTAAGAAATCAATCAAAAGTTTGATTTTTGTGTTGTTCCAAGAATCGTAAGAATTCTAGACAAGACACGATTGCGTTGATTCCAATCGAAGAATACTCGAATTTTAATCAAACTTTTTATACAATAGATGACTTTTTTTTTTTGAAATTCAAACAATCAATGTTAATTAAAGCGATTTCAAGTTGATTTTTTTTTAAAAAAAAGTTCTAATATTCCTTCATCTTTTGGCCGGCCAGCTTTGCAATTTGCAATTTGACATATATACTTATTTTCTGGACTGATTAACATATAAAATTTTCATAATACGCAAACAAGCTAGCTAATTTTTGGTGCATCCGGTATATGGTTTAATTGGTAGAGGAAGAAGCCTATCAAAAAAGGCATGTAATAGTATTACATGCGAATCTTTCACCTACATAATTGAACAAATTCAAAGGGAACATATACCTTCATTTAATTAGGACGAACTTTAACCCACCTAGATTGCTAGTAAAAATCCCCTCTGATCTTGTCACCCTCTCCAACTACAAATTCTATATAAATAACTAATTAATAGTATGATTGAACAATAGCTAATTTGACATTTGAGCCGATTAATAAATTAAAGAAAAAACCAACTAGTTATTCACTTATTCTCTTCTCTTTATGAAAAAATATTTAATCAGCTAGAAGGAATATGATAGGTAACTTTTTTTGGCCATAGAAGATGATACGTGCTCACTATACCATATGGAGATCGAGGCATCATTAATTATTATTAGAGTTATTCCACATGAAAAACTTGAGATTAAAGTTGACATATGGTTAAGTTTAGATTGAAATTTTATTGAATTTATATACTATACCCATTATCATATGATTTTTGATTAAAATTTTATTAAACTTCTATACTAGACCATGTTACTACACAATTCTAGGATTATTAACCCACAGAAATTTATCAATTATCAATTTATATATCACCCTTCAAATATAACATTTATTTACAGGGTAGGACATTATTTAAAAAAAAAATAAATTGTGTTGGGTAAATGGTAATCTATATTTAAGTTGTGGATCAATTTATGTAATTTGTAGAATAGCATTGGAATTTGGGGTTTAGGAGCACATGGGATCGATGAATTCTCAATGTTTAGTGATAGGTGAAAGCAGGATATGTGGCATCCAAGTATAAACCTCGACACGTTTTGCGACTAGACGTGTAGAAGATAGGATGCCTTGAATTAATGGTGGCATACAAACAAACACAACATGATTCAAAAGGCTAGTATCAGAATTTAAATGTGACATGCTACTTATAACGTACATATATGATATACACATCTACATCTACACTGCATATTGTCTTTAATTAATGGACGTGTATATATATATATAATATGTACATATATATACTGATGATCTACACATGCAAGTTGGAGAAAAGGAGAATAAAGAACAAGATGCATATATACATGCATGTGAATAGTTAGAAGAACCGATCCATCGAGCAATTAAGCAAATCCAAGTGCAGTGTATAAATATGTTGGAGTATGAAATTTGACAATTCATTAAGCTTGAAGCATTCATGATGCATCCTTTAAATAAATACTCCGTATGTGATTTCTCTTGAAAAGACTCAATTCGTATTTAGAGATAAATCTTGGTGAAGAAATTCAGATTCGATTGGCGGGGCATGAACTTTAAGGCATACAAGTATATAAATATCTGACGTATCCATTGAGCTAGGTAACATATATAGCTCGACTAATGAAATCCAAGTACTAACCTTTTTAAAAAATAAAATAAGTTATGTTTGTCTGTACAGTACGTATTAATCCATTTGGATGAACAATTATAATGTAGAGACCCCACACAATTATTCAGGAGAAGCATTTAGTATAGAATACTCCGTAGCATGATCTTCTTTCTATATACATGCATGCATGTAAGCTGAAGGAGTGTTTAAAATAATTGACTAGACTAGATCATATTGATTGAGGGGACATGCCAGCAGTGGAAGGCAAGATATGCCACGTGCAATGTATACTCCCCTCTATTAATATTATGTTCTCTGTTATTTTAAATTAATAATAATGTCAAGACTTTGGTTAGTTAGTTATGCAATCGATCCATGTCTAAAAGTAGTAAAATCTTAGCTAGGTTACATATATACTCTATTCTTAATCAATCAGATTATAACGTGCAGTCATGAAGGTTATTGCTTAATTATATGGATCAATGTCATAATAGCAAATAACCGGCATAGCTAATTATTTAGGCATCGATCCCATACTGTCGGCAACTCTACTTTGTTGCCCGATAGCCATGTCATGAGTATGAATTTGTCCCATTTGATATAAAGTTTGGCGGCATACTCACTCGTATTTTATTTTCCAATGATCAATGAGCTCGCCTTATTTTTGGTACCCCTTTACTCACTCATTATATTCGACTTGACGAATGCTTATTATATGGGCTCAAAATGGATGCCCAGCAGTTTACAGGCCCAGCCCAAGTTCAAATACTTTCAAGTCAATATTATAGGCCCAATAATAATCTGTGTCCTACTTTTTCACAAACCGACTATAGAATCAATCCCCGAAATTTGATTGGTCGAGATACGTCACTTCATTTAAAACGCCGGTCGATGAGATTGGGTCCCACATTGCTGACCAAACTCCGCCACGTCAGCGCCTGCATTCACTTTCCAATCCCTGAATTTTCTCTCGCTTTCTGTGTGTTCCCCCCGTTCGCATACTGTGTTCCATCTTCAAGAACAGCTTGCGCCCCCCTGGTTGTGTTTTCACTATCCGTGTGTATCCTCACCTAAATTCCTTATTTGGACTCCTCAACAGAACAAAGACCATAAATAACCCTTCTTTTGGGGCTTGGATTCATTGCTAATTTGATTAGGGTTTAGGGGCCTTCATATTGGGTGTTTCTGGGAAAATTCAAAGTGTTGCTTGGGAGTAGACCTAAGATGGGAGGGAAGACGGAGACTGAGAAGATGGCAAACGGTCACAAATGGAGATGGGCAATCCTAGCCGCTTTAATGGCGGTTTTAGTGGCCATTACTATCAGTTACAGTAGTGTTCCTAACATCAAGTCACCTCAGTGCAATCAGGTTCTTTCTCTCTTCAATATCAGTTCCTTATTAATTTTTCATGTGTGCATGATTACGATTGGAATGCTTAGGGCTTTCTTCGGTTTCTCTGATACATTTACGTTCTGAGGATTAGGGTATTGAGCTGGTTTGAATTTATGAGCTAAAACTAGCTAATTGAACACCGTTGTAAATAGGAGTGAGAATGTACGATTTTGAAGCATAAAATGAATGAAATTTTGTTGTGTAGATTCGCCTAAGTATCCTGGTCGAAATTATGGAACATGGAAAGAGATGCTAGTTTTGTAAAGCATTGATAAGAGCTTTTAATAGTATGCATTTCACTTTAGGATTGATGGATGCTGAAATTTCTGGAAGTAAATGATTTTGTTTTGTTTTTTTGAAAGTTTGGGGCTCTCTTAGAAACTTTGGAGGAGATTTTGACATGCAATTTTCCATTGACATCCACTTGGATACTGATTGTTTAGACCATGGTACTATTTTTTGTGATGTGAAAGAGTTCATCCGGGATTACTTGAATTATTATATACAATCTTACTTTCTTATCACATAAAATCTTCAGTTTTGCATAATGTGCTACTGTTCCCCTTTTGATTCTTGGGCTTTGTATGATAATGGTTCGTTGCTTCTGTTGTGTACTTGTGTCATCTGGGATTTGACATGCTATGTCTTATATTATACAGGGTTCATGTAAATATACAGGGATGGTGGAGGATTGTTGTTGTGACTATGAGACAGTAAATAGTCTAAACAAAGAGGTTTTATATCCTCTGCTTCAACAGCTTGTTACAACTCCCTTCTTTCGGTACTTCAAGGTTTGGTCTATTTTCCTTGCTTCTTTCTGGTGTTTGTTTTGAGCTTTCATGTTGCACTATGCTTCCTTAGTTTTGCTTAACTATTCCAAGTGTCATTAGTTTTTCTGTTTACTCTTATTTGAAGCTAGATTATGTAATTTTGTCACTTAGGTCTGAGCAATAATTCTATCATAAATTCTGACACGCAAAAGAGCGTTTTAGATGTAGTTTCATACATGGATGGTTTTAATCTCAAAAGCTTCATGATTTCATAAAGCTTGCCGCAGTAGCAGAAAGAGTCAATTTGTATTCTTGGATAGGAGGAATTTCTAGAATCAAGATTTATGATACGCTCTAGTTATATATTTTTTGCAATAAGGGATTCGTCTTAGGTGTAACTTGAGAACAATGAATGTTTTAGATACGTATTTTGGCCTGTTACTTATTGGTGAAATATAACTGTTTGCTTGTGTGATGCTAATGCTTGCAAGGTTTGTGTTTGATATCTCCATGGCAGGTTAAACTTTGGTGTGACTGCCCTTTCTGGCCTGATGATGGAATGTGCCGTCTGCGTGATTGTAGCGTATGTGAATGCCCAGAAAGTGAGTATCCAGAAACCTTCAAGAAGCCATCTCGTGATGTTCTTAAGAAAGAGGATTTGATGTGTCAAGAAGGAAAGCCGGAGGCTACAGTTGACCGGACATTGGACACTAAAGCTTTTAGGGGATGGGTGGAAGTGGATAATCCATGGACTCATGATGACGAGACTGATAACAGTAAGATTTTCTGTTAAAATTATTTTTTTCTGGAATCACACAACCTTACTACAAGACATGAGTAGTTTGTGGTATATTTCATGTTCAAATATAGCCTCAGAGAGTAGAGCAAATTGGTATGTCCTAAATTCATCTTTCTTCAGGTGAGATGACGTATGTCAATCTACAGCTGAATCCAGAGAGATATACAGGCTATACTGGTCCATCAGCCAGGAGGATATGGGATGCTGTCTATTCAGAAAATTGCCCAAGATGTAAGTTGAATTTTTTATTTCATCTGAGATACTTGATATGTCCATTTTTAACACTTCTTAATGAATCTGTGACAAGTTCCATCTAGGATAAGCAAAATATTGACCATTACACGATTTATGTGAATAATGCTATTAGCTTATGTTTACTTGATGCATCTTTATCCTTTACTCATGATGACATTGACTTTCATGCTTATAAAAGAACATGCTGTTTTATCTCCTGAATAAACATTGTGATGCAGATGCGTCTGGAGAAATCTGCCAAGAGAAGAAAGTGCTGTACAAATTAATATCTGGTCTTCACTCCTCAATTTCAATTCATATTGCTGCAGATTATCTTCTTGATGAAAAGACCAATCTGGTATGCAGTTAATTGTTTTTTTTAAAGACCACTATTAAATATAATGAAAATATGGCGAATATGTAAAGCATTTTGCGTCTCTCATTCCAGTGGGGTCAAAATCTTGAGTTGATGCATGATCGTGTCTTACAATACCCAGAGCGCGTAAGGAACTTGTACTTTACATATCTTTTTGTTCTAAGAGCAGTCATGAAGGTCAGTTCTAACTCCGAATCTCATTTACTTTGTTTTAAATAACATTAGTTAACTCCAGAGCGCGTAAGGAACTTGTACTTTACATATCCTTAATGTGTTGTAGGCATCAGACTATCTGGAGCAAGCTGAATATGACACAGGAAACCCTGACGAGGACTTGAAAACTCAGTCCTTATTGAAACAGTTGCTTTACAATCCGAAGCTTCAGACCGCATGCCCACTTCCATTTGATGAAGCAAAGCTATGGCAGGGCCAAAGTGGACCCGAGCTGAAGCAACAAATTCAAAAGCAATTCCGAAACATTAGGTTTGTTCCTAGAGCCATTTTTTTTAGACAAATAAAATAAAACCCTTTGCATTGGTAAAATCTTGTAACACAATGAGCATATATTTCAGTGCAATTATGGATTGTGTGGGATGTGAGAAGTGCCGGCTTTGGGGAAAGCTGCAAGTTCTTGGTCTTGGCACCGCATTGAAGATCCTCTTCTCTGTAGATGGCGGAAACTCTGCAAATCAATCTGTAAGTAAAGTTCCCAATAATCACTTCTATTTCCATAGATTTAAGGTGTGTTTGGATTACATGAGAAAATGCATTATAATGCAAAATTGTCCTTGTGCAGCTGCAGTTGCAAAGAAATGAAGTGATCGCCTTGGTGAACCTGCTCAACCGCCTCTCAGAATCTGTCAGATTCTTGCACGAAGTGGCGCCTGCAGTTGAGCAAATTGCTGGCCAAGTTTCAACGCCTCCACCCCAAGAAGAAGCTTGCCCATTGCACAGAATATGGCGTTCTGTGATGAGCTTGTGACAAACAATTTATTGCATCATTGAGCTTTGCTGGTATAGAGAGGGAGACTTGTAGCTGCACAGTAATACAGAAGAGGTCAATAGTTCTGAGACTATTTGAAAACTGAAGTTTTATGTATCATTTTGCGCTGTCAAAACTGAAAATTAACCAAATAATAAAATCTAAAAAATTTCACTGTGTCATTGTTTGGACTTTGGATGGGTAACCTTTAATTGAATGAGCTCCGGTGAAGTTGGTAAAACAGCCCCCTTTAATATAAGTAAACTGATTAGGGGCTTATGTATTTCTATTAGAATAAATATGGCTGTTAACTGAAACGTGCAATTAGAACGGAACCAAAAACCTAAATTTGGATTTCAATAGATTCAGTTCCAAATTTTAGTTCTATTAGAATAAGTATGCTTCATTTTTGAGTCATGTTACTACAATTTTCTTAGCAAATCAGAGAATAATAAGCTACAAATGTCCAGTTTGTGTAATTTAATTAGCCAAAATGACGACACACACACACACACACGTCATTTTCCAGCACTCAAATGACTATAGTTTTTATAAATACCAAAATGGTATTTTAGCCATTTAAAACATAAAAATACACAACAATAAACAAATGTTGAGTTCAGAGTCCCCCTCTCGTTCTACTGTTCTAGGCAGGTTGTGTCTTCTTGTCAAATGTTCCATCCCCTCTCCTTAACCTTCTGAGGAACTTCCTTCGTGCCCACTCTCTTACTCATTCCACGTACAGCCTTCTGTGTAATCCTTCCACGATTCCCAATCGACACTCTCACCTTCTCCATCCCCACATTGACACCGCCTTTTCTAAGTTGCTGCTGCAATGGCGACTTCATCATTCTCTTATGAAGGCTTCGCCTTAACACACTTGTGAATATCTTCCCTCCACTTTTCACTTTAGGACTCTGATGTATAACATTAGTCTCCACCAAACACTTTGACTCATTCTCATCTCTCTCTGGTGAACATTCTTCTATTGATTCCTGAGAAACCGGTAATAATGGGTTAAAAGGAACCGCACCATGTTGTACAATACTAGTTGGCAATGGAATTAGAGAGTTTCTTCTTGGAGCAGAGGAGACTATGGAAATTCGGCGTGCTGTGGGGCAAAGAGAGCTCCGGCCTATTGTCCTCTTTGGAAGTAGTAGCTTTTCTGCTATCTCAGGATTGTTCTCTTTCTCCATTGAATCTCTGTTATGCAAAACATTGTTACTAGAAGTGTCAGTAATATTCTCCAGGCTTACTAGAGGTTTTTCCATGAGTGGTGGCCTTGACATAGAGTTGCGTTGCTCGGCTATTTTGGTGTCCACGTGTTGACGTGCCAGCTTCCTCTCTATCAGGAGTTGGGATTCAAGCTCCTTCACCTTCAAATAATAATATGTCCACTATCATTGTCATATCTTGGAAGAGTGAATTACGGGCTTGTTTGGTTCAACTCTGAGTTTCTTGTCTTGTTTTGGTTTTCAACTTTAGTTGTCAGTTTTGAGAATTTAGGTGACTACTATGATACTGGAAACTCAAAGATGAACCACATCAGGATGGTGATTTGATTATTTGTCTAATTTGGCTACTCAACTAGCAACTCTGAACATACCTTGTCTTGTAAGTTCTTATTTTTAAGATCTCTTTCCTTCACCTTCCCCTCTAGATTGTGGATTGTTTCCTCCATTCGCTTCATTTGGACATCTTTGCTCCTAGCATCTTGCTTTGTCTTCTCAACCTAGACAAGTAAACTATTAGGAAAGTAATAAATCAGCAAACGTAAGTTAAAAGAGTTCATTAGAGTTCGCATTCAAACCATTTGCTTGTATTTTAGGAACTCAGTACTGTCAAACTGCTTCCTGGCAGGTCCCAACTCAATCCCTTTTACTCTACTAGCAAAATTCAGCGAGCAAAGAGTTTCACTAAGGTCATTTTCATTGGGACTGACGTGTACAAACATTAAGGTCTTTGAATCTCCTCCTATATAAGAATGCAAGAGTTGTTTCAAGTCCAGTATAAAAAAAAAATCACACATATTCATTCAGTAATATTTGACTGGAGTAAATTCTCAAGGACCAAGAGGATAAATACCCAAAGAATCCTGCAGCAGGTGGGTAAGTTTAGAGTTCCTGCATAGAGATTATTTTTTTAATATAAATAAACATGTAGGAATGGATAATCCATGAAAGAAATTAAATGCTGAATTTACCTGAAGGGTACATGTGAACTTTTGGTTGCAAGAGCAGATATGACATCACCTAGAGCAGAAAGAGACTTATTTATATTCTTGGCTTCCCTCAATTGGTCTCCTTGCGCTTCTGTCTTGGCTATTCTCTCACTACCTGCTAGATCAACAAGCCACAACTTGCTTCTGGTGCATTCCCCGCTGAGCAAATTCTCTCCTTTTACCATAACACAATGAATGCTGCATTACAGAAGCAGACATCATTCATGTACATATGTTAATACATAAATAAGAATACATGTACAATGACAATGAGTAAAGCTACCTACAGAAGACATACCAGTGAGACCGACTACTATGCTCGTTAGCATTGGTTGAGCTTACGACCCTAGCATTACTTCCAGTTTTCAGAACTTCCCATACCTCACTAATGTTGGTGATGTGAGCTTCAGTCAGTCCAGGAATGTGGTGTACTCCTTCACTTAGTTGCCTCACTTCAAGCCTACAATATTCAGATGAAGATCAGTCTCCAAGGTCAAGCTGCAATGTTTTTCATTTACAAGATTCTAGAAAAGTAGCCGATCTCCACCTTTATGGGGGAAAATATATACATTATGAAATTAAAAGGTCAAGACTCAACTTTGTAGTTAATGTACATTGTCATTGAGCAAACAAGTTTTATGGTCAAGATTTAAAAGGTACCTAAACTAGAAAGTAGTCCTATTGTAGTTCCATTATCATTCAAGATTAAAAAAAATATAGGGTTATCATTTATCAGGGGAAATTTTCTTCTCTGGACTTCATGTAATATATAGTTGCGGTGAAAATTACTTAATAGACTTTATATAATATCCCTTAACAAAACTCTACATGCAAACCAGAATGCATCAATTGTGTGACTTTATAATATTGAACAGTACACTATATCAAGGCATAGGATTAGGGGCAACTGAACTACCTCTTTGAAGGCATTGCAGGTTGAGATCCAGGGGACAGCAAATCTCTTATTTGTTCATTATACACTTCTAGAACACTCACAGAGATCTCATATCTGAATAGCTTCTTCCTCTCCCCAATGATATGAAATAGCTTTTCAAGTGTCCTATAGTTGACTCCACGAGCTTCCTTTGTACCTTCCATTGTAAATGTCTTTCCAGTCCCAGTTTGCCCATAAGCAAATATACACACATTGTATCCATCTAATACTGAACTTGCAAATGCTGCAGTATCCTCAAACACATCAGCTGTGGGGGAACATACAGAAAAGTAAAAACAGGTCAGAGCAATTCTACACTTCTAGTAGATGTAGCTGGATGATTTTTGTACATAAATTCATCACTACCTTGGTCGGATTGAGGTCCAAAAATAGAATCAAACTTGAAAGTCTTCTTTGGCAACCCATTTGATCTAACAGTAAGCTCTCCATCTTTAGCAGATTCAAAGTCTATCACCATTGATGCGTCTCTGGCAATTTCATCCACATTCAGAGGCCTACAGCGGCAGAATACTCGTATATTTCCTGTGTGTAAAAACTTTTATCATTAGCTTCAATGAGCTTTTTTTTTATTATCTCCCTCCATAGAGTTAAAGTTTTATACCTTTTAACTCCAGTACCTTGTTGTACAATTCTTTCCTCTCCTTTTCTCCTTCAAGAAACTTTAACTCCAGTTGCTTGTTCTTATTAACCTGCTCTCTTACTGTAGATGCAACAAAGTAATAAATTCAGGAAAAAAGAAAGAAATTGAAACTGGAATCAACAGGAAAGTTTTACAATCCTTTTCAGCTTACTTGCAGCCTCGATGCTATACTTCATTCCATCCATATCTGCAATGCACTTCTTGTACTTTCTCGCCTCATCTGACAAGTTTACATACTCCACTTTCAATATCTAAAAGTTCCATAAGATTTGGTTAGCATTTTAACTGCAGCAATCAATCTTCAAAACCTCAAAAATAGATTTCCTACCTTCAATCTTCTTTGCAAATCTCTCAATGTTGAAAACCATTTGCTCTTTTCTTTCACTTGTCCCTCAATAGCAAATGCTGTAGTACAATATGACTTGTTATGCCCTAAACACCTCAAAAATCTTTAATTAACAGAAAGAGGTATCTTATTACCCAAGGAACCAACGTGCATGGATTTGCGGATGAGCTCATTTTGGAGCTCCTGGAGGGATTTTAAAGCATCTTGGCACTCTTTGCTTTTAGCTTGATTCTCCCTCTTAAGCTCCTCTATGACCCTCTTTGCTTCTTCCAGCTCCTTTTTCTCGCTCGTATACTGATCTTGCACCATCTGAAGATCTTTGTCCTCCACACATCCATGATTAACCTGCATGAAGAAAGTGTAAGACTAATTCTGTTCTTTCTGTCAAAGATTGAATTGATAATTAAACAGATTATGAAGCCATTACTTCTGTTAAGTTGTCATCTGTCAACTTCAACAGTCCCATGAGTTTTGCCAATTCAACTTCTTCAGAGCCTGGTACATCAGGTTGCAAATTTACATGAGCATTCATATTGCACAAGGAAATATACTTCACAAGAACTCTGGAAACTTCTTTGAAATTAACTTACTTCTCAAGTGATCCTTCCTCACAGAAATACCAGAAACTATGGGGTTGCCGATGAGACCCTGAAATCTAATGGACAATTCATTTCCATTCACTGAAGCTTCCAGCCCAGAAACAACCAAAGGTTTGTTGGCTCCTACACGAGCATAGATATCCAAGCTAGAAATAGCCTACATAAGAATCAAAGTAAGCAATAACTCATGAAACAACAAGCACGCAAGGATTCCCATAGTCTAGAGCACTACTATCAATTCTATAATTAAATGTATCTTTCCTTGACTTTCACAACACCGCCTCCAAGTTGAAGTTATCATCTGTTGAAGCTTCTTACCTTCTCTTCTTGGATGTAGACATCAAACACTCGCATCCCCGGAGGACCGTCAGTAAAGACGATTTCTGCAAAGTGCAGATCAACAATGTACTTGCCAGGCTTCAACGAACTAAACTTGTACGAGAAGTTCCCGAATCGAGCTGTTTGGTAAAGCGACACACTTCCTTCCTTGCCAATTTTAACATTAGTCCTTATAACCTCACCACCATGGAAAGAATTGTCCTGAAAGAAGTTTGCTGCGTCCACCTCTATTTTCTCACCCCCAGAATTTATGCTGATCACAGGAACTGATTCTTCAAGGTCCACATGCTCAATTTGCTGTGGAAGGAGCTCGAAGGAAACTTCAGAAGGTACATCTTCCTTCAAAGAATTCCAATTATTGGAGATTGTTGAAGTATTGGGGGTTTCTCTAGAAGCATGGTTTTCATACTCGTCAATGCCTTCTTCTAGTGACAGCACAATGGATGTTATCATCTCCTCCCTAATTTCATTCTTCAGACACTCTGGCGAATCTTCATAACTTGGCTTCGGGAGTAGCGGGGAATCGGAGCAAACAACCAAGTCTGGCGAACTCATAGAAAATCCCAACATCGATTGACCTGCCATAGATAGGTCAATGTAAGAGCCCTAAAACCTAAATAATCAAACAATTGTCGTTCTTGATAAATCATTTCGAAAAGAAGGTTCGATTTTCATTACCATTACATATGTCAATCTCAACTGGATCGGTAAATCTGACTACGTTAATGCTCTTTCCATGTGGCCGATTCCAAGATCCACCTAAAATCCCCGAAGAAACGAACTATTATTTCTATCACACACTCCTCAAAAGGATCGAAACAAAACGTCCAGAAAAGGAAGCACAATTACCTACTGCATCCGCCATAGACGGAGAATGTGAGTCTTTACTTACAGAAGAAACGCCTGCAAATGATAAAACCGAATGCATGTTGAAAATGAAATTTGAAACAATCAATCAAT
Source organism: Fallopia convolvulus (assembly GCA_964016875.1). Lineage (NCBI taxonomy): Eukaryota > Viridiplantae > Streptophyta > Magnoliopsida > Caryophyllales > Polygonaceae > Fallopia > Fallopia convolvulus. Next base: position 22,211,850 of record OZ024737.1, on the reverse strand, counting down.
CAAGAGGACCAGTAATCGAAGGCGGCAAACTTACAATTAAGAGAGCTGTTGCGGGGTTGTTGAGTTTGCTGCTGGGTGGAAACGTCGGTTAGAAGAAGTGGATCTCGCCATTGATTGTCATACGCCATAAAATAAAAAAGGTAGGACGACTGTTGAGATTCCGGTGATCGGTTGTCTCTCTGAGCGAGTAGAATTTGAATTCGGAAAAAGAAAAAGGGAGATTGCTTTCTCTTTTTGATGATGGAGGGAATGAAGAAAAGGAAGGTTATGGTAATTGATAGCTAGCAAAGTGAATTTGTCGTTGATATCTTTAAAAGCGGAAAGAATGAAGAAGAGGCGTAGCCGTTGCGATTTTGCGAGTTGAGTATTTGAAATTTGAACCCCATCTGCCTGGTGACCGGACAGGCTCGCCCGAGTTTGGGTCATTGTTTGGGCCAGGCTTCCGGCAACTGGGCTATGACCTATACTGCTATACATGTCTACCATCCTCTTTTTTCCTTTTTTCCTTTTTTCCTTTTTTCGTTCTATCTATATCTATATCTATACTTCTATATTTATATATCTACACTTCTATACTTCTAAAAAAGAGAGAATGTGCACATCAATAGTAATAAGTTAATATTGACTTAAATCATGTAAATATGTGTCTGCAACTGTTGTTTAGGTTATTGTAGTGACTTGTTTATGTTAATAATTGGGGCCCATTAATTGATACACAATGATTGCAATAAATTATTCAAGGTGATAGGATCGCATGTGAACATTGTTGGAAAGTGTACGTGCTAATGTATTACGTATAACATGTGTGGGTGTGTGTAGTGCACTGTATTTTCCGCTGTTAGATGGCTTGAATGTCTTCACTCTTCACCCACATGTCATAATTTGTTTGAGCCATTTTTTTCTTCATTTGGAGTATTTGAATTGATGATGGTGATTATATAATTCATCCACATGTCGCCATTTGATTAAATTATATCTTGTTTGAATTTTTTTGTTATATGATTACATCTCTTGTTATGTACCGCCTTTATAGTTTGTTCATATGTACCGACTTTTTTGTTTTGTCATATCTTAGATTAGATTTGTTTGGTGGTCTCAAATATCGCACTTGCTTACGATTGTTTAAGATAGTATTGATTTTATCTCATTGGCATTTTCTATGTGATGCGTTAGTTGTTCTAGGTTTGCAAATTTTATTTTTCAACATGTGTCTACCAAAAAATAGTATACAATTTCGTTTTTTAAGCACAATAACACATGTACTAATTTATTTATTTTATACTTTTATAGAAGGTAGATTTAGTAATTTTTTATTTATTTTGTGTATTAAATCCATATGTATGACATGTGTGCTTTATAGATGACTCATGGTTTGTACGTACACATATAGTACATCTTTTTTTTTTTTATCACACATACAGTTTGTAAGTACATATATAATCATATTTTCTCATTCATCTTTTTATCATATCTAATGTTTGTACGTACACATATAATCATATTTTTCTTACATATAATAGTCGACATACGTTAACTTTAGCACTTTCAACACAATAAATTTTTTGGCTGGCACGTTTTTTCCTTTGTTGGAGAGTCGGCACAATAACATTATTGTATATGGTTGACACATATCACTTTGGAATTTGTGCATATAAGATAATGTTTGTATAGGATGGCATGTATTTTATGGTTGACACATGTCATTTTGAAACTTTTGCATATAAGCTAATTTTTGTATAAGGCTAGCATGTTTTTTTTGGAACTTGTGCATATAAGATAATCTGTTATGAGTTTTTGCTCATTGCGCATGTACCTTTTATATGTGATTTTGCTTTGTCTTTCGATGTTCAGCAATGTGTTGTCTTATTATCAATTCATACAATTTGTTGTACACTCGTTTGCCTTCCATATGTATTTTGTGCGCATTTGCTATATTCCCCCCATTCGTTGTTAGTATTTAAGCGCCCCCCCGAGTAACTCAATATTTTCCCTTCGTTCTCGTCTAGTTTTCAATTTTCTTGCTAGGGGTTTGTATGTCTAAATCATATATGCAGGGTTTAGTGCTTAATTAGTTTTTAAATTTCTTGCTATGTGTTTGTATATCTATTTCGTTAAGATGTAGTGAGCAACATATTGTAATTCACAACTGGAGATCCGAATTTTTCTACACATTTCAAATGTTCGTTAATAACTTGACCATGAAATTATAGCCGTGCTCATCTCTATCAAATAAAGTCCATACATTGCCTTCATATAATTTCACATTCTTAATAGTACACATCATTGTGCAATCTCATCAAATTTTTTTACAGTCATATTCAAGTGTTGTCATCGCATGTGAATTAGCCCTACTAAGATATAAAGCTCATTTGTTTTTGCTTTTATATTTACGACTTAATAATATCTTAATTTCATCACAAATTATTCAGTTATTGCCATCAGTTGTGAATTAGTTTCTTACAAAGGTATTTACATCATTTGATATCTTATAAAATTTGAATTTGAAATTTATATGAATATATTATTCAAGCAACTCTTTCATTACTTTATTTACAATCTTTGTCATGCATTCTAATAAAACCTCACTTTAACGCTACTACACAAGACATATATTGTTTCACACATTGCTCATATGGCCAATCCATATCTCATTTCATTACTTCTTCTTGGTAAAGTTTCGAGTTTGTTACGTTTTTTTTGTTTTCTTTGTTTTGTCACGCTTTGCTTTTTTCTAAGTTTGCTAAATTGAGTTTGTTAATTTGTGCTGTGATTCATGATTTAGGGTAATATTTTGTGGTAATATTTGATTTTACGTTGATGTCTAAGGTTGTTGCTGAGTTGTTGGAGAAGAGATAGAGCCAGACAAAGAGCTATTTGATGAAATTGATCAAAATAGTCACTTTGGTGAGCCTCTGCTTAATAGTCATTTATGATTAACAAACATGCTTGACAAAGGGCCTCACCTGGTTATGGAAGTGTTTAGGCGTTGCGTGGTTAGACTGGTGTATCTTACACCAATTATTTTTTTATACTTGGTTTCATGTACTCCTTCGTTCTTTTTTAATAAAAATTTACCACTTGCTAAAAATAAGAATGCATTCTGGTTGTAATATGTGATGCTTTTTTGATTTTTTAATGACAATTATTGTTCTTTTGTTTCATGTTTTAGTTATAGTTATATTTTTTGTTTTATGCTTTTTTAGCAATGGTATGTTGTATGATGATAAATAAAAAAGTTAAAATCAACTCTCTTTCTTTGCAAAGTATATATTCTATTGCTCGTGTTTTCATTTGTTTTTTTGATTGGTTTTAGGGTTTATGGTGATTTAGATTAGATTACTAGAATGATGTTTGTGATTAAAACTGAACAAATTCCTATAATAATTTGAAATATTTTATTGTTTGCTAAAGCTGCTAGCTTACTATGAGTGACCAAATTCCTATGAGAATTTGGAATATTTGATGGTTTACTAACTACTAATTTATAGTTTCTGATCTTGCTCAGAAAAGTGTTCACATTTTTTCTAACATTTGTTGGTTTTCTATGTTTTTTTTTGTGATTGGAGAGAATAATTGTGTTGAAAAATATAATGTTGATTGCATCAAATTAGATGAAATTCATATCGAAATCATAATGTGATTTTAACCGAACAAATGACAATGACCAAAAGCAATGAGCAACGTTTTTTGGTCAAAGTTCAACTATAATGGTCAAACAAATGATAGGATGGCATACCATGTATGCAATAGACTACAAGTAGCTTTTGGAAAATATGGACACAAAGTCAATGAATGTTTGTAGCTCCTTATTTCTGCTTCAACACGTCTACTGATATTTGACGAAAATGTAGTTATCTATATGCCACTGAAAATGGCTCCAAAAAAGGGAACAACCATAAAAACATTACATATCCTTGTAAGATGAAGCCATGTTTGCATGAGCTTCTACTGCAGTTGAACGAACAGAGATGTCATGAATTTATTCCTAAATGGCTTCACTTACTATGCCCATTTCTTTTAAAGCATTTCTCCTATTCTCTAACCCATCAACAACCATGAGATCAATACGCAAAATCTCATTATAGAATGATATGACATCTATAAAATGACCCTGAATTAATCAGGGTCATTTTTTCCTTCTACAATTGGATAACCCGATCGAATCTAAATAATTGTAGAATCTACTTTATCTAACTAATCCCAACCGAGAATTAATCCGATTAGTTATAAATTAACCTAAAAATGTTATTAGGTGATTAGTCTAACAAAACACTAGGAAAATTTTGATTCAATTAAGCAAAAGGATAAAATCTACTCATGTTTATTGAGAATCAATTGAACCGCACAATAATATGCAATATAGGACTTCAATCAACTAATTAAAGAGAATCGATTTCGAAGACATAATGAAATTAAGAAAACTTACAATAAGGTTCCAAAGTCTTTCTTGGGAAAAACTCTCAAGAATAAACCTAATCCCAAATTGCAATTGTGAATGTATCCAAAAAGATAGAAAACTTCCTAAAACTTAATATCCAAACAATACTAGAAAGATAATATCCTCCAAACACTATCCAAAAATATATAAAAGTGTCCAAACACGAGGTCCACAAGTCGGTATTATTTATTCTGCGACATGCTAAAATACGCATGTATGCACCATAAAGGGTGGCCATGCTTTTTCCTCTCTTGCTCGTGCTTTGTCTCTGCATGATTTGCGCGGGTTTGCCTTGTAATGCGTGAGCGAGCAATTTTCCGCCCTAGCCCGCGCTTCTTCCAATCTTGTCACCTTGTCTTAGTTTTCTTAGCTCCACCTTGTACCACATCTTATCTTCAAACCACCATCAAACAATCCACCAAAAGCTAGTTGGGTTCCGTGACTTCTAAGCTTGTTTACTTTTAGGTATACAAAACATCACAATACAAGCGCAAAATACAAATTTCCTAGAGAACCTAAAAACTTAAGAACTAAACTAAACTAAAACCAAGCAAAATAAGCGTATATATGCATCCTAAACACTACCTATATGCAAGCTATCAAATTTTCTCATGCTTAAACCTTTCTTGTCCTCAAGCAAGACACAGATTCAAGTCACACCAAAACTTTACAATCCATGCATTCATCACATAATCCTTAGAGCAAGTAAACATATAATTACAAATTGACCAAGGCGTCCTAGCATGCAATTGACTAAGCAAAGGGCAAAGATCATTCATTCATTCTAGACCTCACCAAGGATAATGTGTTTTGCTCTCTAACTCAAGTGTTTATAGGATATGTATTTCACTCAATCAATAATGAATGCTAGACTACCATAAGCTTGCATCAACGTTCTAATTCTCCACCGCTATGGAAACACAAAAAAACAATCACGAGGGCTTTTCAAAGGTTTTAAGGGGGCCAAGGTAAAAAGAAATGGGAAGGGATCATTTTTTGTCTTATGGTGCTAAATTCGGGAAATAGAACAACCTAAAACCCAAAACCATCACACTTTACTTCTTAAGATTTCCAATCTCTTCACCGACTCCGAAAACTCTTTAAAGCTCTTTTGTTTCTTCTTTCTCACTTTCTTTGTTTTTGCCTCTTCATTCTTTTCAACACTAAAGCACTTTTGAAGATTATTTCTTTAAATTCAACCAACACAAATATTTTCAACTCTTCATTATCAGGGTTTTTTTTTTTCTCATTTCAACCGTAATCTTCAACTTTTCTTTTTCTTCACCCTTCAACCAATTCCATTTCAATTCCCCCATACTTATTTTCTTACCACAACACAACTCACTAACATTCTAATTCCTGGATGGATCAAGCTTATATAGGCTAGGATTCATTTTATGGAGCTATAAAAAAATAGGCTTAAAGCTTAAAAAGATGGGGTGACAAAAACATGGATCACATCAGGGTAGATAGGGAAAATAGATGTTGAGTCGGTGTTAAGAACTCACGTTCATTAACACTGGAACAACGTCCTCAGTTTTGATAATGACAAACACCATGGGAAATAACGCCAATTGCCAAGTATTTCAGCACAACAAGTTACAAGTCGCAAAGCAAAACACAAAGTTCCCAAACCATGGGAACTAATGCAACGACGAAAAGAAAAGCGACCAACATCATAAGAGAACAGGTTACGTGTTGCAAAGCAAAATGCAAATCAACGAGTTCCCAAAGCATGGGAACTAATGCAACGACAAAAAGAGAGTGATCAACCTAAAAAGAAGATAGAGTTCCCAAGAGATAGGAACTCAGTGAACCAAAGTTCCCAGACAATGGGAACTAGATGAGAAGAACAGGAATCCCTTGAGGTCAAGAAGAGTTCCCAAGACAACAAAACCAAGAAGACGAGAGTTCCCTTTGGATGGGAACAGGCGCATGCGTGAAAGCGACATCTCAACACATATTTAGGGATTTTGTTTGTTCCAAACAAAAGGGCGTCTTAGACCTTCTGAGCTTCAGCAGAAAGAAGATGACCATCCAACGGTCCAGAATGATTCAAGAGTTGACAATTCAAATTCAAATCAAAGTCACATGTCAACCTTAAGAATCATACTTGGAGAGCAAGGAAAACAGGGCATTTAGGACAAATGCCTCTAGTAGATAAGGGTTTCTCATCATGCATGCCTATTTAAACCCTTCAATAGTCACCTTGCTGCTTATTTTTCACAATCATACAATCCAAACACTAAGAGAGTAGAGTTGAAGAGGCACTCAGGTGAAGATCGTAAAGTAGGTGAAAAGTCCCCAGTGCCGAGCTAATCTCGACGACGGTGAAGAAGAGAAGAGTTCCTAGGTCTAGGGGAACTCTAGTGAAGAGACATAAGAGAGAACGATGGTTGAGTTTCGCTTTGTCTTTGATTGTGAGCGTTCAACAGGTTAGGGTTGAGAGAAAGAAGTAACTATGAGTCCGACAACAAGTATCAGGGCAGAGACAAAGATGTTGCCGACGCCACTTGCTACAAGTGCTTTAAGAAGGGACATTTCGCCAAAAGCTGTCCTCATGGAACAAAGGAGCAAAGTTTCAACTACGACAAGAAAAAGGCGTACATCGCAACTTGAAGTGACTCCGATTATGAAGAAGAGATAGAGCCATGGATAACGTCAAAAATTTGCGTGATGGCCATAGAAGAGACCACTGAGGAACAACCAAGTGAGGTAAAATCCTGAAACTTTTCTCAACTCTCTATCTCAATATGAAAAACCCGAGTTGTTAAAACTGTTGACCAAGATGTTAGATGACAACATAAAAATGAGAAATCAACTTGATCAATCAGAATTTTTGCTATCAAAAAAATTGGAAACTGGTTCAAGGTATGATGGGATTGTTGGTAAGTTGAACCTCTTTGTTAATCAAGTTACTCTTCTTAAAAGGGAACTCAACAATATCAAAGGTGAAAGAGATAAGTTGTTTAAGACCTTGATTGAAAATCAAGAATGTCTAGATAAATCCGTTCCCCAAGCCAAGGTCCTAAAAGAAAATGAGAGCCTTAGGAGAGAGATCTTCAACCAAGAAATGTTGCTTAGTGAAGAGCTCATGGCTTAAGATAGCTGAGAGAAACCTAGGTTTTTGCATTCTCTGTGACAAGATCAGACCAATAGAATGGATACCAAATTTCAAGAAACCCTTCCTAAAATCAAATCTGTTCCCTCTGGTCATGAAGTAGAGTATGAAGAGGGATCATTAAAAGATGGGAACCTTCTCTCTTGCAAAGGGAGAAAAATGAGTGTAGGGATCATGAGCTTCAAAGCCAAAAGCTTAACATCGCTCATTTAGAGGAAAGGATCAGTGTGCTTGAAAGGAGAGAGAACGGGAACAATGAGTACCACATCAGGAAGGCCAGCTACGAAAAGAGTCTTAAGTTAGGCAAGGAAAATGGGTTTAGAGTCCACAAAGCCTATTGGAAATGCAAAATTCATGGGAACTGCCTTTTCAAAAGACAAACTCATCTTTCTCACACCCAAAAGGGAGGGATCCCCAAAAAACAATGGAAAGGTCCCAACAATAGGAACCTTCCTAGGAACTTCTCGCCTCGCCATAGGAACCCTGCTCCTATTTGTGACCTGATAGAATTGTTAAACAACATTAATCTAGAAACTTGTTTTGATTTAGGCAAGAGAGATCCTACATGGGTCCCCAAATCTGACTGATTTTGCAGGTTGTAGTGAGGGGGAATATCAAGTGGGTCATTGTTAGTGTGACTGTTCCAACTACATGACCAAGAAGAAGAAGAATAACCCCACCTCACTACACACAGAAAGTCAATGGAGACTATCCATTCATCAAATGAAAGAACAAGGAACAAGGCCTAGCAATGTTGGTCAAGTAAATATTGTTACCTCAGCTGAAAAGGAAATCAATTCCCGCGACACACTGGAGCAAATCAAGAAGCTTCTGAAAGAATTTCTCACTGAACCACCCAGGATCAATCAAGAAGAGACACGAGGAAAACAAAATAGTGACTTTTGGGAAGAAAAGGTCACAACTAAGGTATGACAACCAACTCCTCTATCTAAAGCTTTCTTGAAATCAAAATCCCAAAGTTCCCTTGGTGGAAACCTTGTGAGCTTATGTGAGACCGAAAGGTAGATTGTGGACACTTCATCTATGCATGGGATAGACATCTCCGAGAGCAATCTCGAATGCTCTTAGAGACAATAACTTTGATTTCAACAAGTCCCTGTTTATTATTTCCTCGATGATTGGCTAATTCAGTTGTTTTGCATGATATGAACTTAGTGGGAACTCTGCATTCACTTTAACTGTTATTACTAGTCTAAGGCAAAAGTTTGTACGAAAAGGGACCTCTTTTCTTTTCGGCTCAAAATGATCAACTTGAGTTCCCTCTAACCTGCATTAAAATCCACAATGATATTTTATCATAAGCCTACCTAGAGCCTCACACTAGACAAACTCATCCCATGAACCACCTCTTGATCACCTCCTTCGGGTTGAAATTGTCTAAGTCCTTTGTGTTCCCATCCCTCACATCAAAGTTTGAGCAAGATTTCCCTTCACCACTCTGTTCAAACAAGCCTTTGTGCAAGATCATGGGATCCGATGAGTGAAATGAGCCAAATCGTCTGTTGAACGCATGCAATTTTGTCTTGGGAAGACAAATGGATCTTGTCAGAGCAATTAATGAAGGAGAATACGTGAGAGCCAAGCGTCCTCATGTTCAATTGATTGTCAACACGTGTCAACGTGTGCAGAGTACGATTCAAAGAAAGAAGAAACGTCAAGAGTCTTTTTTAAATAAAAAAAGGGGAGACAAAGAAAAAGATGATTGTGCCCTTGTACAGAAAACCCTTATACTCCGTCTTTTTTCCTTAACTAGAACCTTTCTTCAACCTCTACTTCTTTGTCTCGCCTTGCCCCCAATCTCCTAAACTTCCAATTCCAGAAAAACTCCAAACTCTCAAATGGCTCCCAAACGATCCTCCTCTTCCAAAGATTACAAATTCAAGGCCAATCTCGAAGCTATCCAAGCCTACAACTCCTTACCACCACCCTTGGAACCTGAACTTCAGCTTTGGCTAAAAAGAAATCCCGCCACTCTTTGGCAATCTCTGACCCTGGGTGAAGTTCAAAACCCAAATCCAGTTGCACGAGCCGCTGTCAGATCGATGATCGAAAAACATGTCCGTCCTCACATCTATAAAGGAATCAATTATGCCGTGCCCATCCATCAGTCAGAGATATCCTTCCTCGCAGATAATCCTCTTCATACACTCCCACCACTATCTCTGAGAAAACACTATCTTGTGTACACAGCCAAAGCCTCTTCCACTGCAAAATCTTCATCCACCTCCTCCTCAAGAACTACAATTGTAGACCACTTTCCAAACGACGCTCCCATTGCCAAACAGATTTCAAAGCTCTCAACTTCTCAAAACCCTAAGTCATCTCTTCCTCCACCCACTCCACAAACTCCGACAATTCCCTCTTCAACTTCTACTCCTAAGCCAAATTCCTCCATTTCCATGGAATTAACACCCCTTCCACCTCCATACAATTACTAAAAAACTCCTCTCCTAAAAACTCCAAGACCCCAACTACGCCCACAACAGAAATCCTTCCTTCTCTCTCACCAACCAAACCCATCGAAATTGAGGAGAGTGAAGAAGAAGAAGAAGAACACATTGAGACCCTAGTTCATAAGCACCCTAACTCACCCCTTCGGATCTTTCAAGAACTCAGTAGCCAAGAAGACAAAGACTCCATGGCTGAGGTGGAAAAGGAACTCAATCAGGACGCCTCTCTAAAAGTCTGAAAGAACAGAATGGAGTCATCGTTTGAGGGAAAGGACTCTCAAGCCTTGGGGATGAATGGCAAAGAAGTCGGTCCAACAAATACTGAGAACATCAACACTGAAAAGGAGAACCCAACCAAGCAACCCTTGGGCCAAGGCAAAGAAGATGACCAAGAACAGGAAGGAGAAGAAGAAGAGGAAAGAGAAGATGGCGAAGAAGAGGAAAGCGAAGAAGAAAAGGAAAGAGAAGAAGAAAGAGGAGAAGAAGAAGAGGAAAGAGAAGAAGAAAAAGAAGAAGAAGATGAAAATGAAGAAGAAGAGAGGAAGAGAAAGAAAAAGAAGATGATGAAGGAACAACTGATGCTGTTGAAAGGGATGATGCTACAAGGAACAACACTGTATAACCTGCCGAGAAAGGCCTTGAAGGAACTTTGTCTGCCTCCATCCAGAATCTCCTCACCAGGGCCCTCAATTCCTTTACCCTTCCCTCCTCGGAAAAACCTAAGAAAATAAGAGCTAGAGGAAAGACAAAGAGAAAGGAACAAGCTGTCACTGAGCCTCTCTCCAAGCGCCCATGAAGATAAGAATCACAAGCGATTTTCCCTACTAAAACCGAGCCAACGGCAATAGATGATCAAAAAGTTCCCAAAGAGCGAAAGGTAATCGCTTCTATGATTCTCAATCTCCAACTTCTTGCTGAACATGCTTTAGGGGATCTCTAGGAACTGATTCAAGCTCAAAAGTGGGAACCAATCTGCATTGCTAAAGTGACAGTAGACCTTGGCCAGATACGAGCCTTCTATGACTCATTCAAACTATCTAAAGATAAGGAGCAAGGCATCTGCATAATCACGATAGACCCTTGGGAACTCTGCCTTGAAAGGTCTGGGGAACACACGATAGAGAAGCTATCCTCGAATGGATATATGAGGGACGTGTTCTAGCTAAGGGATCAACCACTCTTACACATGGGTTGTCTCTACTTGGAAAATTGGCTCACAAGTTCCTTATCAAGAATGTTCTCCCACGGAAAGAGAAGAAGCACACACTCAACATCGGTGACGCCATTCTCCTCGATCTCTTTCGTCGCAAAGAGCCCATCAATCAGCCTCAACTGGCCCTGGGACACATGGCCAAATGTGATGGGAAATACACCCATTCTCTTCCCTATCCTTACCTCATCAAGCAACTATTAACGAAGGAATTTCTCTATGAGGAAAAGGATGAGGAAGTCTTTGTGTCCGAGATGGACCTCGAGGCCATCTAGAGTCTCCGTCACTCAGAGACTGCAGAAGAAACTGAGCTCCCTATGCTTCCTGCACCTGATACTGATGACATCAAGAGCACAATTGACAATAACTATGAAGTTCTTCTCAAGATTGAGCGTCATCTGGTCAGACTTGTCGATCTCAAGGAAAATAGGGCCTTGTGATTTTGCATTCTTATATCTGTTCCCTAGCCTGTACTACCCTCTCTCTAAATGTTTTGTTTATTTTTGGTTTAGTTTTGTACGACTTTTGCCTACGTGATGAATAAGTTCTTTAATTTGAATGCTTACTCCTCTTATTTATTGTTCCATTATTCATGCTTACTCTTTTCGATGATGTCAAAAGGGGGAAGCATAAAATATATGCGATGCTTATTTCAAAGTTATCATAGCTTGACCTTTGTTAAGAGGGAATAATCTCACAAAATTTGCTAAGTAGGAACTGCATAACCACATAAATGGAACTCCCTGCGATATGTTGTCACACTAAGAGGGAACTTGCATGAGCATAAAATTGGATGAAACACTTGTCATTTTATTATGGGTTTGTCATCATCAAAAAGGGGAAAATTGTCGAGTCGATGTTAGGAACTCATGTCCATTAACACTGGAACAACATCCTCAGTTCTGATAATGACAAACATCATGGGAACTAATTCTAATTGCCAAGTATTTCAGCACAACAGGTTGCAAGTCGCAAAGCAAAACACAAAGTTCCCAAACCATGGGAACTAATGCAACGACAAAAAGAAAAGAGACCAACATCAGAAGAGAACATGTTACACGTCGCAAAGCAAAACGCAAATCAACGAGTTCCCAAAGCATGTGAACTAATGCAACGACGAAAAGAGAGCGAGCAACCTAAGAAGAAGATAGAGTTCTAAAGAGATAGGAACTTAGTGAACCAAAGTTCCCACACGATGGGAACTAGATGAGAAGAACAGGAATCCCTTGAAGTCTAGAAGAGTTCCCAAGACAAGGGAACCGAGAAGACGAGAGTTCCCTTTGGATGGGAACTAGCGCATGCGTGAAAGCGACATCTCAGCGCATTTTTAGGGATCCTGTCTGTTTCAGACAAATGGGCGTCTCAGACCTTCAGAGCTTTAGCAGAAGGAAGACTACCATCCAACGGTCCGGAATGATTTAAGAGTTGACAATTCAAATTCAAATCAAAGTCACATGTCAACCTTAAGAATCATACTTGGAGAGCAAGGCAAAAAGGGCATTTTCGACAAATGCCTCTAGTGGATAAGGGTTTCTCATCACGCCTATTTAAACCCTTCAACAGTCACGTTGCTGCTTACTTTTCACAATCATAAAATCCAAACACGAAAGAGAGTAGAGTTGAAGAGCCACTCAAGTGAAGATCGTAAAGTTGGTGAAAAGTCCCCGACACCTTGCTGCTTAGTTCGCTCTGCCTTGTAATCTGAAGGGAACTAAGCAATAAAGAAAAGGTAACTCATTCAAAAATCCTCCAAGCGGAGGTAGAGGTTTACTCAAGCGATTAGTTGATCGTTGTGGGGTTCCTCTATAGGGGAAGGGTTCCTCTATAGGGGAACTGTCTCTAATTGTTTACTTACATACATACTTACTTATTCCGTTGCATTTGGGAACTGTTCGAAACAGTTCCCATAACTGATTTCGACTAACCTACGATCCAACAATAGACTAAACAAGAAACATGTCTTAATCATATTAATGTCATGCATCTAGTCATGTAAAGCAATCTTGAAAACGAGTCTTAATGCAAGTTCTAGAGCTAGCAATTCAAAGTAATGCACTCAAGATATAGTGAACAAATAATCAATAAAGGCCAAATAAATCTCACAAGACAAATTTGTCTAGAACTTCAAAATAAATCTATGATTAAGTTTATACGCGCACTCAATCCTATAATCAAAGTATATAATCAATGATCATGCTTATTTCATAGAAACTTCAATACATCAAGCAAGTCATGGGTTAGAATCTCATCTAAACATAGAAAAACAATAGGTCTTACACAATGGGGAAATAAGAACATAAATGCAATATTTTTTTTTCATTTTTTCAAATTTCCTAGACTTTTAAACAATGGAAAACAATAAATAAATGTGCCTAATCCAATGCAGTTATATGAATGTAAACAAGTAATCCCCTTTCTGCATGCTTAAAACTTATATTCTCCTCAATTTAAAGTAAAAAGAAAAGAGAAGAGAAATACTCAAAAAAATTCTAGTGATTCGGGTATGGCGGGGACAGCGATGGTGGCAGGTACTCTAAATGTGATGGTGGAGAGTATGCTGGATACTCTAGATACGGAGGCAATGGAAAATTGTATTGCGGGTACTACTACTAAGGAGGATAGCATGTGGAACTCCAACCATCCAATCTAGCATTGAGAAACCTAAATTAGTGATCCTGACACGCCTATAGAGCCATGAAACGATCATCTTGATGCGCTAGGAAAGTCGTGAAGCAATCATCCACATAGCCTCTCATGTTCAAGAAGCTTTTATCATATGAGATGACTTATCATTGTACTTATGTGCACTGTCCAATTGCATCTGCCTCATTATCTCCATCATTTGAGCACCAGAAGGACCAACCCCAGCATTGGGTTGGTCACTCTCCTCATTATCTTCATCCCGGACTTCCTTATCCAGTTGGCGCCAGATGTTAGCGACCACGTGGTCGCAGATCTCACGACCTTTGTCCGTGGCCACATGGCCGCTAAAATGCTCGCGACCACATGGTCCTATAATCAGCGACTGAATGGTCGCTACCATTGATCATGAAATCCACGACCACGTGGTCGTTAAAATCAGCAACCAAATGGTCGCTAACGTCTGGCGCCAAAATTTCCAACGCAACCACGTGATCGCTAACAATAGCGACCAAGTGGTCGCTAATGCTTTTTTATTTTATTTTCTTAGGTTTTGGTGACCATTTCGCCACCACTTGGTCGCTATTTAGCGACCATTTGAAGTGGTCACTAAAATATGGTCGCTCAATGTACAAAATGGTATAGTGCTTAATAAGCAATTTACGTTTTTTCCACATATATTTTTTACAAAATTAATTTATTATTTTAAAACATAACATATCCATAGAGATTATAGAGTTTGGTTCAAATGAAACAAACTCTTATTATGAAACGTGAAATGAATGTACTTTTCATAAAGGTGCATTGCAAAATACAAAAAGTACAATCCGAAAAAATGCAATGCAAAAAGTAAGAAAAGTGCATTGCAAAGTACGAAAAGTGCAACTGAGAAAAAGTACATTATGAAATAGGAAAAGTGCACTACGAACTAGGAAAAATGCATTTGTTTCAGGATTAGAGTTCGTTTCAAGATAAGAGTTTGTTTCATTTGAACCGAACTCAGAGATTATATACTTGGATCTCAAGTCTTAAAATAAAAAATATACATTGAAATAATATATATAAAATATCAACCCATAGATAGAAAATTAAATACATACAAAATTAGAGTCACGCTCAGGTAGCATTATTTGATAGGGTGAAAAAAGTGAGCATTTTTCGATCGTTAGATTACATGTATCGACGGTCTTGATTAAAACAAAACAATTTATCAAATAATATAAAAATGGGTGCGGATCAATTTTGATGGCACACAATGTAATTATGGTCAAATTTGTTTAACAAGACAAAAGTACCCCTCACCCAAAATAAAACATAGTCCCGTCACTCCTCACCATCTTCACCATCTTCAAGCTTCTTCTTTGGGCGAAACCGTGCGAACAACGATCTCCTCACCATCTTCAAAATTGTGGGGGAAATCTACCAAGAACTTGATAGATCTCTTGCACTCTAGCTTAATCAAAAAGTGTCAATTTCGGTTCATCAACTCCATGAAGAAGGATACAAAGAAAGGTATGCATGAATTGGATTTTTTTAGAGTTTTTTTTTGGGGTTTAGTAAGAATTTGCTTGCAATCTACAAATTCTTTGAACTTATTGAATGGTTGCTTATGAATGTTTTGTGAATGGTTGGAATTTAATTTTGATGGCCTATTTTGCTTTCAATTTCTCATTCTTCAATGTGACGAATATTGTTCTAGTATATTGATTGTATTATCAAAAAATTTGATTGTACATGTACTAGATCAATTCTTCTATTGAGGTAGTTGTGCTTCCTAAAACGAGGCCTCGTGATTGCTCCATGGATTGTTGGCTCCTTGATTTATTTTTATGTGCTCTGTTGTTGAGCTATCCTTCTAAAATTTACTATTTGCACATTGTTTATGTTTTTTTGTCATCATTTGGTTTGGTATGCTAATTTGATGATTCAGTTACTATTGATTGAGGTATTGGGTATATGAATTTGGGCTTTTAGGGTTTGGCAATTTACAAAATTTAGGTTAATTTAGTATTTTTCTCTTGACACTAGAAAGCTAAAATTTAGGTTAATTTAGTATTTTTGTCATCATTTGGTTTGGTATGCTAATTTGATGTTTAGGATTTCGCTGGTACTTTACTGTTTGAATTTGATTCTTGACAGGGTTGATTTCTTCTAAAGACGTTGATTCTCTTAAGAACATTCATTTGGTTATGTCTAATAAGTCCTCTTAGGAGAAATCTCAATGTTAGTATGTATAGATCTTGTTATATCGGTAACAAATGAGAAATGTGCATTTGATACTTGGTATCATATTAGCTCAAATGGTAGAGCAATGTGCATGTGCACATAGATGTGGGTTCAAATCCCACATAGGCTAATTCTTAATACGGTCGTGTCTTTATGTTCATATCGGTTGTTCTTTTGGTTCATGACTTTTTATGTTAAGGTTCATACTATCTCTTCTTATGGCTCATAAATTTTGTTCCATTCTTTTGTGTTTATAACAATTGTTCTTTTGGTTCATGTTTGAATAACCTTAGGTTCATCAAAGTTCATCTTATGGGTCATGTCTTTTAATTAGTTCATATTAGTTATTATTTTCTTTCATGATTTTTGGTTTATGGTACTTGTTCTTTTGGTTCATGTTTTTGTAAGCTATGTTCATAATAATTCTTAAGGTTCACGACTTTTAATTCTTAATAGTTTATTTATAGTTCATGTATGTTAATTCATATATATTACTTATTTTGGTTCGTGACTTTTGTTCTTTTAGTTTAAGTTTTTATAAGCATAAGTTTATAACATTTCATCTTATGATTTTTGTTTCATAAAATTTGGACTAATTCATGGCTTTATACGATCAGGTACATAAAAATTGTCAATAAGGTTCATGAAAATTAATTCACAATAACATGTGTTATGATTTATAAATGGTATTATGTTCATGTATTTATACGATTAAGTTCATAAACATTATAAATATGGTTCATGAAAATTATCCTTACAACATAATATTGTATTAAGTGAGATTACATTCCAAGCACATAAAAAAAGGCTAAAATAAAAATATGAACCAAGATCTCAAACTCATCCACTATTTATACAATTTTACACATACATACTCTAAAGCTTTATTCAATGGTTTTGGCATGCTATGTTCATAACTTCTGTATCTACAGTTCATCAATTTCGAACACTAACCAACTAAGATATGGTTATACATGACAATTAAGACTTTAATTGCAATATTTTTTATTTATGTTATATATTCTAGTTCATAAATGATATTTCGTGTGTTCATATATTTGAATGTTAGGGTTCATAATAAGTGTTCTTATGGTTCATGAATTTTTGCTCGTAGTAGTTAGTTTAATGACTTTAATTGCAACTATCTTAAGTACACATACCTTGTACGGGTTTTTTCAAATATAAATTATTTATTTTAAAAATAAATAAATAATTTTTTTATGTAAATATAAATAAAATTTACACATTATTTTAATATAAGATTCAATATTTTTTTTTCCTTTACTAAAAGAAAATGGATTAGTTTAGCATTTTTTAAATTTGTAAACATATGTTTAAATTTAAAATCTATACATATAATATCAAACAAAATTTTAATTCTAACTTATATAATTTTTTTCATTATAATATGAGATTTGAATATAGAATTAATCAATAAAATATATAACTAATCAAAGTAGAATGAGATAAGAATGAATCTAAGATTTAGTTATTAGTTTTTAACAAACCTATATAAAAATAAAACAAAATAATTATAAATATCTGTTTTTAAAAATAGTATTAAATTGTTTTTTTGGAGTATTGATGATGTGGCAGCACATAGGCGAATTGAATATGGGGGGGACACATAGGCGAAATGAATGTGAGGTCGACATGTGTTAGAAAAGTGACTTCTTTAGTATATATAGATTTGACCACATGGAATGTCAATATGGTTCATGTCATTTTATCAAAGAAGAAGCAAGAAAATTAGAGAAAATTTAAGAAGGTAAAAAGAGGGCAAAATTCTAAAGTTTACCATTTGGGTATTTTATCGAACACATGGTGGGCAATGAGAAAAGTATGACCATTAGCTTTAATTTTCAATCCAAAACTTCAAACCGCAATGCAAAACATACGCAAAACTTCATAGATGTGGGTAGAATCAACAACGGTGTAAAGAACACAAATCCATGACTAAATACATGTACAAGAGCCAAAATCACAACTTTGAAAAACCCTAAATGTGATATTGAAATCATTTAAAAGCAACCTATACCAAAATCCCTGAAGAGAGAACATAAATTAGGGACAAAATAAACAACAAAATCGATCCAAATTAGAAGAAGGAAGGTGAGAACGAAGAGGAGAAGGTTCGATCGAAAAGAGCGTCGAAGACTTGAAGTTTGTGCATGTACGAAGGTGGAAGGCAAGTGAATAGCAAAGTGACGAAAATAACCCTTCGTTCCTAAAATCACTTAAGTGCATTTGGTGATCCTGACAATTAAAAAAGCATGATCGATCAGCTTACGTTTGCTCGCATATTACATCGTAAAATATATCCGTATCAGATTGCGATTCTACAAAATTAATTATATAGATATGTTATCTATTTTAGTATATATATATATATATATATATATATATATTAAATATATCACTATTCCTATTTGTGATTGAACAGAAATACTTGCGAGGAAACTACAACAAGTTAGTGAGATATCCAGAAACTCGATTGGTTTTGCTTTGGCTAGGGCAGGAACTAAAATCCCCTTCCTTGCATTTGCAGATGACTTATTATCTTTACAAAAGTAACATAAAATGCATGATCAACGACAAAATAAATAATCGAAGAATATTGCAAAATTTTGGGTCAAAAAGTTAACCACCATTAATCAACCTTCCAAACGTCCTAGCAAGTTAATAACCAACAAAAACAAAGGATCCAACAAACCCTTAGCATCACAACAATGACTGATTTGGAGCAATATCTTGGATGTCCTATCATAAGTGGGAGGGTCAACAAGGAAACATTTGAAAGAACTATAGGAAAAGGGAAGGCACAACTAAGTAAGTGGAAAGCAAATGCGTTATCACAAGAAGGCCGCACGACGCTAATACGATCAAATCTAGCGACAAAACCAAATTACTTGATGCAGAGTTTTATGCTACCAACAAACATACATAACGAACTAGACCAAATTAATCGAGGCTTTCTATGGAACAAGGATCAGAATTACAAACCATTGGTTGGTTGGGATAGAATTTGTAAACCAAAAACACATGGAGGACTAGGTATTAGGAAGACAGAACACGTAAATAAAGCACTACAAATGAAACTTCTATGGAAAATACCTGCAAAACCTAACAACATTTGGGTGAAAATTGTTAATGAAAAGTATATGAAAAATGTGAATGTAATATTTTATAAAACACAGTCCAACACCTCGTGGCAATGGAAAAAACTAATGAAATTAAGAACATAATCTGAAGAAGGCTTGATTTGGAAAATAGGAGATGGAAAGACTGTTCGATTTTGTGAGGATAAATGGGCTATGTGAACCCCACTACGAGAGCATGCAATTTATAACACCCAAACTAGTGAATTAACTAAGGTAAGTGAATTCATAAATGATGGAAAGGAATGGTGAACAAATGAACTAAGACAGGTACTCCCCTCAAACATTGTGGAGAGAATAATAGCAACACCAATACAGAAAACCACATCAAAGATAGATTATATTGGGCACCAAGCAAAAATGGTTGGTTTTCAACAACCTCGGCCATTAAACTAGTGGCAAAAATAAACAACAATGAAGTCAGCCCAAACCATTGGATATGGAATTTGGATGCATACCCAAAAATTAAAAACTTTTTATGTAAAATGGACACAAATGGTTTACCGACCAATGCTAGACTGCAAGAGAAACATGTACCCACTCCCCCGGGATGCATTATGTGTGATGAAACCCGAAATAAATTGTCGCTAGAAGACAAGAAACGAAATTACTTTTATTCGATTGTGCAAACACTTGCTCTTTATTTATTGTTTTTAACAACGAGGTTACAAGTCACGAGGTAACAAACAAACGAGGTTTACACTTTAGACCTCCTAAGAGTATTCAAGATCTCGATCTAACAAGGTTCGAGATCTCCTAATCACTACGAGATTCTATCTCCTATAGGCCGTTCGACGAACCCTGGCGGGGAGATTGAGTAGTTTGAGTTAGAGTGTGGCAATTGTAGCATGCGACGAGGCTGCGGGGTCTTTTGATGTGAGCGAAGGATCTTGGTGTGACTTGAAGTCTTTTTGTGGACTTCACTTATCTATAGCTAGGTCTTTGACGATGATTCAACACGTCGATCTTCAACGAGCAAGATAGTTCTTGAGTTCAAGATGTTTTTCGACCCCTTGCCACCTACGATGTTCTTCTCTATTTATAGTGTTTTGAGAGGATGGGGTTTGGTGTGTGTTCGATGTGGGACGCCCGAGATCAAGCCTTTTCATTGGCCGAGCGTGAGGCAGTAGCCTATTGGGTGATGAATTGGTGATCTCTGACTGTTCTAGATAGGGCGGGGATGTCGGTTTTCGAGCAACGAGGTATAGACCTCGTAACCGAGGTCTCGGGACCTCGCGAAGGTAGGGTTTTGTTTAATTTTGAGATGGGTAAGGTAATGGGTCCCGTAATCCACCTTGGGAGTCCCGTCGGATCCGTTTATTCCACGTACCCGGGCCCACTTCTCATTCTACCGTTTTGAGCACCATCACAACCCATGGCCTGGGGACCTCGTTCCGAGGATCGCAGGTCATAGATGAGTATTATTTGGTTCGGCAGACCTGGGGTGTGAGGTCTTTGAGAGAAGTGAAGCGGAGAAGCTGGGCGAACTCCCTCGCAAAGTTATTCTGGCGAGGGGAACATTTGCGAGGCTTGATACTTGGATATTTTCTTTCGTTACGCATGTGGCGATTCTTGGGCCTGTCTCCCTGTGTTACATCATTGGGCCTCTAAAGAAGTATTAGGCCCAATAAGCTTTTCGGGAACGGGGGAGGCCCAAATTCGCCCTCTTTAAAAGCGTCTCTTCCACGCCTCCCACATTCCATCTTCATCTTCTTCCTCACATATTCTCTCTCTCTCTCTCTCTCATTCTTCCAATCTTCAAGCAGTCGATGGTTTTTTCCGACGGTTTCCAGGAACGCCCCCGACTTCCCCACGTAAATCCTCGAACAAGTAAGTACCCGACTCTTTCTACCTGTTTTTTTGCGTTCATGACTCTTCTGCCATTTCCGTGCCCTGGCGGGAGGCGGCTGTCCTCCGATGTTTCGCGCCGGTGTCACTGCGGCGAAACAGAGGGAGTGAGGACGGTGCCGGTGTTTTTGGCCTTTTTTGCCTTTCTCTGGGCGTTTTTTGTCACCTTTTTCTTTTTATCGCCTCGTGCCCTAGCCGGGGACGACCGTCCTCTGGCGTTTCACGCCGGTACCACGACGGTGAGACGGTGGTGAGGACGACACTGGTGGTTCCGTCAAAGCTTTCTCCTTTCGGCGCGTCAGCCGACGGTTGGGTTCCTTCGCTGCCCTTCTCTTTGTATTTTGAATTTCTCGGAAGGCAAAACGTCATGATGTCTGATTGACGGGACGTTTGGCCTCCCAACTGCTGTCTTCCATTCTTCGATTCTGTCCTTTTTGGCGCTTCACATTCTTCCTAAGACGTCCCATTTGTTAGAGTAGCCCTAGGGTGCCACGTGTCTTTCCCTCCTTATTACCTCGCATTTTCTTTCTTTGGTTGCTTTGCTCGATGTCTCAACACTTCCTCCTTTTCCAGGTATTCGCCTCTTGTGGCCTGGACGTCGCTCTTTCATGCCTAGAGGAATTTCTTTGAGTCCTCTACCAGGCCTCGTGTTTAGAGTTCACGAGAGATTTTACAAGGAGACCTCCGAGACCGTAGGGAGTATCGAGACCAATGAATCCCAGAACTCGAGGTCTCCCTCGATTGTTTTCAGCGACCCTTCTTCCAACGATTTCGACGTTTTTGTAAACTCGCGCTTCTCCCGACTTCGCACATCGTCCGGGATTGAAATGACTTCGTCTTCGATTTCTGATGAGGAGGTGGTCGGGTCCGTTGCGAGGTCGTCTGATTCCAACAATCAACCAAGCTTCTTCGCGGAGTATATCATTGACTCCGTGCCAAATATCTCCCCTGTACTCAAGGAGCGGATACCTATGTCGCCGAACCCCGCGAGGGTGATCTTTCTGCCTGAGGGGGCACCTACGGTTCTATAGCCGAAAGACCTCGCGAAGATCGCCAAGGACTTCCCCTGGCCGGAAGGGGCTGAGCTGGAGCTCCACGAAGGGGAGGGCTGCTCTTTGGCTCATTACGAGAGGTGCGTCGTCGTGCACCTGGTCAGTCTCCAGGTCGGCTTCCGATTGCCGCTAGCCCAGCACCTAGTCAACTTTCTATGGGAAATGCACGTCTGCCCAACGCAATTGTTCCCCAATTCGTGGTGGCTTATGTGTGCCTACACCATTTGAAGTTACGAGCTCGGGGATGGACCTGACCTTGACACCATGTCGAGCTTGTTCTTGCCGAGGAGGGAACACGAGTCTTGTCTCGTCAACCTCAGTCTGACTGGTCTTAAGATTACCACGGCCCCCTCGAACGTCAGGCAGTGGAAGAAGAAATGGTTCTTGGTCCGGGACCCTACTAGGAGGTATCTCAACTTCCCCAAGGCCCCGGACAACTTCATTCGGCCCAAGGGTACACAGAAGGACGATGAACTCAAGGCCCGATACGCCCCGGCTCGTCAGGAGTCGTACTAGGAGTACTTTGCACAGGACCAGCTTGAGCGGGCCGGCCTGAGCCTTACCCCTCCACCCCGCGAGGGCGAAGAGGTTACTTTTTTTCCTTTCTGTTTCTTGTTTCGTTATTCGTTTTTGGTTTTGTCCCACGCATGGCCCCGAGGGAATACCTCGCTTATTTAGTGGTGACCGCGAGGCTTGCTCGGGTCATACTACCTTGATTGTTTGTGATATTCCGTTTCTTGCTTTTTATGTAGCTTATTATTTTTTTCCTATATTTTTGACAGTGGACCTTTTCAACGCTCTTACCTCGAGGGCCTGGGGAAAGAAACCTGCGACCTCCACCTCCCAGGTTCCTCGTGCCCCGTCCTAAAGGAACCGACTCCCCCTGCGAGGCCACCAACCTCGCAACCGAAGGTGACACCCCCGCCGTCGAAGGCACCAGGGGTGAAGATTACTGAGGGGGCTTCGTCTAGGGGGACGTTTCCAGAACGTCCTC
Source organism: Fallopia convolvulus (assembly GCA_964016875.1). Classification (NCBI taxonomy): domain Eukaryota; kingdom Viridiplantae; phylum Streptophyta; class Magnoliopsida; order Caryophyllales; family Polygonaceae; genus Fallopia; species Fallopia convolvulus. Next base: position 22,188,692 of record OZ024737.1, on the reverse strand, counting down.
CCAAGCCCCCCGAGGATTCGGCGATGGAGCCTGATCCAAAAGGAAATAAGCCGAGGTTCCCTCCTACCAAGACAAGAAGAAGAAGCAGAAGGGGGACTACCAAAGGGGGACCTCAGGGGGGGGGAGACGGTCAACCATCCTGGCTCCGTGAGCCGGGTTATCTCTGCCGACGGTCCTCCTGCTGAGAAGTTCCACTGTCACGGACCTGCCCGGGGTGTGCTTAGGGACTGGGACCGGACAGACTGGAAGGAGGAGGTTGCGTAGGCAAACAAACTCTCGGAGGCCGCTCTAAACGACGAGTCCCTCCGTTACTCGGCGATGGTATGCCTTACTTCGTCGAGGTTGGTTATTTTGTGGGTTCGATGCTTATATATTTTTTTAAAACACGTACCTTTTTTATTTTTTCAGCATCACTTCTTTGAGAACTACAAGAGCAGTCGCATCGTCCTCCTCCACAAGAACATGGATAAGCTGGAGGGGAAGCTCAAGGCCCGCACAGAGGAGTGTGCGAAGAAGGAGAAGGAGCTCGCGGAGGCCAAGAGGAGGACTCGGGCCGCGGAGATTGCAGCGTCGGATGAGGCCAAAGCCGCCTCTAGGGCCAAGGAGGAGTTGACGAAGGATAAGGGGGAGGCGTAGAAGTTCAAGGAGGAGATGGAGAAGGTGAGGGGGGAGGTTGGGGATCTCAAGGTCGAGATCGAGGAGCTCCGGACCAAACTGTCCGCTGAGCATAACCTCTTTAGGGAGAAGGACTCGGAGCTCCGAAAGGTCGAGGAGGAGAACAACAGCCTCCACGAGCACATCAAAGATCTAAACGAGGAGGCGGAGGCTGCGGGGCCCAAGTATGTGGCGTCTGCCAAGTATAAGGAAGAGCTGCTGGGCAGCGTCAACAAAATGTTCCGACAGGTCGTCCGCATGGGGGTCAGGTAGGCGGTCGCAAAGTATGGGAATATCGATCCTCGTATTGCCTTCTTCAACCCCAACTACGCGCTGACCATGGAGAAGAAACTGGGGAGGAGCCCGAGGGAGAATGCGAGTTCTTCCTTAGAGAGGATGGGACCGTGGCCACCGAGGCGCCCACCGTAGAGGACCTCGGCCAGGGAGGCTCGGAACTCGCCGTCGCAGAGGACCTCGGCCAAGGAGGCTTAGACCTCGCCGCCGCAGATCCCCATCCTGTGACGAACGTGCCATCGTCCAAGCCTGATGTCCCCACGGAACCCGCCGCTGAGACCTCGAAGGAGTGAGGGATGCTTGCCTGTGTAATTTGTGTGTTTTCTTTATATTTTTGCTATTTTAGTGGCCCCGCCGGGGCCTGTAATTATGATACTTCGGCCCTTGTGGCCTTATTTTATATAATTTCTTTTTCTTCGCCTGTGACTGTATTGTGTGTTCCTTATTTTAGCTCACTATGTATCCGATCCAACCCCATGGTCCGAGTGCCATAACATTTGTGGTCCGCTCGTACCACATCGGGCGTTCGTTACATGTCGTGATCCCGAGCCTTGCTCCGATCGCGCATGATTGTTTTTACGCCAAGATCATGAGACTCACTCGGATCTCGCATGATGATTTTTAATTGTCTCCAATCCCAAGCGGGAAGCGAGGGGTGGACTTCGCAATTTAAAATCGACAATCTCCAACCCCAAGAGGGAAGCGAGGGGTGGACTTCGCAACTTAAAACCGAGAATCTCCAACCCCAAGCGGGAATCAAGGGGTGGACTTCGTAACTTAAAACCGAGAATCTCCAACCCCAAGCGGGAAACGAGGGGTGGACTTCGCAACTTAAATCCGAGAATCTCCAACCCCAAGCGGGAAGCGAGGGGTCGACTTCGCAACTTAAAAACGAGAATCTCCAACCCCAAGCGGGAAGCGAAAGGTGGACTTTGCAACTTAAAACCGAGAATCTTCAACCCCAAGCGGGAATCGAGGGGTGGACTTCGCAACTTAAAACCGAGAATCTCCAACCCCAAGCGGGAAGCGAGGGGTGTACTTCACAACTTAAAGCCGAGAATCTCCAACCCCAAGCAGGAAGCGAGTGGTGGACTTCACAACTTAAAATCGAGAATCTCCAACCCCAAGCGTGAAGCGAGGGGTGGACTTCGCAACTTAAAACCGAGAATCTGCAACCCCAAGCGGGAAGCGAGGGTGGACTTTGAAACAAGTGGTTTTTTTTAAAATTTTGAGACAAATTTGAAAATACCACATAACCCTTTATTCAAAAAACTTTTTAGGAAATGGCAGAGTTCGGAGAGTTTACATGTAATATTTTTTGAGCCTATCAATGTTCCATTTTTGCTCAGGGTACGCCCTTCGCTGTCCTTGAGCTTGAAAGCTTCGGGCGCGAAGGGTCTAGTTTGGCGCCCTCGGTTCGCCTCAAGACGAGGCTACATGTCGGCAAAAAATGAGGCCTAACCTTCTTGTCGTGGTACACCGCCACACATCGTTTGTATTGTCTGGAGCACAAGTCAGCCACCTCATGCAGCTCGTCCCTAAACAGCAGTTCGACCTTGAGGTTGGCTTCGTTCTCTTTTTCATCGAAGTCAAAAACCCTTTCCGAAGGAACTAAGGTTTCTACGGGGACCAGTGCTTCCGCCCCGTAGGTTAGAGCAAAGGGCGTTTCTCCTGTTGCACGGCGCGCGATGGTGCGGTATGTCCACAACACGAGCGGGATAAGCTTTGCCCAGCGACCTTGTGCCATGCCCAAACGCTTCTTTAGATCAGACAGGGTGCGGGTGTTGACATTCTCCACCTGGCCGTTGGACTGGGGGTGGGCCACAGAGGAAAACTTGAGGGTTTCCTCGTAGTCGAATTGGGGTTCATGGTCAGTCATGATGGTCATGGGAAAGCCAAAGCAGCACACGAGGTTCTTCCATAGGAAGTCGCATACCTTTGTCCCGGTGATCTTGGCCATTGCTTGCGCCTCGACCCACTTTATGAAATAATCAACGATGACCAAGATGTACCGCACCTGGCCAACAGCCTTGGGGAAGGGGCCGAGGATGTCCATCCCCCACATCGCGAAGGGCCATGCTTCTAATACTCGTCACATTTCTGAACATAGGCCCTCGCGTCCTGCCTGAGAGTGGGTCAAAAGTATCCCAAATGGGTGATTTTGTGTGACAAGGCGCGCCACCCGGGGTGGCCGCCACAAACCCCCTCATGTAGGATATGCCCCGCAGCCTCGGCTGGCACACACAACAGGTTGGGCTCAGCATAGCCCCGGCCATAGAGCCGACCGCCGATGACACAATAGCGGGCCACCTGCATTATGAACTTCCTTGCCTCTGCGGGGTCCTCTGGGACGACACCGCTCTCCACATATCGCGTGACCGGGACCCTCCAATCCCAACTGTAATGGAGAGAACCTCACTGGTCACACTCCGCGAGAGTTTCCTTTCTACCATCACACGATTCCCTACCTCCAAGGGAAGGGCGGAACCCAACCTCGCGAGAGCATCCGCCTTTGTGTTTGAGGTTCGCGGGATGGACTCCACCGCGAAGGTTTTTAGGCATGACACCAAGGCCTTAACTTTCTCCTGGTACGCAGGCAGGAACCCCGTCCGGGTGTCGTATCGTCCGTTGAGCTGCCGCGCAACCAGTTCGGAATCGGTGTAAACTCTGATTTTGTGGGCTCCATTGAGGAGCGCCATCTCTATCCCGACAATCATGGCCTCATACTCGGCCTCGTTGTTGGTGGCATCAAATGCGAAGTAAAGGGCGTACTCCGTCTCGATCGAGGGCCCGACGAGGAATATGCCAGCCCCACCTCTGGCGTCGCATCGCGAACCATCAACGAATACCTTCCATTCCTCCGAGCTTGCATCAGTTTCGGGGAAGTTGACCTCCACCATGAATTCAGCGAGGGCCTGTCCCTTCATTGCGGTCCTAGGGAGGTAGCTGATGTCGAACTCGAAGAGCTCGACTGCCCACTTCGTCATTCACCCGGAGAGGGCGGGCTGGTGGGGGATCTGTTGAAGTGGGAGGTCAGAGAGGACCTGAATTGGGTGCGCGTGGAAGTAAGGGCGCAGGCGCTTGGCGGCGGTCACGACAGCCAGTGCCATCTTCTCCGTTGGGGAGTATCGCTGCTCCGCAGGTTGAAGCACACGACTTATGAAGTAGACTGGGTGCGTAGCTTTTCTGGTCATCTCCGCGCTTACCGTGTCAGGGCTTACCGCCACATGTAGTTGCAAGTCCTCGCCTGCCATTGGAGGTGACAACGTGGGGAGCTTCAATAGGAAGGCCTTTAACTCGGAGAAGGCGAGCTCTAGCCCCTCGTCCTAAACGAACTTATCGTTCTTCTTGAGGGCAGAAAAAAAGGGCAGAGGCTTGTCCGCCAAGCGGGAGAAAAACCTCCCCAAGTAGTTCACGGCGCCGTTGAGCCGTTGTACCTTCGTGCGAGATCGTGGAAACCTCATTGAGAGGATTGATTCGAACTTGGCGGGATTGACGTCGATCCCGCGTTCGCTGATCCTAAAGCCTAGGAACTTTCCCGATGACACGCCGAAGACGCACTTCTCAGGGTTCAGGCTGAGACGATTGTGCCTGAGCGTCACAAAGACCTCGGCGAGGTCGACTAGATGCTCTTCAGGGCTTTTGCTGCGCACCACAATGTCGTCGACGTAGGCCGACACGTTCCTCCCTAAATGGTGTTTGAAGACTCGGTCAATGAGGCGCTGGAAGGTTGCTCCTGCATTTTTAAGGCCGAAGGGCATGACCTTGTAGCAGTATGTACCTCACTGCGTGATGAAGGACGTCTCCTCCTCGTCGCGCGGACTCATCAAGACCTGATTGTATCCTGAGTACGCGTCGAGGAAACTCAAGACCCCGTGCCCCGTGGTTGAATCAACTAATTTGTCGATCAAGGGCAGGGGGTAGCTGTCTTTGGGGAATGCTTTGTTGAGGTCCTTGAAGTCCACGCACATCCGCCACTTGCCGCTGGCCTTTTTGACCAGCACGACGTTGGATAACCATCTTTTGTACTGGACCTCGCCGATAAACCCCGCGGCCAACAGCTTAGCCACCTCTTCATTCGCGACGTTTTCCCTTTCCTCGTTCATCGTCGTCCGCCTTTGTACCACAGGGCGGGTGGTAATGTCGACGTTTAAGGAATGTTGGGCCACGGTGCACGGGACGCCGCCGAGATCCCTAGCGGTCTAGGCGAACGCATCGCGGGAGTTGGACAGCAGGGCCTCCAGTGATGTTGCCGACTTCCCGGAGAGACATTACCCCAGGTAGATTTTTTCGGACTCGTTTTCGAAAGGGGGTTATCACCCTTCTTTCTGCCTCAGGGATAGCGACCGTGAAGTCCCGGACTTTAAGGTCGGCCTCGCTAGGAGACTCCACCACGAACACCTGGCATTTCTACTTTGCCGAGGTCATGTAGCAAACGCGACCCTCCTCCTGGTTGCCTTTTACCTCTCCAACCCCGCCGTCAACGGGGAACTTCATTTTTAGGTGGTAGGTGGACACCGCTGCTTGGAACTTCATCAAGGATACTCTCCCGATGACGGCATTGTACACCGAGGGAAAGTGTACCATTGTGAACTCCACCATCTCGGTTGTCCTCGTGGAGCCGGTGCCCAGCGTCTTCCAAATGTCTATAAGACCTGCCACGTCGACCTCGTCGTCTGAGAAGGAGGTGAATTTCCCAGCGTAGGGTTTCAAGGACGTTTCAGAAATGCCCAATTGCTCGAGAGCGCCGTAGTACATGATGTCCACGGAAGACCCCGTGTCCACCAACACCCGCTTTACTATCTTGGAGCCCACTTGAGCGTGCACCACCAGAGGGTCCGAGTGCGGCATGTGGAGTCCCTCGGCATCTTCGGAGGTGAAGGCCAAGCCTACGTGGGACCGCGAGGTCTGGGCAACACTAAATACCGAGAGCTCATGATGGCTTGCCATTGCGTACCTCTTTCTTTCCGCCTTGCTTGATCCACCCAACGATGGCCCACTGGAGATGGTATGGATATACCCATCGGGTGTTGTTGTTTGCCCAGACCGTGCCTGCTTCGCTGAAGCTTGTTGCTCGATGTTGTTAGCCTGAGCCTGACCCGGGCCTTATGGTACGATGTTTGCCCCCCCCCCCCCGACGCGGGGTTGTACAAAAGGTCGCCCTTGCCCCTTTAACCGCACTGCCTCCCACCGAAACAGTTCCAACTGCCCCCGCCGCCACTGTGATTATTGTTGCGATTGTTGTTGTTTCTGTTGTTGTTGTTATTGTTGTTGTTTCTGTTGTTGTTGTTGACGAGGTTTTGGGCCTGCGTCACATACGCATCCCTCGTGGGCGGCGTGGCCACCTTCGCCTTTCCTTTAGCCTCGGTGACGATTTCCTTGTCGGTCTTTGGCCGAGAGCTCTGGTTTGCGGCATCCTCGGCATACACCTGGGACGTGATCCGGGCGCACAGGCTGTCGTACGTCGTTGGGTATTTCAGGAAAATGTAAGTCTTGAAAGGCGTCAGACACAGATTGCCCATGAGGGTATCTCGCACCAATGATTCGTCGATGTGTGCGATCTCCGCCACCGCGATAGTGAACCTCGTGAAGAAGGTGCCCATCAACTCGCCTTCTCCTTGCTCGATGCCGCGGAGATCCCGCATGTTCTTCTTGCGCTTCCTCGAACCGCTGAGGTGTGTGACAATGGACTCACATAGTTGAGCGAACGAGGCCACAGACCCTATCTTGAGGCTTATGAACCACATCATCGCGGCCTTGTCCAGGGTGGTTGGGAAGATGCGGCAAAATATGGCTTCATTGTAGGAGTTGACGTTCATTTGGACAGCAAAGTGCTTCACGTGCTCCTCTAGGTCAGCCGTGCCGTCGTAGAGTCCTATTTGTGGTCTATGGAAACCTTTGGGCATATGCGCGCTTTGAATCTCATCCACGAAGGGGGAGCGACACCCGGCCTCAACGGGTTGACGTCGCGACCTTGATTTCAGGGGGTGCATAGCACTCCTTGCCGTCTCGGACTACTCCGTGTCCTGCATCCACGAACGACGCGATCGGGACCTCAAGATCTGCATGGGGTCCCGGGGAGGCCTTTTTGTTGACGAGCCGTTGGTCGATGTCTCCTGCCCTGGCACATGCCCGGGGACATACGCGGGTATGTACGCGCAGTGGGGCTGGCCCGGGGCGGGGACCGGGTTGTATGAGGGGGAGAAGCCACGCTGGTATTGCCCATAGCCTGGGTAGGGATACAGGTTTGGAGGAACGCCACCCGACTCATACCCTTGGAATGGGTAAGGGTTTTGTGGCGCGTTGTACGTCCACCCAGGAGGGACCACGAATAGACAACCCGGCGGTCCCGTATTCATCCATTGCGAGGTTTCGGGCATATTGTCGGGGTGTTGGGGGAAGAAGTTGTTTGGACAGGCCATTTTGGGGGGTTCAAAAGCCAATGTTTGCACAAACCGGAAAACTGCGGAGGTAGGGTTTTGTTTAATTTTGAGCAACGAGGTATAGACCTCGTTGTCGAGGTCTCGGGACCTCACGGAGGTAGGGTTTTGTTTAATTTTGAGATGGGTAAGGTAACGGGTCCCGTAATCCACCTAGGGAGTCCCGTCAGATCCGTTTATTCCTCGTACCCCGGGCCCACTTCTCATTCTACCGTTTTTAGCACCATCAATGTGTAACTGTACATATGAAGACACCGAACATCTTTTTGTAAACTGCCCACATACCCAAGAGATAACGAGAAAATTAAACTCAAAAACTGAACAAACCTTACGCAACTATGACACCATAAATAAGATACCCACTACTAATATTAATGAGTTAAAACAACAAATGGGAGTAAGAGACTTTGCGGAATTAGTGACTATTTGGTGATGCTTATGGCATCAAAGGAACAAACTAGTATTTCATCAAGCACCTAATGACTTTATACTAGACTTAGCACAATACATTCAACACCAAATCATAGCCTGGGATAAAACCAAACAATGGAACGAAGATGTAGAAGAAAGCGAAACGAACGACCGGAGGCTCAAAGGAGAGTAAAACAAATAAAAGGCCTCCACCTGAGTTCCATAATCAACTTTGATGGATCTAAGTATACAAATGAAAATGCCTCTATCGGGTATGTGATCAAAGACAACAATGCACGCATCACGGAATGGAAGCAATCAAATATGGATGCATTTCGGTGCTACAAGCATAAACCTTAGCACTTCGACATGGAATTCAGAAAGTGAGACAAATAAGGCTACAGAAAAACGAAATAGAAGGAGATAATATAACAGTCATAAATGCTATAAAGGGAAGTGGATCATGTCCCTAGGAAATTGAAATGTTAATATCAGACATACTAGTGTCTTTGCAATGGTTTGAAAGCGTGAATATTTCTCATGTGACTAGAGGTAGTAACATTGGGCCACACGCTACCCACCTCACTTATTTTGATACACCCAGAATTACAAGTTCTCATCCGAAAGGATGCTCTAGGACGTCCTTCATAAGGAGGGCCTCCTAATTCTTACCTAATAAAAAAATATAGCTTTAATAGAATAAGTTATTATAACATTTATTAAAAAAATAATTTGACATTAATTTATTCAAAAGATGCTATGTGGCGCAAGACGGATGGCTAATAAGTGACTCTAGTCTAATTAATTTTTTAGTCTTGAACCCGTAAGAGTCGAAACGAAAACATCATGATATTACCATAAAGTCTTAACTAGATGCCCTAACCCGACTCTAGTCTAATTATTATAAAGCTAATAAGTAGCTATAGTCTTTTTTTATTAGGTAAGGATTAGGGTGCACTCCTTCACGGAGGGGGTCCTAGAGCATCCTTTCGGATGAAAACATCAAGTTCTGAGTGAGTCTCAATAAGCTCATTGGGGAAACTATGACCCAATTTAGCAATTTTATCGGCCACAAAATTACAATCCCTTGGAACATGCTTAATTGTAATATCATGTGCTCCATGAATGGAAGCAAGGATATTCAGAGATTATTAGTTCAATCTCTCATGGACATTTATTTATTTCTTTAACCGCATTGATTACTTGGAGATTATCTCCCTCAATTTCTACATTCCTCATTTTTTTTTTCATTTCACGGATGGCCTCCCTGAAGGCCAAAGCTTCAGCTTTTAATGTAGACACATTACCAAATTTGCGAGTTTTTTGGTCAATCACTCGACCAAGGTGATTCCTAATTACGATTTCTCATGTTGCATGTTTGTTAAGAAGTCTAGATGCAACAAAATTGATTTTAATATGTTCTTGTTTAGGCCTTTTCCAACTCCGAATTGTTTTATTTCGATGCTTCTTTTTGCTTAATTTGCCATTTTTTTTACTTTCCTCATCTTCCGTCCATTGTTTTGCATTATTCCAAATTTGTGATTTGGGTTCGAATATACACTGTCAAATCCAGGATACCGGTGGATTGATCTTGTTGAAACGTTAGCTTATTGCATTGATGCCAGACACTCCAACAAATACCAGCTATTTCCGTGAACTCTTGTTTCCAAAGTAGTTGTTTAATTTCACTCAGAATTATTCTAGGTGATTTGTTGTCGGAATCAATTTCCTTAATCAACATAGCCGTGTTATGGTTTATTTTATTGGTTATGTGTATCATATATGGGCATTTTGTTAGAATATGGTTTGTGTCTTCATTAGTAGAGTCACACAATATAAATCCTCCTGGTGTAATAACATGTTTGTCCCGTAGATGCACTTTTGTAGGGAGGCCGTTATTATCTATTTTCCATAAGAAATTTATAACTTTCGGGTATGTGTCCAATTTCCATATCCAATTATTTAGGCTCATCGCTTGGTTTTCACTATTAGTAATTATCTCAATAGACGAGGATGTGGAAAACCACCCATTTTTGTCGGTTTCCCAATATAGTCGATCTTGTATTTAGTTATCCGGAATCGAAATTGATTGTATTTGGTCAACTATGTCGTTCGGTAGATGTCATCTTAATTGGTCTATCTTCCATGTTTTATTGTTTGATATCAAATCAGTGACTTTTGAAGTTTCATCAATATTTTCCAGATCTTAGCATGCGTGTGTAAGGGGCCTCCAAGGATCCATCTGTCTTTCCAAAAGTTAACCATCTTACCATCTCCAATTTGCCATATTAATCCCTTGTAGAATTCTTCTCTAAGTTGGATAAGTTTTTTCCATTGCCATGATGCATTTTGTTTAAGCCTATATGTGAAAAGACAATCATTTTTAAAGTATTTTTGTGTCGCAATTCTTACCCAAATATTATTTAGCTTTGCTAAAATTTTCCATAGTAGTCTCATTTGTAATGCCTTGTTCATATGTTATGTCTTCCTTATTCCTAATCCTCCCATATCCTTTGGTTTGCATATCTTATCCCACCCTACAAGTGGTTTGTGTTGGTCCCCTCAAAACCAAGCCCAAATCCGCTGAATTAGGGATACAAGGCCCATGTCAATAAGTATTAACGGGCACAAGGTTATTGGCGAAGATCATGGCCATCAGTGAGGTAATGGCGAAGATCACAGCATCGATGAGATCTCCGAGTAATGGCCACACCATTAAATGACACTAGCGACATCCACGGGATCCGATCATGCCACCTGCAAGGGTCGAAGATAAGGAAATGAGTATAAAACACATGAAGAGCAGAAGAAAGGGAATTCACCGGCTAGCACAATACCACACTCTCATGCTCTAAAGAAAACTTCAGATCTCATTGTCGAAGCTCGAGAGTACAAGAGGAGGTGTTGAAGAAAACAAACCCCAGGCTCGTTAACGAGGCTGTGAAAGGTCGTTAACGAGGCCACAAAGAGAAAGATTTCGAGTATTATTTTTATTATTCACCGATCCTGAGCGGGAATTTATTTCCGTATCGGTTGAGTATCTTTTTAGAATCTTTTTGGGGTTGTTAGAATATGTATTTTAGGGTTTAATATCTTTTTAGATTTTATTTCTATCTTTTAGAGATTGTTTTTATCTTTTTAGAAAAGTTTATATCTTCTAGCCTTTTTAGTTTTTAGTTTTTTAGTATAAATACCCTTCTATCTAGCATAGAAAGGGGGGGCTTGATTTTGGAGAAGTTTTTAGAGAGCTTATTTTTAGGAGGAGATTTTGAGGACGACCGAAGGAGAGAGAGAGATCGGATCGGAAGGGGATCACGAGGCTCGGTAGACGACGGTTGCCGAGTGTTCGTTGGTCGTGTTTGTGGTTCGGTGTTTGTTTTTTTGGTTTCTTCTGAATCTCTGTAAGACAATATATTTTTCTTATTAATTTAAGTTTGAGTTTGTTTCAATGTTTCTTTTTATTGAAGTTTTTAGTTTCTTAGTTATGATTAGTGAGTAGTTTATTTTTCTAGGGTCGGGGTTAAGCCCGACATAATCGAGCATGTTTGATGAGTAAGATTGAGTGTTGAATGCCTTTTATCTTTTATTGAGATTGTTTGTTGTGCTTAATACCAAAACAAAAGTTGAGGTAATTTAGGTTTTTAACTTGATTGAAAGAGAAAGTTAGTAACTTGAAGGTTGATATTGTTTGAAAACGAAAGTTTCAAGCTTTAGATCCGAAACAAGCAATTAAGTGAATTAGGATGCGAAAGTAGATTAATTTACTTGTTAAGTCAACGAAAGTTGATAACTCTATCTGTTTAAAGGCATGATCTTATCTTCTTACGAATTCTTATGCTTGGCTACGTTGTGGTGTCCCTTGTCCTATATTTTTGCTTTATTTGAATTATTTCTGGTGAATCTTCGTTGCTGAGTACTTGCCTCGGTACCGAATTTTAATTATAATTTAATTAGGTCGTTAGTTAGTATTTTTGTGTTCGGTGGCTCGGTAACGATCCTGACAACATCGTTAACGAGGCATCTCGTGAGTGTTTTGATTGATTTTGTTTGATTTTTGTTAGATTGATAGACAAACAACCTTGCTTCCTGTGGAACGATCCTGACTCCACTGTACTCAGCGGAGTCTTGACTTACAAATTTATTTGTTGGCCGAGAAACCCTCTTAACAAATTGGCGCCGTTGCCGGGGAAACAACGAGTTGTTAGTTTATCTTCGGGTTCGGGAATAGCCCGACCCCGTTTTTGTTTTTAATCTTTGTTTTCTTTGTTTGTTTTCTCAGTGTATGCCGGTAGGACGAAGAAGGCTTCAGTTTGATAACACAGGTTATTACTCAGAACCAGAACGTTCCCTGCACCGTCGACTCCGAGAAAACCGAGCCATGGCCACAACAGAAGAGATGGCTTGAGAGTTAGAGATCCTCCGGACCCAGATGGAGGCACTGAAAGCCGAGAAGGACGGCGCAGACGCAGACAAGGCTCGACTGCAAGAAGAGCTAGACGCCTATCCAAGGAATGCCAAGCAATACATGCATTCGGAACTGAGGGTGCCAGAATCTCCTTATGTGCTTCCTGCGATAGAGAAACCTTTTGAGATCAAGTCTCAATTTATATCCTTAATCAAACGGGCTCAGTTTGAAGGGAAACCTGCTGAGTGCCCTATGGAGCATATTAGAAATTTTCTTGAATTATGTGACACCATAGCTGCTGAAGGTGTCTCGTTAGAATATGTTCTGTTAAAAGCTTTTAGATGATCACTAACTGGAAAGGCCCTGAACTGGTTAGAGAGCCTACCTTCTAAGTCTATCAGGACTTGGAAAGCTTTGTATGATCAATTTCTTACAAAGTTTTTCCCTCCTGCTAAGACAACGGAGTTAAGGAAACGCATCACCTCTTATCACCAGTTGCCTAATGAAACATTTGTTGAAACATGGGAAAGATTCAAAGAGATGCTTAGACAGTGCCCTACTCATGGGCAACCTTTATATGTATTGCAAGAAATCTTTTTCCAGGGTATCAACGCGGAGACCAAGAACCGCATCAACACGCATACTGCGTGCGGTTTTATAGAGATGAACCCGACAGAGGCGTGGGAACTGTTGGACAAGCTGGCGAATTACGATGCTATGTACGGAATCCAGCAGGCTCCACAAACTCAAAAACGTCTCTATGTGCCCAACCGAGATGAAGTTGACCCCGATGTTAAAAATCAATTCTTACAAGATGAGGTCAACCGTCTGAGGATACAAGTAAGTTTTCTGAAATCCTCTCAATCATGTCAAGAATGTGGTTCTTCTGCGCATAGTACTTCTGCTTGCACTAACATTGAGCAGGTTAGAACCGTTGAGACAATAGCTGAGATGAATTACATGAGAGGACCCTACAGGAACCAACCTAATTATAATGACAGGTCAAACAACTATCAACCATGGGGCAATCAGAATACAAGTCACAATTACGCAGGGCCCCCACAAGATAGACGACCTGCACCATATCGACTTCCAGGCCATCAAGAGACGCCATCATGGGTTCAGGAGATTAAAGAGAGCATCAACGGAGTGAACAACAAGGTTGATGACGTTCAAGCCAAGCTGAACCGACAGGACAAAAGATGGGGAGAGTTCGATATTTGGAAGAGGAGCGTTGATTCCCAACTAGGAGACCTTGCTGCACGGATTCCAAGACCACAAGGGCAACTCCCGGGCCGTCCCGAGGAGAACCCTAGAGGCCAAATAGCAACGGTACACCTCAGAAGTGGGAAGACACTGCCGGAGAAAATTCAAGCTGAAGAGAAGAAGGAAAAGGACCTCGCCAAACAGCTCGTTAACGAGCCAGCGAGAGCACATACCGAGCCTACAAGCCAGGATGACGAGGCTCCGAGGGTATCTAACGACCCTAACCCAGGTAAGTCTACTAATCCGATCCTTCTTCTCAATCCCAGGGTAGTTAACGACCCCATCAGGGTCGGTAACGACCCGCCGAGGACATCAATCGACCCTAGTGTCGACCCGGTACTCTCACTTCTCGAGCCTAACTTGGTTCCGAGAATGGTGAAAACTCTTCCATTTCCAATTAAGAAATCTATGGACTCTACTGAGAGTAAGTTCAAGCGTTTCGTTAAGATTCTTCAGGGCATTAATATTTCCATCCCATTCGCTGAGGCCCTAAGCGAAATGCCGGCTTACACAAAATTTTTGACAGATATTCTTAGCAAGAAAAGGTCCATTACAGAGCTGCAGGATGAAGTCAGATCAATAGCTCTACCAGAAAAGCTTGGAGATCCCGGGAGGTTTGCAATCACAATCGGCATAGGCAACCACAAGTTCAAAGCTTTATGTGATCTTGGTGCCAGTGCTAGTCTTGTTTCGCTCTCAATCTGGTCTAAAGCCAATATGGGACCACTAGAGCCAGTAGACATGAATCTGTACATGGCAGATGGGTCAAGTGTCAAGGCCACAGGAGTAGTAGACGATTACCCTATTCAAGTCGGGAAATTCTTTATACCGAATGATTTTATCGTCCTTGATATGCCTGAAGACCCTCATGTCCCCATCATTCTCGGGCGATCATTCTTAGCCACAGCAGGAGCAAGAGTTGATGTGCGGAAGGGACTCCTCACTTTTGATATAGGAGAAGAACGGGTGGAATTCAACTTGGATCAAAAAGCTAACGACCCAATTGGAGTAGCACAAATAGAGTTGACTCAACCCGAACTCGACACCACAGTCCCTACCGAGCCACATCTGCTGATCACTGAGTCTCATGTGTACGAGTTAAACCAGGGCCCTACTACAGAGGTTACAGAAAAGTCCAAACCACCTTGGCTTTCGGGCTACACCTATAACCCAGGGATATCGAGCTTGCTGATAAAAGAAAAAGGCCCTAATTTAGCAATTCAAGCACACAGAGGCAGTAAGGCTACAAGCAGGGTATCTCAAGACCCCAACACGGCCATACATGAACCACCATGACACTAGCAAGGGAGCTCGTCGGGCTAACGACGTTAAACATAGCGCTTACGGGAGGCAACCCGCTTTTTAGAATAGGTTTAGCTTAGTTTATTTTTCTTTTCTTTTTCTTTTTAGATTATTTCTTAGCTTTCTTTTATTCTTCTTTTTAGTTTTAACTAGGATAGAAATTAGATTTTTAGAGCTAACAAGATTTCAGGAGAAAGGGGTCGAAAAATCACTCAAGAAGGCCACGGCGGCTCGTTAACGACCCACCCAGGCTCGTTAACGACCCGTTCGGAAGACCCGATTCGTCACAATACGGGGCAGGTACGTAATTTTAACCTAGTCTATCTTTTTAACCCTAGCCGCCCCCTTCTACTCTTACCCCTCCTATATAAACCCTTCTACCCCTCCCAAAATTCTACCACAATCCCTTCAAAATTCACTCTCAAACCCAAAACACTCTCAATCCCTCTCCCTTCTCTCCCACCGATTCGGAAACCCTCACGCTAACGACCATCGGAGACGCCGTCGTTATCGGAGTTCGGAAGCCATCCACCGACGAGGCCGTGCTCGTTAACTACCCCAATTCTGACCCTTGTTCTTCAATTTCTCGGTTCTCCGATATGATTTCTAAACCCTTGCTTGAAATTGCATGATTGATTATTAATAGGGTCGAAATTTCATATCTTGAATCATGATTCTTAGGGAGGTCGATGAGCATGCTTAAATTTGTTCCTAAAAATTCTTGATTGTGCTTAGTTGTTCATGTTTTAGGAAAGATTATTCATGTTAGATTAGCTATTGTAATCCTTTAGTTAGGAAAGCATGAATTTTTCTTGTTCTAGATCTAAAAGTTCAATCTTTGCATGTCAAAATTCCGGGAAATTTTTAGCATGTTCGGGATAGGAAGTTGAGTAAATATGGGGTGCTTATACCCATAGAGGGATTTGTGGAAAATAATAGAAGATTGCATGCTTGATTTGTGCTGAATTAGAGGTAGATTAAATTTCGGAAAATTCTGGTTTTGCTCTCGGCAGGTCGTTAACGACCCACCCAGGCTCGTTAACGACCCACCCAGGCTCGTTAACGACCCTACACTTCATCATCGATCGATCCGAGCCCAGAATCGTGAACAACCCAATTGGGTAGTTTACAAATAATTCCGAGGTAAATTTTGAGACCAAGTATGGGGTCTCGTACCTATTATTTTTGAGTGGATCTTATCTTGGAAAAATTTCAATTATTTTGTAGGATCCATGGCTAGTTCAAACAGACCCGCTACCCGAGCCCAAAAGAAGAGGAGGAACCACAGGTCTCCATCTCCACCCCGAGTGGATGATGTGATTCTGAGCAGTCAGAGCCAAGTACGGTGCTATCGGGATTTTTTGGAGAAGGATCATTACACCCGATGGTTCTCGAAGTCTAGCGCCGTCTCTACGGGCATCTACACGGATGTCAAGGACACCTTCATCATTCTTGGGGTCGCCCACCTATTGAAGCAAGAGAGCTTGCCACATTACCCGACCCTCACATCCGAGTTCTTGGCCACTTTGGAGACCAATTTCTCGTCGAAGATCTCGGCGGGACGTATTCGGTTCCGGCTCGGTAACGAGGACCGTGACTTCACCATGGCGGAGTTCAACGCAATCTTGGAGCTCCCAAACCCGTCAAGAGACTATAGCTTGAAGGACTACCGAGTGACCCACACTTGGAGCTACATCACCGGAGAGGTTCAATCCTCTACCGCGGCGCTATACGGGGCAAACATAGTCAACCCCATCTTCCGGATTATCTTGAGAGTCCTCGCCGCAACATTTTGGCCGAAGAAAGAGTTGAACCGGCCTACAAGAACGGAGGTTGCTTGCTTCCGTACCATTCTCTTGTAGGAGCCCGACCCCTTGAATTTGGGGTACGAATGGCTCTACTATGTCGAGAAGTCCACCAAGTCCAAGGAGGTGTGTGGCAATTTGGTTAGCCTCTTGGCTAAGAATCTTGGAGTTGATCTCACCCGCTACACGCCGGCCCACGCCCAACTCCTCAACAAAAACTATTGGTATAGTGCCGGGATTTTCGTGCAAGCCGAGGGAGGCTACAAGGTGAAGGTGCAAGATCGACTATTCATACCTTCCCTCGACATGTACAAGCTACTCTATGTACCAAATTGGTACGAGGTGCGGACGGGACATCCTTATCCATTGGAGCCAAAACCGGAGGACGAGCTCTCGCTTAGGCCTTGTGAAACCCGGTTTGAGCGGGACGATGTGGATGAATATGAAGAAGAAGATGAGCAAGAGGATACCGAGGTAGTAGGCAATGACACTGAGGAAGCCGACACCGAGGGCGGCACTGAGGAGCTCAACTTTGAAGAAGAAGACATGGACACGGAGGTGCTAGGAGGCCACATCTTCATTGACGAGCCCACCAGGGTCGTTAACGACCACTTCCAGCCACCACCCAACACTGTTAACGAGGCACCCAGCTTCGTTAACGAGGTGCCGAGTGCCCCTGTCGACCCACCACCAGCTCCTGTCGACCCTCATGCTTACGGTCTCATGCCTTACAACCCGGTGATGTATCAAGATCATTTTTAGCCTCGCTACCCACCACCTCCTCAGCCCGAGTACGCAGGATCGAGTATACCACCACCATGGGCCGAGGATCTTTCTGCACGGATGCAACAGCTTCACCTCCAGACGGATCACATTCATAGGAGGATGGATAGATGGGAAACCGTCTATTCCGCTCGCATGTCGATGGAGGATGAGAGGCAGCGTCAGAGAGAGGCGGATGATGCTGAGCGTTGGAGGACTATGTTCATGGGGAACTTTGAGCACTACTTTCCTCCACCGAACCGTTGATTCAAGCTCAAGATGAAGTTTCCTTTCCTTGTTTCCACTTTTGTAAGTTTTATGTTTTTTTTTTTTTTTTTTTTAATTTTGTTGTTTTCTTTTCTATTTCTTTTCCCTCTTCTTCTTATTTTCCTTACAGTGGGGACACTGTAATTTTAAGTATGGGGTGGGGAGAAAGTAGAAAAATTATGTCTTAGGTTTTTTTGTGTTCTATGTAGTTGTTATTTCTTTTAAACCGAAAAAATCGAAAAAACCAAAAAAAAATTGAAAAAAAATTTGAAAAATCCAAAAAGAATTTTAGAATTGATAGATATCCCTTCTTAAGTTCTATGATAGCAATTACTAGCTTAATCATATAATTCCTTGCAAACATGTCTTTGAAAGTATAGCCGAATTCTCAAAGTTGAAATTATTATTTTAGAAGAGAATAGCACTTGATGAAATTGAGCACATATACTTTATAGCATAGATGATGCAATCCAACAAAATCTACCTTGTGAGTTATTTTTGGCCTTATAGGAAGAACATCAAGAATCCCTCTTCTTTTCTTGTGTGATTTACTCTCCTTATGCATATTATCTCTTGTCATTGCATGGTTATCTATTACTTGAGACCTATATGAGATATTAGTTCATTGCATGTAATATCATATGATAGAGAACTTATTTTCATAAGCCCTATTAATCCTTATCCACCCTTATCATTATCCTCTTTTTGAAGCCAATTTGAGCCCGAAGCCTTTTATTTATAGCTCCACAAAATTATTCCCTAGCCGATATAAGCTTGACCCTATCCGGGGATTAGGACTTAGTGTTGGTTATGGTGATGGTTTTGTTGAGTGAGATGTTTTGGTTCAAGTGTGGGGTAATTTGGTTTGGGTAAAGTGATAGTATCTTGCAGTTTGTTATGTAAAAGGAGTTTGGTTCCCTGAATGCACTTACAAAAGAAATAAAGTGGAAAGTAAAGGGGAAAACAAAAGAAAAATAATTCAGAGTCGTTACCGACCCTAAAAGGGTTCGGTACCGAGCCCCCGCGGAAAGAAGAAAAGAAAAGAAAAGAAAGGACTTGAGAAATCAAAAGTGAAGAGTTGAAAAGTGAAAATGTGCATGAGCCAAATTTCCTAAGTGTTTGTAAGCAAGATTTGTTTAGATAAAAGGGGTTAATGAGAGAAGTGTGCATAAAGAAAAGTGAGTTTGGTATGTTCTATGAAAATTTTTGGTGAGATGTGAGTTTTTAGGAGTCTTTGATTCCCGGATATTATTAGCACCACATAGCCAAATATTTTCCACTCCTTATTGTTATTACCAAGCCCATTACAACCCGGCCGAATGGAAACTTCTATGAAGTTTTTCATTGAGCCTAAGTTCTCTTGATGATTCTTTGCTTGTTTTGACAAATCTTGGGTGGAGAGTATTGGTGATATAAGTTCCAATTTCTATGAGTTTTTGTATATAAGATGAGTTGAGAGATTGAATTTATAAGCCCAAACATTTGAGAGTTGAGTAAACCACATTATATTCCTTGAGAGGTTGGATTGTATTATTTTATGTCTATTTAAGTGCATATATGTGTGAGGATGTTAATAGTCTTTTGCTATAATTTTCTTATATGTAGATGTTGCTTTTTAGAAGATGGCTATGTCTTGATGAGCATGATTTGTTTTGGTTTTGGTTAGTGTCTTGTTTATTGCTTGAGGACAAGCAAGTCTAAGTATGGGCTATTTTGATGTTCGTATTTTTAGTATAGTTTTTGATATGTTTTCTTTGCTTATTAGGTTTAGTTTTGTTTAGTTTAGGTTTAGTTTTGAGTATTTTTAGTTAGTTTTGCATAATTCTGTGAAAAGGGTGGAATCTACGCTATTTTGTGAATTTTGCAGGTTTTAGCGAGGAAAGGAGCTGGATGGAGTTGATTTTGGAGCATTACAGAGAGAGACGGAGGAGTGCAAGATTGAAGAAGTCGAAGCTCGAGAGTACAAGAGGAGGTGTTGAAGAAAACAAACCCCAGGCTCGTTAACGAGGCTGTGAAAGGTCGTTAACGAGGCCACAAAGAGAAAGATTTCGAGTATTATTTTTATTATTCACCGATCCTGAGCGGGAATTTATTTCCGTATCGGTTGAGTATCTTTTTAGAATCTTTTTGGGGTTGTTAGAATATGTATTTAAGGGTTTAATATCTTTTTAGATTTTATTTCTATCTTTTAGAGATTGTTTTTATCTTTTTAGGAAAGTTTATATCTTCTAGCCTTTTTATTTTTTAGTTTTTTAGTATAAATACCCTTCTATCTAGCATAGAAAGGGGGGGCTTGATTTTGGAGAAGTTTTTAGAGAGCTTATTTTTAGGAGGAGATTTTGAGGACGACCGAAGGAGAGAGAGAGATCGGATCGGAAGGGGATCACGAGGCTCGGTAGACGACGGTTGCCGAGTGTTCGTTGGTCGTGTTTGTGGTTCGGTGTTTGTTTTTTTGGTTTCTTCTGAATCTCTGTAAGACAATATATTTTTCTTATTAATTTAAGTTTGAGTTTGTTTCAATGTTTCTTTTTATTGAAGTTTTTAGTTTCTTAGTTATGATTAGTGAGTAGTTTATTTTTCTAGGGTCGGGGTTAAGCCCGACATAATCGAGCATGTTTGATGAGTAAGATTGAGTGTTGAATGCCTTTTATCTTTTATTGAGATTGTTTGTTGTGCTTAATACCAAAACAAAAGTTGAGGTAATTTAGGTTTTTAACTTGATTGAAAGAGAAAGTTAGTAACTTGAAGGTTGATATTGTTTGAAAACGAAAGTTTCAAGCTTTAGATCCGAAACAAGCAATTAAGTGAATTAGGATGCGAAAGTAGATTCATTTACTTGTTAAGTCAACGAAAGTTGATAACTCTATCTGTTTAAAGGCATGATCTTATCTTCTTACGAATTCTTATGCTTGGCTACGTTGTGGTGTCCCTTGTCCTAGATTTTTTCTTTATTTGAATTATTTCTGGTGAATCTTCGTTGCTGAGTACTTGCCTCGGTACTGAATTTTAATTAGAATTTAATTAGGTCGTTAGTTAGTATTTTTGTGTTCGGTGGCTCGGTAACGATCCTGACAACATCGTTAACGAGGCATCTCGTGAGTGTTTTGATTGATTTTGTTTGATTTTTGTTAGATTGATAGACAAACAACCTTGCTTCATGTGGAACGATCCTGACTCCACTGTACTCAGCGGGGTCTTGACTTACAAATTTATTTGTTGGCCGAGAAACCCTCTCAACGGAGTCAATGGTCAGCAGACTGGAAATGGGACAAAAAGGGATGAGTTGAATTCGGGAGATGGAGATGAGAATCCCACCACCTCCGCAGCCACTGAGTGGGGAACAACAATTGATTTCGACATCATCGATGAACTACGAGCATCTATGCTCACCCTTCAAAAAGATCTGGAAAAACCAGAAAAATGCTCACGTCAAATTCACCGAGGTATATGAGAAATAAATTGATATTTTAACTAATGAGCGCAATTTTCTTCAATCTCATGTACAATATGCGACGAATAGACAAGGCGTTAATGGGGGCAATGGATGGCGTTGCTCGTCGGCTTGATATGGACGATCCAAATCTCGTAACTCCAAATGATGACAGACCGGTTACCGGTTACCAAGAAAAATAATAGTTCTTTACGTGCTATTAGAGAAGATGTTGAGGTAACCCAATTACGGGAACGCCTCAAAGCCTTGGAAGAGCGAATTACTCAGGTCCCAAGGGCCCCACAACCGATAGTAGTGGAAAGGCGGGATGAATATACTGATTCCCCCTTTGTAGATGCTATCGCATGGATAGACATCTCTCGAAAGTATCAACTCCCCGATGTGCCTAAGTACGAAGGGGTTACGGATCCAGATCAACACGTAGCCGCGTTCAAGCAAGCTATGAACATTAGTTCAGTTCCTTTTGATATGAAGGAAATCGTCATGTGTCGTTGGTTTGGTAACACGCTATCAAGGCATCACTTAATTGGCATTCGCATTTACCCATTGGATGTATTTCATCTTTTGTTGAGTTGGTTGATAAGTTCAGGGTCAAATTCGCAAGTAGTCGACATGCTAAAAAGCGCTCCAACGACTTATATCACTTGGTCCAAAAAGCCGGCGAATCCTTTAAAGCTTTTCTAAACTAGGTAAAATGAGGAGTTGGTCACCATAGAAGAATGCGACAAAGCTACAACTGTGGAAGCGTTTCGAAGAGGCATCTCGACTGGCAACCCTGATCTTTACCGTGAGTTAACTACATATCCTTGCTCGAATTTCGATGTGGTATAGGTAAAGGTGTTAGCACATGTGTGTTTGGAAGAAGATGACCTCTTCGCAAACAAGACCGCTAGTCCCCATCGACCCGAACGCGGGCAAGGACGACGAGATACCAGATACATTCTGTATTCTAACTCATCTCTTGCAAATCCAACTATAAACACAACATCTTCCAAGGCGTACAAGTGATATGAAGACCCAAGATTACCTCTGAGGTTGTCTCATTACAACTTTCGGGTAGACGCGACAGAAGTGGTCCGAACTCTCCGCAACATGGGGGATACCGTCAAGTGGCCAAGAAAAAGTAACACTCCCTCGTACCAGAAGGATAAATCCAAATGGTGTGACTTCCACTTTGATCATGGTCACAGACGGACGAATGTATCGCACTATGAAAAGAGGTAAGTGAATTATTACGCAATGGTACCTCAAGGACCTGATATCAGAAAGAGCAAGGGAGCAACTAAGCGCAACAAGGGGAAAGCCAGTCCACCACCACCTCCCAAGCACACAGGGGTGATCAACGTCATTACTGAGGGATCAGAGGTTTGTGTTGTTACTTATTCTGCAGCTAAAAGGATTGCAATGAGTACCCGGAGAGAAGAGCCAAAAATCTCTATTCGGAAGGGCCATGATGTGATGCCCATTACCTTCGACGACATTGAGGAAGAAGAGATCCATCATGACTACTTAATCATTTCTTTAACGATAGCAAACGTACTTGTTAAACGAGTTTTGATTTAAAATGGAAGTTCTATTAACTTGCTCATGTTGGATGCCTTATATAGCTTAGGTCTGGGTTTGAATGACTAAGAACTCTACAGCTTTGGTGGGCTTTAGCAGCGAATCACATAACACATTGGGAGAAAACTCATTGCCTACCATTGCATGCAGAGTAAATTATCAGGTGAAATTTCAAGTACTTGATTGTCCGTCACCCTTTAATGTTATCTTCGGCAGGCCTTAGATTCACGGAATGAAGGCCATCCCTTTGACTTATCATCAATGCGTGCAATTCCCATCACCCTGGGGAATACAAGAAATCTAGGAGGAACAAAAGATAGCAAGGGAGTGCTACTCAGTAACTATGAGGGCAACGACTTCAAATTTTCAGCAAGTCGAAGCAGAGAAGAAGTCGTCAACATAGCAATTAAAGGACTATAAGACTCCAACTTACTACGTGAAACCCGAAACACCTAAGCTCGAAGAAGTCGCCCTCGATCCACTTTATCTATACAAAAAGATCAAGATAGGAGCGGATCTAGAGATAACCTTACATGACATTTAGATGGGTTATTACGGTCCTACCATGACTGTTTTGCTTGGATGAATGAAGATATGGTAAGGATCAACCCTGACGTGATCACACATGAACTCAATGTTAACCCAATAGTTCGGCCAGTCAAACAGAAAAGGGGTAAGTTTGCACCCGAACAAAATCAGGTAATAAATGATGAGGTAAAATCCCTACTTGAGTCTGGTAAAATCAGGGAAGTAAAATACCCCGATTGGTTGGCGAATGTGGTTGTCGTAAAAAAGAAAAATGGGAAGTGGCGCGTTTGCGTCGAGCCATCGACTTTACATATTTAAATAAAGTGTGTCCCAAAGATTCATTATGATCGCCTCATATTGACGCGATGGTGGATGCAACAACGGGACATGAGCTTCTAACTTTCATGGACGCGTTCAGTGGATACCATTAGATAATGATGCACCCTAATGACCAGAAAAAACTGCATTCATAACCTTAAGGGACTTATTGTCATAAAGTTATGCCTTTTAGATTAAAAAACGCAGGTGCTACTTATTAGAGATTGGTTAGTAAGATGTTTTAGGAAAAATTGGGGGATACAATGGAAGAGTATATTGATGACATGTTAGTCTTATCCTTGAAGGCGAGAGATCACATCCGACAGTTAGTGGACGCGTTCCAGATTCTACAAAGCTACAAGATGAAGTTGAATCCAACCAAATGTTCTTTTGGAGTCACATCGGGTAAAGACGTTCAGAAGCTAACAGGACAATAGCTGCACTCAACCGGTTCATATCCAGGTCGTCAGACAGGAACAAGCTATTCTACGACATTCTGAAGAAAAACAAGTGGTTCGAGTGGACAGAGGCGCGTGAGGAAGATTTCAAAGAATTGAAGGAGTATTTATCTCAGCCACAAATACTATTCAAACCCAAACCAGATAAATGATGTACATATATTTGGCAGTCATAGAGGCAACCTTAAGCATCGTCTTGATTCGAGAGGAGGATGGGAAACAATTACCCATCTATTATGTAAGTAAAACTCTACTTGATGTGGAGAGCATGTAATCACCCATCGAAAAAGTCGTATTATCTTTGGCAATGGCTTCCATTAAGTTATGTCCTTATTTTGAAAGTCATTCTATTACTATAAGGACTAACTTTCTGATGAAGAGTGTTATGCTAAAACCAGAACTCTCATGTTTCTTGGTGAGGTGGTGAATTCACCTCAACGGGTATGATATCACTTACGAGTCACAGACTGCAATGAAGTCTCATGCTTTGGCGGATTTTGTGGCTGAATTCACTCCTACCCTGCCAAAAGGAGAAGATCAAGAAATATTACAAGTTGAAAGGTCACTAAGCACCGACAAATGGTTGATGCACACTGACGGAGCGTCAAATCAAGTAGGCGTTTGGCTGGGGGTAGTCCTGAAGTCGCCACAGGGGATAGGATAGCCCAGGCTATTCGATGCACGTTCAAAGCTACCAACAATGAAGCAGAATATGAGGCACTCATTGCAGGATTAATCATCGCCAAAGAGTTGAATGTGCAAGAAATCAAGGTAATATATGATTCGTTACTTATTGTCAATCAAGTCACGAATCCGTATGTTGCCAGGGATTCAAAAATGAAGGTGTAATTGGAGAAAGTCCAGGAAATAATCAAGGGCTTTAAGCATTTCGAGATAAAACAAGTACCTCGAGACTCTAATGCGCAAGCAGACGCCCTAGAAAACCTTGGATCGGCAATTGGTCCGAGGACGATAGGATACCATTTGTAAACTTGGATGCACCTTCTATAACAAAAGAAACAGAAGTGTTCGAAGTTCGGGATTCTGATACAACCACTTCATGGGTAACACCTTACCTGAAATGGTTACGAGATGGAATTCTATCGGATGATAAAGAAGAAGCTCGACGACTCAAGGTAAAAGCTTCTACTTTCGCTATTAAGGATAATATCTTGTCAAGTGGATCTCTTCAGGACTATACGCACGATGCGTGAAAGAAGAAGAAGTACATAAGGTGTTACAGGACATACATGACAGAGAATGCGGAAACCATACTAGGGGTCGCAATTTAGCAAAGAAGGCAAGCAAGATGAGCTACTATTGGCCTACTATGAACAAAGATGCAGTAGTGTTCGCTCGAAGGTGTGACGCGTGCCACATGGACCAATTTCGCATCAACCCCCGGAGTTGTTGCACCCCATAACCTCCCCTTGGTTATTTATGAAATGGGGGATGGACATCGTGGGGGAAGCTCCCTCCAGCTTTGGGACAACGCGTTTACATATTAATTATGACCGACTACTTCTCTAAATGGAATGAAGTTTAAGCCTTCAAAGAAGTGAAGAACACCCAGGTCATTTATTTCATTAAAAGAGACATCCTCAGCAGATTCGACAAACCGTCAACCATTTTTTGTGACAACGGCTCACAATTTATCAGTGAAAGAACAAGGTCTTTTTGCCAGCAATACAACATTCAACTTGTGATTTCCACTCCGCGATATCCTCAAGCCAACGCACAAGCAGAAGCAAGTAATAAGGGAGATGGGCTGACGAGTTACCCCTTATTCTCTGGTGAGATCGGGTGACTCCTAAAACTGCTACTGGACATACGCCTTTCTCGTTGGTGTACGGATGCGAAGCCGTGTTACTAGTTGAAATAACTTTAACTACAACCCGATATGGCCTTACAACTGAAGAGTCTAATCGAGATAACTTGTTCCATCACTTGGATACTATTGACGAGTTACGAGATGAAGCATCCATTTGTATGGCGCATACAGACAGGGGGTGACTCGAAGTTACAACAAACACGTTAGAGCAAAGGTGTTTCGAGTAATTGATTGGGTCTTAAGGAAGGTTTTTCAGAATACCCAAGAATTGAATGCTGCCAAACTCGGAGCTAATTGGGAGGGCCCTTATCAGATGATAAAAGTCGTTGGACATGTGGCTTACGAGTTAGTTTCCCACGACGGAAAGATAGTCCCAAGAAGTTGGAACGCGATGAATTTGAAACTATACCACCTTTGAGAAAATTCAAGCAGTTCGCAACAAGGTATACATTTATTACTCAATATTACTTATCAAGTACGTTCATTTACATCATTTTACCTTACACACATGGAGCAACAACGACATTACAAAAACTAACAAGGGACGCCTTGTGACGTTACATGCCAAAACATGGGCCCTTGCCTTACAATCACACTACGATGTGCACACAATGAATAGTCACAAGATGCGGGAGACGAGGAACATGTTAACGACTCTAGAGCGAGAGGAGTCTAACATGAAAGAGACATTTGTGTAATTGATTCAAGCTTTATTAATAAACATAAGTACTTTAAATATCTGAGCTCTATCTCATTACACATATCTCTCTCTCTCCTAGCATCTACTATAAAGCAATATTACAACGTAATAGAATCAAACAGTCTTTTGTCCAAACGCGTTAATCTCCATTCGGCGACGCATTCGTCCAAATTCGTACAACCTACAAGACAAACACGCAAACAAACAAAAAAAACCACGCAAAAATACAACACCCACGAAAACTCTTAGTTATGACACTGAAAGGCAAAATTTAGTCTATTGCAAACCATAGGGCCCTAGAACAAGTGGCCAAAAAGTTAAATTGTTTAAACCCCGACATACCGGGGGTACTAAAAACTTCGTTTTTCAAACAAAAGAAAAAAACGGATGCTACTCCTTCTGCACATTTTTGGAGACCAACAAGTTCTCTGAAACCTCCACATGGGCTACCTCTTTGGCAACATGAGCGATCTCGTCCACCAACGAAGATTTCTTGACCAATGGCCTCCTCTTCGAGGGACAATTTTTTGAATTTCTCTCTCTCTCTCTCTCACAGCGTCCCACGAAGTGTGCTTCCCAGTAGCATATTCCTCCATCATCTCCACGCGGGCCCTGAACGACCAATAATCAGCAGTATCCTCGATCTCCTTTGCAAGTGTTGAGAGGGTTTCTTGAAAACAAATAAATTTATATCAAGACCCTGTTGTGTATAGTGAAGTCAGGTTCATACACGGGAAGCAAGGTTGTTTGTCTATCAACTATAGAGACAAGAAAACAAAGTAAAACAAGCAAAATCAATTACGACCAACCTCGTTAACGACCTTGTCAGGGTCGTTAACGAACCTGGAAAACTACCGAAAACAGAACAACTAAGACCTAAAACGCAGGTTCGGTACCGAGGGTATGTTATTGGTAACAAATGATTCGAAAGCAAAACTAAGCAAAATCAATGGATAAAAAGATCAAGGACAAGGGTTACCACAACATAGCCATGCATAAAAACTCATGTGAGGATAAAGATCATGCCTTAAAAGATAAATTCGTCAAATTTCGCTGACTAACAAGCAAATCTATCAATTTTCATAAATCAACTTACTCTATTACTTGTTTTGAATCCAAAGCTCGAACTTTTCGTTATCGAACAATATCAACATTCAAGTTCATAATTTTCTCTTTCGAACAATTTGAAAACTCAAATTACTTTGACTATCGTCTAAGAATAAGCACAACAAGCAATTCAAAAGAAAGAAGGCAATCAAAACATCAACACACTCATTCAAACATGCATAACTATGTCGGGTTTCAACCTAGACCCTAGATAAGAAAACTACTCACTCCTCATCGAAATAAAACAAACAACTTTAATCAAAGAAGACATTGAAAGAAAAACTAAACTTACTTGAAAAGAAAATATTGTCTTACAAACTTTGTTGAATTCAAAAATACTAAGAGCACCGAGCAAGATCCGATCACTGAACCAATCCCTCTCTTTCGATCGAACTCAGTCCGACTCTCTCTCCCTCGACTCGACTTCTCCTAAAACTCGTACAACGCCCCCTTGCATAGGCTTATAACAAGGGTAGCTATACTAAGAAACTTTCTATTAAAAAGGCTAAAAGATAAAAACTTACCCTACTTAAAAGATAAAAGATATAATACTGAAAGTCGGCTACGCCTCTACCAACACGGGTCCCTCGTTAACGACCCGAACAGGGTCGGTAGACTCTGCTGAATCCCTTGCAAAAAAAACTCTATTTTTATAGCCTCGTTAACGACCTTCACAGGATTGTTAACGAGCCTCTGTTTTGGCTTCTCTTGAACTTCTCTTTGACTTTAATTTGGACTCTAACTTGATTTTCCCATGTAATCTTCTTTCTCCTCTTCCATGCATTCCACCGTCCACCACAAAACTTCAACTTAGCTCGAAAAGCGATCCTTTCCGCTTAATACCCTACAAAAAGACACAAAACGGAGTAGCTTCCATACATTTTACCAAATATGCAAACTCATCTAAAAACACAAAAAACTAACTCTAAAACCTACTAAAACTAACTAAACAACTTAATAAAGACACCTAAAACTAGACTAAAAACACGAACATCAAAATACCCCATACTTAAGCTTGCTTGTCCTCAAGCAGTCACTATACAATAATCAAAACCAAACAAACATGCCTATCAAGAAGAAGCCATCAACTCAAAAGCAACATCAAAAACATAGCAGAAAATAGCAAATGACTATTAACGTCATCACACATATCTAAGCACAAATAGACATAAGCAAATACAATCCAACCTCACCAAGGATACTTGTGTTTCTCTCATCTCTCAAGTGTTTAGGCTTATAAATTCAATCTCTCAACTCCATCTTATATGCAAAAACTCATAGAAATTGGAACTTATATCACCAAACTCTCCACCTAAGATTTGTCAAAACAAACAAAAATCATCAAGAGAACTTAAGCTCAATGAAAAACATCATAGAAGCTTCCATTCGACCGGGTTGTAACGAGGCTTGGTAAAGGCAATAAGGCGTGGAAATATTTTTGGTCACGTGGTGCTAATAATATCCGGGAATCAAAGACTCCTAAAAACTCACACATCAAAAACACTCATAAAAGACATATACCAAACTCACTCAAACATTATGCTCACTCACTCACCTTTTATCCTAGAAAGCCTCATAAAAACTCAAAAAGAATCTCCAGTTTAACTTTAAACACAAATGCACATTTACTTCTTTTTTTCAGCTCTTCTATTTTTTTCTCTTCTCGAACAGCCTCGTTAACGACCTCTTCGGTCGTTAACGAGCTACAATTTCTCCTTGTTTTTCTTTCTTCAACGACCTTTCTTATTCATGTGCATCTTTTTCTTACCGAGAGATCTTTTTACAAATCAAAACAAGAGACTTCCAATCTACCCTTCCCAAAAATCGTTAATTTGAACCAAACATAACCTTTTCTCACTCTACAAAACATACCTCTCCAACTAAGTCTTAATCCCATGATACGGTCAAGCTTATCTCGGCTAGGGAAATAGTTCTTGTGGAGCTAAAAATAGAAGGCTCCAGGCTCAAAATTGGCTATCAAAAGAAGGATAATGTAAGGGTGATAAGGATTAATAAGACTTATAAAATAAGTTCTCTATCATATGATTTTCATAAGTAATGAACTATAAATCTTATATAGGTCTCAAGTAATACATAACCATCACAATTCCAAGAGATAATATGCATAAAGAGAGTAAATCACACAAGAAAAGAAGAGGGATTTTTGATGTTCTCCCTATAAGGCCAAAAATAACTCACTAGGTAGGAATTTTTGTTGGATTCCATTACTCATGTTAAAAGTTATACATGCTCAATTTCATCAAATTGCTATTCGTCTATAAAAACAATTTCATATCAAGAATCAAGCTATACCATCAAAAACATGCTTGAAAGGAAATTACATGATCATGCTAGCAACTATTCTCATAGAACCAAAAGAAAGGGTATTTATCTATTCTAAAAACTCTTTTTTTTTAATATTTAATTTTTCAATTTTTTTGTGATTTTTGTAAATTTTTCTAAAACAAAGGACATCAAAAATACACAAGGCACACAGACAAGCAAGTTTTCTTCCTTTCCCACCCCATACTTAAAATTACAGTGTCCCCACTATAATAAAATGAAGTAGAAGAAAAGAAAGAAAGAAAAAAGGAAAAAAGAAAAGAAAAACTTACAAGACAAACTGAAGCGGAAAAGAAACATCTTCTCAAAACTGAATCAGCATCGTGGTGGTGGTGGAAACTGACGCTCAATGTTCCCCATGAACTCGTACATGGTCCTCCAACGCTCCTCATCAACCGTCACACTTTTCTCCATCGTCCTCCAACGAGCATCCACCTCCTGATGCCTCACATCATCCAAAGCCATGAAAGCGGAATAGACACCCTCCCAACGATCCATCCTCTGGTGGAGTTGTGTCTGCTGCAGGTAGAGCTACTGCATCTGAAAAGATAGATCTTCGGCCCATGGAGGTGGAACACTTGATCCAGAGTAGGTGGGCTGAGGGGGTGGTTGGTAATGATCTTGGGCTCGAAGTGGTCTTGGAAAATCATCGGGTTATAAGGCATCAGATCATATCACTGCGGCACAATAGGCGGTGGAGGGGGTCGTTACCGAAGCCGTGTGCCTCGGTAGCAACCTCGTTAGTAGCCTCGAAGTAGTCGTTAACGAACCTGGGTGGGTCATTAACGACGTTATCATCATTGCCCAGAACCTCGGTACTAAGGTCATCATCCCCGATATCAAGCTCCTCCGTGACTGCCTCCGTATCAGCCTCCGTAGCCTCATCATCTTCATCCATAGCTTCTCCTTCTCTCTTGAACCTCGTCACACACTCCCTCAATGACGGCTCATCGTGTGGTTTCTTTTCTAACGGGAATTCATGACCCGTCCAAGACTTGTACCAATTTGGTACGGAAAGCAACTCAAACTTTGACCGATCAAGCAAGACATCTTGGCCAAGTACTTTGGTGGCGTGCCCTCTCTCGGTCCTCACAAAAATGCCAAAAACAAACCACTAGTTCTTGTCGAGCTTTTGGGCATGGTTCGGCGTATAGAGTGTGAGATCCACTCCGAGCTTCTTCGCTAGAAGACTCACCAAATTCCCGCACCACACTTCCTTTGACTTGATCCCGTGCTTTTCAATATATTGCAACCATTCAAACCCCAAGTTCAACAGGGCAGGATCCTCAAAAACTATAGTACGGAGGCATGAAACTTCCGTCTGTATCGGCCTTGATATCTCTCTCATGGGCCAAAATGTGGCGGCCAAGACACGGAGGATGATCCGGAAGATGGGGTTGATGATGCTTGCCCCGGAAAGTGCTGCGGCGGAAGGTTCGACTTCCCCGGAAATGTAACTCCAAGTTTTGGTAACCTTGTAGTCCTTGAGCTTGTAGTTCCTAGAATGGTGAGGGAGCTCGAGATATCCATTAAACTCAGCCATTGTGCACTCATGGTTGACATTGCCTAGCCGGAACCTTATCCTTCCCACCGAAGTCTTGGTTTTGAAGCTGGTCTCAAGAGTGGCCAAGAACTCGGAGGTGAGAGCCGGGTAATGCGGCATCTCCTCTTTCTTCAACAGGTTAGGCACTCCGAGCATGGCAAAAGCGTGCTTGACAGGATTCATAGATCCCCATTGCCATAGCACTTGACTTTGAGAACCACCTGGTGTAGTGGTCCTTTTCCAGAATGGTGTCGAAGAGGTCAGCTTGTGCTTGGGTAGTCAATATGACATTGTCCATGCGGGGAGGGGATGGTGACTGTTGAGTCCTCTTCTTCTTCCCGGCTCTTGTGGTAGCTCCGCTAGTGCTTGCCATATGGACCTACAAAAACCATGAATTTTGATGTTCGTGTTTTTAGTCTAGTTTTTTGGTGTGTTTCTTAGTTTGTTTAGTTTAGTTTTAGTAGTTTTTAGAGTTAGTTCTGTGTGTTTTTTGATGAGTTTGCATATTTTGTGAAAAGTATGGAAGCTACTCCGTTTTGTGTCTTTTTGTAGGGTTTTGAGCAGAAAGGAGCGCTTTTAGAGCCGAGCTGAAGTTTTGTGGTGGAGGATGAAAGACATGAAGTAAAGGAGGAAGATTGCATGAGAAGATCAAGTCGAAGTCCAAGTTTGAGTCAAGAAGAAGTCGAAGAAAAGCCAAAACAGAGGCTTGTTAACGATCCTGTGAAGGTCGTTAATGAGGATAAAAGATAGAATTTTTCGAGTGGAGTTTGTGATATCTACCGACCCTGTGCGGGGTCGTTAACGATGGCTCCGTATCGGTAGAGTCTTAACCAACTTTGGGTTGTTATATCTTATATATTTTATCTTATTATCTTTTAGGGTTAATTTTTATCTTTTAGGCTTTTTAATAGATAGTTTACTTAGTATAAAACCCTGGTTCTAAGTCTAGAAAAGGGGAGTAAAATTAGTTTTAGGAGAAGTCGAGTAGGAGAAGATTGCGAGCTCGGTTCGATCGAGAGAGAGGATTAGGGTCGTTAGTCGGATTTCTACTCGGTGTTGATCTTTGTTTTCGGATTCTATTGGAAGTTTGTAAGACGATATTTCTCTTATTAATTTCAATTAAATTTGGTTTTATTTTCAATGTTTTCTTTATTTGAAGTTGTTTGCTTTATTACTATGAGTAGTTAGTAGTTTCAATGTTTTCTTTATTACTATGAGAAATGGCCTCCCTAATCCTTCTCGGGACTACAAGATCAAAGATTACAAGGTGAGCAAAACTTGGAGCTATATTTCTAGGGAAGTTGAACCTTCCACTTCAGCGGTTACCGAGGCAAGCATCATCAACCCCATCTTCCGGATCATTCTCTGAGTACTAGCTACTACGTTTTGGCCCAAGAGAGAGTTGAATAGGCCAACAAGGGCAGAAGTTGCAGGCCTCCGAACCATACTCTTTGAGGATCCCGCCCCGTTGAACTTGGGGTACGAGTGGTTGCAATATGTTGAGAAGCAAGGGATCAAGTCAAAGGAAGTGTGGTGCGGGAATTTGATTAGTCTCTAGGCAGCCAACCTCGGTGTCGACCTCTCCCTCTACACGCCGAACAACGCTCAATTGCTCGACAAGAACTATTGGTTCGTCTCCAACATTTTTTTGTGGACCGAGAGAGGGCACACTACCAAGGTTCATGGCCAAGATGTCCCCCTCATCCAAGACAAGATGGAGCTTCTTTACGTGCCAAATTGGTACGAGTCTTGGACGGGTCATGCATTCCCGTTGGATCATAAGCCGCAAGATGAGCCGTCGTTGAGGCCGTGTGTTTCAAGGTTTGCTCGGGAACAAGATGATATGGATGAAGATGATGAAGAAACGGAGGCAGGAACAGAGGCAGGCACGAAAGAGCTCGATATCGGGGACGACGACCTCGATACCGAGGTTCTGGGCAATATTGACAGCTTCGTTAACGAGCCACCCAGGGTCGTTAACGACTACTTTGAGGCTACTACCTAGGCACACAACTTCGGTAACGACCCCCCGCCGCCGCCTGCTGAGCCACATTCTTATGGTCTTATGCCTTACAATCCGGTAATCTTTCAAGACCACTTAAAGCCTCACAACCACTATCAACCACCCCCTCAGCCCACCTACACTTGATCGAATATTCCACCTCCATGGCCCGAAGATCTTTCATTTCAGATGCAACAACTTAACTTGCAGCAGACACATCTCCACCAGAGTATGGATCGGTGGGAGAGTGTTTACTCTGCTCGTATGGCTCTAGATGATGCGAGGCATCAATAAAGGGAGACGGATGATACGGAGCGTTGGAGGACAATGTATGATTTTATGGGGAACTTTGAGCGTCGGTTTCCACCGCAAGGGTGCTGATTCAGTCTGTGAGAGTTGTTCCTTTTCTGCTTCAAAGATCTTGTAAGTTTTTCTTTCTTTTTCTTTTCTTCTCTTCTCTTCTAACTTATTTTTTTTTACAGTGGGGAGACTATAATTTTAAGTATGGGGTGGGAAAGGGAAGAAAGCTTGTGTGTCTTGTTTGTCTTGAGTGTGTGTCGGTTTTGTGTGTCTTGTTTGTTTAGTTGTCTTTTGCTTTAGAGAAAAATAAAATAAACACAAAAAAATAAAAAATTAGAAAAATTTCCAAAAAGAGTTTTTAGAATGGATAAATACCCTTTCTTTTGGTTCTATGATAGTAGTTGCTAGCATGATCGTATAATTCCTTGCAAGAATGTTTTGATAGTATAGCCTGATTCTTGATATGAAGTTGTTTTTATAGAGGAATATCATTTGATGAAATTGAGCATGTATACTTTTTAGCATGAGTGATGCAATCCAACAAAAATCTACCTTGTGAGTTATTTTTTTGGCCTTGTAGGGAGAACATCAAAAATCCCTCTTCTTTTCTAGTGTGATTTTACTCTCTTTATGCATATTATCTCTTGGAATTGTGATGGTTATCTATTTCTTGAGACCTATATAAGATTTATAGTTCATTACTTGTGAAATCAGATGATAGAGAACTTGTTTTTATAAGCCTTATTTATCCTTATCCACCCTTATCATGATCCTTCTTTTGATAACCAATCTGAGCCTGAAGCCTTTTATTTTTAGCTCCGCAAAATTTTCCCTAGCTGAGATAAGCTTGACCCTATCCGGGGATTAGGACTTAGTTTGGAGAGGTCTGTTTTGTTGAGTGAAAAAGTTATGTTTGGTTCGAAATCAAGGGTTTTGGGAAGGGTAGATTGGAAGTTTCTTGTTTTGATTTGTAAAGAGATCTCTTGGTAAGAAAGGATGCACAAAAGAGAAAAAGTTGATGATAGAAGAAAGAGAACGAGTAGATGTTGTAGCTCATTAACAACCTAGTTGGCTCGTTAACGAGGCTATTCGAGAGTGAGAAGAAAGAGATGAAAAAAAAATGAAAATGAAAAAAAACAAGCAATAATAAATAAGATGTGCATTTGTGTTTAAGAGTTAAAGCCAGAGATTCTTTTAAGTTGTTTTATGAGACATTCTAGGATATATGGGGTGAGTGAAAGTACATATTGAGAGAGTTTGGTATTTGATTTCTTATGAGAGTTTTGGTTGTTATGTGTGATTTTTTAAGAGTCTTTGATTTCAGGATATTATTAGCACCACATGAAGTCAAGGAGGAAGATTGCATGAGAAGATCAAGTCGAAGTCCAAGTTTGAGTCAACAAGAAGTCAAAGAAAAGCCAAAACAGAGGCTTGTTAACGATCCTGTGAAGGTCGTTAACGAGGCTAAAAGATATAATTTTTCGAGTGGAGTTTGTGATTTCTACCGACCCTGTGCGGGGGTCGTTAACGATGGTTCCGTGTCGGTAGAGTCTTAACCGACTTTGGGTTGTTATATCTTATATCTTTTATCTTGTTATCTTTTAGGGTTAGTTTTTATCTTTTAGGCTTTTAAATAGATAGTTTTCTTAGTATAAAAACCCTGGTTCTAAGTCTAGAAAAGGGGAGTCAGATTAATTTTAGGAGAAGTCGAGTAGAAGATTGCGAGCTCGGTTCGATCGAGAGAGAGGATTAGGGTCGTTAGTCGGATTTCTACTCGGTGTTGATCTTTGTTTTCGGATTCTACTGGAAGTTTGTAAGAAGATATCTCTCTTATTAATTTCAAGTAAATTTGGTTTTATTTTCAATGTTTTCTTTATTTGATGTTGTTTGCTTTATTACTATGAGTAGTGAGTAGTTTTCTTACCTAGGGTTGGGGTTGAAACCCGACATAGTTATGCATGTTTGTGTTTATGCCTTTTATCTATTTTGAAATGCTTGTTGTGTTTATGCTTAGACGATAGTCGAGGTAATTTGAGTTTTCAATTTGATCGAAAGAGAAAGTTGTTGACTTGAATATTTATAGTCAAGACCTTGCTGAGTATCGCACTCAAGATCGAGAAGATGCTCAAATCAACCCAAGAACAACACGAAGACTCCGAAGAAGAAGAGGATGAGGAGCTAGTTCTCGTAACAAAGGCTCTTCGAAACTTCTACAAAGGGAAGTCTCAAAGGAACAGTGGGAACTGGGGAAAAGGGCAGAGTTCCCAAAGAAAACCCGCAGAGAAGGACCTCTCTGATGTCATGCTACAAGTGCAACAAGAAAGGACACTTCGCTAAGGAATGCTCACAGGGAACTGACGGCCGGAAGCAAGGGAAGAAGGCTTACATCGCCACCTGGAGCGATGATGAAGACGAAGATCCCGAGTCATGGGCACTCCCAGACATGTGTGGCATGGCCATAGGAGAAACCACTGGGGAACAACCCAGTGAGGTAACCACTGAAATTGTTCTTGATTCTTTAAATAACTATGAAAAACCTGAGCTGTTGAAAATCCTTTCAAGTCTTGTCAAAGATAACATAAAACTGCAAAACAAGTTGGAAAAACAGGAACACATAAATGCTCAATTAGTTGGTCTTGAACCTTGTCCCAACTGCATATCCCTTCTTGAAAAACTCAAGTCTCATGTGTCTCACATCGTAGATCTAGAAAATGAAATCAAAACTCTAGAGAAAGATGAAAACACCCTCTTGTAAAACCTGAGTAAGACTCCTGACCATCTTGAAGCCTCGAGTTCCCAAATTAAGTTTGTCCCAGCCAAACATGGCATAGGATACAAAGGTGAATGCTCAAAGAATGGAAAGTCACCCCTGAGTGAACATGAAATCCATGAGTGTAGGGCCTTAGAACTTCAATGTGAGAAACAGAAAGATGCTCATCCAACAAATGCACGTTGGGAACTCAGATCTCCGAGAAGATCTTTAAATGAATGCAAAAAGGGAGTTCTACAACTTCCAAATGGAGATGGGAGAATCTGTCGATAGATACCAGTCCCGATTTGAAGGACTTTGCACCAAAATGGAAGGTTTGGGGATCACCAAAGAAGAAATCACCCATAAGATGAGGGTCCAACAGCTCTTCAACGGATTGACTAGAGAATGGGCAAACGAGAGAACAATGTTCAAAGAAAATCCCGAAAATAGAACACTCATGCTCCATCAAGTGTTTGGAAAGCTAGTAGGACACGAGAAGAGAAAGATCGATGATAAGGAACAGACTCGAGCTCATCGAGGGATCGCACTCAAGATCGAGAAGATGCTCAAATCAACCCAAGAACAACACGAAGACTCCAAAGAAGAAGAGGATGAGGAGCTAGTTCTCGTAACAAAGGCTCTTCGAAACTTCTACAAAGGGAAGTCTCAAAGGAACAATGGGAACTGGGGAAAAGGGCAGAGTTCCCAAAGAAAACCCGCAGAGAAGGACCTCTCTGATGTCATGCTACAAGTGCAACAAGAAAGGACACTTCGCTAAGGAATGCTCACAGGGAACTGATGGCCGGAAGCAAGGGAAGAAGGCTTACATCGCCACCTGGAGCGATGATGAAGACGAAGATCCCGAGTCATGGGTACTCCCAGACATGTGTGGCATGGCCATAAGAGAAACCACTGGGGAACAACCCAGTGAGGTAACCACTGAAATTGTTCTTGATTCTTTAAATAACTATGAAAAACCTGAGCTGTTGAAAATCCTTTCAAGTCTTGTCAAAGATAACATAAAACTGCAAAACAAGTTGGAAAAACAGGAACACATAAATGCTCAATTAGTTGGTCTTGAACCTTGTCCCAACTGCATATCCCTTCTTGAAAAACTCAAGTTTCATGTGTCTCACATCGTAGATCTAGAAAATGAAATCAAAACTCTAGAGAAAGATGAAAACACCCTCTTGTAAAACCTGAGTAAGACTCCTGACCATCTTGAAGCCTCGAGTTCCCAAATTAAGTTTGTCCCAGCCAAACATGGCATAGGATACAAAGGTGAATGCTCAAAGAATGGAAAGTCACCCCTGAGTGAACATGAAATCCATGAGTGTAGGGCCTTAGAACTTCAATGTGAGAAACAGAAAAATGCTCATCTTGAAGAAAAAATCAGGGTCCTAGAAAGTGGGAACGGTGGTGAGAGAGATTATTACATTGGGAACACTGAACATAGACTTTATGTCCAAATTGCTAAGGGAAACGGGTCACGGGTGTACAACAAGGAAACCATGGATAGGAACAGAATCCAGAGACCACACCCAAAGTACTACCTGGGAGAATACTACAAGACGTGCTGGAACTGTGGTGCTCATGGGCACTACAAGGAAGCATGTCCCAAGAAGAAAGCCCAAACCCTTAGAAACCGTGAGTTCCCAAATAAACAAAAACATCATGCCAATCATCAAAGGAACTCCAATTCTCATGATATCAACATCGTTGACTACGTCTTAAATGAGAATATTTTCCCTTGCAAGGGACCGGGCAAGAGTCATCTTGCCTGGGTCTCAAAACACTAACTTTACCTTGTAGGTGGCAGTGAGAGGGAACAATGCATGGTTCATAGATAGTGGATGCTCGAACCATATGACCGGAAACAAGGATATCCTCATCTCACTCCACACTCATGCCGAAGGAGGTCATGTCTCATTTGGCAATAAAAACAAGGGAGAAGTAATTGGAAAGGGAGAAGTGTTGCTAAATAGATCAATCAAAATCAGCAATGTCAACTTGGTGAAAGATCTGGGATACAATCTCTTAAGTGTTGCCCAGATATGTGATCAAGGGAATAACGTTGTCACCTTCGACTCAGACGAATGCCTGGTCATCAACAAAAAAGACCAACAAAGTGATTCTGAGAGGAAGAAGGCACAACAACGTTTATGTAGTAGATACAGAATTTGAACCACCAATGAACCTGTGTCTTGCAAGTTCCCAAGATGATAAGGAACTCTGGCATAGACGACTGGGACATGCAGGTGTAAATCAAATCCTAAAGCTTTATCTACATGATCTGGTCATTGGTCTTCCACGGATCAATCTCGAAAGAGTCAAAATGTGTGAAGCATGTGTTCGAGGGAAACAGACCAAGAACTCCTTCAAACCCAAAAAGGTGGTGAGCACAACAGGCCTTTAGAGCTAATTCACATGGATCTCTGTGGTCCCATGAGAACGGCTAGCTACGGTGGAAAAAAGGTACATGTATGTTTTAATCGATGATTTTTCCAGATTCACCTGGGTTATTTTCTTGAAGGCAAAATCACAAGCATTTGAAGAATTCGAACCCTTCATCAAAAGAACAGAAGTAAGCTTGGGACTCATACTGAAAGCAATCAGATCTGATCACGGAACTGAGTTTCAAAACTCAGAGTTCCTAAACTTCTGTGAGAAAAATGGGATCTCTCACAATTTCTCAGCTCCTCGCACCCCTCAGCAAAATGGAGTGGTCGAGAGAAAGAACAGAACCCTGGAGGACATGGCCAGAACCATGATGATTGAAAGTGGAGTTCCCGAGTACTTCTGGACCGAAGCCATCTCCACATCTACGTACATCTTTAACCGAGCCATGACAAGGCCCCTGATCAACAAAACGTCCTATGAGCTCATCAAAGGGAGAAAACCAAACATCTCACACTTGAGAACATTTGGTTGCACGTGCTTTGTTCACAATAATGGCAAAGACAACCTTGGCAAATTCGACCCCAGAAGCGATGAAGGGATCTTCCTGGGATACTCAGTACAAAGCAAGGCTTACAGGGTCTATAATAAGAGGACCTAGAAATTAGAAGAAAGCATCCATGTCGTCTTCAATGAGAAATCCGTAAAGATGGGAACAGAGACCCAAGGGAAAGGATCTCTGTTCAAGCTAGTAAGACAAGAAGACGATGATGATGACGATGATGAGCCAAGGAAAAGGGATGAAGACTATCCAAGTGCAAGCAACATCCCACCACCAGGGAACAACGACGGAGATCCAACTCTCACTGACCAAATCTCCCTCGAGGCTCCCTCCTCAGAAGAACTACAAGACACCTCCAACTCTCTCGAGGTTCCCTCTTCAGGGAACAACTCTGTTGTCCCCCAAGACAATACCCTGCCAGAATCCAGTATCCAAGGGGAACAAAGAGGGAACTTGCCAGAAATCTCTGAAGAAACATCAAATGAAGAAGCTGAAGACGAGTGTTCCCATGACAAAGAAACAGCTACTGAAGATGACACACATGCAAGGGAACCCACTCACACAAGAACCTTTCAACAAAGGAAGGACCACCCCATTGAGAATATCATCTCCCCTTATGATAAAGGTGTACAAACTCGTTCCTCTCTCAATAATTTTTGTGCTTTTAACGCGTTTGTTTCCATGATGGAACCCAAAAATATCAAAGAAGCTTTGAAGGACCCAGATTGGATTCAAGCCATGCAAGAGGAACTCTACCAATTCGAGAGGAACAAAGTTTGGAAGCTAGTTCCTAGGCCCAAAAACAAAAACATCATAAGAACTCGATGGGTCTTTAGGAACAAGCTCGATGATACTGGGGCTGTAGCAAGGAACAAGGCTAGGCTAGTGGCACAAGGCTACAGGGAAGAGGAAGGAATCGACTACGATGAGACCTTCGCACCGGTTGCCAGGATCGAGGCCATCCGACTTCTAATTGCCTATGCTGCTCACAAAGGATTCAAGCTTTATCAAATGGATGTGAAAACAGCCTTCCTCAATGGACATCTCAAAGAAGAAGTGTATGTGGCTCAACCTCCAGGATTCGAAGATGAGAAGTTACCTAACCATGTCTATTTCTTGGAGAGGGCCCTCTACGGACTCAAACAAGCTCCCAGAGCTTGGTATGACAGGTTTGCTCAATTCCTCTTATCCCATGGATACCTTCGCGGTTCCATAGACAAGACTTTGTTTTTAAAGAAAGAGTCTAAAGACATTTTGATCGTGCAAGTATATGTTGATGACAATGTGTTTGGAGCAACTAACGAAACTCTTGTAGAGAAATTTAAGGACCTCATGAGCAGTGAGTTTGAAATGAGTCTCATTGGGGAACTCACGTTCTTCATGGGACTTCAAATATCCCAAACCAAGGAGGGAACAAAGATTCATCAACAGAAA
Source organism: Fallopia convolvulus (assembly GCA_964016875.1). Taxonomy (NCBI): domain Eukaryota; kingdom Viridiplantae; phylum Streptophyta; class Magnoliopsida; order Caryophyllales; family Polygonaceae; genus Fallopia; species Fallopia convolvulus. The sequence continues at coordinate 22,147,797 of OZ024737.1, read as the reverse complement.
TACATCAAGGAAATGCTCGTGAAGTATGGGATGGAACACTCCAAGCCCATTGACACTCCCATCTCACCAAATTCAAGGCTCAATGCGGATGAAACAGGTATTAGTGTGGACCAAAGGAACTATCGAGGTATGATCGGGTCCCTTCTCTACTTAACAGCTAGTTGACCTTATATCATGTTCCCCGTATGTCTTTGTGCTCGCTTTCAAGCTAACCCTAAGGAATCACACCTGAAAGAGGTGAAGAGAATTTTCAGGTATCTCAAAGGGAACGATAACTTGTGCCTATGGTATCCAAGGAACAGTTCCCTTGAGCTCATAACTTGTGCCTATGTTTTTATTGAAGTTTTTGGTTTCTTAATCATGAATAGTGAGTAGTTATTTTTCTAGGGTCGGGGTTAAGCCCGGCATAGTTGAGCATGTTTGATGAAGTAAGATAGTGTTTTGAATGCCTTTTATTTTAATTGAGATTGTTTGTAGTGCTTAATACCGAAACGGGAGTTGAGGTAATTTGAGTTTTAACTTGATTGAAAGAGAAAGTTAGTAACTTGAAGGTTGATATTGTTTGAAAACGAAAGTTTCAAGCTTTATATCCAAAACAAGCAATTGAGTGAGTTGGTTTATGAAAATAGATTAATTTACCTGTCAAGTCAATGAAAGTTGATGACTCTATCTATTTAAAGGCATGATCTTATCTACTTACGAATTCTTATGCTTGGCTATATTGTGGTGTCCCTTATCCTAGATATTTGTTTTTATTGAATTATTTTTGATAAATCTTCGTTGCTGAATGCTTGCTTCGGTACCGAGTATTAATTAGAATTTTATTAGTTCGTTAATTGATGTTTTTATATTCGGTGGTTCGGTAACGATCCTGACAAGGTCGTTAACGAGGCATCTCGTGAGTGATTGCGTTTGATTTTGTTTGATTTTTATTAGATTGATAGACAAACAACCTTGCTTCCTGTGGAACGATCCTGACTCCACTGTACTCAGCGGGGTCTTGACTTACAAATTTATTTGTTGGCCGAGAAACCCTATCAACAGCCAGCGGTGGAAGCCCAAACGTCCCGTCAGTCGGGCATCATAACGTTTGGGTTTCCAAGAATCTCAAGTTTCAAAACGACGAGTGGGAAACGCAGAAACCTAACCGTCGGTTGGCAGACGAAGGGCTCGAGGGCATGGCGGTCGCCACCCTCGCCTCACCGTTTCGCCGCCATGACACCGCCGGAAAGCAACCATCGCCTTCTAGGGAACAAGACGGAGAAAGGAAAAAAACACGAGAAAAAAAAGAGAGGTTCAAAGGCGTAACTCAGACGCAAGAACCACCGCCGTTTCGCCGGTGCGAAACACCGGGCGACGAACCGTCGCCCGCCCAGGACATGAAACGAAGAAAGAACCAAAAGAAGAAAATCAAAGGCGTCATGCAGACGCGAGCGCCACCTTCACCCCCTCCGTTTCGCCACCGTGACATCGGCGCAAAACACCAGGGAGCATCTATCTCCCGTTAGGGCAGAAAACGGGGAGAGAAAGGAAAAGAGCATCGAAAACACGAAAGGAGGAGTCAAACACTTACTTGCTTTGAGTCGACGTGGAAAAAGCGGGTGCACCCGGAGGATGACGGAGGGTCGTCGGTAACCGTCTAGGAAATTGCTCGCCGGAAACTGGAAAAACGAAGAAAGAGAGAGAGCGAAAATGTTGGGGGAAGAAGATGAAGATGAGGCGTGTGCGAGACGCCCCTTATAAAGAACAGGCTCGGGCCTCTCCTTGCTCCCGAAAGGCTTATTGGGCCTATCCCATCTGGATGGCCCATTAAGCAAAGTACGGGGAGCGGGCCCAAGAAGCATCACACGTACGAGCGAGAGAAAAACCCAAGTGTCAGGCCTCGCAAGAGAGCCCCTCACAAAGCATCCACCTAACCTCTCAACTGCGCATCTCGCAACCCTGAGAAGTACAGACCTCGTACCCCGGTTTTCGGTGAGTCAAACGCCCCTCATGCTTATGACTCGCGGACCTCGGAGTGAGGCCCCCAGGCCATGGGGTTGTGATGGTGCTCAAAATAGTAAAACAGGAAGTGGGCCCGGGGTATGGGGAATAAATAGACCCAACGGGTATCCCAAGGTAGATTCTAGGGCCCACAACTAGGTTCTTCCATTAATTAAGCAAATTCCCTCTTCGAACGAGGTCTTCCAAAAACCTTGGGGACGAGATCTAATCCTCGTCACCGACTCAACTGACACCCCCGCCTACTTGATCCACTCAGCGGTCGCCGTTCTCCCTAGCCAATCGATGGCTGCCTAACCTCCGGACCAATCAGAGGCCTTGATCTCGGGCGTCCCACATCGGACAAACACCCAAACCCGATTCCCTAATTCTCTATAAATAGGGGGAACCTCGTAAGTAGAAGGGGTCGAAAAACATCTTCAACTCAAGAACTATCTTGCTCGTTGAAGATTGACGTGTTGAAACATCACCAAAAGACCTCGCTATAGACAAGTGAAGTTCACAAAAAGACTTCAATTCACACAGAGCTTCCACCCACACTAAAGGCATCGCTACATAACCTCGCGAGTCCTCATCACCACGCTCGAACTCAAAGCTCAACCCCACCACCAGAATCCACCAAGTGACCCGGAGGTGGTAGAATCTCGTAGCTATTAGGAGGTCTCGAACATTGTTAAGTCGAGATCTCAAACACTCGTAGGAGGTCTAAGGTGTAAACCCCGTTGTTTGTAACCTCGTGAATTGTAACCTCGCTGTAAAGAAATAATAAATAAAGAAGCAAGTGTTTGCACAATCGAATAAAAGAATCTCGTATCTTGTCTTCTAGCGACGGTTTATTTCGGGTTTCATCACTCTTGATCTGTCTGTTTGAAACTTCAACTTGGCCATTAGTTTGGGGATGATATGGTGTTGCCACTCGGTGTGATACCCCATACTTAGCCAAAAGTGCTTCAAAACTCTGCTCAATGAAGTGAGATCCACCATCATTAATGAGGACCCTTGGAACGCCAAACCTAGGGAAAATGTTAGTCTTAATAAATTTAGCCACGGTTTTAGCATCATTGGTCCTTGTAGCCACTGCCTCCACCCACTTAGAGACATAATCAACCGCAACCAGGATATACTTGTAGGGGCCTGATGCAGGAAAAGGCCCCATGAAGTCTATGCCCCATACGTCAAATAATTCGACCTCTAGTATCCCGGTCAGCGGGTTTTCATGTCTCCAAGTGATGTTACCAGAGCGTTGGCATTCATCACATGCTATCATAAGCTTGTACGTCTTTAAAAATGTTTGGCCAATACATACCACTTTGAAGAATCTTCGCCATGGTTTTGAATCCTTTTGCGTGGCCACCGGTAGGAAACGTGTGACATTGTTGGATCATACTCTCTATCTCCTCTTCTAGGATACAGCACCTAAAGAGGTGTTCACTTCCTTGATTGAACAAGTAATGATCATCCCAATAGTATTGTTTGACATCATGAAGGAACTTCTTTCTCTTTTGTGGGGTTAGTCCCTCGGGAATTACGCCACCTAGAAGGTAGTTAGCAAAATCCGCAAACCAAGGGGCTTTTGACCCTCTAATAACATGAATTGATTGGAAAGAAGTAGAAGCAGGAGAGGTGGAAGGGGTTGAATTGAATTGAATGAGTTTGGGTTGAGAAAACGTACCTGACTAGGTCGTTGCCGAATCTGTTTGGGTCGTTAACAACCTTGGAGATGGTGTATTACCGTCGTTAACGACCTTGCGTGGTGTGGTATCGAGCCTCCCAATGGTGGTGTTGATGTACATCGAGTTATCGTTGTTGTAATCTACGCTCTCCAGCCTCGGTGGCTCGATACCGACCTTGAAGGGGTCGGCAACGAGGGCCTTGTCGAGTAACCTCGTTCAGCATGAGGTGTTCATCTGGTCTGGAGTCGTCTATTGGAACTTCGTTGTTGGATTCATTGATGTGCTCAACCGGCAACTTAGATATGTGGTATGCCACCAAGTTTTCCACTCCCTTTTTATCTCTAATATTATGATCAAATTCCTATAATAAGAGCATCCAACGAAGCAGCTTAGGCTTGACATCCTTTTTTGCCATTAGATATCTAACGGCCTTATGGTCAGTATAAACAATCACTTTTGAACCAACAAGATAGGACCGCAATTTTTCAAAAGCAAATACCATAGCGAATAATTCCTTCTCCGTTGTAGTATACTTACTTTGCGCCTCATCAAGCGTCTTACTTGCGTAATAGATGGCGTGGAGCTTCTTATCCTTTTATTGTCCCAAGACTACGCCAACAACATAATCACTGGCGTCACACATAATCTCAAAAGGCAAAGTCCAATCCGGGGACTGTATAATAGGGGCGGAGACAAGGGTTACTCTTAACCTGTAAAATGCTTCAAGACATTCTGGAGACAGCTCAAACACTATATCCTTCATTAGTAGGTTAGTCAGAGGTTTAGCTATCATAGAAAAATCCTTGATGAAGCGTCTATAAAAGTCAGCATACCGTAGAAAACTCCTAATATCTTTTACAGAAGAAGGTGGTAGTTTTTCAATAAGCTCAATTTTTGCTTTATCTACTTCTATCCCTCTTTTAGAGACAAGATGTCCTTGTACTATCCCCTCCTGGACCATAAAATGGCATTTTTCCCAATTAAGCACAAGATTGGTTTCTTCACATCTTTTAAGAATGCATGCAAGGTTAGAAAGACAAACATCAAAGGAAGAACCATACACAGAGAAATCATCCATAAAGACCTCTACAATATCCTCTATCATATCAGAAAAAATGGCCATCATACAACTTTTGAAGGTGGCGGGAGCATTGCAAATCCCAAATGGCATTCTTTTATAAGCAAAAGTCCCATAGGGACATGTAAAGGTAGTCTTTTCTTGATCATCAAGATGAATGGGAATCTGCCAAAAACCGTTATAGCCATCTAAATAACAGAAATAATCATGCTGGGCTAAGCGTTCTAACACTTGATCAATGAAAGGAATCGGAGAATGATCTTTTCTGTTGGTACTATTGAGCTTCCTATAATCAATGCACATCCTCCAACTAGTTGTGGTCCTAGTGGGGATTAGCTCTCCCTTTTCATTTTCGATTACGGTCATACCCCCTTTTTTAGGGACTACATGGATCGGACTAACCCATTGGCTGTCCAGTATAGGAAATATGATCCATAACTATAAAATCATTAGGAACAAAGAATTTTCCCACTTGAACCGGAAAATCTTCTGCAACCCCTGTTGGCTTGACGCATGAACCATCTGCCATGTATAACCGCATGTTGATTGGCTCCAATGGTCCCATGTTGGCTTTTGACCAGATCGATAGGGTAAGTAAACTGGCACTGGCTCCCAAATCACAGAGAGCCTTGAATCGGTGGTCGCCTATGCCAATTATTATAGCAAATCGTCCTGGGTCGCCTAGCTTTTCTAGAAGCGTAATAGATCGGACCTCATCTTGAAGCTCTGTAATGGATCATTTCCTGCTAAGAATGTCTTTCAAAAACTTCGTGTAAGCCGGCATTTCGCTTAGGGCCTCAGCGAATGGTATAGAAATATTTAAGCCTTGGAGAATCTTAAAGAAACGCTTAAACTTGCTTTCAGTTGAGTCCTTAGACTTCTTAGTAGGAAAGGGAAGAGATTTCACCAATCTCGTAGCCAAAGCGGGCTCGAGAGGTGATGCTACCGGTTCGACATTAGGGTCAATTGGTGCATTTGAAGGGTCGGTAACGAGCCTGGGATTAAGAGAGGAGCTCAGAGTAAGGGACTTACCTGAATTGGGGTCGTTAACGACCCTGGGAGCATCGTTACCGAATTGTTCAAGCTCGGTAATGACCCTCTTTGGCTCATTATCGATCTGGACCGTGGCTTCCTCGTCAGCTTAGGGGCTCTTCTCCTTAACTTGGGCACGCTCCAGTAGTGTGTTTCCGCTCCTAAGGTACACCGCCGCTATTTGTCCTCTAGGGTTCTCCTCGCGATGGCCCGTGAGTTGCCCTGGCGGTCACGGAATCTGTGCGGCGAGGTTCCCTAACTGGGAGTCGACATTCTTCTTCCACACATCAAACGCCCATCTTTTCATTTGATTGTTTAGGTTGGCTTGGACTCCGGTGATTTCATTCTTTACGCCGTTGATCCCCTCATAGAGTCCTTGTACCCAAGATGGTGGCTCTTGATGGCCTGGAGGTCTATATGGTGTAGGTCGTCTATCCGATGGGGGTGCTGCATAGCTTTGGTTCTGGTTTTGATTACCCCATGTCGGGTAATTGTTCGACGTGTCAAAGTTATTAGGTTGGTTCCTGTATGGATGACGAGGTATTTTTCAGTCGTTTACCTATCAAAGAATCCTAACTTAACCAATCTGAGTAGAATGGTAAGCAAGGGTCGATCCCATAGAGACTCGTGTATTTATGCTTTTACTTGTGTGCCAAGTAATAGAACTAACGGGGGGGTTATGATTGAAATTCTAATCTAATATGCAAAGTGAAAACTAACTATGAATGTAAATATGATTGAGTTTAACAAATATGAGAAAAGCGTGTTCAACTAATTAGATCATCATGATATTGCTTTATTGATCATCGATTCTCTTGATTCTCTTCTCACTTGAATAATCTATTGTGGATAATGATCCTACTTAGGATTAAAACCCGAACTTCAGATTTAGTTCATAGAACTACCAGTCTAACAACCCTAATTATCTAATAACCTAGAAGACCTTCTAGATTCAATTAAATAACAGCTTGACGATTCAAGTTATCAATAGAAACAAGCACTTAGAGCAACCAGACATCTAAGTGACTTGTGAATTTATTCCCTACTTTAATCAACTTGTCCAACCGGTACTAAATTAATTAAAGTCTACTCTTGATCAGATTAACTCCAACCGGTAATTAATCAGATTCAGTTATAACTAGAAATTCAATTAAGTAGTTAATCTAATAAAACCCTAGTTTAGATTCAATTAAGCACAGGGAATAATCTTTATTCAAGTTTGTTGAGAATCAATTAAATCTCACAATCATACACAAATCATGACTTCACTAATTAGTCAAACACAAGAGAAAATTAGCAATACATAATTGAAATTAAAATCAAACTTACAAAAGTTCAAAGTCTTCCTTGAGAGAAAACCCTAGCCTCCAAAAGTGTGATCCAAAAGTTCTTTAAAATAAACTAACATAAGGTTTATATATGTCCTCTAAAATAACCCTCAAAAAGTTTATCATTAAGCCACTACTCGGATGATATAACCCAAGCCCAAAAATCAAGCCCAATGATTGTTCGCGTAAAAACTCCGATTGCTCGGGTTGCATGAGGATTGCGCGGCCGAGCAATTGTCATCCCACGCAATCGCCCCTCAGTTGGAATTCCGCGGCTTAGTATCTGAATTGCGCGGCCGAGCAATTGTCATCCCGCGCAATTGCCTCGGTTCAGCATTCAGGCGTCACTTCAGAGGCTGTTTTGACCCACTTAGAGTTGGAATTTGGACTCGGAGTAAATATATGAATTGTAGCTCTTTGAATTAGCTTTTCATTGATACCAAATTGAGCCTCATCCGAGCACTATAGCTCCCAAACCAAGCATTGCAAGATAGAGGTGTCGAAACAAGAACTCCAATTCATAGCCCGGGTTTAAGCGTTCTTTTCACACAAGCTCTTGGGCGTTAACTCTTCTAATATTCACTTGTATCACTCTAAGATTCATCAAACTCCACCACAATCATCTAAGATCCATCCCATCCATGCTTGTTTACCTAAAGATCTGCAAAACCGAACAAAACAAGCGCAACTACCCAAAAACACAAGATCCTAGAAACTAAACTAAAACGAACTAAAACTAACTAAAACTTATGCAAAATAAACATAAATATGCATCCTAAACACTACCTAAATGCAAGCTATCAAATTCCCCCATGCTTAACCCTTGATTGTCCTCAAGCAAGACATAAATCCAAATCACACCATAGAAGTGAAATCTTACATCCATCTCAAATCAAACAAGCATTTCACATATAATTAAAAACTCAACCAAGACTTCTCAACATGCATTATGGTAAGCAACAAGTAAAGACCATTCATCCATTCTAGACCTCACCAAGGAAATTGTGTTTGCACTCAACTCTCAAGTGTATAAAGGACGTGTTTCACTCAAAAATCACCCATGAAAACTAGACTACCATATGCTTGTATCAGAGTTCTAAATCTCCACCACTGGTGATCAAATACATAACAAAAATCATGAGGTCTTTTTTTCGGCTTGTAATGGGGCCAAGGTAAAGAGAAATTTGGAAGGGATAATATTTGGCATGTGGTGCTAAATCTGGGATAAAGAAGTAATCCTGAACCCAACTCAACACTTTATTTTCTTACTTCTCCCAAACTCTTTGTAGGTGTATTGGACTCTTGCTTCTTAGTTCCCACCGAAGATCCTAGATCTGCTAGTACTCAGGGAACAGTGCGTTGCTGAAGCCGTGGAGTTCCTCTTCGTGGATGTAGTTGAAGACGACTCTTCTATAGATCAATCATATGTAATACTTGATATAGGTTTGAATCACGTAGAAACGCTTTCCGAAATCAATATTTCGCCCCCTACATAGCCTCGGGGAATCCACAAAATTTGAAGTGAGATAAGACAAACCAACTGATCATTATCAAGGCTATGAAAGAGATCGAACCTTAGAGTTCATGTAAATGGATATTAGGCTCTATTTGAAGTTCAATCATGAAGAGAAAATGTTCTCCTCTGATTATGTGAACCCACGTGAACCAAATGTTCCACGTCCAACCTGACACCAAACTCCCAATAGCCTTATATATAGGCAAAAGGGGAAACTGCTTCAGGGAACGGTTATCGACGGTTACCAGAAGTTACCGGCGGTTACCAAGTACCACGAAGGGTTATCCTCAATAACCCACGTCACCCATCAGTTATTAACACATTAAGGAAGTTACAATACAGTTACACAGCGTGTAAATGACCGTTATCAACAATTAACAACGTGCCGAAAATTCAGGCATGCGTCAGAGAACTATTGTTCCAACCACTGTTCCCTCCAAGGGAACAGACATTGTTCCTTCTAGTAGGTAACAAACATTGTTCCTTTTCAGGTCGCAACTTCTCCTTAATATTTCCCTCTAGACCTCAACCATGCTTACACGAGCGCGCACTCCGCACACCCAAACCCGTGACATAGCAAAGTAAGATCTCATAGTGTCGTATGAATCCCAATCACACTAAAAGGCAATGTTCCCATATAAGGAAAAATCACTTGATGACACTAAAATCACCAACACTCTTCTCACTAGTACAAAATTTGTTATATAAGGCGGAAATATTATGACGCTAGTAAAAAGCGTAGTAAAATATTAAATGCGGAGGGCGCTTTTGTTTTTAAAGAGCTATAAGATATTAAATCTTTTTTAAAAAATAAAAAATATAGTTATTAAAACGCTTTTTTCAAAAACGCCATAAAATAAAAAAGACGGATGACGCTTTCTTCCCAAAAGCGCCATAAGAGTCGTTCTAAAATCTAAATACAATAAATCCCAAATGCCTCCCCCACTGAGTCCCGATACTAGTTCCTTCCTAGGGTTTTCATCTCAGCGCGGAACTCCCGGAGCCCTTGGAAGGCGTCCGGGCTGAGCTTCTTGACAGCGACCTTCGTCGCGCCGGAGTGGAAATTGTCGGTCGCGGCGACGAGATCCGACAAGGAGACCTGGAGTAGGGAGGGATCAAACGACGCGGTGTTCTCGCGAGTCGAGATTGGGGCGCGATTTGGCTCCGGGGAGGAAGATTCGATGCATCTGGCGGTGGCGGGGCGGAGATGGCGGTGGAAGTAGAGGAGAGTGAGAATGAGGAAGACGACGAAGAGGCTGTGATGGATCCGAAAAGGAAGATGGCAATCTGGCCCCTCTCCGTCTTGACTACGAAAGGTCAGCGACATCTTCATTCTTTTTTATCTCTGAAATTGACTACAAAAGGATACACCATCTTCATTCCATCTTCCTTTGTCTTCTCAAGCTCATTGGAAGAGGTTACATACCTTTGGTTAGGTTCGATTGTACTGCTTTCGGGTTAGGTCTGAGATGTGGATTAGGAATTTCAGGAATTGCTTTCTTATCTAGTTCATGGGTTTAATAATTAGTGCAATTTGAGATCTAGGGTTGTAGTGTGGTGTGGTTTGGTCAGAAATTGGATTCAAGGTAGTTGAGGCATTGACACGAGATGCCCTTAGCCCCCTTATTTTTTATGCTTTTTTTCTGAATTTGAGTTTGTGTTTGATAAATTTGAAACTTTGTCAATTTGATACGACTCCTGTCAAGCCATGGATGAACAAATTCTATTTTTCAGGTCTGTTAGAGTGCCAGTTGTTTAGTTTCAGTAATATAGTTTAGATTTTATGTTAACATTTTATTCATTAGCAAATTACTGAATATAATCTTATGGATAAAAAGGTAGTAGGTTTCCAGTTCTATTGAATTTGAAATAGTAAGAGCAAAGTTCAGACAATATACATCTGATAAAAAATGCTTGGAATAAAATTTCATTGATCTTACGGTGTCAAACAGTATGCATTCAACAATTGTATGGATTGGTTTGGTCTAAAATATGTTAATAGTAGGCTGGCCTTCAAAAATTTGGGAGATTTAGAGCTGCAATCTTTAACTGGAATATACTTATTGTAATCTGATCAGAGGAAGTTCAAACTGAAATATAAGTGTTCCAATTGAATCCACCGCCAATAAATTACTTGTTTGTCTCTTCTTCGTGGTGCTCCTGTACATGGTTGATTTGTCTTTTACTGATATGATGTGAAATTGTAGTTGTAACTAGCTGAAATTTCATTTACTTGAATTTTCAGGATAACTAATTATGCTACCGGTTTATCTATAACCATTTTCCAGGTTTTAAGGAGGAGGTAAATAATTTCTTCATACTTTCATACTCTACTTTACTGATGATATGTTCAATTGAAATTCTCCATAAAGCTTATACTTATATGAAGACATGCTGTTTAGAAAGATTTTTTTGTTGCAGAATAATGGTGGTCCTTTCATCAACTTCACTGATATTTTTCAGGACCTTATATAACCGATAAGGTAATTTCTTATGCGGGTCTCAGTCTAAGCTTGGGATTGTGACTGGCCACTGGATATTGGCAAGGATAAGTGCAAATGTACAACAAAAAAATAACGTATAATTAATTATGTATGCATGGTTAATGTATCACCTGTCAATTTCTATATACCTTGGAATATGTTGACTTGTTGAATTGATAACGTTCATTGTGCAAGCTAGTGGTTATCTTATTAATCACCTAAGGTAAGTTTATATATATTAATGATCCGTGCACTAAATCTATATATATTTAATAAAGTTGTGATCATTCTAATTAGGCGTATGAGTGTGTATTGTGTGTTCATCTTATCACTTCAGATCAAGTTCTGTTGATGGAATAAAATGTGTGCCTATTTATGCTATGATATATGTCTGATCCTTGCTATAGCACTATTTATGTGATTATCCACGTTCTTGAAGGGAAGTACAGAGCTAAATAAGACCTTACATATTACTCAAGGTCCCCTTCCCTTTTGAGGTTGCACACACCTAAATCTTTTAATCAGATCATAAATTGAGTGGATATTAGGACTTACATTAAGTTCTCTACAAATTTCAAGCTCAATTTCAAGATGATATCAATTTGCTTGCTTTTTTTAAATATAGATGACCTGACATTCAGTTTCATTGTCTTTTATAGCATACATTTTTTTTCTTCAGGTCATTGGAGATGTCTTGAGAATTTGACAGATTCTTACGAATTTGGTCAGGTAAATTTAGGATGTTGTACTGGGAAATTTTGTTTGTTGTATGTATGTGTGTAACTAGAATTTGTTGATTTGATTGTAACTTATGTTTCTTTTAAATGGATTGTAGCAATGCTATCAAATTTACACAAGGAAAAGTTGGCATAAAGCTCCACGTTGTCCCAGGACCAAACCTTCATGATCTAAAGCAGCGCTCCACAGAACAACTGAGCAACTTGGAGGAAAGAGAGTTTCATTGACAAAATATATGTTCAGCTACTCCTACTCAAGGTCAGACAAATTGCGTTGAACCTGGTGGTGTTGGTGAAATTGAATATATGTGAAATAGAATATATGTTCATTGATGAGCTGTACGTATATATGTATATGTGAAATTGAATTTTATATCAAGACAATTATATGAGTTATTTTAGTGAAATTTTGTTTCTATAAATTTACTATTTTGGATATGGATGCAATAGGCCAAATCCTGAATTTATTTTTTTTTTTAAAGAAAAGCTGTTATGGCGCTTTTAATAAAAAAGCGCCATGCGCATGGGTTACAAGCATGGCGCTTTTTTCTAAAAAAGCGCCATGCGTTTGAATTTTTTTTATTTTTTAAAAGGCACTTTTATGGCGCTTTTTTTACAAAAAGCGCCATCCGTATGCTTTTTTATGGCGCTTTTTAAAAAGCGCCATCCGCAACCGTTATAGCGGTCGTACTTAAATCGCCAAAAAAAGCGCCATATGACGTGTAAAAAAAGCGCCATGCGAAGAGATTTTTGTACTAGTGTCTTTCTTAACTCCATACATTTACATTCAAACACTTTGCTTCTTTTTTCTTTTGCCTCTTTTCAAATCTTTCTTGCTTTGCTAATGAAGACTAATAACATTTAAGCACTTTTCTTTTGCTTATTTTGCAACAAACTTCATCTTCATTTTTTTTCACTTTGTTATTTCCTCTTTTCGCCCACTTTTTCATCCAATTCCCCCATACTTATACATAACTCACACAAAACAAAAACACAACCTAAAGTCCTAAATCCCGGATCCTGGGTCAAGCTTATTAGGCTAGGAAAATTTTGTGGAGCTATCAAAAATAGGTTTAAAGCTTAAAAAGAACGGGGTGTCAAGAACATGGATCTTGTAGGGTAGGAAGGAAAATAATAGGCTATAAAGAAACATTGCCTCAATCATTTTAATGTCATGCATTCAATCATATAAGCAGCCTCGAAATAGAGTATTAACGCAAGTTCTAGAGCTAGATAATCATGGTGATACACTCAAGAATGTAAAGAACAATTATATCATGAACGGCCAAAAATCAAATCTCACAAGGCTAATTGTTGTCTAGAGCTTCAGAATGAATCAAATACTCAAGCTAAATACATGTTCCATCCTATAATCAAGTCATCTAATCAATGATCATGCTTATATCATATCCACTTCAGTAAATCATGCAAATCATGGGTTAGAATTCACACTTAACTTAGAGAAACAAGAGAAATCAAACAATGGGGAAATAAGAACCTAAATGCAATATTTTTTGTATTTTTCAATTTTTTCTGATTTTTTTTTTCATTTTTCAAGATTTTAATCAATGCATGCAAAAATTGAAATATGACCTAATCTAATGCAACTACATGCAATGCAACAAGTAATTCCCTTCCCCCATTCTTAAAACATACTTTGTCCCCAAAGTATAGTAAAAAGTAAAGGAAAGTGAAAAACTCACAAAGAAACTAGCTATCCGGGTAGTGCAGCGGGAAATCCAACGGTGGTGAAGGCTTCTTTGGGTTATCAATCTTCGAACCTGGGGTATCTAACAGACACAAAACTACCTAAAAAGCAAAAGATTATAACTGAAAAACAAAACTACTTTAAGCCTTGGGTTGCCTCCCAAGAAGCGCTTATTTAACGTCATTAGCTTGACCCTTAGAATGGGTTGAAAAGATTAGACATTGTCAATGCCCTTAATAACCTGTCAAAGCCTTGTGCACACATCTCAGAAAAGCATAAGTAACACATTGATAAATCAATTAAGCATAATATAACATTCAAAGACCGTTTTAATTTATCAAACATGTGTGCCCAATTTTCATGAGGTGGCATTTGTTCAAAGAAATTCAACACAAGTGGTGGCTTTAGAAAATACTTACAGTATGAATCAAAGCACTTGTCAGCAATACCACTTTTATCCAAGATGAACTCCATATATTTTTCATCTTTCACATTGTGTTGTAGACTGGGCTCCTCATCTTGGAATTCCATAAGCTCCTGATGTGAGAAGGTGGGGAAACTGAAGCATGGGATGTCAAGGCCTAACATCGGGTGCACCATGACAACGGGAACCTTAACAAGTATATCATGTTGATTTTCTCCCTCATGGCTATCTACTTCATCAGCAAAGAAGTCATCTTGGTCGACAAAAGAGTCTTCTTCCAAAACCGTAAAACCCTCAAGCAATTTACTCCACGTGAGTGCAGATGACTCAGGCTCCCTAGGCTCTGTAAGAATCTCTATGCCAGCACAATCTTCCTTTGGCTCTGTGATAATCTGCTCAGCATGACTTATAGGTGTGAATTCATGTTGGACATCAAATTCATCCTCATAACCCATATCAAGTGTCTTAGATTGCTCCTCAACTTGAATTTGGGTGTTTGACTCTTGATCGTTTAACTCCAATGTGATTCCACCACCCTTTCCACACAACTCAAAAGGACATGAGATTGTGGAATGAAAATATGAAGAACAAGACTCACAGTGCTCCTTGATTCTAGTATCCGCCCGTATGGATAGATCCTTGATTATATCCTCAAGAGACGTATCAACTGGCTGGGGTGGTTGGGAAGATGACTCAACCAAAAAACTCTTATTGCTCATGAAACATAAGAAATCCCAGCATTCCTCAGGTCCCATAAACAAAAGCCTCTCATTGCTCATGTAGTCAGCCAATCCCCTTGTCTCAAGATTCATACCATGGATAACTCCCATGTTTACCTCTCTATCACTATACTGTAATCCCCAAGCACCAAGTTCAAACACATGGTCTTGAAATCTGGAAAAATAGTCATGGAAGTGTTCATCCTGCAGCTGTCTACAATCGAACAAAGCCATGGATCAGTAGCACAGGTGTTATGAACCGTAAGATAGGTTCACAACACCAAGAATAGCACAAAAGTAAAACACAAATAGCGACGAGTCCCCGGCAACGGCGCCAAATTTGATGAGGTATTTTTCAGTCGTTTACCTATCAAAGAATCCTAACTTAACCAATCTGAGTAGAATGGTAAGCAAGGGTCGATCCCACAGAGACTCGTGTATTTATGCTTTTACTTGCGTGCCAAGTAATAGAACTAATGGGGGGGTTTATGATTGAAATTCTAGTCTAATATGCAAAGTGAAAACTAACTATGAATGTAAATATGATTGAGTTTAACAAATATGAGAAAAGCGTGTTCAACTAATTAGATCCATCATGATATTGCTTTATTGATCATCGATTCTCTTGATTCTCTTCTCACTTGAATAATCTATTGTGGATAATGATCCTACTAAGGATTAAAACCCGAACTTCAGATTTAGTTGATAGAACTACCAGTCTAACAACCCTAATTATCTAATAACCTAGAAGACCTTCTAGATTCAATTAAATAACAGCTTGACGATTCAAGTTATCAATAGAAACAAGCACTTAGAGCAACCAGACATCTAAGTGACTTGTGAATTTATTCCCTACTTTAATCAACTTGTCCAACCGGTACTAAATTAATTAAAGTCTACTCTTGATCAGATTAACTCCAACCGGTAATTAATCAGATTCAGTTATAACTAGAAATTCAATTAAGTAGTTAATCTAATAAAACCCTAGTTTAGATTCAATTAAGCACAGGGAATAATCTTTATTCAAGTTTGTTGAGAATCAATTAAATCTCACAATCATACACAAATCATGACTTCACTAATTAGTCAAACACAAGAGAAAATTAGCAATACATAATTGAAATTAAAATCAAACTTACAAAAGTTCAAAGTCTTCCTTGAGAGAAAACCCTAGCCTCCAAAAGTGTGATCCAAAAGTTCTTTAAAATAAACTAACATAAGGTTTATATATGTCCTCTAAAATAACCCTCAAAAAGTTTATCATTAAGCCACTACTCGGATGATATAACCCAAGCCCAAAAATCAAGCCCAATGATTGTTCGCGTAAAAACTCCGATTGCTCGGGTTGCATGAGGATTGCGCGGCCGAGCAATTGTCATCCCACGCAATCGCCCCTCAGTTGGAATTCCGCGGCTTAGTATCTGAATTGCGCGGCCGAGCAATTGTCATCCCGCGCAATTGCCTCGGTTCAGCATTCAGGCGTCACTTCAGAGGCTGTTTTGACCCACTTAGAGTTGGAATTTGGACTCGGAGTAAATATATGAATTGTAGCTCTTTGAATTAGCTTTTCATTGATACCAAATTGAGCCTCATCCGAGCACTATAGCTCCCAAACCAAACATTGCAAGATAGAGGTGTCGAAACAAGAACTCCAATTCATAGCCCGGGTTTAAGCGTTCTTTTCACACAAGCTCTTGGGCGTTAACTCTTCTAATATTCACTTGTATCACTCTAAGATTCATCAAACTCCACCACAATCATCTAAGATACATCCCATCCATGCTTGTTTACCTAAAGATCTGCAAAACCGAACAAAACAAGCGCAACTACCCAAAAACACAAGATCCTAGAAACTAAACTAAAACGAACTAAAACTAACTAAAACTTATGCAAAATAAACATAAATATGCATCCTAAACACTACCTAAATGCAAGCTATCAATGGACCTCTCATGTAATTCATCTCAACATAAGTCTCAGCGGCTCTAACTTGCTCGATGTTAGTGTAAGTAGAAGTACTATGCGCAGAAGAACCACACTCTTGACAAGGTTGAGAGGTTTTCAGAAACTTACCCGTTTCTTAATGCGGTTGATCTCATCTTGTAAAAATTGATGTTTGACATCGGGATCAACATCATCCTTGTTAGCCACGTAGAGACGCTTCTGTGATTGGGGTGACTGCTTGGTACCATATATGGCATCGTAGTTAGACAGCTTGTCCAGCAGTTCCCATGCAGCTGTGGGATCCATCTCTATAAAACCGCACGTAGTGTGTGTGTTGATGCGGTTCTTCGTTTCCGCATTGATTCCCTGGAAAAAGATTTCTTGGAGCACATATAAAGGTTGCCCATGAGTGGGGAACTGTCTGAGCATCTCCTTAAATCTCTCACATGTCTCTACAAAGGTCTCGTTAGGCAGCTGGTGATAGGAGGTGATGCGTTTTCTCAACTCCGTTGTCTTGGCAGGAGGGAAAAACTTTGTAAGAAATTGATCATACAAAGCTTTCTAAGTCTTGATAGACTTAGGAGGTAAGCTCTCCAACCAGCTTAGGGCCTTTCTAGTAAGAGACCACCTGAAAGCTTTTAAGAGAACATATTCAAGTGAGACACTTTCAACAGCAATAGTGTCACATAAATTAAGAAAGTTCCTAATATGTTCCATAGGGCACTCAGTAGGTTTCCCTTCAAACTGAGCCCTTTTTATCCAGGATATGAATTGAGATTTAATCTCAAATGTCTTCTCTATCTCTGGAAGCACAATTGGAGACTCTGGAACCCTCAGTTCTGGATGCATATATTGCTTGGCATTCCTGGGATAGGCATTCAGCTCTTCTTGTAAACGAGCACTCTTCACTCGTTCACGTTCAGCAGCGGTAGCAACGGCATCACGATCAGCTTGTAACGCCTCCATATGCCTATGGAGTACTTCCATCTGTCGAGCCATTTCTTCAGGTGTAGCCATGGCTCAGTTTTCTCTCCGTCTACGGTGCAAGGTGCGTTCAGATTTGGAATAGTAATCGGTGTTGTCAAATTCGAGCCTGCGACGTCTTGTTGGCATATGCTGAGAAAACAGACAAAGAAAACAGAATTAAAAACAAAAACGGGGTTGGGCTATTCCCAGACCTACAGATAAACAAACAAACAATGTTGCTTCCCCGGCAACGGCGCCAATTTGTTGAGAGGGTTTCTTGACAACAAATAAATTTATATCAAGACCCCGCTATGTATAGCGAAGTCAGGTTCGTCCACGGGAAGCAAGGTTGTTTGTCTATCAACCACAAAGACAAGAAAACAAAGTAAAACAAGCAAAAACAGATACGGCCAACCTCGTTAACGACCTTGTCAGGGTCGTTAACGAACTTGAAAAACTACCGAAAACAGAACAACTAATGACCTAAAATGCAGGTTCGGTACCGAGGGTATGTTAACTCGGTAACGAATGATTCTAAAGAAAAACTAAGCAAAATCAATGTATAAAAAGATCTAGGACAAGGGTTACCACAACATAGCCATGCATAAAAACTCATGTGAGGATAAAGATCATGCCTTTAAAGATAAATTCATCAACTTTCGCTGACTAACAAGCAAATCAATCAATTTTCAAAAATCAACTTACTCTATTAAGTTTTTTGAATCCAAAGCTCGAAATTTTCGTTATCGAACAATATCAACATTCAAGTTCATAACTTTCTCTTTCGATCAAGTTGAAAACTCAAATTACTTCGACTATCGTATAATCATAAGCACAACAAGCAATTCAAAAGATAGAAGGCAATCAAAACATCAACACACTCATTCAAACATGCATAACTATGTCGGGTTTCAACCCCGAACCTAGATAAGAAAACTACTCACTCTTCATCGAAATAAAAAAAACACTTTAATCAAAGAATACATTGTTACCAAAACTAAATTTACTTGAAAAGAAAATATTGTCTTACAAACTTTGTTGAATCCGAAAATACTAAGAACACCGAGCAAGATCTAATCACCGAACCAATCCCTCTCTTTTGATCGAACTCAGTCCGACTCTCTCTCAATCGACTTGACTTCTCCTAAAACTCGTACGACGCCCCGTTGCCTAGGCTTAGAACAAGGGTATTTATACTAAGAAACTATCTATTAAAAAGGCTAAAAGATAAAAACTTACCCTACTTAAAAGATAACAAGATAAAAGATATAATACTGAAAGTCGGCTACGCCTATACCGACACGGGTCCCTCGTTAACGACCCACACAAGGTCGGTAGAGTCTGCTGCATCCCTTGCAAAAAAAACTCTATCTTTATAGCCTCGTTAACGACCTTCACAGGATCGTTAACGAGCCTCTGTTTGGCTTCTCTTGAACTTCTCTTTGACTTTAATTTGGAATCTAACTTGATTTTCCCATGTAATCTTCTTTATCCTCTTCCATGCATTCCACCGTCCACCACAAAACTTCAACTCAGCTCGAAAAGCGCTCCTTTCCGCGTAAAACCCTACAAAAAGACACAAAACGGAGTAGCTTCCATACTTTTCACCAAATATGCAAACTCATCCAAAAACACACAAAACTAACTCTAAAACCTACTAAAACTAAACTAAACGACTTAAGAAAGACACCTGAAACTAGACTAAAAACACGAATATCAGCCAGGTTTGTCTCCTTCCTTGACGCAGTCATGAATTTCTCTGCCCAATCCTTAGAGCTCTTGGAAGCCTCTTCATGAGCATCTGTCAGCTCTTTAACCTTCTTCTCTAGAGCATTCTTCTCGTGCCCCAGAAGAGTATTCCTATCCTTCTCAAGCTAAACATTAATCTTGCTCTAAGCAAGTTCGCCCAGCTGATCCTTGAAGACCTCAAAAGCCGATAGAGAAAGCTGGAAACTCTGGAAAAAATAATTAACGCGTTAAAATTAACATAAAGTAAAACGCGTAAATCAAAACACAATGAGTTACTAGAACTCAATAATCGTACCTGCCATTGGGCGGCCAACATCTCTCCGAAGAACTCCGGCATGGTAGATTGACTCGTTGCACCATCAGAATAGTTCACGTGAAGAGACATTAAAGAAGTTAGGCATTTCTTTGTCTCCATGTCCAAGGACAACATGGTTCCCTGGAGATCAGTCAAGTTAGGAGTGGCGTTATTTTTCAAAGGGAGAGTCTTGGAAGTAACACCAATCACCTCTTGAGGAAGGGACACTACTAAGGAGGTATCAGTGGTCGATGCTGTTTCAGCCTTTCTTTTCTTCCAAGGTTCAACCCGTTCGATGGTGGTAAGGGCAGCAGTAGAGTGAGTAGTCTTTGAACCTAGCAACATGCAAATACATGGGGTCAAATGAAATAGACATGTCAATATTCAAAAAGAAGAAAAGATGTCAATACTTACTCGACATCTCAGTATCCTCGGGGTCAGCAAAGCACGTCTTCACGAGCATGGGGTCAGATTTCTCTTCTGATGAAAGAGCTTCTATGCGAGATACAAGTTCAGTCGACACCTTGCGGGGTTGAAAAGAAGCAAGGTTCACTGTATCGAAAACGAACATAGTCAAAGGTTAATGCACCTAGAAGAAATAAGTCGAGGAAACTGAAAAAACACTACCTGATGAATGCCAACGAGGTTTCAGAAAAGAAGTATCGATTCCCAAAGAAGACAACTTTACAAAGAAAAATTTGTCATCCCAGCCTCGGTCTGACTTCGACATGTTGTAAATCAGGTCATATTTGTTTTTTAGGGTTTTCAAAGTAAAGCAACCAGGGCCACCTTTGGAAAGACGGTAGTTTCAAAGGAAGTCAACAGCTTTAAACGGGATATCATGAGAAGAACATAAAAGATCGACAGACAAGAGGAGTCTCCATACTTGAGGAAGTACTTGACCGAGCGACACATTGAGGGTAGCAAGGAAATCAATCACAAGAGGAGATAAAGGAAAGCAATGACCAATACGAAAGGGGTACTCGTACAATCATACTCATTCATCGTTATAAGAATCAACCTAGACACCAAGGGGAAGGAAAACCTCAACGGAGGCTAGAAATCCAACAGAAAAAGTGAAAGAGTTTGGCTCAATAGAGATATGACTCTTTGGTGGTAAGAGGTAAGAACGCCGGAAGAAGCATGACAAGGGGGGTTGGTTTGTTCATAGAAACAAGAGAGAGATTCGATGGAAGAGATAGAATCCGCCATGAGAAGAGTACAGAAAAAAGTAGAAGACGAAGAATCGAGAAACGTACCTGTCAAGCAAAGAACGCAGAACGAAGTCGCAATGATATCTTTAACAATCTTAAATAAAGGTTGATGGGACGTGCTACAACTTTCGAGACCAAAACTCAAAAAACCCTAGAAAAGTTGGAGGGAAGTTTTCCCGGGTTTTTTGGGGGAGTATTGTTGGGCCCCTCAAAACCAAGCCCAAATCCGTTGAATTAGGGATATAAGGCCTACATCAATAAGCATTAACGGGCACAAGGGTAATTGCAAAGATCATGGCCATCAGTGAGGTAATGGCGAAGATCACGACATCGATGATATCTCCAAGTAACGGCCACACCATTAAATGACACTAGCGACATAATTCTAGTCATCTATCGATTCTTTTGTAATCCGGAAGGAGTGGTACAACGAGTCTATTGTTATCAATCAGCTAAATAGAATTCTCAATTCTACTTCATATATTTCCCTTTGAATTTTATCTTGTTAGTAGAGCAAACGTGTTACAGTTGTGTTTTGGTTAAGTTTCCCTCATTATAGCAGGTAACATGTTTACGTGTCAATCTGCCCAAAACAGTTTGTATTGTCTATCCTTGTTCCAAAGAAAACATCTATTAATTTTATCCAATTTCGTGTGGATGGAATTGGGAGCATAAAGCTTTGCATGACATAGTTAGGTTTTGTAGCAAGGTTAGCTCGAATTAGAGTTGTTCGCACTTCTAAGGAGAGCGAGTTGGCTTTCCATTTGGTAAGCTGGTTCTGAGCCGCTCCTGTTGTGTTCTTACAAGTATCTTTGTTAACTTTACCACTGATCATTGGGCAACTGAGGTATTTTTCAATATTTGTCATTGTTGGTATTCCGAGCGTTTGATGGACAATGTTTCTTTGTTGGACGCTCATGTTTTCAAACACTTGGAATGCAGATTTGTTATAATTCACTTTTTAGCCCCAAATCCTACAAAATTCATCAATTATAGTTTTGACTTTGTTGCACGATCCCTGTGATGCTTTAGCGGAAATAATGATGTTGTCATTGAATGCTAGAAAGGGAATTTTAACACCTTCGCGAGTGATTGGGAAGCCAATCGAATTCTTATCAGTTTCACTTGTTATTTGCAGTTTCTATGCCATGATATATGCCGCATTTACAAATAGGAAAGGTGATAATGGATCACCCTGTCTTAGTCCTCTTTCAAGTGTGAACGGTTCCGTGGCTCCATTATTGACAAGGATCGACAGTGACATTGAGCAGATACATTCACGGATCCATATTATAATTTTTTTATCAAATCTAAATTTCCCTAAAATTATTAGAAGATAGTCCCAGTCAACCCGATCATATGCCTTCTCCATATCAAGTTTAATAGCAATCCATCCATGTTTGTTTTTATTGTTTCTAAAGGAGTGAAGTATCTCGTGGGCAATCAGTATATTATCTTGAATTGCACGATTTGCTACAAATGCTCCTTGCAACGGATGTGTAATTTTACTTATCACTTTCTTCATTCTTTCCGTTATTATTTTGAAAATGACTTTATATATAGTGGAGCATAGACTAATCGGTCTATAGTGGTTTGTTGAGCTTGGGTTTTCTATTTTCGGTACAAGGGTTATGAATATATGGTTGATTTGCCATAGAATCTTGCCTGAGTGAAAGAAACTTTTCATCGCCTTGATAACCATAGGACCCACAATATCCCAATATCTCTTATAAAAATTTGTTGTCACACCATCTGGTCCTGGAGACTTATTAGACCCGAGGCTCGTTACTGTGTTTTTAATTTCTTCATTTGTAACTGGTCTTGTTAACATAATGTTATCTTCATCCGTTATTTCTTTAGAGATTAGGTTCATGTAGTCCCATGCATTAGTTAGGTGTGTTGGTTCTTTTGTATATCTCTTTTTAAAATCTTTTCTAATTCCATCCGTTATCTCTTTTTAATTTCTTCATTTGTAACTGGTCTTGTTAACATAATGTTATCTTCATCCGTTATTTCTTGCATTTGTATACCTTTAGCAGATCTAATTTCTTTCAGAATTTTTTGATTCCTCCTTCCACTTGCCACCTTATGGAAATATCATGTATTTGCATCGAAAAATTTAATGTGTTTCGTTTTTGCCCTTTGTCTCCAATATGTTTTATGGTAGTTCAAGAGACACTCTTTCTTTTTCAATAATCGCCATTGTTTTTGTATAACACTTGGTTCTGGTGAGATTAAGATATATTTTGGAGTTCAAGGAGATTATCCTCAATTTCTTTTAATTGTTCAAATATGTTTCCTAACGTTGTTTTATTCCATCTTTTCGCATTTTTTTAGGAGTTGTGTTTTTTTAACCAATTGAAACATGTTCAAACCTTGAAATTGAACCCTCCATGCCGGTTTTGTTACATTTCGAAAGTCTTCCCTAGACATCCATATTTTTTCCATTTTGAAAGGTTGTGTTTTAGTCATTTCATCATTACTTATTTCAATCGAAATTTTACAGTGGTCAGAGCTTTAGTCATTGCATCATTACTTATTTCTTGTGCTTATATTTGGAAACCATTGGATAATCAGATTGCTAACCAAAACTCTATTTTTTCATAAATGTTTTTGATTTCTATCTTATTTTTCCTCCATGTGAAGGTGAACCAGAGAACGAAATATCATCTAGAAGGCAATCACTTTTAAAATTTATTAATCTCTCAAACCTGTGTTATTCTGGATAGGAACCCCCTTTCTTTTCGTTAGGCCCTTAAATTTCATTAAGATCACCTATCAAAATAATTGGAAGCTCTATACTTTGTAAGGTTCCAACTAGTTCATTCCAAAAGGTATCATTATCCCTCGAATTAGGCGGGCGTAAACAAAACATATAGCAGGCGTATTTTTAGTGATCACATGGTAATATTTTAAAATAATGTACCTTGGTGTTTGGACTAGTATTGTTAGTTCCTTGTTGATGAGTTGATGTGCTTTCCAAAATACTCTTATACCCCCAGCACGTCCACTTGCAGGAGACCATAGGGCGTTATCAAATCATGCTCGTCTCCAAACCTGATCACTAGGTAAACTATCCGTTTTTGTTTCAGGGATTGCAATAATTTGTATTTTTTGAATTTTGCAGAATAAGTAGACCAAAATGATTTTTTCCCTATCCCCTTACTATTCCGAAATGAAATCTTCATGAAAATCTATTTTATAATGACATATCCTATCCAATACCTTCATTTTTGTCAAAGTTAGAATCTGATTCATTAAATATTTTGCTTGTGTCCTATTTCTTTTCCCATTTAACCTGATCACTAGGTAAAGTAACGCTGGTTCACTGTTCGATTTTAATATTTGCTTTCCCCATAACCATGACATACAACACCTTCCAAAACAGTTCTATAACATCCTTAAAAGTTGTAATACCCTCGTTACATGATATAATATTTTGACAGTTATAAGTCCTCATATACAAACTTTCCAAAATACTATTGATTTTACATTGGTCCACCTTCCTAAAATTTTCCTGTGTGGTTTGTATTTTGTTCTTGACAATCCACCATGTCTTCTTTAGTCCTCTTTCTCTTATAAGTCTGTTTTTTCTCCACATGTGTTGCCTCCAATTCTTCGCGTCAACCTTTCTCCTTATACCTTCTTTCTTTAGCTCAACCTTCATTGCTTCAAAATCATACTCACGCACTCTTATCATCCTGAAACAAACCTGAGCAGGCACAAGCTTAGTAAACCACATATAAATATACACTGCTAATAACCTAGTTCTTGGAGCTCTAAATTCTCTTGTTCTAATAATCAAACCATTTGCATGGTTTATCTCAGGTTTATGGTTCCTTAATTCATCCTTACACTTCAGTAGAATGGAATGAATCCGCCAGGTTGTTACGTACAGAGTCTCCATTGTTTTTCTTTACTAACTTCTAGACTCATAATTCTTATTAACTTTCCTTAGACTTGCTATATCATTAGAGCCAGTAGTATTCTCAATGAAAATGCAGTACAAGCAAACAAGAAGAGAATAATCATTCAATTTCAACATATTATATTTTAGAAAGCCACAGTACACATGGATCAACCATTTATTATAATTCAGAGTAGCTGAGTAGGGAGTCGCTTAAGATGCATCAACCAGAACATATAAAACAAAACATAAAACATCAAGTTATCTTTAATTAAGCAGCCTATAATGTGTTGTGTTTTCATTCTAGAACTCAGTTTTGCGGCATCACAATGCTTCATATTAACTTGCCACCGTCTGTTAGTGTTATTTTGTTCAGTTTTCTTATCCCATGCTACTTTTCTGTTCCTATCACACCAGGAAACATCAATGAGATAGTCAAGCTCATCAATTTTTCCATCATACCAGGAACAGTCTGAACTTTTATGTTTCATATAATCCACTCTACATAATTGGACATAATTGGGAAGATACAAACTTATGTCATCACCTCGTTTGCTCATCTTTTCTATAACCCCAAAATCTGATCAAGGAGAGCCGACATATCAATTCATTGTTTTCTTTTCTTTTCAATTCATTATTTTTTTTTCTTCAAGTACACAACCAGAAGAAAGTACTGATTCCGAAACAAATGACTTGGCAGCTTTCTTTGTACCAACTTACGTGAGTTAAATAAGAAGCGACCAACACATTGATTCAAAATGAGGGCTATGAAATTAAATCACCAGTATTCCTCAATTTGTGCCAAAATTGGACCTTTCCAGGTATGAAATTAAAACCAGCTCGTAATATCGTAATTCCTCAGCTAGTTTTTTAAATTAAGAGGCTCCATTGTTTCCCTATACGCTGAAATTCCAAGCGTATTCCAACAAACAGAAGAGGAAAGCTGAACAACATTATGCCCCTTAAACCCAGAATCATCACAAGAGAACAACTGATGTCTCTTTTCATCTTCAAGAAACATCTTTTGGATACGGCCGTCATCATCGCGTTGGATCCCAACAAGCCTCCTGAAGGCGCCATTGTAATTTGGAGTAATGGCATAAATCTTGGTCCACGATGTGTCATCACCATATTCCATCATCATCCAAACATTAATAAAGGTACACGGCAGACGAGAAATTTGTATTGCAACAAGATGGTCATCCAACACGAAAACCCCGGCACCTTTAGCGTAGTAGTCCGATGTTGGATCAATAGTTCGAAAAGAATACCCCCTCGGCGCGCCTAGTCGTTTAAAAGCATCATCATCCACATTAAATGTCAGGATAGAGTAGGAGTAATCATTGTTAATTGTCATCCAATGCCAGCACCCTTTGAAGAAGCGTTGTGGACACAACTCTAAATCTTCATTAATGTCGGTATATTGTATCCCTCCAGTGTCAGAATGGACAATCTCCTTCCATATTCGGCCTTGTAGACTATATACGAAGCTGCGGAAGGGGGAAAATTGTGGGCCACAACTGATGATGACAACCACCTTATAATCCAAAGTATCTTGGGTAGGACCAAAACCATAGTGCGCTCGACATGGTTTTAGAAAGAGGTTAGACAGTTGGAAGTCGGGAGGGAAAGGATCAGCATACTTGTAGTCATGGGTAGCGGGATTACACAAGCATATCTTACCCGTGGCAATGGATAAACAGCGGCTAGACTCTTTGTAGAGATTTGATATTATGCAGTAGATGCCGTTGTTCAGAGGGCCTAGCACACGCACA
The DNA here is from genome assembly GCA_964016875.1 of Fallopia convolvulus. Taxonomy (NCBI): domain Eukaryota; kingdom Viridiplantae; phylum Streptophyta; class Magnoliopsida; order Caryophyllales; family Polygonaceae; genus Fallopia; species Fallopia convolvulus. The sequence continues at coordinate 22,121,248 of OZ024737.1, read as the reverse complement.
ACACACCTCCAATCTTTGTAAGACTCTGCAGGAGGTCGTTCGAGGAGGGTCATATAACGTGGCAATAGCAGATCCGGCGGCCCTGGGGCCAGCTTAATCAAATCTGCAACAGGATAAAGCGAGTACCTCTTCAGTGTCTTAAGGATAGTAGCACGCGGAGAAATGATGAGCTGCTGCTGCTGCTGCTTATCATCGCGGGGAGGTCGTCGTCCCCTGTACAGGTTGACAAAGGAACGGGATTGAAGCAGAGAGCACCATGTCTTGGCCACAGATTTAAACCGCATCAGAGACTGTACGGGGAGTCGGATCAGGATCTGGTCTCGCACGTCTTCTGGAATATACACACTAGCACCACCGCTGCTAATAACAGAGAAAAGAATGTCAATAGCAGCAAGATGTCTGTGATCGATTTCAGGATTAGGGCATTTAAAAAATATGCTTGAGCACAATGTTATAATATATGCTTGAGCGTAGCCAAATTGCTTTGCACTACAGAACTTGACAAATAATAGAGTGCTAAACTACTTACGCCTTATTCTTTGTTTGCTTCTTACCCACTGAAATCCTCTTGTTTTTCCTGTAAGATCGTTCGTTCCAATTTAATCGAGATAAAAAAAAATTAGAAGAACAGTGATCGATGCCAAATTAATGAAGATGCTATACCCGACGCCCATGGCTGGAAACAAAGAGGATTGCGAAGTGCGACGGCAACGGCGATGAAACTTTGAACTGTGCAACTACTCAATATTCAACAAAGGTAACAAAACAAACATTTCCATCCAATTAGAGCTACAGAAAAACTTACCATTCAACTGCACGTCTCGCTTTCGGGCTTTGGTGGAGGAGATGGCGTGAGGCCCGGCTACCCGTCGCCGTCGGGATCAGGAGTCGGAGATAGCGTCGAGGGAGATGGGATCGGGACTCCGGAGACGTTCTCCGTCGACGTGCCGTCTGGATCTGAGAGGGCAAGAGAAGTTGAGACTCGAGGGGGTCAGAGAAGTAGGAAGTCTGGGATTTTTGGAAGTGAACTGGAATAGACGAAGAGTGGGAGTGGGAGGCGCGTGGCTGTGAGGCTATCACTGATTCACTTAGGGAGTTTAGGGGTTTTTTTTTATATAAGGAAAGAAGTTAGGGCGGGCCGCTAACAGGCTAGCAACTTCCCCAGAGCATCCTGAAGGATGAGGTTCCAAAGAATCAGATCAACTGTAAGTGGGACGGATGAGACTCTGCGAATTGATACAACAATGTAGTCCGCCACTGAGTTGCACGCCCGAGGGACATGGGTGATGCACCAACACCAAAAGCGAGCAAGCAGACAGTGGATATCAGCACCTAACATCTCGATCTCCCAAGGACAGCGCCAGTCACCAAGAACGGTCTTGACCAGCTGAAGATTGTCGCCTTCAATTTGAATGTGGGAAATGTCACGTCTAGTGGCTTCAAGAATTCCCTCTCGTAAGGCGATGGTCTCGGACATAAGAACGGAATATCGACCAACCAGTCATCCGTCATAATGGATGGGGTCTCCGCTGCAATCCTTGAGGATAAACCCGAACGACGCCATCCCATCCGCATTAACTGCACCATCAAAATTAAGTTTAGTAAAATTAGTTGTGGGCTTAAACCATTTAGCACGATTTCGTTTGTACTTTGCGACTTGGCCCCCAACAGGAGGGTCAGAGTCAGTATTCATTATGTGTTGTGCCATTCCTTTATTTGATTGCGAATAAATCGCAAAGTTTTTCTTGTTGGACTACTTGGTTGGAGTCGAAAGGTTCAAAAACAACCTTGTTTCTGAAAAACCAGATACTCCACCAAGAACAAATAAGATTTTCCAATTCTGAGTTGGACGTTAGAGCCCTAATTTCATCCAAAATCTAGGCTGGTTTTTTCTCCTCTGGTTTGATTTGGTTGATAACCCGAGCAATTTTAGGGTTGATGTTGTTAAGAGTAGTTTTGGTACGATTGCATTCAAGCAGAATATGGTTGATGTCCTCATTTGGTTTGTCGCACGCGACACACCCCTGGACGACAATGATATGGTTTTCAACGAGCCGACATTTCGTGGAAAGACCGTTTCGTGCAATCTTCCAAACGAAGTTTTTCATTTTTAGTGGGATATTTAGCTTGCATATCCAATTTAAGTTAATCTGGGATTCTCCCTTGTTCCTATGAATCCACTGCATAGTCGATTGGGTGGAGTACTAGCCGCTCTTACTTGGTTGCCAGTACAGTCTATTTGGGATTTTGTTTCGCGGTGTAATGATTTGGGTTACTCGTTGAACGTCGTATGGAGAGAGAACCCGTTCAATCTGTTCGAGGTCTCAGGAGTTGTCTTCTAAGAGAAATTCCTCAACGAGGGCTTCACTATTGTGTTCTACATTTTCTTTCGGAAACAACGAAGTTCGCGGTGTAAGAGAAATTCCTCAACGAGGGAGTTTAGGGTTTTTGGTTTTTGAATTTTATACTAGGCCTTTGTTAAAAAAATATTTTTTAAAATATTAATATATTTCGTGTGGGTGATAGATGGATGAAACCTTCCACCTTAAATCGATCCGACCCATTATCGGGTTTTCGCCCGATATATATTGAAATTCGTTTTTCGCCCTTCTTTGTCGGGTTTGCCCATTTTTTCGGGTTAGGTGCATCGGGTATTTGTCAGGTCCAGGTCAAATTATCATGCTTAAACTTAACAGTTCAGAGATTTTATAATACATTCACATATATTTCAAGTGTATTCACATTAGTATTGTTTTTTCATGTTTTATGGTCATATGTTCATGTTCAATTAAATCATCATACAAACGTCAAAAGGCTTAAAAACATTTCGATAAAAAAGTTAAAGAAAAAATAAAATTTTAGGGAAATTCCTTTTAGTACCATCCAACTTTTGACAATTCCTTTTGGTATCCTAAAAATAAAGTTATTCCTTTTGATAACCTTATGGTTTATAGAAAAATTTGTCTCATAACCTAAATATGCTTAAAATATATTCCGTCAATTTTTAACGTTAAAATGTAAAATTAAATTAAAACAAAAGTAATATCCCCCACGATTAATGGAGTAGCTGCAAGCCTGCAAGTAGATGGTAATTAAGGATCAAACACTTGGGGGATACCATCTAGTAACAAATGCAACTCACTCACGAGAGAATTAAGTAGATTGGGATTTGGGAGCAGATGCAATAATTGACCCGTCCTTAACGAGGGAGGAGGACGGCGATGGCATAATGTAGCCGACGACGTCCTGGGAAGAGTGGAGCAAGCCGAACGCGAGGAAAAGATTGTCGAGAGCATAATTTGTTAATCGGTTCGGTTAATGTGTGTCCATGAACACACAATAAAAGTGCTAATTTGGGATGTTATCTCAAAATTGTTCCTAAATTTAAACAATAAAAGTGCTAATGGGCACACGTTACCAAAATTAGAATGCCCTTTTAAAAAATTCAAAATTAACAAACAATATTCAAATTTACCAAAATTAGAATTCTTATTGTATGCCCATGGGCACACGTTAGAAAAATCCTTTGTTAATTAGTGTGTAAAGCTCGAATTTGCATTCGATTTTTGTTGTTTTGTAGGGTTTTGAGTTTCAGTTTCATTTAATTAAAAACAAATTTTAATTATGTTTCAATTTAGGGAATTTTTGAAAATGGGGAAAAATTAAAATTGAGGTTTATACAAGTGAAAAGTCTGAATTTGCCAAAATTTCCCAATTTTTATCACACCAGCTTCTTTTTATAAACACTAATTCAAATAAAGAAGATATGAACAACACATCGCCATCACCATGATTTAGCCGGTGTAGATGTGGAGTTCGATGGTGATGAGAAAGATGGTGATGAAACCAAAGTAGATGAAGTGTATAACAATCGAAGTGTCGCATATTAGCGAACTCCCGATATTTGAATCAGCAGTCTCGACGTCAAAAACACGAACAACAACACCGCTGCTATCAACACTAGTCCCCAATCCGCGAATTTCCCCCTCTCTTTTAGTTGTTATTTCTATAATTATACATAAGAATTAGATTTACTTATTTTTTTTATTTTTATATCATAAAAATGAAAAAATGGATGAAAAAATGGATGGAAGTTAGTGTTTTGCTAAGATAGGCTACGACTACACTGAATTACAATACTAAAGGGTACCATAAGGAATAACTATATTTTTAGGGTACCAAAAGGAATTGTCAAAAGTTGGAGGGTACCAAAAAAAAATTCCCAAAATTTTATTGTTATTTGTTCACTTATTTTTTGCAAAAAAAAACACGATGATTGACTTTTTACATTTTCTTCACATATTTTATATATATGTTCACATATAACCACATTTTAACTTCGGAAGATTTAGTATACGTTCATATATAATGTAAGTATGTTCCACATATTAGTATTGCATGTTCACGTTTTATGGTCGTATGTTCACGCTATAGCCTCTACTCCCAGACGTACTCGAGACAGAGGGTTTTAAGCTGAGTAGGACTAAGACAGAGTATGTAGAGTTTAATTTCAGCCTGGAGGTGGAACCAGATGAGGAAGTAAGGGAGATGTTCAAATACCTAGGCTTAATTGTGTAGAGTGATGGGAGCGTTGAGGAGGACATTAGACACATAATACAAAGAGGTTGGCAGAAGTGGAGGGGTGCATTTGCAGTGTTGTGGGACAAAAAGGTCCCACTCATGCTTAAGGGAAAATTCTATAAGACGATGGTTAGACCAGCCATACTCTATGGGGCGGAATGTTGCCCAACTACTAAGACGCAGGAGCAGAAGCTGATGGTAGCAGAGATGAGGATGTTGAGTTGGATGTGTGGGAATACGAGACTGGACAAAATTAGGAATTAAGTGATTAGGAGCAAGGTGGGAGTGGCCAGTTTAGGTGACAAGCTCATAGAGTCAAGGCTTAGATGGTTCGGGCACATACAGAGGAGACCACTCGATGTCCGGTTTGAAGAATTGAAGGATTGGTCGATAGCAACTTTCGCAGGGAAAGGGGCAGGCCGAAGAAGAGTTGGAAGGAAGTCATGAAACAAGACCTCACAGTTCTGGTAGTCTCAACAGATATGGCCCTGTGTAGGGACCAATGGCGGGAGAAGATTACAGTGACAGAGCGTTAGTGGCGACGACCGGGAGGGAGTACCTTGCTCTTTTTTCTCTTCATCTTAGTTTCTATTAGGGGTGCTCACGGGTCGGGTCGGGTCGACCCGGTGACCCGCAAAATTTTGAGACATGACTGACTCGGCTAAAATCGTTGTTGCCAAGATCAAAGATAAATAACCCTAAACTACTAACTAGTATAGAAAGCAAGCAAGGGGTCGAACCCAAGAGAATCGGGATTCTGATCAATCAGCAAAAGCAAAGACAGGGGTTTTTGGAAGTTCAGGCAAATAAACAACCAAGCAAATATTATTGGGATTAAATCAATTGGAAGAAAGCAGAGTTCATTCAATCAATTCCACCTTTTTAATCATTTGATCGTTGATTCATCCACTTTTCTATTAATTCCCTAGTTAATTCCAATCCTTATAAAAGATTTCCGCTTGTCCACGGTCCAAGCGAAACGATGATATGAACAAGAACGCTTAATTCAAATCATGCAAAATATTAAGGATAGAAGGACATTAATTCATGCAATCAAGCTACGAGTCTCATGCATAAAATAACAATCAAACACTCTTTCTCAATTCTAGTCCACGGTCCTAGAAAAGAGTTGTTTCAAGGATAAATAAGATTGCACAGACAACAATCAAACTAATCCAAACAGTAGAATATCAATCAAATTCAACAAGTTGCGCACCAAGAGAAATCAATTGATAATCATAAAAGTAAGAACAAGAGTTTTGATATTAACCAAGGGATAGAAAAGTTACCAGAATCTCACAAATTCATAAAAAGGCTTCCTTGATCAAACAAACTCCAAAGGAAATTAGTTCTCCATAAGAGAGAAAAATACTAAAATCTAAATAATTGAAAACTAGATCTAAGAGAGAATACAAAACAAAGCTCCAAAACAAGGTCTAAATAGTCTCGAACTAAGCGTATGAAATAAAATAATATCGGAAATAATATAAAATAGATAGATAAAAAGATCAGTCGCCGCCTCGGAATAATGCTGACGTGGACCTCCGCGGGCGCGGTGAACAACCTCCGCGATCGCGGACCTGATCGTGACAGAATTCCAACTCTGTTTTCGGAAGATGTTTTGACCACCTTAGAGTTGGAATTTCGACTCGGAGTAAAAATATGAATTGTAGCTCTTCGAGTTAAATTTCCAATGATACCAAATTCATCTTCATCCGATCACTGTAGCTCCCGAAATAAGCGTTACAAGAAAGTGGTGTCGAAAAAACTCCAAATCAACACTTGTCTTCAAAACTCTTGCAATTCTCCAAATCGTGTCTTCGGTCTTCATATGACAGTTATGCTCAAAACTAACCTAAACACACTCAAATCATGCCTAAAATACAAGAGTAATATATGTTAAACTAGAGCATATCAAATTCCCCCATACTTAAACCTTGCTCGTCCTCGAGTAAGCTCAAAATAAATCTAACAAGAAATCCTATCAAGGTTTACAACATAGTACAAGGGAAGACAAAAATCACTCACCTCACCAACCCGAACCCAAAATAGAGAAATAATGAGCAAAAACATGAAAGCTCAAATCACACACCTCACAGATACAAGATATAACACTCAAGCACTAAAAAGTGTAAAGCAACCTAGGATCTACCCAACATCTAAAATGTAATCCCCAGACCCCAAAGTAGAATATGATCCTAAAAACACTCTAATTTTACCACTCATTCTACTTAGGCGCCCTCTCGGGTTTTCACCTAATCACTCTTTTCATTTTTCTTAGGTGTGCTCACAAAATACTCACATCTCTCATAAACCTCATATTACCCCAGCCTAATGCTGGTCCGTGTTACCTGCTTATTACCTGAGCCATCCTTTCGGGTTTTCAACTCATCCCAGGATTTTTATATGCCTTTTTTAATATTTTTTATGGCTTTTTCTTTTTTTTCTTTTTTTTTTATTTACTCTATACAAAACATGGAACAAAGATCCCATAAAAATAACACAAAAATAAACTGAAAAGCAACTATCTATTATAAGCGTAGTGAGTACTTCCTCCCCCATACTTAAATCCTTCATTGTCCTCAATGAAGTAAAAAGAAAGGAATGAAGCATAGAAGAGGAAAATCAGAAGACTCACATACGAAAGAAGAGAAGAATGAACTCTAGTAATTAGAAGCATCAATCTCAGGAACGAACTGATTTGTCAGGGAACGAACCGCAACCATCGTCTTCACAATTCAGCAACCAAATCCACACCATAGGACGTCTCCAATGAGAATGAACTGGACTCCTCAAAATAATAAAAACTCTAACAACGGTAGCACCCCCATACTTGAACAATTCCAAGGAACTAGACATGGAAAGATATAGAAAAATGGATGGGTGGATGCTGGTAGAATATGGAAGAACACTCCTTTTTTTTATTCTCTCTTCTTTTTTCCTGATTTATCTCGGGGGTTTCACCCGAAAACCTTTTATTTCAGGGGTTTCACCTGAAAGCCTTTTATTTTTTATTTTTTTATTTTTTTTATTTTTTTAAAAAAAATTGTATCTTGTCGCCGATGCAAAGTACCGCGATCGCGGTGAAGGACCTCCGCAATCGCGGAGCTGTTGACTAGTACCTTTGCGCTTTTTTTTGTGTATTTCGAGAAATAAATTCCCCAAAATATTCTTGTTCTTTCGAACCTAGTACCTCGGGTTGCCTCCCGAGCAGCGCCTTTGTTTAACATCGTTTGGCCCGACGTCCTTTATGCTCAAAATGGATCATCATCTATCTGAAACTGGACCTTTTTCCCTTCATGTGCCATGGATAATAAGCCCTTTGAAACATCAATTACGGCGCTCGCCGTCTTCATAAATGGACGACCTAACAGCAAAACTGGGTCGTATCTCCCCTTACCAATTTCCAAGACATAAAAGTCTGTTGGAAAAATTAATCCATCCACCTGCACTAAAACATCTTCGACAAATCCTTTCGGACTCACATTAGAGTGGTCAGCCAGTTCAATAGTAATATTAGAATCCTGTAATGGCCCTAGACTTAACCTCTCATAGATGCTAAGTGGCATGACATTAATGGATGCACCTAAATCAAGCATAGAATGCTCAATTTTTGCCTCCCCGATTATAACGGGAACAGTAAACCTCCCTGGATCTCCATACTTCTTAGGCAATTGCCTTTGAAGCATGGAAGATACATTTTCAGTATTTTCAACAAGATTAACTTTTGTAACCTTCCCCTTCTCTTTTGCTTCCTCTTGATAGTGCATAATTCTTTCAAAAATTTAGCAAAACGAGGAATGCTTTGAACAAGTCTAAGTAAAGGGACATTTACCTCACACTTGGAGAAGGTTTCAAAAATTTCCTTGTCATTGGCAGGCCTCTTGGTGTCTTTCAGTGCCTCAGGAAATGGTGGAGCGGGCTTTTGAGAAGCCATGGGGGAAACTGAGGTCGAACGTAAGAATCTTCGGGTTCAGCTTCAGATCCGCGGGCGCGGTAAGAATCCCGCGGTCGCGGAAGATCGGATTTTTCGGAATCCGAATTTTCCTCGCCTCCGCGATCGCGGCCATTGGTCACCGCGGGCGCGGTGCCTTCAATCAAAATATCCGAGCTTTCAGTTGAGGTTCCGCGATCGCGGCATTTGTTCACCGCGGGCGCGGAGTCGTTTTCCAGAATTTTGGAATTTCCTTTCCGTGGATCTTCATACACCTCTACGTCTCTGTTAAGCTCTTTTCCACTTCTTAATGTGATAGCACTCACATTCTCTCTCGGGTTTATGGTCTGAGATGGCAGTTTTCCCGAGTCCTTAGCTTCTAGCCGGTTCAGAGTGGTTGCAATCTGACTTAACTGAATTTCCAAACTCTTTATTGCAGCCTTAGGCTCTTGATTTTCCTTCATAAGCTGATTGATAATGGCTGGATTTTCATGAGGAGCCTGGGGCCTTGGCACATAATTAGGCCTGGGAACATAGTTGGGCTGACCTCCTTGTGGTGGAAAAGGTTGTTGAGGTTGTTGATTCCACCTAAAGTTAGGATGGTTTGCCCACCCCGGATTAAAGGTATTTGAATATGGGTCATTCCGGGGCCTCTGTTCATAGTTCCCTCTGTTCAGTAGGATGGCTAACTTAACCACAGATTCCACACGCCCTTGAACTTGAAGCTCCATTGCCCACCAACAGTTGCTTCATCATAGCTTTTAACTCCCTCACTTCAGCATTCAGGGAATCATTAATAGAATTGACAGACCTACTGTTGGACCTCTTTCTTTGATTTCTGCATTGCTCCACTAGAGTCTCCAACTTCTCAAACGCCTGCCTAGGAGTGAGATTCTCATAAGAACCTCCACAGGAAGCATTCATCAGGCGCCTATCAGCATCACAGAGACCTTCAATAATATAGCAAATCAGATCTTTATCAGAATAGCCATGGTAAGGACAACTGGCTATAAGTCTCTTGTAACGCTCATAGTACTCATACAGGTTCTCATCATCTCCCTGCTCCAGACTACTCAGCTGCTTCTTGATAGACGTTTGCTTGGCAGCAGGGAAATATTTCTCCAGATAAGCACCCTTCATCTGAGCCCAAGTAGTAATCGTATCAGGTGCTAAGTATAGATACCATTCCTTAGCTGAATCAGCCAAGGAAAATTGGAAAGCCCTCAACATTAGTTGATCTTCAGTCACATCAGCTGGCTTCATTCCCAAGCAGACAAAATGGAACTCTGCAAGGTGTTTATTCGGATCCTCCCCACTCAACCCATGGAACTTAGGCAAATAATGGAGAAGACCAGATTTAAGCTCAAATTTCACTCCTTCTCCCAGGGCGGGAAACTGAAGACCAAGTTGTTGCTGCTCTAAATTAGGTGCAGTCAGTTGCCTAATAGTGCGATCTGCCATGGTTACTAGCTGCTCTTCAACCTCTGAATCAGATGAAGAAGAAGAAGATGAAACTGGATCAAACTGTATGCCTAGCACTTGAGCCTGAACCTGACGTCTCAACTGTCTCAGAGTCCTGTTAATTTCTGGATCAAACGGAACAACAGGCGAATTATCAGTAGAACGGGTAAGAACCATAAGATAGGTTCTTACCAATTCAGGGGATCTGGACGAACCGATCTGCGGGCGCAGTGAACACTCTCCGCGATCGCGGTTTCGTCAGAACCGCCGATTAAACAGAAAATTAAAAACCGATTCCCCGGCAACGGCGCCAAAATTTGACTCGGCTAAAATCATTGTTGCCAAGATCAAAGATAAATAACCCTAAACTACTAACTAGTATAGAAAGCAAGCAAGGGGTCGAACCCAAGAGAATCGGGATTCTGATCAATCAGCAAAAGCAAAGACAAGGGTTTTTGGAAGTTCAGGCAAATAAACAACCAAGCAAATATTATTGGGATTAAATCAATTGGAAGAAAGCAGAGTTCATTCAATCAATTTCACCTTTTTAATCATTCGATCGTTGATTCATCCACTTTTCTATTAATTCCCTAGTTAATTCCAATCCTTATAAAAGATTTCCGCTTGTCCACGGTCCAAGCGAAACGATGATATGAACAAGAACGCTTAATTCAAATCATGCAAAATATTAAGGATAGAAGGACATTAATTCATGCAATTAAGCTACGAGTCTCATGCATAAAATAACAATCAAACACTCTTTCTCAATTCTAGTCCACGGTCCTAGAAAATAGTTGTTTCAAGGATAAATAAGATTGCACAGACAACAATCAAACTAATCCAAACAGTAGAATATCAATCAAATTCAACAAGTTGCGCACCAAGAGAAATCAATTGATAATCATAAAAGTAAGAACAAGAGTTTTGATATTAACCAAGGGATAGAAAAATTACCAGAATCTCACAAATTCATAAAAAGGCTTCCTTGATCAAACAAACTCCAAAGGAAATTAGTTCTCCATAAGAGAGAAAAATACTAAAATCTAAATAATTGAAAACTAGATCTAAGAGAGAATACAAAACAAAGCTCCAAAACTAGGTCTAAATAGTCTCGAACTAAGCGTACGAAATAAAATAATATCGGAAATAAGATAAAATAGATAGATAGAAAGATCAGTCGCCGCCTCGGAATAATGCTGATGTGGACCTCCGCGGGCGCGGTGAACAACCCCCCGCGATCGCGGACCTGATCGTGACAGAATTCCAACTCTGTTTTCGGAAGATGTTTTTACCACCTTATAGTTGGAATTTCGACTCGGAGTAAAAATATGAATTGTAGCTCTTCGAGTTAACTTTCCAATGATACCAAATTCATCTTCATCCGATCACCGTAGCTCCCGAAATAAGTGTTACAAGAAAGTGGTGTCGAAACAACTCCAAATCAACACTTGTCTTCAAAACTCTTGCAATTCTCCGACTCGTGTCTTCGGTCTCCATATGACAATTATGCTCAAAACTAACCTAAACACACTCAAATCATGCCTAAAATACAAGAGTAATATATGCTAAACTAGAGCATATCAATGACCCGCGACCCGACCCGCGGGTTGCGGGTTTTGCGGGTCGGGTCGTGGGTCGACCCGCTGACCCGCGTGTATTTTAAAAACAATATGTTTTTTGAGTTTTTGGCCTTTTCACATTCCTGCATAATTTCGGGTCTAATTATCACTAACCAATAACCAGTAACCATAGTTACAAGTTACAATAGAATGTAACTACTAACTAGTAAGCATAAAAAGTGGGAAATCAGTAAATCACTAACCATAATTACTCAATTAAGGGCAAATCTTGTGGAATTATTTTATAACCCAAACAACAAACTGACTTTGTGCGGCAGGGACAACTTTACTCCGGCATAGACAGCTTCACCGGCATGGACAAATTCACTCTGAGCGGTGCAAGTCACCGGCAGGGCTTCAACGGCTTCAGGGACAGCGGTGCAACTGTCGAGACTCGAGAGCAGGCGAGGCTGTGAGACTCGAGACCAGTGATTCGAGCCTACGAGTCCAATCAGAGCAGGCGAGCAGTGCAACTGTGCGAGTGTGTGAGAGCCGACGAATCTCGATTGTAAGAGCCGGCGAATCTCGAGTGTGTGCGAGGCTTTTTCGAGGGAGGTGGAGATCTGGAACGAGAGTCAGACTAGGGTTTTTCGAAGGAGGCGGGTCAGAGGCAAATAAGAGTCACCTCTGGAAATTCACAAATAACATACGTATTTTTTTATTTTTTTTAAGGGCGCGGGTCTGCGGGTCGACCCGCAACCCGTCGGGTTTGGCCCGACCTGACCCGCGACCCGAAAATTTTCAAATCATGACCCGCAGCCCGACCCAATAATTGCGGGTCGGGTCGGTCCGGGTCGGGGTCGACCCGGACCCGTGAGCACCCCTAGTTTCTATGTTATAGTTTTAGTTTATTGAGTTTCTAGAGTACTTTCCCGCTCTCGCTTTTTTACTTCCCTACTTTTCTCCCTTTTGTTCCTGCCTTCTTCACCTTTTGTTTTGGGCCCACCTTAGTTACCCTCCTGACTTCAAGTCGGGGTAAGGGTGCGTACATCTCGACCCCTCAGATCCCGCTCTCATAAAGGGTTCCACCTGGGTAGATGTTGTTGTTGTTGTTGTTGTTGTTGTTGTTGTTGTTGTTGCTGTTGTTGTTGTTGTTGTTGTTGTTGTTGTTGTTGTTGTTGTTGTTGTTGTTGTTGTTGTTGTTGTTGTTGTTGTTGTTGTTGTTGTTCATACTCGATTCATATCATTACGTAAAAGACTTAAAAGATAATGTAAATTTTTTTTAACAAAATTTTTAACTTTTTAAATTTTTTAATAAATGACCTAGATTCATTTCTAGTTGTTTTAATCGGATGACCTAGACTTATTTCTAGATTTCATATTAAGGGATATTTTCAGTTGAATCAAACTCGTAAATAAAAACAAATGTGAAGCATTGGATTTGGAAAATCAATGGTGTTAATGGGGTGTTTTAATAGTGGGGGTTTTAAAGTTGGAGGAGTAATTTCGTCATTTTTCCACAAAATTAAACCCCTCCTTCCCTTGTTCTTCTTCTTCTTTTGGAGGTTTTTTCAATTCTTCCCCATTGTTGAATTTTAAGTTTCTTTTTCTTCCTCTTAGTAGTTGTTTTTGAAATCATTTACGTTGTTTTTATGCATTTTTTTTTGTTTTCTTAAGATTTGAATGTCCAATTAGGATTTTTTAAAATTTGGGGGATTTTTAGTTAACATTTCGATTCGAGTTTTAATTTAACACAAATTGTATGGATTAGAAAATGTTATTGTGAAATTTCATTACATATCTTGTCATTCTACTAATTTTGTTTGTGATTTCTGTAACACCCTAGTCGGGGCGCTACTCGGTGGTAGACCCTGTCCGAGTCTACTCATATTAGTCCGGAAGCAAGTAAAAATAGGTTCGCTGCCTTGGAAGGCGCATCACAGGAAGATGTGGGAGTGGGGAAAAAACAATATAGGCTTCGTGGAAAAGGTCAACAGGCGGAAATTAGTGCTGGTGGAACTCAAGAGAATAGAATGGTCCAAAAGAATGTTCCTACTATGTTTGTGATGAAAAATATCTCTTTCATGGCACATAATAAGATTGATGGAGCGTCAACGTCTTCAAATAATTCAAGACGAAATCAGAAGAATCACATCAAGAAGGGACCCCAGGATAACATGGCTCTTCAGACGAGTTTTTACTCAGCTATAGTGGTCGGAAAAAGGGCAAGGGTTGATCAAGTGCCTGATTTCGATTTTAAATCTCAGCAGGCCCTTGTTGGTGTGAATGGAAATAAGGGTTTACAATCTGTTAACCAACCAGTTGCGAGTGATATACGTCCTCCAGCTACTGCTACGGAAATGGAATGATGGTGTAGTGCAATATAGTTAGACAACCAATTAGAATCTAGTTGTTCATACTACTCTAGACTCTACTATTGATATGGAAATGGTTGCAAAAGAGGTGATATCCTTGGCTAATGCTAGCCAAGGGTACTAGTAAGGGTGGTATCTCCGCTTTTGGTACCTTGTCTTTTTCTTTCTTTATGAATTGCAAGCCTGGTTTCCCTAGGGTTGTTCGTTACTTAGTTCGAAGTCATTCTATAGATATGCTAGTCGTGTCGGAACCTCGTATTTCTGGAGCTCAGGCTCAAGAGGTTTATAATTATCTTGGTTTTTCCGGTGGCACTCGTGTTGAAGAGGAGGGGTTATCGGGAGGTATTTGGCTACTTTGTAAGCAAGACCGACTTAATTTGCAAGTGGTCAAGCTTACAAATTTCTTTATTCATGTTGTTGTTACGCATGGGAGGGCTCGTTTTCACTTTGTGGTTGTCTATGGGCCTCCTATGGTCGACCGTCGTATACCATTTTGGAAAGCCTTTACTGAGGAGATTGAAGCGATTAATGAGCCCTTAATGGTTGGAGGTGACTTTAATTGTATTTTGAGCTCCGATGAGAGGACTGGGGATTTTGGTAGACTTCATGAAGACTCTAATGTGTTTAATCAAATGGTTGATCGGGTTGTGCTTATTGACATGGGCTTCTCGGGGCAACCCTTTACTTGCACTCGGGGCAATATCCCTAGAATGTTTGTGGCAAAGCGTTTAGATCGAGTGTTTAATAATATTGTTGCGCGTCTTCTTTGGCCGAATGTTGGTGTGCGCCATCTTCTGAGGTTTTGTGCTTATGACGTTCCCATCTTATTGTCCTTGCAACCGAGGATGGTGTATGATAAACAACGCCAACCATTTCGTTTTGAGACCGCTTGGATTAGGCATCCGAGTTTCTTGGAATTTATTCATTCTTCTTGGCAGAAAGAGCTCGAACAGTTGACATCCTCACTGATTTAAAGGCTAAGTTGTTAAATTGGAATAAAAGAGTTTTTGGTAATATTCATATTATAAAGCGGAAGCTTATTGAGCATCTGGAAGAGGTACAAGTTTCTCTGAATCTAATCCTTCAGACAACTTTTTATAATTGAGGAAGAGTTGGATTCGGAACTATCTACAATGTTGGAACAGAAAGAAATTCTCTGGTTACAAAAATCTTGTGTCCAATGGTTGAAAGTGGGTGATCGATATACAAGATTCTTTCATACAATGATCGTGGTCCGCCGCAAAACAAAACCGTGTGGAGACTTTGCTTGGGGAGGATGGTCAATGGATCATGAACAAGAAACTTTTAGAGAATCATGCAGTGGGATACTTTAAAATTTTATTTGCAATTTTTTAGAGAATCATACAGTGGGATACTTTAAAATTTTATTTACATTGCATGATGATGAACGAGTGTTGCATGTGTTACTTAGGGGTTGTTATCCTTCTATCCAGAGATCTACCTGGGATGCTTTGGATTTGCAATTCAGAGATGAGGAAATTTATAAGGCTTTGAAGAATATGGGATCTCTTAAGGCGTCGGGGATTGACGGGTTCCAACCAATGTTTTATCAAAAATGTTGGAATATGGTCAGCATGTCAAATATTAAGATTGTTAGAGATTTATTCTCCACAAGCATCTTGCCCATGAATCTTAATGAGACTCTTATGCTAAAGTTGATGACCCGGAGAAAACTAGCCACTCCGACACATAAGTTTGTGCAATATTTTGTATAAACTCGTCATTAAAGTTCTAATGCACCGTTTGCAATCTATGATGTCTTTCTTGAATGGGCCCATACAAGGTAGTTTTATTTCGGGAAGATTGATTACGGATAATATTGTCCTTGCTCAAGAAGTGGTCCATTTTATGGAAAGGAAAAAGGGTTTCGGAGGGTGGATGTTTCTGAATTAGATCTTGAAAAAGCCTATGATCGGCTTCGATGGGACTTTATTTTGGATTCTCTTGAGGATGCGGGGTTCTCGAACCAATGGTGCACTTGGATTTGGAAATGTTTATATTCCACTTCCTTTTGGCTTTTGTGGAATGGGGAGACTACGAAGCGTTTTATACCTGAGCATGGGATCCGTCAAGGTTATCCGTTATCCCCTTATCTATTTGTTCTTGCCATTGAGTGGCTAAGTCATTTAATTCTGAGTTCAGTGGCTGCGGGGAGTTGGAAGCCTATCCAGATTTCTCGTAGTGGACCCCCCTATCGCATTTATTGTTTGTTGATGACATTATTTTGTTTGTTGAGGCTTCAGTTCATCAAATGAGAGTTTCTAGGATGTGTTACATCAGTTGTGTACTACCTCGAGTCAAAGAGTTAATCCAGCAAAGTCTAAGCTTTTTGTTTCGCCGAATGTGAATGCTAATGTGGTCCAACAGTTGGTTCAGATGAGTGGTTTTGCTAGTAATACGGATCTTGGAAAGTATCTTGGCATGCCTCTTTTTCATGAGCAAGTGACTAAGGAGTCCTTCAAGCCCTTTTTGGAGAAGATTTCAAGTAAGTTAAAAGGTTGGCATGGTCGGTTTTTAAGTATGGCTGGACGGGTTGCGCTTGCTAAATCTTTCTTAAGTGCAATTCATGTCTATTCAATGGCAATGATGCCTTTACCCAAGGAAATTGCCTCGAAAATTGATCAAATTACGAGGAATTTTATATGGGGAGGTACGGATTCTAGGCGTAAAATTCATCTTGTTGCCTGGCAAGAGTTTTGTATGCCTAAAGATTGTGGGGGTTGCCACTTTAAGGAGTTCTTATTTTTACTTTACCAACATAGTAACTACAATGTTGACTATTAACCAATTTTAATTACATTTATAATTTACCACATAAAGTGAAAAAAAACTATTGAGAAGAAGAGTGGTTAGGTTGCCACTTTAACATGGAGTCTTGGAATTCATTATTACATTTGTCCAGTCTTAGAATTGATTTAGGGTTTGTTTGGCTCCAACGGATTGGAAACGAAATTCAGTTAGATGGAGCGGAATTTGGACAAAATGAAAAAGCTTGGGGGTAGGAGAGTGAGAGAAGAGGGGAGCGGATCATCTAGATGAATTGCTAGAAAAGCTCCCCCGCTAGAAAATACCGAACGGGGCCTTATTAAATCCGTTCATAGCAGATGAAAAGGGGGGATATGGGAGCTTTGCGAGATTTGAACACATGTCTCAATTTAAAGAAGGGTGGGCACTAGGGTGACTACCAATTCCACGTGTTTTATTTTATTTTAAATGCAGCACAATACACCACCATATTATATTCAACCTTGGAGAGGAGGGGCGACCGCCCCCTTCGCCCCTCTCTAGCTCCGCCCCTTAGTTAATTGTGAAGTCACCAAAAACTCTAATTCCTCACGCGATTATGGAGCGGAAATTTAAGGAGTTATGGAAGTCGGGTGGGAAGATAATGCTGATAGATTTACCAAATGGTCATTACATGGTCAAGTTTGATTCCAAAGGGGACTACCTTAAAGCGTTGATGGGAGGACCATGGATGTTATATGGCCACTACTTGATCATGTTCCAATTCTATTATCCCTCCAACCGAAGATGTCATATGATAAGAGTCGTCGTTCTTTCCGCTTTGAGGTTGCATGACTTACTCACCCAAATTTCTTAGAGTTCATAAGGTCGTCTTGGCATGATGAATTTGGCACGATGAAAGCACTGACTGGTTTAAAAGATAAGCTGTTGCACTGAAACAAGGCGGTGTTTGGTAATATTCACATTATGAAGTGTCGACTTCTTGATCATCTAGAAGAGGTGTAAAAGAGAATACAAAATCATTCAACTGGGTATCTTTTAAAACTTGAAGTTGATTTACAACTGAGTTGACTTTGATTTTGGAAAAGGAAGAGCTACTTTGGCTTCAAAAGTCTCATGTGTAGTGGTTGAAAGCTGGTGATCGCAATACGAGATTTTTTCACACTTCTACGATACTTCCCCGGAAGAGGAAGAGGGTTGAATCATTGTTGGGTGATGATGGACAATGGATTTTGGAGAAAAAAAGCTTTGGAGGAACATGTTGGATTCTTCAAACTTTTATATTCACGCCCACTTTAGATGTTGTGACTGAAGTGTTGCCTAGGGGCTGTTTTCCACATATCAAGCAGGACAAGTGGGCAGCTTTAGATTTACCGTTTAACGATGAAGATATTTTTAGAGCGGTTCGCCAAATGGGGGCTCTTAAGGCTCCCGAAATTGACGGATTCCAACCGCACTTCTTCCAGAAGTCTTGGAGTATTGTGAGCAAGCCTGTAACAACCAGGGTTAAAGAGTTTTTCTCTTCTTGTCATTTGTCGGTGGGTTTGTATGAGACACTTAGTTTGTGTAATGTCTTGTATAAGATCATTACCAAAGTACTTGTCAACCGCTAAGATTGATCCTGTTTATTTACTAAGCCAAAATTTCTAAATATGGTATTTCTCATCATAGGATAAGAGCCAGCAGATTGGAAACTATTACCCTAAATTAGAAAATCTAAACCTTAAAGATGAAAAAAGGCAGTTCGTTTGCGCACTCCCAAATTCGTGTTGCGCATTCCTATATGCGCGGGTTCGTAACCAGCACACAAAAAACCGGATTTTGGAAAAACCATGAATGGATTCAGAACCCGTACAAAAATTAACACTCGGTTCGGTAAAAACCTCAAGCAAGAAACCAGATGTTATGTACATAGCAGTATTACGTATACCGCCATTATGGGTGGTTTTCAGATCCGCACCACTTGAACCCCGGTTCTAAAAAAGATACATGTGAGAATGCTTAACTCGTTCAGATTGGAGTACGCATAAAAAAAACAGTGTGCGCAAATTGTTATCCAAAAAAAACATAAATGAATAGAAGTACAAAATTATTTCCAATTAGAATTTCTTATGAGGACACAAAATAGAAAAACCGTTCCAATATAAGCTGGTGCAAACTATATTAAAGTATAAACTGGAAATCTAGAAAAAAGATAGAGGTGATTACGTCTCTAGGCTACAAAAGGGATGAATTTTTGCTTTATAATTTGATTCAAGAACACAGAAGACACAATAAGTCAATAACGACATGTATAAAGTAGAATTATAAGGCGCGCCTTCTTTTTTCTCAAGCAAAGGAACAATAAATGAGCAAATTTCCACCCATCTTCTCATTTCCTTCATCCAACAATATGAATTCTATAAAATGTAGTCAATGACCAGGAAAGCATTAGAACAACCAATCACTCTCTACAAAAGGCAGTGATATGATTTGCAGATCGCTTATGTACAGCATTAACATAGAACAAAGAATATCAAGGCGGGGGTTGGCCCATGGTATCAGATTGTCTGAAGAGACTCTGAACCAATAACAAGTCAAGATGAATGCTGCACTGAGTGGAATCTTGAAAAATCATTTCCCTTGCAAGACTGAGAAGGCTATTGGGAAGAGAATGGTACCATTTTTAGTATGTTATATCCCATTTTAACACTGCCCTCTTAAGCAACCTCTCTTCGAAGTTTTCTGGCTTCCTATCTTGCAATCCCAGCTCCTTCCAAAGCCGCCGACACTGTAGCAGAAGCTTCTTCAAGAGTTCGCTTCTTTTGCACAGTTTCAAAAGCCTCAATCGTATCGCCTTCCTCCCAGTCATCATAGTCGTATGAACCAATTCCACATTCGAGTCCTGCACTTACCTGTTATGATGATAAAGCATAGAGTTTTGAGTAGTGGTAAGAGATACAGCCCATATCACATTGATTGGTGGAACTGTTATATAAGCCTAAGTATGAAAAATAAAGGGACAGACATCTGAAAGCAAGCATCCTGCTCTTCAGCCAAATTTGAGAAATTTCCATTCATTCAATTCGCCAATCACAAGACGTGCTTCTCAGTTTATGATAGATAAATAACATATAATAATGAACTCCTAAAACTAGAATTTAATAATCTTAGATAATAGAAATAATCATGGCGAAAGTGCCTAAAACCTATGAAGTGGTAATATGGGAAATTAAAGAATCTAAATAGGAGATGGAGAAGTATAGATGACAAATAAAATTAATAAAATTATCAATTTGGGTTTGTATCAGAAACCAAACATAAAAAACACAAAAGCAAGAATAGCCAAATGATCATTATCTGTAAGCTGTTACTTCTCTGCATGTTTAGAGTAATGAAATTTGAAGACGCAGACCATTCAGGATCCATTATATATCACCTCTCCTCCTTGCCCTAGATATTGGGTCTAAGTGCTTTGATTTTTAGAATACAACAACAAAAACAAAAACACCAACCCAGTGTGGACCTGCCTCGGGCAGGGTCTGGGATATTTACTGCTTCCAGGTGTGCTAAATACTGGTTATGAAGAGTCATGAAATGTTCATTTGAGCAGATAGCTTAGCCTATCAGAAATGCAAGACTAATTTTCCCAGAGAAAGCAGCTATATATAAGCATGGTCCAGGTGAATATAGAAATACTGCAATGAATAGTACATGGAGCCATTTCAGATGTCAGAAGATACCTCTTTCACTGCTTCCTTGACACGGCGCAAGGAGTCAAGAACTCCAACATATGCTGTTTTTCTTTTCCTAATGACACGAATCCCACAGCCTTTGACAAATTTCCCATCTGTCACCATGCAGCCTGCAACACGGCCACTCCCACTACTGAACACAGCCCGGACTTCAGCCTCACCAATTGTAACTTGTTCCTGCAATTCAAAGAATCTTAAGTTGACATTTCTTGAACTTTAAAGGACAGCATATTTGAAAGTTCATATCTGCACCTAAACTACGCAAGGATGTCATAGATTAACAATCAAACGAGAAACAAAATATAGATAATTTCCTGAATTCAATAAAAAGTAAAACACAAATTCCGCTCTAAGATTAGGCCAATCTTACATAAAGGGAACTTTAACATTGAACACATTAAATTTTCTTGTAACTCCATAGAATGAGTTCAGAAATCAATGTTGCCTTTGGAGATTGCATTTGACAACTCCATTACATCCTATGCACGTGCCATTTACTCCCCCCCACCCCCCCACCCCCCCCACCCCCCCCACCCCCCCAACCCACCCACCCCTGTTTATGTTGAAATCTATTCAAAATCTTCTCATTTCATACTAATAAATCTGTCCTTCATCAAGAAAAAATGCCCTAAATAAATATAGGTTTCATAAAATTCATACACTCTCAGCCTGGTTGTATTTTCATATACTAAGGAGTTTAAAGTGATGGAAGAATGGTAAAAGTTTCCTTTTGAAGATAAATATCATTTTCCCTTCAGCAACTCAATGGTGCAAGGGTGCAAGAACTAAAGAAATGCAAAAATCATGTATGTGGATTTATATCAACTCATGTAAGCCTATGTGTTCATTGCATGCAGAAGCTTCAACTTTCATTTCAACAATTTTGTGTCACAACTTCCAGCAACATACATGTGAGCTGACAGAGGAGAATAAAAAGAGAGATAATTTACCTCAACAAGATCTAGAAGACCTTCCATTGCATTCCTCATATCATCAATAAGGTCATAGATAACTTTGTATAACCGAATCTCGATTCCTTTGTTATCTGCATAGGTTTTGACCGAACCAGGTGCTTTAACATTGAATCCTACTATAATGGCTTTAGTAGCTACCGCAAGATCAATATCACTTGTGCTAATGTCTCCAGTTGCTTGCAGCAAGAACTTCAAAGTAACATTATCTTGTGGAAGAACTTGCAATGCTTGTCTAACTGCTTCTAACGAACCCTGTTTGTATTTGAGAAATTAAAGTTCGTCAGATGGAATTAAACCCTCTTGATACCATAAGCAGTCAAAAATGTAAATCATAATCTGTCGGCAACCCATGATTCATGAGATCAACAACTATAAGTAAGGCATATATTGTTCCCTATGTATCTCATATTTATTCCAAAATCAAGGACTTTTGGAAGCACGCCTCATGTCTATCTAACCTTCTAAGCCACACTGAGAGTTACAGCTGTAACTAAAAGAGAAAGACAAAAAACAGCAGATAACATCAAAAGCATGTGATCACTTTGACCAGATTGAGAACCTGAATAGATGTATCAACCAAATCCTTTCCTTTTTTTTTCATGCCAGCAAAATAACCAGAAACTTCTAATTTAACATGCCTACCTGAAGATCAACCTTCAAAATAACATTCAGCTGATGCAAGTCCACACCAGACACCTTCCCAGATGAAATTGCAGAAGCTAGAGATGAAAGTGTAACTTTCCCATCCCCAGCCTTAGCTGCTATATGTTCATCTCTTAGGGACTCTTTACGTGTCTCTGCCTTCTCACGTGCAACATCAAGAGAGTTGACAGCCTCAAATTCATCACCAGCTAAGGGAACATTGTTCAATCCAATTACCTGTAACAGTAAAGTAAAATATCCAAAAAAAAAATCGTAAAGATAAGAGTGAAATGTCAAGAGTAGTAAGGAATTTTGAGAAAACCAAGATCTTCAGTCCCCACCCCCACCCCCACCCCTCTTTTTATAGATTCCTAAGAACACAGGATTACAATCAGGGTAATTTAAAAGTTAGACGAAACATTCAACCATCAATTGAACTTCTTGTTTATTTTATCTTATCTTTTCCCTAGCAAAATAAGCAGAAGCTCTAGGAGTCGAGTACGTGAAAATTTAACACCTTCATCCAAGAAGACATCACTGAGTGACAACCAACACAGCATCAGGGTCGATTTTATCATCATCATCCTTGACCCAGTGAGGCTCCGTTATAGCGGAATCTGGGAGGTCAGGATGGGGGTACCCCTGCCCAAGGGAAAGGGGGTACACCCGATAGACCCAAGAAAAACTGAAATTCAGCTATATGACAATAATAACTGAATTTAGTTAGAATGCACCAAAATTGATATAGGGACTAAATCAATTTTGGTGCATTCTAACTAAATGCACCTGGACAGGTATAAACCACTTTTATCAACCACCACATATTTACTAACGATGATATAAACCACTTTTAAAAAGATAAAATGTAATACTCTAATAGAAAGTTGTCACTGATTGTACACTGCTCTTCAATACTGGTACGAAGCATGTGTTATTTATTATAATACCTAAAACGAATATTGTCTATACAACTACAAACCTGGACAGGTATAGATGGTCCAGCTTCATTGACACGATTTCCTCTATCATCAAATAGAGCTCGGACCTGATTACAAGAAAGACTAGTTTAGGCTACAGGATTCTCAGCTACCACATTTAGAAAAAGACAATTCCTACCACTAACCTTTCCAAATGCTTCCCCACAAAACACTACATCACCCTTCTTTAGAGTACCATTCTGCACAATGAATGTAGCCACTGGTCCTTTTGCCTTATCAAGACCGGCCTCAATGACAGTGCCTCTTGCATTCCTATTTGGATTAGCCTTCAAATCATTGATCTAAGAAAGAAAAAAATAAACTGTTAAGAGTTTTTTATGAAACAATAATGTAGACAAGAATACATCAGGTAAATGCAAAAAGAAACTACCCTAAATGTCTAAAACAAGTTCACAGGCCAGATGCAAAGTGAAGGTAGCATAAATGTTAGGCCTTCCAAAGTCAAAAAATGTACTCATTAGGAGCATGACAGAGAAAATCTCAAAGCATCTTGCAGTTCAGCTACAATGGAGGAATCCTCGGAATTTTTATTTCAAGTTAATAATTAAGTCTGAACACATGGAGGCTGAAGTCCATCCTCAAAAATCAGCAACTCAGCTAAACAATGAAAAACATGGAGGAAGCGGGGGAAATGGGAAAGTGGAAAAGGTAACTGAAAAATGGGAAAAGTAATCAAGAATAATTTAATCTATTATAATTTGTAGTTGGGTTAGTATAAGAATTCAGAACTTCATTAGTGAGATTATTATGTATAAGAGACAAAGGTCGGCATCTTTTCCGTGCACTGTTATTGGTTGCTCCAACGTAGCAGTTCAGGTTAGCATCTATTGATGATTTTGGAAAGCACATACCTAAGAAGTTAATGGCTGATCAGTGCATGTGTATTCTAAGAGAGGGATTATTCTATCTGATAGATGCCCATTCAATGGTCATCATTAACAATCATTCAACACAAAAGACCAACATGTTACATGGTTATGTTAGATCTTTTTTTTCTTTTTGAAAAAGAGAATTCTGCATCTGACAATCACATTTTGAAATTGGGGATAGAGCGCTTAAAAACAGTAAAAAACAGAAAATCCTAAGTTTCACTTTGAATTTGTGTTCAAGAGTAGCAAATCTCTTATTAGAAGCACAATGGAGAAATATTGCCAATAATCTTTAACTTACCTCTGCCACCAGCATAACTGTTTCCAAGAGATCATCCACATTCTCACCCTTGAGAGCACTGATCTGTTTAAGAGCACACATACGTAAGGGTCCAAGAGTCCATAAGCATGACAAGTACAAATAGAGATATTATTGATACTATGCAGTACAAATAGAGATATTGATGAGACTATGCAGGACCTGAATCATTGGGATGTCACCACCCCAGTCTTCTGGCATGAGACCAATTTGTGAAAGTTCCTGCATCACACGTTCTGGATTTGCTCCATCTTTGTCTATCTGGAATCATATAGGTATAGAAATTCAAATCATCCTTAGATTGACGATGTAATAACCGACACAAGTATGAGGGAGCCGGAAAGGGGCCAGCAAGAGGGATGGATGAAGAGGAATATTTTGTGATTGATTTGGGTTTAGGTCTGTTTTCGTCTCCAAAATACTCAAATCAAAGTAAAAAAATCCAAATTAGGGTCAAGTGATCATCTTTGAGTTTGGCTATGCTAATGTTGAGTGATGTATGAATAATTGTAATATGACTATATTAGGGGAAATCATCAAAGAAATTATTATTTTACAGCTACTAGCTGGACAACACTTGGTTGTCGCTAGAGACTGTGCCTGATGAACGTTGAGTAGATTCCTAACTCAAAAGTCTCAAAAATAGGTGCTGCCATTAGATTGTAAAGTCAAATACCTTGTTTATTGCTATCACAATAGGAACATCAGCAGCTTTAGCATGAGCAATAGCCTCATTAGTTTGTGGTCGTATTCCATCATCTGCAGCTACAACAATGATAGCAATATCTGTCACTTTAGCCCCACGAGCCCTCATTGCTCCAAATGCCTGCAGTAAACATACACAGATAAATATGAATATAGGAAACTTCAAGCAAGATATCATCAAACTAGAATTCCCTCACAATGCCAAGTTCAGGTCATGGTGTGATATTTATTATGTGTAGGTTTCCCACAATAAAATAGGCACAAGATAGAAGTGGAGAGGGAAGAAATATTGTTGGCAGAGTGGCATTAGAAAACACATCAAAAGAAGTATTACTGTTACAATTACCTCATGACCAGGGGTATCAAGAAAAACACAAGGTCGTGTCTTTCCGTCAACTGGTACTTGAACCGTGTAGGCCCCAATACCTTGAGTGATTCCTCCTGCTTCGCCAGCAGCTACCTGCAAAATAACAGCCATGCTCCAGAAAAGCACATACTCAGTAACTAATAAAAAACTAAAGGCTGGTAAATAATGCATGTACATTATAGGTTATTGTGTTTATAACTTTGCAGCTGATATAGACACAATTGCATCAAAACAAATGGAAAAGGAAGTGAATTGTATTAAGGCAAAAGAAAGAACATATATCATAGTTTCCTTGTCAAACAGAAGCCTCAGGAATTACCTTGCTCTTTCTTACATAATCAAGAAGGGTTGTCTGTCAAGTTTGTAGCCAGTAAAATGTGTTAGAAACTTGTGAAGTTAAAACAAAAAGACAAGTAACAGAAAGCAAGGAAATAAACATTTCTAACCTTTCCATGATCCACATGACCCATGATTGTGATGACTGGAGGCCTGTCTTCTAGCTTGTCCAAATCATCTTCATCCAGAAATTCCTTCTTTCTTGCCTTGTCTTCCACTTTAGAAGAAACTGCATCTATAACTTCAACGCCGTACTCATTGCATATCATTTTCACCATGGCTTTATCAAGGGTAAACACTCCATCAGGTCTGATCCCCTTGGTATTGTACAAGTACCCAAAAATTTCGCCTTCACCAATTGCCAGGTTATAGGCTAACTCCTCTGTCGACATTCCATCTTCTCCGACTTCTAAAATTTCAACTTTCACTGGAGCAGCATCTCTAGCTGCTTGGAGTCTAGCTGCCTTACGACTTGCTTTGCTCCACTTCCTCCCCTTCCTTGCAGTAGTTGCACCAGCAATTTTCAAACCAAGTTCTGATGCTTCCTCATCTGGAATTTCATTATTAAACATGCGTCGCCTCGGGGCTCCAGCTACATTATTTTTCTTTCGGTAATCCTCTTTGAACTTCCCCGATGGAATTTTTGTTGGCTTTGGTGGAGCTATAACTGCTTGTGCAACTAAAGGATCAACTGCTGGTTTCTTTGAAGCAAACTTATCAACTAAGATTGGCTTCCGCTCCTTATTTACAGCCGGGTTATTTCCATTAGTAGCAGGAGATTTTGGCCCCGCCCCCACATCTAACAAAGTTGGTGGTCTCTTGGGCTTTGGTGGTGGTGGTGGAGCTATGGAAGGCCTTGCCTGTAACTTAATATCAGGTTTTTGAAGTGGTGGAGGAGAAAGTCTTGAAGAAATTTGGGGCTGGGTGCTTTGTTGCTCTACTCTTCCAATATCCTGCAATCTCGGCCCCGTCCTCTCACTCCTTTCAGTTTTAGGAGCATCTTTAACTATGTTTTGCACATTAGTAACTGGACTCCCCTTCCTCCAAACACTCTTGGATGGCTTTGAACTACGACTATCACTAGAATTTCCAGGTCTTCCATTACCAGAGGCAGAAGCTGGTTTATTTACAGGCCTGTTCTCTTTTTTACTATCTGATTTCTGTGAACCGGCAGTTTCCAGCTTCTCAGCCTTCTCCAATACCTCAGCAAGTGATTCAATAACATTTTTCCTCTCTACAACATCATCTGGGTCATTAGAATTTCCATTAATGCTCGATTCTGATTGGATTGGAGCTACAGGCCCAGGTTTCAACATCGGTTTAGGAGCAGGCTTAAGGATAAGATCAGCAGCATCCTCATCTTTGCTTCCTCTGTATGCATTTTCAAGGGATATTACATTCCCTTGCTCTGAAGCGTAATCAGCAGTAACAGACAATTTACATACAGATACATAACGCCATCTCCTCTGTCTTCCTAAATGGCGAAAACTACAACAACAAACCCCTCTAGGAACAGAACTCCTGGAAACAAGGGAGAGAAACAATTCACAATTCCCTGAGGAGGAAGTCGCCCCGGAGCTTCCCAAACTGACCAGGGAAGCAAAGGACGCCATGATATAAACGCTTAGGAAGTAAACCCAAATATCATCCGCCCAGGAATACAATCAAACAAGTGCTAAAACTTCTTTGCTCGCAAATATCGTACACAAATGTACCTATTCCACACAAGCAAATCGTCGAACAGCTAATGCGCATCAATTATAGGATACAGGTTGTACAACCATCTAAGTAAAGCTCAACTGGGCATGCCGAATTCTACTTGTATGCATCAAATATGATAAGAAGTTACAGAAGCAAGCAGTGAAAACAAGGATAAACCTTACCTGCTAGAATTTTGAAATGTTATTTGCGAGTTATGGAGAAAGAGGGTGAAGGGTTGAGCCTGTAAAGAGAAATGAGAGGTGTGAGGTGGACACATAAGTTCGGGTGGCAGTTTCTTGGCCTGTCGAATTGAGTTTATGGGATAAGGCTATTCCAAATTTCCCAATCCTTCTCTTCCTCAAAAAAAATTCTCCCCTGTCCTGTTTCGTCCGCCCCAATCTTCTGGTTATCCTCGACTTACATATTTTTTTTTCCAAGATATTACCAAAATAAATCTAGTGGAAGAGGTGCCCGTAAAACGTACAATAAAACATGTTTATGGTTATGGAAAAATAGTTCAATTTTCATCAACTCGTTGTGTGCAAGGAAATTGTCACAATATTGAGAGAGTTCCAATCAGAAGATTCAATCAATTAAAATTTTAAAAACGACATTTATGTTTAGTCGAAACTATATTTGTTGAAAAAAATTGTACCACGTAATATTACTTAAATAAAATAATACTATATTTTTAATAATAAATATCATAACTATTTGTATCATTTTTTTATCTAATTTTTTTCCCACAACCGTATGTATAAGGGAAATTAGTAAGAAAAAAAATCTGATTCATAAGACCCATCAATTCAATTAAAAAAAATCGTAACCTAAATTATTCAAGGAAAATTTATCTTTATCATGTTCAATCCGGTTCATTTTCTGGATACTAGGTAAATTATGAAATTTTTTTCATCTCACGAATATCTTAGTATTATTGATATAATTAAAATATTCCTATATATAAATATTTTAGTAGCTAGGTAGCTCAAATATATGACTTTGATCATATCCCAAATTAGCATATATCCAAACTGGATATCCTATTCGAGTCGGATATTAATACCAAATATCTAATTAGAAGTTTTTAAAAAAAAAAAGAACTGGAGATCCTATTCGAGTCGGATAATATACCGGATAACATGCTAAATTACATCGCGTATTTTCATTTTACCTCCCCTAATTTTTTTCTAAGTTTTTCTAAGATATTTGTTAATTTTTAGATCTCTAAGTGGACACGACCTAAAGTATCCTTTCGGATGAGGACTTAAAGGTCTGAGGTCTGTTTGGCGCTTCAAACCTGATATGAGTTGATGTTGATGTTGATACTGATGTAGTGGTTGATGTTGATTTTAAAAGTTAATTTTAGGAGTTGAAATTATTATTTTATTTTTGTGAAAAAATATGTAGGTGTTCGGTAGACTAAATTGATCGAGACTGATTTTATAAAAGATGGATGTAAAATTACCAAAAAGGATATATTTATAAATGTATAAAGAGAAGATTAATTTTAAAATTTTTCAAAATTAAATTAGTGAAGGGCAATCGAACGAAATAAATTCCATAAGGCTAGATAAGGGTGGGAGGGGTAAATTAAATTTTGGGTGAAATATAAACTACCGTCAACTCCCATAAGCTACAATAATCACCATCAACTCCCACTACCGAACAGATGATAACGATTTTATTTTTTTACCATAAGCTTAAATAAAACTGTATAAGGTCAAAATAAGGCCCGCTAAACAAACCCTGAATGATTTTGAAGTATATCGGTTAAGTACATTTGTCAACCACACTATTGCAACCCCTAACCACATAATAATGTGAATTACCTCAAACTATTAAAGCGACGTCAAAATGTCTAAGACAAGCATTTCTAATCTTGCAAGAACTCTAATACATGCTTCTACTATGTACTATCCGACCCGTGATTTGCAATTGGCGTTGCCTAGCAAATTAGTTTTCTAGTACCCACGTCATACACGAAAACCTTTTCTTTTCAAATATGGGTAGGAAAGGTTGTTGACATTGTTTCATTGTTTTATGTTCAAAGATGCACTGTTCGAACATTGAGCGTGGATCGGTTCTCACTTTGTTAGATTGTTATCTCCTTTGCTTTGTTCTTCCCAGTTTGCGATCCTCACCTTGCCTGTTTATTCCAGTTACCGAGTTCTACCTCAGTTTTTTAAGTTATCATGCTTTTGATTTAGTAATTTGAATTGTTACAACAACTACACATGATATCCGGCTTGAGCAGGGTCTTGGGGGTCAAAATGTACACACCCTTTCCTGAACACGTCAGAAGGGTGTTTCCAAAAGACCAAAGGAGAACCAAACTGCCAGGCAAGCGACACACACCTGATTACCTGAACACACAAAGCAACACAAATCAAAATACTCTCAAAATAGGAAACACAACCAAAAGCGCACGCAAAACACTCAAGTAGGAATTAGGAAAACACAAAACGCCCTTTATATTTGTCCAGACCTTTCAGGGGACATAACGGCATGCACAACATCACAAATAGCACACTGTGGTTTTGGTAGCCATATACAGAGCAAAACCAGCAAATTTACAATGGTATATCAAGAAGCATATTAATTCTAATACACTTATCCTAAAAGAAACATGGACTACCCATGTACTCAGATTACACAGGGCTCCTACCCTGAAAAATGATACCTTATAAAATGAAATAATATTAGAACAGATCAATAAGCAAACTAATCCACAAACCTCTATTAATCATATTTATTATCATAGGGCGACAATATCATAGCAGAGTAAGTCGAAGGCACCGATGAGCTCAAGCCTGAATCTTCCATGTATTCAGAGCTTGAGGATACATTAAATTCACTTTCAGAATTCAGAGGCTTCTTCTCCTGGGGTGCATTTTGTATTTTGAGTTGTGTGAGATCCGAGAGTAGTCCTGGCTTGTTCACCTCAATTTTAGAATTGTCAATTTCACCAGTCAGCATCTTTACCACAGTGGACATGGACGGCCTAAGCTTTGGATCGTCTTGGGTGCAGAGAAGTGCTATTTTTAGTAACATACAGGCTTGCTCGGTGTCATAGACCCCATCTAAGGACTCGTCTACTAGCAACACGAGCTCATTGTGGTCATAGTAATCCCACGCCTGCCAAAAGATTAGGAAACGAGATCTATTATCAGTTTATCACCAGACATGGCAAGACCCAACCTCTGAACAAGAACCCGACCTGCCTAAACTAGGGGTGTTCATTTGTTAAATGAACCAACAAACTGATTTTTGGATTTTGGTGAAATGAAAACTGTATTGAATTCACTCGGTTTGGGTTCAGTTTTGAACCAACAAAACCAACCCAGAGCATAATTTTAAAATTAAGCACTAACCCGCTGAAGAAGAAATCGTTCTCCGATGGGTAATCTTGAATTTGTGTTGTGTCTCCCACTCACAATTTCCACAAGGAGAACCCCAAAGCTGTAAACATCTGCTTTTTCTGTTAGACGTCCTCGTACTGCATATTCTGGTGCCAAATATCCTCTAGCAAAATGCAATTAAATAGGTGGTGAGTTTAAAGAAAAGTATTACCCAACACCAATGCTACAAGTTTATAAAGAAGGTGAACTTATATGAGTTCAAAACTGAACTAACATGGTGCCAGCGACACGGGTGCTAACATGAGTGACGTTGTCTGGGAATAGCTTTGCAAGACCAAAATCTGAAATTTTGGGAGTAAGGTTGCTGTCAAGTAGTATATTGCTTGCCTTGATGTCTCTGTGAATGATATGTGGGCTTACTTCTTCATGAAGAAAGGCAAGGCCACGTGCGATACCAATACAAATGTTCACCCTTTTTTCCCAGGTAAACTCGATACCATGATTATTGTAGCCGGATCCTAAGAAGTTCATAAAATTTGAGTGTTAAACAATACGGAGTATAAGAAACAAATCATTAAGATTGCATTTCAGCATTAAAGACAAAGACTGGATTCTAAAGGATGAGATTAAAAGCTCGTATCAGTTAATCCAAAGACACATAGGTTAAAACTTAAAGCCAGACACAAGGTAATTGAACCAGTAATAATCAAATACCTAGCAAAGTTCGTGCGAGACTATTGTACTCCAGATAATTGTAGACTAGTATTCGCTGATTCCCTTCCACACAGCAGCCATATAATTTGACTAGATTCTCATGTTGTATGCATGAGATAGCCTTTATCTCAGCCAGGAACTCATTAACTCCTTGCTTTGATTCAGCAGATAGAACCTTTATAGCAGAAAACTTTCCATTTTTCAGCGTACCCTGATCAAAAAAATAAGAGAGTAAGAAAACAAAGCATCAGAGCACGTCGACTCCTAACAATCAGACAAATGACGTTTGGGGTACTCATGTCGCATTTGGTCTACACAAGATGATGCATTACCTTGTGTAATCCAAATGAACTCTTAAGTAATCAAAATGACTAGCTAGATACCTTATATACACTCCCAAAACCACCTTGCCCAATTTTATTTTCTGGACTGAAGTCATCAGTAGCAGCTTGTAGTTCTTTATATTTGTAGATTTTAACATTCTGGATGCCAGAAACCTCTGAAAGTAATATGCAAATAAGTTAGACACCGTATAAGGAAGAAAGCATTCCATGTCAATGTCATTTTATCTTCAAATTAATCAAAGATTAGTAGATTACAAGCATTGTAATTAACAGTTTCAAGAATTTGCCAGGTTCATAATCTATAAGTTTTGAAAGAATTCTCATGTCACCTTCATGCGTTGCAGATCCCACCCTTGTACAAAATAACAGAGAAAAACACCCCATAGCTCTGAACCTTAAAATGACAGGGAATTGACCAAATCAGAATCTGCAAAATGCAGCCAATGGAAACAAATAGTTTATTGTAAACAGTAAATGAATTTCATTCATAAAAATGGAAAAGAATATGGCAATTTGCAAAGAGCATATATAACGATGAATTTCAACTACCAGAAGCAAGGTTAGTATGCGCAAGATATCAGCAAACGTAAATGTGCTCTTCAGCTGCAAACACCCAGCTCAAGTGAAGCTCGTGTATACAAATCCAAATATACAGTTGAAGTTTTTGACCAAAACAATATGCAGTTAAAAGTAGTCAAAAGTGACAGCTGAGGGTGAAGGAGAAATGAGGCAGGTCAAACATTGATAACAAATATTGAAGTTTTCCAGGATCCAAGAAGATGACTCATTCACACCTAAACATGAAATTAAGTAGAATTGAAGTTATTTGAGGATTCAACGCTCGATTTCCCCCAAAAAGTTAAAATCCCAGAAACCCCAATGAGAAATAAAAAATCCAATTCAGGGTCAAAGTGAAATCAGAAAAGAGCATGTAAAACAAGCTCAGATACATCCAATTGAGCACCTCATTATAGATGGATCATGGAATATACATAAAAATGACGAACGCAGTGGAGGAAAAAAGTGCCTACCTCGGTCTCTAACACAATTTCCCCAAGAAGAAAGCCGCTTAGATGAGAGAGAAGACAAAACAATGCATGATTAATCTCTACGATTAATCAATCTAAAATAGGAAGGGGGGAGGAACGCACTAGATATTTGAAAAGGTGTGTGTGAGAGTCGCCATTGACTACCAGATCGAGACATCTCGTGCTGTAAATCTGTAATTCTTTTTTGATGGAACTCGTGCTGTAATTCAGTGTCGAGTGTCCGTGTCAAAACGCGAAAGGTAAAACGACGTCGTCGAGTCATTTTCTACTCGTTAAGCCTCGCAATCCCCCATGCTCTTCCTATCCGTTTACAGGGTCAACTCAGACATAACTCGCCAACCCCCCGCGTAAAGTGAAGGTGAAGCCGAAGCTTCGTCCCAAAACTGGATAAACCGCCCCTTAAATACTCTTTACACATCTTAAACGTTAGGAAAAAGATAAAAAAAGATTCAATTCAATTAGTAGATGCGGCCATGCGGGGTTCATCATCGTTTGGTTCAAATAAAACTACTTTTTATTTTACTTTTTCCGTCCCTTATTTATCTTCTCATTTGAAAAACTACACAAATTTTAAGAAATGGTTTAATGAGAGAGTAAAATTTTGGGAAGTGGGAGAAAAGTGTTGAAAAGTGGGAAAAAGGTGTTGTAAAGTGTGATAAAAATATTAAAAATGGTAAAAGTGGTAAAGGGTGTTGAAAAGTGGTAATTCTTTGGATTTCATGAGGATAATATGTAATTTGAAGACTTCTAAAAATGGAAAAAGTACCAAATGAGAAGTAAATTTTGGGACACCCCAAATGGCAAATGGGAAGAAAAAAAAGGGACGGAGGGAGTATAAAATAAGGAGTGTTTAGAATTTTTGAATCTCCATAATCTAAGGGCTGATATTCTCGGAAATTAGGGACGCGATGACACTTTCGTAATTTCTCGAAAATTACAAAAATGCATCATTATTGTAAAAAAGTAAAGTACATATATCGAAAGTGCATTACTAAACCCAAATATTTTGGGTGATTAAATTCAATCGAAATCGAGTTAATTGGACGCCCAAGATAATGCACTCTTTTGGTTTAGTAATGAACTTTTTGGTATTTCGCAATGCATTTTTATACCATAACGATGCACTTTTACAATGAACTGAACATGGAGCGCGTGTTGTGTTAGCTTCATTTTTGTTTGCACTTTTTCAGCTTACTAATACACTTTTTGTATTTAGCAATGCATTTTTTTCATGATAGCGATGCACTTTTGTAATTTCCAAGAAATTACAAAAATGTCACCGCGTCTCTAAAATGGATAGAATATCAACCCTTGGATCACCTTGATCCAAGTTCTCTAAACGCTCCTTATTTTATAGAATAAGGAGTTGTTTTATTTGAACCTTAATCCATCATTTTAAAAAAAAAGTATCCACAAACAATGTTTACATAATTATATGTACTTTTAGTGATTTTATGGAAAATAATCCAAATTACAAGTAATATACCTTATCGAATTGATTAGTAACTGCCAGGGACGACCTAGGGACGGGTTTGGGTACGTCCTAGCCCGCCCTAAAAAAATAAAAAAATAATAAAAATAAGGTAAATTTAAAAAGACTTAAATTGAATTTTATGATTTACGATACATGCAAGCATGCATAATGCATTTGATAACATAGAATAAAAGGCTTAAATTGAGTATATATACCTCCAACTTATAAATCCATACGAAGAATTAACACTTTAAATTCATACATGCATGCATTTGTAACTTGTAAGGATTTTATTTCCCAAACAACAAAGGAAGTAATACTTTATAAATGGTGCAAGTTTTAATATTCCGGTCAAATAATATTCTTCAAGCAATCCGACTATTCTAAATTTCTTGGTCAAAAAGGATTTTAAAGAGTTAGCAAATTAAAATAATAATTTAAAAACAAAGTAAATTTAATGTAGAGCGTTTCATGGTCAAATGTTCACATTCTATTCAAGATGATATGGAATATCAATTATAAAGTCAACTATATAGTAGTTATTTTTCAATCATAAAAAAGGTAAACTTTTCTAAAAAAATCATAAGAAAAGATAAAAGACTAATTATTTAGAATTCAAATATTTTAATTGTGGCAGCCACCTCTTGGTCAATACAAATCCTCTATTCCACTTTTTATATTCCATCTTATGAGCTATGGTACTTGCTAGATAGTGCTAAGAGGCGATGCAAATCATCTATATAAATAGATATATTTTGTGACATCATGAGACAAATTAGTATTCGAAAAGTTTAGGGATAAAAAAATTTTTTGTCAGAAAATGAAGAACACCCTGCAATTTTATTGAGACATGGAACACTTAATTTTTTCCCTGACAGGGGTATATACTCATCATTAAGTAAATGAACTAAATTGCTAGGTGGAGATATAAAGCTAATAAAATTATTAGAGAGAATTGACATATGGGCAAGG
Source organism: Fallopia convolvulus (assembly GCA_964016875.1). Taxonomy (NCBI): domain Eukaryota; kingdom Viridiplantae; phylum Streptophyta; class Magnoliopsida; order Caryophyllales; family Polygonaceae; genus Fallopia; species Fallopia convolvulus. The sequence goes on along the minus strand of OZ024737.1, from coordinate 22,086,015 downwards.
GGCGTCATGACGTTTAATATACTAACTTAGTTGACCAAATTAACAAAAATTTCTTTTGGAACAAGAATCACAACCACAAACCATTCATTAGTTGAAATTTTATTTATCGCCCACCCGTTTATGGTGGGGTGGGAATTGCCAAGGCAGAAGAGATGAATCAAACACTCCAAATGAAGCTGCTTTGGAAAATACTAGCTGAACCAGACAATCTATGAGTCAAAACTATTACGGAAAATATCTTAAAGCGGAAAACATCCTAAACTACAATAAAAAAACATAACACCTCTTGGCAGTGGTCCAAGCTAATAGGCCTTAAAGACCAATTCATGAAAGGACTTATCTGGCACATTGGGGATGAGAAAATCATCCGAGCATGGAAAGACAACTGGACCGGTACGGGACCTCTCAACCCAAGGACAGATGCAGAAAACATCATTAATTGGGACGAAACCGTGGATGAGTACCTCAGAGAGGATAATTCGTGGAACATTGAAAAATTGAGCAAGGTCATCAATCCAGACGACCTTGAAATCATAACCAAAATCATAAACCTTATTAACAAAATCCCGGACAGACTATACTGGCAACCCAATAAAAATGGATGGTACTCAACCCATTCAACCATGCAATGGATCCACCAATCTAAAGGCGAACCAAAAATTAACCTAACATGGATCAACAAACTCAACATTCCCCCAAAGTGATAATTTTTGTTTGGAAAGTAACCAGAAATGGTTTACCAACTAAGATGAGGCTCGCTGCCAACCATATCCCGGTTCCGCGGGTTGTGAGGCCTGTAACAACCTAGAGGAAGACACTAACCATGTGTTACTCTCGTGCCCATTAACTAAGGAAACCATCAAATCCGTAAATCCCAAACTCTTCCGAATCCTCAACCAAATTTCCCCTGGGGATATAAAACCACACCTTGTTCTAACAAAAGAGGAAATCGAACTCCTCGCTAACACTTGGTGGTGCCTATGGTACTCTAGGAATAAAAGAGTTTTCGACAACAATAACTGATACGGACGGAATAAGCAAATCAAGACCGGTTCGGATTCGCCATCGTCCGAAGCGATACGACGATTAATATTTTAGATAATTTTTATAATTTAGTTATTTCGAACATTATTGTTATTTTATGTAATTTTTTTTATAAACTAGAGCTTCGCTCTCTTCTTGGGTTTTCTTTACGATTCTTTCCCGTGACGCTTTTCTTGAACCGTTAGGGCTTAGGTATAAATACTCTTGGTTTCACTTCTTATAATTTATCCAAGAAAATAGTTTGCCCTAATTTCCTTTAGCTTCCTTGCTTTCAGCTTTTGTTTATCCCGAGTCGAATTCCACACCGGAATAGGCTCAACCCCCTTGACCGACAAGGGTTCGATACGCGGTCCACACTAGGTCCGTATCAACTGGTGCTTTCATCTGGAACCACCATGTCTACACCGACGGATGACTCCGCCACCACACCCGATTTGCGTGAATTGGTTCTTCAATTGACCGATCAGGTTCAGACGCTTCGTTGCGATCTCGATCTGCAGAAGGCTAGCAACGCTAACCTCCGTGAGTTCGTGCAAGGACGACCGAACCCTAGTGCCGCCATCGCAGCCATGCCACTCGCTGCCGCCCCGTCTTCGCATTCGCTGGAGAATTGGCCGCCAAACCCAAACCCTAGTTCCGTGCCGCCGAGTTCTGCGGGTTGGCTTCAGCCGACATGGGTCACCAACAGTGGCCCGCCTCCTTCGTTGGGCTGGCCGCCACCGAGTGCTACGCCTGGACCATCGGCACTATCATCGGCACCGGCAGAGTGGACCGCGCCTCAGACACAGGAGGTGAACAGGTTTTTCCACCGCGATCCAAGTGCGACTTCCCGTGCCCTTATTCCGGACTCCGGCTGGGTTACGATTCGGGCTCCACCCGGACACGACAGCCTTCCTAAAATGCGAGTTGATCCACCTCGCTTCAATTAGACCTGTACAAAGTCGGGTTCGGGCCGGATCCGGGCTTAGCTTTGAATAAAAATTATGCCCATTTGTCCGAGCGGGTTCGGGTCAAGCGGGTGATTCGGGCCGGCAAGGATGTCCAAGCCCGCCCGGACATCCGGACCCGGGTAGCCCGTCGGGACCCGGATATAAATTCATAAATAATTATTTTTTTCATGTCCATTAAAAAATTAGAAAATCCTAGTATTATAATTACACGGTCTAACATTACTTGAAGCTTTTTAGGTGACAAGGTGAAGGAACTATAATAACTAACTCTCTTTTGTACTAATTCTACAATCAATGGCTCAAGTATTCTCTACAAACATATCTTTATTTATAAATATAAACATTTATTTTAAATATTTAATATATTCGGGTATTCGGGCGGGTTATCCGGGATATTCGGTCAAAAATATTGTCCGTGTCCCGCCCATAAATTCGGGCGGGCCGGGCTTATTTACCCTTTCGGGTTAGAAATCTTGTCCAAGTCCGCCCATTTTTCCGGGCGGGCGGTACGGGTTGGGCGGGTTAGCCCGACTTTGTTCAGGTCTAGCTTCAATGGCACGGATCCAAACGGGTGGATTTTCAAAGTGCAAGCTTATTTCGATCACTTCTATACACCCGAGCATGATCGTTTGCGACTCGTAGGAATGATGTTTGATCACCCTGCATCTGACTGGTTCCGCTATCAACGTCACAATTATTGTGGTGAAACGTGGTCTGCTTTCTTGCGCTCTGTTCAACAGCGCTTTGATCCGACGTATTATGAGGATTATGTCGGACTTTTAGCTAATTTGAAACAAAAAACGATGGTCATTGATTATCAATCTGAATTTGAGGATTTGTTGAACAAAGTTACGGGCTTATCAGAAACAACACTGATATCTTTATTCAAAGCAGGTTTAAAGCAACCAATCCGCCGGGAGTTGAATTTCAGAAATCTGGCGGCGTTAGCGGAAGCCTTTGCACTAGCGCGCGAACTAGCCGCGTCGTTTGCCGAGACTACAGTACCGTGGACTTCGAAACGCCGCACGTGGTCCCCAGCAGGAGGCCGCCAGCCGAACCCACCAACGCAGCCACAATCGACGCCTAAACCGGCCCCAGGCACAACCACTCCGACACCGTCTAATTCTAACGGTAATTACTCCACTCTTCCAATTAAGCGTCTTACTAGAGCTGAACGTGATGAACGTACTAAAAACGACTTGTGTTGGAATTGTGATGAGAGGTACACACGGGGACATCGTTGTACACCAAAATTTCTGGAGTTATTAAGCTGTGATGGAAGCGATGGAGAGGACAGTGACGATGAACAGGAAGAACTCGCTGTCACGGGAGATATATCAAGCCTCAGTTCTATGGAAGGCCTCCCGAATCCACGCTCTTTGAAATTATCCGGAGATATTCAGGGCATACAGGTTCATGTTCTGATTGACGGCGGTAGCACACACAATTTCATTCATCCGACACTGACCGAATCATTGCATTTACCGTTAACAAAAATTGCACCATTCAGAGTCTTTGTCGGAAACGGCGCTTATCTTTTGTGCACACATCAATGTCCGAGTACAACCATCTGTTTGCAAGGATACACTTTCTCTATTAATCTATTTGTCCTAGCTGTTCATGGACCGCAGGTTGTTCTCGGCGTTCAATGGCTTCAGAAACTGGGTACTGTCGCTCATGATTACGCTAAATTAACCATGCAGTTTGTGTGGAATGATGCTACTGTGTTTCTGAAAGGTGACATGCAGTTTCCGAAACAAATTTCTATGTCTGCACTTCACTCTCTATGCGCTGCTGACGCGATCTTAGAGTGTTTTGAGCTTCTGAGTATTTCGACCACATCGACCTCGGTGACGGACGAATTTCCGGCAGACCTCATTCCGGAATTGCGCACCGTCCTCACGCAGCACTCAGTTGTGTTTTCGATGCCGGATGGCCTCCCGCCACCGAGGATTTGGGACCATCATATTCATTTACAGTCGGGTTCTAAACCCGTCAATGTCCGTCCCTATCATTATCCGCACTTTCAAAAGTCAGAAATTGAACGGCAGGTGAAGGCAATGCTGGATCAGGGCATTATTCAACACAACACAAGTCCGTTCTCATCCCCAGCACTTCTTGTCAAAAAGAAAGACGGCAGTTTCCGCTTCTGCATTGATTATAGAACACTCAATAACATCACTGTCGCAGATAAGTTTCCTATTCCTACCGTTGATGAACTTTTTAATGAATTAAGACATGCGGTTATTTTTTCTAAGCTTGATCACCGCTCAGGATACCATCAAATCAGAATGCACTCTGCAGACATTTATAAAACCGCTTTTCGGACACATGACGGCCATTTTGAGTTTTTAGTCATGCGTTTCGGGTTGACTAACGCCCCATCCACTTTTTGAGCGGCTATGAATCACTTGTTTGCTCAGAATTTATGGGATTTCGTTAGTCTTTTTTGACGATATTCTGATCTATAGTGATGTTCGCATTTTTAGTATAGTTTTTGATAGGTTTTCTGTGCTTATTAGGTTTAGTTTTGTTTAGTTTAGGTTTAGTTTTGAATATTTTTAGTTAGTTTTGCATAAATCTGCGAAAAGAGTGGAATCTACGCTATTTTGTATATTTTGCAGATTTTAGCGAGAAAAGGAGCTAAATGGAGCTAAATTTGGAGCATCACAGTGAAAGACGGGAAAGTGCAAGATTTAAGAAGTCAAAGCTTAAGAGTACAAGAGGAGGTGTTGAGGAAAACAAAGCCCAGGCTCGTTAACGAGGCTGTGAAGGGTCGTTAACGAGGCCACGAAGAGAAAGATTTCGGAGTATTATTTTTATTATTCACCGATCCTGAGCGGGAATTTATTTCCGTATCGGTTGAGTATCTTTTTAGAATCTTTATGGGTTATTAGAATATGTATTTTAGGGTTTAATATCTTTCTAGAATTTATTTCTATCTTTTAGAGATTGTTTCTATCTTTTTAGGAAAGTTTTTATCTTTTAGCCTTTTTAGTTTTTTAGGATTTTCTAGTATAAATACCCTTCTATCTAGCATAGAGGGGGGAGTCGAATTTTAGAGCTAGTTTTTGGAGAAGATTTGGAGGAAGGCCGAAAGAGAGAGAACCGGATCGGAAGTCGGTGACGAGGTTCGGTGACGACGGTTTCCGAGGTTCGTTGGTCGAGTTTTGTGGTTCGGTGAATGTTTTGTTTAGTTTTCTTCTGAATCTCTGTAAGACGATATTTTTGTTGGTAATTTAAGTTTGAGTTTTGTTTCAATGTTTGTTTTTATTGAAGTTTTTAGTTTCTTAATCATGAGTAGTGAGTAGTCTATTTCTCTAGGGTCGGGGTTAAGCCCGGCATAGTTGAGCATGTTTGATGAGTAAGATTGTGTGTTGAATGCCGTTTATCTATATTGAGATTGTTTGTTGTGCTTAATACCGAAACGGGAGTTGAGGTAATTTGAGTTTTAACTTGATTGAAAGAGAAAGTTAGTAACTTGAAGGTTGATATTGTTTGAAAACGAAAGTTTCAAGCTTTAGATCCAAAAAAAGCAATTGAGTGAGTTAGTTTATGAAAGTAGATTAATTTACTTGTTAAGTCAATGAAAGTTGATGATTCTATCTATTTAAAGGCATGATCTTATCTTCTTACGAATTCTTATGCTTGGCTATGTTGTGGTGTCCCTTATCCTAGATTTTTGTTTTAATTGAATTATTTCTGGTAAATCTTCGTTGCTGAATACTTGCTTCAGTACCGAGTATTAATTGGAATTTAATTAGGTCATTAGTTGATATTTTTGTGTTCGGTGGTTCGGTAACGATCCTGACAAGGTCGTTAACGAGGCATCTCGTGAGTGATTGTGTTTGATTTTATTTGATTTTTATTAGATTGATAGACAAACAACCTTGCTTCCTGTGGAACAATCCTGACTCCACTGTACTCAGCGGGGTCTTGACTTACAAATTTATTTGTTGGCCGAGAAACCCTCTCAACATATAGTTACCCGATTTTTCCAAGGATTTTGTTGTGGAAACGGATGCTTCGGACGCAGGTGTGGGTACCGTGCTTTTACAGGATGAACGACCACTGACATTTTTTAGTAAGAAACTGGGTCTTTGTCGTCGCAGGTCTTCCGCATATCATAGAGAGCTCTTTGCTATTGTTTCTGTTGTTCAGAAGTGGCGTCAGTATTTACTCGGCCGTGAATTTCTGATTCGCAGTGATCAGAAAAGTCTTAAAGAGCTCCTCACTCAAGTTATTCAGACACTGGATCAGCAATTTTTTATGCGAAAGCTTATGGGGTACAAATTTCGCATAGAATATAAGTCCGGCGCTAGCAATCGTGTGGCGGACGCCCTTTCTAGATGTATGATTGATGATGATGCCGTGATTCCTCAGTTGTTGTCATTCTCAGCGCCCCTTCCTGACATATTTGCAGGCGTGGCACGCCGAGTCTAGTACCGGCACTTTAGCTGCCCCGTTTCGCGCACACGTCGGGATTCTGTACTATAGCCATCGTTTGGTGGTAGGTGCGACCTCCCCCCTCAAAGCCGAGATTCTGGCCGAATTTCACGCCTCCCCCACCGCAGGACATCCTGGCGTAGATCGCACTTTCCGTCGCGTCGCCGAGGTATTTTTTTGGAAGGGCATGCGCGCTGATGTAAAGCGCTTTGTGGATTCGTGTTTGATTTGCCAATCCACCAAGTACAGTACTACTAAGCCGGCAGGATTACTTCAACCTTTGCCTGTGCCTCAGCAAGTTTGGGACGACGTGTCCATGGATTTCATTACGGGTTTGCCTCCGTCCCGTGGTAATACTACTATTTTGGTGGTCGTTGATCGACTCTCCAAATATGCACATTTCGGCGCTTAGGGGACTTCTTTTGACGCCCCGCGCGTGGCTGCCTTGTTCGTGGATATCGTGGTTAAACTTCACGGTATACCAGCGTTTATTCTATCCGACAGGGATCCCATTTTTCGTAGTACATTTTGGTCGGAATTACACCGTTTGAGCGGTACAAAATTGCGCCATAGTACAGCTTATCATCCGCAAACGGATGGCCAGACAGAAGTCAAGAATCGGGGTTTGGAGCAATATCTCCGGGCGTTTACGCAGGGTCGGCCGCGCCGCTGGTTTGATTTCCTTCCATGGGTCGAGTTGGCCTTGAATTCTATGTTCCATGAGGGCCTCGACATGTCACCCTTCAAGGCGTTGTATGGGCGGGACGCACCGCCGATTATGCGGGCTACTATTCCCGTGGGCCCTCCTACGCCGGCAGCCGAGGCAATGCGCGATCGGGAACAGGTACTTGAGTTAATCCGTTCCAACCTTACAAAGATGCAACAGCGGATCTGTACTCAGGCTAACAAGCATCGGAAAGATGTGGCTTTTGAGGTTGGTGATCGCGTCTTATTAAAACTGCAGCCATATCGGCAACATTCTGTCAGTCGGCCTCTGTCGGCCAAACTCGCTCGCCGTTTTTATGGTCCGTTTACGATTCTTGAGCGGGTTGGTTCTGTTGCTTATCGTTTAGAGCTCCCGGCTTCAGCTCGCATTCATAATGTATTTCATGTGTCATTACTTCGACCATTTATTTCGGATGGTTCACAAATTCCGCCTGCCTCATTGCCTACTGGATTTCTTTATGACCGTCCGATTTCACAGCCATTACGAGCTACAGCCAACCGAGAAGCTCTTGCGACAGACGCCCTCGGACGGAGTGGTTAGTGGATTGAGTGAGTTAGTTTATGAAAGTAGATTAATTTACTTGTTAAGTCAATGAAAGTTGATGATTCTATCTATTTAAAGGCATGATCTTATCTTCTTACGAATTCTTATGCTTGGCTATGTTGTGGTGTCCCTTATCCTAGATTTTTGTTTTAATTGAATTATTTCTGGTAAATCTTCGTTGCTAAATACTTGCTTCGGTACCGAGTATTAATTGGAATTTAATTAGGTCATTAGTTGATATTTTTGTGTTCGGTGGTTCGGTAACGATCCTGACAAGGTCATTAACGAGGCATCTCGTGAGTGATTGTGTTTGATTTTATTTGATTTTTATTAGATTGATAGACAAACAACCTTGCTTCCTTCGGAACGATCCTGACTCCACTGTACTCAGCGGGGTCTTGACTTACAAATTTATTTGTTGGCCGAGAAACCCTATCAACAAATTGGCGCCGTTGCCGGGGAAGCAACGAGTTGTTAGTTTATCTTTGGGATCGGGAATAGCCCGACCCCGTTTTTGTTTTTAATTTTTGTTTTCTTTGTTTGTTTTCTCAGTGTATGCCGGTAGGACGAAGAAGGCTTCAGTTTGATAGCTCCAGTTATTACTCAGAACCCGAACGTTCCCTGCACCGACGACTCCGAGAAAACCGAGCCATGGCCACAACTGAAGAGATGGCTCGAGAGTTAGAAATCCTCCGGACCCAGATGGAGGCACTGAAAGCCGAGAAGGACGGCGCAGACGCAGACAAGGCTCGACTGCAAGAAGAGCTAAACGCCTATCCAAGGAATGCCAAGCAATACATGCATCCGGAACTGAGGGTGCCAGAATCTCCTATTGTGCTTCCTGCGATAGAGAAACCTTTTGAGATCAAGTCTCAATTTATATCCTTAATCAAACGGGCTCAGTTTGAAGGGAAACCTGTTGAGTGCCCTATGGAGCATATTAGAAATTTTCTTGATTTATGTGACACCATAGCTGCTGAAGGTGTCTCGCTAGAATATGTTTTGTTAAAAGCTTTTCGATGGTCACTTACTGGAAAGGCCCTGAACTGGTTAGAGAGCCTACCTTCTAAGTCTATCAGGACTTGGAAAGCTTTGTACGATCAATTTCTTACAAAGTTTTTCCCTCCTACTAAGACAACAGAGTTAAGGAAACGCATCACCTCTTATCACCAATTGCCTAATGAAACATTTGTTGAAACATGGGAAAGATTTAAAGAGATGCTTAGACAATGCCCTACTCATGGGTAACCATTATATGTATTGCAAGAAATCTTTTTCCAGGGTATCAACGCGGAGACCAAGAACCGCATCAACACGCATACTGCGTGCGGTTTTATAGAGATGAACCCGACAGAGGCGTGGGAACTGTTGGACAAGCTGGCGAATTACGATGCTATGTACGGAACCCAGCAGGCTCCACAAACTCAAAAACGTCTCTATGTGCCCAACCGAGATGAAGTTGACCCCGATGTTAAAAATCAATTCTTACAAGATGAGGTCAACCGTTTGAGGAAACAGGTAAGTTTTCTGAAATCCTCTCAATCATGTCAAGAATGTGGTTCTTCTACGCATAATACTTCTGCTTGCACTAACATTGAGCAGGTTAGAACCGTTGAGACAATAGCTGAGATGAATTACATGAGAGGACCCTACAGGAACCAACCTAATTATAATGACAGGTCAAGCAACTATCCACCATGGGGCAATCAGAATACAAATCACAATTACGCAGGGCCCCCACAAGATAGACGACCTGCACCATATCGACCCCCAGGCCATCAGGAGACGCCATCATGGGTTCAGGAGATTAAAGAGAGCATCAACGGAGTGAACAACAAGGTTGATGACGTCCAAGCCAAGCTGAACCGACAGGATAAAAGATGGGGAGAGTTCGATATTTGGAAGAGGAGTGTTGATTCCCAACTCGGAGACCTTGCCGCACGGATTCCAAGACCACAAGGGCAACTCCCGGGCCGTCCCGAGGAGAACCCTAGAGGCCAAATAGCAGCGGTACTTCTCAGAAGCGGGAAGACACTACCGGAGAGAGTTCAAGCTGAAGAGAAGGAGGAAAAGGACCTCGCAAAACAGCTCGTTAACGAGCCAGTGAGAGCTAGTACCGAGCCTACAAGCCAGGATGACGAGGTTCCAAGGATCCCTGACGACCCTACCACAGGTAAGTTCTCTAATCCGAGCCTCCCTCTCAATCCTAGGGTAGTTAACGATCCCATCAGGGTCGGTAACGACCCGCCGAGGACACAAAATGACCCAAGTGTCGACCCGGTACTCTCACCTCTCGAGCCTAACTTGGTTCCGAGAATGGTGAAAACTCTTCCATTTCCAACTAAGAAATCTATGGACTCTACTGAGAGTAAGTTCAAGCATTTCGTTAAAATTCTTTAGGACATTAATATTTCCATCCCATTCGCTGAGGCCCTAAGCGAAATGCCGGCTTACACAAAATTCTTGAAAGATATCCTTAGCAGGAAAAGATCTATTACAGAGCTGCAGGACGAGGTCAGATCCATAGCTCTTCCAGAAAAGCTTGGAGATCCCGGGAGGTTTGCAATCACAATCGGTATAGGCAACCACAAGTTCAAGGCTTTATGCGATCTTGGTGCCAGTGCTAGTCTTGTTCCGCTCTCAATCTGGTCTAGAGCAAATATGGGACCACTAGAGCCTGTCAACATGCGGCTTTATATGGCAGACGGATCTTGCATCAAACCAACAGGGCTGCTAGAAGATTTCCCAGTTCAAGTGGGTAATTTCTTTGTTCCTAATGACTTCATCGTGATGACAATGCCCGAAGATCCAGTTGTGCCTATTATTTTGGGAAGACCATTCCTCGCTACAGCAGGAGCCATAATCGATGTTAGGAGAGGACTCCTAACTTTCGAAATTGGGGATGAGGTGACGGAATTCCGATTCAAACAATCCAGGGAGTCCGATAAGGCTGAAGTCAAGATGCTCTACACCCACGAGGAGATCATCGAGTGCGGAGACCCTATAGGAAGACCAGCATATAATGAGGAAATTTCTGGGCAAAGATGGGCGGAAATAACCACTGCAGTTTCAGCAACGAGTCCTTCAACATCGTTACCGATTCTCCTGGCAGAAGATGCAGGCTCATTAACGACCCACCCAGGTTCGTTAACGACCCTAGCCGAAGATGGCGAGATCTCAGCTTTTGAATGCTTTCATGAAGTATTAAAGACGGAACCAGAAGAGCCCATTCTAATCCCTGCCGAACCGTCCCCAACACTTAAACCTTTGCCAGATTCCCTCAGATATGAATTCCTCGGTCCTAATTCTACTCTACCTGTCATCATTAATGCTGGATTAAAATATGAAGAAGTAGGAAAACTCCTGAATGTGCTTAGGATGCATAGAAAAGCCATAGGCTACTCCCTAGATGATATAACTGGCATATCCCCTTCTCTTTGCATGCATAGGATTTACATGGAGGACAATCATAAACCCACCATAGAGCATCAACGTAGATTAAATCCTAATATGAAGGATGTAGTTAAAAAGGAAATTATTAAATTACTTGATGCAGGGATCATATTTCCTATTTCGGACAGCCAATGGGTGAGTCCGGTCCATGTAGTCCCTAAGAAAGGGGGGATGACTGTGATAGAAAATGAAAAGGGAGAGCTTATTCCGACTAGAACCACCACTAGTTGAAGAATGTGCATTGATTATAGGAAGCTCAATAGTGCTACTAGAAAAGATCATTTTCCGCTTCCTTTCATAGATCAGGTTTTAGAACGCTTAGCCCAGCATGATTACTTCTATTATTTAGATGGCTATAGCGGTTTTTGGCAGATTCCCATTCATCTTGATGACCAAGAGAAAACAACCTTTACATGTCCCTATGGAACCTTTGCTTACAAAAGAATGCCATTTGGGCTTTGCAATGCCCCTGCTACTTTGCTTACAAAAGAAAACAACCTTTACATGTCCCTATGGAACCTTTCCTTTCATAGATCAGGTTTTGTATGATGGCTACTTTTCAAGAGAAAACAACCTTCACTTGTCCAGGTTGCCAGTTGAGCATATCACCGAGTCCACTAATGAGGTACCAATAAATGATTCCAGACCCGACGAACACCTCCTGCTGAATGAAGTCGAACTCTACAAGACCCTCGTTACCGACCCCTTCAGGATCGTTAACGAGGTGCCGAGGCTAGAAGACACAAATAAAAAGGGAAAATGTTCAAGTTGGGTCGACAATCAAGCCAATGGGGTCGTTACTGAGCTACGGGAGGTCGGTACCGAGGTCAATATATGGAAGCCTAGCTCGTTAACGACCCACCCAGGTAAGATTTCTGAACCTAAGTCTTCTCAATTAAAATTCACCCCCTCTCCTTCTTCAATTTCTTCTTCCTCTATATCAATCCATGCTATTAGAGGGCCAAAAGCTCATTGGTTTGCGGATTTCGCTAACTATCTTGTAGGAGGCGTAATTCCCGAGGGCCTTACCCCACAAAAGAAGAAGAAATTTCTCCATGATGTGAAACAATACTACTGGGACGATCCCTACTTGTTTAAACAAGGAAGCGATCACCTCTTTAGGTGTTGTATCCCAGAGGAGGAGATTGAAAACGTGACCCGTCAATGTCACACACTTCCAACTGGAGGTCATGCAAAAGGATTCAAGACTACTACGAAGATTCTTCAAAGTGGTCTCTATTGGCCCACCATGTTCAAAGATGTGCAAGCTTATGTGACAGCATGTGATGGATGTCAACGCTCAGGCAACATAACTTGGAGACATGAAAATCCACTAACTGGGATATTAGAAGTTGAGCAATTTGATGTATGGGGTATTGATTTCATGGGACCGTTTCCCGCCTCAGGACCCTACAAGTACATCCTAGTTGCGGTTGATTATGTTTCCAAGTGGGTGGAGGTTGTTGCTACAAGGACTAACGACGCCAAGACTGTTGCTAAATTCATCAAGACCAATATTTTCCCCAGATTCGGCGTTCCAAGAGTTCTTATCAGTGATGGTGGCTCCCATTTCATTGAGCGAAGTTTTGAAGCCCTTTTGGCTAAGTATGGGGTATCTCATCGGGTGGGAACACCCTATCATCCCCAAACAAGTGGCCAAGTTGAAGTTTCAAACAGGCAAATAAAGAGCATATTAGAGAAGACAGTTTCCCGTTCTAGAAAGGATTGGTCCTCCAAATTGGATGACGCTCTATGGGCATATAGGACAGCATACAAGACGCCTCTACGCACCAACCCCTATAATCTAGTGTATGGCAAGGCATGTCATTTACCGGTCGAAATGGAGCATAAAGCGTTATGGGCTCTCAAGGAGCTCAACATGAACCTCGACACGGCTGGAGCAAAAAGATTCATGGACTTGCAAGCATTATAAGAATTGAGGCTGAAGGCGTACGAAAATGCTGAAATCTACAAGGAGCGCACCAAAAGGTGGCATGATCGGAAATTGGTGCCCAAAACTTACCACATCGGCGATAAGGTACTTCTCTTCAACTCTAGACTCAGACTATTCCCAGGAAAGCTAAGGACACGATGGAGTGGGCCATTTGTGGTTCATCACATTTATCCTCACGGAGCATTAGAGTTGACTGATAACCGAGGCGTCATTTTCAAAGTTAATGGACACCGGTTGAAGAAATTCCATGAGCAGCCTGATCCGGATGAAGAGATAAGAGTCACCATGGCTCTCCCACCATGAGACTAGCAAGAGAGCTCGTCGGGCTAACGACGTTAAACATAGCGCTTACGGGAGGCAACCCGCTTTTTAGAATAGGTTTATTTTATTTTCTTTTTTCTTCTTTTTCTTTTTAGATTATTTCTTAGCTCTCTTTTATTTTTCTTTTTAGTTTTAAATAGGATAGAAATAAGATCATTTGAGCTAACAAAGATTTCAGGAAAAAGGGGTCGAAAAATCACTCAGAAAGGCCACGACGGCTCGTTAACGACCCACCCAGGGTCGTTAATGTCCCGGTTCGGACGACCCGATTCGTCACAATACGGGGCAGGTAAGTAATTCTAACCTAGTTAACTTCTTTAACCCTAGCCGCCACCCCTTCTACCCCTCCCAAAATTCTATCACAATCCCTTCAAAATTCACTCTCAAACCCAAAACTCTCTCAATCCCTTTCCCTTCTCTCCCACCGAGTCGGAATTCCCACGCTAACGACCACCGGAGACGCCATCGTTACCGGAGTTCGGAGGCCACACACCGTCGACGACGAGCTCTTTAACTACCCCGATTCCGATCCTTGTTCTTTAAATTCTCGGTTCTCCGGTATGATTTCTAAACCCTTGCTTGAAATTGCATGATTGATTATCTATAGGGTTAAATTTCATATCTTGAATCATGATTTTTAGGGAGATCGATGAGCATGCTTAAATTCCGTTCTAAAAATGCTTGATTGTGCTTAGTTGTCCATGTTTGAGGAAAGATTATTCATGTTAGATTAGCTATTGTAACCCTTTAAGTTAGGAAAGCATGAATTTTTCTTGTTCTAGATCTACAAGTTCGAACTTTGCATGTCAAAATTCCGAGAAATTTTTAGCATGTTCGGGATGGGTAATTGAGTAAGTATGGGGTGCTTTTACCCTATGGGGGATTTGTGGAAAATAATAGAAGATTGCATGCTTGATTTGTGCTGAATTAGAGGTAGATTGAATTTCGGAAATTACTGGTTTTGCTCTTGGTAGGTCGTTAACGACCCACCCAGGCTCGTTAACGACCCTGCACTTCATCAATGATCGATCCGAGCCCAGACTCGTGAACAACCCAATTGGGTAGTTTATGAATAAATCCGAGGTTAATTTTGAGACCAAGTAGGGGGTCTCGTACCTAGTATTTTTGAATGGATCTTATCTTGGAAATTTTTGATTATTTTGTAGGATCCATGGCTAGTTCAAGCAGACCCGCTACCCGAGCCCAGAAGAAGAGGAGGAACCATAGGTCTCCATCTCCACCCCGTGTGGACGATGTGATTTTGAGCAGTCAGAGCCAAGTACGGCGCTACCGGGATTTTTTGGAGAAGGACCATTACACCCGATGGTTCTCCAAGTCTAGCGCCGTCTCTACAGGCATCTACACGGATGTCAAGGACGCCTTCATCATCCTTGGGGCCGCACACTTATTGAAGCAAGAGAGCTTGCCGCATTATCCGGCCCTCACATCCGAGTTCTTGGCCACCTTGGAGACCAACTTCTCGTCGAAGACCTCGGCGGGACGCATTCGGTTCCGGCTCGGTAACGAGGACCGTGACTTCACCATGGCGGAATTCAATGCAATCTTGGAGCTCCCAAACCCGATAAGGGACTATAGCTTGAAGGACTACCGAGTGACCCGCACTTGGAGCTACATCACCGGAGAGGTTCAATCCTCTACCGCGGCGCTATCCGGGGCAAACATCGTCAACCCCATCTTCCCGATTATCTTGAGAGTCCTTGCTGTAACATTTTGGCCGAAGAAAGAATTGAACCGGCCTACAAGAACGGAAGTCGCTTGCTTCCGCACCATCCTCTTCGAGGAGCCCGACCCCTTGAATTTGGGGTACGAATGGCTCTACTATGTCGAGAAGTCCACTAAGTCCAAGGAGGTGTGGTGTGGCAATTTGGTTAGCCTCTTGGCTAAGAATCTTGGAGTAGATCTCACCCGCTACACACCGGCCCACGCTCAACTCCTCAACAAAAACTATTGGTATAGTGCCGGGATTTTCGTGCAAGCCCAGGGAGGCTACAAGGTGAAGGTTCGAGATCAACTAGTCATACCTTCCCTCGACATGTACGAGCTACTCTATGTATCGAATTGGTACGAAGTGTGGACGGGCCAGCCTTACCCATTGGAGCCAAAACCGGAGGATGAGCTCTCGCTTAGGCCTTGTCACACCCGGTTTGAGCGAGACGACGTGGATGAATATGAAGAAGAAGATGAACAAGAAGATACCGAGGTAGTAGGCAATGACACCGAGGAAGCCGACACCGAGGGCGGCACTGAGGAGCTCAACTTTGAAGAAGAAGACATGGAGACGAAGGAATTAGGAGGCCACATCTTCGTCGACGAGCCAACCAGGGTCGTTAACGACCATTTCCAGCCACCATCCAACACTGTTAACGAGGCAACCAGCTTCGTTAACGAGGTGCCGCAAGCTCCTGTCGACCCTCCACCAGCTCCTGTCGACCCTCATGCATATGGCTTAATGCCTTACAACCCGGTGATGTATCAAGACCATTTCCAGCCTCACTACCCACCGCCTCCTCAGCCCGAGTACGCATGATCGAGCATACCACCACCATGGGCCGAGGACCTTTCTGCACGGATGCAACAGCTTCACCTCCAGACCGATCACATTCATCGGAGGATGGATAGATGGGAAACCGTCTATTCCGCTCGCATGTCGAGGGAAGATGAGAGGCAGCGTCAGAGAGAGGCGGAGGATGCTGAGCGTTGGAGGACGATGTACGACTTCATGGGGAACTTTGAGCACTATTTTCCTCCACAGAACCGTTGATCAAAGCTCAAGATGAAGTTTCCTTTCCTTGTTTCCACTTTTGTAAGTTTTATGTTTTTCTTTTTCTTTTTAATTTTTTGTTTTCTTTTCTATTTTCTTTTCCCTCTTCTTCTTATTTTCCTTACAGTGGGGACACTGTAATTTTAAGTATGGGGTGGGGAGAAAGTAGAAAAATTATGTCCTAGGTGTTTTCTATGTAGTTGTTTTTTCTTCTAAATTGAAAAAAAATCGGAAAAAAACAAAAAAAATTGAAAAAAATTGAAAAATTTTCTATGTAGTTGTTATTTCTTTTAAATTATGTCCTAGGTGTTTTGTATGTAGTTCTATGATAGCAATCACTAGTTTAATCATATAATTCCTTGCAAATATGTCTTTGAAAGTATAGCCGGATTCTTAAAATTGAAATTATTGTTTTTAGAAGAGAATAGCATTAAGATGAAATTGAGCACATATACTTTATAGCATAAATGATGCAATCCAACAAAATCTACCTTGTGAGAAATTTTTGGCCTTATAGGGAGAACATTTATAAATCCCTCTTCTTTTTTGTGTGATTTACTCTCTTTATGCATATTATCTCTTGGAATTGCGATGGTTATCTATTTCTTGAGACCCTTATAAGATTTTTAGTTCATTACTTGTGAAAATCATATGATGGAGAACTTATTTTTATGAGCCCTATTATCCCCTATCTACCTTTACATTATTCCTTCTTTTGATAACCAATTCTGGCCTGAAACCTTTTATTTTTAGCTCCACAAAAATTATTCCCTAGCCAAGATAAGCTTGACCCTATCCGGGAATTAGGACTTAGATTGGAGAGGTAAAGTTTTGTGCTTTGTTGAAAAGAAAAGAGTTTATATTTGCTTGAATTGAAGGTATTTGGGAAGGGTAGATTGGAAAGTCTCTTGTTATTACATGTAAGAAAGGTCTCTTGATAAAAAGATGCACAAAATAAAGTTTTAAAAGAAAAAACTCCAACGGTGGATCGTTAACGACCCGGATGTGGGTTCGTTAACGAGGCAGCGAGGAGAAAAAAGAAAAGAAAAAAAAGAAAAGAAAGAGAGGAAAAGTTGAAGTGCGTTTGAGTTTAAATATAATATCAAGAGATTCTTTTATTTTGTTATGAGACTTTCTAGGATGATAAAGGGTGAGTGAAAATGAGTGTGCATAAAGAAGAGTGAGTTTGGTACATGTTTTTATGAGAGTTTTGATGTTATGTGTGAGTTTTTAGGAGTTTTTGATTCCCGGATATTATTAGCACCACATAACCAAAATATTTTCCACGCCCTATTGTTATTACCAAGCCCCATTACAACCCGACCGAATGGAAACTTCTATGAAGTTTTTCATTGAGCCTAAGTTCTCTTGATGATTCTTTGCTTGTTTTGACAAATCTTGGGTGGAGAGTATTGGTGATATAAGTTCCAATTTCTATGAGTTTTTGTATATAGGATGAGTTGAGAGATTGAAATTATAAACCCAAACACTTGAGAGTTGAGTGAAACACATTATATCCCTTGAGAGGTTGGATTGTATTATTTTATGTCTATTTGAGTGCATATATGTGTGAGGATGTTAATAGTCTTTTGCTATAATTTTCTTTTGTGTAGATGTTGTTTTTTAGAAGATGGCTATGTCTTGATGAGCATGATTTGTTTTGGTTTTGGTTAGTATCTTGTTTATTGCTTGAGGACAAGCAAGTCTAAGTATGGGGTATTTTGATGTTCGCATTTTTAGTATAGTTTTTGATAGGTTTTCTG
Source organism: Fallopia convolvulus (assembly GCA_964016875.1). Lineage (NCBI taxonomy): Eukaryota > Viridiplantae > Streptophyta > Magnoliopsida > Caryophyllales > Polygonaceae > Fallopia > Fallopia convolvulus. The sequence continues at coordinate 22,068,032 of OZ024737.1, read as the reverse complement.
TGCTTATTAGGTTTAGTTTTGTTTAGTTTAGGTTTAGTTTTGAATATTTTTAGTTAGTTTTGCATAAATCTGCGAAAAGAGTGGAATCTACGCTATTTTGTATATTTTGCAGATTTTAGCGAGAAAAGGAGCTAAATGGAGCTAAATTTGGAGCATCACAGTGAAAGACGGGAAAGTGCAAGATTTAAGAAGTCAAAGCTTAAGAGTACAAGAGGAGGTGTTGAGGAAAACAAAGCCCAGGCTCGTTAACGAGGCTGTGAAGGGTCGTTAACGAGGCCACGAAGAGAAAGATTTCGGAGTATTATTTTTATTATTCACCGATCCTGAGCGGGAATTTATTTCCGTATCGGTTGAGTATCTTTTTAGAATCTTTATGGGTTATTAGAATATGTATTTTAGGGTTTAATATCTTTCTAGAATTTATTTCTATCTTTTAGAGATTGTTTCTATCTTTTTAGGAAAGTTTTTATCTTTTAGCCTTTTTAGTTTTTTAGGATTTTCTAGTATAAATACCCTTCTATCTAGCATAGAGGGGGGAGTCGAATTTTAGAGCTAGTTTTTGGAGAAGATTTGGAGGAAGGCCGAAAGAGAGAGAACCGGATCGGAAGTCGGTGACGAGGTTCGGTGACGACGGTTTCCGAGGTTCGTTGGTCGAGTTTTGTGGTTCGGTGAATGTTTTGTTTAGTTTTCTTCTGAATCTCTGTAAGACGATATTTTTGTTGGTAATTTAAGTTTGAGTTTTGTTTCAATGTTTGTTTTTATTGAAGTTTTTAGTTTCTTAATCATGAGTAGTGAGTAGTCTATTTCTCTAGGGTCGGGGTTAAGCCCGGCATAGTTGAGCATGTTTGATGAGTAAGATTGTGTGTTGAATGCCGTTTATCTATATTGAGATTGTTTGTTGTGCTTAATACCGAAACGGGAGTTGAGGTAATTTGAGTTTTAACTTGATTGAAAGAGAAAGTTAGTAACTTGAAGGTTGATATTGTTTGAAAACGAAAGTTTCAAGCTTTAGATCCAAAAAAAGCAATTGAGTGAGTTAGTTTATGAAAGTAGATTAATTTACTTGTTAAGTCAATGAAAGTTGATGATTCTATCTATTTAAAGGCATGATCTTATCTTCTTACGAATTCTTATGCTTGGCTATGTTGTGGTGTCCCTTATCCTAGATTTTTGTTTTAATTGAATTATTTCTGGTAAATCTTCGTTGCTGAATACTTGCTTCAGTACCGAGTATTAATTGGAATTTAATTAGGTCATTAGTTGATATTTTTGTGTTCGGTGGTTCGGTAACGATCCTGACAAGGTCGTTAACGAGGCATCTCGTGAGTGATTGTGTTTGATTTTATTTGATTTTTATTAGATTGATAGACAAACAACCTTGCTTCCTGTGGAACAATCCTGACTCCACTGTACTCAGCGGGGTCTTGACTTACAAATTTATTTGTTGGCCGAGAAACCCTCTCAACATATAGTTACCCGATTTTTCCAAGGATTTTGTTGTGGAAACGGATGCTTCGGACGCAGGTGTGGGTACCGTGCTTTTACAGGATGAACGACCACTGACATTTTTTAGTAAGAAACTGGGTCTTTGTCGTCGCAGGTCTTCCGCATATCATAGAGAGCTCTTTGCTATTGTTTCTGTTGTTCAGAAGTGGCGTCAGTATTTACTCGGCCGTGAATTTCTGATTCGCAGTGATCAGAAAAGTCTTAAAGAGCTCCTCACTCAAGTTATTCAGACACTGGATCAGCAATTTTTTATGCGAAAGCTTATGGGGTACAAATTTCGCATAGAATATAAGTCCGACGCTAGCAATCGTGTGGCAGACGCCCTTTCTAGATGTATGATTGATGATGATGCCGTGATTCCTCAGTTGCTGTCATTCTCAGCGCCCCTTCCTGACATATTAGCACGGTTTCGTCAGGAAAACGCGGTTCTTCCGGATTTGCAGGCGTGGCACGCCGAGTCTAGTGCCGGCACTTTAGCTGCCCCGTTTCGCGCACACGTCGGGATTCTGTACTATAGCCATCGTTTGGTGGTAGGTGCGACCTCCCCCCTCAAAGCCGAGATTCTGGCCGAATTTCACGCCTCCCCCACCGCAGGACATCCTGGCGTAGATCGCACTTTCCGTCGCGTCGCCGAGGTATTTTTTTGGAAGGGCATGCGCGCTGATGTAAAGCGCTTTGTGGATTCGTGTTTGATTTGCCAATCCACCAAGTACAGTACTACTAAGCCGGCAGGATTACTTCAACCTTTGCCTGTGCCTCAGCAAGTTTGGGACGACGTGTCCATGGATTTCATTACGGGTTTGCCTCCGTCCCGTGGTAATACTACTATTTTGGTGGTCGTTGATCGACTCTCCAAATATGCACATTTCGGCGCTTAGGGGACTTCTTTTGACGCCCCGCGCGTGGCTGCCTTGTTCGTGGATATCGTGGTTAAACTTCACGGTATACCAGCGTTTATTCTATCCGACAGGGATCCCATTTTTCGTAGTACATTTTGGTCGGAATTACACCGTTTGAGCGGTACTAAATTGCGCCATAGTACAGCTTATCACCCGCAAACGGATGGCCAGACAGAAGTCAAGAATCGGGGTTTGGAGCAATATCTCCGGGCGTTTACGCAGGGTCGGCCGCGCCGCTGGTTTGATTTCCTTCCATGGGTCGAGTTGGCCTTGAATTCTATGTTCCATGAGGGCCTCGACATGTCACCCTTCAAGGCGATGTATGGGCGGGACGCACCACCGATTGTGCGGGCTACTATTCCCGTGGGCCCTCCTACGCCGGCAGCCGAGGCAATGCGCGATCGGGAACAGGTACTTGAGTTAATCCGTTCCAACCTTACAAAGATGCAACAGCGGATCTGCACTCAGGCTAACAAGCATCGGAAAGATGTGGCTTTTGAGGTTGGTGATCGTGTCTTATTAAAACTGCAGCCATATCGGCAACATTCTGTCAGTCGGCCTCTGTCGGCCAAACTCGCTCGCCGTTTTTATGGTTCGTTTACGATTCTTGAGCGGGTTGGTTCTGTTGCTTATCGTTTAGAGCTCCCGGCTTCAGCTCGCATTCATAATGTATTTCATGTGTCATTACTTCGACCATTTATTTCGGATGGTTCACAAATTCCGCCTGCCTTATTGCCTACTGGATTTCTTTATGACCGTCCGATTTCACAACCATTACGAGCTACAGCCAACCGAGAAGCTCTTGCGACAGATGCCCTCGGACGGAGTGGTTAGTGGATTGGGACGATGGTACACCAAATTCTTCTACTTGGGAGCCTGTCGATATGTTGCACCGTGTTTTCCCTGATTTGTGGCTTGAGGACAAGCCGATTCTCATCGGGGGAGAGAATGATACGGACGGAATAAGCAAATCAAGACCGGTTCAGATTTGCCATCGCCCGAAGCGATACGAGGATTAATATTTTAGATAATTTTTATAATTTAGTTATTTCGAACATTATTATTATTTTATGTAATTTTTTTTATAAACTAGAGCTTCGCTCTCTTCTCGGATTTTCTTTACGGTTCTTTCCCGGGACGCTTTTCTTGAACCGTTAGGGCTTAGGTATAAATACTCTTGGTTTCACTTCTTATAATTAATCCAAGAAAATAGTTTGCCCTAATTTCCTTTAGCTTCCTTGCTTTCAGCTTTTGTTTATCCCGAGTCGAATTCCACACCGGAATAGGCCCAACCCCCTTGACCAACAAGGGTTCGATACGCGGTCCACACCGGGTCCGTATCAACTGGTGCTTTCATCTGGAACCACCATGTCTACACCGACGGATGACTCCGCCACCACACCCGATTTGCGTAAATTGGTTCTTCAATTGACCGATCAGGTTTAGACGCTTCGTTGCGATCTCGATCTGCAAAAGGCTAGCAACGCTAACCTCCGCGAGTTCGTGCAAGGACGACCGAACCCTAGTGCCGCCATCGCAGCCATGCCACTCACTGCCGCCCCGTCTTCGCATTCGCTGGAGAATTGGCCCCCAAACCCAAACCCTAGTTTCGTGCCGCCGAATTCTGCGGGTTGGCTGCAGCCGACATGGGTCACCAGTAGTGGACCGCCTCCTTCGTTGGGCTGGCCGCCACCGAGTGCTACTCTTGGACCATCGGCCCTATCATCGACGCCGGCAGAGTGGATCGCGCCCCATACACTGGGGGCGAACAAGTTTTTCCACCGCGATCCAAGTGCGACTTCCCCTACCCTTATTCCGGACTCCCGGGTTACGATTCAGGCTCCACCCGGACACGACAGCCTTCCTAAAATGCGAGTTGATCCACCTCGCTTCAATGGCACGGATCCAAACGGGTGGATTTTCAAAGTGCAAGCTTATTTCGATCACTTCTATATAAACGAGCATGATCGTATAGAAGTGATCGAAATCATGCTCGAGAATTTGTAAATACGGACCCGGTGTGCAAACACCGGGTCCGTATCAATAACAACAATAACTTTAATAACGTCGCAAACATTTGCAATTTTATTCACAACCAAATTAAAAATTGGAAAAACATAGAAGCCTTAGCCTCGTATAACCTTCGTTCCGAAACGACTAGAGGTGGGCCTAAGAGAAAGCCCACAAATTGGGCAAAACCCAGAAGTGATTTTATTAAATTGAATTTTGATGGTGCAGTTAATGTTGATGGCGTGGCTTCTTACGGGTTCATTCTCAGGGACTCCTGCTGCTCCCCCATCCATTTTGACGGAGGATTGATTGGTCATCAGTCCGTTCTGACTTCTGAGACCATCACCTTACGCTAGGGACTACTCGAGGCCATTCGTTGTGGCATTCTCCAGATCCAGATCGAAGGCGATAAATTGCAGCTGGTCAAGGTCATTCTTGGTGACTGGCGTTGCCCGTGGGAGATTGAGTTGCTTTGTTCTGACATCCACTGCTTGTTGGCTCGTTTCCAGGATTGGGGTATCGCTCATGTCAATCGTGAGTGCATTTCGGTGGCGAACTACATTGCTGGCTCGTTCTGACGCGTCTCCTCTATTCCACTTGCAGTTGACTCGGGTTTGCACACCCTCATCCATCAGGATGCTCTTGGGAGTTCACTAGCCTGTTAATGACAACCCAAATTCCTTTCCTTATAAAAAAAGTACCATACTCGGGTAGTCTTGAATAAGGTCTTGCCACCTCTTAATCAAGTAAAAGTATTTGTGAGATGGAATAGGTCGGTCTTGGATTAACTTGCAACCGGAGAAGGGGTTGAGGAATAGTCAAAGGGTAGGCCATTGCAAGGCCATGTGTGATCGATCATAGCTCTGTCGTCAACGCCAAACATATACCACAAGAAAAAGGCTACAGCTTCAGGAAACTACCACAAGGATTCCGGAATAAACCCCCACCACTAACCAACCTGAATTACCTTTTGACATTGCGTCGATATTAAGTACTACCCACCCAGTCGGTGGAGACCCAACGATCTTGAGGTTATAGGTCCGAAACTCGAAGGGTAGGGGTCAAAATAGGATGGAGCTTCTTTGAGACCTCCAAAAAAGCCTCAACCGATTAAACAATGGCTGGTGGTTTCTAGAATGAGTCTTGGATAACAATGTTTGTTGAAATCATCTTTCCTGCAAAAATATGAGTATTAAAGCAAATCTAGAGTCAAAGCTCTTATACCAATTGTGATATCGTTAATACTCCAATGTCTCTGACTTTAATAAAAGTCGCTGGCCTAGGTGTATACCCAACGGAAAATTACTGAACAAGAAAGAGTTAATTGACACACGATTTTTTATAGTCGAAATACTTAGTAGACGAACTATGTTAACTAAGTAAAAAAACCACTCTGTTCCAAGTTATTGCTTGGTCGGATTAAAAGTCGTAGCTTACTTTATTAATCTCTTGAGTATGCTTACAAGAATAACCCGGAGTTAAGCTTACTCTCTCAGTATGCTAACACTCGTTTGCACCGAGCAAGACCATATTCTCAATTACAAAGCCTAGCCTAGGCTCTCTTCTTCTTTTTCGAACTCTCGAACTATTTGATTTGTCTCTTCAAAAAATGGTGTATAGAGATAGTACCTATTATAACATAATCTCTAGGTTTAACTAGAACGAAAATAGGGTATTAGAGAATATATTACTTCCAATTCGGTTACGGGAGAAAATATAATTCTAATCCTTACAATATCATCCTAGGAATAAACAAATTTAACAATAAAGATACTTCTTAGGGCTTAAGGCAAGCTAGCGCCTTATCTTATCTTGAGAGGATTATATCCTTAACTAGAATATTATGATCACGTGTGCAATCTTTCACGTGTCTTCAAGATCTTGCAAGTCCGTCTTCAATTTATGTCAGGGACATAGCTCATATCGGCGACGTCATGAATATTTCACGGATGTTTGATGTTGGCCACTTCACTGCATTTGGAACCATCAAAAACAAAGTTTCGCTTCGTAATAGTTTGGATCGGTCAGGTTTAGATCGATCTTTTGCCCCATTGATTTTCTAGATGGGTTTCAACCCTAAAAATTTTGAACGGTTGAAATCGTATCGAGCTTTGAACATAAATATATTTTGTTTACCGATACTAATCCTTTTGTTCAAATTTGTAATGCTAACATACTCATGTGTGTTTTGACTTTTGAGTAATAAAATTTATAATTTTGAATTATCATTCTATTAATATTTATTGAAAAAGGTGATTTTCATCAACTCACATAATTTTTTGGTAACTAATATAAAAATAGGGATCTAATAGCATGTTAGTTTGAACATATGTTTTTATTGCAAGGCTAACCTCACTCATCATCCCTCCTCCGCTCCACTCTCCACCTTTTTGTGAATTGACTTGGTCATTGACCACCGTTGATTGATTGTTGACTAGTTGTTAATAAAAGAAGTGTCATCAAAAGGGCATTGATGACAAAAAAGTATCATCAAAAGGGTCTAGATGATAAACAAATGTCATCAAAAGGCCTTGATGACAAACAAGTGTGATCAAAAGTGTCTTGATGACAAACAAGTGTCATAAAAAAGAGCCTTGATGATAAACAAATGTCATCAAAGGGCTTTGATGATAAATAAATGTGTCCTCAAAGGGCCTTCATGTGAAACAAATGTATCATCAAAAGGATCTTAATGATAAAAAAAAGTGTCATCAAAGGGCCTTGATGACACACAAGTGTCATTAAAAAGTCTTGATGATAAATAAGTGTCATAAAAAAGGCTTGATGACAAACAAGTTTTATAAAAAAGGCTTGGTGACAAAAAATGTCATTAAAGGACCTTGGAGACAAAAAACAAGTGTCAGACCTTGATGACGAACATGTGTCATCGAAGGGCCTTATGATAAACAAATATGTCATCAAAGGGCCTTGATGACAAATGTGTCCTCAAAGAGCCTTGAGGACATTCATTTGTTTGTCATCAAAGGACCTTGATGACACTAGATGGAACTTGATGACCATTAGATGATATTTGATGACACTAGAGAAAATTTTAAGTATCATCAAATATTTATCATCACTTAAAGCGGTATTAAAAACGTTTCATCCCTCAAAGTGTCATCACGTAAATTTACATAATATGTTTTATCATTTAAAGTGTCATCAAATATGCGTTATCACTCAAAGTCTCATTAAACAAGTTTCATGACATATTTACCTTGATGATATAAAAAAGTTTCTTCACATATATGTATTATGATACAAACAAGTGTCATCAAAAGGGCTTTGATGACAACAACCAAGTGTCATCATAATGATATTAATTTATCATTAAAAGGGCTTGATAACAAACAAATGTGTCATCAAAGGGTCTTGAAGACAAACAATTGTGTCATCAAAAGGCCTTGATCGACAACATTCATTTGCTTGTCATTAAAAGGCCTTGATGACAAACAACCATCATCAAAGGCTTCAAAGGGTCTTGATAAAATTCAACCGTTATCAAAGGCTTGATGAGATTCAACCATCATCAAATGCTTTCAAAGGGCCTTGATGATATTCAATTGTCAGCAAGCCTTGATGATTTTTGTACATCTAACATATAATTTTTTCCTTCAGGTTTCACCAACCAAATGTCATAAAAAATAAGTGTCATCACGTACAATTCTTTTTAAATGTCAACAACAAGTATCATCACGTATAATTTTATTTAGTTGTCATCAAAACACAAGTATCCTTAGATAATGTCATCAAAAAAGTCTCATCACGCGCAATTCTTTGTAAATGTCATAAAAAGTATCTTAACATACAAGGAAAGCTTGATAACATTCAACCGTCATCAAGGAAAGACTTGATGTCATTCAACCGTCATCAAGTAAATAACGACATTCAATAGTCATACAAGCAAGTAAGTACCAAGATCACACATTTGTGCATCATATCATCAACAAGATGTCATCATCACATAAAAAATAGTTCTCATCACCAAATGTCATTACCACATAAAAGCAATTGGCATCCCCACATAAGAACAAGTTGTCACCAAATGTCAAAAGTTTCATCACATAACAATTGTCATCACCATTCGTACCATTCTTTTTAAATGCCATAACTTTTCTTTTATCACATATACTTTTCTTTAAGTGTCATTACATTAAATTCTTTTTAAATGTCATAAAAAGTGTCATCATGTATAATTTTCTTTAAGTGTCATTAACCAAGTGTCATAAAAAAATAAGTGTCATCACGTATAATTCTTTTAAATGTCATAGAAAAAGTCATGGTGCATAATTTTCTATAAGTTTCATAAAAAAACAAATGTTACCACGTACAATTCTTTTTAAATGTCATAAAAAATAACATCACATATAATTTTCATAAAAATCGTTGTCCATTCCTTCATCTAAAGAGTTGAATCTTTTTTGTCTAAGCCTCGACTAAATTATTAAAATAGATACACATTTGGATTTATAGGAGACAAAAAATTATACCCATATGGCTGGATTAGCATGATAAATTGAGAATCTTGTACCATTAGCATTATACTAATCACAACAAGGAGGCACCAAGCCTTAAAGGAAAACTTTGAGGTGAGTCAATTAATATTAACTATATTGAAGTCAACCACATTTGAATTTATCTACACTCATATAAAAGAGGAGTATGTTGGATTTCTGGTCGTTCACTGTATACAATAGTGATTCTTGGTATCTCGTTCGTTCATTCTTGGGCGTGTCGTGTACATTCCTGTGATTCCCAGCTCCTGCTTCCTTATTTTCCACCTCCTCCTTCCCTTCCTTATTCTTACCTGCAAATTCATCAAAATTGATCGGTTCGATTGAATCACCAGATCAGAACCAGAGAGAGAATCGGGACAGAACGACCACCTCGGGATAAAGATTCGAATTCTCTTCACCGCCGGCATATCTTCTCTGCCTCGTCAGTCTACAAATTCATCATCACCAAACCAGAACCAGAGAGAGAATCTAGATGGAACGACGACCTCGGGAGAAAGAATTCGAATTCTCTACACCGTTGGCATATCTTCTCTGCCTCGTCAGTCTACAAATTCGTCGCCAAAATTGATCGGTTTGAACTTGTCGTTCTCAATTGAATTCCGTTTCCTAATGTCTTTAGGTCAACCATGGTTCTTATATCTCAATTGAGAAAGATCCAAATTTTCATTTGGTTTTTGCCGCTGGCTCCTGGCAGGGAATTCCCTGCCGCCGGTAGGGTGGCCGCCCGGTGCCCCACCTACCTACAATTCTAAATCTTTATGACGCTGATGAATTGCATGTATATATGTAAGCTACCGGTCGATTGGGATTGTACCCATGGAGGAGACATGTAAGTTAGCCTCTGTTTATTTGTTGATTAAGTTAATTTTGGATTAGGGTTTGACAAATTGTTTGATTGTGATATTTGTTAATTTTTCATTTACTCATTTTAGGAAAGTTATCATAAGAGATTCAGAGACATAGAAACTACAGCAGAGACTCCTTAATAGAGGTTTTGAGTTCGCTTTTGTCGTTTGCTGAATAAATTTCTTACATCTTGAATAGTGGAAGGAAATAATGGAAATCCGACATCCCCTCAGGTGTTTTCCTATTCTTTGTTGGATCTTTTTAGAGATTACCCTTGTCAACAACTCTCAGCCTTGACATATATTTATGATGCACTTTATTGTTGTCTAAGAGTAAATTGATTGTAATTTCAGAGGTCATGGGAATGTTTGGAGCTACTAACTTTTTGTAATTTTAGAGGTCAGCCTTGACATATATTCATGATGCATTTTGTGGTTGTCTAAGCACTAATAGTAGGAGTAAAATGATTGCTATTTTGGAGGTCATGGGACAATGGTTAGGTGTGGTTTGAAGTCATTATATATCAGGTGTGGTGGTTTGCAATATTAATATTTCACTTCTGTTATAGTTTTGATAAGGTATGTGTGGTGGAAAGTTGAGTCTTGACATTGTATTTATATGCACTAACAGTAAGAGTGAGAATGATTATAACTTTGTAGGTCGCATGAATGTTTGGAGCTGCTGAGCTCTCTGTTTGATTGTGGGTGGTCATTTTGGGCTTGTTTGGTGGAGGGAAAACGATTTAGATTATGAGCAAATGAAGTCATGGCTTAGTATTTATTTTAGAGCTAAATACCCATTTTGGAGCTTAATTCAGTGTTCTTGATTTATACCGTACTCGGGTAGATGGCTTAGTTTTTATTTTGTAGGTTGTACTTGTTTTGGTGAGTGAGAATTTTGTATCCGGGATGAATTTATTAAGGTAGCTACTGGATGTTTGATCAGGTGTGGATCCCAAGTCAATAGTTTGTTAATTTCTTAAGGTCGGGCAGTGTATGAAATGTTCTAAATGTAAATTTTCGCATGATTTGAATGTTCAGAGGAAGGGAGAGAAGATTTACATCTATACCGACAAGCGTGACACAGGTAAAGTTCTGTTTAGTGCTCAAACAAGTTAGGGAAAAAAAAGAATCATATCTTTTTTGCAATTGATGTGTTCTTTTAATGGTTTCGAAGATACAATGGAGGATTGGGACAAGCAACTCTAGAGTAAGCTATTAAAGCCAAGAGTAAGGAGTTCAACAAAAACACACCAAATATATGGATATGAAATGCCTGCTGTTGTATTGGATAGATGGTATTTTGTTATCTTCAAAATTCTATCAAATATTAATTAGTGATTTTTGGGTCGTTTTTTTTTACTTTGGCTTCTCTATTCAAATGACTGATAGGATGCTAATGCTATTCGATACTGAAGTTTGTGTAGTGTGTAGTTTTGACTGTGTACTTAAATTCTGAGTCCTTGAGCAATATCATTAGAGAGTTACCATTGTGGGACTTGTAAAATTACTTGCACAGATATGCATGTTTAGCAACTGTAAAAATATGTTTGGTTCCCTTTGAAATCATATTATTCCCCTTTCTTTTTTCATGTTTCATTCATAAACTCTGCTTGTCACATGTTCCAATTCTGTATCTTTCCATGATTGTGTAGATTTAATTAGTATCAACAGATTGTCACTTATGCAGGGGAACCTTAGGTTTAGGGTGTACATCTTCTCATAATATACCATTACTTACGTAAAAATCATCTCACATGTTCTTAACCATCACGTCTGAACTCATGAAAACCACAAAGATATCCCTGACAGTCTCTCAAACTCCAAATGTCCAAAAAAGCCAGCTTCTAACAAGTTCAGTATTTTTTTACCTTCATTTGAACTGCCCTTTTCATCACACCAATTTTGGTAGTGATTGAGAGGATATTTGTGGTGACAGAATATTGAATACTAAGTTCGCCTGTTAGCTTTTTTATCCCCATCTGTTGATTTAATAGTGCAGTATTTTGTTTGCTCTTGAATGATTGTGGTTATGGGCTTTATAATTGAAATTACTAAAAGTTGTCTGTTTCTTTTATCCCTTTTTAGGATTTGGGTTTTTGTGCTCTCTCTCCATCCATCATCTTGCTTTCTTTCCCCTTGGATTCCGCTGCTTTATTTTGCTGGGTTTTGTAACTAGGTAGTTGTTAACGGTTTAAAGGTGCTTGCTTGTGCTCATCTTGGAGTAATTCCAAATTAAGAGTTGCCCAGGTGCATGTCTGTGGCTTTGCTTGATTATGTATTTTATTTGAGTTCATCAGCTTTTTTTAGTGCTCTTCTGAATATGTATCACACTTTGTGGTGTTCTTGCTATTAGAATTTGAGTTGGGCAAAAATTTTCTTTGGGGTTTGTCTTTTGATGCAAAATTCAGCTGCTTTAGGTTTTAGGTTTATGGTTTTATGATTTTGTTGCAGGATTTTGGATTTAAGACACAAGTCACAACAAAAACCTCAATTATGGAAAAAATTTCTGCTCAGTGTAGGGAGGATTTCATGAGTTCTTTTTGATGATTTCCCCTTATCTTCTATGGATGTTGATGTGTAATCTCTATTTATTTGTTGTTGGTTTTTTTAAATAATTGAAATTGATGCAATGTTGATATTTCATCTTTGTTTTCATGGAAAATTTACCTTGCTTAAATGAAATGTAATATCTTGAAAGGGTTGAAAAGTAATAAAGCGAGAATACTAGAAGGCTGTTAGGTAGGAACAAGCTTAAATAAAATGTAATATCTTATCATGATTAAAAATGTTGTCCTCCTAAGGCTAGGATATCATTAATTTTGATGTGGGGGTGTGAGGTAGAGAACTTTGGTGTAATGTGTTGCTGAAACTGAAGTTGCTGATTACACCAAGAAAACATACCCTTGCAACTATTTATATGACATTGTTGCTTTAGTCACTAATCTTTCTGCATGTGCACAGCTTGGTGAATTTGGAAAAAGGCATGACAATACACAATTACATAATCAACAAAAAACCTACCCAATTGATTCCTTCTTGTCTACTAGCTTGGTGGATTTTTTTCCTAAGTACGTGTGGCTGTATAAATATTGCTCTTGAGATCTTTGAGTTCAACACTGAAAAAAATCTGTACACTTGGAATGTTATGTTGGTAGGTCTTGCAATGCACGGTCATGGAAATCCATCATTGGATATCTTCTTAAGAACCATAAAAAATGGGATTCAACCTGATGGAGTAACATTTCTTGGAGTTTTGGGGTTCATGTTAGAGAAAGTAGCTGAGTATGAACAGAAGTTGAAGCCTGAGGCCCTGAGGATAGTGGGTCTTACTCCGTTATGGGCCTATGGCTAATGCTTATGCCAATGTAGACCTTTGGGATGATGTACCTTAATATTATTAATGTGCACTAATAAAAATGATAATTAAATCATGTTATATATTTATTTGGGTATAAAGTGTGCACAATTAAAATATACCATTAAACTATAATTCCAATTGATTAGATTATGTTAGACACTTAGACTTTTACATATTAGTGTGTTAGAATTGCATTTAATTATTTTTATCTATCTTTGTCTCGTATGAATCGATATATTTGTTTTATATAGTTTGTTAAGGAATAAAAAATATAGTAACTATTTGATTCAAAATTGCTTTATAATATTTTACTTATTTATCATATTTTGTATATAATAACATAAGATAATTACGTAATTAATTTCATACCATGTTTAACAAATTTGATTAGTAGTGTGGGACTGTGGGCTTTTTCATGATTTAACATGAAGCCATATTCGCACAGGGAGCCTTACTAGTATGAAAAAATTGTGATCATTCCGTGCAAATATAAAGAGTAAAATTAGAGATGAGGAGAAAGGAATATTTTTTGAAAAAGTTGAATCTATTCCAAAAAGGGGGACTTTACAAAAGTTACTGGCTAGAACCAGCATAGAGTTCATGATACAACATGAATCAGGCCATCAAAACAACAAAAAGGCAAGAATTGTTCAATTGGAATCAATCAATACTTTAAATTCAAGCTCTATGAGAGAAAGTTTCAACTAGATTTGTAGTATGGAAAGCCAGCTCTGATCCTTCTTCTTTTTCGCCTTGACCCTTCCTCTTAGTCTTGTTCTGGTCATTTCAATACTTCTGATTGCACACTCTTCTAGATTTTGAGTTCCTCTGTTGAAGCATATATCATTATGAGTTGCCTAGATGTTGTAGACATTCGTGGTGAAGCAAGAGAACCTGACTTGGAAGATAAAGGAGTTCTTCCTACTGCGTATGGAAAAATATAGGAGCCATTCATCAATTGTGGGGACATGAAACTGGACTCCGACCCAAGTCATTGTTTTACGGATCACCTCTCAGGAGAAGGCACATTCAAACCAGACATGTTGAGAAGTCTCATGTCTCGCTCCACAGTGTACACAAGAGTCATCAGCAACCAAATTAATCCTGCTCAGCCTCTCTTTGGTGGGCGCCTTACCCAACCCCGCAAGCCAGGTAGTAAAGGCACACTTAGGGATGTTGAATCGGCTCCAGAGGAAGCTTGCCCAAGGGATGGCTGGTCTGTGGATTCTCCAGAACTCATAGAGATTGTGAGGGATTCGCCTAGCTTGATTGGCAGTCCAGAGAGAGTCCCATACCTTCGGGTTTTCATTTCTTGTTTGATTGATTTTGTCTCTAATATGCAGGATGCATCGCCAACTCCAGTTGTCATTGGTGTGGGCTTGTGCATTCCATATACTTGAATTTGAGATGACACACTCTTTGACCCAAGTAGTCCAGATGTTGTTGGCACCCGAGTCAACTTCAAAAGCCAGCTTTGCCAATTGGGGCCGATTCCACACAAGGAGCTCTTTGAAACCTAGACCACCCTCCTCCTTAATTAGGTCTGCAAATGTCACCCCATGAGACAAGACTCCTTCTCGAAGCTTCCAAACCGCTCCAAAGATAACTTCTCATCATATCATAGACTTTTTAATGACTCTTTTTGGGAGGATGATTGCTCGACACCAAAAGTTGATGAACCCCAGAGGACAAATTTGACGAGAACTACTCTACCAGCATAAGATAAAGTTTTAGCAGCCCATGAATGGATTTTACGGGAAATATCCCCGATTAAATCCTTGAAGTCATGTACGTTGACTTTTTTTGAGTGCATAGGAAGCCCAAGGTATCTGAATGGCAGGGCTCCTTCTTTAATACCAGTCAACTCAAGGATCGTTGTTTTTGTGCTTTTTGGGACGCTTGCAAGGAAAATGCTAGATTTGACCTGGTTGAAGTGCAGTCTAGAGGCACTCGAAAAGTAAGGGCCTTGCTAATTTCAGAGATTGAGCTCAAATTGCCTTTGCTAAACACGATCAAGTCATCAACAAAGGCCAGATGAGTGAGTTTGGAGGGTCTACATCTAGAGTGGAAGGAGAAGGAATGACCCTCATCCATCTTAATAAACAAGCAATTCAGATACTCGGTCCCCAGATAGAAGAGATAAGGCGCCATGGGATCACCTTGCTGGATACCTCTCTTAGCCTTGAAAAAGCCAACAAGGGTCCCATTAAGGTTAATGGAGAGAGAGGTGGTGGACATACACTGCTTGATGATATTCAAGAATTGTGGAGGAAAGCCAAAAGCTCTCAACACATTTAGAAGAAATTCCCAGCTAATATTGTCATAGGCCTTACGGGTATCAAGTTTGATAGTGTAGAGTGGAGTCAGAATAGAAGGCGTAGAGTAGTGTCTCATCACATCTTTACAAAAAAGCATGTTATGAACCAGATTTCTATTAGGGATGAAAGCACTCTGTTTTTGGTCAACTAGAAGCTCAACTACAGGCTTAAGCCTCGAGGATACAATCTTAGAGATGATCAAGATGGTGGTGCAACAAGTTATTGGTCGGTAATCATTCATACCTTGGGGCTATCAGATTTCTGAATGAGATGAAGGGCAATAGAATTAACATCTTGGAGAAGTTGATGGTTTTGGAAGAACTGGTTAATAGCTAGGGAGATCTCTAGGCCTACAATACTCCAGGCTTTTTTGAAAAATGAGCTACTGTATCCGTCCGGACCCGGAGTCTTGTCGTCAGGAATAGAGAAGAGAGCTTGCTTGATTTTTTAGTCAGAGACCGACTTAAGGAGGAGGGGAAGGTGGGATGGTTGGAGCTTTGGCCCTCTATTGCATACATCAACACCAAACTCTTCACAACTGATCTCAGTGCTCATCAGACCGGCTTAAGGAGGAGGGGAAGGAGAAATCAATATTCAGAACAAGAAAATTACGTTGAAGTGCAGTGGCCAAGTTGCCATGAAAGCTAAAATCAGAAATGAAAAGCTTTTCATCAGGAGCGTAATAGTGAGTTCTCAACCTAACAACATTCGGATGCTTCACTTTCCCAATTGCCCCAATCTCAATGGCAAACTTCTTATACCTTTGCGCATCAACAATACTATCATAGCTAGAAACAATTCACAATCAATATCAACTTTTTTCCACAAGATAATTATGTATGCATAATCAGATATACATAAATAAAGAAACTCACTTCTTTTTTAGTGTTTTAGTAATTTTTGCATCAACCAAACTCAAAGTAACACTAAATTTTCCTCAAATTGTCCAATCTTGCTTGCAAGTCATCGCCAATGCTTAGGATAACTTTGTTTTCCTCTTCTTTACATACTCGATACTTTGAATCTCATCAAATTAAGAAAAACATTAAATATACCAAGTTCAAAAGATTAGACAAGAGTATTGTAATTTCATTAGACTTATGAACATAAACAAACAGGCAAGTTTGAGATGGGAATTATTGCTAAAAATTACAACAAATTTTGAGAATATCTAAACATCAACTTGAAAGCTAGTAGGGAGCTGATACTTGAAAATCGGATCCCTGTCCTATTCCCATTAATATGCGAGGCAATTCACCTACAAATGATACCTCCCGAAAATTCAAGTGCCGATCTTCCACTTAACCTTGCTGCTAATCTTAATATTAATGAGCGTGATGCCGACATTTTTATCCAGAGCAAGCTAATCCACGAGGTAAGGCATGATGGGGATCAAATTGTTGTAGAGAAACTCATCACCAATTTTCTTCACTTCAAATAACTTAGCACCAGTACCAACATCATAATCATGCAATTCATCAGGCCTATTCACAACGCAACTCCACAATGCAACCTCCTAAAGACCTCAATGGCGTCATCAGGGATGGAGAAGTGAACCTATCTTTCGCAACGACATTGAATTGATGCTTCCACTGTGAGATAGAACAACACAAATAGGGTGGAGGAGGAGATCGCTAGTCAATGTTCTAAAAAACGCTAGGTAGACGCTAGGCGGAGAGGGATTGTGTAACATCCCCAGCCAAAGTGCATACGTCATTCGGCATTCATATAATATTAATAGCATATGCATGACATATTGGCATGATATATAATGCATTTTTAAAAGTAATATTTATTTTTGATTAAGTTTATTATATTTTATAAAGTTTTTAACTTAAAGTTAATGAATAATTATTTTAGGGTAAAGTTTATAGTAAAGAAGTTTTAAGGGTGAAAAATGTAATTTGCCAAAAATTTTACGGACTTTACTAGCCGACTTTGGCTTTGTATTTATATTGACATGAGAATCATTCTCATGAAGTTACATTAGGGAAAAAATTACAGAGATAGGGGTTTGAGAATTGAAGAAAGGAGTTGGTGTTTTTGGTTGTATTTGCTGGATTTGGTACAAGATCTCTTCAATCGGGTTTTAATCTTGAAGTACAAGCGTGGTATGTTTTAATTAGTTAATGGTTTATCTGGATTACATTGATTTTTCAAGATCTAGATCTACAATTACTTTTGATTTGAAAATTAATCGATTTATAGTTCTCAGAGGGTGTTTTTCATATTGGATTTATATTCGGTAAAAGATTTCAGAGTAATTTTAGGCTATTGTCTTGTAATGATATTATGGAGACCATTGATCAAGTTTTACAGAAAGGTTTGAACTAGAAAAATGTTCTTCTATATATATAGTTTATCGTTTTCAAGTTTTAAAGGATTTGGAATTATATGCAAGAAGTTATAATACATATTGGCATTTTATTGTATTTAGGGTTAGAGTTTATAAGACTAAATAGCCTAATTTACATTGGATTATATATAGGAGCACAAGTCATAGATCGTGGTCAAAGAGAAAGGGAAGAGATATAGTATCTTTCTTGAACAGATGAGTATCAACCGGCGATTCAACCCTATCTGCTATATGGATATATGTGAGTATATACCGGAGATTCAACCCTATGTGCTATATAGATATATGTGCTATATGGATATATGTGCTATATGAGCTATATGGATATATTTGCTATATGAGTTATATGGATATATGTGTTATATGTGATAGCTCTGAATATTCCAAAGTTATTTGCACAGAAAGTATGTTAACAGATGGCATATGATATATGGTTACAGGATGCACTTGATTGCATAGCATATTGCAATGAGATTAAAAAGACCTATGACTGTCTTGCCCTGAATTGTAATTCAGGAAATCTTCAGATTTCTTTGTTAAAGCGACCTACGAGTCATACAGGATCTTCGGATCATACAGGATCTTCGAATCATACAAGACCTACGGGTCAATGAGGAGATCTTTGGATTTCTTTCTTAAAGCGACCATAAGAGTCATAATGAGGAGATCTTCGGATTTCTTTCTTAAAGGGACCATAAGAGTCCATATACAGTAACTTGCCCAGCAGATTCAGGCTTGAACAGTTCACAGAATAAAGGATCGGATATATCGACATTTGTATTTGCATAGTAAATTCCTATATAACATATATATGTATATTATGTATGTATATGTACATGGATTAAATGTTTGACTCTGTGTGAAATAATTGATGTTGGTTTATATTCACTAAGTATGCGACTCACGTAAATCGCAAAACTATTTTTCAGGTTCAGCTAGAATTTTCTGACGTGTGTCTCTTTTAGAGGTCACATTCATACAAGTCGGCCAGCTGAAGCTCAATGCAACCTTCTCCTCCTCATTTTGCATCTTAGACATATGAGTTGTAATATAAGTTAAGAGTGATAGATGTTTTAGTATAAAAGTAACGATATATAGGTATGTGTGTGTGCAACCTTTTATGGTTGTTAATGTCTGCTATATGCTTACGTGAATAGTCGGTATATTGAATTATCTATGTATATATAAGATAAGTTTTGCAGAGTATACATCATATGGTATAAGGGTGTCACAGACTTCTTAGCACCTAGACGTCCTGAACGGTGACATAGGTGGTCCTAGATGGGTGCCTAGGCGGTCTGGACGGCTAAGCTAGTTAGGACCTTCATGCGCTTATACGGGACCTAGATAGGGCTTAGAAGAAATTTTTAGAACAATGTTCCTAGTGAAGGGCGTTGGTTTCACTAGCAATGAAGGAGATCTACAGTCGTTGCTGCTATGTAGTACAAATGTACAACTGCCATAGAAGAGAACGGTAAAAGTAGGTCATGCGGTTAATAAAAATGTTTAACGAGACAAATGTGCAGTTTACGAAGTTAAAAAGAGACCTTTCACGCAAATCCCTCTATAGTTTTTTTATTTTTACGAAAATGCATATTGTTATGGGATAAACCTGAAGATGAATGATTCACCTTTATCCATACATATTTTGTTTAATAGGCTTTTGCTTCATACGGATTATAATATACGGCTTAATGACCTTCTATTAGTTTAACTTTGTACGGCAAGATCAAACCAAAATCTTGCCCATATAAATAGCATGTACATAATCAAAATAACACAAGCAAGCAACAATCAAATCTGAGTTTCATAAGCCTCTCCCCCAAATTCAACAACACGTTATCAGCACGAGAGATTTCTCAAATCAAAACTACCAACTGAGTGTCTAGATCTCTTGAAGGTAGTACATATTTCATACTGCTTTCAATTTTTCAAATCGGTTTTACAAATCATTCGTTTTAATAGCTCAATGATACGAGAGCTTGCATCAAAAATCATTTTCTCATACGAAACGAAAGATTTTTGAGCATAAACCTCGGTTTTTATTAGATCTGAAAGGCTATTACAACAAGATCGAATTTTACATTCAAGATCGAAATAAAACCCCTAATTTACATCAGATCTAAACTAAACTTAAAAAAAAGGATTTTACATACCTATTAAAACTGAGGTCGGTTGATCTAGATGAGGATCCAGAGGATTATTATGATAATTGTAAGGCATACGAAAGCTTCAATGAAAAATTGGTCGGAGTGAGACATGTCGATCGGGAAAAAAAACGATGAGGAGGAAGAAGATGAATAGGAGAAGTCGAGAGCGGATAACAAGGGAGCAGACAAATATGTGGAGGAAATATAAAGGAGAAAAAGAGTGATTATGGGGTAGAGATTAAGAAATGGGTGAAATAGAAGAAACGTAAAAATACCTATAATAATTTGTAGGATATGTTTATTAAGAACTTTCTCCTTTGATTGCATATAAACATGGCTTTCTCCTTCTTCATGTTCCTTGAAAATAAAGCCTTGTTCTTCTTCTTCATGTAAACTTTCTGATGAAGGATTTTAAAAGAGTGTTTTTTTTAGACATAGAAAGGCTATCTCTCTTACATATTTTTTTGTTCTGATGAAGTCCTTGAATTTCTTTAAAGTAGAAGTCTTCATGCATGAAATAGTATGTATCTTCTACGTGGCTTATTAGTCTTGAACCAACAAATTCAAAAACCTATCCAATTATATCTATCCCTACAAGCAATTTAAAAGTAAATGGGTAGACTACACTATGAATGACTACACATACTGATATATATAACACATGTTATCATTCTTTTTGCTTTGACTAAACTATAATCATTTTATATAACTTTTCCACATAAAAAAAAGGGAAAGAAATCATGCTAACATGCATGCAGGTTTCGTTTTTATACATGCATGTACATGTTTTACTTTATCTTTGCATGTTACGTTTTTTTTACTTGTGTTTTCTATCACATATATGTTATTCTATATATTTCATGGTTAATTAGTTACGTGATTCATATATATTAATGAAATGATAATTACTAGATCTTACGTATGTATTTGCATCACTAATTAATATTTATTTATTTATTTATATAGTTGATCAAATGGCAAATATTGCAAAGCGGGAATTTGATATTCTCGACTTATCGGGTCAGAGATATTTGGAATGGAGGGTTGATGCACTGTTTCACCTCCAAGCAAATGGTCTACAAGAGACCATAAAATATAATGAAAATACATCCCCACAGGAAAAGGCTAAGGCGATTATCTTTCTTCGCCATCATATACATGAAAGCCTAAAATCTGAATATCTGTTGGTTGAAAATCCCCAAGAATTATGGGAAAGCCTAGAACAAAGGTATGGGCATCAACAACAAGTTTTGCTACCTAAAGCAAGTTAGGAATATGCTACTTTAAGGTTTCAAGACTTTAAATCAGTTAGTGATTATAATTCTGCCTTGTTCCGAATAACCTCTCAATTACGCTTATGCGGGCAGAAAATCTCTGAAGAGAACATGCTGGATAAAACTTTTTCAACCATGCATGCTACTAATGTATTGTTACAACAACAATACAGAGAGAGAAATTTTAAGAAATATTCAGATTTGATACAAGTACTACTTGTAGCTGAGCAGAATAATGGGTTGCTCATGAAAAACCACAACCTGAGGCCAACTGGTACTGCACCGTACCATGAAACAAATGAAACGTTTGCCTCTCGAAGAAATGATAGTAGGCATCAAGATAACCGTGGACAAGATGGTAATCGTGGTCGTGGCCATGGTCGAGGTCGTGGTCGAGGACGTGGTCGAGGACGTGGCCGTGGTAGAGGTTTTGGTGATTATCAGAAACTTAACTTTTCTGATGCATCCACGTCAAAGGGGAATGATAAGAAAATGGTCCAGAAAGGTACTACAGGACCCTCCCAAAAGCCCAAATCTATATGTTATAGATGTGGTATGTCGGGTCACTGGGCAAGGGTGTGTCGCACAGCCAAACACTTGGTTGAGTTGTACCAAGCTTCTCAGAAAGATAAAGGGAAGAACGTGGAGACTCATTTTGTTGACGACATTGAACCTACACCGAGCCTGGACATCTCTGATTTCATCATAGATGATGGATTTGAGATAAATGAAAACTAAAATCTCGATCCTTGTAATATTATGTAAAATATTGCAGTATGTTTTCCATTCCCAACATCCTTGTAAAATAATCCATGTATCATAAATAAATGTGTTGTTTATGTTTTTAATTCTGTTTTCTTTGTCTTGAAGATATGGAAACAATTAAAGATATATCAAGTAGCAAGAATCAATGTCTGGTGGACAACGCTACTACACACACCATCTTGAGAAATAAAGAATACTTTACTCAGTTAAATTTGCTTGAAGCAAATGTTTAAACAATCTTTGGTGTGACAAAATTGATCGAAGGCTCTGGTAGAGCTTGTGTTTTGCTTCCTAAAGGGACAAAACTGATCATAAATGACGCATTATATTCAAGTAAGTTTCAAAGGAACTTACTAAGCTTTAAAGATGTGCGTCGGAATGGTTTTCATGTAGAAACCATAAATGAGAGTAATAAAGAATATTTGTGCATCACAAAACAATTATGTGGCAAGAAGCAGATTTTAGAAAAACTGCCAGCCCACTCTACTGGACTTTATCACACATATATAAGTCCAATAGAGACAAATGTAACATCTTATAAGAGATTAAAGGATAAAGAGATGTTTAATTACATTATGGCATGACCGTTTGGGTCATCCGGGTAATGGAATGATGCATAAAATCGTTGAAAGTTCAACTGGGCATTCAATAAAGAAAGCTAGTGTCCTTAAATCAAGTGATTTTAACTGTAGTGGTTGTTCACTTGGTAAACTTATTACCAGACCATCCAAGAATAAAGTTGGAATTGAAAATCCAACATTTTTAGAACGAATACAAGGTGATATTTGTGGACCGATAGTCCCACCATGTGGACCATTTCGATACTTTATGTATTAATTGATGCATTGACAAGATGGTCACATGTTAGCCTCTTATCAACAAGAAATACAGCTTTTGCTAAACTCCTAGCACAAATTATTCGCTTACGAGCTCAATTTCCGGATTATACAATCAAAAGAATCCGACTTGATAATGCAGAAGAATTTACTTCCCAAACATTCAATGACTATTGTATGTCAATTGGGATTACAGTTGAGCATCCGGTGGCTCATGTTCACACACAAAATGGTCTTGTCGAATCTCTGATTAAACGATTATAATTAATATCTAGACCATTATTGATGAAGTCTAAACTGCCAACATCTGTTTGGGGACATGCTATATTACATGTCGTAGCTCTGTTCCGATTAAGACCTATTGCATATCATAAGTATTCCCCGTTACAATTAGTGACCGGTAAAGAACCAGATATATCACATTTAAAGATATTTGGTTGTGCAGTTTCTGTTCCTATTGCTCCACCACAACGCACAAAAATGGGTCCTTAAAGAAGATTGGGAATATATGCTGGTTTTAAATCTCGATCAATTATTAAATATCTTGAACCAACTACCGGTGACCTATTTACGGCAAGATTTGATGATTGTCATTTTAATGAAAATGAATTTCCAAATCTTGGTGGAAAAATGCATAAAGAAATTACTTGGAATGCTTCATCATTATCTTATCTTGATTCACGTACAAAAATGTGTGAACAAGAAGTACAAAAGATTATACATTTGCAGAGTATAGCAAATCAATTACTTGACTCATTTATAGATACAAAGAAAGTGACAAAATCACATGTGCCAGTTGTAAATGCCCCTGAAAGGATTAAAATTCCTGTTGGACAACTAGATAAGATTCCTGAAAAAGAATGTACAGCGTGCCGAAAACGCTGCCGCCCGCCTGGATCAAAAGATCTAAAACCAAGAAAGAATAGGCGGCTGAATAATCCAAATGAAGCCGCACCAATTTACTATTCAGGGGGAGAACATGGAAAAAAATACCTCCGAAAATCTAGGAAATGTGTCAGAAATGAAAACTATTCCAGATAAGAACAAAACAGAGAATGTTCCGGACAAGAACAAATGGAACCTGTTCCGGATAATGACAAAAGCATTGATAATTACGAAATTGCAGTAAATTATGTCTATTCCGGAATACAGTGGAACAGGAAAGACATTACCATTGATGAGGTGTTCGCATACTCTGTTGCCACCGAAATAATGGTTGATGACGATGACATTGAACCACAAACTATTGATGAGTGTTGTACTAGACACGATTGGCTAAAATGGAAAGAGGCTATGCAAACTGAATTAAAATCGCTTGAAAAGCGTAATGTTTTTGGCCCAATAAAGCCCACACCAATGGGCTTGAAACCAGTAGGCTATAAATGGGTATTTGTACGAAAGCGTAATGAGAAAAATGAAATTGTGAGATATAAAGCAAGGCTTGTAGCTCAAGGTTTTTCTCAGATACCCGGGATAGATTATGAACAAACATATTCCCCTGTAGTTGATGCAACTACATTAAGATTTTTAATTAGCCTAACTGTTTCAGAGGAACTACAAATGCGACTTATGGATGTCGTAATTGCATATTTATATGGATCACTTGATAGTGATATTTACATGAAGGTTCCCGAGGGATTAAAACTACTTGAGGTATATAAAGCAAAATCTCGGGAAATGTTTTCTATAAAATTGCAAAGATCATTATATGGTCTAAAACAATCTGGAAGGATGTGGTACAACAGGCTTAGTGAATATCTTCTTAAAGAAGGATATCAAAATGATAGTGTTTGTCCATGTGTTTTCATCAAACGATCCAAAAATGGATTCGCTATTATTGCAGTATATGTTGATGATTTAAATATTATCAGTACATTCGATGAACTTGAAAATGCTGCAAAATACTTGATGAAAGAATTTGAAATGAAAGATCTTGGAAGAACCAAATTTTGTCTCGGTTTACAAATTGAACATTTGAAAGATGGAATTTTCATTCATCAAACAAATTACACCGAGAAAGTTTTAAAAAGGTTCTACATGGACAAAGCACATTCTTTGAGTTCACCCATGATAGTTCGTTCTCTTAGTATACAGGATGATCAATTCAGACCTCGAGAAGATGATGAAGAGATTCTTGGTCCTGAAGTCCCCTACCTAAGCACAATTGGTGCATTAATGTATCTCGCAAACAATACAAGACCAGATATTGTTTTTGCTGTAAGTTTGTTATCAAGATACACCTCATTATCAACAAGATGGCATTGGAACGGAATTAAACATGTGTTTCGATACCTACTAGGTACTCTTGACCTTGGATTATATTATCATAGAAATGCAAATGCTACTCATGTTGGATATGCAAATGCAGGATATCTATCAGATCCGCACAAAGCAAAATCTCAGAATGGTTATGTATTCACATATGGAGATACGGCGATCTCATGGAAGTCAACCAAGCAAACGCTTACTGCTACATCATCAAACCATGCAGAATTACTCGCTCTTTATGAAGCAGGAAGAGAATGTGTCTGGTTAAGGTGAATGATTGTATATATACAAAAAGAATGCAAAATAAGATCAATTGCAGGTAATCCAACCATGATATATGAAGACAATTCTGCATGTATTACACAAGTCAAAGGGGGCTACATCAAAGGAGATCGGACGAAGCACATTTCACCAAAGTTGTTCTCAACTCATGATCTAGAGAAGGAGGGCAAGATCGAAATCCGGCAAATCCGATCAAGTGAAAATGTTGCAGATTTGTTCACAAAATCCTTACAACCCAAGAAGTTTGAAGAACTTGTGTACAAGATCGGAATGTGCAGATTTCGAGAAGTACGTTGATTTCAGGGGGAGAATTATACGCGTTACACTCATTTTCCCTTCGTTCAGGTTTTTTCCCACTGGGTTTTACCTGACAAGGTTTTTAATGAGGCAATATTGTGAAAGCGTATAAGACAAGCTGTACTCTTTTTCCCTGTGCTAAGGTTTTTATCCCACTGGGTTTTTCTTATCCAGGTTTTTAACGAGGCAGCATATACCCTGAATAAAAGATGAATATTCAAGGGGGAGTGTTATGGGATAAACCTGAAGATGAATGATTCATCTATATCTATACATATTTTGTTTTAGTAGGCTTTGTTTCATACGGATTGTAATATACGGCTTAACGGCCTTCTATTAGTTTAACTTTGTACGGTAAGATCAAACCAAAATCTTACCCCTATAAATAACATGTACATAATCAACATAATACAAGCAAGCAACAATTAAATCTGAGTTTCATAAGCCACTCCCCAAATTTCACAACACATATTTATTTCTTGTGTTATTTTTCTTTATCGTGCTTTTATGGTAATGCAAATTGCGAATAGAAAATTGCATGGAATATCATTGATAAAAACTAGTGGAGAAGAACTGTGAGCGATTTGACCCGCGGCGAGTAGAGGCGTCGAAATGGATTTCTTAGAGGACGAAACTCGCCCGAAATTCCTCTTTCAATCTCGTCCTGCGGCGGCGGCGGCATCCTCTCCGGCCACCTATGATCCGGCCTCCGGTCACCAGCACAAGGCTCTCGTCTTTGTCTGTGTCTCTCTTTCTCTCCTCTTTCTCGCCTCCTCCATCTTCCTCCTCCAATCCGACCTCCCCAGATCCCTCTTGCTATGGATCTCCATCTCTCTCCTCCTCGGCCCCTTCGCCCCTCCCTCCTTCACTGGAGGTGACATCCGCGTTGGCTGTGGCGAGATCGTCGACTTCCCCCCTCCGCAGGAAGACCCCGCTCCCGTCGATGATAACAGAAAGAGGAGGCAGAAGGCGAAGAGATCCGAGGAATTAGGGTTCGCAAAGAACTCAAATTCAAATTCGATTCGGAACGGATCCGTTTCGCAGCAGAGATCCAATCGCTCTGACGATGCAAGGTCTAATTCTGTGAATGTCGGATCGGAAAGAGGGAAAGATTCCGCGGCTGAGGAGGAGAGAGAATGGATTGATGAGGACATGGAAATGCTAAAGAAACAGATTCTAAAAAATCCAGTGGGGAAGCCGAGGAGGTGGGAGGTGATCGCCGAGGCGTTCAATGGCAGGCATGGCGTTCAGAGTGTGATCAAGATGTCAAAGTCGATGGGGGAGGCAAAACCAGAGGATTCGGAATCGTATTCCAAGTTCTTGAGGAATAGAAAGCCCGTGGATAAGAGAGTGGAAGATCAGATTGCTGAAGAATCCACAAACGCTGGCGGCGGGGGCGAAGGACCGGTGACTTCTTGGAGCTCAGGGGAGGACATTGCCCTGCTCAACGCGTTAAAGACGTTCCCGAAGGATGTGGCGATGAGGTGGGAGAAGATTGCTGTTGCGGTTCCAGGGAAGTCCAAGGCTGCTTGTATGAAGAGAGTGACTGAGCTTAAGAGGGACTTTCGGAGCTCCAAATCTGCTGTTGCTGCTGATTACTAGATTATACATGAATTTTGTCAGAGCTTGAAGAATCAGGTTTATTTTGTACGAGATGTTGATGGAAAGAGCTAGTTTTCGTCGAAGAGGTATTCTTGTTTACTTGTTCTTACGACTTGTTTGTTGCTTTACACAATCTTGTTCTTATATGATGGATTGAATATTAATTAAACCATAGAGAATCTTTTGGTGCTAATGGTGTTATCTGGATTGAGATTGCTGGAGATTCTGAATGTATTGGTATTGATTGGAAAAAAAATAGAGGATATTGTGGAATGCTATGGGCTCTTAGTTACTAATCCCAACCCACCCTTTACACTATAATGTTTAGCTTTAGATTTTAATCTTTTAGGGGGCATTTGGTATGAATTCGGATTTGGGTTTGAAATGAGATATAGGATTGAGAAGGTATGGGGACTGGGGTTGAAATTTGATTCCTGAAAAGTGAAAACATGTGTTTGGTTACTATCCTGGAATGAGGTTTAAACCCTGTTTGGTATTGTAAAATATGGAATCTGGAGAGCGTTTGGATACTAGACATTCAAAAATATTCAACAATTCAAAAAAAGAAACTTATAATCCACTGTAATTACAAGTTCCACAACCGTCACTTAATTTCTTGGCCTTTCTAACATATCTCCAAATGGGATTCTTATTGCTAACATCTGCAGTAATACTACCCGAAGACTACTACTTTGTAAATTTAAAAAAGAGGAATCCACTTTGCATTCAAAAGTAAATAGCCAACCATTAAATTGGAAAATTAACACTAATTCAAATAATAACTCAGCAACACACGCAGAGACTCCACACACAACAATTCAACATTCACTTGATTTCCTTACAACCTGCAGGGACTGCACACACTGATTTAAATTCACACATTGCACACACAAATTCAAATTCACGCACTGCACATACAAATCAACTGCTAGACATATACTCCACTCATGTACGTAGCCTAATCTGAAATTTTATCAATAATTTATAATCGAACAGTAATCTGAAATTCGAATAATAATTTATACCATCTTTCACGAAATCCGAACAATATAGTCACTAATCTAGGTTATATAATAATCTGTAATCTAAATCCCAATCTGGTTTGTAGAAGAAAAGGGTATCAAAGAATGAGTTCATACATGAATGGAGATAACTGCAATGACAATCTAGCATTAGGCCTTGTTTCACTTGTAGGTAGAAAAGGCTTTTTGGGTGAAAAGTGATTTTTAGTGTGTTGAAAAGCGTAAAAAGTAGAGAGAGTTGCACGAATTTCAAGAATATTAAAAGAAGTTTTTGAGTAAAAAGGGCTTTTTGGTTGAAAGTGAAACAAGGCCTATTGACAATCACGAATTCGAGCAGCAAAGGAACACAAAGGAGAAGAGATGAATGAATCATGAATGGAGAATTACCTTGCAATTCGCAAGAAAAGCAGAAGCCATGTGAACGAAGGAGAAGCCAGAGAGCAGCGTAGAAGAGAAATGAAGAGAGTAGGGGCTAGGTTTCAATTTCATTCCTAGTGGGAATAGAATTTCATTCCCGGGGGAGGAGTAGAATTTGTGAACCCCATACCTATCGTGTTTAGGTTATGGGTTTGAAAATACAAAAATAGCATAAAAAACATTAGGTGTGGGGTTTCCATTCCCGAATCCGATACCTTCATTCCCGATACCAGTTACCAAACAGTCAAACACCCCCTTAGAAGTAGATAATAGGATTGTAAACAGAAAGGAAATGGTAGGTTTCTGTAGAATGTGATTGACAAATAAATAATAGTTGTGTAGAACCCAAATGGCAACCTCAAAGGGTTAACAAATTCCTTTAGTTTAAAGAACAATCACAACATTGCAAATAGAATCAAACAATTATGTGAGATTTTAATCATCAAATCTTTGAATGAGATCATTAAGGATTTAGTGCAATATAATATACCTCTATTCTTTTAGTTAACCTTTGGAAAGTGACTTTTGTCAATAATTTAGGATCCATAAATAATTATAATGAAAAGACATAAACAAAGAGAGAAAGTTCTTATGAAGGTGTATTTTCTTATAATGAGTACCTATCAACACAACTACCTCCTGATTAAAAAATTCAACCCATTAACAAATTTACATTTTTATAAACTAAAACTAATAACTTGCATCATTATCATAGAAACATTGAGGAAATATCCAAACTCTAACTTGATGTTAACTTAATTCAGCTACAAACATTCATAGATATTCCTATTAGTCCATTGCATATGCTTCATAGATCCCAAAATCAAACTCCTCTTACATTTACGCTGAAGAATCTAAATCAAAGAACAGAAACAAACCTTAAATCTTAGTAATATATGCTAGATATATATAGATATAATAGTTACTTACCTGAGTTCTTTTTTTACAAATCTACTATAGCTGCTGCAGTAAAAATAGGACAAAGTGCAAGACAACCAAACTTTTTTGAGGTTTAAAACCTCCAAACGCGCACACAAGAAATAATGCAGGGGATAAAAGGGTCTTCAAACTCAGTAGTGGCTGCTCCACATGGTGGGCAAACCCACATCAGATAAATAGCTTTCTGAACTAGCAGCTTCCCCTAAGCTTATAGAAGATGAACCCTTCATGTTGTTACTTGCTGGGGAAGCGCCTTCCATTTTAGTAAGTTGGCTCAGGACAGCCTTAATCACTTGCTTGTCACTAGTTGACATAGTTGCAGCGTTGTTGGTGGTAGTGGTGAAAACGCTGTTTTGTAGATGGCTTCCAAACTGAGTAGTAGTAGTATGATATAATCCCATAGGGTTGTTGATGATGATGTTGTTTTTGTTTGTGGCTATGCTGTTTGGTTCCATGTTGAACAATTGGGAAAGTGTTGGAGGGTTTGTTTGGTTCTGGCTGAAAATGGAGAAGCAGGGCACTTGCTCGTACGAATCATTGGTAACATTGTTGTTGTTGCTGTTGTCATCGTCGTCTCTGACTGAGGTGATGGGGAGAGCATGGTCAAAGTTTATGTAGGAATCCATCAAGGCTGGCAGAGAAGAAGAAGATGGTTCCATTTCATAGCTGCCTGTGCTTGTGGTATGTGCTATGATGGCAGGTTTTCCAGATAGTTCTCTACTCTTGTGGAATACTCTACACAGTACCCAGTCCTCCTTTTCAGTTTCCCAACACAAAATAAGGTCATTTAGCTGCAATTGTATCAAGAAACCTATATTGTGTTTTGGCAAGAAAAAATTCAAGTTCAAAGGTGAAGCAAATTGAATTTAGAACTATTAAAATTCACTTGACTTGTGAATGATCTGAGAGTTTAATTTAAGAATCAAACACTTTTCAACTTGTACATTAAAAATCATCCGAGCTGTAAAATACTCAAACTTACAAACTACCTTAGTTTCAGCTTTTCTAATATTAAACTTATTAATAATATAATCCTGAGAGAGGAATGTGGCAGAGGAATATGCAAAAATCCCCAGCTAATGCTTAATATAAGGTCAATTATGTGCTTTTACTGAGATTCATTAGAGATTTGGAGATGACAATGCAGCGGTGGAATTATTATTATTTTTTTGGTATGAAAAGAACTTTGAGATTTAAAGTAACAAATCCTGCTGACTTCTCAAGGCAAGTTGCAGATTCTTAATATCCAAGTCAAAACTTGTAAATAGTATGATTAGTACAATTATTTCCCGATGGGAATTTTGTCAATGTTTGATAGCTGTGGCCTGTGGGTCCATTTTTGCACATTAAATTATATAGGGTAGAGAACTAAAAATGCGAAGAAATTCCGGAATGGAGACAAGTATTTTTCTATATATTTAAAAAAAAAATGACAGGTAGAATACTGAATATAATTGCGATTTGATTGGGATAATTTAATTAAGTTAGATGGGTTGATCCATCCGCAAGTCAATTTCAATATTATAATTACTTAGAATGTGTAATACCTTGGATGGGGGCAATTTAGGAGGACCAAGGGGACCTTCAAGTCTGAACTCATGCATGACCCATTCAGTCTTCTTCCCCTTTGGAGCCCTTCCTTGATAAAACACCAACGTCTTCCTCATCCCCACCAGGCTCCCGTTCCTCCCCACCGACCTGTCTTTTCCGGTCGCCTTCCAGTATCCGGAGACGGTTGCCCGGTTTGTTCTCAGCCCCGTCGCGTACTTCCGGTCCCGTTGGCTGTAGAAGTACCACTCCTTGCCCCCGATACAGGCTATGTCTGCACCATTTTATGATTCTCTTGATGATCAAAAGAAATCCAGGCATTTTAAGTGCTCGTTTAATCGGCAAACAAGCAACATCTAATTTCTTGTTTGGTTTGATACATTTTTTATAAGATAGATCGATAAGGAATGAGACTATGAATTCAAATCACAATGATCAGACCTTATTAATATGCATGTGTCTACACATGGCCCTATGATGACCACTGACAAGTGACGGACAAAGTTCTTGACAATACCCATTTGTTCGGTAAATCTCCATTTTTATAGAAACAAATTAGATAGATTCGTCAAATATGATGATCCTATCCAAAAAATCTATTCAACATGAAAACAATTTCAATTTCAAGTGAAATTCAAAAACATGGAACCTAACAGCGTGACGGGGATAACTTGAACCGAAAATAACTCATGTACGAGTTCAGAACGAGAGACTTCCTAGACTGCTCGATTCAATGTTCTAAAAAATGCTAGACGGATTTTGGGCGGAGAGGGGTCGCTTAGAATTATTACCTAGGTACCCTAAACAATTGCTTATACGGACTTAAACAGACAAGAAAACTAGGCAAGTTGGAACCTTCTAAACGTAGGTGGAACTTTTAAAACAGTGACCATATATACAACACAAGTAAATTAACCTAACTTTATGGAAAAAGGGAAAAAAATGAAAAATGATGGTTTCGAACACCTTATTATCACGGATGACATGTAATTCATTATACAAGTTATAAAGAATACGACTGAAGTTATGGTTTGATATGAATACGGCCTACCAACCTTATCGCTATATTTATGTATGTACATAGCTAGGCATCCAATTATGATATTGGTGAGGCATCAAAATTTAATCCGTCTAATCTTGAAAATTATTTAGAAGTAGTTAGGTTAGTGATGATATATAAGATATGTTTGTAATTTTGGCTCATAGTATATATATATGATATAATCAAAAACCAAACTCCACCTAAATCTCCATCTTCCTGCTTCGTTACTCCGTATTATTATATATTACATAGAGCTCATCCCTAGTTTCTACATGACATCATTGACAAATAAAATTTTCTCGTGCTTTTAGTTTATTTTTTGGCCATTGTATATCGATCATATATTTAGGTGAACGGAAATAACCCCTCCTTCCAAAATATATAAAGTTAAGGCGGATGATGATAATTAAAAATCTTGATTGATGATTAAAGAGAGATATGTTAACAAAGTCTTAAGCTAGTGTGGCTTTGTGGTTTGTTTTAGTAAATTATTAGGCGAATTAATTGTATGAAGACGTGTATAAATAGTGCAGAATAGTAACACAGGACAAATCATCGAGAAGAAACAAAATAGGTTTCATTCGTAGTCATTTTCACCATCTTTTGCTTGACATGGAGCCAGAGTGTCACTTACATTTTTTATGTAAAAGGAAATATGACCAATTGTCGTGATAATTTTTTCTTATAACTTTGTAATATTTGATAAGGTGGATGAGTCTAGCCAGGATTTCAGGAAGAATTTTTGTAGGTTAGCACAAATATTGTTATATGAGTATGGCTTCAAATAAAAAAATATCATGGGCATATATATCATCAAACACAAGCAATTGGCCAGAAATGGCTCAAATGTTATAATCAATCTTTTTTTTCCCCTTATAAAGTTGCTGTTATTATTCTCCATGAACAAATTAAGTGATCAAGTATCTGAATCTCTTACCTTTATGATTTTGTATATATACTAATGGCCTTTTAGTCAGCTACCTTTTTCTTATGGTATAGATATAGATAGAGCATCCACAGATATCAAAATTGCAGCTTCAGACAACAAATTAGTAGTATGTATTCTTCAGGTTTAGAAAAATGCGCCTTTTTTCTTGTAATCAAAATTAAATATTGTTGGGGATATATATATATATATATAAGTAAGTGATGAGTTGAAATTCGATGATCGTGATCAAAACAATTAACCAAAAGATGATAATATATTTTAAGAGGGAGGAGTGATGAGTTGAGACTGACCAGGAAGATCCCAAGGCTCACACTTGTTGAGGTCGACTTGGATCAAAAGACAGGTACTATTGTCGCACGAAGCAAACCTCTTCATCAAATAATCACAAATCAGCTCATCATCTCTCGGGTGAAATCTGAAGCCTGGTGGTAGCTTGGCTTCCACCATGCTTAAGCTGCTCATCTTTCTCTCTTTCTCTAATTAATCTCTCCCTTTGTTTTTATTTTTGCATATAGATAGGTATGGAGATCGATGGTCGAGGAAGAGAGAAAGAAAAAGAAGATCCAGTATAAAATTTAAAACCCAATAATAAGTGTGAAAACTATATATGAGATCTCTCTCTCTCATGTGAAGAGGGAATAAGAGGGCTATAGCTATAAATAAAAAGACTATATAAACTGTATTAGTTACTGTGTAATTCATTATTGCTAATAAAAAATAAAGTATTAAATTTATTCAGGAAAGAGGTTAGGGGAGCTAGCGTATGTTATGGGAAGAGGAGGATTCAAGTCAACCAAGTAATTCCGTGTGGAGATGGTTGTACAATTTGTTGTAATAATATACGATTCGATCGATCAACTGATATAGCAAAAAAAAAAAAAAAACGAAAAATATTTGCAGATTAATATTATTAAATGAAGAAAATGATATATAATCATTACGATGATGCAGTTTTACCTATCTTCGACCAACCTGATGATGAGTTTTCGGTCTAATTCTAATTAATATTTCTGTCATCAGGTTTTATGGAATTTAAATGGGGTGGTTAATTTCTGTATTTAGTTAAAAACGTGGTTAGGAAGCATGGCTAATACGTACCACTCATACACTAAACACCAAAGGAGATAGAGATGGGTTGATTAATTAGGATGGTAATGCGCAAAATTAGGGAATAATAATAATAATCAAATGTGATCCATGACATGCCAAGTTTCTTTAATTTCCAAATGTCCCTTTCTATATTTTTGGATATGCATTGTGTTTGTGTGGGGTTTTTCTTTTTGTCTTTCTACTTATTCCATTGTTATAACAAAACAAAAACAACTAAGCGTGAAGGGAAGAATTGTTACATATGAGGTCTGCCTGGCATACTTATCAACCATATATATTAGTACACATTTTTGAGCAAATATAAATATCATAATTATTCATAAGAAAAACGACAAATACTTAATAATAAATGCTAATACTGTGAACTGTGGAGCATGTGATTTAATATGTGAAGTTATGATATTATATAGTTTAAAATTATACATACTAATTTGGAGGAACATATAGTTTTATTTGCAAGAGAATTTTGCACTAGGATGAATTCTATACATATTCCTATCTTTTGCATTTAGTAGAGATTAATTAGCGCCTTAGAAATAATAATAAAAAAAACACTACCTCAATAAGACAGAGTATATATGTCTGCACATAATAAGCTAGCGAGATTGCCAAGTAAGTTGATTAAATATCATTTTCAAATTCCACTAACATTCTCTTATTATTTGAGGTGTGTATATTAATTATTTGGGAGGAAAAAAAAGTAATTTATCTAAATATGGGGGAATCGGTGCAAATTTGCCAATCCGTTCGGGCCGGACAGAAACGGCAGTGTTATGTGACATGGATAAAGGCCCGGATTGGCAGACCCAGCCTTATTTCCACTTATTTGCATAAAGCTACCCTTTATTTTCACTTATTTTACCTTTCATAATATTTTTTTGCATAAAATCACTCCTTGCTGCCACTTTTTTTTTAAGAAGGTAAGATTCGATAGTCAAACAAGTTTGATAAACCGAGAGGCCATACGAGACGGTACCCGACACCGATTAGGTAGCGAGACAGTCTAAAACATTCTAAAAGAGCGAGCAAGAAGTACAACAAACAAAAAGATAAACTTGTCAAAACTTGACCCGACCCGACCCGTCCGAAGTTTTTTGGGTTGAAACTCGACCCGGAAATCAATGGGTCAAGAGTAACCCGAACCCGGTCGACCCGGAAAAAACTGGGTTGGGTCACCAACTCGTTGGGTTGACCCGAACAACTCGATAAAGTATTATTTCAATTAAAAGTTAAAAGATTTTATTATAAATTTTGTATAAAATCATTATTTGATTATTATTAAATAATATTTAGTATAATATAATATTAATTATTTTAATAAACATACAAACAAAAGTGAAACAAAATTGAAGATCGTGACCCGTTGGATCAACCCGAACCCGTACCAAACCCGTAACAACCCGGTCCATTTAAGCCTGTGAATTTAACGACCCGCGACCCCTTTTGATCCGAACCTGATTGACCTAAATCCGAACCCGACCCGCCCGACCCATTTGACAAGTCTAAGAAAGACCCATAATGAGTTTAGATTTGAGGTGAGTAAAGCGCTAATAAAAAGCGTCCGACAAAACAGTCAACCCAACTCGAGATGTGAAAAAAAAAGCAGTTAACATTCCTCCCACCGGAATGAAGGATCTTCAAAATCCACGAACCACAAAAACGACATGGCCGCAAAACGAATATGTCCGAACCAAAACTCAAATCCAAACTCTTTGGTGAAGTACTGACATCAAAACCTTTCGCTCAAACCTGCAAACTAAAAACACTAAACAATCTAAACGCAACAAGTCAGACAAAAGCTCTCAAAAATCTAAAAAAGTCGTATACAAAACCAACAACATGAAAATCTAAACTTTTAAAGATAGAAAACCAACTCAACATTCTGAAATAAAAACGAGCAAGGGTAATAGATCAAGGAATTAGGCTTATGAGCATCAACGTTCCACCAAACCAAAGAACCCAAAACAAATACAAAATAAGTAAAATTTTCCAATATCGGGTAAGCCAAGCAATCGGTGGTGCTATGAGTGATTGAGGTTGGACAAAACCAGCCTTATGATAACTTTTTTGCACAAAACTACTTATTTATTCATATTTCACGTACTTGAATAATGGCTAATAGATCTGTCAAAAAGTGACCTAATTCGCTAACCCGACCCGATCCGTCCGATAATTTTAGGGTAAAGATCCGAAAATTTGAACTCGAAACCTGAAATAAACCGAACCCGATAGACCTGACACCCGTTGGGTTGAAATCCGAAACACGTTGGGTTGCCCGATTTAGTATATTTATAGAATTTTTTTAATTTAATTTGAAAATTATAATATATTTTATTATTAAAATAAATGAACATAATATATTATAATTAAATATTATTATTTAATTAAAAATTAATTTTAATAATCATAAGAAAAAAGAAGATTTAAGACCCGCTGGTCAACCCGACCCGACCGAAAACCCGCTACAATCCGACCCGATTGACTCGTGACCCATAACGAACCGGAACCCGATTTTATCCGAACCCAAAATAACCGAACCCGAACCCGCTTGACCCGACCCGATTTACAGGTCTAATGGCCAATATAACATATATAAGTATAATTACAATTAAGAGTTAAACTATACACCATTAAACAAATAAACCTCATTGGAATAACATTAGTGTGATCAAGTATCACAAGTTATTTATCTAAGAAATCCAAACACCAAAGTATATATTGTTTCCCCTAAATTTTATGTCGTAAATCCATTCTGCATCGAAAATATTATGGGTTTTTACTAGACTATAATAGAATCGAAAAAAAGAAATTATTTAAATAGAGGATCAAATTGAACCTTTGGTACGGCTGGAAATTACCCGCGAATGACCGACTCATCTGAATAACCTATCCCAAATAAAGGGTGAAAGCCCGGACAAAGCCATGTGGCGGGTGAAATGGGTTATAAGTTGGTTAAAGGTGAGAATTTGTCCCCTAAATAACCCAACATGTCACTCACTTATCCAAACTACCTATTTTATCCGACTAATACATCCATATAGTATAAATACACATTTTCGATATTTTGTTGGCTTTAAACATTTTCGACGTATTTTTTGACATGAATATTACTTTATGAATGTGTGTTTCCATTCATTTGTATAGTGTATTACAACTTTATTTATATGAAATGTTAACTTTATAAGTATTTTATGCTTTTAGCATTGAATAATTAATATTAAAATATTCCTTTATATGTAAACAATGGAAAAAAAATTTAATCTAGCGATTTCGCGGATGATCTGTTTACTCCAATAACCCGTGACGATGGGTGTTTCAGGTATAAGGATGGAGCTTTTCATGATTGATGGGTGAATCGGGTGGGGCATTTCCAATTATGGTTCAACTTGATTTGTAAATGAGAAAAACTTGAACACAAGAAAGCTCGACTGTTTTGTTCATGGGCAAATTCGATTATATGTTTTTGAGCAATCTCAATTATAAGTTCATGAACAAGCTCTACTATATATATGTATATATATATGAGAACGGATCACGTGCGAATGGGCGCTAGGGTGCAAAAAGAGAACAGATCTAAACCGTCGATCTAGCTTGAATTATTTTGGATGCGCGAAGCGCGTCCAAATAATTAAAAAAAAATCGCGCGTTAAAACAAACGCTACCAGAATGTACTTGTCCCCCAAGCAAACGCGAAAAAAGGCAATTTTTTATTCTCTTTCCAAATCAAAATCGAAAAACCCCTTTCTTCCTCTGCGAAAATAAAGCTTCTAAACTGGATTGAAGCTCAACGATTTACGATCTTCAAAAAGGAGCTTTGTTCAGATTTACAAAATTTTGAATATCTGAATCATTACAATTAATGGAACCATGTAATATCTGATTAAACCTAATACAAACACGATTTTGTAAAAGTTTCATTGCATATATCGTCAAAAATTGTTTATGTTTAAACATTACCAATAGGAAAAACTCCAAACTTACGGTTTAAGGAGCATTGATATGATTTATTTGAGAAGACTGTACATTAGTTTAGAAGTATCTCAGATTTGTTCATTGATATGGAAAAAGAGTCGTGTGCGAACCAAAATTTGTTAAATCCAAAAATTGTTCATAGCTGTCAAGCATTTGTTCATGAAAACGTGAATTTGTTCATACCTATCATGAATTTGTTCATAGCTATCATGAATTTGTTCATATCTATCAAGCATTTGTTCATGGAAAACGTGAATTTGTTCATACATATCATGCATTTGTTCATAGCTATCATGAATTTGTTCTACCTATCATGAATTTGTTCATTGATATTACACATTTGTTAAATCCAAAATTTGTTCATAGCTATCAAGCATTTGTTCATGGAAAACGTGAATTTGTTCATACATATCATTCATTAGCTATCATGAATTTGTTCGTACCTATCATGGATTTGTTCATTGATATTACACATTTGTTCATTGAATTTGTTCGTGTAGTGTATACAATTACGTACTTACATGTTTCTTTTTGCCTATAAATGAAGGGAAAATAGAAGATAAAAAGGAATTAAAGATCATGATCTCGCCTGGAAACACACAATACTACATACCATTTTGTGATGAGAATTTAAGACCTAAAGAGGGGGTGTTGTTTAAAACCTGGGAGCAAGGTGTAAATTTCTACAAAGCATACGCAGATGCATGTGGTTTCCAAGCACGTGTTGGTACCGTTACAAAGTCTTCAGATGGAACTAACACTACAGTTTGGAAATACATGTTGTGTAATCGGGCAGGATTTAGAAACTCAACTCGAAAAGAAGAAGACA
Source organism: Fallopia convolvulus (assembly GCA_964016875.1). Classification (NCBI taxonomy): domain Eukaryota; kingdom Viridiplantae; phylum Streptophyta; class Magnoliopsida; order Caryophyllales; family Polygonaceae; genus Fallopia; species Fallopia convolvulus. Next base: position 22,028,918 of record OZ024737.1, on the reverse strand, counting down.
AAGAAGATAATGAAGATAATGATGAAGATGATGATGAAGTGAATCATGAAGAAGAAGAAAAACAAGAAACAGTGAAAAAAAAAGAAAAAGAGTAACAAAAAGGTGCGGTTGCATTGCTAAACTGGCTATGAGACTTTTTGGAAGAAACGGATATGTTGTTAAGAAATTTGAAGAGCGTCACAACCATATTATGTTTGAAGATGGACAAAAACACTTTGCAATAGGAAACTGACCTCCTTCCATGAAAATTTCATCATGAATTGCATACGAGCAAACATTGGTACAAGCAAGTCATACCAAGTCTACAAGGAGTTTGTCTTATGCAAGAATTGATGCAACTATAATTGATTTCAAGAATTTTAAAAGAGATCTGAACTCCTTCATGATTGGATGTGATGCTCAAATGGTTATTGACAACTTGTTGAAGAAAAAAGAAAGATGTGACGCGTTTTTCTTTGAATATGATGTTGATGAACAACATCAATTAACCAAATTATTCTGGTGTGATCCTATTGCAAGGAAGAACTTCTCATATTTTGGAGATGTTGTTTCGGATGATGCAACATACAAATCAAACAGGTATGAAAAAAAGGTTTAAATGCTAGTTTCTGATGAACAATTGCTTCTTTGTGATGCACACATGCTAGTTTCTGATGAACAAAATGATAGTTTTTGATGAACAAATGCTAGTTCCTGATGAACAAATGCTAGTTTCTTATGCACGAATGCTAGTTTTTATGAACAAATATTAGTTTGTGATGAACAAATGCTAGTTTGTGATGAACAAAGCGTACATACTGATGAACAAATGATAGTTTTTGATGAACAAATGCTAGTTCCTGATGAACAAATGCTAGTTTCTTATGCACAAATGCTAGTTTCTTATGAACAAATATTAGTTTGTGATGAACAAATGCTAGTTTGTGATGAACAATTGCTAGTTTCTTATGAACAAAGCGTACATACTCATGAACAAAATCACATATATTGATGAACAAATTTAATTCTTTGCCTTCAGGTATGAAATGGTGTTTGTACCATTCACGGGAGTTGACAACAACAAGAAGAGCATTACTTTTGCCTTTGGGTTGCTTCTAAAAGAAGATATCTAATCTTATGTCTGGCTATTCCAAAATTCAAAGATGCAATGAGGGGCCATGAACCATTTGTCATTCTCACTGATCAAGATCCTGCAGTAAGAGTGGCAATTGAAAAAGTTTTTGAAAATGTTGTGCATCGTTTCTGCATGTGGCATATCATGTTCAAGGTACCGTCAATGGTTACAAATGATGTGTATAACAACGATCAATTCAGAAGCAAGTTCACCAAGCTTGTTTGGAGCAATGAAATTAGCTGGGCAGATTTTGAAGAGATTTGACATTCCATTATTGCTGAATTTGGACTTGACTCAAACACTTGGTTGCCGCTGATGTTTGAGCTACGTCACTTATGGATCCCTGCGTACTACAATGATGTAAACATGGGTGGACTTCTTAGAACAACTTCAAGGTCTGAGAGCTAGAACTTCTTCTTCTCGCATTTCATTGGATCCACATCTTCTCTAGTTATCTTCATGATGCAGTTTGAGAGTGCAATTGATTCCCAAAGGCACAATAAGGAGAGGTTAGACTTTGAAACGTCAACAAGCTCCCCCACTCTAATGACACCGTTGGATATAGAGAAACATTGTGCATCTGTTTACACCATAAATGTATTCTATGACGTCCAGACAGAAATTGTTGCTTCTGTATTTGAATGTGGTCTAAGCAATTTGTTCAAGGAAGACGACATTCACGAGTATCACATTAACGGGCAGTTTGGAAAGGCGCATGTTGTGAAACATAAGCTTCAAAACGAAGAGTTCGTTTGCTCGTGCAATAAGTTCATGAATATCGGGATTCCATGCTGCCATATGTTTTTCGTATTCAAAAACATTGGGTTGAGAAAGGTGCCAGCTAAATACATCAAGAATAGATGGACGAAGACATCAAATCTGACTCCTACTTTTGAGATAGATGGTTTAACACTTGAACAATGTGACATGATGAATGACAAGAAGCTGTTGATTGCTCATTTATTGGGCGAGGTACATTCTTGCATTAATGCCATAGGGGACAACACCGAACAGCTCAAAGAGCTGATATGTTTCTTGAAGGAAAAAAAGAAAACATATCTGAGCTTATTGGGAGGAGAATCATCTACATCAACAAGGCAGAGTTCAATCCAAACATTCTTGGGAAGCAGACCGAGTGTTATTGAGGTACACCCTCCTGAACGAGCAATGACAAAAGGCAGGAAGAAATTAGGGCGTATTATGGGAGGTAAAGAGAAGGCAGTGAAGAAAGCAAACAAGGAGCAAAGGACTTGTGCAAAATGCAAGAAGCTTGGACACAACAGCAGGACATGCACCTATGTTCCCAACTAGATCTCTCATTAATCATTGATTCCTGATACATAATTTTTGCTAGTTTCTGATGAACAAATGATATTTTCTTATGAACAAATGCTAGTTTGTGATTAACAAATGCTAGTTTCTTATGAACAAATGTTAGTTTCTTATGCACAAATGCTAGTTTCTGATGAACAAATGTTAGTTTCTTATGCACAAAATGCTATTTTGTGATGAACAAATGTTAGTTTCTTATGCACAAATGCTAGTTTGTGATGAACAAATGCTAGTTTCTGATGAACAAATGCTAGTTTCTTATGCACAAAATGTTATTTTGTGATGAACAAATGCTAGTTTCTGATGAACAAATGCTAGTTTCTTATGAACAAATGTTAGTTTCTTATGCACAAATGCTAGTTTCTGATGAAAAAATGTTAGTTTCTTATGCACAAAATGTTATTTTCTTATGAACAAATGTTAGTTTCTTATGCACAAATGCTAGTTTCTGATGAACAAATGTTAGTTTCTTATGCACAAAATGTTATTTTGTGATGAACAAATGTTAGTTTCTGATGAACAAATGCTAATTTGTGATGAACAACTTATAGTTTCGTATAAACAAATGCTAGTTCCTGATGAACAAATGCTAGTTTCTTATGAACAAATGCTAGTTTGTGATGCACAAATGCTAGTTTCTGATGCACAAATGCTAGTTTGTGATGATCAAATCGAATGTATCGATGAACAAATTATGATAAAAATCATTTTTTCTAAAAAAAAATGTATAACACAAAAAGGAACCTGTTCAATAACCATCATTCACATTGCACAACTAAAAAAAAACAAATGTCTACACAATTCAAGCCATAAACAACCAAAAATTGTATTCTAAACAAACTATACAAAAATCTTGAACCAAATGTTTCCCCCAAACATTCAAGCAAATAAATCACTTCTTGTTCTTAAACTTCCTTTTAAGAGGAGCACGAGAAGCGACCGTCGGGTTACGCGGAATAAAATCTTGAATAAACTTTTCAACTGTTGCGTTCTGCTCATTCAATTGACTCAACAATAACTCATTGCAATACCTTATCCTCAGATTATCAAGTTGATGCTGATCGTGTTTGTTGAGTCCACATTCCCACCCAGACAAGCCGGTTCCGAAGTATGTTTCCATGTGCCGCATCATAAAAATTCCACAATCAGTCTTGTTTCTGGTATCTCTCCATTTCATCTCAAGACATTCATATGGAACCCTAACCACATCCTCAAACAGATTAGCCCTCGCATCCATCTTCAGCGTCTTCAAAAGCTCGACAAAGAGCATTCTCTACACAAAATAACAACAATAAAACACAACACACAACTCATTCAATATTAAACACACATGTCAATGATGAAAAACAAAACTATTACAAAAAACACAACATAAAACTCACCAGTTTAGCAGGTACGTGCACATACTTTGCTTCCAAGGGCATATCCACCATTGAGTTATCAATTATGTGGAAACGTGGCACTCTCACATTCAACGCAATACAATAATAATGCGATTTGATACACATAGGAAACACAAACTGTAAAAAATACAGAGGGAAACAATCATGAAAAAATGTTAGTTTGTGAACCCCTAAGAAAAAACCAATGAACAAATGTCAGTTTGTGATGAACAAATGTCAGTTTTTGATGAACAAATGTTAGTTTTGTGATGAACAAATGTTAGTTTTGTGATGAACAAATGCTAGTTTCTGATAAACAAATGCTAGTTTCTGATGAACAAATGTCAGTTTGTGATGAACAACATAATGATGAGTCAATCTTTCTAATGAACAAATAGCTAATGCATCTGAACAAATAAGTAGTACTAATGAACAAATAAAAGAATATAAAAAAAGAACAAAAAAATGTCATACTAGGTCTATCTTGTGCACATCAATCAACTTGAATTTCCCAACACTTTCAATAACAGCATTAATGAAAAACACTCTAGAATCTTGATCACTAAAATCCTTGTCTAGTGGAAAAACCTGCAAAATACATATAAACATAAATAAAGATTGAAACTATCAAAAGGTCATTAAAATATGACAATGTGAATATAAGTAAATCCTTTTTACTTACCAAATCCTCAGGATCCATAAAAAACCTCAAGGGTTTCTGCTTTTCCACTGTTCTTGTATATTGAGATAACAGCTCCAAATCCCGATTATATTCGATTTAACTAAAGATTTTACCGCAAATGAAGCAAAATCCTTTTTCATAGCAGAAACATTCATCATTTTGAAGATTTCAACTCTACACAAACACCAGAAACATATAAACAAAAAAGGTATAAAAATAGCAATATGTAAAAAAAGTACTACTCTACGCATTGGTTACCCTCTTTGATCAGGAATGTCTTCAATAAGTCAATCGAATAATTTCTTGGCCGCTGGAGATACTTTTTCTGTCAAAACAACACTCCTTCCCATGTAAGGTGACTTCACATAATCAGAAGGCTTAGATATTCTTTTATCAAGTACATCCTCACCAGTAAGTTTACCACCAACTGGAGTGTCAATCGAACTAGAACCAACCTCCTGCGCCTCATTCTTCATCTACACATGTAAACACACATATTATTCATGACACAACCTACATACAACAATCAATGAACAAAATGTCCTATAACTTATGAACCCCTAAGAAAAAACCAAAGAACAAATGTTAGTTTTGTGATGAACAAATGCTAGTTTCTAATGAACAAATGCTAGTTTCTGATGAACAAATGTCAGTTTGTGATGTACAAATGATATTTTCTAATGAACAAATGCTAGTTTCTAATTAACAAATGATATTTTCTGATGAACAAATGTCAGTTTGTGATGAACAAATGATATTTTCTGATGAACAAATGTCAGTTTGTGATGAACAAATCAGAAATATCAATGAACAACATCTTGAATCCTGTTCAGCTCCCATTCAAGTTTCTTATTTGCTTCATCCTCCTTCATCTTATTTAACTCATCTTGTTTCTTATTCAACTCCATTTCAATTCTCTTCAATTCTGCATTCCTTTCTTGTTTGATCTTCTTTTTCTCCTCTTCCTTTCTCTTCTCTTCATCAATCTTCTTTTTAGCCTCAACAATTTCCTTCTTCCTCTTCTCTTCCTCTTCCTCTTTCATCTTCTTCCTTTCCTCTTGCCTCCTCTTCTCCTCCTCTTGCTTTCTCTGTTGTTCAAACTCCTCAATCCTCTTCTTCTCTTTCTCCTCCGCTTCTCTCTTCTTCTCTTCCTCTTCAATGTTCCTCTTAACCTCTTCTAGACGTCTTTTCTCTTCCTCCTCTTCACGCTTTTTCTTTTCTTCCTCCTCAACTGCTTTTCTCTTTTTTTCTTCCTCCTCTTCCCGCTTCTTCTTCTCCTCCTCCTCTTCTGTTTTCCTCTTCTCTTCCTCCTCTTTCTTTCTCTTCTCCTCCTTTTGTATTAAAGTATCCTCCCTCCTTATGGCTTCCAACTCTTCCTCTTCCTGCTTCCTCTTTTCTTCTTCTTCTCTTATCCTCTTGTCCTCTTCATCCATTTTCAACCTCTCTTCCTCTTCAATCCTTGTACGGTCTTGCTCACCATTTTGTCTATTTTGTCCATCAGGTAATCCCTTACAAACAAAGGAAATCTTCAATTCCTTCTTCCTTGTTGCATCAACCTTCCTGACCTCGTCTTCTTGCATCAAAACACTTTCCCTACCAATATCTGCAACACCATCCCAATTATCATCCATAGTAGGTGGAAACACACCTAGTTCAAAAGAAGGTAATTCAAAACGCTTCTTTGACATCATTGCAACCTCAATTTCATCCAAAACTTTTGTAGCTTCCTCCCATAATGAATTTTGGCTTGGAGATTCAACATCTTCTTGGATGCCAGATTGGGATGATGATGAAGCAACCTTCAGCCCCAATAGCTTCTCAAAAGCTTCATTGATCTTGGTGAAAAGTCCATGACTTGCAATTTCGGCTGGAGCTCTTTGCAAATGATCAAGATATTTTTTTAAAGATGATGCAAGCGCCATAGACATCTCAAGATGTTCTTTCAGAAATGACTGCAAAAAAAAAGTAATCAATATAAGTACATACAAGACACGAATGTTAGTTTGTGATGAACAAATGCTAGTTTGTGATGAACAAATGCTTGATAGATATGAACAAATGTTAGTTTCTGATGAACAAATGCTAGTTTTGTGATGAACAAAATGCAAGTTTGGGATGAACAAATGCTAGTTTGTGATGAACAAATGCTAGTTTCTGATGAACAAATGCTAATTTCTTATGCACAAAAATGCTAGTTTCTTATGAACAAATGATATTTTCTAATGAACAAATGCTAGTTTCTGATGAACAAATGCTAGTTTCTAATGAACAAATATCAGTTTGTTCATTACTATCATTATGCCAAGTTTTAATCAACAAATAAATATAGATCACCATCATGCAAAAAAAAAAAATATAAAAAAAAGCAAAAAACGTGCAAAAAATAAAAAAAACACATACATCACCGCCGTCACCAAGATCAATTTGTTCTTCATTTTGTTCAGAAGCAGGGGCTTTCCCTTCATTCTTGCCAAGATCAACACCGGAATAAACATAATCAGGCAAACCTCGAAACCAGCCTTTTCCAAAACCACCCTTCTTAACCTCGAAAGTCTCTCTCTAAATAAAGTAATCATGGTTGAAATGCTTGATAATGGGGAAGGATCTTGGGGTTTCAGGTTGATGGTAGATCAACATGCAATCACAATAAACAATCTATCATAAAACACAAATTAATGAACAAAAATTAGAATTATTAATGAATAAATATTCAAAAATAAATGAAGAAAATAATGATAGTAATGAAAAAAAAGAGAACAATCATACCAACAACAATATGATAGATCCTCTGAAAAAACCATTGTTTGTTTTCCTCCATGAATCAGCATTCTCAACCAACTTCTCCGCAAGATGAGCACACCAATCGTACTCACTAATCTTATCCAAGTCAACCAAATGATCCAAAAACTTTAAGTTTACACCACCATTTTGAATACTGATGTCGCACTTTTTAGTTAGTTTGCATGGGTAGTTTTCTAGTTAGGATTGAGTCTTTTCTAAGTTTAATGTGTTGTTTTGAGTCATTTTTATGGATTTTCGTATTATCTTAAGATATGGAGTCTACATAAGTATGTTTAATGTTTTGTAGGTCTTTGAAGCGTTGAGGAGGAGATATTTCGGTTTTTTAAAGCTTTCTAGGAGGTGGTGCTAGGTGTTGTTTGGTGGTGATGTTGAGAGAAGAACAAGAGTCAATGCATGTGAAGATTTGATGATTTAAGAGTGAAGGTTTCAAGGTTTAAGTGTTTGAAGAAGGAGCTAAAGGACGTCTTAAAAGGCCAAGAGCGATTGAAGAAGGAACAATGAAGGAAAGCCAAGCAGTGGAGCAAGTTTTGAGCAAGAAATGAGGAAGTTATGTGCAGCCAGAGGGTCGGTGACGACCCAGCCATGGTCGGTGACGACCCAACCATGGTCGGTGCGACCCACTCCGAGTGTTGCCGAATTATTGCTTGCGCCTTAAGTTTGGTTTAGTAATTGTTTTATTTATGGGCCTTTTTAAGATAGATTTTAGTTTCCATATAGATTTATTTCTACCACTATATAAGGATCTTTAGGGTTTTATTTCAAGGGGGGCTGATTTGGAGAAAAACGTTCTTAGGGTTTGTTGTGGAGACGGAACAAGTTGCAAGTTTGGTTTTCTAGTTTTCTTTGGTTCCAAGCTCTTGGACAATTAGAGAGACTTGGAGGTTTGCTTGAGTTTGTAAGTTTTCTTTTGAATCGAAGTTTGTTTGAATTTGAATCATGTCTTCTCTTTTGTTTTTGATTGTTGATTGTTTTATGGATCGTGAGTAGTCTACTTTCTAGGGTTGGGGTGAGACCCGACGAGTTATGCATGATTAAGGCATGAATGTTTGAATGAACCATCTCTTCTAATCTCTATCCATTATCCCCTTGTTTGCTATCTATTCCTTGATGAAAGTCAAAGCATGTTCATATTATGAGTGAATCGAAAGATTTAGTTGTGAATGTGGATTATATTTGGTTGAAACGAAAGTTAAACCTTTAGGAAACAAGTTGGATTGCAAGTTTAGATCTTTATGAAAGTTAAGATTTTTACTTGATTTATCATGACGAGAGTCATACATGGGATTATTTATGGTTGATTTTGATTCATGTTTGCATGCATAAACTTGTTGTGGTGAATCCTTTGCCCTAGATCTTCTTTAATTTGGTTTTTCGGAAATTTCTCGTACCCGGATAGGTCGGTTACGACCCCTGTTAGGTCAGTGCCGAGCGCCTGTGTTCTTTGTTTTCTCCTGCATTTGTGTTGAAGTGTTGGTCGGTTACGACCTGTTGTGGGTCGGTGTCGAGCCTCAGTTTGAGTGTTTTGCTAGTGTTTTGTTATTGTTTTGTTTTGTTTTGTTAGGATTAGTAGCTAGACATAGATTCTTCTAATTCCCGTGGACGAACCTGACCTCCCTGTACTCAGCGGGGTCTTGACTACAAATTTATTTGTTGTCGGGAAACCCTTTCAACAAATTGGCGCCATTGTCGGGGAATTAGTTTAGTTTCTTGTCTAGTTATTTTTGGGGTTTGGGAATAGCCCATACCCTCTTGTGTTTACTAATTTGTTTTCTTTTGATTGTGTGTAGGTGCATGCCCTCTTGTTCGCGAAGGGAAATTGACCTTTTTCCTTTTGATTCCGAACTTGAGAGAACCCTTCACCGCAAGCTGAGAGAACGACGAACAATGGCCAACGCTGAGGAACTTGCTCGCCAGATGGCTGATCTTCGCCTTCAGATGGAAGGCATTCAAAAAGAACGTGATGATCAAACTACTACTGTTACTCTCCTTCGACAACAACTCAATGCTATTCCACGCAATGCAAAGCAGTATATGCATCCTGAGTTCAAAGTTCCTGAATCTGCTATTGTATTCCCTGTTATTGAGCACGCTTTTGAGATTAAGTCACACTTCATCACTCTTATCAAGAGGTCACAATTTGAAGGCAAGCCCACCGAGTGTCCCATGGAGCACATCAAGAACTTCACTGACCTTTGTGACACGATTGCAGCTGATGATGTATCGCTAGAATATGTGCTTTTGAAAGCATTCAAATGGTCTTTGGCTGGAAAAGCTCTTACTTGGATTGAAAGTTTGCCCTCAAAATCGATTCATACATGGAAGGCGCTGCACGATCAGTTTCTGACTAAATTCTTTCCACCAGCTAAGACTACAGAGCTAAGGAAGCGCATTACTTCCTATCATCAACTTCCCAATGAAACTTTCGTGGAGACTTGGGTGCGATTTAAAGAACTTCTTCGGCAATGTCCCACTCATGGACAACCGCCTTATGTGCTTCAAGAGATCTTCTTTCAGGGAATCAATGTCGCAACTAAGGACCGCATCAACCTCCACACCGACTGCGGATTCATTGAGATGGATCCCGATGAAGCTTGGGCCTTGTTGGATAAACTTACCAACTATGATGCGATGTATGGCACTCAACAACCTGCCCTGGTTCAAATGAAGAAGCTTTATGATCCTAATGCCGAACCAATTGATCCAGATGTGAGGTTCCAATTTATGCAAGATGAGATAAACCGGCTTAAGAAGCAAGTGGGCCACTATAAATCCACCGCTCAACCTTGTCAAGAATGTGGTTCCCCTGCTCATCCTACTTCTTCTTGCACAAACGTGGAACAAGTCCGAGCTGCAGAGGCTTATGCGGAAGCACACTATATGAGAGGACCCTACCGTAGCCAAAACAACGCTTATCCAAGAAACAACAACAACTTTTCTCAGTGGAATAACAATGGCTATGGTCAAGGTTTTCAAGGACCACCACAAGAGCAGAGAGCACCGCCTTATAGACCCTCCGGTTTTCAAGAGCCACCAACATGGGCACAAGGACTCCTTGAAGGAATGAATGGCATCCGAACCGATATGAATGCAGTCCGAACCGATCTTAAAGGAGTACAAAATCAACTTGGTGACTTTGAGGCTTGGAGGAAGAATGTGAATTCTCAACTTGGTGATTTAGCGGCCCATATTCCACGGCCACAAGGGCGATTACCGGGACATTCTGATGAGAATCCGAGAGGACAAATTGCTGCAATTCACTTGAGAAGTGGAAAGAAGTTACTAGACCGAGGAACAAGCAAGAATAAGGAGGACGAAGAAGACCGGCCAAGCTCGGAACAGGTCGTCACCGACCCACCACAGGTCGTAACCGACCCCCCTCCTACCAAAGATAAGGTCGTCGCCGACCCAACCCAGGTTGTGGCCGACCTCATTCCCGGAATTTTTCCTTCCGTCCCTCCTTCATCAACAACAAAGGTTCTTCCTTTCCCATCCAAGAAAGCTAAAGATTCCACGGACGGCAAATTCAAGCGTTTTGTGCAAGTTCTTCAAGGTCTTAACATCACCACTCCTTTTGCTGAAGCTTTGAACGAGATGCCCGCATACACCAAATTTTTTAAAGAGATCTTGTCCAAAAAGCGGTCTATGTCCGAACTAACTGATGAGGTGCGATCCTTAGAGCTTCTAGAGAAACTCGGAGATCCGGGTAAATTTGCAATCACTATTGGCATAGGTGTCCATCGTTTTAAGGCTTTGTGTGATCTTGGTGCAAGTGCTAGTCTTCTACCTCTCTCTATATGGTCCAAAACCAACATGGGTCCTTTGGTACCGGTGAATATGAAGCTTTATATGGCGGATGGTTCTTGTGTTAGACCCACTGGAGTTGTTGATGATTTTCCTATTCAGGTCGGCAAGTTCTTTGTACCTAATGATTTTATTGTCATGGAGATGCCAAAAGACCCTGTCGTCCCGATCATTCTTGGGCGACCTTTTCTAGCAACCGCTGGAGCTATTATTGATGTGAATAAAGGTCTCCTTACTTTTGAAATCAGCAATGAGGTGGTTGAGTTCCGGTTCAATCCGACGATGAAGGAAACCGGTGAAGCCATGGAAGTGAAGATGTTGTACACTCGCTCGGACTATATTGACTGTGAAGATCCGATCGAACGTTTGTTTGGAGCTTACACAAGTGAAGCTAAAGCCGAAGACGAAACTGCAAGGTTGGCACCAACCACTTTTTGCTCGGCACCAACCACTTTTTGTTCGACACCGACCATCTCTAGGTCGGCACCGACCACTTCCAGCTCGACACCCACCCCCATTCCGATCGTTGCTGAGGATTTTATGCTTGCTTTTGGCTCGGTGACGACCTCCCTATGGTCGACACCGACCCTTCTGGAGGCGGATGATACTACTCACTATGAAGAGTTCTTCAAAATGGAGAAGGCTGACGAAATTGTTACACCACCACAACCGACTCCAGAGCTTAAGGCTCTCCCCGAGTCTTTGAGGTATGAGTTTCTTGGCCCAAATTCCACTTTTCCTGTGATTATTAATGCTAACCTTAATGAGGAAGAAGTTGGAAAGTTGTTGAATGTTCTTAGGGCTCATAGGAAGGCCATTGGATACTCACTTGAGGATTTAAGTGGCCTCTCACCTTCTTTGTGTATGCATCGTATTTTTCTTGAGGAAGGACACAGGCCCTCCATAGAGCATCAACGAAGGCTTAATCCAAATATGAAGGAAGTGGTAAAGAAGGAGATATTGAGAATGCTCGATGCAGGTATCATCTTCCCTATTTCGGATAGTAAGTGGGTAAGCCCTGTTCATGTTGTGCCTAAAAAGAGTGGCCTTATTGTTGTTGAGAATGATAAAGGCGAATTATTCCCCACTAGGACTACTACTAGTTGGCGCATGTGCATAGATTATAGGATGTTGAATAGCGCCACTAGGAAGGACCATTTTCCCTTGCCTTTTATTGACCAAGTGCTAGAGAGATTAGCATTGCATGACTATTTTTGTTATCTCGATGGCTATAGTGGTGTTTGGCAGGTTCCGATACATCCAGATGATCAAGAGAAAACCACCTTCACATGTCCTTATGGCACATTTGCTTATAGGAGGATGTCGTTCGGGCTTTGCAACGCCCCGGCCACTTTCCAACGGTGTATGATGGCCATCTTCTCCGACATGATTGAGGACATTGTGGAGGTATTTATGGATGATTTTTCGGTTTACGGTACCACTTTTGACTCTTGTCTTGCCAATCTTACTAGAGTACTTAAGAGATGTGAAGAAACTAACCTAGTACTTAATTGGGAAAAATGTCACTTTATGGTGCAAGAAGGAATTGTTCTAGGTCATGTTGTCTCAAAAAGGGGGATTGAGGTTGATAAAGCTAAAATTGAATTGATCCAAAGATTACCTCCCCCTTCCTCAGTGAAAGATGTTAGGAGCTTTTTAGGACATGCCGTGTTTTATAGGAGATTCATTCAAGATTTCTCTAAGATTACCAAACCATTGACTAACCTATTAATGAAGGATGTTGTGTTTGAGTTTTCTTCCGAGTGTCTTGCAGCTTTCCACAGGATCCGGGATGCACTTGTATCGGCTCCTATTATGCAACCTCCAGATTGGACCATTCCCTTCGAGATCATGTGTGACGCTAGCGACTACGCCGTGGGCGCAGTCCTTGGGCAAAGAAGGGAGAAGAAGCTTCATGCTATCTATTATGCGAGCAAAACGCTGGATGAGGTCCAAAGCAAATACACGACCACAGAGAAGGAATTCCTGGCTGTTGTGTTTGCCTTTGAGAAGTTCCGGTCATACTTGGTGGGTTCCAAAGTAATCGTCTACACTGATCATGCAGCTATCCGTTATCTTATGGATAAGAAGGACGCCAAACCGAGATTGCTCCGATGGATGCTTCTATTGCAAGAATTTGACCTTGAAATACGAGATAAGAAAGGAGCGGAAAATCTTGTGGCGGATCACCTCTCTCGGTTACCTATGGAACACATTAAGGAGTCCGGAGATACAATACCCATCAACTATTCTAGCCCGGATGAAACTCTATTGAGCAATGAAGTTTTGCGGATCGAAACAACAAAGGCTGGTTCGAAGACGACCATTTCTAGGTCGAAGACGACCATTTCTAGGTCGGAGACGACCATTTCTAGGTCGGAGACGACCATTTCTAGGTCGGAGAGGACCATCTCTGGGTCGGAGATGACCACTTCTGGGTTGGCACCGACCCCCCATATGCAGATTTTGGCTGGCACCGAGCTAGGAAGGATGGCACCGACCCTCACCACCACTACTCAAGGTCATATTTCTAACCCTTCTTCGGTACTTTCCACTATTCTTCATGTCTCGCCTTCCATGCTCTCTTGCCATTCTATCTATGCTATTCGAGGGGCGAAAACCCCTTGGTTTGCGGATTTTGCTAACTATGTTGTAGGAGGAATTATCCCCGATGGATTGACTTCCCAAGCTCGAAAGAAGTTCCTTCACGACGCCAAGCAATACTATTGGGACGATCCCTACCTTTTCAAGTAAGGGAGCGATCATATTTTTAGGCGTTGTGTGCCGGATAATGAAATTGAGGGAGTAATCCGACAGTGTCACACTCTTCAAACGGGCGGCCATGCTAAGGGATTCAAGACCACCGCTAAAATTTTGCAGAGCGGATTCTACTGGCCTACCCTCTTCAAAGATGTTCATACTTATATCACGGCTTGTGATGAGTGTCAGCGTGCGGGAAATATCACATGGAGGAACGAGAACCCACTCACAGGAATTCTGGAAGTTGAACTTTTTGATGTATGGGGAATCGATTTCATGGGACCCTTCCCTTCTTCGGGTCCATACAAATACATCCTCGTAGCGGTTGACTACGTGTCTAAGTGATTTGAGGCCATAGCAACAAGAACTAATGATGCAAGAGTTGTAGCCAAGTTTATGAAGACCAACATCTTTCCCCGCTTTGGTGTTCCCCGAGCTCTTATTAGTGATGGCGGTTCTCATTTCATTGAGCGGAGTTTTGAGGCACTTTTGACTAAGTATGGGGTCATTCATAGGGTAGCAACTCCCTACCACCCCCAAACTAGCGTTCAAGTGGAGATCTCCAACCGACAAATCAAAAACATCCTGGAGAAGACGGTTTCCCGCTCAAGGAAAGATTGGGCCTCCAAGTTAGATGATGCACTTTGGGCATACCGCACCGCCTATAAAACTCCACTCCGCACTACTCCTTACAATCTTGTGTATGGCAAGTCGTGTCATTTGCCCGTCGAGCTCGAACACAAAGCTCTATGGGCTCTCAAGGAGCTCAACATGGATCTTGACGCGGCCGGAGCAAAGAGATTTATGGACTTGCAAGAATTGGAAGAGTTAAGGCTTAAAGCATATGAGAATGCCAAGATTTATAAAGAAAGAACCAAGAAGTGGCATGATAAGAAGCTCATCCCGAAGACCTTCAACAAAGGTGATCAAGTACTCCTTTTCAACTCAAGACTTCGACTTTTTCCCGAAAAATTGCGATCCCGATGGAGTGGACCATTTGTTGTCCATCACATCTATCCACATGGAGAGGTCGAGCTTTTGGATGAAAATGGAGGGATTTTTAAGGTCAACGGGCATCGTTTGAAGAAATACTTTGCAAGAGCTGAACCCGATGAAGAAATTCGAGCCACATGGGCTCTCACATCTTCGGACTAATTAGAGGTACCACCCGTCTAGCTAAAGACGTAAAATTAAGCGCTTTCGGGAGGCAACCCGCTTTGTTTTTATTTTTGTTTTTGAATTTTTCTTTTTTAGGTTTGGTTTCATTTGTTTTTCTTAGTCTAGAATAGCTAGTTTTCTTGTCTTGGTTCTCCACTAACTTTTTGTAGGAAGCTAAGTGAGGCGGGAGAAGTTGAAAGGGCCGAAATACATAAGCAATGGGCACAATTCCATGGTCGTAACCGACCCACTCATGGTTGGCACCGACCCCTTCCAAGCAAATATGGTAAATATTTTCAGAAATTGGAAATTGCAGGTAAGTCCCTCAATTTTTTCACCCTTTTTAACCCTATCCCCTCCCACCCCTTCCTCCCTCACGCCGACCCCTCCTCTTTCCCAAACCTCCATTGTTCCCCCACTCTCTTTGCCTCTCAAACATCACACAATCCTTCATTCCCGTCCCAAATCCACCAAATTTCTCCCTTGTGCTACATAAACTCTCCAAATCATTCAACAAAAACCAAAAATCTCACCCCCACAACAATTTCTCACGATTTCGAACCACTTTGGTGCTCGTAGACGACCCCCTCTTACTTTCATTCTTATACTCTTGCTCATCTTTGGTATGTTTTTCTAATCCTTTGATCTTATATTCAAGTTTACTTGATTTTTGTTTGAGGGATTAGTTGAAAACCTAGGTTTTGGGTGTTCTTGTATTTGAATATGGAAATTTGGGTTGTTTGCATGTTTAAGTGGTTGGATCTATATCATGCCATGATTAATTGGGGATTGTATGTGGAAATCTTGATGCCTATTTGGTTGTTTGTTTAATTGAGAGAGTATTTGATTTTTACGGAGTTTTAGGGTACACTTCCATGAACAAGAGCCGAATTCAAGGGCGTCTTTTTGCCCGGAATGGTCGGTGCCGACCCCCCATGGGTCGGTGACGACCCTCCAGCTCCCACATTCTCGAAATTGCTCGACACCGTGTTCCCAAGGGTCGGTTCCGACCCCGATTGACGGGTGTCCCTTTGTTCATACATGATAATGGAGCTATTTTTACCATGATTTGGGGTGCTTTTGGCTTGATCTTTTCCTCTACTTATATATTGTTCATGATTAAGCATGCTAGGTTGAGATCCATTCTAAATTTATGCATGTTTCTTTGAATAAGTATGGGGTACTTCTTTGGAATTGACATGGGTGTCTTGTGTTTTGGCCTTGTTCTTTCAAATTATGGAAATTATCTTGGAAAGTTGTTGATTGTTTTGTAGGACAATGGCCTCATCCTCTCGTCCACAATCCAAGAAGCAAAAGAAGAACAAGCAAAAAGTGAATTCGGTTGTGTTTGACTCGGAAGAACAACAAGCTCGGTTTATTGAGATGTGGAAAGGTGATGTGAATGTCCGAGCTTACCAACGGGCCGGAGCCAACAAAATTGGTGTTCATAGAGAGGTTCTCGAGGCCTTCTCTTGGATTGGTGCTCAACACCTCATTCTATATCCTATCGAGGAGCACTATGTGGCACTAACATGTGAATTCATGTCCAATTTCCGCTTATACCGGGATGAAGACGATTTCAACCGCTCCAAGGTTACTTTCCAACTTGGTAATGAAGGGCATGAGATGAGCATCAAGAGATTCAACAAGATTCTTGGTTTCCGTGCCCCACCCGACTCTTACAAACAAACGGACTTTCCCGCCAAGGAGTTGTGGCAATACATCACCGGCAAAGAAGAGTACCCCACCAACCACCTTCCCGGCGTCTACATTGCAAGTCCGGTTTTCCGGATTATCCTCCGCATCTTGGGGTCCACCATTTGGCCACGCTATGAGCTCTCACGACCACACAAGGAAGAAATAGCATGCTTATCCACCATGCTCTACGAACAAACCATTGACATGAACTTGGGATATGAGTATGCTACGACCGTCATCAACCACCAACGCCAAACAACTCACACTACTACCTACTTTGGGTGGCTTGTTGCTATTCTTGCTAAGTCCTTAAAGGTCAACCTCTCCGCCTACTCTTCAAGACCGGTCATTCCTATGGATGTCAAGTATTTTGTGAACTCTAAAGTGATTGCTCCATCTCCCACCGGCTACATCAACAAGTTCTATATTAGCAAGCATGAGACTCATGATGTGGAGCTTACCGAGGAGAATCTCGAGCTTTTCTATCTCCTTAATTGGTACGATGCTTGGGCCCCCGCTCCTTACCCTTTGAGAGCCAAAGTTCGGGATGATGAGAAGATTAGACGCCAACCCAACAGATTCCGCCGAGCCATACCCAATCCACCTCCAAGAGGAGCATCTTCCGACTCGGACTTAACACGGAACAACACTAGGGTGGTCGGTGACGACCACCACCCGCTCGGTGACGACCACCACCCGCTCGGTTACGACCAACATGCGGTCGGTGACGACCCTCCAGTGGACAGTCACTTCCACAACCAGTCCGGTGTCGACCCGATGGACTACACCATGGGACCTCAGTCGGATATGGTTCCTTACTATTCACATCCGTATGGTTTTGACGTGTCCGGTGGCTCTAACTTCCAAGGACAAAGCACGTACAATACCGGTTCAAGCTCGGGCGATAATCCCGATATCTCTCTTCTCTCGGCTAAAATGGATGATCTTATGCTTCACCAACACCATCTTTATGGAGCACTCAACCACCACCACAACCAATTCGTCAACCACCAACAAGAGCTCCACGACTTCCGAGTTGAGTATTATGAAGACCATAAAGAGGATGTCGCAAGATGGGAAGCTCAAGAGGAATTCAACCATTGGTTGGGGCAACACCTTTACCAACCTCCACCACCTCCTCAACCTCCTCAAGAATGATCCTCCTCCTATGTCAACGCTTCAAATTGTGTCCAAGTAAGTTCTCTTTCCTTTCTCCTTACTTTCTTAATCAATGGGGACATTGATGTTTAAGTATGGGGTGGTTTGGGAGATTACTTGTGTAAGTCTTTATTTGTTTAAGTCATGTGTTGCTTTGTGTTAATATGTGTTTAGTCTTGTTTTGAGTCTTTTTCCTTTTGAAATTTTTAGATGGATAAATGCCCTATCCCTTAGATGTTCTAGGACGGAAGTTGCTTGCATTATCATATAATCCCAATGACATGCTTTAAGAATCACCTAAACCATGATCTTGTTTTTTGAGTTTTGAGCTTATAATGAAAATTGAGCATACATATTTCTAAGTAAAAGCAATCCAACAAAATGTGAACCTAAGTGAGATATTTTTGGCCTATAAAGGATGTACATTTTTACTCCTTTTCTCTTTTATGTGTGAAATACTCTTTCAAGTGCAAATATACCAATTGACAATGGCATGGTTATTGTAAAATTTGAGACCAATGGAGATATGCTCATTACTTGATTGAATCAAATGATTTTGAACTCATTTTTATAAGCCTATTATATTCCCTTTCCTACCTATACATGATCCCTCTTTTTGTAGCCCTTATTTTTGAGCTTAAAGCCTATTTCTAGCTCCACAAAAAGAATTCCCTAGCCATGATAAGCTTGACCCCTTTGATCCGGGAATTAGGACTTAGAAAAAGATTGTTGAAAATTGTCGTGATTTGAATGGGTGAAAAACAAAGAGATTATGGAAGGTAGATTAAGGGTGTTGTCTTTGAAAATCAAAAGGAATGAAAAGTTTTTGGGCTCGACATGCATATATGTAGCTCGGTGCCAACCCAAAGTGGGTCGGTGCCGACCACCCCCGTAAAAAAAAGAGAGGAAAGAAAAAAGAAAGAAAAAGAGAAGTTCCATATAATAAATGCAAGGAGTCCAAAGCTTTTAAAAGAATAGAAGAAAGACAAATGATGATAGGTAAAAAAGGGAAGTGCATTGAAAGTTAAAGTGTTTGGTGATTGAAGAAGAGGAAGGAACGTTGGATGAGTGATGTATAGTCTAGGAGTCTTGGTTCCCAGATTAGTTAGCACCACAAGGCCAAATTATTTCCACACCCTTTGTTTTACCAAGCCCCATTACAACCCGGCCAAATAGAGACTTCTTTGAAGTTTTTATTCAGCCACCCTAGTTCATTTGATGATTTGACTTGTTTTGATTTCTTCGGTGGAGAATTTGTTTATATAAGTTCCATTGACTATGCGGTTTTGTACTTGGAGTTGAGTTGAGAGATCATTGCTATACCCTAAACACTTTGAGAGTTGAGTGAAATACATTCCTTGGTAAGGTTGGATGGTGATTACTTGAAATGTTCATGTATGCTAGGATGTGGAAGTTGTTTGCTCACTATTCTACTTGTGCTTATTTTTCCTACAAGATGATTCTTGGGTTTGTTTATTGGTTTTGATGCGTGCTAAGTGATTGCTTGAGGACAAGCAAGTCTAAGTATGGGGTATTTTGACGTCGCACTTTTTAGTTAGTTTGCATGGGTAGTTTTCTAGTTAGGATTGAGTCTTTTCTAAGTTTAATGTGTTGTTTGAGTCGTTTTTATGGATTTTCGTATTATCTTAAGATATGGAGTCTACATAAGTATGTTTAATGTTTTGTAGGTCTTTGAAGCGTTGAGGAGGAGATATTTCGGTTTTTTAAAGCTTTCTAGGAGGTGGTGCTAGGTGTTGTTTGGTGGTGATGTTGAGAGAAGAGCAAGAGTCAATGCATGTGAAGATTTGATGATTTAAGAGTGAAGGTTTCAAGGTTTAAGTGTTTGAAGAAGGAGCTAAAGGACGTCTTAAAAGGCCAAGAGCGATTGAAGAAGGAACAATGAAGGAAAGCCAAGCAGTGGAGCAAGTTTTGAGCAAGAAATGAGGAAGTTATGTGCAGCCAGAGGGTCGGTGACGACCCAGCCATGGTCGGTGACGACCCACTCCGAGTGTTGCCGAATTATTGCTTGCACCTTAAGTTTGGTTTAGTAATTGTTTTATTTATGGGCCTTTTTAAGATAGATTTTAGTTTCCATATAGATTTATTTCTACCACTATATAAGGATCTTTAGGGTTTTATTTCAAGGGGGGGCTGTTCTTAGGGTTTGTTGTGGAGACGGAACAAGTTGCAAGTTTGGTTTTCTAGTTTTCTTTGGTTCCAAGCTCTTGGACAATTAGAGAGACTTGGAGGTTTGCTTGAGTCTGTAAGTTTTCTTTTGAATCGAAGTTTGTTTGAATTTGAATCATGTCTTCTCTTTTGTTTTTTATTGTTGATTGTTTTATGGATCGTGAGTAGTCTACTTTCTAGGGTTGTGTGAGATCCGACGAGTTATGCATGATTAAGGCATGAATGTTTGAATGAACCATCTCTTCTAATCTCTATCCATTATCCCCTTGTTTGCTATCTATTCCTTGATGAAAGTCAAAGCATGTTCATGTTATGAGTGAATCGAAAGATTTAGTTGTGAATGTGGATTATATTTGGTTGAAACGAAAGTTAAACCTTTAGGAAACAAGTAGGATTGCAAGTTTAGATCTTTATGAAAGTTAAGATTTTTACTTGATTTATCATGACGAGAGTCATACATGGGATTATTTATGGTTGATTTTGATTCATGTTTGCATGCATAAACTTGTTGTGGTGAATCCTTTGCCCTAGATCTTCTTTAATTTGGTTTTTCGAAAATTTCTCGTACCCGGATAGGTCGGTTACGACCCCTGTTAGGTCGGTGCCGAGCGCCTGTGTGCTTTGTTTTCTCCTGCATTTGTGTTGAAGTGTTGGTCGGTTACGACCTGTTGTGGGTCGGTGTCGAGCCTCAGTTTGAGTGTTTTGCTAGTGTTTTGTTATTGTTTTGTTTTGTTTTGTTAGGATTAGTAGCTAGACATAGATTCTTCTAATTCTCGTGGACGAACCTGACCTCCCTGTACTCAGCGGGGTCTTGACTACAAATTTATTTGTTGTCGGAAAACCCTTTCAACAAATGCTCTCGATACAGAGCGTGTAGAACAATATAATAAAATTCCTCCTAAACCAAGCACCATCATTATCAGCATCCTTGATCACTGTACTCAAATGCCCTATTTTAATCTTCTCAAACTCCATCAACTTGTTCTTACCTGTCACCTCATCAATTTCAGGCACCATAAACTGTTCTCTAAAGCTATTGTACAAGTCTAAATGCTTGACAATCTTCGGTACTGAAATGGTCCTTGGACCACGAGGTAGACCAAGGTAGAATTGCACAAGTTCAGGTGTTATCCTAACACCTGGTCCCTCGCCCATCTTTAATGTACATGATGCAGGATCGAAACAGCTAGCCACATAGTAGCACAGCTTACTAGGTAGATCAGTCACATCCCAATGTATAAGGTGCTCAAAACCCATCTCTTTAAGAGCAGTAAGCTTGATTCCCCCTTTAAACCCAACAATAATTTCACAAAGAAGCTTGGGAGAGTTCCTGTGACTCAAAGACAAATGCCCACGCTTCAACTGTCTCAATGGCACCTTCACTCTTGCCTTCTTCCCACCACCTTGACCTCTGCCTTCTTCAACGATATCAACTTTCCTCTTCTTCGCGGCAACTTGTAATTCACTAACAGCAGCATCCGTTTCCCTATCAGATGGTTCATTTATACTCACTCCCTTTCTAGGGATCATATCGATAAGCAAAACATCGTCGGAGGCTACCTGTTTACCCTTGTCAAGGCGACGTCTCTTATTTGATGGGGAAGACTGCCTCAATACAGGCACTTCAGTATCAATTGCTTTTGAACCCACCTTGGTAGCAATAGATTTTCTTCTGATATTCTTTTTACCAATGGAAGAGGCATCATTTCTAGCTTTGCTCCTTATTTCTATAACAAAAAAGGGATAAAGGACAGTGTTAACACATATTTAACCATCTATTCTAACAAAGCAAAAAAAAAAACATATCAAAATACAACGATAAAACCTCTTCGAATAGCACATATTTCATCTTCTCCAATTGTCATTCTACCAAACCTTAGATGTTTTACTTGTTTATATTCTGCAGAACGTTGTTTAATAGATCCTGGATGAAAGAAATGCAAGTTTCTGATGAACAAATGCATGTTTGTTATGACACAAAATACTGATGAACAAATGCAATTTACTGATGAACAAATGCAAGTTTCTCATGAACAAATGCAAATTTCTGATGAACAAATGCTAATTTCTGATGAACAAAATGCTATGCTAATTTCTGGTAACTATACTTCACCCCCCTCTCGTACGTATACAAAATCCTTCCATGCAACTAACCAATCCACAATCACCTATTGCAAAACTCAACATCGAAAACCTCGATAAAACAAATGCAACTACAAAAAATACGCACATGCACATATAATTTGTATTTTATTCAAGTGGTATGACCAAAAATCGAGTAAATATAAAGTGACGATTCATGCATTTTTTTATTCAGAAAAAGCACAAAACACCAAAAACGACACTATCAACTTCAAACAACTCAAAATAATCACTAAAAACACACTCGACAAAATGAAAAAACCTTGATTCTCAACCGTTTCGGAAACCTAGGGTTTCAGTAAATTTAAACGAGAGATAAAAACCTTGATTCTTTTGAAATGAACTTTGCTTCTCCATTTAGAACTGGATTGAGGTTTAAAATGTCGTTGATGGTAAGAATCAGGCTCGAAATCGCTACGAAATAGTTTCAATTCACACTTGACCTTCTTCAAAAACGCTTCGGAAAACTGTAATAAACTAAAAAGTGAGTGATAGAGAAATGGCGAGAGAAGACAAGACGAAAAAGTTTATAAAAAGCGCGTCTCCTAAACGCTCCATGCCGCGCGTTTTGTTTTTTTTACAGTTTTTTTTTTAAAAAGAACCAATCTCAACCGTACGTGTGACACGATCGAACGGCCAGGGGAATTTCGCATTTCTCACACATGCGGGCGTTCGCACATGACTCTTTCATATATATATATTGGTCTATCTGTAGTGTTCCCTGAGGGCACATTATAAGCAACTTAATTCGGAAACTAAAACACTAAAATAGAATTAATTAACCCTAGGAAAAAAATTAAAGATATACTAAATAAAATATTAATAAAATCTTTCCAAATATGTGAACGTATTATTAAATCTTTAAATTATTAAGGTGATAATATGTAAACATGTCTTATCATAGTGTGAATATATGCATAAAGTATGTGAATATAATGTAAAAAGTCAAATGTCGAACATGAACATATGACTATAAAATATGAATAAACAATACTAATATCATAATATTTGAACACACTTGCAATATATGTGAACGTATTTATAAAATCTTTGATTGTTAAGGTGATAATGTATGAACATGTCTTATAATAGTGTAAACATATGCATAAAATATATAACGTAATGTAAAAAGTCAAATTCGTGATTTTGGCAAAAACAAGCGAAAAATAAATCAATGTTATTTTTTTTATTTTTTTCGCAAAATTACCATTTTATCCTTATCACTTTTAATCTTAGTCATCCATTTCTCAAATTCAATGGTTCTCATTTGTTTCTAGTTTTCATAATAAGCCTCATTTACATGTGAATCAACCTCTTATACGATAAATAAGAGTATTTTTATATAAATACTTTTAAAAGGAATTTAATTGAAATAATATTATTTTTTTCAACTCTATATTTATATAAATAAATAAATAAAAGAGAAACGTAATGTTAATTTTTTTTTATCAAAATTCAATTTCAAAAAATTCAATTCTATATTGTAAATTTTTACTTTTTTTTTTATCAAAACATGTTTTAAGAAAATATTTTGAGTAAATAGATAGTAAGATAAAGATAATATTATTATTTTTACTTAAAATTATATTTTTTGAATTTTTAATTATAAAATCTAATGTAACATAAATACAAAATTAATTTTTTCAAATATAAGGTGGGGCCAAAATAAACGTGGTGTCTGAAAAAGCTAAAACTTTAATTATAATTCTTTATTCTACAAATAATTTATTTTATTAATATTGTCATTCTGTAATATATATTTGGTATTTATTATAAGAGTCTAGTTCAGGTGCGAATGGGCACCCTAGTGCGAAGTAAGAAAGAACAAGAGTCGTTGGATGAAAAACAATCAAAAGCGTTGATCAATTCACTTAAAAAGGGGAAAAACGGCACTATCGAATTTTTGAAAAAAAAAACGGAAATAGGACACGCGCCCAGATTGTTCATCAATACTATGAATTTGTTCATCAATACTGTGAATTTGTTCATCAACACTGTTAATTGTGTTCATCGACGCTGTGAATTTGTTCTTCGACATTGTGAATTTGTTCACCGACACTGTGAATTTTTGTTCATCGACATTGTGAATTTGTTCATCAACACTTTGAATTTTGTGTGTGCATCAGAATTGTGATTTTGTTCATCAAAACTGTGATTTTGTGCATAAATAAACTATTGTTTGTTCATCAAAAATCTATTGTTTGTACATAAAAAATGGATGAATGAGTATCGAAATTGTATACATTAATATATGTGTGTGCATCATAATTAGTCATATGTGAGACAAAACTAATTGTTTTGATGTCAATCTCGATATTGTCATTGTTGCTTATGTGGAACGTGTGGCTACTTCTTGGGCTCCGAACATAACTAAGGCACAAGCACTCCTTTTCGGTTTGCTACTGCCTCGTTTTCTTATCATACACCATAATATTGCAAAGTCGGATTCTTTATCTATTATCTTTTGCATTCAAGTTTCTACATCCAACTTATCTTATTTAGGTACTATATTGAGCACTTCATTCATATTGACAAGTTAGCCTTAAAGCACTTCATTCGTATTATTTTTTGCATTCAAGATAGCCTTAAAGCACAAAATAAGCAAAAATGCACAAATATATAGTCCTAAATGTACAAGTTGATGGTATTAATAGTCCTAAATATATAAGTTGATAGCATTGACACATAAACATAAGTTTATTTCAATTCACAAATAAGAGTATAATAATGAACAAATAAGGTTATATCAATGAACAAATAAGGGTATATCCATGAACAAATAGGGTATATGAATGAACAAACAATGGACAAACAAGCTTAGATCAATGAACAAAAAAGGTTATATCAATGAACAAATAGAGGTATATCTATGAACAAATAGGGTATATCAATGAACAAAAAAAATGGTATACCAATGAACAAAAAATAGTATATCAATGAACAAAATAATGGTATACCAACAATGAACAAATAATGGTATATCAATGAACAAACAATGTTGTATCAATGAACAAATAGTAGTATATCAATGAACAAATATTGATATATCGAAACTAATTATATGCACATCAAAAACTAGATAATATTGTATTCATACACATAAATAAGGTTAAAAATAAAATTAAAAATTAAAAAAGTTTGAAATTGATGAACAACATTAACAAAAACTCGATACACAATTAGTTAGTATTGATGAACAATTGGTCAATATTGATAAACAAATCGCTAGCTTTGATGAACAAATTGGCGTGTCTCATAAAAACATATTATCGAAAAATACGTGAATTATACGGGAAAAACTCGTCTGTGCCGTATTTTATTGAAAAATACGCGAATAATACGGGAAAAATTCGTCAATGCCGTATTTTATTAATGAATTTTTAATCAGAAACATTGATTTTTTGAAAGGAACACACGAGATTTATTCTTAATTCTCACATGGACGCTCATTCTCACACGACTCTTAACCTTATTATAATATCTTGGATAATATTTTTATCTATCTTATAAAGTCTATTCAATATATATCTAAGATTTGTAAATACGAAAAAAAAAATAATATATAAATTAAATATATAGAAAGAATAATATAAATTATAATAATATTTATTTACTTTTTTATTAAATTATTTATATTATTATATGTAATGCAAATTTTTTATAAAAATATGATTTTTTATTTTATAATTTAATAGATAGATGTATTGATATTTGATATTGATTTGTACTTCGTTAAATTCGTGTCATTATGAAAAAGACGCACGGAGGCCATAAAAACTATTAAATTATCAAATATTATCTAAGAATCGGTGTTATTTTCTTGCAATAGTTTTTCCCTAATGTTGAAAAAGACGCACGGAGGCCATAAAAAAGCCTTGCTTAATTTCTCCTAGTCACTCACACGTGGCAAATTAATATAATCAACTTAGGGTAAATAACACTTACATTGCAACCTTGGACATCTACTCAATGAAATGGTAGTATTCAAAAGTTATCGATTTGATTTTAATAGACTTTTCCTACGGTCGATCACGGGTCGGGTTATGTGTGGGTGGAGCACTCTTACCACCTGATCTGCGAATGAAAATAGCTCACCCGACCCACGTCACTCGTAAAGCCTTTCACCCATATCCGACCCACCCGTCACTTGCGGGTGAGTCGGAATGACCCATCACCTGTAAATTGTTAAATTATAATAATAATTTATAAAATTCTAGAGTAAAGAAAGAAGCATTGACTTGTAGTTATGCTGAAAAGGGGTGGTGGCCGGAGTGAGGAAGACTAGCAGTAAAGCAACACAGGAGAGTTATTAACGATAATGCTGAGAAGACGATAATAGAGATACAAAGAAGATGATCAAAAGAGAAGAAGTGACAACACCTATAGCGAAACCTGCATGTTGCAAAGCAGAACAAGAAAAATAACTGGATGAGTAGTAGAATTTGGAGGTAACAAGGTTAGGTTGGTAGGTTTGTTGGAGGTATTAGAATATTTTTTTTGGTTGAAGGAGGTATTAGAATATAGTATATGTATTAGGTTAAAATATGCAGGTGGTAAACGGGTGAGTCGGGTGGTGGGTTGGGTGAATTGGGTGTAAAATCTCACCCATATTCGACCCGTCATCCTCTTCACCTGTACCCCAAACCACCCGTCACTCATTTTTGTTCGATTTTTTATCTGTATAATTGCGTCGGGTGAAACGGATAGGTCTGTTACCCACGGATAATATCCAACCCTAACCTCCAACCCAAAAAATAAAAAAAGAAACCATTGCAATGTGCTGCGCCATTTATACCTCAGTGGGTTGACCGGATACTTGTAGATTAATGCCAAAGGAATGGTGGATATATTATATATTCAGCAAGACTTAAGATATTGACATAATAACTAGATAAATTGCCCATGGTTTCATTCCAAGGTTAGGGTATTTAATTCGTATTTTTTATTCTATGTCCTTAGGGCATAGAATAAGAATATGAATACATGTGGAAACTAAACACTAAGAATGAAAGCATAAATCGTTAAGAAATAATGTTTAAAATGTTAAAAAAATCAAAATACACTTAAAATTTTTTTATATAAAGGTTCTTAACCTATGTCCTAATAGGTTATAAAAATCGGCCTAAAAATATTTCCTTTTTTCCCACAGTTTCTATGATACGGACCCGATGTAGATTCGTATCGAAAACCCTTATTGGTCAAGGGGGTGAGACGCACCCGATGTGTGATTGACTCGATAAATGTGGTTGGTAGCCACGGGAGGATGAACGATAATAAATTTAGAGCAAAGTGATAAATTAATTAGTTGATTTCATTGATTAATTACAACCTAACAACTTAAGCGTATTTATAATAACCCTGATATCTAAATAAGAAAAACCCTAATTGTTATAATATTTAAAAGATACTCTTACTAGAAAATAAAATCAAATCTCTAAATAAAAGCAAACAACATATTCTAAAATAAATAATTAAAATTAATTAATGATAGCGTATCAATTCTCCCCCGTTGAGAATCGACTTGTCCTCAAGTCGGAAATCAGGAGGAGACTTATTAAACGGAACTTCGAGTTGAATCCGCCAGGATCCCTTTGCACATGTAGCATGACTTGATGCAGTACCAGAAAAGCAAATTGGCTGTAAACCCCATAACTCCTAAACCAATACATGAAGATATTGCCTACAAAAGCTGAAAACTCGGGTTCCACCAATTCATCCATAGAGTCTTTGAAGTTGTCGTCAATTGACTTAGCGCCAAAGATTTGCGGACTTGATTGGTGAGCCTGCATCTTCAAGCGCGGAGGCGCAACTTCCCGCACAAACTGTTCAGATGTGAGAGAGGAAAGCGTCGCCGGCGTCGGGCGCGGTGCGGCAGGAGCCGCGGGCGCGGACACCGAAACTGCTGGCGCGGGGACAGACGCCGCATGCACGGGGGCATTGCCCGCGGGCGCTGGGGCATCGGCCGCGGGTGCCGGGACCTTGACGGCGGGCGCGGAGCTAGGGTTGCGCTCCACCTTACTCGCATCTTCGTGAGGACTGCTCAGAAGATGACAAAGTTGGTCCAATCGTTGAACTATAGCATTGAATCGTTGATCCACAACATCATACGTCAACGACATGTGTTGAAAAATGGCTCGGATCTACGCGTCACTGGACATGATAATTACGATGTTCAAGAATGAAAGCACCAATTGATACGGACCCGGTGTGGATTCGTATCGGAAATCCTTGTTGGTCAAGGGGGTGAGACGCACCCGATGTGGGATTGACTCGATAAACGTGGTTGGTAGCCACGGAAAGAAGAACGATAATAAATTTAGAGCAAAGGGATAAATTAATTAGTTGATTTCATTGATTGATTGCAGCCTAACAACTTAAGGGTATTTATAATATCTCTGATATCTAAATAAGAAAAACCCTAATTGTTATAATATTAAAAAGATACTCTTACTAGAAAATAAAATAAAATCTCTAAATAAAAGAAAACAATATATTCTAAAATAAATAATTATAATTAATTAATGATAGCGTATCATTCTATCATGAAACGATATGTGCCTATGAAAATCAAAATAATTAAAGTAGATAAAAACGAGAAAGGAAAGGTCAATTTAGTTCATTTTTTTTGTTCAAACTTGGTGTCATCTTAAAGTTTATTGTTAGAGGCAGTGGGGGAGTAAATCTTCCTAAATCTAAAAAACAAAGAAAGTTACGAACGAGTTAGGTGTAGGAGTGCAACCCCGACTTTTAAATCCTCTTGCAAGATAGACAAATTTGGGAGGGGTGTCGAACAAAACCTCTATTTCACAAAGATTTAATTTGCAAAGTGACAACCCGACAGGTGAAGTTAATATTTTCTAGAGAGAGTGTGTATTTGCATTTTGTACTTCGCACTAGCCGTGAAGTTGCTAGCTGCAGCCTGCAGGTAGCGACACTTTTGGCTTATATAGCAACAAAATTTTACAAATGCCAAATGTCAAATTAATGTTGTTGACGTCATATATCCTTGACGGTGATCGATCATATATGTATACACCTGCTAGTGCATATATAAGGGGTGTACATTAAGGGCCGTGTCTGAATAAGATTATTCGGGTTAAGTTATAGTGGAGTTACCCTATCTACAAAAATTGATATTACATAAATACTATAATAGTAAGTACATGAATCTTAAAAAGGTCACTATAAATTTTGAAAAAAAAATTATGAGAAAGTATCACGTGGGAATGAACACTTATGTCAAAATAAAAACAAATATAGGTTGTTCTCTTCAAAACATCAACATGGATCCTTGATTAAAATTTCATTAAAAGGAGTAAAAATTGGAATGAGCGCGCGTTTTCCATATTATTCGTACCTATTCTTTGAAATATTCACTTTTGAGGAGCTTGTATAGCATGTGTATCAAAACTGACCAATTATACGCTCAAACTAAACAGTTGTACATCCAAACCAGTTGTAGTGCATTAAGTTTTTTATACACGTTGTTCAACAAATTTTATTTATGTGTATGAATAGCTAGCTAGTTTTTTATGAACACAAAAGTTAGTTTTAATGCACAAGTATATATAAGACATACTTTTTGTTCGGCCCAAAATCCCATTGGCCCATTTGACAAATCGAGCCCAGTAACAGACAGGAAAATCACCGGGTAGCTTGATCACAGAAGTATACAGGAACGAAGAGAAATCATCAGTTACTTAGGTGAAGTAGAAAGCTTCTGTCACGAGGAAAAGAAGCACGCTCAAAGAACAACTGCTATGGCGGTTCATACCTCCGATATGTGCGGAAAGTGGATATTGGATAGAGATGCACCCTACAAACCCGGAGATCGTGGGGAGTGGGAAACGACGGTTGGTTTGAAAGGATATATAAGATAGATTTTCATGGTTTATTGAGGTACACACACTTGATAAAAAAGAAATAATCGAAAGAGAAATTTGGCTTTCGTATCTCAGAAACTCGAACTTTCTTGAAACATTTGCTTATCCTTCGATTTGATCGTACTCCAATCTAGGACAGAGATTTGCTTGTCAAAATTTAGTCCAAAACAATTTGGCGCCCACCGTGGGGCCCAACGATCGAAAAGGATTCGTCTTTCCACACTGAAGGAAGTTTAGGAAGTCACCATGAGCAACCCGAGCGAGGGTAGCCAAGAGCCGAACGCCGGGGGCAACGGAGTCGCGCATCAAGACGTGTTGGCAGCTCTTCGCCTTGGATTGTCTGAGTTCACTCAAAGGCTTCAAGATTTGAAGAAGGAATTGACTGACCAGCGCGCTTGCAATGAAAAGCACAAGGCTAGCATCGAGTAGTTAACCGCCGATAATGACGGTTTACGCTCCCATCTCTGTTCTGTTTCCTTTGTGGACCCGCACGTCCAAACGACGGATCGGACTCGAAACAATGGGGGTGAAAGTTCCTATGGGAACCCCATCGGTCGGCATGAGAGGAACCCCGGCATAGAATTCGTCACTCCGCTGGCAACACTCCCCGGGGTGCCGTCGTTTACCCCCGCATAGGGTAACCCTACTGGCGAGGGAGCGAGGGAACCTATACGCCTTCGATCGATGAGAGAAGTTATCCCATGACGCTTTGAAGATGACATCATGGACGACAACGGGGATTGGGACCGCCGCCGTCCCCGAGACCTCGAGAGTAACTGGCAAAAATACTAGTATGAGTCCGTATGACGGTACGG
Source organism: Fallopia convolvulus (assembly GCA_964016875.1). NCBI lineage: Eukaryota > Viridiplantae > Streptophyta > Magnoliopsida > Caryophyllales > Polygonaceae > Fallopia > Fallopia convolvulus. Next base: position 21,998,004 of record OZ024737.1, on the reverse strand, counting down.
GGGACCCCGACGAGAAGGAAGTGGTTGACGGTTACGACGAATCACCCTTCGCTCCTCGCATCGCCCAAGTTGAGTATCGAAGAAGTTCTCAGTACCCAGTATGAGTCCGTATGACGGTACGGGGGACCCCGACGAGCATGTAGCCATATTCAAGCAAAAATGATGACTAGTGCAATTTCGTATCACTCTCGTGAAGCACTGATGTGCAAGGGGTTCGGGACAGCTCTCGCGGGACCAACCTTGAAATGGTTCGTCAACCTTCCAAGAGGAAGCATCCGTTCTTTCACTGAGTTGATGGATTCCTTCCGAGTGCAATTCCCTAGCAACAGAAGATTCGAGAAGCAATCTAGCGATTTATACCGGGTTATCCAAAAACCAGAAGAGTCCACCTAGGAGTACCTGGACAGATTCAACCGAGAAAAGATCTCCATCTCGCACTGTGATGTGCCGACATCTATGGAGGCTTTCCGTCATGGGGTAAATCAAGACGGAGACCTCTACAAAGAGCTCGCTAGGCATCCTTGCCACAGTTTCAAAGATGTCCAAACCAAGATCCTGGCTCAAATCAGGCTTGAGGAGGATTTGAAGACGAGGAAGCCCGCAAGCGTCTAGGAAAGGGTGGATAAGAAGGCAGCATCGGATCACCGTCGGGAACACCGTGACCAAACCTATCGGCGCCCTCACCCCGACGCGGTTGTTAGGCCCAAAATCCCTTCGGCCCATTTAGTAAGCCAAGCCCACAAATAGACAGGGAAGTCACGGTTGATTTGATCACAAAAGGACCCAGGAACAAAGGGAAGTCATCAGTCATTCAAGTGAAGGAAGAAAGCTTCCGTCACGAAGAAGAGAAGCGCGCTCAGAAGATAACGGCTATGGCGTTTCTCACCTCCAATATATGCGGGAAGTGGATAGTAGTTAGAGATATACCCTATAAATCCGGAAATCATGGGAGGTGGGAAGTAACCATTGAAACGAGGGGGTTTATAGGTAGAATTTTGTGGTTTTTACAAAGACACTTGTAATCGAAAAGATAATCAAAAGAGAGATTTTGCCCTCCGCATCATAAGAAAAATTCTTACTTTCTCAGAGTTTGTGCTTTCATTTCAATTCGATCGTGCCCTAATCCAGAATAGAGATTTGTTAATCAAATTTTTGTCCAAAACAATTTGGTACCCACCGTGGGGCCCTACGATCAAGAATGATTCATCTTTTCGCGTTGAAGGAAACTCAGGAAGATTGCCATGAGCAACCCTAACGAAGGTAGCCAAGAGCTAAGCACCTAGGATGATGGAGGTGCGTGCCAGGACACATCGGCAGCCCTTCACCTCGAACTGTCCGGGTTCGCTCAAAGGCTCCAAACTTTTGAGAAGAAACTGACTGATCAATGTGCTTGCAACGAAAAGCACAAGGCTAACATCGAGCAGTTAACCACCGATGACGATGGTTTACGCTCCCAACTCTGATCCATGTCCTCTATTGGCTCGTGTGGCCAAGTAACGGATCGAGCCTGAAACAGTGGGGGTGAAGGTTCCTCTGGAAACCACACCAGCCGGCGCGAGGAAAATCCTAGTTTGGAATTCGTCACTCCACCAGCAACGGTCCTTGGGGTGCCGTCGTTTACCCCTGCTCAGGGTAACCCTGTTAACGAGGGGCCAAGGGCACCCATACGCCTTCGATCGGCGCGAGAGGTTAGCCTCCGACGCTTTGAAGAAGTGGTCATGGATGATGACGAGGATTGGGACCGCCGCCGTCCTCGAGACCTCGAAAGTATCGTCCGAAACCAATTCAGAATGTTCACCGAGCAATTAGAGAAGATACATGGGATTCCACGACCCATAGAGAAGGAAGCGGTTGAAGATTACAACGAATCACCTTTCGCCCCTCACATTGCCCAGGTCGAGATACCGAACAAGTTCTCGGTGCCCAGCAGGATCCCGTATGACGGCACGGGGGATCCCGACGAGCATGTGGCCATATTCAAGAGAAAGATGATGACCAGTGCAGTTCCGTACCACTCTCGTGAAGCACTGATGTGCAAGGGATTCGGAGCAGCTCTTGCGAGGTCGGCCTTGAAGTGGTTCGTCAACCTTCCAAGAGGAAGCGTCCGCTCTTTCTCTGAGGTGATGTATTCGTTTCAAGTGCAATTTGCTAGTAGTCGGAGATTCGAGAAACAGTCTAGCGATCTATTCCAGATTATCCAAAAACCGAAAGAATCCACCCGGGAGTACCTAGACAGGTTTAATCAGGAGAAGATCTCCATCCCGCACTGTGACGTTCCGACGGCTATGGAAGCCTTCCGTCAGGGCGTAAGTCAAGACAGAGACCTCTACAAAGAGCTCACTAGACATCCTTTCCACAACTTCGAAGATGTGCAAACCAAGGCTCTGGCTCAAATCAGGCTTGAGGAGGATTTGATGATGAGGAAGCCCGCAAGCGTCTGGTCACCTCAACACCCCGCTATCCCCAGTCAAATGGGCAGGCCGAGGCTAGCAACAAGGTGATCATAAACAAAATGAAGAAAGGTCTGGCGAAAGCTAAAGGGAGTTGGGCTGACGAGCTCCCTTACGTCCTGTGGGTCGATGGAACGACGCCAAAAGTAGCATTCGGTTAATCTCCTTTCTCGTTAACGCACGGATGTGAAGCGGTCATTCCCGCCGAAATTCTCATCACAACTGCTTGCACTAGTTTTTTGACCAAAGAACGGAATCAACTGGAGTTGTTGGCTGACTTGGATACTTTTAGCGAGCTTCGTGACCAAGCCCAATTACGCCTAGCTAGACACCAGCAACAGGTCACCCGGAGCTACAACCAAACCGTCAGGATCCGGACCTTCTGAATCAGTGACTGGGTACTACGAAAAGTCTTTCAAAATACCCACGAAACCAAATCGGGTAAGCTAGCCCCTGCATGGGAAGGACCCTACATGATAACAGGGATCGTCGGACAAGGCGCATACCAACTGGAATCCAAAGACGAAGAAGCCATCCCAAGAAGCTGGAATGCGATACATTTGAAGAAGTATCACTTCTAAGGGAAGTCTTCCTTTATCGGAACATAAACTTCTTTGGGGCTCCCGACAAAAGGTTTCTTTGCCAGACACTCCAGACACTCGAGCTCATCTATCCATAGTTATTATCTTGCCTTTGCTCTAAGTTCATCCTTTTCATAGTGCGTTTGTGATCAACTATTTTGTGTGAAAGTTCCTTGTTGTGTGATTTCTATGTTATGGTTTTTCGTTGAATGAATGACATTTGCGTGCTTCACTACTTAATCCCATTTATTTCCTTTTTTGCATGAGTAGAAGAATTAAATCAAAAGCATCTTTTATTCATTATCATGTAGAATACATCATACAATCAAACACAAGTCCAAACAGTAGAGGTAACTAATCCTAGACTACAAACGTCTTTAATCGACCAAACTTACCGAGCACGAGATCCGACGCGATACTCGTCACCCATTCTCTTTCGGTAAGCGCAGCTGCCAACCGTGACTAGAGACTTCTGTAGGAGTCCTCGTCTTGATGCCTTCAGTCCGAAGCACCCGTGTGTCCAAAAAACCCTGCACATAAAAAAAGGACAATACGAAGCAAAATATACGCAAGAAAGAAAGCATTCATGCACCAAAAACATCTACTTTCTCATCCTCAGGAAGAGACGTCGTCCGTTCAAAGGAAAAATATTGTTTGTGGCCCCTAAATGGCCCATACACACCAACAACGGTTTGTTACAAAAAACCACCACAAAAGAAATCTTTTACAAGGGCCTGACTCAGCTAAAATCGTTGTTGCCAAGATCAAAGATAAATTACCCTAAACTACTAACTAGTATAGAAAGCAAGCAAGGGGCACCCAAGATAATCGGGATTCTAATCAATCAGCAAAGAGAAAAGACAGGGTTTTTTGGAAGTTCAGGCAAACAAACAAACAAGCAAATATTGTTGGGATTAAATCAATTGGAGGAAAGTAGAGTTCATTCAATCAATTCCACCTTTTTACTCATCCGATCATTGATTCATCCACTTTTCTATTAATTCCCTAGTTAATTCCAATCCTTATAAAAGATTTCCGCTTGTCCACGGTCCAAGCAAAAGGATGATATGAACAAGAACGCTTAATTCAAATCATGCAATCAAGCTACGAGTCTCATGCATAAAATAACAATCAAACACTCTTTCTCAATTCTAGTCCACGGTCCTAGAAAAGAGTTGTTTCAAGGTTAAATAAGATTGCACAGACAACAATCAAACCTAATCCAAACTGTAGATCTAAGTCAATCAAATAAGTTGATCATGCTTATTAAATCAAACATAGATCATATAAATAAAACCAAGAGTTTTGATATTAACCAAGGGATAGAAAAGTTACCAGAATCTCACAAATTGATAAAAAGGCTTCCTTGATCAAACAAACTCCAAAGCAAAATTAGTTCTCCATAAGAGAGAAAAATACTAAAATCTGAATAATTGAAAACTAGATCTAAGAGAGAATTAATAAAACAATGCTGAAAAACTAGGTCTTAATAGTCTCGAACAACTCGTACGAAATAAAATAATATCGAAAATAAATAAAGATAGATAGATAGAAAGATCAGTCGCCGCTTCGGATTTTTGCTGACGAGGACTTCCGCGGGCGCGGTGAACACTCTCCGCGATCGCGGACCTGATCGTGACAGAGTTCCAGCGTTGTTTTCGGAAGATGTTTTGACCACCTTAGAGTTGGAATTTCGACTCGGAATAAAAATATGAAATGTAGCTCTTCGAGTCAGCTTTCCAAAGATAACAAATTCATCTTCATCTGATCACTGTAGCTCCCGAAATAAGCGTTACAAGAAAGTGGTGTCAAAACAACTCCAAATCAACACTTGTCTTCAAAACTCTTGCAATTCTTCAAATCGTGTCTTCGGTCTTCATATGACAATTATGCTCAAAACTAACCTAAACACACTCAAATCATACATAAAATACAAGAGTTAACCTATACTAAACTAGAGCTTATCAGGGCCCGCAACCCTAATCTTCATCCTTGTCAGAATTGCCCCTTAGTTGCTCCACTGCGTCCATTAAAAGCCCATACAGCTCTTTGCCTTGGTCAGGTCTTACGCCTGTGCTCGGATCACGATCACCCCATCTTCCTCCGCGTCAAGAGAGGCAAAACGCTCATCGCTTGGAGCCGACTAATCTGGGGGATAGCAATCATGAAAGGACGCGATCTCAGTATCCAGATCCCAATTCGAATGTTGACCATCCACGAACTGTTTGATTGTTTCCACACTAGACATCATCGAGTAATAGGCTCCGATCTTGCCAGACTCCTTAAGAATTCTCTTGTTCGCGGCCTCGAGCTTAGTTATCTTGGATCGATCCAAAGCAGCTCGAGAAGACTGACGCTTGACCATCTCAGCAAGTTTCGCAAGCTTGCCTGCGTCCACCTTCTGGCGTTCGACCGCAAGAGTCGTTTCCCTCTCCAAGGCAGCCTTCTCAGCGTCCCACTTAGCTTGATGCGCTCTCAAGATCTGGTCCTATTTGTCAACAACATCCGCAACCCAGAGAACGCTTTGTAGGGCCTATACACCAGGGCAGGATATCGTCCGCAGTAAGATAAAAAAAAGGAGAAGAAGAAGAATAACTGGATGAAAGCGAACCTTCCAAACCGATAGACCAACATCTCTAACCAAGGCGGGAGTGGGAACTTTTAAGCGAGGCTTCTTTGAACTATGAGCACCACGGAGTTTTTGCCACACATCTGAGGGACCCTTCTCATCCAGGTCAATGACTTCTGTAACACCAGGCGATGGTCACTTGGCAGGGATCACCATTTCTGTTGCCTCTGTCCTTACCTTGGGGGGTCTCTTGTCACTCGACCGTAGTTTTTGTTGGATCAAAGTTGCAGCAGAGAAACTCCTCCCCAAGGAAGAAGAAGCTCTGGGAAGACAAACTTTAAAACCCAAAGACAAAATTGGTACAAAAGTCCAAAGCAAAGGAAAAAAATACATACTGGCAGGGTTCTTTATGGGGTTCGTGGACACCTCATAGAGCTTCCCATGCGTCGGAGCACTATCCTCGATTTTCTTCTTAGAGCTTCCCGATCTCGCATCATCTTCCCTGTCCAGTTGACCCTCAGTGACTACCGTCGTCTTGTTGCTGGATTCGCCTTCGAGCACTTGTTCCGCGGACCTCCGATACGTTCTCTTTGCTTTAGGAAGAGCAAAGAGTTTCCTGCATGCTTTCGATTCCAAGACATGGGCCTCCAGGCTAGACGGAATTGCATGTAAAGCCATCGAGATTAGAAATCCGGTAAGAAACAGCAAGTAACAGCAGGGGGTGCGTAAATTAGGGTTAGGAATACTTACTTGTAGTAGTCCAAGAGTCGAAGAAAGTTGCTTGGTACATCGCACCCAGTGTAGACTTCTCCAAGAAAAAGAAGCGTGTGGCCCAATCATCGTCATTTACCTTTGATTTCAGAATCAATGGGTTCCTGGCATCCCTCGCGTGGAGGGTAAAATGTCCAGCCTTTAGAGGACAAACCTGGTACGCACATAGTAGATCCTGCACGGTGAACTCAATCTTCTCCCACATGCAAGTTTTGCTTATCTGGTACAAAATCTTCCACACCGACGGCATCAATTGCGCCGGAAAGGCTTTGAGAGCCATCAGGAAATTCAGGATCAAGGGAGAAAAAGGGAAAAGAGCCCCCAAAGTGAAGGGATACTCCAAGAAGCAGATCCAACCCTCCTTGACCCAGTCCACGACTTCTCATGTGGGGGTGTAGAAGTTGGTGCCAGCCGGAAAACCGTGGTTTCAGATTATCGTCTCTACTTCATCCGAAGAAAGAGAGCAGGGGCGACAGTAATGGGGTTCAAGAGTATGGGATGACTCGAAACCCATGCTCCTTGCGTCAGTGTTTGCCATGGAAAATGTGTAGCAGAGAAATAGGCTAAAAACTGGAAACCCGAAGCAAGAAGACGACGAGGAAAAAAACAGGAAGAGATCAGCGCGTATCTCCGAAGAGGTCTGTGCATGAGCATTTAAAGCCTGAGCGATGTGACTCTTCATGCTCCCGAGAATAATCAGACGGACGGGGTTAAGCCGCCTATCACATGCTGCTTGTAGCTCACGTGGCAAATTCGATCCAAATCCTGCCTAAAAGATTTGGATCAGGATTTGGGGGTATTATTAGGCCCAACATCCCTTCGGCCCATTTAGTAAGCCAAGGCCACCAACAGACAGGGAAGTCACCGGTTGATTTGATCGCAAAAGGACCCAGGAAGGAAGGGAAGTCATCAGTCATTCAAGTGAAGGAAGAAACACTTTCGTCATGAAGAAGAGAAGCACGCTCAGAAGATAATAGCTATGGCGTTTCTCACCTTCGATATACGCGGGAAGTGGATATTAGTTAGGGATATACCCTATAAATTCGGAAATCATGGGAGGTGGAAGTAACCATTGAAACGAGGGGGTTTATGGGTAGAATTTTGTGGTTTTTACAGAGACGCTAGTAATCGAAAAGATAATCAAAAGAGAGCTTTTTCCCTCCGCATCATAAGAAAAATTCTTACTTTCTCACAGTTTGTGCTTCCCTTTCAATTCGATCGTGCCCCAATCTAGGATAGAGATTTACTAGTCAAAATTTTGCCCAAAACAGCGGTGAAGGTGAACGTCGCCAAGACCAAACCTGCCAAGCCGTTACCACCGAAGTATGACGAGTTCAACCTGGGTATATCCCCCGAGGACCTCGTGAAGAACATAGCCCAAACGATACGAGGTGTTAGGTGGCCGAAGAGGAATGGGAAACCTTATCCAAACAAGGATATGAGCAGATGGTGTGACTTCCATGACGATTATGCTCACGTAACCAAAGAATGCGTGGCGTTGAGGAGAGAGATCTCCTACCTCGTATCTCGGGGAAGGATCACAGAAGTCACGCCGATAGCGCAAGTCCCCCCCGACGTTGTAGAAGCCTCACGCATAGGAAGGCCGACGTCTCTAGTGCCTGCCAAGGTCGTTAACGTGATCATTGGAGGGTCAAGCGTATGCAACCTTACATACTCAGCGGCCAAAAGGAATGCACGAGAAACCACTCTTCACCATCCTGCGCAAATGAAGAAAGAAATCATATATCTCGCAATACATTTTGACGAGGATGACGTCAACGGTCTTGAAGGACCCCACCACGATGGACTCGTGATTTCTCTCTCAATAGGGAATGTCTTAATGAAGCGGGTCCTCATCGATATGGGAGGCTCAACCAACCTCATGACGATGGGAGCTCTAAAAGAAATGGGGTTAAGCGAGAGAGACGTGGAGAAGAACCCAACAACGCTCGTAGGCTTCAGCGGAGAAGTGAAGCACACAGTAGGAGACATCATCCTTCCCACATACGCAAAGCGAGTGAACATCCATGTTAGATACTCTGTTATGGATTGTCCTTCTTGTTATAATGTAATAATGGGGAGGCCATGGCTCCACGACATGAGAGCCGTCCCATCTACTTACCACCAGACTGTGAAATTCCCAATACCGTGGGGGGGGGGGGGGTTCAAGAGATCCGCAGAGATCAAAGAGCGTCTCGAGAGTGTTGAAAGCTGGCATTGAAGCCATCCTCCAATCAAATGTCCACCAAGCAATTAAAGGAAAGCACGAACTCTACCTCTCCAAAAGAAAAAGAAAAGAAAGATGAACATGTAGAGGAAGTGGCCCTAGACCAATCCGACCTCAATCGGTTCGTAAAGATTGGAATGGACTTGGAGCTATCCATGAAAGATGAGCTAGTAGACTTCTTGAGTAAAAATACAAAATGATTTGCTTTGTCCCAAGAGGACATGGTAGGAATCGATCCGGATATAATCACTCACAAGTTGAATGTGGACCCTAATCACCCACCGGTAAAGCAAAAATGAAGGAAATTCGCTGCTGAGAGAAATAAGATAGTGGATGAAGAAGTGGGAAAGCTGATGGAGACTGGAAAAATCAAGGAGGTCAAATACCCAGAGTGGCTAGCAAACGTAGTCGTCATGCCTAAAAAGAATGGAAAATGGAGGATGTGTGTAGATTTCACAGATTTGAACAAGGCTTGTCCCAAGGATTCATTTACGTTACCTCACATAGACACCCTAGTAGATGCTACGGCGGGCCATGGATTATTGACATTCATGGACGCCTTCAGTGGTTACAATCAGATCAGGATGGAAGAAAGCGACCAGGAGAAAACATCCTTCATCACTAGCAAAGGAACATACTACTACAAGGTGATGCCCTATGGGTTGCGAAACGCCGGATCCACGTATCAAAGGCTAGTGAATAAAATGTTCCAAAGGCCAAATCGGAGAGACTATGGAGGTGTACATAGATGACATGCTCCTCAAATCGAAGAAAGTTGAAGATCACAGAAGTCATCTACAGAAAGATTTTGAAATCTTGAAACAATATAATATGACGCTGAACCCGCAGACGTGTACTTTCGGCGTGAAGTCGAGGAAGTTCCTAGGGTATCTAGTCACCCAAAGAGGGATAGAAGCCCTTCCCGAGCAGGTTCAAGCCATAGTAACGCTGAAGTCTCTCAGGTGCGTGAAAGATGTTCAAAAGCTTACTGTGCAGATGGCTGCTTTTTGAATAGATTCATATCTAAGTTAGCAGATCCATTCTGCCTCTTTTATGAAGTACTTAGAATGAACAAGTGCTTCCAGTGGACTGTCAGACATGAAGAGGCTTTCCAAGAGTTGAAGAAATACTTCTCCGATCCTCTAATCCTAGCGAACCTGAAACGGGAGAGGCCCTACCCCTATACATGGCCGTTACCAAGCAAGCCATCAGTGGAGTGTTGGTCCGAGAACAAGATGGGCATCAGCAACCTGTATACTATGTAAGTAGGACTCTCTTGCAGGCTAAGACCCGTTACTCTTCCTTGGAAAAGTTGGTTTTAGCACTAGTCATGTGCTCAAACAAGCTTCGCTCGTACTTTGAGGCACACACGATCGTGGTAAGAATCGCACACCCATTGAAAACGGTCATGCATAAACCTTAATTCACATGAAGAATGGCTAAATGGGCAATTCATTTAAGTGGTTTTGACATTAAGTACGAGCCCAGAACCTCATTGAAGTCTCAAGCACTAGCTGACTTTGTGGTTGATTTTACTCCTATGATGGAAGAAGGAATAGAGCCAACGGAGTTAATGATGCTAAAATCTAAGTCTCCAGTCAAATGGATGCTTCACACATATGGCGCCTTCAACGCTGGGGGAACCGGGGTAGGAGAAGTCCTAAAATCAACACAGGGGGATAGGGTGGCACAATCTGTGAGATGCACATTCGAAGCCACGAACAATGAAGTTGAGCATGAGGCTCTGATCTTCGATTTGATTCTCGTTGGAGACTTAGACATACAACAGGTAGAAGTCAACTGTGATTCATTGTTGATAGTCAACCAAATTCTGGGGTTGTATGAAGCCAGGGATGAAAGGATGATAACTTATCTAGGCATGGTCAAAAATCTAATTCCTCGGTTTGAGAAGATATCCTTCGCACAGATCCCGAGAGAAAAGAATGCTCAAGCAGACTCTCTCGCCCGTCTAGCGTTGACCATTGATCCTAATGAGTATCCCGTAATCCCGGTTACCACATCATGGTTCCTGCCATTAGAAGAACCTATGTCGATGATATCAAGAAGTCTGATAATATGACCGAAGACGTCTATCATCTCAGAACCACTTCCTGTAATGTCGTCTTCATGAGCAGTGACGACGTCGACGCCAGGAGTTTTCGGAACGATCCCGACCCTAATTTGCCTCCGAGTAGCCCGAGTCATGAAGGGAATCCCCTCGTCCTCTCAGAGGTCAATGAAGCACCTTGGACTCAGCCATACCTGGATTGGCTAAACGAGGGGAAACTTCCGGAATATAAAACCGAGGCTAAACTGCTGAAGATGAAGGCTACAAAGTTTACAGTAGAGAATGGGAAATTGTTCCACCGGTTGGCAGTGGGTACACTCCAGTGTTGCCTAGCCAAGGAAGGCGTTTGGACATAGTCAGAGACACGCACCGACGGACCACCAACCTCCAGAACCACTCTATCCTACACTCACGCCATGGCCATTTATGCGATTGGGGATGGACATAGTCGGGAAGTTACCCCCTTCGTCCAGGCAGAGAGTGTTCTTCCTCTCAATGACTAATTACTTCTCTAAGTGGGTCAAAGCCGAGGCTTATCGAGAGATCAAGGATAAACAAGTGATTTCTTTCATCATTAGGAATATCCTTTATCGTTTCGGGGGTACCCTCGAAGATTGTATGTGACAATGGGTCTCAATTCATAAGTTAGAGGACCAGAGACTTTTGTAGTCGCTGGAACATCAATTTGATTACCTCAACACCTTGTTATCCCCAGTTAAATGGGCAAGCCCAGGCTAGCAACAAGGTGATAATAAACAATCTGAAGAAGTAGTGGCGGAGCCAGAGAATTTCACCAATGGGGGCACTAAATAATAATAATTAAAATATATATTATATTACTTTAGATAATAAAAAAATACAAATGAGACCATCAATATAAATATATTAGCCGAATCATAGGAACTATATAAATATACAAATGAGATTATCACTTTATTATTCCAAGTATTGCAAGCAGGTGACTGGCAACAATTGATTTCTGCCTCTCTCTCAATCGTACGTAAAAAGAAGATATTTGACTTAATTGTTAATTAATATATAACAAAACGGTGCCGTTTTACACTTTTTTTAAATGATGGCAAAACGAAGTCGTTTAGGATTTTTTTTAGAATAAATAAATAAAAAAAAAAGCATCATCTTCAATCTAGATCTGAAAGAATGGAAGAAGACATGATGTTCGCATTTTTAGTATAGTTTTTGATAGGTTTTCTTTCTTTATTAGGTTTAGTTTTGTTTAGTTTAGGTTTAGTTTTGAGTATTTTTAGTTAGTTTTGCATAATTCTGTGAAAAGAGTGGAATCTACGCTATTTTGTGAATTTTGCAGGTTTTAGCTAGGAAAGGAGCTGAAAGGAGTTGATTTTGGAGCATTGCTGTAAGAGACGGAGGAGTGCAAGATTGAAGAAGTCGAAGCTCGAAAGTACAAGAAGAAGTGTCGAAGAAAACAAACCCCAGGCTCGTTAACGAGGCTGTGAAGGGTCGTTAACGAGGCCACGAAGAGAGAGATCGGATCGGAAGAGGATCACGAGGCTCGGTAGACGACGGTTGCCGAGTGTTCGTTGGTCGTGTTTGTGGTTCGGTGTTTTGTTTTTTTTTCGGTTTCTTCTGAATCTCTGTAAGACAATATATTTTTTCTTATTAATTTGAGTTTGAGTTTTGTTTCAATGTTTCTTTTTATTGAGTTTTTTAGTTTTTTAGTCATGATTAGTGAGTAGTTTATTTTTCTAGGGTCGGGGTTAAGCCCGACATAGTTGAGCATGTTGGATGAGTAAGATTGTGTGTAAATGCCTTTTATCTTTTATTGAGATTGTTTGTTGTGCTTAATACCAAGACGAAAGTTGAGGTAATTTAGGTTTTTAACTTGATTGAAAGAGAAAGTTAGTAACTTGAAGGTTGATATTGTTTGAAAACGAAAGTTTCAAGCTTTAGATCTAAAACAAGCAATTGAGTGAATTAGGATGCGAAAGTAGATTAATTTACTTGTTAAGTCAACGAAAGTTGATAACTCTATCTGTTTAAAGGCATGATCTTATCTTCTTACGGAATCTTATGCTTGGCTATGTTGTGGTGTCCCTTGTCCTAGATTTTTGCTTTATTTGAATTATTTCTGGTGAATCTTCGTTGTTGAGTACTTGCCTCGGTACCGAATTTTAATTAGAATTTTATTAGGTCGTTAGTTAGTATTTTTGTGTTCGGTGGCTTGGTAACGATCCTGACAACATCGTTAACGAGGCATCTCGTGAGTGTTTTGTTTGATTTTGTTTGATTTTTGTTAGATTGATTGACAAACAACCTTGCTTCCTGTGGAACGATCCTGACTCCACTGTACTCAGCGGGGTCTTGACTTACAAATTTATTTGTTGGCCGAGAAACCCTTTCAACAAATTGGCGCCGTTGCCGGGGAAGCAACGTGTTGTTAGTTTATCTTCGGGATCGGGAATAGCCCGACTCCGTTTTTTTTTTTAATCTTTGTTTTCTTTATTTGTTTTCTTAGTGTATGACGGTAGGACGAAGAAGGCTTCAGTTTGATAACACAAGTTATTACTCAGAACCAGAACGTTACCTCCACCGTCGACTCTGAGAAAACCGAGCCATGGCCACAGCAGAAGAGATGGCTCGAGAGTTAGAGATCCTCCGGACCCAAATGGAGGCACTGAAAGCCGAGAAGGACGGTGCAGACGCAGACAAGGCTCGATTGCAAGAAGAGATAGACGCCTATCCAAGGAATGCCAAGCAATACATGCATCCGGAACTGAGGGTGCCAGAATCTCCTATAATGCTTCCTGCGATAGAGAAACCTTTTGAGATCAAGTCTCAAGTTATATCCTTAATCAAACGGGCTCAGTTTGAAGGGGAACCTGCTGAGTGCCCTATGGAGCATATTAGAAATTTTCTTGATTTATGTGACACCATAGCTGCTGAAGGTGTCTCGTTAGAATATGTTCTATTAAAAGCTTTTAGATGGTCACTAACTGGAAAGGCCCTGAACTGGTTAGAGAGCCTACCTTCTAAGTCTATCAGGACTTGGAAAGCTTTGTATGATCAATTTCTTACAAAGTTTTTTCCTCCTGCTAAGACAACGGAGTTAAGGAAACGCATCACCTCTTATCACTAGTTGCCTAATGAAACATTTGTTGAAACATGGGAAAGATTCAAAGAGATGCTTAGACAGTGCCCTACTCATGGGCAACCTTTATATGTATTGCAAGAAATCTTTTTCCAGGGTATCAACGCGGAGACCAAGAACCGCATCAACACGCATACTGTGTGCGGTTTTATAGAGATGAACCCGACAGAGGCGTGAGAACTGTTGGACAAGCTGGCGAATTACGATGCTATGTACGGAACCCAGCAGGCTCCACAAACTCAAAAACGTCTCTATGTGCCCAACCGAGATGAAGTTGACCCAGATGTTAAAAATCAATTTTTACAAGACGAGGTCAACCGTCTGAGGAAACAGGTAAGTTTTCTGAAATCCTCTCAATCATGTCAAGAATGTGGTTCTTCTGCGCATAGTACTTCTGCTTGCACTAACATTGAGCAGGTTAGAACCGCTGAGACAATAGCTGAGATGAATTACATGAGAGGACCCTACAGGAACCAGCCTAATTATAATGACATGTCAAACAACTATCAACCATGGGGCAATCAGAATACAAGTCACAATTACGCAGGGCCCCCACAAGATAGACGACCTGCACCATATCGACCTCTAGGCCATCAGGAGACGCCATCATGGGTTCAGGAGATTAAAGAGAGCATCAACGGAGTGAACACCAAGGTTGATGACGTTCAAGCCAAACTGAACCGACAAGATAAAAGATGGGGAGAATTTGATATTTGGAAGAGGAGCGTTGATTCCCAACTAGGGGACCTTGCTGCACGGATTCCAAGACCACAAGGGCAACTCCCGGGTCATCCCGAGGAGAACCCTAGAGGCCAAATAGCAGCGGTACACCTCAGAAGTGGGAAGACACTACCCGAAAGAATTCAAGCTGAAGAGAAGAAGGAAAAGGACCTCGCAAAACAGCTCGTTAACGAGCCAACGAGAGCTAGTACCGAGCCTACAAGCTAGGATGACGAGGCTCCGAGGGTATCTAACGACCCTAACCCAGGTAAGTCTACTAATCCGAGCCTTCCTCTCAATCCCAGGGTAGTTAACGACCCCATCACGGTCGGTAACGACCCGCCGAGGACATCAATCGACCCCAGTGTCGACCTGGTACTCTCACCTCTCGAGCCTAACTTGGTTCCGAGAATGGTGAAAACTCTTCCATTTCCCACTAAGAAATCTATGGACTCTACTGAGAGTAGGTTCAAGCATTTCGTGAAGATTCTTCAGGGCATTAATATTTCCATCCCATTCGCTGACGCCCTAAGCGAAATGCCGGCTTACACAAAATTTTTGAAGGATATTCTTAGCAGGAAAAGGTCCATTACAGAGCTGCAGGATAAAGTCAGATCAATATCTCTACCAGAAAAGCTTAGAGACCCAGGAAGATTTGCCATCACGATTGGCATAGGCGACCACAAATTTAAAGCTTTATGTGATTTGGGAGCCAGTGCTAGTTTGCTTCCTCTTTCCATCTGGTTAAAAGCTAACATGGGACCACTAGAGCCTATCAAGATGAAACTCTACATGGCGGACGGATCTTCTGTAAAAGCAACTGGAGTCGTTGACGATGTTCCTGTCCGAGTTGGAAAATTCTTTGTTCCAAACGACTTCATTGTGCTAGATATGCCTGAAGACCCTGCGGTGCCAATCATTCTAGGCAGACCATTTTTAGCCACCCCAGGAGCGCGAGTAGATGTCAGAAAAGGACTTCTCACATTTGATATTGGAGAAGAGAAGGTTGAATTCCGTTTCAATTCGCCCATAAGTGAAGTGGCTAGTTGTAGTACTGAGGAGCCTACCGACCCACCATGGCTCGGTATCGACCCCTCTCTGAGTACAAAAACAAGCAAAATCGATAGAGACACGCCTATCAAGGAGCCTACCGATCCCCCATGGGTCGGTAATGATCCTTATCTGAAGGAAAACGAGGTGGGAGGTGGATCCAAACACGATATCGAGCCACTTCCAGATCCAGCAGGGTCGTTAACGACCCTCTACACCTCGGTAACGAGCCACTTCCCGAATGACCCTGGTAAGTTTTCTTGTTCTTATCCAATCAATTCTGGTCATGATCCTTTCTCTTATCCTAGTTCTATATTACATCCTACTGTTAGTCCTATGAAAGAGTCAAAACCTCCTTGGTTTTCGGATTATACTAACCCTGTTGTAGGATTACCGAGCATACTTATTAATGATAGAGGGCCGAATATTTTGGAAAGAAGATATGATGTTTTTCAGGCCAAGTATGGGGTTTCTTATGATCCCTTCGATACTGGATGGCAGCCGCCCTAGGTAAGCTAAGGTAAGTTCGTCGGGCTAACGACGTTAAATGTAGCGCTTACAGGAGGCAACCCGCTTTTTAGAATAGGTTTAGCTTAGTTTATTTTTCTTTTCTTTTTTTTAGATTATTTCTTAGCTTTCTTTTATTTTTCTTTTTAGTTTTAACTAGGATAGAAATTAGATTTTTTAAAAGCTAACAAGATTTCAGGAGAAAGGGGTCGAAAAATCACTCAAGAAGGCCACAACGGCTCGTTAACGACCCACCCAGGGTCGTTAACGACCTGGTTCGGAAGACCCGATTCGTCACAATATGGGGCAGGTACGTAATTTTAACCTAGTCTATCTTTTTAACCCTAGCCGCCGCCCCCCTTCTACTCTTACCCCTCCTATATAAACCCTTCTACCCCTCCCAAAATTCTACCACAATCCCTTAAAGAATTTACTCTCAAACCCAAAACACTCTCAATCCCTCTCCCTTCTCTCCCACCGAGTCGGAATTCCTCACACTAACGACCACCGGAGACGCCGTCGTTACCGGAGTTCGGAAACCACCCACCGACGAGACCGTGCTCGTTAACTACCCCAATTCTGACCCTTGTTCTTCAATTTTTCGTTTTTACGGTATGATTTCTAAACCCTTGCTTGAAATTGCATGATTGAATATTAATAGGGTCGAAATTTCATATCTTGAATCATGATTCTTAGGGAGGTCGATGAGCATGCTTGATTTTCATCCTAAAAATTCTTGATTGTGCTTAGTTATTCATGTTTTAGGAAAGATTATTCATGTTAGATTAGCTATTGTAATTCTCTAGTTAGGAAAGCATGAATTTTTCTTGTTCTAGATCTAAAAGTTCAATCTTTGCATGTCGAAATTCCGGGAAATTTTTAGCATGTTCGGGATGGGAAGTTGAGTAAGTATGGGGTGCTTATACCCGATGGGGGATTTGTGGAAAATAATAGAAGATTGCATGCTTGATTTGTGCTGAATTAGAGGTAGATTAAATTTCGGAAAATCTGGTTTTGCTCACGGCAGGTCGTTAACGACCCACCCAGGCTCGTTAACGACCATGCACGTCATCATCGATCGATCAGAGCCTAGAATCGTGAATAACCCAATTGGGTAGTTTACGAATAATTACGAGGTTAATTTTGAGACCAAGTATGGGGTCTCGTACCTATTATTTTTGAGTGGATCTTATCTTGGAAAAATTTCGATTATTTTTGCAGGATCCATGGCTAGTTCAAGCAGACCCGCTACCCGAGCCCAAAAGAAGAGGAGGAACCACAGGTCTCCATCTCCACCCCGAGTGGATGATGTGATTTTGAGCAGTCAGAGCCAAGTACGACGCTACCGGGATTTTTTGGAGAAGGACCATTACACCCGATGGTTCTCGAAGTCTAGCGCCGTCTCTACGGGCATCTACACGGATGTCAAGGACGCCTTCATCATCCTTGGGGCCTCCCACCTGTTGAAACAAGAGAACTTGCCACATTATCCGGCCCTCACATCCGAGTTCTTGGCCACTTTGGAGACCAATTTCTCGTTGAAGATCTCGGCGGGACGTATTCGGTTCCGCCTCGGTAACGAGGACCGTGACTTCACCATGGCGGAGTTCAACGCAATCTTGGAGCTCCCAAACCCGTCAAGAGATTATAGTTTGAAGGACTACCGAGTGACCCGCACTTGGAGCTACATCACCGGAGAGGTTCAATCCTCTACCGCGGCGCTATCCGGGGCAAACATAGTCAACCCCATCTTCCGAATTATCTTGAGAGTCCTCGCCGCAACATTTTGGCCGAAGAAAGAGTTGAACCGGCCTACAAGAACGGAGGTTGCTTGCTTCCGCACCATCCTCTTTGAGGAGCCCGCCCCCTTGAATTTGGGGTACGAATGGCTCTACTATGTCGAGAAGTCCACCAAGTCCAAGGAGGTGTGGTGTGGCAATTTAGTTAGCCTCTTGGCTAAGAATCTTGGAGTTGATTTCACCCGCTACACACCGGCCCACGCCCAACTCCTCAACAAAAACTATTGGTATAGTTCCGGGATTTTCGTGCAAGACGAGGGAGGCTACAAGGTGAAGGTTCAAGATCGACTAGTCATACCTTCCCTCGACATGTATGAGCTACTCTATGTACCGAATTGGTACGAGGTGTGGACAGGACATCCTTACCCATTGGAGCCAAAACCGGAGGACGAGCTCTCGCTTAGGCCTTGTGAAACCCGGTTTGAACGGGACGACGTGGATGAATATGAAGAAGAAGATGAGCAAGAGGATACCGAGGTAGTAGGAAACGACACCGAGGAAGCCAACACCGAGGGCGGCACTGAGGAGCTTAACTTTGAAGAAGACATGGATACGGAGGTGCTAGGAGGCCACATCTTCGTTGACGAGCCCACCAGGGTCGTTAACGACCACTTCCAGCCACCAACCAACACTGTTAACGAGGCACCCATCTTCGTTAACGAGGTGCCGAGTGCCCCTGTCGACCCACCACCAGCTCCTGTCGACCCTCATGCTTACGGTCTCATGCCTTACAACCCGGTGATGTATCAAGATCATTTTTAGCCTCACTACCCACCACCTCCTCAACCCGAGTACGCAGGATCGAGTATACCACCACCATGGGCCGAGGATCTTTCTGCACGGATGCAGCAGCTTCACCTCCAGACGGATTACATTCATAGGAGGATGGATAGATGGGAAACCGTCTATTCCGCTCGCATGTCGATGGAGGATGAGAGGCAGCGTCAGAGAGAGGCGGATGATGCTGAGCGTTGGAGGACGATGTACGACTTCATGGGGAACTTTGAGTACTACTTTCCTCCACCGAACCGTTGATTCAAGCTCAAGATGAAGTTTCCTTTCCTTGTTTTCACTTTTGTAAGTTTTATGTTTTTCTTTTTCTTTTTAATTTTTTGTTTTCTTTTCTATTTCTTTTCCCTCTTCTTCTTATTTTCCTTACAGTGGGGACACTGTAATATTAAGTATGGGGTGGGAAGAAAGTAGAAAAATTATGTCCTAGGTGTTTTTGTGTTCTATGTAGTTGTTAATTCTTTTAAACCGAAAAAATCGAAAAATTGAAAAAAATTGAAAAATCAAAAAAAAAAGAGTTTTAGAATTGATAGATATCCCTTCTTAAGTTCTATGTTAGCAATCACTAGCTTAATCATATAATTCCTTGCAAACATGTCTTTGAAAGTATAGCCGGATTCTCAAAATTGAAATTATTGTTTGTTTTTAGAAGAGAATAGCACTTGATGAAATTGAGCACATATACTTTATAGCATAGATGATGCAATCCAACAAAATCTACCTTGTGAGTAATTTGGGCCTTATATGGAGAACATTTATAAATCCCTCTTCTTTTCTTGTGTGATTTACTCTCTTTATGCATATTATCTCTTGGAATTGTGATGGTTATCTATTTCTTGAGACCCTTATAAGATTTTTAGTTCATTACTTGTGAAGATCATATGATGGAGAACTTATTTTTATAAGCCCTATTATTCCCTATCTACCTTTACATTACTCCTTCTTTTGATAACCGATTCTGGCCTGAAACCTTTTGTTTTTAGCTCCACAAAAATTATTCCCTAGCCGAGATAAGCTTGACCCTATCCGGGAATTAGGACTTAGATTGGAGAGGTAAAGTTTTGTGCTTTGTTAAAAAGAGAAGAAAAGAGATTATATTTGCTTGAATTGAAGGGTATTTGGGAAGGGTAGATTGGAAGTCTCTTGTTATTACATGTAAGAAAGGTCTCTTGATAGAAAAAAATGTACACAATAAATTTTGATGGATGTATTAAAAAGGATGTATACGGTGGATCGTTAACGACCCTGATGTAGGCTCGTTAACGAGGCAACGCATAGCGAAAAAAGAAAGAAAAAATAAAGGAAAAAAAAAGAAATCAAAAAGAGGTGAAGAGTTAAAGTGCATTTGTGTTTTAGATAATATCAAGAGATTCTTTTATTTTGGTTATGAGACTTTCTAGGATGATCAAGGGTGAGTGAAAATGAGTGTGCATAATGAAGAGTGAGTTTGGTATCTTCTATGAAAGTTTTGGTGAGATGTGAGTCTTTAGGAGTCTTTGATTCCCGGATATTATTAGCACCACATGACCAAATATTTTCCGCGCCTTATTGTTATTACCAAGCCCCATTACAACCCGGCCGAATAGAAACTTCTATGAAGTTTTTCATTGAGCCTAAGTTCTCTTGATGATTCTTTGCTTGTTTTGACAAATCTTGGGTGGAGAGTATTGGTGATATAAGTTCCAATTTCTATGAGTTTTTGTATATAAGATGAGTTGAGAGATTGAATTTATAAGCCCAAACACTTGAGAGTTGAGTGAAACACATTATATCCCTTGAGAGATTGGATTGTATTATTTTATGTCTGTTTAAGTGCATATATGTGTGAGGATGTTAATAGTCTTTTGCTATAATTTTCTTGTGTGTAGATGTTGCTTCTTAGAAGATGGCTATGTCTTGATGAGCATGATTTGTTTTGGTTTGGGTTAGTGTCTTGCTTATTGCTTGAGGACAAGCAAGTCTAAGTATGGGGTATTTTGATGTTCGCATTTTTAGTATAGTTTTTGATAGGTTTTCTTTGTTTATTAGGTTTAGTTTTGTTTAGTTTAGGTTTAGTTTTGAGTATTTTTAGTAAGTTTTTCATAATTCTGTGAAAAGAGTGGAATCTACGCTATTTTGTGAATTTTGCAGGTTTTAGCTAGGAAAGGAGCTGAAAGGAGTTGATTTTGGAGCATTGCTGTAAGAGACGGAGGAGTGCAAGATTGAAGAAGTCGAAGCTCGAAAGTACAAGAAGAAGTGTCGAAGAAAACAAACCCCAGGATCGTTAACGAGGCTATGAAGGGTCGTTAACGAGGCCACGAAGAGAGAGATCGGATCGGAAGAGGATCACGAGGCTCGGTAGACGAGGGTTGCCGAGTGTTCGTTGGTCGTGTTTGTGGTTCGGTGTTTTGTTTTTTTCGGTTTCTTCTGAATCTCTGTAAGACAATATATTTTTCTTATTAATTTGAGTTTGAGTTTTGTTTCAATGTTTCTTTTTATTGAGGTTTTTAGTTTTTTATTCATGATTAGTGAGTAGTTTATTTTTCTAGGGTCGGGGTTAAGCCCGGCATAGTTGAGCATGTTGGATGAGTAAGATTGTGTGTGAATGCCTTTTATCTTTTATTGAGATTGTTTGTTGTGCTTAATACCAAGACGAAAGTTGAGGTGATTTAGGTTTTTAACTTGATTGAAAGAGAAAGTTAGTAACTTGAAGGTTGATATTGTTTGAAAACGAAAGTTTCAAGCTTTAAATCTAAAACAAGCAATTGAGTGAATTAGGATGCGAAAGTAGATTAATTTACTTGTTAAGTCAACGAAAGTTGATAACTCTATCTGTTTAAAGGCATGATCTTATCTTCTTACGGAATCTTATGCTTGGCTATGTTGTGGTGTCCCTTGTCCTAGATTTTTGCTTTATTTGAATTATTTTTGGTGAATCTTCGTTGCTGAGTACTTGCCTCGGTACCGAATTTTAATTAGAATTTTATTAGGTCGTTAGTTAGTATTTTTGTGTTCGGTGGCTCGGTAACGATCCTGACAACATCGTTAACGAGGCATCTCGTGAGTGTTTTGTTTGATTTTGTTTGATTTTTGTTAGATTGATAGACAAACAACCTTGCTTCATGTGGAACGATCCTGACTCCACTGTACTCAGCGGGGTCTTGACTTACAAATTTATTTGTTGGCCGAGAAACCCTTTCAACAAGACACGCAACAGCAGCTCAAGTGTAAATTTCCAATTGAATGGCAGTGGGGCCTTAACTACTTGATGGATCGACTCAACACTAATTTCGACGGATCTCCGGAGCCTGTGGGGTCACCGGCCCCCATAGGCACCCACCCCGCTCCGCCCCTGTGAAGAAGCGTCTTACGAAGGCTAAAGGAAACTGGGCTGACGAACTCCCTTACGTCCTTTGGGCCGATCGAACGACGCTAAAGGTAGCAACCGGTCAATCTCCTTTCTTGTTAACGCATGGATGTGAAGAGGTCATTCCCGCCAAACTTCTCATCCCTACTGCCTGCACTAGCTTTTTGACCAAGGAATAGAATCATCTGGAGTTGTCGGCTGACTTGGATACTTCTGGTGAGCTTCGTGAACAAGCCTGAATATGCCTAGTTAGACATCAGCAACAAGTCACCCGGAGCTACAATCAAAATGTCAGGATCCGGACCTTCCGAATCGGTGATTGGGTACTACGAAAGGTCTTTCAAAATACCCATAAAACTAAATCAGGCAATCTATCCCCGACATGGGAAGGGCCCTACAAGATAACCACGATCGTCGGCCAAGGCGCATACCAACTGAAATCCAAAGACGGTGAAGCCATCCCAAGAACCCGGAATGCGGTACACTTAAAGAAGTATCACTTCTGAGGGAAGCCTTCCTTCACGAAACGTAAACTTCTCTGGTATTTCTGACAGAAAATTCCTCACTAGACACTCAAGACATTCGAGGTCATCTACCCATAGTCGTTATTTTGTTTCTTCTCTAAGTTTATCTTTTTCATAGTTCGGTTGTGATCAACTGATGTTCGCATTTTTAGTATAGTTTTTGATAGGTTTTCTTTGTTTATTAGGTTTAGTTTTGTTTAAATTTAGGTTTAGTTTTGAGTATTTTTAGTTAGTTTTGCATAAATCTATGAAAAGAGTGGAATCTACGCTATTTTGTGTATTTTGCAGGTTTTAGCGAGAAAAGGAGCTAAATGGAGCTAAATTTGGAGCATCACAGTGAAGGACGGGAGAGTGCAAGATTTAAGAAGTCAAAGCTTAAGAGTACAAGAGGAGGTGTTGAAGAAAACAAATCCCAGGATCGTTAACGAGAATGTGAAGGGTCGTTAACGAGGCCACAAAGAGAAAGATTTCGAGTATTATTTTTATTATTCACCGATCCTGAGCGGGAATTTATTTCCGTATCGGTTGAGTATCTTTTTAGAATCTTTATGGGTTATTAGAATATGTATTTTAGGGTTTAATATCTTTCTAGATTTTATTTCTATCTTTTAGAGATTGTTTCTATCTTTTTAGGAAAGTTTTTATCTTTTAGCCTTTTTAGTTTTTTAGAATTTTTTTAGTATAAATACCCTTCTATCTAGCATAGAAAGGTAGAGGGCGAGAATCTGGATTTGGAGGCTGGATTGAGAGCTAGTTTTTGGAGGAGATTTGGAGGAAGGCCGAAAGAGAGAGAATCGGACCGGAAGTCGGTGACGAGGTTCGGTAGATGACGGTTTCCGAGGTTCGTTGATCGAGTTTGTGGTTCGGTGAATGTTTTGTTTAGTTTTCTTCTGAATCTCTGTAAGACGATATTTTTGTTATTAATTTAAGTTTGAGTTTTGTTTCAATGTTTGTTTTTATTGAAGTTTTTAGTTTCTTAATCATGAGTAGTGAGTAGTCTATTTTTCTAGGGTCGGGGTTAAGCCCGGCATAGTTGAGCATGTTTGATGAGTAAGATTGTGTGTTGAATGCCTTTTAGCTTTTATGAGATTGTTTGTTGTGCTTAATACCGAAACGGAAGTTGAGGTAATTTGAGTTTTAACTTGATTGAAAGAGAAAGTTAGTAACTTGAAGGTTGATATTGTTTGAAAACGAAAGTTTCAAGCTTTAGATCCAAAACAAGCAATTGAGTGAGTTAGTTTATGAAAGTAGATTAATTTACTTGTTAAGTCAATGAAAATTGATGACTCTATCTATTTAAAGGCACGATCTTATCTTCTTACGAATTCTTATGCTTGGCAATGTTGTGGTGTCCCTTATCCTAGATTTTTGTTTTTAATTGAATTATTTCTGGTAAATCTTCGTTGTTGAGTACTTGCCTCAGTACTGAGTATTAATTGGAATTTAATTAGGTCGTTATTTGATATTTTTGTGTATGGTGGTTCGGTAACGATCCTGACAAGGTCGTTAACGAGGCATCTCGTGAGTGTTGTGTTTGATTTTGTTTGATTTTTATTAGATTGATAGACAAACAACCTTACTTCCTGTGGAACGATCCTGACT
This sequence comes from Fallopia convolvulus, assembly GCA_964016875.1. Taxonomy (NCBI): domain Eukaryota; kingdom Viridiplantae; phylum Streptophyta; class Magnoliopsida; order Caryophyllales; family Polygonaceae; genus Fallopia; species Fallopia convolvulus. Next base: position 21,973,877 of record OZ024737.1, on the reverse strand, counting down.
CCACTGTACTCAGCGGGGTCTTGACTTACAAATTTATTTGTTGGCCGAGAATACCCTTTCAACAAATTGGCGCCGTTGCCGGGGACGCAACGAGTTGTTAGTTTATCTTTGGGATCGGGAATAGCCCGACCCCGTTTTTGTTTTTAATTTTTGTTTTCTTTGTTTGTTTTCTCAATGTATTCCGGTAGGACGAAGAAGGCTTCAGTTTGATAGCTCCAGTTATTACTCAGAACCCGAACGTTCCCTGCACCGACGACTCCGAGAAAACCGAGCCATGGCCACAGCTGAAGAGATGGCTCGAGAGTTAGAGATCCTCCGGACCCAGATGGAGGCACTGAAAGCCGAGAATGACGGCGCAGACACAGACAAGGCTCGACTGCAGGAAGAGCTAAACGCCTATCCAAGGAATGCCAAGCAATACATGCATCCGGAGCTGAGGGTGCCAGAATCTCCTATTGTGCTTCCTGCGATAGAGAAACCTTTTGAGATCAAGTCTCAATTTATATCCTTAATCAAACGGGCTCAGTTTGAAGGGGAACCTGCTGAGTGCCCTATGGAGCATATTAGAAATTTTCTTGATTTATGTGACACCATAGCTGCTGAAGGTGTCTCGCTAGAATATGTTCTGTTAAAAGCTTTTCGATGGTCACTTACTGGAAAGGCCCTGAACTGGTTAGAGAGCCTACCTTCTAAGTCTATCAGGACTTGGAAAGCTTTATATGATCAATTTCTTACAAAGTTTTTCCCTCCTGCTAAGACAACGGAGTTAAGGAAACGCATCACCTCTTATCACCAGTTGCCTAATGAAACATTTGTTGAAACATGGGAAAGATTTAAAGAGATACTTAGACAATGCCCTACTCATGGTCAACCTTTATATGTATTGCAAGAAATATTTTTCCAGGGTATCAACGCGGAGACTAAGAACCGCATCAACACGCATACTGCGTGCGGTTTTATAGAGATGAACCCGACAGAGGCGTGGGAACTGTTGGACAAGCTGGCGAATTACGATGCTATGTACGGAACCCAGCAAGCTCCACAAACTCAAAAACGTCTCTATGTGCCCAACCGTTATGAAGTTGACCCCGATGTTAAAAATCAATTCTTACAAGATGAAGTCAACCGTTTGAGGAAACAGGTAAGTTTTCTGAAATCCTCTCAATCATGTCAAGAATGTGGTTCTTCTGCGCATAGTACTTCTGCTTGCACTAACATTGAGCAGGTTAGAACCGCTGAGACAATAGCTAAGATGAATTACATGAGAGGACCCTACAAGAACCAGCCTAATTATAATGACAGGTCAAACAACTATCAACCATGGGGCAATCAGAATACAAATCACAATTACGCAGGGCCCCCACAAGATAGACGACCTGCACCATATCGACCTCCAGGCCATCAGGAGACACCATCATGGGTTCAGGAGATTAAAGAGAGCATCAACGGAGTGAACAACAAGGTTGATGACGTCCAAGCAAAGCTGAACCGACAGGATAAAAGATGGGGAGAGTTCGATATTTGGAAGAGGAGCGTTGATTCCCAACTAGGAGACCTTGCTGCACGGATTCCAAGACCACAAGGGCAACTCCCGGGCCGTCCCGAGGAGAACCCTAGAGGCCAAATAGCAGCGGTACACCTCAGAAGCGGGAAGACACTACCGGAGAGAGTTCAAGCTGAAGAGAAGGAGGAAAAGGACCTCACAAAACAGCTCGTTAACGAGCCAGCGAGAGCTAGTACCGAGCCTACAAGCCAGGATGACGAGTCTCCAAGGATTCCTAACGATCCTAACCCAGGTAAGTCTACTAATACGAGCCTTCCTCTCAATCCCAGGGTAGTTAACGACCCTATCAGGGTCGGTAACGACCCGCCGAGGATATCCGTCGACCCCAATGTCGACCTAGTACTCTCACCTCTCGAGCCTAACTTGGTTCCGAGAATGGTGAAAACTCTTCCATTTCCTACTAAGAAATCTATGGACTCTACTGAGAGTAAGTTCAAGCGTTTCGTTAAAATTCTTCAGGGCATTAATATTTCCATCCCATTCGCTGAGGCCCTAAGCGAAATGCCGGCTTACACAAAATTCTTGAAAGATATTCTTAGCAGGAAAAGATCTATTACAGAGTTGCATGATGAGGTCAGATCCATAGCTCTTCCAGAAAAGCTTGGAGATCCCGGGAGGTTTGCAATCACAATCGGCATAGCCAACCACAAGTTCAAAGCTTTATGCGATCTTGGTGCCAGTGCTAGTCTTGTTCCGCTCTCAATATGGTCTAAAGCCAATATGGGACCACTAGAACCAGTAGACATGAATATGTACATGGCAGATGGGTCAAGTGTCAAGGCCACAGGAGTAGTGGACGATTACCCTATTCAAGTCGGGAAATTCTTTATATCGAATGATTTTATTGTCCTTGATATGCCTGAAGACCCTCATGTCCCCATTATTCTCGGGCGACCATTCTTAGCCACAGCAGGAGCAAGAGTTGATGTGCGAAAGGGACTCCTCACTTTTGATATAGGAGAGGAACGGGTGGAATTCAATTTAGATCAAAAAGCCAACGACCCAATTGGAGAGGCACAACTAGAGTTGACTTAACCCGAACTCGACACCACAGTCCCTACCGAGCCACATCTGCCGATCACTGATTCTCACGTGCACAAGTTCAACCAAGGCCCTACTACAAAGGTTACAGAAAAATCCAAACCACCTTGGCTTTCGGACTACACCAATAACCCAGGGATATCGAGCTTACTGATAGAAGAAAAAGGCCCTAATTTAGCAATTCAAGCACACAGAGGCAGTAAGGCTACAAGTAGGGTATCTCAAGACCCCAACACGGCCATACATGAACCACCATGAGACTAGCAAGAGAGCTCGTCGGGCTAACGACGTTAAACATAGCGCTTACAGGAGGCAACCCGCTTTTTAGAATAGGTTTAGTTTAGTTTATTTTCTTTTTATTTTCTTTTTCTTTTTAGATTATTTCTTAGCTCTCTTTTATTTTTCTTTTTAGTTTTAATTAGGATAGAAATAAGATCATTTGAGCTAACAAAGATTTCAGGAGAAAGGGGTCGAAAAATCACTCAGAAAGGCCACGACGGCTCGTTAACGACCCACCCAGGGTCGTTAACGACCCGGTTCGGACGACCCGGTTCGTCACAATACGGGGTAGGTAAGTAATTCTAACCTAGTTAACTTCTTTAACCCTAGCCGCCACCCCTTCTACCCTTACCCTTCCTATATAAACCCTTCTACCCCTACCAAAATTCTATCACAATCCCTTCAAAATTCACTCTCAAACCCAAAACTCTCTCAATCCCTTTCCCTTCTCTCCCACCGAGTCGAAATTCCCACGCTAACGACCACCGGAGACGCCATCGTTACCGGAGTTCGGAAGCCACACACCGTCGACACCGAGCTCGTTAACTACCCCGATTCCGACCCTTGTTCATTAAATTCTCGGTTCAAAGGTATGATTTCTAAACCCTTGCTTGAAATTGCATGATTGATTATCTATAGGGTTAAATTTCATATCTTGAATCATGATTTTTAGGGAGATCGATGAGCATGCTTAAAATCCGTTCTAAAAATTCTTGATTGTGCTTAGTTGTTCATGTTTTAGGAAAGATTATTCATGTTAGATTAGATATTGTAACCCTTTAGTTAGGAAAGCATGAATTTTTCTTGTCCTAGATCTAAAAAAGTTCGAACTTTGCATGTCAAAATTCTGAGTAATTCTTAGCATGTTCGGGATGGGTGATTCAGTAAGTATGGGGTGTTTTTACCCTAAGGGGGATTTGTGGAGAATAATAGAAGATTGCATGCTTGATTTGTACTGATTAGAGGTAGAATTAATTTCGGAACATACTGGTTTTGCTCTCGGCGGCTCGTTAACGACCCACCCAGGCTTGTTAACGACCCTGCACTTCATCAATGATCGATCCGAGCCCAGACTCGTGAACAACCCAATTGGGTAGTTTATGAATAAATTCGAGGTTAATTTTGAGACCAAGTATGGGGTCTCGTACCTATTATTTTTGAATGGATCTTATCTTGGAAATTTTTGATTATTTTGTAGGATCCATGGCTAGTTCAAGCAGACCCGCTACCCGAGCCCAGAAGAAGAGGAGGAACCACAGGTCTCCATCTCCACCCCGGGTGGACGATGTGATTTTGAGCAGTCAAAGCCATGTACGACGCTACCGGGATTTCTTGGAGAAAGACCATTACACCCGATGGTTCTCGAAGTCTAGCGCCGTCTCTACGGGTATCTACACGGATGTCAAGGACGCCTTCATCATCCTTGGGGCCGCACACTTATTGAAGCAAGAGAGCTTGCCACACTATCCGGCCCTCACATCCGAGTTCTTGGCCACCTTGGAGACCAATTTCTCGTCGAAGATCTCGGCGGGACGCATTCGGTTCCGGCTCGGTAACGAGGACCGTGATTTCACAATGGCAGAGTTCAATGCAATTTTGGAGCTACCAAACCCGACAAGGGACTATAGCTTGAAGGACTACCGAGTGACCCTCACTTGGAGCTACATCACCGGAGAGGTCCAATCCTCTACCGCGGCGCTATCCGGGGCAAACATCGTCAACCCCATCTTCCGGATTATCTTGAGAGTCCTCACCGCAACATTTTGGTCGAAGAAAGAGTTGAACCGGCCTACAAGAACGGAAGTCGCTTGCTTCCGCACCATCCTCTTCGAGGAGCCCGGCCCCTTGAATTTGGGGTACGAATGGCTCTTCTATGTCGAGAAGTCCACCAAGTCCAAGGAGGTGTGGTGTGGCAATTTGGTTAGCCTCTTGGCTAAGAATCTTGGAGTAGATCTCACCCGCTACACACCGGCCCACGCCCAACTCCTCAACAAGAATTATTGGTATAGTTCCGGGATTTTCGCGCAAGCCGAGGGAGGCTACAAGGTGAAGGTTCGAGATCAACTAGTCATACCTTCCCTCGATATGTACGAGCTACTCTATGTACCGAATTGGTACGAGGTGTGGACGGGCCATCCTTACCCATTGGAGCCAAAACCGGAGGATGAGCTCTCGCTTAGACCTTGTCACACCCGGTTTGAGCGAGACGGCGTGGATGAATATGAAGAAGAAGATGAGCAAGAGGATACCGAGGTAGTAGGCAACGACACCGAGGGCGACACTGAGGAGCTCAACTTTGAAGAAGAAGACATGGACACGGAGGGATTAGGAGGCCACATCTTCGTCGACGAGCCAACCAGGGTCGTTAACGACCATTTCCAGCCACCACCCAACACTGTTAACAAGGCAACCAGCTTCGTTAACGAGGTGCCGCAAGCCACAGTCGACCCTCCACCAGCTCCTGTCGACCCTCATGCATATGGTCTCATGCCTTACATCCCGGTGATGTATCAAGACCATTTCCAGCCTCACTACCCACCGCCTCCTCAGCCCGAGTACGCAAGATCGAGTATACCACCACCATGGGCCGAGGATCTTTCTGCACGGATGCAGCAACTTCACCTCCAGACCGATCACATTCATCGGAGGATGGATAGATGGGAAACCGTTTATTCCGCTCGCATGTCGAGGGAAGATGAGAGGCAGCGTTAGAGAGAGGCGGAGGATGCTGAGCGTTGGAGGACGATGTACGACTTCATAGGAAACTTTGAGCACTATTTTCCTCCACCGAACCGTTGATCAAGCTCAAGATGAAGTTTCCTTTCCTTGTTTCCACTTTTGTAAGTTTTATGTTTTTTTTCTTTTTCTTTTTTAATTTTTTGTTTTCTTTTCTATTTCTTTTCCCTCTTCTTCTTATTTTCCTTACAGTGGGGACACTGTAATTTTAAGTGTGGGGTGGGGAGAAAGTAGAAAAATTATGTCCTAGGTGTTTTCTATGTAGTTGTTATTTCTTTTAAATTGAAAAAAAAAATCGGAAAAAAAATCAAAAAATTGAAAATTTTAAAAATCCAAAAAGAGTTTAGAATTGATAGATATCCCTTCTTAAAGTTCTATGATAGCAATCACTAGCTTAATCATATAATTCCTTGCAAATATGTCTTTGAAAGTATAGCCGGATTCTTAAAATTGAAATTATTGTTTTAGAAGAGAATAGCATTAGATGAAATTGAGCACATATACTTTATAGCATAAATGATGCAATCCAACAAAATCTACCTTGTGAGAAATTTTTTGGCCTTATAGGGAGAACATTTATAAATCCCTCTTCTTTTTTGTGTGATTTACTCTCTTTGTGCATATTATCTCTTGGAATTGCGATGGTTATCTATTTCTTGAGACCCTTATAAGATTTTTAGTTCATTACTTGTGAAAATCATATGATGGAGAACTTATTTTTATGAGCCCTATTATTCCCTATCTACCTTTACATTATTCCTCCTTTTGATAACCAATTCTGGCCTGAAACCTTTTCTTATTATTAGCTCCACAAAAATTATTCCCTAGCCGAGATAAGCTTAACCCTATTCGGGAATTAGGACTTAGATTGGAGAGGTAAAGTTTTGTGTTTTGTTGAAAAGAAAAGAGTTTATATTTGCTTGAATTGAAGGATATTTGGGAAGGGTAGATTGGAAGTCTCTTGTTATTACATGTAAGAAAGGTCTCTTGATAAAAAGATGCACAAAATAAAGTTCTAAAAAGAAGAAATGTATATGGTGGATCGTTAACGACCCGGATGTGGTTCGTTAACGAGGCAGCGAGAAAAAAAAGAATAAAAAAAAGAAAGAAAGAGAGGAAAAGTTGAAGTGCATTTGAGTTTAAAGATAATATCAAGAGAATCTTTTATTTTTATGAGACTTTCTAGGATGATAAAGGGTGAGTGAAAATGAGTGTGCATAGAGAAGAGTGAGTTTGGTTATCTTATATGAAATGTTTTGGTGAGATGTGAGTTTTTAGGAGTCTTTGATTCCCGGATATTATTAGCACCACATAACCAAAATATTTTCCACGCCTTATTGTTATTACCAAGCCCCATTACAACCCGGCCGAATGGAAGCTTCTATGAAGTTTTTCATTGAGCCTAAGTTCTCTTGATGATTCTTTGCTTGTTTTGACAAATCTTGGGTGGAGAGTTTTGGTGATATAAGTTCCAATTTCTATGAGTTTTTGTATATAAGATGAGTTGAGAGATTGAAATTATAAGCCCAAACACTTGAGAGTTGAGTGAAACACATTATATCCCTTGAGAGGTTGGATTGTATTATTGTATGTCTATTTGAGTGCATATATGTGTAAGGATGTTAATAGTCTTTTGCTATAATTTTCTTATGTGTAGATGTTGCTTTTTAGAAGATGGCTATGTCTTAATGAGCATGATTTGTTTTGGTTTTGGTTAGTATCTTGTTTATTGCTTGAGGACAAGCAAGTCTAAGTATGGGGTATTTTGATGTTCGCATTTTTAGTATAGTTTTTGATAGGTTTTCTTTGTTTATTAGGTTTAGTTTTGTTTTAATTTAGGTTTAGTTTTGAGTATTTTTATTTAGTTTTGCATAAATCTATGAAAAGAGTGGAATCTACGCTATTTTGTGTATTTTGCAGGTTTTAGCGAGAAAAGGAGCTAAATGGAGCTAAATTTGGAGCATCACAGTGAAGGACGGGAGAGTGCAAGATTTAAGAAGTCAAAGCTTAAGAGTACAAGAGGAGGTGTTGAAGAAAACAAATCCCAGGATCATTAACGAGGTTGTGAAGGGTCGTTAACGAGGCCACGAAGAGAAAGATTTCGAGTATTATTTTTATTATTCACCGATCCTGAGCGGGAATTTATTTCCGTATCGGTTGAGTATCTTTTTAGAATCTTTATGGGTTATTAGAATATGTATTTTAGGGTTTAATATCTTTCTAGATTTTATTTCTATCTTTTAGAGATTGTTTCTATCTTTTTAGGAAAGTTTTTATCTTTTAGCCTTTTTAGTTTTTTAGGATTTTTTTAGTATAAATACCCTTCTATCTAGCATAGAAAGGGAGAGGGCGAGAGGCTGGATTTGGAGGCTGGATTGAGAGCTAGTTTTTGGAGGAGATTTGGAGGAAGGCCGAAAGAGAGAGAATCGGACCGGAAGTCGGTGACGAGGTTCGGTAGACGACGGTTTCCGAGGTTCGTTGATCGAGTTTGTGGTTCGGTGAATGTTTTGTTTAGTTTTCTTCTGAATCTTTGTAAGACGATATTTTTGTTATTAATTTAAGTTTGAGTTTTGTTTCAATGTTTGTTTTTATTGAAGTTTTTAGTTTCTTAATCATGAGTAGTGAGTAGTCTATTTTTCTAGGGTCGGGGTTAAGCCCGGCATAGTTGAGCATGTTTGATGAGTAAGATTGTGTGTTGGATGCCTTTTATCTTTTATTGAGATTGTTTGTTGTGCTTAATACCGAAACGGAAGTTGAGGTAATTTGAGTTTTAACTTGATTGAAAGAGAAAGTTAGTAACTTGAAGGTTGATATTGTTTGAAAACGAAAGTTTCAAGCTTTAGATCCAAAACAAGCAATTGAGTGAGTTAGTTTATGAAAGTAGATTAATTTACTTGTTAAGTCAATGAAAATTGATGACTCTATCTATTTAAAGGCATGATCTTATCTTCTTACGAATTTTTATGCTTGGCTATGTTGTGGTGTCCCTTATCCTAGATTTTTGTTTTTAATTGAATTATTTATGGTAAATCTTCGTTGCTGAGTACTTGCCTCAGTACCGAGTATTAATTGGAATTTAATTAGGTCGTTATTTGATATTTTTGTGTACGGTGGTTCGGTAACGATCTTGACAAGGTCGTTAACGAGGCATCTCGTGAGTGTTGTGTTTGATTTTGTTTGATTTTTATTAGATTGATAGACAAACAACCTTGCTTCCTGTGGAACGATCCTGACTCCACTGTACTCAGCGGGGTCTTGACTTACAAATTTATTTGTTGGCCGAGAATACCCTTTCAACATCAACTTGTTTGTGTGAAAATTCCTTGTTGTGTGACTTCTATGATTGTGGTGTTTCGCTGAATGAATGACATCTATTTGCTTTATTGCTTGACCATGCTTATTTCCTTTCTTTTCGCATAAGTAGAGGGATTAAGTCAGAAGCATATTTTATTTACCATCATATAAAGTGCATCATAGAATTCGAACACAAGTTCAAACATTAGAGGTAACTAATCCTAGACTAACGACGTCTTTAATCGGTCGAACTTCCGAAGCGCAAGTTCTGACGCAATATCGTCGCCCGCCTGGAAACTTCCTTCAGTAAGCGCAGCTGCCACCCATAACCAGAGACTTTTGCAGGTGTTCTCGTCTTAAAGCCTTCAGTCCGAAGCATCCGAGCGTCCTGAAAAACCTGAACACAAAGGAAGGACACTACCAAGAAAAATACGCAAGATAAAAAGCATGCATGCACAAAAAAACATCCACTTTCTCTTCCTCAGGAAGAGACTTTGTCCGTATGACGGACAAATGTTGTTTTCGGCCCCTAGACGGCCCATACATCCCAACAACAGTTCGTCCCAAAAGAAACTATCACAAAAGAAAATTACAAGGGCTCGCGGCCCTAATCTTCATCCTTGCCAGAAATGTCCCTCGGCTGCTCTATCTCGCTCACTGGAAGCCCGTACAACCCCTTGCCTTGATCAGGTGTCGCGCCAGCACTCGGGTCACAATCGCCATCGTCTTCCTCCGCGTCGAGAGAGGCAAAAAGCTCGTCGCCAGGAGCTGACTGATTTGGGGGTAGCAATCATGAAAGGACGCGATCTCGGCGTCCAGATCCCACTTCGAATGCTAGCCGGCCACGAACTATTTGATCGTTTCCACTCTTGACATCATCGAGTAGTAGGATCCAATCTCGCCAGCTTCCTTACGAATCTTTTTGTTTGCGATCTCGAGCTCGGCAATTTTGGATCGATCCAAAGCAGCTTGAGAGGAATGGTGCTTGACCGCCTCCATGAGTTTCGCAAGCTCGCTTGCATCCGTCTTCTAGCGTTCGACCGCGAGAGCCACTTCTCTCTCCAAGGCAGACTTCTCAGCGTCCCACTTAGCCTGATGCTCTCTTAAAATCTTATCTTCCTTGTCAGAAGCATCAGCAACCCAGAGAATGCCTTGTAAGGACTACACACCATAGTAGGATATCATCTGGGGTGAGGTAAAAAAAAAGAATAAGAAGAATAACTAGGTGGAGGAAAACCTTCCAAACTGATACACCGGCACCCCTAACCAGAGTGGGAGTGGGGGAAAAAAGGCAGACTTCTCAGTGTCCCACTTAGCAAGATGCTCTCTTAAAATCTGATCTTCCTTGTCAGCAGCATCAGCAACCCAGAAAATGCCTTGTAAGGCCTATACACTAGAGCAGGATATCATCGGCGGTGAGGTAAAAAAGAAGAAGAAGAAGAAGAATTAGGTGAAAGCAAACCTTCCAAACCGATAGACCGGCATCCCTAACCAGAGTGGGAGTGTGAATTTCCAGGCGAGGCTTCTTTGAACCATGAGCATCGCGGAGCTTCTGCCACAGATCCGAGGGAACCTTCTCATCTAGATCGATAACTTCTGTGACACCAGGCGATGGTCTCTTGACAAGGTCACCTTCACTACAGCCTCAATCTTCACCTTGGGGTCTAAAGGAGGCTTATTGTCACTCGATCGCAATTTGCGCTGGATCAAAACTGCAGCAGAGAAACTCCTCCCCAAGGAAGAAGAAGCTTTTAGGAAGATAAACGTTAAAACAGATAGGTAAAGCCGTTGTAACATTCAAAGACCAAAAAAGGACACATACTGGCAAGGTTCTTCACAGGCTTCGTGGTCGTCTCAGCAAGCTTCCCAAGCTCCGGGGCATGATCCTCGATTGTTTTCTCCGAATTTCCCGATCCTGCATCATCTTCACGGTCCGATTGACCCTCAGTGACAACCGTCGTTTTGTTGCTAGATTCACCTTCAAGCATTTTCTCCACGGATTTCCGATACATCGTCTTTGCTTCAGGAAGAGCGAAGAGTCTCCTGCACACTTCTGATTCCATAACGTGGGTTTCTAGGTTCGATGGAACTGCATGTAAAGTCATCTAAACCGGAAAATCGATAAGAAATGATAAGTAACGACAGAGAGGTGCAGAAATTAGGGTTAGGAATACTTACTCTTAGTAGTCCATGAGCCAAAGAAAGCCGCTTGGTACATCGCGCCTATTGTAGACTTCTCCACAAAGAAGAAATGTGAGGCCTAGTCGTTATCATTCACCTTAGATTTCTGTATCAAGGGGTTCTTGGCATCTCTCGCGTGAAGAGTGTTGATAGGGTTTCTTGACAACAAATAAATTTATAATCAAGACCCCGCTGAGTACAGGGGAGTCAGGTTCGTCCACGGGAGATAGTCAGTATCAAGTTTTGTTACTTCTCACGCAAGCAATCAATTAAAGGTAGGATTTTTATTAAGTAAGAGAGAGATTCTAAGGTAAAGGTATCACCACAACAACAATTATGCATGCCAAACGCTATGAAACATAAAGATCATGTTCTTATCACATAAAGACGCTAACTTTCGTTAACTAAAGCAAGTAAATCAATCAACTTTCGCTAAATCAATAAACTTACTATCTAATCTCTTCTACTTCAACTAGGATAAATCTACTTTCGCTTCAAAACCCTAATTTGACTATTCTGATTCAAGGTTTCTGCTTTCGCTTTAACTATGAATGAGAAATTTCCTATAAACTTTCGTCCCAAGGATTAAGAACAAGAGAATAGATTCATGCAATAAAATCAATCAAAACATGATCATAAACAAGCATGCAAACCCATTGTTGGGTTTAACCCCAACCTTAGAGAGAGAGACTACTCACAATTCATAATAATTGAAAACATCTAAATTAAATTAAAAGAGAAAGCTTACAACTTTGAATCCAAAACAAAACTTGTTCTCCAAGCTATCTTCTCTACTCGTCCTCTCGCCCCTCTCTCTTCTCTCCTCCTCCTCTTACTTGCCCTCCAAGGCAATTGATTGTGTGTAGAATAACAAAGGGTAGACAAGAGTATTTATAGAGAAACTATTCTATCTTAAATCTATCTATAAGGAAATAAATCTATCTTAAATCTAACTATAAGGAAATAATATCTTCTAATAAGATATACCCCTTCTATCTATCTAATAACATAAAAAAGGAAACAAGATAGAAGCCCATTAATAGCACCGACACGGATCTCTGCTGCTCTCGCTGCCTCGTTAACGAGCCTTGAGTAAAACTTGCGTAGAAGATTCGTTACAACTCCGTTTGACTCGATTCGTTTTCCTATGTTCTTGTAACGAATTTCTCTATCTCTTTCCAAGCTCAAACTTGATCTTCAATAACTTTACTTGAGCGCTTAATCTTCATCTTCTCTTCATTCTTGAGTGCTATCTTCACCGTCTTTACTCCTTTCTTCAGAATATGCTCCAAAAAGCTTCTAAAAACCTACAAAACACCACCAAAGCTTATGTAGACTCCATATCTTAAGAAAATACGAAAACCTACACAAACGACTCAAAACAAAACACAAAACTAAAGAAAAAGACTCAAAAGACACAAAAACACACCCTAAAAACATGACTAAAAAGGCGGACATCAAAATACCCCATACTTAGACTTGCTTGTCCTCAAGCAATAAACAAGACATCAACCAAAACCATCAACACATATATCAAGTCAATGCCCTTATCAAAAAACAACATCATAAGCACAAGTAGAAATAGATAGACAAGTGAATCTAACGTCATTACACATATATAAGCAACCTCAAGCAAAAGCAACTACAAATCCAACCTCACAAGGGATATTGTGTTTCACTCCACTCTCATGTGTTTTGGGCTTTGAATAACAACTCTCAACTCAATCCAATATGCAAATATCAACATAGCCATTGTTACTTATATCACCAAACTCTCCACCAAAGATGTCAAAACACATAAAAATCATCAAGAGAACTTAGGCTCAATGAAAAACTTCAAAGAAGTTTCCATTCGGCCGGGTTGTAATGGGGCTTGGTAATAACAATAGGGCGTGGAAAATATTTGGTCATGTGGCGCTAATAATATCTGGGAATCAAAGACTCCTAAAAACTCACACTTCCAAAACTCTCATAAAACAACATACCAAACTTACTCAACATTATGTTCTTCACTTCTTTAACCCCTTTAAATATCCCAACTAATCTTGCTTACAAACACTTAGGAAATTTGGCTCATGCACATTTTCACTTTTCAACTCTTCACTTTGGATTTCTCAAGTCCTTTCTTTTCTTTTCTTTTTTTTTCTTTCCGCGGGGGCTCGGTACCGAACCCTTTTAGGGTCGGTAACGACTCTGAATTATTTTTCTTTTGTTTTCCCCTTTACTTTCCACTTCATTTATTTTGTAAGTGCATTCAGGGAACCAAACTCCTTTTACATAACAAACTGCAAGATACTATCACTTTACCCAACCGAAATTACCCCACACTTGAACCAAAACATCTCACTCAACAAAACCATCACCATAACCAACACTAAGTCCTAATCCCCGGATAGGGTCAAGCTTATATCGGCTAGGGAATAATTTTGTGGAGCTAAAAATAAAAAGGCTTAAGGCTCAAATTGGCTTCAAAAAGAGGATAATGATAAGGGTGGATAAGGATTAATAAGGCTTATGAAAATAAGTTCTCTATCATATGATATTACATGCAATGAACTAATATCTCATATAGGTTTCAAGTAATAGATAACCATGCAATGACAAGAGATAATATGCATAAGGAGAGTAAATCACACAAGAAAAGAAGAGGGATTTATAAATGTTCTCCCTATAAGGCCAAAAATATCTCACCAGGTAGATTTTGTTGGATTCAAGTCAATTCTACCTAAGATCATATGTGCTCAATTTCATCACATGCTAAATATCCACATAAAACAATTTTCAACATGATTCAGGCAAAGCTATCCAAACATGCTATGGAATTACATGATTAAGCAAGTTAAAGCATATCATAGGACATCTAAGTGGAATATTATCAATCCTAAAAACAAAAACAAAAACAAAAAACTGACACAAAATTGAGTTACCTTTTCCCATACCCCATACTTAAACCAAACAGTGTCCTCACTGTTTAAAATCATAAAAATAAAGAGAATAAGGAAAAGGGAACTCACAAAATAAAAACTGAAGCTATTGGAGACCATTTGATCACTTGAGGAGTATGAATTTTTCTCGGATTCCTGTAGAGGGTCGGTACCGACCTTGAGGGGTCGTTACCGAGCTTGCGTGCTTGTACACCGAATCTTCTTGATTTTCTTCTTCTTAGCACTTCTTCACTTTTTGTACCTGATTCACATTAGAAAAACTTATCCTACTACACTAATCTAACCTAAAAAAAACTCAAAAGAAAGCTTAGCAAAAAGATCTAAGAAAGCAAAAACTAAAACAAAAACAAAAAGCGGGTTGCCTCCCGTAAGCGCTACTTTTAACGTCATTAGCCCGACAAATTTACCTTAGCTTACCTAGGGCGGCTGCCATCCAGTATCGAAGGGATCATAAGAAACCCCATACTTAGCCTGAAAAACATCATAGCTTCTTTCCAAAATATTTGGCCCTCTATCATCAATAAGTATGCTCGGTAATCTTACAACAGGGTTAGTAAAATCCGAAAACCAAGGAGGTTTTGACTCCTTCACAGAACTAACAGTAGGATATGATGTAGAACAAGGATAGGAGAAAGGATCATGACCAGAATTGATTGGATAAGAACAAGAAAACTTACCAGGGTCATTCGGGAAGTGGCTCATTACCGAGGTGTAGGGGGTCGTTAACGACCCTGCTGGATTTGGAAGTGGCTCAATATCGTTTTTGGATCCACCTCCCACCTCGTACTTCTTCAGGAATGGGTCGTTACCGACCCAGGGTGGGTAGGTAGGCTCCTCTTTAGGCGTGTCTCCATCGAACTTGCTCGCTTCTGTACTCAGGGAGGGATCGTTACCGAGCCATGGTGGGTCGGTAGGCTCCTCAGTACTACAATTATCCACTTCGCTTATGGGCGAATTGAAATGAAACTCAACCCTCTCCTCCCCAATGTCAAATGTGAGGAGTCCTTTTCTGACATCTACACGTGCTCCCGCGGTGGCTAAGAATGGTCTGCCTAGAATGATTGGCACCGCAGGGTCTTCAGGCATATCTAGCACAATGAAGTCGTTTGGAACAAAGAATTTTCCAACTCGGACAGGAACATCGTCAACGACTCCAGTTGCTTTTACAGAAGATCCGTCCGCCATGTAGAGTTTCATCTTGATAGGCTCTAGTGGTCCCATGTTAGCTTTTAACCAGATGGAAAGAGGAAGCAAACTAGCACTGGCTCCCAAATCACATAAAGCTTTAAATTTGTGGTCGCCTATGCCAATCTTGATGGCAAATCTCCCTGGGTCTCCAAGCTTTTCTGGTAGAGCTATTGATCTGACTTCATCCTGCAGCTCTGTAATGGACCTTTTCCTGCTAAGAATATCCTTCAAAAATTTTGTGTAAGCCGACATTTCTCTTAGGGCGTCAGCGAATGGGATGGAAATATTAATGCCCTGAAGAATCTTCACGAAACGCTTGAACCTACTCTCAGTAGAGTCCATAGATTTCTTAGTAGGAAATGGAAGATATTTCACCATTCTCGGAACCAAGTTAGGTTCGAGAGGTGAGAGTACCGGGTCGACACTGGGGTCGTTTGGTGTCCTCGGCGGGTCGTTACCGACCTTGATGGGGTCGTTAACTACCCTGGAATAGAGAGGAAGGCTCGGATTAGTAGACTTACCTGGGTTAGGTTCGTTAGATACCCTTGGAGCCTCGTCACCCTGGTATGCGGGCTCGGTATTTGCCCTCGCTGGCTCGTTACCGAGTTGGGTTGTGACGTCCTCTTCCTTCTCGTCCTCAGCTTGGACTCTCTCCGGCAATGTCTTCCCGCTGCTGAGGTGTACCGCTGCTATTTGGCCTCTAGGGTTCTCCTCGGGGCGGCCCGGGAGTTGTCCTTGTGGTCTTGGAATCCGTGCAGCTAGGTCCCCTAGTTGGGAATCAACACTCCTCTTCCAAATATCGAACTCTCCCCATCTTTTATCTTGTCGGTTCAGTTTGGCTTGAACTTCATCAACTTTGTTGTTCACTCCGTTAATGCTTTCCTTTATTTCCTGAACCCATGATGGTGGCTCTTGATAGTCCGGAGGTTGGTAAGGAGGAACCCTTTGTTCTTGTTGAGGAGGTTGGCTCCATTGGTCATATGCATAATTGCCCCAGGTGGGCTGATTGTAATTCCTCCATGCATAAAAAGGATCACCTTGGTTCCTATATGGGCCCCACATGTAATTATCCTCTTCATATACCTTAGCAGCTATGATTTCCCGTTCTCTCTGGATCTCCTCTATCTCTAAACAAAGTTCAGCGATCTACTGAGCTAGTTCTTCATGTGTAGCCATGGCTTTGTTTGCTTGACGACCTTCAGCTGGCATATACTGTAAGAAAAAACAAAAACGAAATCAAAAAGCAAAAACGGGGTCTCGGACAAGGTCGGTAACGAACCTGGGGGGTCGTTAACGAGCCTGGAGTGATCCCGTAAAACAGAAACTAAAAAGAAAGAAACAACTACCTATCGATAGGGTCGTTACCGAGCCTGGGTAGGGTCGGTAACGACTCGACAGTGGCCTAGAAACTAAACAAAAAAAGCACAGAAACTGGGTTGCCCAGCAGGGTCGGTACCGACCTTGGGGGGTCGTTACCGACTCGGCGGAGTCCCAAAAAACGTAAAAAGAACAAAACTTGGCACTATTGAAATCTCCCCGGCAACGGCGCCAATTTGTTGATAGGGTTTCTTGACAACAAATAAATTTATAATCAAGACCCCGCTGAGTACAGGGGAGTCAGGTTCGTCCACGGGAGATAGTCAGTATCAAGTTTTGTTACTTCTCACGCAAGCAATAAATTAAAGGTAGGGTTTTTATTAAGTAAGAGAGAGATTCTAAGGTAAAGGTATCACCACAACAACAATTTTGCATGCCAAACGCTATGAAACATAAAGATCATGCTCTTATCACATAAAGACGCTAACTTTCGTTAACTAAAGCAAGTAAATCAATCAACTTTCGCTAAATCAATAAACTTACTATCTAATCTCTTCTACTTCAACTAGGATAAATCTGCTTTCGCTTCAAAACCCTAATTTGACTATTCTGATTCAAGGTTTCTGCTTTCGCTTTAACTATGAATGAGAAATTTCCTATCAACTTTCGTCTCAAGGATTAAGAACAAGAGAATAGATTCATGCAATAAAATCAATCAAAACATGATCATAAACAAGCATGCACAACCATTGTTGGGTTTAACCCCAACCTTAGAGAGAGAGACTACTCACAATTCATAATAATTGAAAACATCTAAATTAAATTAAAAGAGAAAGCTTACAACTTTGAATCCAAAACAAAACTTGTTCTCCAAGCTATCTTCTCTACTCGTCCTCTCGCCCCTCTCTCTTCTCTCCTCCTCCTCTTACTTGCCCTCCAAGGCAATTGATTGTGTGTAGAATAACAAAGGGTAGACAAGAGTATTCATAGAGAAACTATTCTATCTTAAATCTATCTATAAGGAAATAAATCTATCTTAAATCTAACAATAAGGAAATAATATCTTCTAATAAGATATACCCCTTCTATCTATCTAATAACATAAAAAAGGAAACAAGATAGAATCCCATTAATAGCACCGACTCGGATCTCTGTTGCTCTCGCTGCCTCGTTAACGACGTCAAGGTCGTTAACGAGCCTTGAGTAAAACTTGTGTAGAAGATTCGTTACAACTCCGTTTTACTCGATTCTTTTTCCTATGTTCTTGTAATGAATTTCTCTATCTCTTTCCAAGCTCAAACTTGATCTTCAATAACTTTACTTGAGCGCTTAATCTTCATCTTCTCTTCATTCTTGAGTGCTATCTTCACCGTCTTTACTCCTTTCTTCAGAATATGCTCCAAAAAGCTTCTAAAAACCTACAAAACACCACCAAAGCTTATGTAGACTCCATATCTTAAGAAAATACGAAAACCTACACAAACGACTCAAAACAAAACACAAAACTAAAGAAAAAGACTCAAAAGACACAAAAACACACCCTAAAAACATGACTAAAAAGGCGGACATCAAAGAGAGAAACGCCCGACCCTGAGGGGGTAAACCCGGTAAGCACATAGTAGATCTTGCACGGTGAATCCAATATTCTCTCCCAAACAGATTTCGCTTATTTGGTATAAAATCTTCCACACCGACGTCATCAGTTGCGCCGGAGAAGCTTTGAGAGCCATTAAGAAGTTCAGGATCAAAGGAGAGAAAGGGAAAAACGCCCCCAGAGTGAAGGGATATTCCAAGAAGCAGATCCAGCCCTCTTTAACCCAGTCCACGACTTCATGCGTGGGGGTGTAGAAGTTGGTGTCGGCCTGAAAACTGTGAGTTCGAACTATTCTCTCCACCTCTTCCGGGGAGATAGAGCAGAGACGACAGTCGTTAGATTCAAGGGTGTGAGAAGATTCAAAACCCATGTCCTTGACATCGATTTTGGCCATGGAGAATGTGTGATGAGGGAACAGGGCAAAAGAATAAAGTTGAAGCAAGAAGATGATGAGACGAGAGGTAGAGGGAGATCAACGCGTATCTTCGAGAGGTCTGGGTTTGAACATTTAAAGCCTGGATGATGTGACCCTTCATTTCCCCGAGAATGATCGGATGGACGACACTAAGTAGCGTGTCATACGCTGCCTGTAGCTCACGCGGCAAATCCGATCCAAATCCCGCCTAAAAGATTTGGATTAGGATTTGGGGGTATTGTTAGGCCCAAAATCCCATTGGCCCATTTGACAAAGCGATCCCATTAACAGACAGGAAAATCATCGGGGAGCTTGATTACAGAAGTATCCAGGAACGAAGAGAAATCATCAGTCACTTAAGTGAAGTTAGAAAGCTTCCGTCACGAGGAAAAGAAGCACGCTCAAAGGACAACTGCTATGGCGGTTCATACCTCCTATATGTGCGGAAAGTGGATATTGGTTAGAGATGCTCCCTACAAACCCGGAGATCGTGGGGAGTGGGAAACGACCGTTGGTTTGAAAGGATAAATAGATAGATTTTCACGGTTTATTGAGGTACACACACTTGATACAAAAGAAATAATCGAAAAAGAAATTTTGACTTTCGTATCTCAGAAACTCGTACTTTCTTGAAACACTTGCTTATCCTTCGATTCGATCGTACTCCAATCTAGGTAAGAGATTTGCTTGTCAAATTTTTGTCCAAAACACTTTTGTGCTTCGGTTTCACATTATTGTGCATCAAAACTAGCAATTTGTGCATTAATTTTCTCATGCGCATTATCCATCTATTTCAAATTTTTTCACTTTTTGATGCACTTGCCAACACATTCAACCGATTTTGATGTATTTACAAACAAGATGGGGTTTTAGTTGTTTTAATCCACATAAGGTTCGTTTTGATGCACAAATATATATCCAATTAATCACATAGTATTGATGCACATTCGGCCTGTTTTCATACAAAACAATCAACTTTGATGCACTCATACAAGATATATTTTTTAGTCGTTTTGATGCACATACGACTCCTTTTAATGGACATAAGACAAAAAGCTTTTGTGCACATAGGACTCATACAAGATACAATTTTTAGTCATTTTGATGGCCAGAAGCGTTTTTCGGACGGGACATTCAAGCTTCCAGATTTGGGGGCAAGTTTGGACGGCGCGCCGAACCAGAGAAAGTGACACGGCAAGTGAGGCGGACGAGCTACTCTGGTGGGGTGGCGACGGCTGGACGAGCTTTTCTGATAGGCGAGTTTTGGCGTGGCGTCGCTCGCCTGGAGCTTTGGTGTGGTTCTCTCTCGATCATCGGCCTGTGCGAAGACTCAGGCTTTACGGATCTAAAATGGGAGATGAGTATAGTTCTCTCTAAAAGCAAACAAGAAATTGTATTAAAAAAATATTCAAAAAGGGCGACCCCACATATGCGGTAAAAATTCACGCCTGCCTATGCGAGAGAACCAGATAAGTCCATGAATAGAAATGAAGGACTTGGATGATTTCATCAAAAGAAGAAAAAGCCGCACAAAAGAATGATTTGATTACTTTTAGAGAAAAATACACGAGGATACACGCGAAATGTGCATCAAAACTGATTTCTTAATCAATAATCTTAACTGTGTTTGCATCAAAATTGATTTGTTAATCGTCAATATTAACTATGTGTACATCAAAATTGGCTGAATGTTTATCAAAACTGGTTGCATAAATAATGTTTATGCATTAAAATTGGTTGTATGTGCATCAAAACCATGTGCACCGATAATGTTTGTATATAAAAAAAATTTATGTGCATTACAATAACTTGAAAAATGTGTCTTATATGTGTGTGTGCATCAAAATAATTAAAAGTGCATCTTATTTATGCATATAAACTAAACTCATGATATGTGCATAAAAAACTAGCTAAATATAGGAAAAAACTTTATGCATGTCACTATTCATGCACATAATTATTGTAAATAAAATATAAAAATTAAAAATAAGAGTTTGAAATTCATGCAAATACTCAACCATCGATTCACATTTAGCTAATTTTGATGCATATAAAGTTAATCTTTTATCTATGTACATCTAAGGCAAAACTGATTCCATATTGTGTGTATTCGTTAAAACAAATTTTTCGAAAAATACACATACTGGTTCTTACCTTTTAGTGAAAATGTCAAATATTTTAGAAACTAATGAGATTTATTCGTATTATGTAATTCTACTCCCCTCTCTGTCTGTCTCTCAGAGTTTCTACTTCCTAAAATATTCTTAGAACACCAATTTAATATATATATTTATATCCGTCGATAAGGTTTCTTGACAACAAATAAATTTATAAGTCAAGACCCCGTTGAGTATAGGGGAGTCAGGATCGTCCACGGGAAGCAAGGTTGTTTGTCTATCAACTATAAAAACAAAGAAACAAAGCAAAATAGGCAAAAACAGCTACGACCAACCTCATTAACGACCTTGTCAAGGTCGTTAACGAACCTGGAAAACTACCAAAAACAGAACAACTAACGACCTAAATGCAGGTTCGGTACCGAGGTTATGTTGACTCGGTAACGAGTGAAAACGAGAGCAAAACTAAGCAAATTCAATGAAATAAAAGACCTAGGACAAGGGTTACTACGACATAGCTATGCATAAAAACTCATATGAAGATAAAGATCATGCCTTTAAGGATAAATCTATCAACTTTCGCTGACTAACAAGAAAATCAATCAACTTTCATAAATCAATTCACTTTATTACTTGTTTTGAAACTGAAGCTTGAAACTTTCGTTATCGAACAATATCAACATTCAAGTTCACAACTTTCTCTTTCGATCAAGTTTAAATACTCAAATTACTTCAACTATCGTCTAAGCATAAGCACAACAAGCAATTCAAAAGGATAAAAGGCAATCAAAACATCAACTTACTCATTCAAACATGCACAACTATGTCGGGTTTCAACCCCGACCCTAGATAAGATGTAACACCCCTATTTTACAACATTGGGTATTACCGCCAGTGACGTCGGATTTTACCGTCCAACGTCACCTAAGGCTTTTAGAATGATATAGAATGATAAAATACGAAATAAAACATACTCATAAATAAAAAGGTGCTCACGAAGGAGACTTTTGTTCTTACAATCCAAAACACAATACCAGAAGCTTGTTCGGGAAATACAATTCATAAATCATTGTCTTTGAAACATAAATGAAAATAAGCCAAAAGGAGTTTCAAACTTCGCGGAGCTTCTTGACCTTCCCTTGTTCTTCACCTTACGCTGGGTTGAGCTTCCTAGGTTCTGACATAATTCGCGAGGGGCGAGAATATGCCAGGCAAACATGCGGAAAAGAAAAATTAGTCTAGGAGACTAAGCAAGCGGGAACGGAACTTCCCAAGGGTATTTCGGTAATTTAATATAACAACAACGAAGTTTAACAATGGGTTGTGTTTGACAGTAGGGTTTAATCATATGGGGTTTAATGGTACGAATGAGAGCGTATCCCGAGCGGAGATACCTCGATAGTTTGGAGAAGAGCTACTAGATTGTAGGCTTCTATTAGTATCGAGAATAAAAGATGTGTTGGGAACGTTTATTAATTCATACAAGTTACAATTTCTCGCGCCCTGAGCGGACCGAAGGCCAGATCGGTCATTTGAGATCGGTCCGGTTTTAAATATTTAAATGTGCATTAGGCACTTATCTTAACGTCTTTGCTTTAATAATTTTTAAAAGGGGTGGGAATTCGGATTGCCCGATCCACCATGGGAAACCCAGTTTCCCGGCACTTAGCTAGGGTGCACTCATCCCTCCTTGCAATCGGAGCGGATGGGATCATGATCCTGAAAGTCGTACTTCAAACACGTAGGCACTTACGACTTAGTAGGGTTATATAGAGGCGTCGGCTATTCCGCGCCCCTCACTAGTTCGTTTGACGAGGATCTCTGAACGAGTCCATAACAATCAACCATAATCACACTAGCATAAATAGTCCTATCAATATAATTAGCGAACTATACTAACAATGGTCGTTACATCTAGCAATCGATATTTCCTAGATTATTTAATTACTTAGCACGCAAGTTGTTCCCAACATCGAGAATTTCATGGAAACGAATTATAAAGGTCACAAGGGGAATTTCCACTTGCCTTTGGTTGGAATGATAACCGACTTAACGAGGAGACGGAGGTGGGGTTTGTGACTTCGAACGAGGTTCCAGACCTATCGACACGGAATTTTTTACGAACGGTCTTAGATACGAACATACTTTTAAGATTCGGATTTCTTAAGAGTACTTTAGCTTAGGTGTATGGAACATTCTAAATTATTATTATAATAATTTAGATAGTTGAATTAAAATAATAATATCCCTTTATTATTATTTGAATTTCGTAATATGCTTTTATTCCATTTAAAATAAAACTTATTGATTATTCAAAATAATTTACTTAATTTCACAAATATTCAAGGGTTAATTAAAATCATTTTCCCTTTACGAAAATACTTTATTGATAATGTCCTCCCACTAAAATCCTTTTTAAATTATTGGGGTTATAATAAAAGGAGGTAGAATAATATTAGGCTATTTCTTAGAAACTTCCCATAGATAGAACTTCTATTTTCTTGATAGGTTAAGCTTTATAAAACTATCATAATATAAAAATAATTATTCTTTTCGATATTATTCAATATCTTTCCCGGCGAGATATTTTTAAATACTTAACAATATAATGTTATACTTCATAATATTGTATTTTTATAAAAGGAATTATGCCTTGTAGGAATACTTTATCCTAGAGATGAGTTACACTAATATTATAATAAATAATTAAAACAATTAATCATTATTAATATTCTTATTTCCAAATAATTTTGTATTCTCTACACTTAAGCTTAAGCCTTTATAATGGTGATATTTAATATAGAGACAAAATCATAAGCTAATAAATTATAAAATCAAATACCTTTTTATAATAGCTTCATAAGAATTTAAATAAACAAACATGTTCTTATTCTTCATATTAGGATATAGTAATTTAATAATGGTTTAATAAAATGATTTATATCCTCTTTTCAACTAGCAAGATTTATGAAATACTTCTTATAAATCTTAATACTTTGTAAGCAACTATTATTTGACCAATCTTACTAAAACTAGCATAATATAAATAACTTAAATTAAATAATTAAATTAAATAGAATGGAATTAAGAGTTTACTGTAAGTTGCTTGAGTTACAGAACACAGGGGAAAAGAGGCAGGAGGACCGGCGGTGGGAGGGGCGGCGCACCAGGGGGCTCCGGCGAGTGGGGCGGCGCACTGGAGGCGGCGGTCGACGGTGGTGGGGCCGGTGGTCAGGCGAGGTGGCCGGCGGTCCAAAAGGGGAGAGGAGGAGGCTCCTTTGGTGGAATTTTGAAGGAAAAGCTAGAGCTTGGAGGGCTGATTTTTGGGGGAAATTGGGAGTGAAATTGTAGAGAGGAAGAGAAGGATGAAGGATTGAGTTGTGAAGTGGGTTTTCATCCTCTATTTATAGTGAAAGGTAGATCCAAGGTTATGGGATTTGTCCAATGGAGAAGAGGAGGGAGAAGGATGATTGGGGAGGGTTGGTAAGGGAGTAGGTGAGGGAGGTGATGTCATCTAGGTGATGCAAGCAAGGGGGAGTTATGTCTATGGTAGGTAAGAAAGCCATGGATTGGGCAAATTTTTCTTACGTAAAACTTGAGGTTGAAGAAGAAGGGGGCTAATATTTTTAATGTGTTTTATTTAATAAGTTTTTGAGGTTAAAAATAAAATGGGTCCTTATTTTATTCAAGTCAAGGCTTTTTAAATTATTAAAATACCTTATGAATATTCTTAAATTTTTATTAATTAAAATTCCCTATGGAATATTCTTTTAATTTTATAAATTAATTTTATTTTACAAACATTCTCTTTTTACCTAGAGAAAAGGTTAAAATAAAAATAGATAAATAAATAAATAATAATAATAATAAATATTATATTAAATTTTAAAACTTGAAATATCTCAGATATTACAATAGTACCCCCTTAAATTAGTTTCGTCCCCGAAACTAGGGAAAAGTAGGGCGGTACTAAGACGGGGAAAAGGAGGGTGACTACAACACTTCATGACTTGTAAGGATAAAACGGGGTCTAGTACCCCCTTAAAAGAAATAAAACTACTGGTCCTTAGGGTGACATTAACTCGGGGAAACGTCTCTGCATATCTTGTTCGATTTCCCAGGTTTCCCAAGTTGTACCTTCCTTGCCATCTTTAGACCAGAGTACCCGAACTAGGGGTACCTCCTTGTTGCGTAGTTGCTTCACTCGATGCTCCACTATCTTAATTGGTCTTTCTTCGTAGGTGCCGTCCGATTGGATTTCGACATCGTCGAAGTTGACTACGTGAGATTCGTCGGGCACGTACTTTCTCAGAAGGGATACGTGAAACACATTATGCACAGGGTGAGTAGCAGGTGGTAAAGCAACTCGGTAAGCTAGGTTGCCAACTCTTTCCAAGATTTCAAAGGGTCCCACATATCGTGGATTAAGCTTGCCTAGTTTTCCGAATCGGAAGACGCCTTTCGAGGGAGACACCTTGACAAAGACCTTATCTCTAACTATGAACTCGATGTCTCGTCTTTTTAGATCGGCATAAGACTTCTGCCGACTCTGAGCGGTCAACATTCTCTGGCGTATGAGGGCAACCTCGGATGCAGTCTTTTCTATCAAATCTGGACCTAGAAGGATTTTATCAACATTGTCGTCCCAACAGAGCGGGGAACGACACTTTCTCCCGTATAAAGCTTCGAAGGGAGACATCTTGATTGTGGAATGCCAGCTATTGTGGTATGTGAATTCTATGAGACTTAGGCTGTCATCCCAACTCGTGGTGCGGTCCAGCACACAAGCTCGAAGCATATCTTCAAGAGTCTGGATGGTCCTTTCAGATTGCCCATCCGTCTGAGGGTGGAAGGCGGTACTAAACTTCAGTTCGGCACCCATGGCCTTATGTAGTTCCTTCCAGAAGGAAGCGGTGAAGCGGCCATCTCGGTCGGAGATAATTGTTTTTGGAGTCCCATGGAGACGGACGATTTCCTTAACAAAGACTGCTGCTAACTTTGGAGCCTTCCACTTCTTTTGAATGGGGATGAAGTGGGCGTTCTTGGTGAGTCTGTCCACGATTACCCAAATGGAATCCTTCTGCTTTTGGGTCTGGGGCAGATCGGTTACGAAGTCCATTGCTATATCCTCCCATTTCCATTCGGGTACGGGAAGGGATTGTAATTTTCCTCCGGGTCTTTTGTGTTCGATCTTTACCTTCTGACAGACTAAACACTTAGCTATGAAGTTGGCGACATCCTGCTTCATATTTGGCCACCAGAAATTTCTTCGGACATCCTTGTACATCTTACTTGCCCCTGGATGTACCGAATAGGCAGATGCGTGAGCTTCCTTCAGTATGATTTTCCGAAGTTCGCCCTCTGTCGGTACACAAATCCGGTTTTGAAACCACAGGGAACCATCATCCTGAACGACGAATCCTGGTGCTTTACCTTCTTGCACCTCTCCACTTATCCTGATTAGCATGAGGTCATCTGTTTGCTTCTCTTTGATTTCGGCTAACAAGTCGGAATGGATCTCCAAGGTGTTTAGACAACCTTGTTGCCTTCCAAACCAGACCTCGATGCCTTCTCTGATCAGTTATTGCTGCAATTTTGGCTGGATTGTTAGCATTGCGATCAAGCCCTCTTGTTGGGTCTTTCGACTGAGAGCGTCTGCTACGACGTTAGCTTTGCCCGGATGGTAGAGCAGCTCTATGTCGTAATCCTTTAGTAGTTCCAGCCATCTTCTCTGCCTCATGTTTAGTTCCTTCTGGGTGAATACATATTTCAAACTCTTGTGATCGGTGAAAATTTGACATTTGACCCCGTACAAGTAATGTCGCCAAATTTTTAAGGCGAACACTATTGCTGCTAGTTCGAGGTCGTGAGTCGGATAGTTCACTTCGTAGACCTTGAGTTGACGAGATGCATAAGCGATTACCTTCCCTCTCTGCATTAGTACACATCCCAAACCTTGTTTCGAGGCATCACTGTAGACCACGTAGTCCTCGTGTCCATCTGGCAGTGTTAGCATCGGTGCACTCATGAGGCGTCTCTTGAGTTCTTGGAAACTTTCCTCACACTTCTCATCCCATATGAACTTCTTATGTGTCTTTCGGAGTAGCTTTGTCATAGGGAGGGCAATCTTCGAGAATCCTTCAACGAACCTTCTGTAGTATCCTGTTAGTCCTAGGAAGCTGCGAATTTCCTTCACATACTTCGGTTGCTTCCATTCTGAGACTGCTTCTATCTTCTTTGGGTCCACCATAACTCCGTCCTGATTGATGACGTGGCCTAAGAAAGCCACTTCTGTAAGCCATAGGTCACACTTGGACAACTTGGCGTAAAGTTGATGGTGCCTTAGAATTTGTAGCACTGTCCGGAGGTGTTCTTCATGTTTTGCACGATCCTCGGAGTAGATTAGGATGTCGTCGATGAAGACAATGACAAACTTGTCGAGGTACTCATGGAAGCATCGGTGCATCAGATCCATGAACACCGCAGGTGCATTGGTCAACCCAAATGGCATTACTACAAACTCGTAGTGACCATAGCGGGTGCGGAAAGCAGTCTTCGGAATGTCTTCTTCTCTAATCCGCAGTTGGTGATACCCGGATCTTAGATCAATCTTCGAAAAGATTCTTGCACCCTTGAGCTGGTCTAAGAGGTCATCTATCCTTGGAAGAGGGTATTTATTCTTGATGGTGACTTTGTTCAACTCTCTGTAGTCGATGCATAAGCGGAAAGTCCCATCCTTCTTTTTCACAAAGAGCACAGGTGCTCCCCAAGGCGAAGCACTTGGTCGAATGTAACCCTTCTCAAGCAGTTCTTCGAGTTGGCTCTTGAGTTCTTTCATTTCCAACGGAGCCATTCTGTAGGGAGCCTTGGAGAATGGCGCGGTTCCTGGCTCGAGGCTTATTTCAAACTCGACTTCTCGTCGGGGAGGTAATCCAGGAAGCTCTTCTGGGAAGACGTCGGGAAATTCTCTGGCTATAGGAATTTCTTGAATATCCCTAACCTTTTTCTCCATCGGCTCAAGGTAGCAAAGATACCCAACGCAACCTTGTCGGAGTAGCTTTCCGGCCTTCATGGCATTAATCACTTTTCCATTCTCTTCTTCTCGCTTACCTTTGAATTTGCATACGTGTTTTCCTCCAGAGTTGATGGTTACTGTTCGGGTGTAGAAGTCAATTACTGCTCCATGCTGCGACAACCAGTTTCTTCCGAGAATGATGTCGTATGGTCCCATCGGAATGCATATCAAGTTGGAGTTGAAAATTCCTCCTTGAATGCATAAAGGAAAACTACCTAACTGTTTGGCACCTATAATCCTCTCTCCGTTGGGAAGATTTACAACAAACGGTTCACACTCTTCGAGGTCATTTAATTCTAAGAGTTCTACACATTTTTCGGATATGAAAGAGTGCGATGCGCCGGAATCGAAGAGTATAAAAACATCTTTAGAGCGGATCTGGAGGGTACCTTGGCAGATAGGTTCCTCAGGCTTGTCGGTGGTGCGCATCTCGTACAACCTCTGTCCTTGATTCTGAGGATACATAGGCCCCTTTCCCTTCTGATGAGCTGTGGACTGGGCCGATGTAGTACCTGCTGGCTTGTTCGAAGCTTGAGGGCGTTGAGACACGGTGTTCGACCGGGCTTGGCCTGCAGAAAAAGCAGGCTGCCTGCAAAATTGCCAAAGGTGTCCGTCCTTGTTACAGTTGAAGCACCTCCTTGGAGATTTGGGGCACTTCCGGTTTATGTGCCCGGGTTCTGCACAGTTGTGATAGACTATCTGGGGTCTTACTGACTCCGGCCCAAGGCCAAGCCTGGATCCAGCCGACGAGGCCTTGTGCTTGTTCTTCTTGGACCATTGGGATCCTTGCGGAGATGTTGGCCTCTTAAATCCACTGTGACTGGAGTGGTGAGGCTTTCCTTCACCCAAATTCTTGCGCTCGGGGGCCTTAAGCGTCGTCTCCATTCGGTGGGCGTGGTCCACATACTCCTCCAGAGTTTGGAAGGAGCGATTTGCCATCCAGGGTTTGATGTGATCATTCATCCAACGGTGAAAGTGTTTGATCTTTTGTTTTTCCGTGGTGATTTCTTCCTCAGCATACTGGAGGAGGTGATTGAACTTCTTTGCTCGCTCCAGCACACTTAACCCATACAATTTGGGGAGTGTAGTTCATTCAGCTTCTCTTCTCTCATGGATTCAGATAAGAAACGGCGCATCATCTTGCCTTTGAACATGGCCCAGCTTAGGTCAGTGCGTCTAGATAGGCTAGAACTCTCCCACCATTCGCCAGCTTCGCCTTTCAGTTTTAGTGCTGCCATGTGCACTTTGTCAGCTTCGGAACAAGGGATATTCCTTAGAAGCCTTTCCACATGGGAGAACCAATATTGGACTCCTGATGGGTCGCCCGTCCCGTCATATGAGTCGGGTTTCATTGCGTTGAAAGTTTTGATTCCCTCAGCGAAGCTAACTTCTCTCTGTCTCTCGAGAATGACTTCCTCTGCTGGGACTCTCTCATGTACTTCCTCGGTGTTTTCAGAGTTTGCCACAGCAGCAGGGATGGCTTCTTGCACTAACTGCTGTACCAGAGTGCGTAGGGCGGCTATTGTATTCTCATTTAGGGCAACTGGGGCTGCCGACGCAGGAGGTGGGTTAACTCGGCGCCTATCTCCAGCCCCGGATTGGCTCTCGCCATCTTCTTCCCTACTGACGTCGGGGTTCAGGGTACGACTCGTGGCTCTCGTGTTGACCATCTGAGGTTTTTGGTCGGTTTCAAAAGTTAATTCAATAATACAAGCAAGAATTAACGTGCAAGCTTTAGTAGAAAAAAAAGGGACAATTCATTAATACTTGTTTAAACGATAGTACAAGGCTTTAATATTGAGCCACTCCATGCTAAGGAAATAAAGAAAAGCTAAGCCGATATGACTCCTAAAAGACAAAAATGGAGTCATGAGAAGTGGTCTAAGCTCACTTCCTGGAAAGGAAAAAGTACATATTAAGGGGATCTAGGAGTGGTGGTGTAATGGTCGAGGAAACCTTCCTCGAACAATGCCTCGTTAATCATCCCGGGATCACTATTGAGGAGGAGGTTAGCTTGTTCTATCCGCCTGCTTCGACGGTTTTCCCGAGCTTGATGTTCCGCGATGCAGATCCTATGTTGGATCCTCTCATCTTGTTCCCTTTCTCGTTCTTGAACCCAATCGTTCTTGTCGCTTTCCAGAAGGTTGTAGTCGATTCTGCGGTATCCAGAAGGCCTAACTCCTGAGGGTGGCAGAAAATTCACCAACGGTTGGCGAGCTTGTCTGCTTGAGGACTCCCCCTCCATCCAGTTGGTGAGTCCTTCCACATGACTTTCCAAGGACGCTTGACGTGCCTTTTCGTACAGTGATGGTTGCCCGGGGTGTTCCCACGGGCGGTTCGGGTTGCGGGGCCCTAGGTGAAGTCTTTGAAGGCGCTCCTCGTTCCTTTCTCCTACGAACCTAGCCCCTTCAGGCTCGTATGCTCTTGGAGGTGGGGCAATTTCCACCCTTGGAACCCGAATCGGGGATGGCATGACCCTCGGAACCTGGATCATGGGTGGCATAGGTGCCGGGGGCACATACTCCATTGCTGGGGGTGGCGGCGGTGGCGTCTCTGGGTCGATAACCACCCCGTCCGAATCTTCTTTCTCGGACTCGTCAAGCTCTTGTTGATTCATGGCATCCCATTCCTCCTGGGCTTGCCATAGTAGCTCATACTCCTCGTCGTCCACCTCATCTGGTTCCCCGTCCTCAAAGTTGAGTTCGGGTACTATTCCCCCTGGTTGGTATTCGGGTATCCAACCGTCGTTATCGTCATCAGTATGATCCTCCGGCATGTAGTCGGGTGCTATCTCCTCATCCCTCGAGGAATAGTCCTCGGGGTGATACGTCGGGGATGGTGGGGGGCGCGACGGGGTACTCTTCAGGGAGCTCGATTGGGAGGTCGGGGTCCTCCTCCGGATCTTCTTCGGATTCCTCCCAGTGTTCCTCATTCTGGTCGATCTCCATGTTGCCTCCGAGATGATTCTCTTCAGGTTGGTAGAAGAAGTTGTTTGGAGCATCGTCATGAGGGAAGTACGGGTTGGGGGCCTGCATTCCAAAGCGGGCTTCGTGGTCTTGGTTTCCGAAGTGGTAGTTTCTTCCTTGGTTAACCATGATGTCTGAGGAGAGGAAAAGGAAAAGGTGTTAATAGAGAACATCCTTAGTTCTTCTAAGGTGAAGACATAGCGAAGGAAGTCAAGGCTTTTGAAAAGTTACTTAAAACAAAGGTTTATTACTTTGTATATTCTTAGCTCTACTTAAAAGGTTTAAGACTTTTTGAACTTATTACTTTAAATAAGGAAAAATTCTTTAGAAGATTCTTTGTCATTTTAGAATAACTTATAGGAATTTATGCGGAAGATCTTTTTATAAATAGAAGTTTGAGTTTGTGGAGATGAACTTAGGTGTTGAAAAGTTCTCGGTTTTGAAAAAATCTTGGTTTTAAAAGTTTTCGATTCTAAAAGCAAAACGTTCGACTCTGATACCATAATTGTAACACCCCTATTTTACAACATTGGGTATTACCGCCAATGACGTCGGATTTCACAGTCCAACGTCACCCAAGGCTTTTAGAATGATATAGAATGATAAAATGCGGAATAAAACATACTCATAAATAAAAAGGTGCTCACGAAGGAGACTTTTGTTCTTACAATCCAAAACACAATACCAGAAGCTTGTTTGGGAAATACAATTCATAAATCATTGTCTTTGAAACATAAATGAAAATAAGCCAAAAGGAGTTTCAAACTTCGCGGAGCTTCTTGACCTTCCCTTGTTCTTTACCTTACGCCGGGTTGAACTTCCTAGGTTCTGACATAATTCACGAGGGGCGAGAATATGCCAGGCAAACATGCGGAAAAGAAAAATTAGTCTAGGAGACTAAGCAAGCGGGAACGGAACTTCCCTAGGGTATTTCGGTAATTTAATATAACAACAATGAAGTTTAACAATGGGTTGTGTTTGACAGTAGGGTTTAATCATATGGGGTTTAATGGTACGAATGAGAGCGTATCCCGAGCGGAGATAGCTCGATAGTTTGGAGAAGAGCTACTAGATTGTAGGCTTCTATTAGTATCGAGAATAAAAGATTTGTTGGGAACGTTTATTAATTCATACAATTTATAATTTCTCGCGCCCTGAGTGGACCGAGGGCCAAATCGATCATTTAAGATCGGTCCGGTTTTAAATATTTAAATGTGCATTAGGCACTTATCTTAACGTCTTTGCTTTAATGATTTTTAAAAGGGGTGGGAATTCGGATTGCCCGATCCACCATGGGAAACCCAGTTTCTTGGCACTTAGCTAGGGTGCGCTCATCCCTCCTTGCAATCGGAGCGGATGGGATCATGATCCCGAAAGTCGTACTTCAAACACGTAGGCACTTACGACTTAGTAGGGTTATATAGAGGCGTCGGCTATTCCGCGCCCCTCACTAGTTCGTTTGACGAGGATCTCTGAACGAGTCCATAACAATCAACCATAATCACACTAGCATAAATAGTCCTATCAATATAATTAGCGAACTATACTAACAATGGTCGTTACATCTAGCAATCGATATTTCCTAGATTATTTAATTACTTAGCACGCAAGTTGTTCCCATTTCCCAACATCGAGAATTTCATGGAAACGAATTATAAAGGTCACAAGGGGAATTTCCACTTGCCTTTGGTTGGAATGATAACCGACTTAACGAGGAGACGGAGGTGGGGTTTGTGACTTCGAACGAGGTTCCAGACCTATCGACACGGAAATTTTTACGAACGGTCTTAGATACGAACATACTTTTAAGATTCGGATTTCTTAAGCGTACTTTAGCTTAGGTGTATGGAACATTCTAAATTATTATTATAATAATTTAGATAGTTGAATTAAAATAATAATATCCCTTTATTATTATTTGAATTTCGTAATATCCTTTTATTCCATTTAAAATAAAACTTATTGATTATTCAAAATAATTTACTTAATTTCACAAATATTCAAGGGTTAATTAAAATCATTTTCCCTTTACGAAAATACTTTATTGATAATGTCCTCCCACTAAAATCCTTTTTAAATTATTGGGGTAATAATAAAAGGAGGTAGAATAATATTAGGCTATTTCTTAGAAACTTCCCATAGATAGAACTTCTATTTTCTTGATAGGTTAAGCTTTATAAAACTATCATAATATAAAAATAATTATTCTTTTCTATATTATACAATATCTTTCTCGGCGAGATATTTTTAAATACTTAACAATATAATGTTATACTTCATAATATTGTATTTTTATAAAAGGAATTATGCCTTGTAGGAATACTTTATCCTAGAGATGAGTTTAACTAATATTATAATAAATAATTAAAACAATTAATCATTATTAATATTCTTATTTCCAAATAATTTTGTAATCTCTACACTAAAGCTTAAGCCTTTATAATGGTGATATTTAATATAGAGACAAAATCATAAGCTAATAAATTATAAAATCAAATACCTTTTTATAATAGCTTCATAAGAATTTAAATAAACAAACATGTTCTTGTTCTTCATATTAGGATATAGTAATTTAATAATGGTTTAATAAAATGATATATATCCTCTTTTCAACTAGCAAGATTTATGAAATACTTCTTATAAATCTTAATACTTTGTAAGCAACTATTATTTGACCAATCTTACTAAAACTAGCATAATATAAATAACTTAAATTAAATAATTAAATTAAATAGAATGGAATTAAGGGTTTACTGTAAGTTGCCTGAGTTACAGAACACAGGGGAAAAGAGGCAGGAGGACCGGCGGTGGGAGGGGCGGCGCACCAGGGGGCTCCGGCGAGTGGGGCGGCGCACTGGAGGAGGAGGCGGTCGACGGTGGTGGGGTCGGTGGTCAGGCGAGGTGGCCGGCGGTCCAAAAGGGGAGAGGAGGAGGCTCCTTTGGTGGAATTTTGAAGGAAAAGCTAGAGCTTGGAGGGCTGATTTTGGGGGGAAATTGGGAGTGAAATTGTAGAGAGGAAGGGAAGGATGAAGGAGTGAGTTGTGAAGTGGGTTTTCATCCTCTATTTATAGTGAAAGGTAGATCCAAGGTTATGGGATTTGCCCAATGGAGAAGAGGAGGGAGAAGGATGATTGGGGAGGGTTGGTAAGGGAGTAGCTGAAGGAGGTGATGTCATCTAGGTGATGCAAGCAAGGGGGAGTTATGTCTATGGTAGGTAAGAAAGCCATGGATTGGGCAAATTTTTCTTACCTAAAACTTTAGGTTGAAGAAGAAGGGGGCTAATATTTTTAATGTGTTTTATTTAATAAGTTTTTGAGGTTAAAAATAAAATGGGTCCTTATTTTATTCAAGTCAAGGCTTTTTAAATTATTAAAATACCTTATGAATATTCTTAAATTTTTATTAATTAAAATTCCCTATGGAATATTCTTTTAATTTTATAAATTAATTTTAT
Source organism: Fallopia convolvulus (assembly GCA_964016875.1). Taxonomy (NCBI): domain Eukaryota; kingdom Viridiplantae; phylum Streptophyta; class Magnoliopsida; order Caryophyllales; family Polygonaceae; genus Fallopia; species Fallopia convolvulus. The sequence continues at coordinate 21,939,711 of OZ024737.1, read as the reverse complement.
TTTACAAACATTCTCTTTTTTCCTAGAGAAAAGGTTAAAATAAAAATAGATAAATAAATAAATAATAATAATAATAATAAAATATTATATTAAATTTTAAAACTTGAAATATCTCGGATATTACATAAGAAGACTACTCACTATTCATTGAAATAAAGCAAACAACTTTAATTAAAGAAGACATTAAAAACTAAACTAAACTTACTTGAAATTGAAAAGAAAATATTGTCTTACAAACTTTGTTGAATCCGAAAATACTAAGAACACCGAGCAAAATCCGATCACCGAACCAATCTCTCTCTTTCGATCGAACTCAGTCCGACTCTCTCTCTCTCTCTCTCTCTCAACTCGACTTTTCCTAAAACTCGTCTAACCCCCTTTGTCTAGGCTTAGAACAAGGGTATTTATACTAAGAAACTATCTATTAAAACTGCTAAAAGATAAAAACTTATCCTACTTAAAAGATAACAAGTTAAAAGATATAATACTGAAAGTCGGCTACGTATCTACCGATACGGGACCCTCTTTAACGAACCGCGCATGTCGGTAGAATTTGCTGAATTCCTCTGAAAAATTCTATCTTCCAGCCTCGTTAACAACCTTGTGAAGGTCGTTTACGAGCCTCTGTTTTAGCTTCTAACGAGTTCTTCCTTGGTTTTAACTTGGATTTCAACTTGATCTACCATGCCATCTTCGTCCTTAATTTCCATGTTTTCCACCTTCCACCACAAGACTTCAACTCAGCTCGAAAAGCACTCCTTTCCGCTTAAATTCCTACAAAAAGACATAAAACGGAGTAGCTTCCATATTTTTCACAAAATATGCAAACATATCCAAAAACACACAAAATTAACTCTAAAACCAACTAAAACCAAACTAAACAACCTAAGAAATACACCTAAAACTAGACTAAAAACACGATCATCAATATCACTACAAAAAAATGTTAATTTGTGGTCGCTAAATCCATAAATCTGGTCGCTAAATGGATTTAGCGACCATATCATGGTCACTAAATAATTGGTCGCAAAATCGGATTAGCAATCACATGGTCGCCAAATGTAATGGACGCGTCGTCGCTAATTCTGGGTCTAGATTTAGCGACCACGTGATCTATCCTAAATCCAGATTCACCGACCATGTGGACATTAATTAGTGACCACGTAGTCGTTGTCCTGGGTCCAGATTTTGCGAACACGTGGTCGCCAATTGGCATCCACATGGTCGCTAAATCTAGACCTAGTAAAGTGATCATGCGGTTTCTAATTAATGTCCACGTGGTCGGTAATTTCCAAATATATATGTTCACGATTAAGCGAGCAAGTGGTCGCTAAATTCGTCTTTTAGCTTTTTTAATTTTTTTTGTAATTAAAATTTTATTTAATTGAATTTATAAATAATAACACATATATTAAACATAATAATAATAATTACAATTTTTTTACAAAAGTGGTCGCAAAGGAATTATTTACAAAATTATTGATGATGGTATGATTTACAATAGTCGCGAAAGTAGACTTAGTGACTATTTAATCGATAATAAAGCTTATCTCTTGTTCTATACTTGGCTAATTGTTTTGTTGAAAAACTGTTTTTCAGGACTTCAACAACCACTTGCGTTAAATAGCGTCCACTTAGTCTCTAAATAGAGTCCACTTATTCATTAAATTAAATATCAAATTACAATTATAAGAAAATTTTCAACTATAAATACGAAAGTAATTAATACAACCATGTATCACACTGTTTTCCTATAATTATTTAAAATACTAGAGAGCTAATCCCGTCCGTTGGACGGGTCAAAAGTTATATTTTATGTTTGCTATTATTTTAAATGTCTAGGTTTTTTAAAATTATAACATAGAGTTTGGTTCAAATGAAACAAACTCTTATCCTAAAACGTGAAACGAATGCACTTTTCCTAGTTAGTAGTGCACTTTTCATACAAAAGTGCATTGAAAAATACAAAAAGTGCACTACAAAAAAGTGCACTAAAAAAAGTATGAAAAGTGCACTAAAAAGTACGAAAAGTGCAAATGCGAAAAAGTGCACTCTGAAGTAGGAAAAGTGCACTACTAACTACAAAAAGTGCATTCGTTTTAGGATAAGAGTTCGTTTCAAGATAAAAGTTTGTTTCATTTGAACCAAACTCTTATAACATATACAAGTTTACTAAATTATAGTTTATTGAGTTACATGGTGAAATATCATAACAAATCATACAATTAAAAGAAAAGAAAATGTTGCAAATCATGCAAAAATAAAACTATTTGATTATTTAATCGATATACACTACACAACAACTTAAGATATAAAAAAATTTCTTTTCCATCTAAATTTGGTTGGAATTATTTTGATTTTCTTTTTTCAATCTACCATCGATTTCGCCGGTTTATTTTTTATAATTAATTTTTTCAAATTCAAATTAATGTGGTTGTCGTGCATATGAAATTGTGAATAACCAACAATAATATTTTTTCATTTTTTAAGAAAAATGATATTATTCTGTATATGTTTTATTATTAATATTTTCTAAAAGAAGAATCTCAAATTTTTGAAAGGAGATAAAAAGCAATTTGTAAATATGTATATAATGTCTTCAAATAAATTTTCAAATAATTATTTTATTTTAATATTGATGAAAATCAATACATAAATGTAGTGCATTTATTTGACTTGAGAGGGACAACTTTTATAGTTGTATAGATAGATAGATAAGTATGATTACAACCATATTACATAATTAATTAGCATTTTACTATATTAAACAAAAAAACTATAATGACATACTTATAAATCGTAGGGAGCAAAATGCGACCAAAGCCTACTCCTCATATGAAATGCGGGCAAAATTCGTGCAAACGAGTATATCTAGCTCTTTAGATGTTTTGTCGGTATTTTTATTTATAAATAATAAGAACGTGTGGTCTATATATAGGAATGGTAGCGACCACATGGACACTAAATTGGCGGCAATTTTACTGCGAAGACGCACTTAGCGACCACGTGCTCACCAAATGCGCAGTAGAATATGTACCAATTTGGCACGTGAATTAGCGACCAAGTGACCGCTAACATCTGCCACCACGTGGTCCCTACAAACTGGCATCCAATTAGTGAGCATGTGGTCATAAACGTTAGTGAATGCATGATCGCTAATTACACGTCCTAAGATTTTCCGCGAGTATTTAGCGATCATGTGTTATGTGGTCGAGAAGTGTTTTTTTTTGTTTTAGCAACCGAGTGGTCGCTAATTAGTGACTATATTGCGAGGTCGTAAAAATATGGTTGTTAAATCAACAAAATGTAGTGTATATATGCTCCTTCGTATCTCTATTTTTATACTAGTGTAAAACAAATAAATTTAAACTACATATATAGCCACCATAAAAGTGCAGAAATATATGGATCAATTCTTCTAATAATAATTCTCCAATGACTAAATGAAACATGGCAAAACTTAACTATTGTGTGACAGGAAAAGGCACTTTTAAATGCACCATCGTATGATTCCATCACACCATATTCCGATTTGAAGTTAACAAATCTCAAGTAAACTACTTTTGCAATGAAGCCGATATTTCTTCAACGGCAATGGAAATCACTTTCAGAGCATTTAAACAACAATCTATGAAATGGGTAAAAGTTAACAACATGCATGATCGAACACTTGGAAATTATACTGGAACATCAAATACAAACAAAATTGTCATATTCAACACAGCTAGCTAGGCAAATCTTACGATGAAATTGATGATCTAACGTTGCATATGCTAGCTATAGCGCAATTGTAATCAATGAATGCAGAAGGTATGCATTAGCAATGTAGCATCAAGTCATAAATTGTACAAAATTATGATTGTTTTAGTTTATAGATAACAAAATGTATCTGTATATATTCATCCATAAGTCCATATATAATCGAGTCAATATTACCTAAAGTGTGGATATTGATTCTTTCTCTCGTTCTTAAATCGATTTAAATGGGATGGTGCGAAGGCAGAAGATTAAAGACAGCAAAAATATGAAGCAACAAAAAATAACTATACAAAAACAAGTTTTCTGGCTAACGATGTAGAACCCAAGATTTATATATGCATACAAAACAATTTAACTAGACAACAATTCATGAAGCTTAATATATATATACTTACTCAACATCAAGTACTTGGAAGTCAAGGATGTGATAATACCTCTAGATCCAATGAGCTTGTCGCCATCACAATTTCTTCAGATGCATGAATTTGAGTAGTCCTTTCTAAACCAGCATGATCCAAATTCATTTCTACATGTAATAAAGTAAATGCTAAAAACAATTATTGCTTTTGGCAATTCAAGAAATAGCAGACATTTTTGGTGGGATGGTATTGTCCATGAGAGTTAAAATTAGCATATTATTCAGAAAGCTTAACAATTTGACTAGATGTCCACAAGCCGCAACATGTTTTTTTAAATGGATGTTGTTTATACTCGATAACTTACATGTTTTTTTTTTACTTCACAATGTAAGATTTTAGTTTTATTGATTTTAGGACATAGGTTAAGACACTTAAAGTAGAAAGAATTTGTTAGTTTGTATTATATTGGTCAATCTTTTTTATTTTAATAGGGTTTATTTATTTTCAAATAGAGTTTTAGTTTCTAAAGTATTCTACTTATGCCCTTATGTCATAGGTGAGAAAAATTGTAGTTTTATTTCACAAAGTAGTCTTTAGGTTAGGAAATACTGCACATGGACCCATCACGGGCATCTCTCTTTAGTTTGTCCCTAATGTTTGTTGAGAAATCAATCGGTACTTTTTGAGAGGACTAGGCCATTAAAGCCCGTTTTGTGAACGTGTTTGGAAGTTTTATTTGATACGGAGTATGTCTTAAGTTTTCAAATCATTAAATTCAAATCAAATCAGATTGTTAGACATATCAAATACGGCCGGGTATGGCCTGGGCCCGACACTTTTTTCAGCTCGCTCATGCGGACGGGCCAGGCTTAATACAAGACGTATTATCACACAAATCATTATATAAAAAAATAATCTAAGTGATGGTTTTACATTAATTTTTAATATCAAACATGAATAAGACATACAAAAAAGTAGTAAAAATTGGTAAATTTTCAGGAAAACACAAATAATTCACACATGAACTAAGATTGATAAAGCTAAATGTTAAAAATCTATAGTTTTTTATGTAGATTTATAATAGCGTGTGTATATATACAGGTCGGGCATTAAAGCTCGCACGGGCTTCACCCAACACTTATACCCATCTCTCTTATTTTTTCAGGCCGGCCTGGCCCACTGGACTACACATATTGTCCAAACCCGTCAATTTTGTCGGGCAAATTGGGCATGACGGCCCGCCTTTGCTCAGGTCTACTGGATAGGATTATCAATTACCCACGGGTGACCGACTCACCCGTTTAACCCACCCGAAATAAACGGACGAAAACCTAAACAAAGCGGGTGACGGGCAGTTTCGGTGAGGGGTGAAACGGGTTATGGGTCTGGTAAGGGTGAGATTTTCACTCAATAACCCGACTCATCACCCGTTTCACCCAAACCACCCTATAACCCATTTCAGCCCATAATTCTAATATGTGAGTGGGCCTTTGAAGTCATCCGTATAGCACATTTCCAGTTATATAGGCTCATTTGTATAAATGAGCCCATTTGTTTACTAGATAGCCCATTTATTTTTCTCCGTTCTACGTTCTAAGTAATTTTAACCCTAGTATATATTGTCGTCGCTCACCACCTCTCCTAATAAAGATATTTTAGTTTATGTATGAAACTTTATTTATAGACATAAAATACAATATTTATATGGGTGAATGGGACACATATATAACCAGCGGGTGACGGGTGGTTTGAGTGACGGGTAAAACATTTCACGAGTAATGGGTGAGGCGTTTTAACTTGCGGATCAAGTGTTGAAAGTGATCCCCACCCATAACCCTTAAGGGGGCGTTTGGTATAAATCGGGGTATGGGAATGAGATAATGTATCGGGTTGGATAGATATGGGGTTCGAAACCCATACTTTATAGCCGGTGTTTGGTATATTTTTGGAAATGAAATTTAGGGTTTTTTAAATCTCAATCTTTATTAAAATTCTACAAGTTCTATTCTCCTCTATGCACTCATCTTCGTACTTCCACTATCTAATTCTTCTCCACCTCTAGTTCAATGGAGTTTACACTCTCTCGACCAAAAAAAAATGGACTTTACACTCTAATTTTCGATTTTGTTTAATTCCTCACAACCACACCACGTATACTCTACAAATTAGGTCCCCCCCAGCATAACACATATAACTTTCGATTTGCTTTACGATGAATTCGTAAGAGATGATTTTTTTTTATTTGGTTTGGAATAACGAGAGAGACGAACTAAGAAAGAACTGGATTGTGTGAAAGTTCAAATGAAGAAACAAAAGGAAAAAATGAGTTTTTAATTTAAAATATGGAATGAGATTCATACCCACCACAAGTGAGAGGTATGAGAATCCCATACTTGAAAGGTTTGGGATATCGGTTTGAAACCCAAAAAACTCAAAAACAAACATTAGATATCGGATTTTCATTCCCTAACCCTCTACAAATTAGGGTAAAAAGGAGTCACTCTAAAATTCAAGTTGGGTTTGAACTTTGAAGGGTAAAAGCCATACAAACCAATCAGACCCAAAAAGCAGAAGCCCACAATATCTTGGACTTCTTTTTGGCGCCCAGTTCTAGTCAGTAAGTCTGAAAGATCCAATTGAAACCCAAAAGATTAGAGATCGCCCAGTTCTAACCTGTGTTACCCTCCCCAGTCCCCACATTCGGAGTTTCCAGCTCTCAACTCTGTGATTTTCCATTCTCTCTATTGTTTTTCGTGATTGTACTAGTTTCTTTGAGCAGTGTTGCTGTAGAAATGGCTTCTTCGGATCCTCCGGCTCCAGTTCCTCACAAGCAATTCTCTGTCAATATCCAGGTCCTCTCGCGCTTTCTTCTTCCCTACTTTTACATGATAGCAATTTCGAATGAATCTTGTACTGTGCTCTTCAGTTTGAATTTTCTCCGGGGTCAATCGGCAGTTTCCGTCATCTGCTAAGCACTTAAGCGGGACAAATATGTTCTTATTTGAAGATATGAGGCTGCCGGGTTAATATTTCTTTGCAAAGAAGTTTCTTAGGCTTGGTAGGTCGTTGACAATCTGTAAACCTTTGATCCGTTTCAAAAATTACAAGGTTCAAGGGCAATCTTTCCTAATTCATGGCCATATGCCCTTTCAAAAACCATACAATTGAAGAACAATATGTTTTTTAGAAGTGAAAGATTAAAGTGTTTCAGTTTGATTTCTGATATTACGGATAAATCTATAACGTGTGAGAGGTGGGTAAGGTATCTTAGTAGCAACTGTACTAGCGAGAACATGGCAATACTAAGCAGGCTGTTTTTTACTCTTCCATAGATCAATTCTCGGGATAAAATTCAATTATAAATTGAACCACTAGGCTTCTTAGATTTTCAAAAGATGATAAAATTACCCACAAGAAGTTGGTGGGAGAACCTGTCTCTCTCTCCAATGCCTAGCTTATTTGAGGAAATATTTAATAGCAATAGGATAAATGTAAGATGATAGATGGTCCAGATTCTGATATCTCTCTCCCCTTTCCAAATAATCGTAGATGTTGCCATTGAAGAACTTCAAAAACCTGTATTTTGGATTATTCTTGTGTTTATGTATCAAAAGAATTTCAACTAAATACATAATATGTGATACATTTTCTTGTCAACCAAACAAGCTCTAAACAGATGGAAATCTCCTGTGTGCCACGTAAAGTAAGAATAGCTAGCAATCCTGCATCTTCTTCACTATTGTAAATTTTAATCTTGGGCCTTGTACATACTACCCATGCCTGAATTTGGCAAAAGGGGATGCTGCACAATTAGTAATTGTAGAGGAAGTTGTCAAAAAGTTGGTAAAGTGTGATTTTATTAAACCATATCAGACAAAATGTAATTTTATTAATGCTCGTTGGTTTGCACTCTTCGTAGCACCGGGGGGGTGGGGGGTGGGGGGGGGTGAGGGAATGACAGTAAGAATATCAATTGCTGTAAAACAGTAAACAAGATTGTGTAGTTTTACCCCTTACATCATTATAATGGATAACTTTAGATCATGATTCCCTTTAAACAACAATTCCCTAGAAAATGTAAATTTCATTGTTCATGTAACCTTATTTCTGAGTAAATAATCAAGTTGGTAGCTTTGTAGTCTCTTCTGCACCTCTTTCATTAATAGTCTATTCACTTATGGTGTTTTCGGTTAAAAAGTTTCTTGGGAGCATAAATAAGAACCAGCTAGGCTTCAGCTTCTCATGTTGGTGGATTTTAAAAACTGTTGTAAAAAACATAACTCAATTCATGTTGCTGCTTCCAAGGCTACTCCATGGAAGATCGTTTTGTTTAACAAGAAGCCAATTTATAGGCATGTTTTATTAACTTGTGAGCTTTTCAAATCTTTTGTGTGCTTTTTCTGTACAAATTCATTGTTTTCATGCTTTTCCCGTACTTAAAATGTTAGTTGAGGCACCGTTTTTTTGTGAATGGATTTTTAGAATCATTTCAATAGGCTAGGTTGTATAGAAATGAATTCAGCTATTCGAGGTCTCAAGCATTGATGTCCTATCCTTTCTATACAACTATTTTGTTTATTATATATTAGATGCAGAAATATCCTCATGAATAGCTGACATGAGAGCTAATGTTTAAGATTTTACATGAAAATTTTTTCTATTTTAAGTAATCTTACATGTTAAAACGTATTCTGTTAGCACTTGGAAACCTTTAGTCGTATATGTAAAGAAGAAATATGGAGAGGGAAAGGTATATGCTTGCTGTCAGGGTCAATTATCTGAATGGGCAATAGGAAGGTCACAGATGTGAATAGAGTTCAAGGTCACTCTCTATGATTGCAATTAGGTGACACATTGTGTGTATAAGGAAGGGTTAGTGCGTTTCCTATCATCCAGTTTATTTTCCAAAGTTGTAACAGGTTGCAATCCGTTGCAGATGTTATTTTCCTTTGACGTGTTAATGAAATAGGTATCCTAACAAAGGAAAAGCTCTTTCCTTTGGTTGATTTCTTGCCACCTAATTCACTTCATTATGGCCTAATCATACCTACTCTTTTTGCTCTTACATATTCAAAATTATCCTTGTTTTTGGCAGCTCTGTAGCTGCTGTATTATGCTAGTATAAATTTATATTTGAGTCTTGTTTAATAATTTGATTAGCAAATGACTGCTTGTCCAAGCTCTTCATTCAGCTTCTTTTTTCCTTAGCAGGGTACTAACACAGATCTGGTCATAACTAGCTATGAGGATCACATACTTGTAAGTTTTTCACATATATTCTTTTTATTCAATATATGGTATCTTCATGAATAGCATTTCAAATTATGCTTGTGTGTAATTTCCAGGTTATTGCAACCCAAATAGGAAGCATGGGAACAATTCTCCATGCTAGGAAAGAACAAGGGATAACAAATGAACCAACTTTCACCGTGTCCACCATATTTGGCAAGAGAGATGAAGTAGGCTGATTAAGCAATAAACTTGATTATATCAGACATTAGGGTGTTATCCTTTGTTAATTTTGTGTGTATGGCTTTCTCTGCAGCCAATGCTTGTGGCATGTGCTCGTAAACTAATTGAACATATCAGGTGAGCTGACATTACTTGGAACATAAACTATAATGTTTTTACTTCTCATTACCATTCCTGAGATGTTTCTTGTGTATTTTTTGCAGTAGCTCTGGGTCATCAAAATCACTAGTGTTTTCACTCGGTCTCAAAGATCATTCTATGGTGCATCATCCTTTACTCTTAACATGGAAACTCTTTTTCTGGAACGAGTTAAAACATCAAATATTTATACACATATATACATTGGTTCTTGTGTATTTGCAGGAGCTGATGAAAGCCATTGTTGTTGCTGTGATTGATAACCGTCTCTGGTAACACAACTAATACTTTAGGTGATTACTGTTGTAGACAGAATATATTGTGCTTCTTGTCTCCCTGGAATTTTTTTGATCTTCTAAGTTGTAGTTAGAAATAGGACATGAAGAAAAACTCCTTATCCTAATGTTTGTTTCCTTCCAAAAGCAATCGTATTCATTAGGTCCCAACTCAACACTTGTGTCAATGCAACATCATAGCTTTACATGTATTACTCTATTGGAGCTCATTGGAGCAGTTTTACTTATTTCACCGCAATGGATCAATGCAAGATCATGTTTAAATTATTAATAAAAGGTATACGTTTTATTTGTTGTGGTGCAAGGCCTGAATCATGCCCACAGATATATGTTATATATTGCTAGCACGGAGTCACTTGTGGCCAATCAAGCCAGGCAAAGACCCAAAAAAGATGAACAATTTCTGCTACATGTGACGTGGTTCGTATTCCGTGACGAAGATGGTTTGTATGAACAGATTCTTTGAGTTAGGAATTGTTAATTGATCGAGGCATTGTTGTCTAATTTTATGGCCACAATCTCGTGAGCTTACGAATTCTAAAGCATATATAAAAATAGGATGCATATAGCAGAAAATATATTTATTTTTTCTTAGAGATATACGTCAAGCAAGCATTTACAAAAAAAATGATGAACAATTTGAGTTGTGCAAAATCAGAACTTTATATTATCAACTAAGAGTTTGGTTCAAATGAAACAAACTCTTATCCTAAAACGAACTCTTATCCTAAAACAAATGCACTTTTTATAGTTAGTAGTGCATTTTTCCTACTTCGGAGTGCACTTTTTCGCATTTGTACTTTTCGTATTTTTTAGTGCACTTTTCAAATTTTTTTAGTGCACTTTTTCGTAATGCACTTTTTATATTTTTCAATGCACTTTTATATGAAAAGTACATTACTAACTATGAAAAGTGTATTCGTTTTAGGATAAGAGTTCGTTTTAGGATAAGAGTTTGTTTCATTTGAACCAAACTCTATCAACTAACGGTAATTTTATTAAAAATTATGCACTACTATGATATTAATATAATATTTGTTTTTTTGTTATTTGTTGATATCTTGACCCGAATTTAGATTGAAGTTCTTAAAATATTAATTTCACTTGAATTTCAATTCAAGTGAAATTAATATTTTAAGAACTTCAATCTAAATTTGGGTTACGATATCAACAAATAATAATAAAAATATTTTAATAATAATTAATTTCATGTCAGAAAAAACCAAAAAAATAAAAAACTTTGTCGGTCCAAATTTCTTGCAAAAGAAACTCAAACCTAGCCCAATTTCTCTTACATAATAAACCCCACTATTTTAATTCACCAATATAAATAATTTAGTTTTATTAGAAAATTATAGTAGGGATTAATTATTTGCCAAATGGAAAGAAAATAATCTAAGTTTGATGCAAAGTTCATGGATGTGAAAAATAAATTTTTATGCTTATGTGGAAGAGAGAGAACATTCAAAAAGTAAAATAAGAAGTTTGGGACAAAGTCGATGGATGAATATGATCTAATAATATATTAGGATAGATACATAGAGTTTGGTTCAAATGAAACCAACACTTAACATGAAACGGAAGGAGAGTTGTCAGCCGTCAGATCACATGATCTAATGGCTTAGATTACTCTTGTGTTTTTGAAAAATAAAATAAAACAAATCAGCAAGGTGGCAATTTTGTAAATAAACCCAACTTCTATACCCTTAAGTCTTAACTTCACTCTCAAATATAAAATAAAAACTCAATCGTACTAACCACACTCCCACACGACGATTCCAATCGCCCAAAGCTCCCGATGGACGATTTCAAACTTCGATCGACGGACGATTTCAAAGGCTCCCAACTTCGATCGCTCACCTTCTCGATCCAGGCTACCGCTCGCGCTCAGTTTTTTGATCTAGGAACTTCCATAACGTTGGGGTGATTCGGTTTGAGCAACGCCCATCACCCTCACCTTCGGTCTCTCCCACGAGATGCCTCCAAAAACAAATCGAAAAGGTAATTAATAAACCCTAATTTTCGTCGACATGAGTGTTGTAATCAATAGTTTCAGCGATTTTCAGCGAGATCCTGCCAAATTATTTTCAGCGATTTTAGTCGTCGGCTCAGGGAGCGCATTGCAGAACAATAGTTTCCGTTTCGGGGAGCAAATTGAGTAGAATCAATAGATTGTTTTTTCTGCAGATTTGTGGTTCTTCAAATTATTATATTTTACATGGATGTGTAAAGTATTGTAGCGGCAAAGTGACTTTTTCGACTTTATTTTTGATTGTCTATTCATCTTTTGTCTCAGCTTTCATATTTTGATATGGTACGCTGTCATTCATTATTTTATATTCATTGTCTGTTTACTTCGTACTGATGTTGATTTTTATATGTGCTACAACGCTACTGTTGATCCATATGTAACTAGAGTTCTAATGTTTGCTGAAAATAGGGAGACTTAATCTATTCAATCAAATAAGATTAGCAAAGCTGAGGTGAAAAGTGCATTGAAAAGTTTCAAAAGTGCATTATGACATCAGAAAAAGTGTACTAATAAATGTAATAATAAAAGTGCACCATTTGATCGAAAAAGTGCATTGAAAAATTTCAAAAGTGCATTGTGACATAGGAAAAGCGTATTGATAAATGACATTAGAAAAGTGCATCATCTGATTGAAAAAGTGCATTGAAAAGTTTCAAAAGTGCATTGATAAATGGCATATGAAAAGTGCATCATCTGATTACAAAAGTGCATTGAAAAGTTTCAAAAGTGCATTGTGACAAAAGAAAAGTGCATTGAGAAATGGCATAAGAAAAGTGCATCATCTGATTGAAAAAGTGCATTTAAAAGTTTCAAAAGTGCACTGAAAAGTTTCAAAAGTACATTGTGGCATAAGAAAAGTGCATTAAACAGTTTTGTGAATTCCTCCTCTACTCACACATTCTTAGATAGTATTAAAGTGCATTATGAAGTAAAAAAAGTGCACTCAACAGTATCAAAAGTGCATTCTTAACAAATAGAAAGTCTCATTCCAAAACTATTTAATTGCATTCAGATTCTTTTTTTTCTATGATTTTAAAAACAGGTACAAGCAATAATACATTGCCTCCCGAAACCGAAAACTAGAAGAAGGGCAGGAATTTGACATTGGCTAAGTATCCTAGTTTGGTAACTAGGACTATGCCATATGTGTTTATAAAAGCTATGGAATTCCTAAATGGTGTCCAAAAAGAGAGTGTGAAGGCTATGGGTTTTGGCCATCTACTCCACTTTGAGATAAAGGACATCTCGAACAACCTTGTTTTGTGGTTGCTACAACATTTTGGAGGAGCTAGGTGTGAGATACAGTTTGATACAAAAGTGCATTGTATAGTATGAAAAGTGCATTCTTAATTATGAAAAGTGCATTGTAAAGTATGAAAAGTGCATTCTCATTTACTAGTATTTTTCCTTTATGTTAAGTTCAGAAAAATGCATCCTTAAATGTGAAAAGTACATTCTTAAATGTAAAAAGTGCATTGAAGAGTTTTAAAAATTATTTTCAGACTATGTTGAGTTTTACTTCCTACATTGGATTACAATAAAAATCCATACTTAATGGATTTATGGTGCATGTTTAAAGGCATATTTGAAGAAAAGCTTATTAGCTCAAATGGAAGAGCAATGTGCTTACACACAGAGATGTGGGTTCGAATCCCATATAAGTTAATTTGATCATGATTTCCTTTGAAAAATAGTGGTTAATTAGTTATTTGTCGTACAACGATAAAATATAAATTCTTTTACTACCTAGCTAGTTAGGTTGAGAATAAATGCGTTCAGAATTAATTTGTGTACGAAACCATATTAGCCCATGTAGGAATCGAACCTACATCTTTGTGCACAAAGCACACCGCTCTACCATTTGAGCTAATAGGCTACTTGTTCTAAAACAAAATTTGACCTTCATATGGTTTTAACTCGAATGGACATGTGGGCAAATAGTATGTCGTTCCCTCATGAGATAGCTCAATGAAATATTCACCACTGTTTTTAGGTGATTCCTCATTCAGAATAGTAGTTGAAGAAGAGTTTGATGTCCCCACTACAACAACATAAAAGGGAAATATAAAGGTGTTAGTTGAAAATCAGTAAAAGTGCATTGAAAGTATAATAAAGTGCATTATATACTAGAAAAAGTGCATTACCTAAACTACTAAATAAATCAGTGAAAAGTAAAAGATATAAAAAGTGCTATTAAGTAGAAAAAGTGCACTCTTAAGTGTAAAAAGTGCATTATTAAATGTGAAAAGTGCAGTAAAAATATGTTAACTCAAAGACATGATCATTTGGTCCATATCCACCTTGAAGTCCAATGTCATAACCCTTACTACCAAAATCACAATGTAATTAACCATCATATTTTTGTATTATGAGGCTTATTATAATGTGTAAACTATGTTCTCTATAACAAATGAAATTAGATATATGATCGAATATATGTTCTGTAAACACAAATGAAAAGTGCATTGTTAAGTATGAAAAGTGCACTAGTAAGTCTGAAAAGCGCATTCTCATTTACTAGTAATACGCCTTTTATGGAAAGTGCAAGTAAGTATGAAAAGTGCACTAGTAAGTATGAAAAGTGCATTCTCATTTGCTAGTATTACTCCTTTATGATTAGTTCAAAGTATCAACTAGAAGAGGAATTCATTGTTCAAAGTGTGTTATTTAAGTATGAAAAGTGCACTAGTAAGTCCGAAAAGTACATTCTTAAGTCCAAAAAGTGCAACGAGGAGAGGAATTCATTTGCTCAGACATTCGCTAATTCTCAATTGCTAAGTCCGAAAAGTCCACCATCGTAACTAATTCTCAATTGCTAGTATTGGCATCAGGCGTTTGCTCAGATGGAATCTGGTCAGCGAATTTTGCAAGATTGGCCTAGTTTATAGGAAAATTTACAGGAAACACAAGGGACCTGTGAGTATCATGACCAGTTCGAGGCGATCAGAACTCGAGTAATCTTGCCAGAGGATTACTTATGAATTCTTCTACTAGTTACGACAGTATTAGGTAGAGCTGGATTTGTGAATTCCTATTCTACTCTTAGATAGTTTATAAACCCTAGAATTTCAAATAACCTAACCAAATCACAAAAAGAGGAATAATATACCACTTTCTGATGGTTGGAACGAGACTCGCAATCACACAGTCTTCGATTCGCCGAAATCCAATGAGATTCGCAATCCCACAATTTTCGATCTCGTTCAATCGATTGAGTCGCAAGATTCGTACCGAAATCTCGTTCAATCGATTGAATCGCCCTCAATCGAGAGTCGTTCAATCGATTGAGTCGCCCTCAATCACAATTCGTACCCCCAAAAAATCGATTCAGTCGTTCAATCGATTGAGTCGTTCAATTTACCCCCAAAAACAAAAAAAAAAAGAAAAATGATTAATTAATTAGAGAGGAAAAAGACAAAATTGCCCCCGTCTTTAATAAAAGGAGAAAGAAGATCAACCCTTGGATCTCCTAGATCCAAGGGCCCAGAATGCTCATCCCGTTTCATGTTAAGGAGATCCAAGGGCCTAGAATGCTCCTTCCGTTTCATGTTAAGGGAGTGTTTTATGGGAACCAAACTCTAGATACATATGAAAAAATTTTAAAAGAGGAGAATAAAGTTTAATCTACTAGAAGAAGCCTTTTTATGGGATAGACCTATCAAATGTTGGCTTGGCCCGATATGGGTCGGGCCAAACACTCTTTTTAGCCCGCTCGCATGAGCAGTTTGGGCCTAGTCCTGCTCTTCAACGTTTAATATTTTGTACATATTTGCAAGGGTGCCCGTTTTATTTTTGTAAAGAAAATGCATGTAAAAATTATAAAAATTTAATACAATGCTAACAATCATACAAAAAGTAGTCTAAGTGATGATGTCACATTAATTATTAACATCACATGCTGAAGATATACAAGAAGTACTAAAAGTTTGTAAATATTCAGTAAAACACAAATAATTCATACACGATCTAAAGATCGGTGAAACAAAAGATTAATCTTATAAATACATATATACACGTGGGGCTTTAAAGTCCGTGCAGTCCATACTCAATACTCATACCTGACCCTCTTACTCATCCAAGTCGGGCCATCCTGAAATGTCAGATTACATATATTGTCTAAAGTTGCCCATTTTATCAGGCGGGCGAGTATGCATGCTTGTGTTTGTTCAAGACTATATTTGGGATAATTATAGCCTTTTAGAGTTATGGTTATCAATTGACATTTTCGAGTGAAATTATTATGATTTTGAAAGAAGCTAAAATATCTATAATTTTTTTTGAAAGACTTGATGTCATTATTATAGAAATTGTAACGAAATACTTGACCTAGTATCCCGAATCAACTTGAATTTTTTTAAGAATATCTTGAATCATTCTAAATTGATTGAATATTCAACCCACTAGGAGATTAACAATAATCAATGCAATTAAGGAACAAATAAATGTCATTGGAAAATTGAGATACTGATCTTGGATATTATGGTGTCACTCAAATAATTTAACAATATTGCAATGTGTCATGTTGTTAGGGATTGCAATGTTGTGGCTGATAAAATCGCTAAGCTGGGCGACAATATCCCTAACAACTTCTTGATGGATAATGCAGAATTTCGCGTTCTTATCCACAAGGATGCTCTAGGAAGGCCTCCTTAGGGACTTCCTACTTCTTACCTATATCATAAGAAATGGATGATGAAGAAACATTATAGAGTAAAGGAGCAAGGGAAAAAAAATCAAACACTCGATAGAAAAGCCAGAATATTCGGCAAACACCTTAACACACTTACTATAAATTAAATTATGATGCAACAATAAATAATAAAGACCAAGCTTTTTTTTTGTTAGAATATTAGAGACCACCTTGCTAACCCCATTGATAAAACCAATGATTATGGAAGCCACAATATTGTTGTTATGGCTGAAAAAGCAAGTGTTGCATCAAGGTATTCAAGATGTTAGTAGATGTGGAATCTCTCACCTTGAGATTTAGGTCAGCATCATCAAAGACACATAAAGCTTCCCTTCAGAGATGAAATCGTTGCTGTTGATATCCTTCTCAAACTCTGCCGGTTTGCAAGATGGCGGATCTCCCATATCTTCCGAGAAATCAACACAATAGTGGACCACATTGCGAATAGTTTTCTTCTTGCTGAGCCCGCGAGATACTCAAATCTTAGTGATATCATCCGCAAAAATACCTTAAAAGCAGGCTATGTTGAGATTAATTATCTTTTTTAATTCCTTAATTGCTTTCCTTGTCAACAAAAATTGAATATTCAACCGGCCCAGCCCGAATAAGCTCCATTTATAACGATGTCAGATATGCGACACACTATAGATGAACAAAAGCATGATATTAAGGGTGTTTGGATTAAAATAGTGTAAAGTTTATAAATCATTTTATCCTTTTTTTAATATTTTATTATTAGGGGGTGTTTGTGTGATAATATTTAAAAAATATATTTTATCTTTTTTCATTGGAAGTTGGGTCATACTATTCATTTTTGAAAAATAATATTCTTTTCTTTCTTATAGGGAGTTGAGCCCTTATTATTTAAATTTGAAAAAAATTTAATTTTAAATATTATCCAAACACAACTTAATAATTAGATATTAAAAAAATAAAAAAAACTTTATAAATTATAAACTATTGTAATCCAATTACAGCCAATGCCTTATCCCAGGAGGGACGTAAAACCCTAATCAAATCAAATCTCTCGGAACCAAACTACATGATGCAATCATTTATGCTACCTCAGTCTACACTGAAAGAACTTGACCAAATAAATAAAAACTTCTTTTGGAACAAAGACCATGTAATATCCGTATTCGTTTTAGGTCTCGTAAGTCGGAAAACGGGTTCCTTCACTTACAAGCAATTGAGTCTCTGAACCCGCAAGTAACCTCCGATATGGGTTTAAATCGTTGCAATCCTTTATATAAATAATAACGATCCACTAGTCACACCTACAAGTAAGCATATCTTTAAGTAACTAATCCTAATTAGTAAAAATTTATTTAAATACCTACGTTACCTAGGTATATTTATCCATACCAATAAATCCTACCTAACTTAAAGAAAAATCCTATCTTTACCCAATCTTCCGTATTTAAACCCAATTCCTCCTTAAATTCGGTTTCATGTCTTGATCGTGAACTTCATCCCTTTTCCCCGATTTCTTAAAGCCAAACCGATTCTTTAAAACCAAACCGGAGAGGTCCCAATTGTTTTTCGCCGTGGTCGTCTTTTGCGTCGATCACATACCGAGTCAGCCACCGGGACACTCAATCGCCATCGCCTCGGAGCTTGTCGCGCCAGGAAGCCAGCGAACGAGCCGCGCCACAAACGCCGTGAATACGTGCCCGTCGAATCTTCGTTCTCGGAGTTTCGCCGGAATTCTCGCGGTTCGCCGATTGCTCGGATCGCGACGTCATCGGAACTCGTCGCCGCCGTCTTTATCGATCGTGTCGACCGGGTGAGTTTTTCCTTGCCTCTGTTTTTTTTTTCGTTGAATTGTTCTTGAGTCGGACTGGCGTTCCAGTTGAAGAAGGCGGGTTGGGTGGCGAGCGCGAGTGAGGGGGTGAGGGGAAGTAGGAGCAGCGATGGGCTTGCCGTCGTGGACCGCCGGCGTCGGATTACAACCGTGAAACAGAGGAGTCGGGCGGTGCGAGCCCAGATCTGGGATAACGAGGCCGAGCGGGGTGGGTCGTGTCGGAGGTGTGGGGCGCACCGACAGGGTCGCAGTCGTCGAGGAGAGTGGGCGAGGAATTGAACCAGAGGGCTGGGCATGAGTTCGGATTTCTGAGGTTGAAGAAGAAGGGCGGGGTCCACATTGAAAAGTCAAAAACAAAAACAATGCTCCTGATTCCTTCGGGGTTGGTTTCAAAAAAAAAAAGAAAAAAAGAAATGGGTTTTGGGTTGTTTGTTTTTTTTTTAAATTGGGGGCTGGAAAATTGGGCCACTTTCGGTGGTATGGGCTGGCTAAAGGTGGGATTAAGAGTTTTTATATTAGGCTGATGAACTAGCAAATCAGGTACAATAATCTTGGTAAAATTATTTAAGAGGTACTAGTAAAATTACTAGTGTGTGGGGGTTCGTTGCCTTATTAATTTATCATGATTAGTAATTAGTGGAGTAGATAAAATGCCAGGGTATAATTTATAAAGTGGGGATCCGTTACAGTAATAGGTGTGGGCGGGTTGTAATTAAGTGTGTTCGTTTTTATGTTTAGGGAGCTGCTTTCGCTCGAGATCTTAGTTTTGCCCACGCCAAAGAATCCTTCATTTCGAGGTAAGTCGTTTTTCGACTTGCTCGGTTCTTTTCTCCCTTGTTAGATTGCGTATCGATATTGTAGGGCGGGTTTTGGGAACTAGTCCCGAATACCTTTTTAAATTGTTTTGAACTCCTTGTGTGTTGTGTGCGTTAACGATTTTAAATATGTTTTTATCGGAAATTATTTTGGAACGTTTTCTCTGTGTTGGTACCGTTTCCGACACGGCCCATTGTAGCTGGTGTTGAGGAAGAGTTGGCTACTTTGACCCGTGTGACTGGGAAAATCGTACCCCTTCAAACGAAAATTATTATCTGTGTGTTTTTGGCAAGCGCTCCAGTGGAGGCTTAGCCCGGAGTTAGAAGGGAGATTGGGAAGTGGAGTGGGAGGGCCTGCCTCTGCACTCGGCGCGGTGATGAGCGCCTTGGAAGTCGGATCGTGGACAAAGGAAGAAGTGCATTACTGTGTGATTGTGATTGTGAATGCGTATGTGACTTGTGTGACTAATATAACTAATTTAGGTATTGGCCTTTAGAGTTATGATTGCGGTTGTGGAATTGGTTGCTGACTATAGATGAACGATTTTAAAGCGTTCTACAGTTTCCATATTCTTTCTAGCTTGGTAGATTAGACGCTGACCCTTCGGGGAACATTTTTCAGTTCCAGGTATGAATCAGGGAGCCGTGCAGGAACCGAGGCAAGATGGCGGGCCGGAGCGGTAAAGAGCGCGTGTCATAGTGGGATTGGATTATATTGGGTTATTTATATTAGTTAGAATATTGATTTTAATATTTGTTAAACAGAGTTAGTACTATGTTTCAGTTATTATTATTTTGTTCGGATAGTTCAGTTTCAGTAGGCATTGTGAAGTATTTGAATGTTTATGATTTTCAGGGATTCATGCATGATTACGTTTTCTGAGTTTTATTAAATATAGGTTGGATATTTTATTATGTTTTTCTCGTCGTGCCCGAGTTGTAAGGTCCTACAGTGTAGTTGTCAACCTAAATAATAGTACCTTGTAAGGTCTATTTCCCAGTAGCGCCTCGACGGAAGTCGGGGTGTTACAAACCACTACAAACCACTCATCAGTTGGAATTCCATCTGTCGCCCATTGGCCCATGGTGATTTGGGAATTGCCAAGGAAGAAGAAATGAACCAAACACTCCAAATGAAATTGCTTTGGAAATTACTTGCGGAACCAGACAATCTCTGGGTTAAAATTGTAATAGAGAAATACCTCAAGGAGGAGAGTATCCCGAGTTATAAGAAAAAACATAACACCTCATGGCAGTGGTCCAAACTAATTGGCCTCAAATGCCTATTTGTGAACGGGCTTATTTGGCAGATCGGGGACGGGAAAACCGTTCGAGCCTGGAAAGACAACTGGACCGGCAAGGGTCCACTAAAGCCAAAAACCGAGGTAAAACACATCATTAATTGGGATGAAATTGTAGATGAGTACCTCATGGAGGACAACTCGTGGAACATTGAAAAATTGGAAAAGGTTATTAGCCCATATGACCTTGAAATAATCTCCAAAATTATTAATCCCATTAATAAAATCCCGGATAGATTATACTGGCAACCAAGCAAAAACAGCTGGTACTCAACACATTCAACCATGGAATGGCTCCATCAATCTAAAGGTGAACCTAGAATCAACCTAGAATGGATCAACAAACTCAAGATTCAACCCAAAATGAAGAACTTCATTTGGAAAGTGGCTAGAAATGGCCTTCCAACTAAAGCAAGACTGGCAGCCAACCACGTCTCAGTCACTCTGGGCTGCGAGGCATGTAATTGCCAGGTGGAAGACACCAATCATGTTTTACTATCATGCCCATTAACCAAGGAAACCATCAAATCTGTAAGCCCAAAATTTTGGCGGATTATCAACCAAATATCCCTGGGGGACAAAAAGCCAAATCAGATCTTAGATGAAATAAGAGCGCTACTAAAAAAAGAGGAGACAGAAATCCTAATCACCACCTGGTGGTGCCTATGGTACTCAAGAAACAAAAGAGTTTTCGACAATAATAATGGGACCAACTTAAATAACGCTACAAACATCTGCGAATTCGTTCGTAACCAAACTAAAAACTGGAAGCTCGATGTAGGTTCGGATCCCGATAACCCACGCCACGACATGGCGAAAAGTGGGCCTAAGAGGAAGTCTACAAAGTGGGTTAAACCCACGTGGGAGTTTACTAAGTTAAATTTTGATGGCGCAGTGAATGCAGATGGCGTAGCTTCATACGGTTTCATCCTTAGGGACTCCTGCGGCTCCCCCATCCATTTCGACGGAGGACTAATTGGTCGACAGTCTGTTTTGACCTCGAGACCATCGCCTTACGCCAGGGACTTCTCGAGGCCACTCGACGTGGCATTCCCCAAATCCAGATTGAAGGCGATAGTTTGCAGCTAGTCAAGGCCGTACTTGGTGACTGGCGCTGTCCGTGGGAGATTGAGTTGTTACGTGCGGACATCCATTGCCTGCTTGCTTGGTTCCAAGATTGGAGTATTACTCATATCTTTGGGGAGGGCAATTTAGTTGTGGATTTCATCGCTGGATCGTTCAGTCGTGTCTCCTCTGTCGCAGCAGACCCAGGGTTACTTACCCTCATCCGCCGGGATGCTCTATAATGACCACTAATATGTTAATAGCCACCCTAATCACTTTTCTTATAAAAAAAATAGTGTAATCCAAACAAATCCTAAGATAATATACTATACACTTCAAAAATTAAATAAGTTTTGGAATATACAAGCCACGTGTCAGTCTACGATAGCCAGTAAGACCAGGGGCGTCCGTCTGACTGGGTCTGAGTCTATATATGGCACTGTACTGCCCCGGGCCTGAGCAAGAGTATACTCCTATACGGATTCCCCCCACCCTTCCCTAATCTCAACCCTAGCGAAACCCCTCTTCAGTCTTCTCTTTCCCTCATTCAATCGCCACTCTTCTTCACTCACTCAATAACCTCTCAATCTTTGCATGACCTCTTGATATGGCTTCCGCCTGCGTTAACAACATCGGTGTTCCACCTGAAAACTTCATCGACTGTGCTCCGACGGCTTTCCCGGCGTATGGATGGCTGAGCCCAAGGATCTCCTTCAGCCGCGAATACACCGACGAGGACTCCACGCTCTTCTCCGCCGCCGCCGCAAAGCCGCGTCCAACCGCGGCGGGGATGAAGCCGTCGACTGCGCCTGAGGCGGCAGATCCGTCCAAGGACGTTGCGGATTTCGAGTTCCGGCTCGACTTACCTGTCACTATGCTCCCCGCCGACGAGCTGTTCTCCGATGGGAAGCTCATGCCGCTACAACTCACGGCGGTTCACCCCGCTCCTACTGCGCCCGCGGAGGAGAAATCATTGCGCGGAAGTGAGGCGGAGAGCTTGAGCGGTGGCGATCCTTACTTGTTCTCTCCAAAGGCTCCAAGATGTACGAGCCGTTGGAGGGAGCTTCTAGGCTTGAGAAAGCTGTACCAGAACGGCAACAAGCCGAATTCGTCGCCCAATGGTGCCACGTCGTCTTCACCATCCACGACGGCTACTTCTTCTTCACACGCTGGAAAATCGATAAGGCAATTTCTCATCAGAAACTCTAAATCGGCGCCAGAGCCACCTTCGGACGCTTCTGTTAGCGTCCCTCTGTTGAAGGACTCCGATTGCGAGTCACTCTCCGTTTCTTCCTCTCGCCTCTCGCTTTCCTCTTCCTCTTCCGGCTACGATTTCGACGATCTCCCCCGCCTCTCCCTCGATTCCGACGCCAAAAACAACCAGTCCCACATTCCTCTCTCCCGCTCCTCCTCTGGTTCGAACAGTGGCCTGGGCCATCCCAGGGGTAGAATGATGAAACCGAGGACGGTTCCGGCGTCAATCGCAGAGAATCCCTCTGCTCCCGCAACGGCCAATCGTGGAGGCCGGAGCTCAATTCGCCGGGCGCAACAGGATCCAACGCATGGAACGAGCGTTGTCTCAGTGGATAGCCCGAGGATGAGCTCGTCTGGTAAGATCGTTTTTCACAGCCTGGAGAGAAGCTCGAGCAGCCCAAGCAGCTTCAATGGCGGGCCGAGATACCAGCACAGGGGAATGGAGAGATCCTATTCTGCAAATGTCCGTGTTACTCCGGTGCTAAACGTGCCGGTTTGTTCTCTCCGAGGGGCGTCGAAATCCGGTGTATTCGGTTTATTCTCGCAGAAGAAAGAGGGCAACAACAGTAGTAGTGGAAACAGCAAAGCGCATCAGTCCCACATTTAATCATGCTTGTTCTCTCGTGTTTTGTCAATCTATAATCTGAAAATAGAAATATAAAAAGCGGAATCATCGTTGAAACCAGTCTTTAATTTCTTCTTGTTTTGCTGGTGTGTGATTAAAGAGATTAATCTCAGGTTGCTGCTAACTTTGCCGATCATGTTAGTTCTCTGCTTTTTCAATTTTTTTCTTCCACAGACACAGGGAAGAGTTTTTTAGTGCCTTTCTGTTAACTTTGAACTTACTTTTATTGACTGAAATGGGCTTAGTTAGTTGAATTGGTCTAAGTCAGATTGAACTTGTTTATTGCTCTGGTTCATTTACTCTGAAAAGGAGCGTGGGGTAGTGACGCGCCTTGGGGTTGGGGTTTGGGCAGATAAGGACGGGAGCTTGAAGGAAGCAGCGCTGCGTGCGTGGCACTGGCATGCTGCTGCTGCAGCCTGGAGCTGGAGCGTGCTTTTACTTGCAAGCTCTAAGAGCATGTGCTATGAAGGGGATTACCAATCTCTCTTCTTTTTTTCACTCATTTTTTATTCAAAATGAGGATCCTCTTGAATATAGGTTGGAAGAGAGGATCCTCTCTTGAGTGAGGAATGTGGTGAATTCCTCTATGGATAGAGGAATGTGTACATTGACTTTTGTGCATTCCTCTCCATATTCATCCAATCAAAATTTGACATGTGTCTCTTATAATCAACTACATTCATTTATTTTCATTATAATTTAGCATTAACAAATTACAAATAAAAATATTTTTAAAATGATATTTTAAAAAAACAAAAAAAATAAATAATAATTCTTGCAATTTTTTTTGTCTATAAATTGAACCTAATATTGCATATCTTTTTCATCTATCAACTACAATCATTTATTTTCATTACAATTAAGCATTAATAATTACAAACAATAATATTAAAAATATGATAACGAGACATTCAATGTGACACGTGGACGCTATAATGACCGGTCTCTAAGAAGATTTATGGCTAGAAGGGAGGATGTTAGAAATAAAGAAATGCATACGACTCTAAAGAACCACTTGGTCGATCACATTTAGGAGAAGTTTAAGGATTTGGCATCGAATTCGGATTGTGATTAAATTCTTATGACAATAATATTGTTATTTATGCTTAATGTTTTCATTTTACATCAAATTTTATGTTGTTGTTTGTATTATCTTAATATAATCAAGATTTAATTATTAGTAGTAATCAATTTATATTGTCATAAGTAATATATTTTTTGTATTGAATGTTAAATTAATTTATTAATTAATTAAAATCATAAGGAGTGAATAAATCATAAATTAATAATATGAGTATGTGATAAGATATATGTATAAAAAATTGGAAGAGAGGAAAAGAAATGATTCTCATTGTTGTGGGTGAATATAGAGAAAGGAAAATAAAGAGGAAAAAGTGAGATAAAATATAGGGTAGGTGAGGTGTCAAAAGTAGGTGAGCTGAGAGAAAGTGAAGAGAGAATTGGTAATCCCCTTCGTAGCACATGCTCTTCCTCCTGGCCTGCCAACTAGTATAATTTAATTTCCTTTTACCTTTTATTTTCGGGGGGAAAAAGAGAATTTGGGGAAAGAATTTATATACTGTATTTTTTTTTTGGAGTTATTTTTGGGAAATGATGCTAAAGATTCTATATCAGAGGCCCCAGCGCTGCTGATTAAATTTGTATTTGCACGTCAGTCGGATCCCAAATGCTCGACACACCCCAACCGTATTTCCTTTCCTTTCTTATAAGAAAAATATTACTCCACTATAATTACTTCTGTTGGTGAATGATGTGTTACTTTGAGAAAAAGTTCTCTCATCCTGCTTATCTAAAATGACAAAATGTACCCCTTAAATTACCTCAGAGTTAGGGCTCGTTTGGTATTGATATAGTATTGATATAAATATCAAAGTACAAGTATGAGTGGATTGAGTGATAATATTTAGATATCGAATATGTATATGAATATGAGTGATATATTTAATATATTAATTTTTTAAACATATTAAAATAACACTCTAATATCATTATGATATTACTTTGATATCAGCTGATATTGATATTCTCGTATACTAAATAGTAGATATCAATTATATCAAAATATACCAGTTTACTAGAGTTGGCAACATGTGTCATATTAAGGACGGATCGATCATGGATAAAACAGTGGCTTGAAGATGCCGAACCTTTTAAATTAACAAATGTTGTCCTCTTTGGACTATAATGGGAAATGCACATAGACACGCTATACAAAGGTGATGATCAAATCCACTGTTTCGAAAGGTCTGCCCCAGCAGATGATCCTAAAGTCTCAATAGTTTTTTGGATTTGTCGATACCTAAAAAGCTTCATGCCAATAATATGATCATAATGGGATAAGTTTATGATCACGTTAATAATGCCAAATCGAAGGAAGCCAAGCTTATCTCATTGCTGTTCATTTTGTTCAACAACTGTTCCTGGTGGGTCATGGCAGCTAAAAGGGATCAAGTGGGTGATTAGTAGTTGCATTCAATGTGTCATTGCTAGGGAAAAGGCATGCATAAACAGCTTAAAAGACCACCATTTTTTGTTTAGTTGTAGGCAGATGAACATAAGTGGTTGGGGGGCGAGTTGCCCGTCTTACTTTGCTTTGCATTTTTTTTTGGCCCCTTTGCCATACTGATTTTGATCTGTTTGCAAAGCTGAAGTTAAATTACAAGGAAGATATTCGACTATATGATTATATGAGATTATCCATGTGACATTTAGACTTTGTTACTAGATGATAACGACTTAATAAACACAGAGATATGTGGTCTTGTTTTATACTCAAACTTATAAGTATGGGCTTTCACCATTACTTTCTTGTTAAAAGAGACTCGACGTGTTGAACATTTGAAATGACCGCGCTATTTTCAAAGCGAAGTTATAAAAAAACTTCAAATCACCGAAAGAGAGGAATACCAGTAAAAGTGTAAAGAACACGCATACTCTAAAAGTTGTGGATAATCAATTGTAATGCTTCAAACGACGCATGCTATCTAAAGAGCGTGCCAGATAAAGGATCTATGTTTGTCTGTTTAAGATAACATAAATCTTGATACTAGTGTTCGTTCATTTCGGGTTTCACATCAATTTGCGGAAAATGCCATTTTCACCAAATGTCATTTTTTTCATGTTTGTTTCAAGAACATCAAATTGGAAACATTAAAGACCTCAGATTTATGCATGGAACATAAAATTATGGCTAGGGTTTGTCCTCTCCATCCTATCACTCTTTCAGCGTTGAATGTGAATCATCCAATTCAATTTTTTATATTTTATCTAGATGTACTACATGTACTGTTTCATTCTACTACTAGGCACTAGTCATCTCTCTTGCACAATCCAAATTGGTCCATCCCTTCTCCGCTTCTCTGAATGATGCATTTAAGAAGCTTGGTTGGATCTAGCAAGTCCAAATCTAATGAAGTGAAAAATGTGGTGGGTCGTTGGAGGATTAATTGAGCTAGTGTAGGTAATCAATGTGTTTGGACTTTTAATCCAAAGTTGGTAAAATCATAGCTTTTGTATGGTTATGCACATTAGTTAAACAAATATGGTGACATTAAAAGCCATGATTCTCTCCTGATTTTCTGCTTCTGTTAAGAGGTGTACTACCAAACTATAACTCCATTGTCTTTCTTCTTCGCAAGTCTTTTTTTATGCAATGCAATTTTTCTTAGCAATTCTTTTTTTGATGCAACTTTTCTTAGCAATTCTAGTGTTTTAAATCAAACCTACTTCACTTGTTTATATTTTCCGGGATTAATGAACACTACAGTCCTGCTTGATACATGATAAAATAAAGGTGACTCAAGATATTTTAGTACTACAAGATACTTTTTTCAAACACTCGTTTAGTTCAAGGTCTATTTATAAAACGTATAACTTTTCCTAGAAATAGTTTCTGCATTTATACAAATCTAAACAACTGTTTTTTTGGTAGAACAAAACTAAATAACTTTAATTAGACACAATTTTCAACTTCACATGAATTTTCGATTCATATGAAAGAGTTAAATTTGAAGTTAGTTTGACAATATTAACACATTTTAACAAATATGTCCCTATATATCTTGTTTATTTGCATAATAATACTCACTAACTAAGAGTGAGCTTGGTCACTACATTGAATTGAAGCACAATAATACACGACTCGTCCACATATATAAGGTACTTAATTAATTATGTCTGGGGAGCTAATTACATGACGGTTCCCAAAGAATCACGACTAAGAGTGAGCTTGTCGTTTTTCCTTGACATGAATGAATTGAAAGGCAACAGGACTACAGGAGATCGAGGAGAGTGATATACTGGATTATTAATAATCAACACAGAACACAAGGCAACGCTCTCCTCCTGCCCAGTTTTTGACCAGCGACGGATCGATGTGAAGTTTGATCACAACATTTACTTTCCAGAATCTTTAATTTAGTGCAGATAGAGGTGTGGGGCCCAATCCGACCCTCTACGTACGTACTTACCCAAATTCGTTGCGTGACCGTTGGATCAAATGATCAATGGATCTTCCCTCCTTTCTTCTGCGTAGCTTTTGCTACCACGGTAGGTATTACGTACGCCTCTACAAGTTCATAATAAGTTTCTTAATGGGAAATTGAATATTCTCACTTACAAATTACAATACACAAAGTAGTTCATAGTTCTATTCTATGTGATAAGATTCTAACATAAATCTAACTAACTTAGTACAATTGTAAAACAAAACTAGTTTTAGTTCAAAAGATTGTGCCACATGGTCAATTTTGAAAAAAAATTATATTAATTATAAAACTAATGTTAGGTCATATTATCAGGGGCGGATCCATAATTGTTCGGAAGGGGGCGGACATTGTACAGATCAATATGATAATATATCGAGCTACTATTCAAAAATTAATCTTAAACAAACCAAACAAGTACGTATAAATATAAAATTATACACAAAAATTAAACTAAAGATGACGATATAAAAACAATGAACATACAAATCAATCTACATGTGATTCACTGTTATATGATAATTAACATCTACGAGTATTTAATTTTTAAAAACGATTCAAAATAACTTCGTTATCAATAATTCCAAAAATTTCCCTTTCAATAAATACCATCAAGCCATCATTTAACAATTCATTAAAAAAATATTCTTCCAAACAAGTCAACTTAAAAAACAATCAGGGACGTATTATTTTGACAAAAACACGTAAATTAAATTCAATTTAAAATTAGGAAGCTAGGTAGTGTTATTTTGACCAATAAAAATTTGCTTTTTACTGCCTCAACTTAAATTTAAACGTTAACTTCAAGGCCAAAAAAATTTAACCAGCAACTTCCATTTAGTGGGCCTTGCAATTCAAATAGAAGAAG
This sequence comes from Fallopia convolvulus, assembly GCA_964016875.1. NCBI lineage: Eukaryota > Viridiplantae > Streptophyta > Magnoliopsida > Caryophyllales > Polygonaceae > Fallopia > Fallopia convolvulus. The sequence continues at coordinate 21,910,728 of OZ024737.1, read as the reverse complement.
GCAAATGGGCCGGCTAGATGACCCAACAAATAGCCATTCCTAAAAATAAGGCAAATTTGGCAATTGTTTGTTCTTAACCTGCTCATGTTTTCCTTAGTTAAACACGTTGTCCAGCTTATCCAAATCATGATCAATGTGTACTTTGTTAAACAAAGTAAAATGCTTAACAGCCCCAATTCAGGTGGAGAACCCACCCTTGTTGCTCTATGTATTTGTGGTCTTTTTTCAGAGGATCAATTACATCTGCTTAATGACAATAGAGAGAATTCCGTCAATATACTAATTTCATTAATCATGGACAATAATATACCCTTTCCTAATAAATTTCCAAAACTATACCATCACTAGAAAAGAGACTGATTTGTCCTTAAAAACAGATTTAACAAATCTTCCTAAAATCTCTCTTCCCTTCTCTCCTCTTTAATTTTCAAAACAAAAAATCTTCCCACTATGTACATTGAATTTAATGTATTTAATGTTAAGTATCCATAATTTTATGTAACACAAAATCATGAATTTATGTAAATCTCAATAATCCTCATTTTACAAAAACATACTATTCTTACATGAATTTTGTGTAACTATGAATTTAATGTATTTAATGTTAAATACCCATAATTTCATGTAACACAAAATCATGAATTTATGTAAATCTCAATAATCCTCATTTTATGTAAAAATTCTGTTTTACATTAATTTTAATTAAAGTGAATTTTGTGTAGCTAGGAATTTAAAGTTTTTAATGTTAAATATCCATAATTTCATGTAACACAAAATCATGAATTTATGTAAATCTCAAAAATCCTCATTTTATGTAAACATACTATTTTTACATTAATTTTAATTAATACTCCGTATGAATTTTGTGTAACTAACTAACTATGAATTTTGCTTCAATAAAAAAAACTAACTATGAATTTGATGCATTTAGTGTTAAGTATCCATAATTTCATGTAACATAAAATCATGAATTTATGTAAATCTCAATAGTCCTCATTTTATGTAAACATATTATTCTTACATTAATTTTTAGTAACATGAATTTTGTGTAACTATGAACTTGTGTATTTAATGTTAAATAGGCATAATTTCATGTAACAAAAACCATGAATTTATGTAAAATTTCACAATCCTCATTTTATGTAAACATACTATTCTTACATTAAATTTAATTAACATGAATTTTGTGTAACTATGAATTTATGTATAATCTCAATAACAAGGAATTTTATGTAAACATGATTTTAGTGTAAAACCATCATGAATTCAATAATTACATACATATTTTGTATGTAAATCTCAAAAACCCTAATTTCATGTAAACATGAATTTTATGTAAACTCAAGAACCTTAAAGTTAAATTAATATAAATTTATGTAAACATGATCGATTTTAATGTAAAACCATCACTAAGTAATAATTATGTACATATTTTGTACGGATGTATGTAAATCTCAAGTACTCCTAAATTTATATAAACATGAAATTTATGTAAACATTATGTGGAATGAGCTCCAGTAGAGTTGTAAAAAAACTCTATGGGTAGATTTGGAGAGATCTCAATCGTCAAATAAAATATCAATGGTTGCGATTAGATTTCCCTCTCACCAAATCTAATTCTGATTTTTTTTCTTTTTAATTATTTTCCCTAGGGTTCACTACATTACTATAGAGTTTTAGTACTTCACCCATAGAGTTTCTAATCAACTCTACCGAACTCGAACCGACATTATGTAAACCTCAAGAATCCTAAATTTAAATTAACATAACTTTTATGTAAACATGATTTTAATGTAAAACCATCAAATAAGAAACATGTAGATCTCAAAAAAAACCCTAATTTTATGTAAGCATGATTTTATACAAAACCAATCAAATTAAAATCAAGCAAGAATTCAGTACTCATCCAAATCAAGCAAAATCATCTAAGTTGATACAATAATTGAGATTAAATTGTGTTTACATTAAATTTGCACAATAACAAGTCCGTACAATTATCTTCTAATTGGGAACAGCCGAACGGACGATCGATGCGGAGTCGAATTTGTTGATTCTCGAATAGAACTTGGATCGCTAGATGGTGATGACGCCGATCGAACATGGCGGCCCTAGGCGGCTGGACGACGACGTCGCTAGGTTTGATGCGACATCGCCGAGCTGATGGAGAGATGATGACGGCTAATCGGAGGAGAGACGTGAATACTTTGTGCGGTAGTGGTTTTTGATGTGTGTTCTATATAACGCATGATCAATTGTTCGATTAGGTGAATTAGAATTTTCTTATCTATTAGGATTAATTAATTACCTATTAAGATCTAGGGGTAATTTGGGAGTTTTGTTACGAAAGGTATAGTTTTGGAAAAGAAAATAGGTTAGAGTACATCTTTGGAATAAATTATTGAAAGTACGTAGGATTATTGCGGGATTCTTCTCATGACAATATGACCGTTTGTGTACACTGCTGTGCACACCTACCTTGTTATGGTGTAACCACCAGGTTTAATGTCTGCCCTTGTGTTTATCATTACACAATGAGATGTTGTAAAATTTGATGTGAAACCAGTGGGTTCTATCTTACTAAAATAACAATGAGAATGAAAAGGAGATCCCCAGGAATTCAGGCCTTCAAAAGCCACATATGTCGAAAAACTTGGCCCATTGTGTACCAAATCCGACTAAAAAAGTGTGTTGTCTATGCGAAAGCAAAAATAAAACTCAACAAACTCATGGAAATCACCGTTGCAAATACCACTAAGTACAACAATTTTGTGTCTTACATGACCACTACTAATAGTGCTAAGTACTATTGGAAAATACAATCTGCAAAGCAAACCCAAATCCCTATTAAAACCACATGTAAACAAAAAGGGACACATAACAAAAACCAAAATGCCAAAATCTACACGAAAGTTGGTAATCCAACAGGTGCAAACCCAACTAAAAGTATGTGGTGGAACGCAACCCATCTAAGTTTAATTTGGTGGGTGGATAAAGCCACATTTGGAAAAACGTTAATGAAAAATATAAAAATATATAAATACCAAAATAAGGGCGCATATTTCAGTTCCCATCTTTGTAACGATACCACTAAAGTCATAAATATTACACCCCAAGATGTAGAATTAACTAAGCAAGTAAGAAAAGCTATGGAAAGAAAATCTCGGAAACCTCCATACCCCCTAATGGCCAAAAACCACAACTTAGACGGTTATCTATGAAGATAAGTATGTGTAATTGTAGGGGTATGAAGCGAAGGTCCTTTTGGACCGAGATCAACGCTTTATGTCGCCTTGATAATATCCAACTAATATAGCTAGTCGAAACAAAAGCCCAAACCCCGCCAGAATGTAAATCCTGGCAAAAGGCCGGTTTCGACTCCATTGAGTTTATCCCGGCAATCGGTCTCGCTGGAAGGATCTGTGTCCTCTGGAAGGGGGCTCCACTCTCGAATGAAAGAATCAAAACTCTCCATAAAGATGAACGCTTCATTGGCTTTCGTTTCATAAACATGGAAACTAACAATGAATTTATCATTGTTTTTGCCTATGTTCCGCCAAGGGCACATGAAAAAGACCAGTTCTGGACTAAGCTCAAAGAGTTTATCCAGAACTGTAATCTTCCATGTATCATTATGGGAGACCTCAATGAAATCTAGCATCCCGATGAAAAACAAGGGGGCGCAAGGCCAAACCATTCCAGGTTTGATTGGCTCATTAAATTTAAAAACGACTTTGACGTTTGCGACATCCCAACATTAGGAAACAAATTTATTTGGAGAAGATTAAAACACCTAGAAGATACTACATTTGAGAAATTAGACTGCACATTGGTTAATAACCAAATTATTCAATGGTACCCGTCCATAGCGACGAAAAACCACGCTTTCTCAACCTCTGATCATTGCCCCATCTCGTGCGATCTCCCTACAGGAACTCCGTTCAAAGCACAACCATTCAAATTTGAAATGATGTGGACTTCTAGAAAAGATTTTCAGAACGTCATCAAACAAGCCTGACGTTATAACGCTGGTGGATCGCATATGTTTAATCTCACCAAAAAAACACAACTCCTTAAAAGTAAAGCAAAAGCATGGAATAAACATACTTTTAGAAATATTTTTGAACAAATAAAAAACTAGATGAAGATCTAATTCAAATTAAAAAAGATATCATAGAAAATAAAAACACCCAACTAGTCCAAAAGCAGGAAAGAATGGCAATAAAAAGAGCATGCCTAATCAACTTCCACAGCTCCTATTGGAAACAAAGGGCTAAAAACACCCACATAAAACTAAATGATAAAAACACGAAATACTTCCACCGGATTGCAAGCGGCAGAAGAAATAGAACCAATATCAAAGAAATCCGTACTGTAGAGGGAACGCAAATCACGGGACGAGAAAACATCAAAACAGAAATAAAAAGGGACTTCCAAAACCGCTTCCAAGCCTTGGAAATAAACCACAGAAAACTACAAAGTATGACCCAAACTATCGAAAAAAAAGTAACTGAAGCAGACAACACGGAACTCACAAAATCGGTAACAAACATCGAAATTAAGAACACATTATTTGACATCGGGGATGATAAATCGCCCGACCCGGATGGAATGCCAGCAAGCTTCTATAAACATTACTGGCATATTGTTGGCCCGGATGTCACCAAAGCTGTTAAAAGTTTCTTTCGCACAGGCAAGATTTTGAAACAAATAAACCATACATTTATAACTATGTTACCTAAATGTGATAACCCTAACTCAACCAATCACTATAGGCCAATCAGTCTATGCAATACAATCTATAAAATAATTTCGAAAATCCTAACAAACCGGCTTAAAAGTGTGCTCAATAGACTCATTCACCCAATGCAAGGGGCCTAATCCAGAACAAGAGTATCCACGATAACACGCTCATCGCACATGAAATTTTCCACTCTTTTCGAAACAAACGTGGGAAGGAGGGGTGAATTTCAATCAAACTAGACATGGAAAAAGCCTATGATCGGATGAGTTGGGAATTCCTAGCTGAAATACTCCGTAAAGTTGGATTTAATGATAAATTCGTGGGATGGATCCGAGAATGTGTTGAAACAGTTTCTTTCTCAGTCCTTGTCAACAACGAATCGACAGAACAATTCTACCCTCAACGGGGCCTTAGACAAGGGGATCCCCTATTGCCATACTTATTCATCCTCGCTGTCGAGGTTCTGGTTAGACAACTCAACATATGGAGCGCTAATCCAAAAAGTGGCATCGGGATCCAAATCTCGAGGAATGGAACAAAAATCCCTTTCCTGACTTTTGCAGATGATATCATTATCTTTGCTAAAGCTAACGGTCAATCATGTAAAAAGATTAAGGACATTATTGAAGACTATTGTCAAATATACGGACAGAAAGTCAACTTCCATAAATCTGCTTTCCAAGTGACCAAAAACACTAACAATAACACAAAGGAGCAGATAAAACAAATATTACAAATAACAAACACTGTTTCACTTGACAAATACCTAGGATGCCCGATAATTAACAGGAGAGTAAGCCAAAATACTTTTAAACCGATAGTTTTACGAACCAAATCCCAACTAGCAAAATGGAAAGCCAACGCCTTTTCGCAAGAAGGGCGGAAAACCCTAATCAAAGCAAACCTATCTGCACAGCAAAACTACATTATGCAATCGTTCTTACTACCACAAGCAACTTTGAAGGAACTTGACCGGATAAACAAAAACTTCATTTGGAACAAGGAAAACAACTATACGCCTCTTATTAGCTGGAATTCCATATGTTGCCCTCCCTCCCATGGAGGGTTGGGAATTGCTAAAGCGGCCGAAATGAACCAAGCACCTCAAATGAAGCTGCTATGGAAGATCCTAGCGGAGCCAAACAACATTTGGGTCAAAATAGTGATTGAAAAATATCTCAAAACAGAAAGCATCCTAAACTATAAGAAAAAACAAAGCACATCCTGGCAATGGGCTAAACTTGTTGGCCTAACAGACCTCTTCGTAAAAGGCCTAATCTGGCAAGTGCGAGATGGTAAAACCATCCGATTTTGGAAAGATAATTGGACCGACAATGGTTCCCTTAACCCAAAACCCGAAGTCGAAACCCTTATTGACTGGGAGGAACCTATAGAGGCATACCTCCGGGAAGATAACTCATGGAACACGGAGAAGTTGGCTGAGGTCGTCTCAGCGGATGACCTCGACATCATTTCCAAAATTATCAATCCCACTAAAAATTTACCTGACAGATTGTACTGGCAACCAAGTAAAAAAAGGGTGGTATTCCACCCACTCCGCCATGCAGTGGCTCCACCAATCAAAAGGAGAACCCAAAATTAAGTTAGAATGGATAAACCGACTAAATATCCCTCCTAAAATGAGGAATTTCATGTGGAAAGTAGCCCGTAACGGCCTACAACTAAAACCAGGTTTGCAGCGAACCACATTCCGGTAACACAAGGCTATGAAGCGTGTAACTGCACGGAGGAGGACACGTTCCATGTGTTATTTTCTTGCCCTCTCACAAAGGCAACCCTTAACTCTTTAGACCCAAAATTACGGGGGATCACCGACCAAGTTCCCCAGGATGGGAGAAACCACATGAGTTTCTGGAGGAAATTAAGAATAAGACAACCAAAGAGGAATTTGAACTCCTCACTAACATCTGGTGGAGCGTTTGGTTCTCGAGGAACAAGAGAGTCTTTGGATGTAATGCCGACACTAACTTGACCAATGCCGATCAAATCGCTGAGTTAGTCCGAAACCAGATTAAAGACTGGAAACTTGTTGATTCCGCTGCCTTCTCCGATCCCCGTAACCATATTGTAAGAGGCCGAGTTGGGAGAAAGCAAACCAAATGGGAAAAACCCAAAATGGATTTTGTTAAATTGAATTTTGACGGTGCAGTTAGCGCAGATGGCGTGGCTTCATTCGGGTTCATCCTCAAGGACTCTGGTGGCTCCCCCATCCATTTTGACGGAGGACTGATTGGTCGACAGTCCGTTCTGATGTCCGAGACCATCGCCTTGCGCCAGGGTCTTCTCGAGGCCACTAGACGTGGTATTCCATGGATCCAGATTGAAGGCGATAATTTGCAGCTGGTCAATGTCGTGCTCGGTGATTGGCGCTGCCCGTGGGAGATTGAGATGCTGCGTGCGGATATCAATTGCTTGTTAGCTCGCTTCCATGATTAGTGCATCGCTCACGTCGTTCGGGAGTGAAATTCTGTGGCGGACTTCATCGTTGGATCGTTTAGGAGCGTCTCCTCCGTCCCACTTGCAACTGATTTGGGCCTCCGTACCCTCATCCGCCAGGATGCTCTAGGGAGACCATTATCTTGTTAGTGGTCACCCTAATTTCTTTCCTAATAAAAAAAATTTCCTCCATTAATGCAGCAACCAGCAGCCTCTGAATTTTGCCAGGACCGATTTTTCCTCCCGAACTCGCCTCTAGTATTCCTCACCACTGCCCCGTCCCGAGCAGTCTATGGGGGTAAACTTCCAAAAAATAATTTTTATTCTCGGCCTTTCATGTAAAATTCTTCACTCCTCGGGCCTGATGTGGGGGCGGCTGCCCCCGCCCGCCCCCCAAAATCCGCCCCTGCATATTATTAAGCCATGTTCACAACAACTAACTATCATTTGTAATACTATAGTTTTTAAAAAACTTATCCAATTTAAAAAAACACATTTCAAACTTCTAACTCCACTTTCTATGAAAAACTACCTCTACTCTTCTCCATTACTCTTACACCATTGCTTCAGAGTTCAAATTGCAATTTGCTACGAGTATTGTAAAGTTAATATCTTCATTGATTAATCAGTTTGTTCGCATACTCTTAAAGATAACTGTCTTCACTAATTCATCAATTTAGTCAATTTCTTTAATTTGTTTGTTCATCTTAGTTAGTTTGAAAAATTCCTAATTGAATTTGACTTTGCAAGTATTCCAAGTTTTTAGCTTACCCGTTCAAATTTGGTAGTTTTTAGTAATTTTTCTATGATTAGATTTTTACATGCTTAATTATGTAATTTTGATTTAAATTATGGGTTTGGGAAATTGAATCTCGCGGATCTCTAATTTAACCGTGCTTTTGGAACTTTGTTGCAATTTAAAAGCACTCGATCCTACACCATTGGATAGTGTTTGATGGATTGGTAGATCCATAGGTGGAGTGTAATTGGCAGAATTCATGTCCATTATTACTTTAATTACACAATTCACTTGGCTTTACTAAGCCTTTGGAAGCTACTTTTTGTAAATTAAAATTTTATGTTAATAAATATAACAATGTCTTTTATGTTTTTTGGTTCCTTATAATGGAGATACTTTGTTTGTAATTGTTAACCTAATACACGTGGGTTATATATTTTATACATTTAATTACTAGGATTTTGCAAGCAATTGACCGATCCACTTTTCTGTCTATAAACTCAACTATGTATATTGACTTGGGTTTTCTTCCATGTAGGCAGATAAAAGATGTCAATCTTGTATTCATTTAGATGGTTTTGCTTCAGTACACCTTCCCCAATCTATGCTATTGATTGCATCTTATCAACATAGGCTGATATCGGAGGAAGTATTTTTGTATTTGATTTCTTGTGAGAAGGAAAAAATTTGTACATATATAGTTATGCAGCTATGGTTAGTAGATATATTTTTTGCCTTTATAAAGGCAAACATATCACATAATTAGGAGCCAACCTCTTATCATCAATCAATCAAAGATTGGTTAGTAGCTATGGTTAGTAGATATACTGTGTGATTATGTGATAGTCGCCTAGCAACTAGGGTTCATGTCTTTGGGTTGAGCGGAAGAACGAAGAAAGAAGATAGGCATGATTCAATTTCAAGAGAAAGAGTAATCTATGATTTGTTATTCATGAATGCATACGTTGTTTTTCATACATATGTGGCTTGTTATTCATATACGCATGTTTTGTCGTGTTCGATTTAGCTTTATAGTTTGTTGCATGTAGGTATGTTTTAGGGTAGACAAGTTCAACAAGTTTCAATTACGATGGATTTTTTTTCCATATACTAATGCCTTGTTATTCATCTATACATGTTTTGTTATTCGTATATACATGTCGTGTTATTCATCTATGCATTATTTGTTATTCATGAATGCAGATGTTGTCATTCGTACATGTGTGGGTTGTTATTTATACACGTGTGGCTTGATATTCATGTTGATGTTTCTGGATTTTGTTATTCATATATGTATGGATTGTTATTCATCTATAGGTGTTTTATTATTCACATATACATGGATTTTTATTCGTATATACATTGTCTTGTTGTTCACATATTCGTGAATTGTTTTTCATATTTGTTTATTTTATTATTCATATATGCATGAGTTCTTATTCATATACGTGTTTTGATATCATAAATGTAATATTCACTATTTCTATAGAAAGATATCAAGTTAATTATTATGCTTAAATAATTATTAAAAGGTTACACTTTGATTAATTCCCCAATAAATGATTAAAACTTGCAAAAAATAAATTTATTTTATATAAATAAATTTGGCAAGTTAAATCTTAATTAGCGGAAAATTTATAAATGTAACAAGATAAAATTTAGATATTGCTAAAGCAAAGGGAAAAACAAAAACAAGAAAAGAAGTATAAAGTTATTATAAGATCCTATTGTTAATTAGTCCTTTTTAGTTTAAAAAAAATATTCAAAAGTTAGGGACTTAAACCCCAACCTTAAGAATCCATTTCAATAATCACACCAGAACACTAGCCCGCTTTTTCAATTTTTTTAGAAAACTAAAAGAATTTATCATGTTTGGAACTATTCCTTCTTAGTTTACAAGACCGACTTTGGGTAAGCTACCTCCTGCTTCGATTTGTAGTTTTCGGCGCCGCTTTTGTCCGTGTCATCACCATGTGGAGTCTTCTCGCACGATTCCAGTGGCATGGAGAAGCCATGGGAGTTATAAATGGATTATGAAATTGCTTAATAAGGGAGAGGAAGAGGCTGATTGTTCTTCCGAAATTTAATCTATTTTTGACCTAGAATTCGATCTCTTTTTGACCTAGAGTTCGACCAAAACTTCAAAAATTGATTCCGAACTCGGTTCTCAACCAAAATTCGCGATTCAAGTCTATAAATTTCGATCATTAAGTTATCTACAATAACCCTGGATCAATTTTGGAGAAATCAGAATCGATCCAAAGTTTTCAATAACCGATTGTGGTGTTAATTTGTGCAGAAATTTCGAGTTGGTGATGAGCCAATTTCGCCGCCTTCGTGTGTCACCGTAAACCACCTTTCTTGGAGATGTTGCAAACAGTAGGAAGGAGGAGATGTTATCTTCCAACTGTCTCTTACAGATACGCCACTCCGTCCCTGATGTCTCCTCCAAGAGCCGACGAAGGTGGCTAGACGAACACTGTTTTCAGTTTTAAATTTCCGGCAGGCAACAAGCTGTTTTCACCACCTTCTTCCACCGTCTTCGTGCTGCCTTTTCCACAAAAGATTGCCAACAATTTAAATAGTAAGATTCTAGCTTCCAACTATTGCTTGAATCACTCGAAACGGATGATATTTGAAGCCTCTAGACGACAGCGAAGTGGGCTTGCCGCCACTGTTTTTTAGGCTTGAGAAATTCGCTTAGAAAGGAAAAAAAGAAAGAAAAAAAAGGAATAAAAAGAGGAAAAAATTAAAAATAGTCTCGGGCTCACCCCGATTTGCGTAGTGCCTCGATTTGTGTGCAAGTGAATCTCGGGAAGCATATTTTTAGGTGAAATTCTACTCTCCGAGCTCGATTTCATTTCAAGATGAAATCTTTTTATAAGAACATTCAAAGTCGGATTTTCATATCAAATTTCGTAAACATGTGATTGTCATAAATAAAATGATTATGATTTATTCTCTATTCTTTCTCGATACAACCCAAGATCATGTTTTGGTTGCACATTGTTCGAGAAGGGATCAAATCACATTAGAAGGAACTAACTCGTATAAGTTCGCTGTTAAGATAAGTCGCCTAGACTTACTTAGTTATCAATTTTGATGTGTGTTGGATGTGTTTTTTTTGGGATTAGGTAAGGATTAGGGTGCTCTTCTTTACGGAGGGCGCCCTAGAGCATCCTTGTGGATGAGAACCAGAAGTTCTGGATGAGTCTTGATACACTTGACAGGGTGATTGTGGCCCAAATTAGCAATTTTGTTGGCCACAACGTTACATTCTCTAAACACATAATTGATCACTAGGTCCTGGCTTCCGTGTATGGAAACACAGATGTCAGTGATAATGAGTTTGATCTCCCAAGTGCAATGGGTTTTCCCTTTAATAGCATTAATAACCTGGAGATTATTCCCTTCAATTTCCACATTCGCTATTGATCTGTTATTCATCTGCCTTATAGCTTCCCGGAGAGCTAGGGCTTCAGCTTTCAATGCTGACACTTTTCCAAAGCTAGTTGTCAAAATATCCACTACCTGGCCAAGGTGGTTTCGGAATACAATTCCCCCCGAAGTGTTGCCATTGGAAAAATATAATTGATGAATATCAATTTTGATGTGTGTTGGATGTCTAGATATGATGTGTACATCCTTATTTTGGGATTCATTCCTATATATATATATTACATTTGTCTATTTGAAAATAATTCGTTATTTTGGAAAAATATAATAGATGAATATTATTCTTTATTTTATTCGGATATTTAAACATTGGCACCTAAAAGATACGGCTACGATCAGGGATAGCCAGAAAAGCGGAGACGTCCCTGACTTAGTTGTATGCCAAGAAGGGCCCCTTCAAAATTATAATAAAATGTGTTATGTTTGAGAGGGACTTTGTTTGTGAGAAGAGAAAGAAGGAAGGGTAGAAGGATGATAGAATTGAGAAAGGAAGAGAATCTGAGAGAAGGGAGAAACAGAATTCAGTTATGTCATTCGATGCCCTTCTCCGTTACATCCCTCCAACTATTTACTACACTTTTATCTCAAGAACCGGCTCTAACAACCACCTAAACCGGTTTAACAATTGTAATTTGAAAACCCGGATTCTAACATGAATCCTAATCCGATTTACTCATAACATTGCACCCCATTTTTGAAAGCATTGACCTCAATGCTGATCAGCAAATTTAGGAAATTGTGTTAATACGTGACCAGTTGCTTCCCAGGTAGCTTCTGTGTTTCAAAATGGTGACACATAACTAACCATTCCGTCACCGGATCACCATTATCTAAGTAGGTGACCCGAGTATCAATAATCCTTTCAGGAGTGATAAAAAAGTACCATCTTTGACATATCAGGAAATACAGTTGAAGAAGAAACTATTAGACCAATTCTCTTCTTTAATTGTGAAACATGGAAAACAAGATGTACCTTTGTATTCGAAGGTAGTTGTAAAAGATAAGCAACATTTCCCACCTTAGCCAGGACTTGGAAAGGTCCATAGAACTTGGAAGACAATTTGAGATTCTTCCTAATAGCAACTGTGGATTGCCTATAAGGTTGCGACTTTAAGTAAACCCAGACACCTATAGAAAATACTCACTCAGATCGACCCTTATCCACAACTTGCTTCATCCGAGCTTGAGCCTTCAACAAATTATCACGCAACATTGCAATAGTAATTTCCCTATCTTTAATCCAATCTTCGACATATGTTGTAGTTATAGCATCAGTATCAACTCCCAACTGAGGTGGAGTATACCCATACAAAGCCTGAAACGGAGTTACTTTCAAGGCGGAATGATAGTTGGTATTATACCAAAACTCAGCCAAAGCAAGTCATCTACTCCATTGCTTTGGTTTGTCACTTGTCATTGCTCTCAAATAACTCTCCAAACACTGATTAACTCTTTTTGTCTGACCATCAGATTGAGGATGGTATGCAATAGACAGATTCAGTTGAGTTCCCACAGCTTTAAACATCTCCTTCCAAAAGTGACTAACAAATTTTTTATCCCAATCCAAAACTATACTCCTTTGCATGCCATGTAAATTGTAAACAACATTCATGAATTGCATTGCAACAGATGCAACAGAAAAGGGATGTGACAATGCTATGAAGTGAGCATATTTTGTGAGGCGATCAACTACTACAAAATAGTATCCTTACCATCTGTGGTTGGAAGCCCTTTAATAAAATCCGTGGTAATATGACTCCATGGTGTTTGAGTAACTTCCAAAGGCTGAAGCAACCCTGGGCTTTTCAGATGCTCATGTTTGTTTCTCTGACAGTTGTCACAACTCTTGACAAACTCCTCAATTTGAGCTCTCATATTAGGCCAATAAAAGATCGATTTCATCCTCTGATAAGTTGCCTGAATCCCTGAATGCCCTCCACTCGGAGACTAATGCAAAGAGGCGATCAATCTCTGTCTAAAACTCTTCTCATGGCCAATATACCACCTGCCTTTGTACTTTAGCAATCCGTTAACCACAAAATATTCTGATGTAGGCTGTATGACTGTCGAACTCAACAACTGTAAAGCATCTTTATCATTCTCATAACTGTTCTTAATTTCTAGCATCCACTGTGGCTCTATCATACTTATTCCAAACAACTCAACATCCGCATTCACCACACGCCTAGACAAAGCATCAGCCACCTTGTTTTTACAACCTTTCTTATATAGAATCAAATAAGAAAGATCTAGCAACTTTCGAATTGCTTTTCTTTGCAAATGTGTAGTCAACTTCTGATCAAGTAAGTGTCTTAAAGATAGATGATCAGTCTTTATATAAAAATGCACAAATTCAAGGTAGTGGAGCCACTTATCTACAACCAAGGGTACTGCCACCAACTCTTTTTCATAAGTGGATAACTTCAAATGTGAACCATGCAAGGCTTGACTAATGAAAGCAATCGGATGACCCTGCTGCATCAATACAGCTCCCACACCATCATCACAAGCATCTGTTTCTATTGTGAAAGGTGATGAAAAATATGGTAATTTTAGCATTGGAGCTTCGGTCATAATCTGTTTAAGCTTACGAATGGTAACTTCAACAATCTCGGACCATTTGAACTCATTCTTCTTTAAAAGTTCAGTCAATTGTCTAGAGATGGTTCCATAATTCCTTATGAAACGCCTTTAGTACCTGATAAGCCCTAGAAAACTTCTCAACTGTTTCACAGTCCTTGGACGAGGCCAATCCCTCATTACTGAAATCTTATTCACATCCGTAGCAACCCCTTCACCAGAAATTACATGGCCAAGATATTCTACCTTTTTCTGAGCAAAAGCACACTTACTCCGTTTGGCAATTAACTTATTATCCCGCATCACCTTCAAAACTGATTCCAAGTGATGAACATGCTGAGACAAAGAAGAACTGTATACCAAAATATCATCAAAGAAGACCAGCACAAATTTTCTCAAAAATGGAGCAAACACCTCATTCATCAAAGATTGAAATGTAGCTGGTGTGTTAGTCAAGCCAAATGGCATGACTTTGAACTCGTAGTGCCCATGATGAGTGGGAAATGTGGTCTTGTGGATCTCACTTTTAGCCATCCGGACCTGATGGTAACCAACCCTAAATCCAACTTAGAGAAAATACTTGCACCAAATAACTCATCAAGCAAATCCTCAATATGAGGTATAGGGAATTTATCTTTAATTGTCATCTCATTTAGTTGCATATAATCAACACATAACCTCCAGGTGCCATCCTTTTTCTTAACTAACAAGGTTGGAGAAGCGAAAGGACTTTGACTCGGTTGAATAATAGATGACTTGAGCATTTCAGTAACCTGATTTTCAATCTCAGTTTTCTGGAAATGTGGATATCTGTAGGGCTTGATACAAATTGGTAAGGATCTCGATTTAAGAGGTATAGAATGTTCATGGCCTCTTAAAGCTGACAACCCTTTTGGTTCAGCAAAAATCTCCTCAAACTGACCCAATAACTGCTGAATCTCCACATGTACCACCTCTGTTACAGCAGATATAGAAAATAATTGAGCAAATTGAGTAATAAATATAGGGACCTTTTTCTTGAGCAGCCTTTGCCATCTTTTGCCTTTCATACTTTTCAAAGCAGCCTCCTTAGTCATTCCATTGATCTCAATCTGTCTACCCTCTTTCATAAATGATATCTTCAGCTTTTTGTAATCAAATAACACCGGGCTGAACTCTCTTAACCAACCTCCACCTAAAACCATATCACAACCACCTAATTTCAGAATCCTAGGGTTGTATGTGAACTGAGCACCCTGCATTTCCCACATAAAGTCTTTGCAAATCTGTTGACTAACCATTTTCTGCCCATTAGCAACAACCACTTCCATCAAACTTGATTCCTGTACCCCGTAACCAGCTTGTGTTGCTTTTCTTGGATCCAAAAAGCTATGAGTTGCCCCACTATCAATCAAAATAGTGATATCAAATCCCCTAGCCATGCCCTTAATTTTGATGGTAGTTAATGGACTGCTACCCATCAAAGCGTGGACATAAATTTCAGATTCATCATCCTTGTTCTGGCTTTCATCAACTCTATGATTTTCCTCAACTTCCACATCTTTTTCAACTTTCATTTCTTCTTCCATTTGATCCACCAGAAGAATATGCAAGGTCTGTAGCTTACATCTGTGTCCAACATAATACTTTTCCCCACATTTGTAGCACAACCCAACAATCCTCCTTGCTTCCCGTTCACTGCCCTGAGAAGAAGAATTACTGCTCCCTTGATCATAACTAGAACTTGAATTCGGATGTTTGTGGAAGGTTTTAACATCAGAATTAAGCCCTGTATAAGCTAGATTAGTATTTCCTGGCTTCCAAGGAGGTTTAATAAGCTTAACAATTGCTTACCGTTTCATTATGTAACCTTGCCTGCTCAAAGACCATGCTCAATGAGGTTGGCCTTCCTTTCACCAAAGACTTAATTTCCCCTTTAAGTCCACTAACGAAACTTGATACAAAATACGATTCCGACAAATGAGGATCTATACTCAACATTCCAGCTCCCAATTCTTCGAATTTTTCAATATATTCATCTAAACTCCCCTTTTCTTCCAGCTTATTAAATTCTTCTATAATCTTTGATCATTGACTATCCCCAAATCATAGGCAAACAGCTTCTTTCAGTTCTACCCAATCAAATTCATGTTTCTGCATCATATATCCTTGGAGCCACACATCAGTCCTCCCACTAACATACATGGCTGCTAAATCAACCTTTTGTATTTCAGGAATTGAAAAGATCGAGAAATACCTTTCACATTTTCTTATCCAGCTCCTTGGTATGGAACCATCAAATATCGGAAAATCCAGCTTCGGTAGGCGGTTGCTTCTGAGCTCAATTCCCCAAGATTGACCTTGACTCCAAGAACCATGAGATCTTGAGAAATCTTGAGCACGTACTGGTTCTTGGTTTCGATTCCCAGCAGTGCGATTAACCTCCGGACCTTCCCGCCTTCCATTACTTGGCAAAGGACTTCCTTCTGACGCAAGAAGGCCTCGACTCCTATCCCCCATCGGATCTACTGGAGAAGGAATCAAACTACTTGGTAGAAAGGGCCTCATCATCTCCATTACTTGCTCGAAGCCCCGAATTGATTCTTTCCTCATTTCCTGATTTTCCTTGCGTAGTTCCTCAATCGACAGCTTCTGCTCCGCCTTTAATTCCTCCACAGACTTCTGGTAGGAATTCTCCTTCAGCTCAATTCTTCTATAAAATTCTTCGTTGATTCCGCAAAAGCTTGTAATTGTTGAATTTGCGTCTCCATGGAACGCCATCGAGTGCCATCCGCCATTTTTTCAGGACCAGAAAGCTCTGATACCAAATGTTATGTCTGAGAGGGACTTTGTTTGTGAGAAGAGAAAGAAGGAAGGGTAGAAGAATGATAGAATTGAGAAAGGAAGAGAATCTGAGAGAGGAGAGAAACAAAATTCAATTATGTCATTCGATGCCCTTCTCCGTTACATCCCTCCAACTATTTATTACACTCTTATCTCAAGAATCGGCTCTAACAACCACCTAAACCGGTTTAACAATTGTAATTTGAAAACTCGGATTCTAACATGAATCCTAATCCGGTTTACTCATAACAAAATGTTTTGGCGAGTACTCCCGAGGAGGCTTGATCATGGGTAAGAAGGTGAATGATGAGAGTGTGAGTGGTTCGGATAAACGGTGGAGGTCGTCGTCCACTACACTGTGTAAGGCTGGAAGATGTCATGCTTGTTTAATAAATTATGTCGATTGAGAATTGATGTGTTGCGATTGAACAATTATTGAGACGAAAAGTGATTGAGGTGATACTTAAGTGAAATGATGTGCTATTATTAGTATGCGTTGTATGGCTATAAGTATTATTATGTTCGTCTTATAATTATAAGTATTGTTGAGTGTTTGTTTGTTATGGTGAATATATTATATGTGAGCTATTCTTATTATGTAATTTAATGAATTGATTTTGTTGCAGCATATTGTGCTTACCATTTGGTACATGTTAGAATTGCTAGCTAATCCTTCGGGGCATTGATATTTTTAGGATTCAACACAGATGCAAACTATGCTTCAAGGAAACTCATCCAGGATAACGGTGTGTCAGCTCGACGTGTGGTGCCATAGGATGTGGCGGGTTATTATGCGAGGTAGTAGGTTAATGTTGTCATTGAGAATTCGTTAAGTAAAGAGCTTGTGAGTACAAATGAATTGTTAGAAGTTTTTGTTTGAGTTGTTTATGTTAGAAAGTTGGTGCATACATGGTTGTAAATTTCAATTTTAATAAAATATGAGTTGGATGTTTTCTTATTTTCTCGGCGTGCCTTTGTTGCAAGATCCATAATGTGAATTTGTTGTCAGTCTAGGTTTAGTGGGCCCATGTGTGGCCTACTACCGAGTAGCATTTCGGAATTTAAAAATGGGGTGTTACAATAAATACATTAAGTGATTTGTTATTCACTTATGTGTGCTTGGTTATTCATATATGTTTTTTTTTGTTATTCGTATATGTGTGACTTTTTATTCATGGATGCATTTTTTGTTATTCATATTCATATACGGATGGTGTGTTATTCATATATGCATATTTTATCATTCATATATGCGTGAATTGTTATTCATAGATATGTGTTTTGTTTTGTAGTTATTCGAGAATATCGTATCATGTTATGCGATAATTTGTTTTCACATCTACGTGTTCTGCTATGAAGTTATTTAAGAATGGTGAAGAAATGTAAATGCTTGATGTTTGAAGATAAAGACAATGATTTATTTTTCATATTAGTGTACATACAAATAAATAGATGTACTCTTTATTGGAGTATGTATTCAAGATATATAACACTCCTTAATTTGTATTATTCAGATTTCGGATTTAGTCGGATTTCAGGTGAGTCGGGTTTTAGGTGGAATCGGATTATGGGTGAATTGGATTTCGAGTTTGGCCGGATTTTAGGTTAATCAGATTTCGGGTGAGCTGGATTTTGATTGCGACCATATATCGAGTGAGGTTTTTTGTAGGTTAACTACTCTAGGGTCTAATTATTTAATCTAACATTTAAATTAAAAAATATAATTGTAATAAATATTCATTATCGTTAATATTTTAAAACGTAATGTCATTTTCGAATAATTCGAGTCGGATAACATTTGATTTTCAGATGGTTTCGGGTCTGGTAACTTCGGATTTTTGAATGACTTCGGGTCGGGTAGCATCGGATATCAGGTTGCATCCAGCTAGTCCATTCGGGTATAATCGGTTTCGGGTTAATCTCGGGTTCAAGTTTTTTTGGATTCGGGTCAAATCAGTTCCGGTCAAACATGTCTCGGGTATATATTTTTTCCTTTTCAGGTGTCCGGTCGAGTTCGGAGTCGGCGGCTCGGTTCAAGTTTTGACAACCCTAGATTTAAGCTACCAAAGAAGTATTGCACTCTACTTTTACAATTAAAGAGTTGGGTGATATTAATATTTTTTGGGGATTGAAATTGCTAGATATTTTGTTGGTAGATTGATGAATCAAAGGAAGTATGTAATTGATATTTTGAAGGATACTAGTTTGTTTAATTGCAAAGCTGCTTCATTTCCAATGAATAAAAGTACAAAGTTATCTATTGATCAAGGAGAGGTACTTCACGAACATAATATTTATAGACGTTTCGTAGAGAATTTTCAGCACTTGAACATGGCCATAATTGATATATATATATATATATATTATGCTACACATCATTTAAGTCAGTGTCTAACCTCATATGCTTGTTGCAATGCATGTGGTCAGATACCTTCGTGGTATATTAGATTTTAGTCTGTTTTATTCATCATCTTCTCATCTTAGTTTGAAAGCTTATACAAATGCTTATTCGGCAGTTGTAGCTTCACTGGAACATATCTTGTTATTGTGTTTTTCTTGGGTCATCTTTGATATAATAGAAGACGAAAAAGCAAAAGACAATTTCTATGAGCTCAGTTGAATATGAGTATTGATCCATGTCTTCAACAACCAATGAACTTAATTATTTTGGTAGCTAGTTTTCTTGAAGATTTACATGTTACCACTCCTAGACATCTTACTCTATTATGTGGCAATAAAGTTGCTCAGCATATTGCAGCTTGCCCGATCTTTCATGAAAGGATCAATTATCTCAATATAGACTTCCTCTATGTTAGAGATCAAGGATATAATGGATTCTTACAAACTCAACATGTCTCTTCCTCTGCTCAGCTGGTTGCATATTCTTGCAAAAGCATTAGAACAACAACAACACAAGTTGATGGTTTCCAAGTTGGGACTTGTTTCTACTCCCCTAAGTCCATCTTGAAGAAGAGCTATAAAATAGATATATTGTAACAAGTAAGACTTAGCCATAATTAGTAAGAGCTTGTGGTTTATTTAGCTAAAGTGTTTTGGTTAAGTCAAGCCTTCTCATTCGTGTTGTATATAAGCTTTCAAGTTAGAAGCTTGCTCTATAATCAAGACATTCACGTCTTATTTAATAACAAAATTTTCTTTCTAGAAAACTCTCTCACCCCTTTATAAAAAGAATCATCATATAACCAAGGATTTATGTTTTTTTTTGCATTTGGTATAACCAAAAGTTTAGAGTTCATCTCATAGGAATATTGGTCGTCTAATTGAACATGATGGAGTCAAATATCTGACAAATTCTAGTTAGACTTTCTCTATGCGTTCACTTGACATCAGAGGAATTACCAGCATAACAAAGAAGCATGAGCGGAATTTCACTATTCACCCGCTCGGTTTTGCATCCTCCTACCTCCAAGTGGGTAGTGTTTTCGCAAGCATTTTGGGGTTGCATGAGAATGATTGTGGGCTGCCAAACCAACCCTAATCCATCACTTTGAGGGTGACGTAGCCCTATATGGGTTTTTGAATCCTTATATTACATTTGTGTTGGACTAGAACAATATCTCTCATCTTGATTTTTTTAGATAAAAAATTAGAAAAGAAAAAGAGTCTATTCTAGAAATTATGGTCCTCTATTGTGTTCCAATTAGTTGTATAAATATTAAATTAATATTAAGAAAATAAAAAAAGTTATATTTATTTTTTAAACATCTATATACATATGTGTGCAAACTTTTAACTTAAAAGTTATACTTCCCCCGTTTCGCAATTTAGGGGTTATTAGAACTTTGCAAATATATTAAGTTGAGGTTTTACGTGTCGTTTATCATCTTTGATGATTTTGGAGTGCAAGCAAACTCAAAAACCAAAAATTGACTTTCAACAATTTTATTACCAATGATACCAACTCTCAAGATACAAGAGGTAAAATTGGAATTACCTTTATTGCATATATTACTACATTATGATACATTGAACCGGAACCTCTATGACAGTTCTTTATTATAGCTCCAAGGATACATAAATATAAATTGACCAGATGGAATATTATACAAATAAATCCCATCCTTAGCATACTTCCAAATGCAATGCCTTCCACCACATTTATCATCAACAAACTCTCGCTTATCTAAAAAAGACTCAAACGGATCAATATAGTGGTTATTTCCCCACATTGCACTACAAGAGTAATACACGAATCCGACTAGGAAAGGATGAAATGACCAGTTGTAGCTATTTTGAGCCGGTATTTCCAATTTGTCGTTCGCCTCCTTTGCTCTCGCTTGCAGGTCTTCTCCTTTTAGACAATAGGCATAGAGCGTATCATGCGATAGCTCTTTCATCATGGACAAGTGATACGTAAAGAAGGGTATGATTGAGTACCCATCTCCGGACTTGAAGATTACTAGCAATGACATGGCCAAAAGAAGGATGCATCCGTAGCTTCTTGCTCTAGAGTTCATCATTTAGTTTTGGGTTTTGTTTGAATTGGTTGTAGCTATTGTTATGAGGTTTATATGTTATTTCAAAAGAGGGATGGGTAAGTGTAGCAATAAATTAAATGTGTACATTAATTGTTGATTTGAAATCATTGTAAACAAGATTAAATGCAATGCATTATATGCTATTGATAATTTATTTATAAACGCATTTATTTAGGACAACTCGAGTCCTATTATTAGGACAATTCTTCCAATTTTATTTTTGGTCTAAATGAATGTAGATTAGTTACGTTCATGTGTTTTTATGGTCAAATTAATGTATTATATTTCGTGTACGATTAATTTAACAAATAGGGGATAAATTATTATGTGCACGAACATAAAAAATTTGAGACTAATAAAACACACATATATAGATGGTACCAATTGGTTTTAGAATCAAATATCATTATATACGTGTACAAATAATTGTATGCCCATGTCCGTTCATACGTACATGATCTCTTATCAGCACATGAACTATGTCATTATATTAATCTAGGTATGATTCTTGACTTATTTGGGTTAAGCTATAATGAAAGTGAGATGTCACCCTCTTTTGAACTCTTTATAAACAAATTGAGTTGCTAAACACATTATTAATTAAGTCAAGTTAGTTGAACTTGTGAGACCTGTTTTGGATATGATTTTCACATTGAAAGTTGAGACTAATAATTGTTGGTCTAAACTTTCAATGTGAGACTAATAATTATTAGTCTCAACTTGTGATACCTGTTTTGGATATACTAGACCTTATGTGAAATTAGAAAATAAATTGTAGCAAAAATATCATTATCTATACCATATGTGAAATTAGAAAATAAATTGTAGCAAAAATATCATTATCTATACCATATGTGAAATTAGAAAATAAATTGTAGCAAAAATACATGCTTCATAAAAGTTCTATAAAATTTATTTCATACTCACAGATCCAAATAAGTTTAAACCTATGTCTCATAGCTCCAAGGATACTTCAATCTATACTCACCAGCTAGAATATTATATAAATAAACCCTTTTATCAGCATACACCCAAATGCAATGCCTTCCGCCACAACCGTGGGAAAATCTACGAAAGTACAATAGTATGCCACATATCCATATATGTAAGGATGAAAGGAATAGTTGTAACTATTATGAGTCGGTATTATGGTGAGGCATTTTTGCAGTCGTTAGTCCCTACCAAAGAACCTAAGTAACCAAACATAGTAAAGTGGTAAGCAAGGGCCGATCACACAAAGACTCGTATATTTGTGCCTTTACCTGTGTTCCAAGTAATAAAGAAACAAGGGGGTTTTAATGGTTGAATGAAAATCTAAATCTAAGATGCAAATTAAAATCAAATTATGAATGCAAGTAATATATGAGATGAATATGTTTAACTAGTTAATCTCCATTATGAATATGATTATGGAGCATTGAATCTCTTGATTGTCAATTTTCTTGAATAATCTACCATGGATTTCTATTCCAAACTTCAATTTTACTTATTAGAACTACCAATCTAACAACCCTAGTCATTTAAAAACCTAGAAAAATCTTATATATTCAATTAAACAAGAGCATAAAGTTTCAAGTATAGATAGAAACAATACCTTAGAGCAACCAGACATCCAAATTATTTGTGAATTCAACCTTTTCTATACTTAATCAGACCAACCGGTCCTAATCAAGTATAGATCCTACTTTAACCAATTAATTACGATATGTTCTTAATTAGTTTAGTTGCGTATACTTGTTCTTATTATGTGATCAATCTAACAAAACCTTAGACAAACCTTAATTCAATTAAGCAAATGGATAAATCCTACTCAACATTATTGAGAATCAATTAATCCTCACATTAATATGCAACCCATAACTTTAATTAACTAATTAAACATAGAGGGATTTAGTATTGCATGATTGACAATAAAACATAAAATTATGGTTTCAAAGTTTCTCTTGAGAAAACTCTCTAGAACGAACTTGTCTTCCAAATTTGTATTGTATCCCAACTTAAACTTAGAAATAGAATATCCTCAACAAAACTATCCAAAAATTCATTAAAACACTTAAAAGATGAGAAAATTCCATGTCGACACAAGTCTCTCGTGAAACAGACCCAACGCGGTCTCGTCCATCATCTAGCGTGGTCGCACTCAGATGCACCTGTCCGCACTCCACTGTATTCACAAATTCTCGCCTTCTATCTATATGACGCGATATGAGCCTATTGAGCTCGACCCAACTCATCTTCTTCTATCCGCATTCAGTTTGATCTTCTACCTTCTTCCTTTGGTTTCACTTCCAGCTCTAATTAGAGTGACATCGAACTTTCCGCCAAAATCACCTAGTTCCAGTCCTGTCCACACACGCTTATCATCATATTTATAAAATATCACAAAATGAGTGTAGATTCCGAATCTCCTAGCAAACTATAAAGCTAAGAAACTAAACTAAAGCTAGCTAAAACCATGCAAAATAAGTCTTAACCTGCTCTCTAAACACTATATATGCAGGCTATCAAACTCCCTTATGCTTAAATCTTGCTAGTCCTCAAGCAAGAAATAGATCCAAGTCACACCACAACTTAACAATTCATGAATTCATCTCATAATTCATAAATTAAGGCAACATATAAATATAACTTGCTTAAAGCAAAGAGAGTAGAGACTTTATCCATTCTAGACCTTACGACGATAATGTGTTTCCATTGTCTCTCAGTTGTTTAAAGGTATGTGTTTCACTAAGAATCAACATTGAAATGCTAGACTACCATTGGCTTGCATCAGCGTCGTAATTCTCCGTTGCTATAGACCAAACACATAACAAAAATCATGAAGTCTTTTCAAGGGTTTTAATGGGGTTAAGGTAATGAGAAATTGGAGGGGATAATTTTGGGTCATGTGTTGCTAAATTCGGGAACTAGAACAACCTAAAACCCAAACTCAACACTTTCTTCTCATAAATTCAACCAACTTCCTTACCAATGCCATACATACTTTTAAGCTCGTTGTTTCCTTTTTCATGCTTTGATTTCTTTTCTTTTGCCTTTTTTGCAACTCTTTTTAACACTTATGAAGACTTCTTTTCTTAGAACACACTTTTTCCAAATACACTTTTCATCTTCATTTTTTTTCAACTTTTCAACTCTTGACTTTTCTTTCCATCTACCACTTCATTGCACTTCCCCCAAACTTAATCAACAACCACAAAAAACTCAACTAAAATCCCAGATCCTAGATGGATCAAGCTTATAAAGGATCGAGAGATATTTTATGGAGCTTCAAAAAAAAAAGGCTTAAGGCTCAAAGATGGGGTTTCAAAAAATACAAGATCATGTCAAGGTAGATAGGAAATACTAGGCTAATAAAGAAACATGCCTCAATCATTTTTAATGTCATGCATTTTAGTCATGTAAAGCAATCTTGAAAAAGAGTCATAACGCAAGTGATGCACTTAGCAGTCCTTGCATCGACGGCGTCTACAAATGGTCGTCTTTTCCAGCATCCGTTCACTCCGCACAACTCATCGATCCATCCACAATCCATCATCGTCTTGGTCAACCATCCACTGCTATATTTCAATTCTTGCAATCTAAATTCCGTCTTAGTAGCACTTCTTTTAATCAATCACATTGTACCTCTTGCCAAATCATTAAAAGTCACAAGCTTTCATTTTCTACTTTGTCGGTTCAATCTTCCTCGCCATTAGAAATTGTTTATTCGGATGTATGGGCCTCTCCGGTTCTCCCATTTGATAATCATAAATATTATATCGTCTTTTTCGATCATTTCACTAAATATGTGTGGCTTTACCCTCTCAAATGGAAGTCCGATACTTACTCCGTGTTCGTCAAATTCCGCACTCTCACTGAAAATTATTTTCAAACCAAACTTCGAACTCTTGTCTCTGACAATGGCGGCGGATTTCTTGCTCTCCGATCTTACTTAAGTACAACTGGGATCACCCATCACACTACACCTCCGCATACTCCCAAACTTAATGGCGTCTCCGAACGCCATCATCGCCATATTGTGGAGACGGGCCTTTCGCTTCTATACTTTTCGGGTATTCCCTTGGACCATTGGCATCTTGCCATGGATGTAGCGGTATATCTCATTAATCGCTTGCCAACTCCTATTTTACAAAATGCCTCTCCCTATTCTAAACTCTTAAATCGGACTCCCTATTATAATAAACTCAAGAGCTTCGGATGCCAATATTTCTCATGGCTACGTCCCTCTACCACTCACAAATTACAACCCAAATCTCGTTCCTGCATTTTCGTCGAATACTCCACCACTCAAAATGCCTATCTCTGTTTGGATCCTCAAACCAAATGAATATATACTTCTTGACACGTTCAATTCAATGAAACTATATTCCCATATAAATCTCAGCCCACGTCACCTACTCCTTCTCCTGATTCAAATGAATGGGCCTCTATCACAATTCCACTTCTCAGCCCACAACCTAACTTGGGCCCCACTACTATACCCACTTCAACAACCCACTCTCACCCACAAAATTCATTCACTTCCGCTCCAATACAATCAGGTGACCCAAATTCCCATGCCACGTCACCTATACCTACCCCACAACCCCCCATATCTCAGCCGCACGCATCTTCTTCACAGAATCCTTATCGATTCTCCTCACCTACTAATCCCTCACGTTCGACACAATCAGCACACCCCCTCCCCCAATTTCTCGTACGCCAACTGGTGTAGTTACGAGATCTAAGAACAACATATACAAGCCTCTCCACAAAATCAGTCTCACCTCTCAACTCTCTCCTCCAACAGAACCTAAAAATATTACCCAAGCTCTTCGTGATCCCAGCTGGCGCTCGGCGATGCAACATGAATACAATGCTCTTTGCACCAATAACACATGGTCTCTCATTCGTCATTCTTCCAATCAAAATTTGGTAGGCAGCAAATGGGTTTTTTGGGTGAAATATCTCCCGGATGGTCGCGTTGATCGGCTAAAAGCCCGTCTTGTGGCTAAAGGATTTCACCAACATCTGGGTCATGACTATGCTGAGAAATTCAATCTTGTTGTGAAGCCGGTCACGGTCCGTGTCGTCCTTAATCTTGCCACATCCAGAGGTTGGCAAATGCGTCAACTTGACGTCAATAACGCTTGCCTCCAAGGGACTCTTTCGAGGATATTTACATGATCCAACATCCCGGGTTTGTCGATTCTGATCAGCCTAATCACGTATGCAAATTGCGGAAAGCTATTTATGACCTCAAACAAGGGCCACGCGCTTGGTACAACGAGCTCAAGTCCTATCTCCTCATTCTTTAGCGTGACCGAGAATCCATCTACCTCTTAGTCTACGTTGATGACATAATAGTTACCGGGTCGTCCCCTTCCATGTTGTCTCATCTCATTCATCTCCTGGGCAATCGGTTCTCGCTCAAGGACCTAGGCACCCTTTCCTACATCCTTGGCATTGAAGTTCTTCCCTGGTCTTCCGGGGTATTTCTTTTCCAGCGTAAATATGTTACTGATCTCTTACAAAAAAGCCGGAATGTCCGATGCTAAGCCTTCACCCACCCCAATCTCTGCTTCTTCTATTCTTGACATGACCCTTATTGGCAGCTTACAATACCTCTGTATTATCCATCTAGACATTGCCTACTATGTTAACAAACTGTCCCGGTTTATGCAATCCCCCACGATGGACCATTGGGCCGCTCTCAAACGTTTGCTTCGGTATCTTGTCGACACTCTTGATGTCAGCCTTACCATCGCCGCCCACCCCTCTCCTTACCTCCATGCTTTCTCCGATGCTGATTGGGCCGACGACAAGGATGACTATGTCTGTACTACGGGCTACATCCTCTATCTTGGAGCCACCCCCATCTCTTTGGAGCTCCCGTAAGCAAAAGACAATTGCTCGGAGCTCCACTAAGGCTGAATGTAAGGCCTTAGCCGATACATCTTCGGAGCTCCTTTGGGTCTTATCATTCCTTCAAGAACTTCGATCTTCCCCTTCCCGACAACCAGTAATCTTTTGTGATAATATGGGTGCCACGAGTCTAAGTGCCAATCCCGTCTTTCACTCCCGGATGAAACATATCGTTTTGGCATACCATTTCGTTTGAGAGCAAGTTCAAGGGGGCACTTTTCAATCTCATATGTCTCCACGAATGATCAATTGGCGGATATTCTTACAAAACCACTTCATCAGCCATGTTTTTCTTCTCTCATGGACAAGCTCCGACTCTCCACTTGGAAGCCTCGCTTGAGGGGGCATATTGAAGATAATTAATTATATTATCTCTTCTATTATCTTTAGTTTTATATCTTTGAATTAGTCAAATGTTGTTAGCTAAAGATATGGTTAACGTGCCTTCATGGTGCAAGATTATAGGTTCTGTTAGTCAAGTAGTTACTGAACTCTTGTATTTAAACACTATCCTTCTATGAATAAGATACAACACTTCTCTACAATTCAACGCTTTGTTTGTCAATTATCTCGCAAGGCTGATTTTGTCTAGAATTTCAAAATAAATCTAAAACTCCAATGTATATACATGCTCAATCCTATAATCAAAGTCAATAGTCAAAGATCATGCCCATTTCAAAGAAGTTTTAACACTTCAAGCATGATCATGGTCTATAATCTCAACTTAAATCAAAAGAACAAAGTGATTCTTCACTATGCGAAAATATGAGTCCCAAATGCATTTTTTCATTTTTTTCTTATTTTTTGGTGCAGTCAGTTGTCTTAGTGTTTGATCACCCATCTCATTTGCTTTAGTCTCTTCAAGATTGAGAGGTAATGTGCAAAAGTGATTGCGAATCTCCTTTCATAATCTAAAAAAGGTCCTGTCAATATGTAGATCGAATAACAAATGAGATGTATTAGTAGCACGAGTATGAACCATAAGACAGGTTCACATCCAGATTAACAAAAAAGAAAATCACAAATAGCATCAAGTCCTTGGCAACGACGCCAAATTTGATGAGTTATTTTTGTAGTTGTTGATACCTACCAAAGAGCCTAACTAACCAAAATTAGTAAAGTGGTAAGTAAGGGTCGATCCTACAAAGATCTGTGTAGTTGTGCCTTTACTTGTTCCAAGTAATAGAGAAACAAGGAGGTCTTAATGGTTTGAATGATTATCTAAATCTAAGATGCAAATTGAAATCAAATTATAAATGTACTTATGTTTGTGACAAGAATATATGAGATGAATATGTTTAACTAGTTAATCTCCATTATGAATATGATTATTAATCATTGATTGTCTTGATTCTCACTTTTCTTGAATAATCTACCGTGGAATTCTATTCAAACATCAGTTTTAGTTATTAGAATTACTAGTATAAAAAACCTAATCATCTAACAACTTAGAAAACCTTAAAGATTCATTTAAACAACAACATAATGTTTAAAGTATTGATAGAAACAAACCCTTAGAGCAACCAAACATCTATATTATTTATGAATTTAACCCCTTCTATACTTAATCTGGTCAACCGGTCCTAATCAAGTATAGATCCTACTTTAATCAATTAATTCCTACTAGTTCTTAATCAGTTTAGTTGCATATAAATCTAGAACTCTTATTACGTGATCAATCTAACAAAACCATAGACAAACATTAATTTAATTAAGCAAAGGGTTAAATCCTACTCAACATTATTGAGGATCAATCAAAACTCACAATAATATGCAATCCATAACTTCAATTAACTAATTTAATAAAAAAGAGATTTAGCATTGGATGATTGAGAGTAAAACTTATAACTAGGGTTTCAAAGTCTCCATTGAGAAAACTCTCTAGAACAAACTTTTCTTTCAAAATTGTATTGTATTGAATCATAGAAAAGATAGAAACTAAAGGTTATGTATCTCAACTTTACTTAGAAATAGAATATCCTCAACAAAACTATCCAAAAATACATTAAAACACTTAAAAGATAAGAAAAATCCATGCTGGCGCAAGTCTCTTGTGAAACAGACCCAGCGCGGTCTCGTCCACCATCTAGTGCAATTGCACTCAGATGCACCTATCTGCACTCCACTGTATTCACAAACTCTCGCCTTCTGTCCATATGACGCAATATGGGCGTATTGATCTCGACCCATCTCATCTTCTTCTACTTGCGTTCAACTTGATCTTCTACCTTCTTGCCTTGGTTTCACACTTAGCTCTAAAGTGACATCGAACTTTATACCATAACAAGCACATTTCATCTTAAATCACTTCCCGTCCCTTCCACACTAGCTTATCATCTTATTTGTAAATAGAACAAAACGAGTGTAGATTCTGAATCTCATAGCAAAACTACAAACCTAAGAAAGCTAAAACCATGCAAAATAAGTCTAAACATTCTCTCTAAACACTAACTATATGCAATATCAAATTACCAATCCGCCCTTGGTTGTGTTCGTGACTTTATTTTTCGTGCGGTTTTATTATCTACACATTGGTGAGAAATAATAAGTTAAATAAAAAGCAAATTTTAGTACGTGCGATTTTACGTGCGGTTTATCATCTTTGGTGATTTTGGAGCGCAAGTAGGCTCAAGAACTGGAAATTGACTTACAATAATTTTATTGTCAATGATACAAACTCTCAAGATCCAAGGGTATAATAGAAATCACCCTGATTACATGCATCACTACATTATGATAAATTGAACCGGAACATATATAACTCTATGACAATTCTTTATCATAACTCCAAGGATGCATAAATCTAAATTGACCCGACAAAATATTGTACAAATAAATCCCATCTTCAGTGTACTTCCAAATACAACGCCTTGTACCATATTTACCATCAACAAACTCTCGCTTATCTAAAAAAGACAAACGAGTCAATATAGTAGTTAGTTCCCCACTTTTCACCACAATAGTATGTCACGAATCCATTTAGGAAAGGATGAAATGACCATTTGTAGCTGTTTTTAGCAATGCAATGGCCAAGAGAAGGATGCATCTATAGCTTCATGCTCTAGAGTTCATCATTTTAGTTTCGGGTTTTGTTTGAGTTGGTTGTAGCTATTGTTATGTTTATATGCTATTTTAAAAGTGGGATGGGTAAGTGTAGCAATGAATTGAATGAGTGTATATTAATTGTTGATTTGAAATCATTGTAAACAAAATTAAATACAATGCATCATATACTATGGATTATTTATTTATGACTATATTTATTTAGGACAACTCGAGTCCTACTATTAGGATAGGTCTTCCAATATTATTTTTTTGGTCTAAATCAATGTAGTCCAACATCTGTGTTTGTGGTCAAATTAATGTAGTACATTTCGTGTACGTTTAATATACTAATAAGCGGGGTAAATTAGAATGAGCAGTAAAATAAAAAAATTTGAGACTAATAAAGCCTATACATAAAGTTGTTACCCATTGGTTTCATAATGAAATCCTCTTACTTAAGTGTAAATATAATTATATGGGCATGTTCGTTTGTATGTCCATGTCTACCTGCACATAGACTATGTCATTATACTAGATTAGGTATGATTCTTGATTTATTTGGGTTAAGTTACAGGACAAAGTCAGACGACATTTATCATTGAAATCTTTAAAACCAAATTGAGGTGTTAGGCACGTTGTTAATTATGTAAAGTCAGATGCACTTGAAGGATCGTGTTTCAAATATAATTCTCACATTGAAAGTTTGAGATTAATTATGACTAGTATATACTAATTAAGTCAAGTCTATTGCACTTGTAGGATCGTATTTCAGATCTGATTCTCACATTAAAAATTGAGAATATTTATGCCTAGTATATACTGGTGAATTGGCCACGCTTCTCATTCTCGCAGAAATATCTTTATATTATATGAGTAGTTAGAAAATAAATTGCTGCAAAAATACAGGCTTCTTAAGTTTAATAAAATTTATTTCATATGTAAAGCCAGTGTTTATTGTTGGATCACCACAAACCTTCATCTAAACATGCTCACAAATAGAAGAAAAATTAAACCTATGTCTCAAAGCTCCAAGGACACATCAATCTATACTCACCACTCGGAATATTATATAAATAAACCCCATCATCAGCATATTTCCAAATGCAATGCCTTCCACCACAACCATCATCCACAAACATAGGCAAATCCACGAGCCATGAAAAAATTAATATAGAGGTCGGATCTTCTATATGCACTACAATAGTATGTCACATATCCAAATATGTAAGGATGAAAGGACCAATTGTAGCTATTATGAGCTGATATTACCAAACCACCCTTGGTCGAGTTCATGATTTCGTTTTCCGTGCTTAAACATTTGAGGTAGAGCGTGTCTTGGGATAGCTCATTCATCATGCACAAGTGATACTTGAAGAAGGGTATGATCGAGTATCCGTTTATTGAATTGATGGTGAGGAATGCCATGGCCAAGAAAAGGATGCATCCAAGGCTTTCTGCTTTGGTGTTTGTCATCTTAGCTTAGGTGTTGTTTTGGTATGTAGTAGTGCTATGATCGGATTTTATGCTAGTATTGTTTAGGTAGAAATTAAATGAATAGGAAATGGTAGGCATACCCATGAATGAGTATACATTAATTGCTACTTCGATATTATTATGATAGTATTGAATGCAATTAAGTAGGCTTTGTATATTTTATATTTTGTTATTTTTTTTGAAAATAAAAGAATTAGAGGACCCTATATATGGATGGTTTAAATATTACCATAAAATATTATTGTGGATAAATTTAGTGAGATAAGGATGTATATGCATGGTTTTGGTTCAAGTGAGGACCACTCTTGTGGTAAGACCTTTTGTTTAAAATAAGGACTAATCTAAACCATTAGATTTACCTCATCATTATATATTGGATGGTCAAGATTTTTTATTTTTTATTTATTTTTTATTTCGTTGTTTAAAAAAGCTTTAAAATGCTAAATATGTCAGTTCAATTTTTATATACTACAAGTTCATTTTTATACACTAGAAGTTCAATTTTTTAAATTAGGAGTTGATGAGGTATTTTCAGTGGTCGTTAATACCTATCAAAGAAACCTTAGCTTAACCAACTCAGTAGAGCGGTAAGTAAGGGTAGATCCCACAGAGACTCGTGTATTTATGTAATTACTTAGGTGCCAAGTAACTAAAAAGTGGGTTTTATGAATAATTATCTAATCTAATATGCAAACTAAAAACTAACTATGAATGCAAATATGGTTTATGACAATATGAGAGAAATATGTTCAACTAGTTAAATCCATCGTAGATGTGCTTACTGATCATTGATTCTCTTGATTCTCAATTCCCTAGAATAATCTACCGTGGATTATTATCCAAAACTTTATATTTAGTTGAAAAAGCAAACAGTCTGAACAACCCTAATCATCTAACAACCTAGAGCAACGTCTAGATTCAATTAAACAAAAGCTTTAAGTTCAAAGTATCGATAGAGACAAATACTCAACGCAAACAGCTAATCAAGTTATCTGTGGTTTATTCCCTCTAAAACTGAATAGCCCGAACGGGTCTAAACAATTATAGTTGCTACTTATCTAATCAATCCCGAACGGGACTTGATCAGATTAGTTGTAAATTAACCTAGAAATATTATTAACTAGCTAATCTAACAAAACCCTAGAATAATTCTGATGCAATTAAGCACAGGGAATAAAACCTATTCAAGTTGATGAGAATCAATCAAACCTCACAATATTATGCAATCTATGATTTCAATAACTAGTCAAACACAATGAATTTAGCAATGCATAATTGAAATTAAGAAAAGCTTACAAAGGTTTCAAAGTCTGCCTCCAAAGAGAAAAAACCCTAGCCTCCAAAGTTGATCAAAAGTTATGACAATTATTTTTTTAGAGAGAAAACTAAAAATAAGGTTTAAATACCCCTAAGATATCTAAAGATAAAATATCCCGAAATTACATTCAACTAGTCGGAAAAGACCTAATAAAGTCCAACCCAAAACTCGCGGCCCAACTCTCCCGCGGCAGAATGTGAGGCATGGTCTCCTTCTTGGGTGACGCGGCCGCGGCACATGCCTTCCTAGCCCGCGGCACTCTCGGTTCAGCATTTCAGACGACACTTCAAAGGCTGTTTTCACCCCCCTTCGAGTTGGAATTTGGACTCATATGAATTGTAGCTCTTCGAGTTAGCTTTCCAGTGATAGGAAATTCAGCTTCATCCGAGCACTGTAGCTCCCAAACCATGCATTGCAAGATAGAGGTGTCAAAACAAGACCTTCAATGCATAGCCCGAGTTTAAGCGTTTTTATCCTTCAAGCTCTTGGGTCTTGGTTCTTCCAATCTTCACTTTTATCACTCTAAGCTTCCTCAAACTCCACCATAGTCCACTAAGATCAATCCCGTCCATGCTTGTTTACCTAAAGATCTGCAAAATCGAACAAAACAAGCGCAAAACCCGAATTTCCTAGAAAACCTAAAAACCTAGGAACTAAGCTAAACTAAACTAAAACCATGTAATATAAACATAATTATACATCCTAAACACTACCTAAATGCAAGCTATCAAATTCCGCCATGCTTAACCCTTTCTTGTCCTCAAGCAAGACATAAATCCAAAACACACCACAAAAATTCAATCATACATCCATCTCAAGTCAAACAAGCATTTCACATATAATTAAAAACCCGACCAAGACTTCCTAACATGCATTATGGTAAGCAAAAAGTAAAGACCATTCATTCATTCTAGACCTCACCAAGGTAATTGTGTTTGCACTCAAACTCTCAAGTGTTTAAGGGTATGTGTTTCAATCAACATCAACCATGAAAACTAGACTACCATATGCTTGCATCAGAGTTCTAAATCTCCACCGCTGGGGAACAAACACATAACAAAAATCAAGAGGTCTTTTTAAGGGTTGTAATGGGGTCAAGGTAAAGAGAAATTTGGAAGGGATAATATTTGGCTTGTGGTGTGATGTTCGCATTTTTAGTATAGTTTTTAGTAGGTTTTCTTTGCTTATTAGGTTTAGTTTTGTTAAGTTTAGGATTAGTTTTGAGTGTTTTTAGTTAGTTTTGCATATTTCTATGAAAAGAGTGGAAGCTACGCTATTTTGTGTATTATGTAGGTTTTAGCAAGGAAAGGAGCTATATGGAGCTGAATTTGGAGCATTACAGTGAAAGACGGAGGAGTACAAGATTGAAGAAGTCAGTGCTTAAGATTACGAGAGGAAGTGTGGAAGAAAACAAAGCCCAGGCTCGTTAACGAGGCTGTGAGGGCTCGTTAACGAGGCTGTGAGGGCTCGTTAACGAGGCTGTGAGGGCTCGTTAACGAGGCCACGAAGGAGAAGAATTGAAGATTTATTTTATAATTTACCGATCCTGAGCGGGAATTTATTTCCGTGTCGATTGAGTATCTTTTTAGAATCTTTCTGGATTATTAGAATATGTATTTTAGGTCTTAATATCTTTTTAGATTTTATTTCTATCTTTTAGGGTTTGTTTCTATCTTTTTAGGAAAGTTTATATCTTTTAGCCTTTTTTAGTTTTTAGCTTTTTAGTATAAATATCCTTCTATCTAGCATAGAAAGGAGGAGGCTTTTAGGGGGGAAGCCTTTAGAGGAGATTTTTGAAGAGCCGAGAGAGGAGAAGTCGGATCGGAGTCGGATCGAAGAGGCTCGGTAGACGACTGTCACCGGGATCGTTAGTAGTGATTTTGATTCGGTGTTTTGATTTTTTCGGTTTCTTCTGAATCTCTGTAAGACGATATTTTCTTATTAATTTGAGTTTTGTTTTGTTTTCAATGTTTCTTTTGATTGAAGTTATTAGTTTCTTAGTCAGGATTGGTGAGTAGTTTTCTTTTCTAGGATCGGGGTTAAGCCCGACATAGTTGAGCATGTTTGATGAGTAAGATTATGTGTTTATTGCCTTTTATTTTTTATTGAGAATTGTTTGTTGTGCTTATACCAAAACGAAAGTTGATGTAATTTAGGTTTTTAACTTGATTGAAAGAGAAAGTTAGTAACTTGAAGGTTGATATTGTTTGAATACGAAAGTTTCAAGCTTTAGATCCAAAACAAGCAATTAAAGTGAATTAGGATGCGAAAGTTTGTTAATTTACTTGCTAAGTCAACGAAAGTTGATGACTCTATCTGTTTAAAGGCATGATCTTATCTTCTTACGAGTTTTTATGCTTGGCTATGTTGTGGTGTCCCTAAATCCTAGATCTCTGTTTTATTTGAATTATCTCTAGTGAATTTTCGTTGCTGAGTACTTGCCTCGGTACCGAATTTAATTAGATTTTAATTAGGTCGTTATTTGAAGTGTTCTTGTGTTCAGTGGTTCGTTAACGACCCTGACAACGTCGTTAACGAGGCTGCTTGTGAGTGTTTTTATTTGTTTTTGTTTGCCTTTTAGTAGATTGATAAACGAACAACCTTGCTTCCTGTGGAACGATCCTGACCTCCCTATACTCAGCGGGGTCTTGATTATAAATTTATTTGTTGTCAAGAAACCCTCTCAACAAATTGGCGCCGTTGCCGGGGAAGCAACGAGTTTGTTAGTTTATCTTTGGGTTCGGGAATAGCCCGACCCCGTTTTTTGTTTTTAATTTTTTGTTTTCTTTGTCTGTATTCTCAGTGTATGCCGGTAGGACGACGAAGGCTTCAGTTTGATAACACCGGTTATTACTCAGAACCCGAACGTTCCCTGCACCGTCGACTCCGAGAAAACTGAGCCATGGTCACAACAGAAGAGATGGCTCGCGAGTTAGAGATCCTCTGGACCCAGATGGAGGCACTGAAAGCCGAGAAGGACGGCGCAGACGCCGAAGCTGAGCGTCAACGAGCTGACAAAGCTCGTCTACAAGAAGAGCTTGATGCCTATCCAAGGAATGCCAAACAATACATGCATCCGAAACTGAGTGTGCCAGAATCTCCTATTGTGCTTCCAGCGATAGAGGAACCTTTTGAGATCAAGTATCAATTTATATCCTTAATCAAACGGGCTCAGTTTGAAGGGAAACCTGCTGAGTGCCCTATGGAGCATATTAGAAACTTTCTTGATTTATATGACACCATAGCTGCTGAAGGTGTCTCATTAGAATATGTTTTGTTAAAAGCTTTTAGATGGTCTCTTACTGGAAAGGCCCTGAACTGGTTGGAGAGCCTACCTTCTAAGTCTATCAAGACTTGGAAAGCTTTGTATGATCAATTTCTTACAAAGTTTTTCCCTCCTGCTAAGACAACGGAGTTGAGGAAACGCATCACCTCCTATCATCAGTTGCCTAATGAAACATTTGTTGAAACATGGGAAAGATTAAAAGAGATGCTTAGACAGCGCCCTACTCATGGGCAACCTTTATATGTTTTGCAAGAAATCTTTTTCCAGGTTATCAACGCAGAGACCAAGAACCGCATCAACACGCATACTGCGTGCGGTTTTATAGAGATGAACCCGACAAAGGCGTGGGAACTGTTGGATAAGCTGGCTAATTACGTTGCTATGTACGGAACCCAACAAACTCCACAAACTCAAAAACGTCTCTACATACCCAACCGAGAACAAGTTGACCCAGATGTTAAAAATCAATTCTTACAAGATGAGGTCAACCGTCTGAGGAAACAGGTAAGTTTTCTGAAATCCTCCCAATCATGTCAAGAATGTGGTTCTTCTGCACATAGTACTTCTGCTTGCACTAACATTGAGCAGGTTAGAACCGCTGAGACAATAGCTGAGATGAACTATATGAGAGGACCATACAGGAACCAGCCTAATTATAATGACAGGTCGAACAACTATCAACCATGGGGCAATCAGAATACAAGTCAAAACTATGCATGGCCCCCTCCAGATAGACGACTTGCACCATATCGACCTCCAGGCCATCAGGAGACGCCATCATGGGTTCAGGAAATAAAGGAGAGCATTAATGGAGTGAACAACAAAGTTGATGAAGTTCAAGCCAAACTGAACCGACAAGATAAAAGATGGGGAGAGTTCGATGTTTGGAAGAGGAGTTTTGATTCCCAACTAGGAGACTTAGCTGCACGGATTCCAAGACCACAAGGACAACTCCCGGGCCGCCCCGAGGAGAACCCTAGAGGCCAAATAGCTGCAGTGTACCTCAGAAGTGGGAAGACATTATCAGAGAGAGTTCAAGCTGAAGAGAAGGAGGAACAAGACCTCGCCAAACGGCTCGTTAACGAGCCAGCGAGAGTAAATACCGAGCCTACAAACCAGGAGGACGAGGCTCCAAGGGTTCCTAACGACCCTACCACATGTAAGTTCTCTAAACCGAGCCTCCCTCTCAATCCCAGGGTCGGTAATGACCCGCCGAGGACATCAATCGACCCTAGTGTCGACCCGGTACTCTCACCTCTCGAGCCTAACTTGGTTCCGAGAATGGTGAAATCTCTTCCATTTCCAACTAAGAAATCTATGGACTATACTGAGAGTAAGTTCAAGCGTTTCGTTAAGATTCTTCAGGGCATTAATATTTCCATCCCATTCGTTGAGGCCCTAAGCGAAATGCCGGCTTACACAAAGTTTTTGAAAGATATTCTTAGCAGGAAAAGATCCATTACAGAGCTGCAGGATGAAGTCAGATCGATAGCTCTACCGGAAAAGCTGGGAGATCTAGGAAGGTTTGCAATAACGATCGGCATAGGCAACCACAAGTTCAAGGCTTTATGCGATCTAGGTGCCAGTGCTAGTCTTGTTCCGCTCTCAATCTGGTCTAAGGCCAATATGGGACCACTAGAGCCAGTAGACATGAATCTGTACATGGCAGATGGGTCAAGTGTCAAAGCCACGGGAGTGGTGGACGACTATCCTATTCAAGTCGGGAAATTCTTTATACCGAATGATTTTATCGTCCTTGATATGCCTGAAGACCCTCATGTGCCCATAATTTTCGGGCGACCATTTTTAGCCACAGCAGGAGCAAGGGTTGATGTGCGGAAGTGACTCCTCACTTTTGATATAGGAGAGGAACGGGTGGAATTCA
Source organism: Fallopia convolvulus (assembly GCA_964016875.1). Taxonomy (NCBI): domain Eukaryota; kingdom Viridiplantae; phylum Streptophyta; class Magnoliopsida; order Caryophyllales; family Polygonaceae; genus Fallopia; species Fallopia convolvulus. The sequence continues at coordinate 21,872,501 of OZ024737.1, read as the reverse complement.
ATTTGGATCAAAAAGCCAACGACCCAGTTGGAGTCGCACAAATCGAGTTGACTCAACTTGAACTTGCCACAAAAGTCCCTACCGAGCCTCATTTGCCGATCACCGAGTCCCACGTGCAAGAGTTTAACCAAGGCCCTACTATATGTATTACAGAAAAGTCCAAACCACCTTGGCTTTCGGACTACACTAACAATCCAGGGATATCAAGCGTACTAATGGAAGAAAAGGGTCCTAATTTAGCAACTCAAGCACACAGAGGCTGTAAGGCTACGAGAGGGGTACCTCAAGACCCCAACATGGCTACACATGAACCACCATGAGACTAGCAAGGGAGCTCGTCGGGCTAACGACATTAAAAATAGCGCTTACGGGAGGCAACCCGCTTTTAGAATAGGTTTAGCTTTTCTTTTCTTTTCTTTTTCTTTTTAGATTATTTCTTAGCTTTCTTTTGTTTTACTTTTTAGTTTTAGTTAGGATAGAAATTAGAATTTTTGAGCTAACAAGATTTCAGGAGAAAGGGATCGAAAAATCACTCCAAGAGGCTACGGCAGCTCGTTAACGACCCACCCAGGGTCGTTAACGACCCGGTTCGAAGACCCGACTCGTCAAGAAATGATGTTCGCATTTTTAGTATAGTTTTTGATAGGTTTTCTTTGCTTATTAGGTTTAGTTTTGTTTAGATTAGGTTTAGTTTTGAGTATTTTTAGTTAGTTTTGCATAATTCTGTGAAAAGAGTGGAATCTACGCTATTTTGTGAATTTTGCAGGTTTTAGAGAGGAAAGGAGCTGAATGGAGTTGATTTTTGGAGCATTGCAGCGAGAGACGGAGGAGTGCAAGATTGAAGAAGTCGAAGCTCGAGAGTACAAGAGGAAGTGTTGAAGAAAACAAAGCCCATGCTCGTTAACGAGGCTGTGAAGGGTCGTTAACGAGGTCACGAAGAGAAAGATTTCGAGTATTATTTTTATTATTCACCGATCCTGAGCGGGAATTTATTTCCGTATCGGTTGAGTATATTTTTAGAATCTTTTGTGGTTGTTAGAATATGTATTTTAGGTTTTAATATCTTTTTAGATTTTATTTCTATCTTTTAGAGATTGTTTCTATCTTTTTAGGAAAGTTTATATCTTTTAGCCTTTTTAGTTTTTTAGCTTTTTAGTATAAATACCCTTCTATCTAGCATAGAAAAAGGGGGGCTTGATTTGGAGAAGTTTTTAGAGAGCTTATTTTAGAGGAGATTTGTGAAGGCCGAAGGAGAGAGAGATCGGATCGGAAGAGGATCACGAGGCTCGATAGACGACGGTTGCCGAGTGGTCGTTGGTCGTGATTGTGGTTCGGTGTTTTGATGTTTTCGGTTTCTTCTGAATCTCTGAAAGACAATATATTTTTCTATTGAACGAGGTCGAACTTTACAAGACCCTCGTTACCGACCCCTTCAGGATCGTTAACGAGGTGCCGATGCTGGAAGACACAAATAAAAAGGGAAAATGTTCAGATTGGGTCGACAATCAAGTCAATGAGGTCGTTACTGAGCTACGGGAGGTCGGTACCGCGGTCAAAATATTAAATCCTAGCTCGTTAACGACCCATCCAGGTAAGATTTCTGAACTTGAGTCTTTTCAATTAAAATTCACCCCCTCTCCTTCTTCAATTTCTTCTTCCTCAATATCAATCCATGCTATTATCGGGCCAAAAGCTCCTTGGTTTGCGGATTTCGCTAACTATCTTGTAGGAGGCGTAATTCCCGAGGGCCTTACCCCACAAAAGAAGAAGAAATTTCTCCATGATGTAAAACAATACTATTGGGACGATCCCTACTTGTTTAAACAAGGAAGCGATCACCTCTTTAGGCGTTGTATCCCAGAGGAGCAGATTGAAAACGTGATCCATCAATGTCACACACTTCCAACTGGAGGTCATGCAAAAGGATTCAAAACTACTGCGAAGATTCTTCAAAGTGGTCTCTATTGGCCAACCATGTTCAAAGATGTGCAAGCTTATGTGACAGCATGTGATGGATGTCAACGCTCAGGCAACATAACTTGGAGACATGAAAATCCACTAACTGGGATATTAGAAGTTGAGCTATTTGATGTATGGGGCATTGATTTCATGGGACCGTTTCCCGCCTCAGGACCCTACAAGTACATCCTAGTTGCGGTTGATTATGTTTCCAAGTGGGTAGAAGCTGTTGCTACAAGGACTAACGATGCCAAGACTGTTGCTAAATTCATCAAGACCAATATTTTCCCCAAATTCGGCGTTCCAAGAGTCCTTATCAGTAATGGTGGTTCCCATTTCATTGAGCGAAGTTTTGAAGCCCTTTTGGCTAAGTATGGGGTATCTCATCGGGTGGCAACACCCTATCATCCCCAAACAAGTGGCCAAGTTGAAGTTTCAAACAGGCAAATAAAGAGCATATTGGAGAAGACAGTTTCCCGTTCTAGGAAGGACTGGTCCTCCAAGTTGGATGACGCTCTGTGGGCATATAGGACAGCATATAAGACGCCTCTCCGCACCACCCCCTACAATCTAGTGTATGACAAGGCATGTCATTTACCGGTCGAAATGGAGCATAAGGCATTATGGGCTCTCAAGGAGCTCAACATGAACCTCGATGCGGCTGGAGCAAAAAGATTCATGGACTTGCAAGCATTAGAAGAATTGAGGCTAAAGGCGCACGAAAATGCTGAAATCTACAAGGAGCGCACCAAAAGGTGGCATGATCGGAAATTAGTGCCCAAAACTTACCACATAGGCGATAAGGTACTTCTCTTCAACTCTAGACTCCGATTATTCCCAGGAAAGCTAAGGACACGATGGAGTGGGCCGTTTGTGGTTCATCACATTTATCCTCACGGAGCAGTAGAGTTGACTAATAACCGAGGCGTCATTTTCAAAGTTAATGGACACATGCTGAAGAAATTCCATGAGCAGACTGACCCAGATGAAGAGATAAGAGTCACCATGGCTCTCACATCAGCAGACTAGCAAGGGAGCTTGTCGGGCTAACGACGTTAAACATAGCGCTTACGGGAGGCAACCCGCTTTTTAGAATAGGTTTAGTTTATTTTTCTTTTCTTTTTCTTTTTAGATTATTTCTTAGCTTTATTTTATTTTTATTTTTTTAGTTTTAACTAGGATAGAAATTAGATTTTTTTGAGCTAACAAGATTTCAGGAGAAAGGGGTCGAAAAATCACTCAAGAAGGCCACGGCGGCTCGTTAACGACCCACCCAGGCTCGTTAACGACCCGGTTCGGAAGACCCGACTCGTCACAATACGGGGCAGGTAAGTTTTTAACCTAATCTATCTAATTCTTCTACCCTATCCCCCCCCCTTCTACCCTTACCCCTCCTATATAAACACTTCTACCCCTCCCAAAATTCTACCACAATCCCTCTCAAAAATTCACTCTCAAACCCAAAACACTCTCAATCCCTCTCCCTTCTCTCCCACCGATTCGGAATCCCTCACGCTAACGACCACCGGAGACGCCGTCGTTACCGGAGTTCGGAAGCCATCCACCGACGAGGCCGTGCTCGTTAACTACCCCAATTCCGACCCTTGTTCTTCAATTTCTCGGTTCTCCGGTATGATTTCTAAACCCTTGCTTGAAATTTCATGATTGATTATCTATGGGTCGAAATTTCATATCTTGAATCATGATTCTTAGGGAGGTCGATGAGCATGCTTAATTTCGTTTTAAAAAATTCTTGATTGTGCTTAGTTGTTCATGTTTTAGGAAAGATTATTCATGTTAGATTAGCTATTGTAATTCTTTAGTTAGGAAAGCATGAATTTTTCTTGTTCTAGATCTAAAAGTTCAATCTTTGCATGTCAAAATTCCGGGAAAATTTTAGCATGTTCGGGATGGGTAATTGAGTAAGTATGGGGTGCTTATACCCAATGGGGGATTTGTGGAAAATAATAGAAGATTGCATGCTTGATTTGTGTTGAATTAGAGGTAGATTGAATTTCGGAAAATTCTGGTTTTGCTCTCGGCAGGTCGTTAACGACCCACCCATGCTCGTCAACGACCCTACACTTCATCATCGATCGATCCGAGCCCAGAATCGTGAACAACCCAATTGGGTAGTTTACGAATAATTCCGAGGTTAATTTTGAGACCAAGTATGGGATCTCGTACCTATTATTTTTGAGTGGATCTTATCTTGGAAAAAATTTCGATTATTTTGTAGGATCCATGGCTAGTTCAAGCAGACCCGCTACCCGAGCCCAAAAGAAGAGGAGGAACCACAGGTCTCCATCTCCACCCCGAGTGGATGATGTGATTTTGAGCAGTCAGAGCCAAGTAAGGCGCTACCGGGAGTTTTTGGAGAGGGACCATTACACCCGATGGTTCTCGAAGTCTAGCGCCGTCTCTACGGGCATCTACACGGATGTCAAGGACGCCTTCATCATCCTTGGGGCCGCCCACCTGTTAAAGCAAGAGAACTTGCCACATTACCCGGCCCTCACATCCGAATTCTTGGTCACTTTGGAGACCAATATCTCGTCGAAGACCTCAGCGGGACGTATTCGGTTCCGGCTCGGTAACGAGGACCGTGACTTCACCATGGCGAAGTTCAACGCAATCTTGGAGCTCCCAAATCCGTCGAGAGATTATAGCTTGAAGGACTACCGAGTGACCCGCACTTGGAGCTACATCACCGGGGAGGTTCAATCCTCTACCGCGGCGCTATCCGGGGCAAACATAGTCAACCCCATCTTCCGGATTATCTTGAGAGTCCTCGCCGCAACATTTTGGCCGAAAAAAGAGTTGAACCGGCCTACAAGAACGGAGGTTGCTTGCTTCCGCACCATCCTCTTTGAGGAGCCCGACCCCTTGAATTTGGGGTACGAATGGCTCTACTATGTCGAGAAGTCCACCAAGTCCAAGGAGGTGTGATGTGGAAATTTGGTTAGCCTCTTGGCTAAGAATCTCGGAGTTGATCTCACCCGCTACACACCGGCTCACGCTCAACTCCTCAACAAAAACTATTGGTATAGTTTCGGGATTTTCGTGCAAGCCGAGGGAGGCTACAAGGTGAAGGTTCAAGATCGACAAGTCATACCTTCCCTCGACATGTACGAGCTACTCTATGTACCAAATTGGTACGAGGTGTGGACGGGACATCCCTACCCATTGGAGCCAAAACCGGAGGACGAGCTCTCGCTTAGGCCATGTGAAACCCGGTTTGAGCGGGACGACGTGGATGAATATGAAGAAGAAGATGAGCAAGAAGACACCGAGGTAGTAGGCAACGACACCGAAGAAGCCGACACCGAGGGCGGCACTGAGGAGCTCAACTTTGAAGAAGAAGACATGAACACGGAGGTGTTAGGAGGCCATATCTTCGTTGACGAGCCCCCAGGGTCGTTAACGACCACTTCCAGCCACCACCCAACACTATTAACGAGGCACCCAGCTTCGTTAACAAGGTGCCAAGAGCCCCTGTCGACCCACCACCAGCTCTTGTCGACCCTCATGCTTATGGACTCATGCCTTACAACCCGGTGATGTATCAAGACCATTTCCAACCTCACTACCCACCACCTCCTCAGCCCGAGTACGCATGATCGAGTATACCACCACCATGGGCCGAGGATCTTTCTGCACGGATGCAGCAGCTTCACCTCCAGACGGATCACATTCATAGGAGGATGGATAGATGGGAAACCGTCTATTCCGCTCGCATGTCGATGGAGGATGAGAGGCAGCGCCAGAGAGAGGCGGATGATGCTGAGCGTTGGAGGACGATGTACGACTTCATGGGGAAATTTGAGCACTACTTTCCTCCACCGAACCGTTGATTCAAGCTCAAGATGAAGTTTCCTTTCCTTGTTTCCACTTTTGTAAGTTTTATGTTTTTCTTTTTCTTTTTAATTTTTTGTTTTCTTTTCTATTTCTTTTCCCTCTTCTTCTTATTTTCCTTACAGTGGGGACACTGTAATTTTAAGTATGGGGTGGGGAGAAAGTAGAAAAATTATGTCCTAGGTGTTTATGTGTTCTATGTACCTGTTATTTCTTTAAATCGAAAAAATCGAAAAAAACCAAAAAAAAAATTGAATTTTTTTTTTGAAAAATCCAAAAAGAGTTTAGAATTGATAGATATCCCTTCTTAAGTTCTATGATAGCAATCACTAACTTAATCATATAATTCCTTGCAAACATGTCTTTGAAAGTATATCCGGATTCTCAAACTTGAAATTAATTATTTTTTAGAAGAGAATAGCATTTGATGAAATTGAGCACATATACTTTATAGCATAGATGATGCAATCCAACAAAATCTACCTTGTGAGTTATTTTTGGCCTTATAGGGAGAACATTTATAAATCCCTCTTCTTTTCTTGTGTGATTTACTCTCTTTATGCATATTATCTCTTGGAATTGTGATGGTTATCTATTTCTTGAGACCCTTATAAGATTTTTAGTTCATTACTTGTGAAGATCATATGATGGAGAACTTATTTTTATAGGACCTATTATTCCCTATCTACCTTTACATTATTCCTTTTTTGATAACCAATTCTGGCCTGAAGCCTTTTATTTTTAGTTCCACAAAAATTATTCCTTAGCCGATATAAGCTTGACCCTATCCGGGAATTAGGACTTAGATTGGAGAGGTAAAGTTTTGTGTTTTGTTAAAAAAAAAAGAGTTTATATTGTATTGAATTGAAGGGTGTTTGGGAAGGGTAGATTGGAAGTCTCTTGTTGTTATATGTAAGAAGGAAATTATAAAGAGGTGAAGAGTTAAGGTGCATTTGTGTTTAAAGATAATATCAAGAGATTCTTTTATTTTTGTTATGAGACTTTCTAGGATAATAAAGGGTGAGTGAAAATGAGTGTGCATAAAGAAGAGTGAGTTTGGTATAATCTTTTATGAAAGCTTTTGGTGAGATGTGAGTTTTTAGGAGTCTTTGATTCCCGGATATTATTAGCACCACATGACCAAATATTTCCACTCCCTATTGTTATTACCAAGCCCCATTACAACCCGGCCGAATGGAAGCTTCTATGAAGTTTTTCATTGAGCCTAAGTTCTCTTGATGATTCTTTGCTTGTTTTGACAAATCTTGGGTGGAGAGTATTGGTGATATAAGTTCCAATTTCTATGAGTTTTTGTATATTAGATTGAGTTGAGAGTTGTTATTCTAAGCCCAAACACATGAGAGTTGAGAGAAACACATTATATCCCTTGAGAGGTTGGATTGTATTATTTTATGTCTATTTAAGTGCATATATGTGTGAGGATGTTAATAGTCTTTTGCTATAATTTTCTTATGTGTAGATGTTGCTTTTTAGAAGATGGCTATGTCTTGATGAGCATGATTTGTTTTGGTTTTGGTTAGTGTCTTGTTTATTGCTTGAGGACAAGCAAGTCTAAGTATGGGGTATTTTGATGTTCGCATTTTTAGTATAGTTTTTGATAGGTTTTCTTTGCTTATTAGGTTTAGTTTTGTTTAGATTAGGTTTAGTTTTGAGTATTTTTAGTTAGTTTTGCATAATTCTGTGAAAAGAGTGGAATCTACGCTATTTTGTGAAATTTGCAGGTTTTAGCGAGGAAAGGAGCTGAATGGAGTTGATTTTTGGAGCATTGCAGTGAGAGACGGAGAAGTGCAAGATTGAAGAAGTCGAAGGTCGAGAGTACAAGAGGAAGTGTTGAAGAAAACAAAGCCCAGGCTCGTTAACGAGGCTGTGAAGGGTCGTTAACGAGGTCACGAAGAGAAAGATTTCGAGTATTATTTTTATTATTCACCGATCCTGAGCGGGAATTTTTTTCCGTATCGGTTGAGTATCTTTTTAGAATCTTTTGGGGTTGTTAGAATATGTATTTTAGGTTTTAATATCTTTTTAGATTTTATTTCTATCTTTTAGAGATTGTTTCTATCTTTTTAGGAAAGTTTATATCTTTTAGCCTTTTTAGTTTTTTAGCTTTTTAGTATAAATACCCTTCTATCTAGCATAGAAAAAGGGGGGCTTGATTTGGAGAAGTTTTTAGAGAGCTTATTTTAGAGGAGATTTGTGAAGGCCGAAGGAGAGAGAGATCGGATCGGAAGAGGATCACGTGGCTCGGTAGACGACGGTTGCCGAGTGGTCATTGGTCGTGATTGTGGTTCGGTGTTTTGATGTTTTCGGTTTCTTCTGAATCTCTATAAGGCAATATATTTTTCTTATTAATTTGAGTTTGAGTTTTGTTTCAATGTTTCTTTTTATTGAATTTTGTAGTTTCTTAGTCATGATTAGTGAGTAGTTTATTTTTCTAGGGTCGGGGTTAAGCCCGGCATAGTTGAGCATGTTTGATAAGTAAGATTGAGTGTTGAATGCCTTTTATCTTTTATTGAGATTGTTTGTTGTGCTTAATACCAAAACGAAAGTTGAGGTAATTTGAGTTTTTAACTTGATTGAAAGAGAAAGATAGTAACTTGAAAGTTGATATTGTTTGAAAACGAAAGTTTCAAGCTTTAGATCCAAAACAAGCAATTGAGTGAATTAGGATGCGAAAGTAGATTAATTTACTTACTAAGTCAACGAAAGTTGATAACTCTATTTGTTTAAAGGCGTGATCTTATCTTCTTACGAAATCTTATGCTTAGCTATGTTGTGGTGTCCCTTGTCCTAGATTTTTGCTTTATTTGAATTATTTCTGGTGAATCTTCGTTGCTGAGTACTTGCCTCGGTACCGAATTTTAATAAGAATTTTATTAGGTCGTTAGTTAGTATTTTTGTGTTCGGTGGCTCGGTAACGATCCTGACAACATCGTTAACGAGGCATCTCGTGAGTGTTTTGTTTGATTTTGTTTGATTTTTGTTAAATTGATAGACAAACAACCTTGCTTCCTGTGGAACGATCCTGACTCCATTGTACTCAGCGGGGTCTTGACTTACAAATTTATTTGTTGGCCGAGAAACCCTATCAACAAGAAACGGGGCAGGTAAGATTTCTACCCTAATCTATCTTATCTTCTACCCTAGCCGCCGCCTCTACCTACCCTTCCCCCTCCTATAAAAACCCTTTTACCCCCCTTCCACAAATCTACCACAACTCTCCCAATTTCATACTTCTCTCCCCTCAAGAAGCTCGAAATCCCTCTCCCTTCTCTCCCACCGGTTCGGAATCCTTCACTCCACCGACCACCGAGAGGTCGTCGTTACCGGAGCCCGGAAACCAATCACCGACGAGACACAAGCTCGTTAACCACCCCGATTCTCCGGTATGATTTCTAAACCCTTGCTCGAAACTGCATGATTGATTATCTTTAGGGTCAAAATTTCGTGTCTTGAATCGTGTTCTTAGAAAGGTCGATTTGCATGCTTGGTTTTTGTTCATAAAAATTCTTGATTGTGCTTAGTTGTTCATGTTTTAGGAAGAATTATTCATGTTAGATTATCTATTGCAACACTCTAGTTAGGAAAGCATGAATTTTTCTTGTTCTAAATCTTAAAGTTCGAACTTTGCATGTCAAAATTTTGGGTAATTTTAGCATGTTCGGGATGGGTAATCGAGCAAGTATGGGGTGCTTATACCCGATTGAGGGATCGATAGAAAAATATAGAAGATTGCATGCTTGATTTGTGTTTTAAATTTAGGTAGATTAAAATCGGAAATTCTGGTTTTTGTTCTCGGCGGCTCGTTAACGACCCACCCAAGATCGTTAACGACCCTGCAATGCTTCATAGATCAATCCGAGTCCAGAATCGTAAACGACCCAATTGGGTAGTTAACGAATAATTCCGAAGTTAATTCGAGACCAAGTATGGGGTCTCTTACCTATCTATATTTTTTGAGTGGATCTTATCTTGGAAAAATCTTGATTATTTTGTAGGATCCATGGCAAGTTCAAGCAGACCCGCTACCCGAGCTCAGAAGAAGAGGAGGAACCATAGGTCCCCATCTCCACCTCGAGTGGATGATGTGATTTTGAGCACTCAAGGCCAAGTACAGCGTTACCGTGATTTTCTGAAGAAGGACCACTACACCCGATGGTTCTCAAAGTCCAGCGCTGTCAACACGGGGATCTACACGGATGTCAAGGACGCTTTCATCATCCTTGGAGCCGCCCATCTTTTGAAGCAACAGAGTTTGCCACACTATACGGCCCTCACATCCGAGTTCTTGGCCACCTTGGAGACCAACTTCTTGTCGAAGACCTCGGTGGGACGGATCCGGTTTCGGCTCGTTAACGAGGACCGTGAGTTCACAATGGCGGAGTTCAACGCAATCTTAGAGATCCCAAACCCATCGAGAGACTATAGCTTGAAGGACTACCGAGTGACCCGCACTTGGAGCTACATCACCGGGGAGGTTCAATCCTCCACCGCGGCACTATCCGGGGCAACCATCATCAACCCCATCTTCAGGATTATTCTTAGAGTCCTTGCCGCGACGTTTTGGCCGAAGAGAGAGTTGAATCGGCCTACAAGGACGGAGGTTGCTTGCTTCCGCACCATCCTTTTTGAGGAGCCCGACCCTTTGAATTTGGGGTACGAATGGCTTTACTACATCGGAAAATCAACCAAGTCCAATGAGGTTTGGTGTGGCAATTTGGTTAGCCTCTTGGCTAAGAATCTTGGAGTCGATCTCACCCGCTACACACCGGCTCACGCCCAGCTCCTCAACAAAAATTATTGGTATAGCTCCGGTGTCTTCATTCAAGCCGAGGGAGGATTCAAGGTGAAGGTTCAAGATCGTATCGTTATACCCACCCTCGACAAGTTCGAGCTTCTCTACGTACCAAATTGGTACGAGGCGTGGACGGGACATGCCTACCCATTGGAACCTAAACCGGAGGACGAGCTTTCGCTTAGGCCATGTGAATCCCAGTTTGAGCGAGAAGCCATGGATGAAGATGAGGATGAACATGAAGATGAAGAAGAGGACACCGAGGTAGTAGGCAACGACACTGAAGAAGCCGACACCGAGGGCGGCACTGAGGAGCTCAATTCCGAGGAAGAAGACATCGACATAGAGGTCCTAGGGACCAACATCTTCGTTGACGAGCCCACCAGGCTCATTAACGATCACTTCCAGCCCCATCCCAACACTGTTAACGAGGCACCCAGCTTCGTTAACGAGGTGCCGAGAGCTCCTGTCGACCCACCACCAACTCTTGTCGACCCTCATGCCTATGGACTCATGCCTTACAACCCGGTGATGTATCAAGACCACTTCCAGCCTCACTACCCACCACCTCCTCAGCCCGAGTACACAGGATCGAGTATACCATCACCATGGGCCGAGGATCTTTCTGCACGGATGCAGCAGCTTCACCTCCAGCAGGATCACATTCATAGGAGGATGGATAGATGGGAAACTGTTTATTCAGCTCGCATGTCTATGGAGGATCAGAGGCAGCGTCAGAGAGAGGCGGAGGATGCTGAGCGTTGGAGGACGATGTATGACTTCATGGGGAACTTCGAGCACTACTTTCCCCCACCAAACCGCTGATTCAGCCTGAAGATGAAGTTTTTCCTTGTTTCCACTTTTACAACTTTGTAAGTTTCTATGTCTTTCTTTTTCTTTTTAATCTTTTGTTGTTTTCTTTTCTATTTCTTTTCCTTCTTCTTATTTTTCTTACAGTGGGGACACTGTAATTTTAAGTATGGGGTGGGAGAAAGTAGAAAACTTATGTCCTAGGTGTTTATGTGTTGGTGTTTATGTGTTTTATATTACTTTATGTCGAAAAAATATATAAAAAATCAAAAATCGAAAAAAAATCAAAAATTTTTGAAAAATCTAAAAAGAGTTTTAGAATTGATAGATATCCCTTCTTAGGTTCTATGATAGCAATCGCTAACTTAATCATATAATTCCTTGCAAGCATGTCTTTAAAAGTATAGCCGGATTCTCAACTTGAGATTATTGGTTTTAGAAGAAGATAGCATTTGATGAAATTGAGCACATATACTTTATAGCATAGATGATGCAATCCAACAAAAATCTACCTTGTGAGTATTTTTGGCCTTATAGGGAGAACATTTATAAATCCCTCATCTTTTCTTGTGTGATTTACTCTCTTTATGCATATTATCTCTTGGAATTGTGATGATTATCTATTTCTTGAGACCCTTATAAGATTTTTTAGTTCATTACTTGTAAAGATCATATGATGGAGAACTTATTTTCATAAGCCCTATTATTCCCTATCTACCTTTACATTATTCCTTCTTTTTGATAACCATTTCTAGCCTGAAACCTTTTATTTTTAACTCCCCAAAAATTATTCCCTAGCCGAGATAAGCTTGGCCCTATCTAGGAATTAGGACTTAGATTGGAGAGGTAAGTTTTGTGATGTGTTAAAAAGAGAGGAGTAGTTTATATTTTGCTTTAATTTGAAGGGTATTTGGGAAGGGTAGATTGGAAGTCTCTTGCTTTTACATGTAATAAGAAAGATCTTTTCAAGAAAAAATGCACAAAATAAAGTTTTTTGAAGGAAGTGAAAAGAAGAGAAAGAATGTGTACGGCGGCTCGTTAACGACCCTGATATGGGTTCGGTAACGAGGCAACGAAAAAAAAAGAGTAAAAAAAAAGGGAAGAAAGAGAAGGAGAATGATAAAAAGAGGTGAAGAGTTGAAGTGCATTTGTATTTATAGATAATATCAGAGATTCTTTTGATTTGTTATGAGACTTTCTAGGATGAAAAAGGGTGAGTGAAAATGAGTGTGCATAAGAAGAGTGAGTTTGGTATATTTTTTTTGAGAGTTTTGGAAGTGTGAGTTTTTTTAGGAGTCTTTGATTCCCGGATATTATTAGCACCACATGACCAAAGTATTTCCATGCCTTATTGTCTTTACCAAGCCCCATTACAACCCGGTCGAATGGAAGCTTCTATGAAGTTTTTCATTGAGCCCCCTAAGTTCTCTTGATGATTCTTTGCTTGTTTTGACAAATCTTGGGTGGAGAGCATTGGTGATATAAGTTCCAATTTCTATGAGTTTTTGTATATATGACGAGTTGAGAGATTGAATTTATAAGCCTAAACACTTGAGAGTTGAGTGAAACACAATATCTTGTGTAAGGTTGGATTGTATTATCTAATGTCTATTTAAGTGCATATATGTGTGAGGATGTTAATAGTCTTTTGCTATATTTTTCTCATGTGTAGATGTTGCTTTTTAGAAGATGGCTATGTCTTGATGAGTATGTTTGTTTTGGTTTTGGTTAGTGTCTTGTTTATTGCTTGAGGACAAGCAAGTCTAAGTATGGGGTATTTTGATGTTCGCATTTTTAGTATAGTTTTTAGTAGGTTTTCTTTGCTTATTAGGTTTAGTTTTGTTAAGTTTAGGATTAGTTTTGAGTGTTTTTAGGTAGTTTTGCATATTTCTATGAAAAGAGTGGAAGCTACGCTATTTTGTGTATTTTGTAGGTTTTAGCAAGGAAAGGAGCTCTATGGAGCTGAATTTGGAGCATTACAGTGAAAGACGGAGGAGTACAAGATTGAAGAAGTCAGAGCTTAAGATTACGAGAGGAAATGTGGAAGAAAACAAAGCCCAGGCTCGTTAACGAGGCTGTGAGAGCTCATTAACGAGGCCACGAAGGACAAGAATTGAGATTTATTTTATAATTTACCGATCTTGAGCGGGAGTTTATTTCCGTGTCGGTTGAGTATCTTTTTAGAATCTTTTTGGGTTATTAGAATATGTATTTTAGGTCTTAATATCTTTTTAGATTTTATTTCTATCTTTTAGGGTTTGTTTCTATCTTTTTAGGAAAGTTTATATCTTTTAGCCTTTTTTAGTTTTTAGCTTTTTAGTATAAATATCCTTCTATCTAGCATAGAAAGGAGGAGGCTTTTAGGGGGGAAGCTTTTAGAGGAGATTTTTGAAGAGCCGAGAGAGGAGAAGTCGGATCGGAGTCGGATCGAAGAGGCTCGGTAGACGACAGTCACCGGGATCGTTAGTTGTGATTTTGATTCGGTGTTTTGATGTTTTCGGTTTCTTCTGAATCTCTTTAAGACGATATTTTCTTATTAATTTGAGTTTTGTTTTGTTTTCAATGTTTCTTTTGATTGAAGTTATTAGTTTCTTAGTCATGATTAGTGAGTAGTTTTCTTTTCTAGGATCGGGGTTAAGCCCGACATAGTTGAGCATGTTTGATGAGTAAGATTATGTGTTGATTGCCTTTTATTTTTTATTGAGAATTGTTTGTTGTGCTTATACCAAAAACAAAAGTTGAGGTAATTTAGGTTTTTAACTTGATTGAAAGAGAAAGTTAGCAACTTGAAGGTTGATATTGTTTGAATACGAAAGTTTCAAGTTTTAGATCCAAAACAAGCAATTAAAGTGAATTAGGATGCAAAAGTTTGTTAATTTAATTGCTAAGTCAACGAAAGTTGATGACTCTATCTGTTTAAAGGCATGATCTTATCTTCTTACGAGTTTTTATGCTTGGCTATGTTGTGGTGTCCCTAAATCCTAGATCTTTGTTTTATTTGAATTATCTCTAGTGAATTTTCGTTGTTGAGTACTTGCCTCGGTACCGAATTTAATTAGATTTTAATTAGGTCGTTATTTGAAGTGTTCTTGTGTTCGGTGGTTCGTTAACGACCCTGACAACGTCGTTAACGAGGCTGCTTGTGAGTGTTTTTATTTGTTTTTGTTTTCCTTTTAGTAGATTGATAAACGAATAACCTTGCTTCTTGTGGAACGATCCTGACCTCCCTATACTCAGCGGGGTCTTGATTATAAATTTATTTGTTGTCAAGAAACCCTCTCAACATGGTGCTAAATCCGGGATAAAGAACTAATCATAAACCCAAACTTCAACACTTTCTTTCTTACTTCTCCCAAACTTTTCTTTCTCAACTCCAAACACACTTCTATAAACTTATTTTCTTTCTTTCCTTCTTTCTTTCTTTGCCTCTTTTTCAACTCTTTCTTTCATACTAATGAAGACTACTAACATTTGTGCTCAACTTTTCTTTGCTTTTCCAACATACTTTTCATCTTCATTTTTTTTCACTTTCACACAAGAGTTGTTTTTCCTCTTTTCCACCTTTTTCTTCCAACTCCCCCATACTTACATCAAACTCACACAAAACAAAATATAACCGAAAGTCCTAAATCCCGGATTATGGGTCAAGCTTATTAGGCTAGGAAAATTTTGTGGAGCTAATGAAAATAGGCTTCAAGCTCAAAAGAAATAGGGTATCAAGAACATGGATCTTGTAAGGTAAGAAGGGAAATAATAGTCTATAAAGAAACACTGTCTCAATCATTTTAATGTCATGCATTCAATCATATAAGAAGTCTTGACAAAGGGTCATAACGCAAGTTCTAGAGCTAGATAATCATGGTGATACACTCAAGAATGTAAAGAATAAATAATCATGAAAGGCCAAAAATATCTCACAAGGCTAATTTTTTATCTAGAACTTCAGAATGAATCAAATACTCAAGCTAAATGCATGCTCCATCCTATAATCAAGGTAATTAATCAATGATCATGCTCATATCATATCAACTTCAGCATATCATGCAAATCATGGGTTAGAATTTATACTTAACTTAGAAACACAAAAGGAATTAAATAATGGGGAAATAAGAACCTAAATGCAATATTTTAAATATGACCTAAACTTATGCAACTATATGAATGCAAACAAGTAATTCCCTTCCCCCATGCTTAAAACATACTTTGTCCCCAAAGTATAGTAAAAAGTAAATGAAAGAGAAAAACTCACAAAACTCTAGCTATCTGGGTCATGCGACGGCAATTTCGACGGTGGTTGTGGTTCTTCGGGTTATCAATCTTCAGACCTGGGATATCTAACACACAAACAAAACTACCTAAAAAAGATTAAACTGAAAAACAAAACTACTCTAAGTATTGGGTTGCCTCCCAAGAAGCGCTTATTTAACGTCATTAGCTTGACCCTTAGCATGAATTGACAAGATTAGACATTGTCAATGCCCTTAATAACCTGTCAAAGCCTTGTGCACACATCTCAGAAAAGCATAAGTAACACATTGATAAATCAATTAAGCATAATATAACTTTCAAAGACCGTTTTAACTTATCAAACATGTGTGCCCAGTTGGCCTGAAATGGCATATGTTCAAATAAATTCAACATAAGTGGTGGTTTTAGAAAATACTTACAATATGAATCAAAGCACTTGTCAGCAATACAACTTCTATCCAAGATGAACTCCATATATTTCTCATTGTCCACCTTGTGTTGTAGACTTGGCTCCTCATCTTGGAACTCCATCACCTCTGGATGTGAGAAGGTGGGGGAAATTGAAGCAAGGAGTGTCAAGGCCTAACATAGAGCGCACCATGGCAGTGGGAGACTTAATAGATGCATCATGTTGATTTTCTCCCTCATGGTCGTCTACTTCATCAACAAAGAAGTCATCTTGGTCGACAAAAGAGTCTTCTTCCAAAACCGTAAAACCCTCAAGCAATTTACTCCACGTGAGTGAAGATGATTCAGGCTCCCTAAGCTCTGTAAGAATCTCTATGCCAGCACAATCTTCCTTTGGCTCTGTGATGATCTGCTCAACTTGCCTTATAGGTGTGACTTCATATTAGGCATCAAATTCATCCTCATAACCCACATAAAGTGTAATAGATTGCTCCTTAACTTGAATATGAGTGTCTGACTCATGATCGTTTGACTCCAATGTGACTCCACCTCTCCTTTCACACAACTCAAAAGGGCATGAGATTGTGGAATGAAAATATGAAGAACAAGACTCACAGTGCTCCTTGATTCTAGTATCTGCCCGTATGGAGAGATCTTTGAGTATATCCTCACGAGACGTATCAACCGGTTGGGGTGGCTGGGAAGATGACTCAACCAGAAAGCTTTGATGGCTCATGAAACAGAAGAAATCCCAGCATTCCTCAGATCTCATAAATAAAAGCCTCTCATTGCTCATGTAGTCAACCAATCCCATTGTCTCAAGATTCATACCATGGATAACTCCCATGTTTACCTCTCTATCACTGTACTGTAAACCCCATGCACCTAGTTCAAATACATGGTCTTGAAATCTTGAAAAATAGTCATGGAGGTGTTCATCCTTCAGATGTCTACAATCGAACAAAGCCATGGATTAGTAGCACAAGTGTTATGAACCGTAAGATAGGTTCACAACACCAAGAATAGCACAAAAGTAAAAACACAAATAGCGACGAGTCCCCGGCAACGGCGCCAAATTTGATGAGGTATTTTCAGTGGTCGTTAATACCTATCAAAGAAACCTTAGCTTAACCAACTCAGTAGAGCGGTAAGTAAGGGTCGATCCCACAGAGACACGTGTATTTATGTAATTACTTAGGTGCCAAGTAACTAAAAAGGGGGTTTTATGAATAATTATCTAATCTAATATGCAAACTAAAAACTAACTTTGAATGCAAATATGGTTTATGACAATATGAGAGAAATATGTTCAACTAGTTAAATCCATCGTAGATGTGGTTACTGATCATTGATTCTCTTGATTCTCAATGCCCTTGAATAATCTACCGTGGATTATTATCCAAAACTTTATATTTAGTTGAAAGAGCTAACAGTCTGAACAATCCTAATCATCTAACAACCTAGAGCAACGTCTAGATTCAATTAAACGACAGCTTTAAGTTCAAAGTATCGATAGAGACAACTACTCAACGCAAACAACTAATCAAGTTATCTGTGGTTTATTCCCTCTACAACTGAATAGCCCAAGCGGATCTAAACAATTATAGTTGTTACTTTATCTAATCAATCCCCAACAGGACTTGATCAGATTAGTTGTAAATTAACCTAGAAATATTATTAACTAGCTAATCTAACAAAACCCTAGAATAATTCTAATTCAATTAAGCACAGGGAATAAAACCTATTCAAGTTGATGAGAATCAATCAAACCTCACAATATTATGCAATCTATGATTTCAATGAATTTAACAATGAATTTAACAATGCATAATTGAAATTAAGAAAAGCTTACAAAGGTTTCAACGTCTGCCTCCAAAGAGAAAAAACCCTAGCCTCCAAAGTTGATCAAAAGTTATGACAATTATTTTTTTAGAGAGAAAACTAAAAACAAGGTTTAAATACCCCTAAGATATCTAAAGATAAAATATCCCGAAATTACATTCAACTAGTCGGAAAAGACCTAATAAAGTCCAACCCGAAGCCCAAAACTCGCGGCCCAACTCTCCCGCGGCAGAATGTGAGACACGGTCTCCTTCTTGGGTGACGCGGCCGCGGCACATGCCTTCCTAGCCCGCGGCACTCTCGGTTCAGCATTTCAGGCGACACTTCAAAGGCTGTTTTCACCTCCTTCAAGTTGGAATTTGGACTCGGAGTAAAAATATGAATTTCAGCTCTTCAAGTTAGCTTTCTAGTGATAGCAAATTCAGCTTCATCCGAGCACTGTAGCTCCCAAACCATGCATTTCAAGATAGAGGTGTCAAAACAAGACCTTCAATGCATAGCCCGGGTTTAAGCGTTTTTATCCTTCAATCTCTTGGGTCTTGGTTCTTCCAATCTTCACTTTTATCACTCTAAGCTTCCTCAAACTTCACCATAGTCCACTAAGATCAATCCCGTCCATGCTTTTTTACCTAAAGATATGCAAAACCGAACAAAACAAGCGCAAAATCCGAATTTCCTAGAAAACCTAAAAACCTAGGAACTAAGCTAAACTAAACTAAAACCATGCAATATAAACATAAATATTCATCCTAAACACTACCTAAATGCAAGCTATCAGGAGTTCAATTTTCTATATATGAGTTCAATTTTTATATTCTACGAGTTCATTTTTCAATCGATAATAAGTTTAGTTTTTATGTGCTTTGAGTTCATTTTTCAAATAATTCGATTTTCACATAACTAAAAAAAGATTTAAAAAAAAAGATTTTTTTCAATCGCCTGAAGTTTTTTGGGTTGAAACCCGACCCGAAAATTAATGGGTCAAGAGTAACCCGAACCCGATCGACCCAGAAAAAACTGGGTTGGGTTGACCCGGCCAACCCGATAAAGTATTATTTCAATTAAAAATTAAATATTTTATCATAAATTTTGTATAAAATTTATTATTTTATTATTATTAAATAATATTTTATATAATATAATATTAGTTATTTTAATAAATATAAAGATAAAGGTTAAAAAATTGACGATCTTGACCCGTTGGATCAATCCGGACCCGTAGCAAACCCGTAACAACCCGGTCCATATGAACCTGTGAATTTAAACACCCGACTACCCGAGAGCCGTTTTGAACCGAACCCGGTTGACCCAAACCCAAACCCGACCCGCCCGACCCATTTGACAAGTCTAATTGGTAGGTCTAGGAACCAATAACTACATTGGTAAGACGTAAATTATCCCCTTTAACCCGATTGACCCAAACCCAAACCCAATGCTTTAGCAACAAATAGGCTTTCTTTGTGGATCGAGCTTCTGTTATCAAAATTATGTTCATACTACAACATTGGGCTAAATAATACTTCATACCACCATATACCCGAGTGTGCAAATTATGAGGTATAAAACGCAAAAAACACAAATATGTTTATAACTCGAATGTACAACATTTTTGGGGTATAAAATCAACTAAAAGTACAAAATCTCAATCAAATGGCTCATAAATGAGACAACCAGGGGGAATGTGGTTAGGCATTTGTATCGAATATTTAGCATTTAAGGTATTTGGTCTAGTAAAAATTTAAATTAGCACATGAACACCGTGGGTATATCGGATTGTTGGGACTTGGGATACATCATGGTAAATGTATTTTAATAGGAACTTCGAAAGTATCAAGGTCCAAGGTGTATGAGACAATATTGTGGGAAGATTTGAAGATTTGGGGAAGTGAAAATGATGCATGGTCCACTAGCACCAAAACTACCAGTTTTGATGCGTAACACATCAAAATAACGTCATTTTGATGCTATAGAACACTTCAAAATACGTACATAAGCATGCCATGCTAGCTGCAAACACAACGCATGACACACGATTTATGAGAGTCTGATTTTACTCAATCACAATAGAATAGGATGCATATACATGACCTAAATGTGATTTCTATCAACTACCGAATTTACCTATCTAAAAACACAAATTATCTAGACATCAAAGAAAGTCTGAAGATCTCGTAGTATGTTAGCAATGATCATCTCAACGTCCCAATCCAATGCATAGGTAGGTCTAGGAACCAATAATTACACTAATAAGACGTATACTACCACCTACAATTTCAAGGAATATAATGCCCAATTTCTTAACATCAAGGGCTTGCTATAGTTTACTTAATAAAAAGTAATTTTTGGAAAAAAACATGCTTTTCACATTTTTCAACACAAAAATACAACTATTATTCACGTAATTCGAGATAAAAAGAATACTTTTTTCCAAAAATTACTTTCGAATAAGTAAGTGTAGCAAGCCCCAAGTTGGCTTTTTATTAGGGTCAAAGTTTAATAATGATAATTGTTATTATTATTAATAGTTAATAACTATATATAAATTTTCTAATCAAAGCTTTATCTTAATCTTAATTAATAATTGTTATTTAAATCTTAATATTAATTATGTGTAATATATTACTTAAGCAATCAAGTTTTTTTTTTTAAGTTAGATTCTTCTAACTTCTCATTTGACTTCTTACAATTAAGAGTGTAATATCAATGTGTTGGAATGTATATAGTCTAGCAACTTACTATTACAAGTGAAATTCATTAATTAATATCAATTCCTTAATTTCACTATATAAGATTGAGCACTATCTCTCAAGTTCTTGGAAGGAGTAGTTATACAAAGGTTGAAGAGATATTGGCAAATACACCTAAATATTATTGATATTGTGGATCTAAAGGTAATTGACAATATTGTTGATATAGAGGTATCCGATTAATTATAATATTGTATTTTTTATCATTTTATAGTAAATTTTTAATCCCAACCCATATTATTTATACCTCATGGTGATTTTTTATTTTTGAAATACCTATTGAAGATTTAATGTATGAACGTTTCAATAAACTTATTATTTTCATGCTAAAAAAATTAATTGGTATAAAATTATAATATTTTAATCCTGTCCGTTGGTCCCGTCCAACGGACAGGATTAACCCTCTAGTTTGTTATTAAAATTGTGTTCACTACTACAAAATTGGGCTAATTAATACCTCATACCCTATACCTGAATGTAAAAATTTCTTGGCATAAAATTGTTAAAAAAAAACACAAATATCTTTATAACTCGAGTGTACAACATTTTTTGAGTATAAAACAAACTAAAAGTACTGAATATTGATCAAATATCTCATAAGAGAGACAACCAGGGTATTTGGATAGGCATATACAACAAATATTTAACAATTAAGGTATTTGGTCTAGTAAAAAGTTTGAAATTTGCGCATGAACATCGGGGGTACATTGGATTGTTGGGGACATGGGAAATGTATTTTAATGTGAAATTAGAAAGTATGAAGTTGTTATTTTAAGATCAACTTAAATCTACTATATATATATAAAAGAAATAAGGTTTGGAGCCTCCACATTGCGCCACCTCAGTTTTTGCCAAATATCACTTCAAGAATATGCCACATCGGATTTTTCCACATGTCACATTTTCCTTAAGCCAAGTCATAATATTTTGTATATGTCATATGTCAAGTCATACTTTATTCTGCCCCGTCATTTACATGTCATATTTAAGCCTCTTTTACTTTTGAAATTTTCAATAAAGATTATTTTTACCAAATTTGTCATTGTGTAATCTTTTGAAATAAAAGTCTTTTAAATACGAAAATCTTTTCATTAATGAAAGAATTTTATAAAAAATTTCCTAAATAGATTTACATTTACCTACAAATCTATATATATCTTCTAAATCTGAAGCACTTTTTGGCAGATTTGTCATTACGAATTTATATTATAGTCAACTTATTTTTAATAATAATTTTTTAATTTAATTATATATTATGTAATTCAATTACCTTTTGAAATTTTCAATTTTATCCACTCACTTTATTTAATAATTTTTAATCAATTTTATATGTGATTGGATAAACTTTTATCTTTACTCATTATTACGTTATATTCTAATATTTAATTATGGTATAATTATCAATTTCAATATCTAGATATAAGATAGATATACATAAGTGTTTATCCTTCGTGTGCAATCTGAAACATAATATTTGATTGTTAAGATAATATTAAGTTGATTTATTATCTCTGATAAAAAATATTAATTTTTTTTGTGATAATCATATTATAGCTACAAAAGAAAATATCTTCTGTATAGATGAATTTAATGTTTTTAATTAATTAACATCATGTACGTTTTTACTTATAAACTAGTTATGACCCGGGCCTTGTCCGGAGGTTTTTAAAAAAATTATAATATATTGATTTACATATAATATCTGTATTATAATTTATTCAATGAATAATTTTTAATAAAAATAATGAAACTAATAACTGAATATATAAAATTTATTTAATTATTATAATAAATGTAATTATAAAAATATATATTTTATAATTATAAAAAATTTAATGATCTTGACTCATTAAGCCAAGCTAAACTCGCTAGAAAAGTTCAACTAATTAATCTAATCAACACGTAAATTTTAACAATATGAATCTGTACTCGATCCTAACCCGAAATGACCGAACCAAAATTTGAACGAACCAGTTTGGTTAATTAATTTAACATTTAAGGAATCATTAATTTTATTTATTTTATATAGGGATCTGTAATCTAAAAAATTAACATACTTATATATAGAAACTTTGAAAATTTGTCATACTTTTAAATAGAAAATTAATTAAAAAAACCAAAAACTAATTAAAAAAATTAATTAAAAATATTATTCATATTAAGTTAAAAAAAATTTATACTTGTGAAATAGAAAAAAAATATAAAAAAAAATATGACCACACATATGGTGATTGAGATATTAAAATTTCATATATAAAAACCGTCATATGGATAAAAAAATCAAATTAAGGCAAATTTTAAAAACAATTACGTGAATAAATTACATAGTATGCATATAAATTACATGTAAGATAACATAATATTCATAACTTATGATGTGCAAGATCTTGTAACATTCTAAAATCAATTTAATATAGATAGAATGTTAAAAATAAAAATGATAATGCAATATAAGGAAGATAGAGGATATCAAATTGATTATATATAAATACATAATTAAAATATTAACTATTAAGATATAATTAAAAAATTTCAAAATAAATTATCGTACAATTTTGAAATTAATGACAAAAAAAAATCATTGATAACCAAAAAAAATCATCGTACGAAAAAACTACATCGTATAAAATTTGGAAATCGATAATCGTATTATAATTAAATATTAAAATATATTGCAATAATGAATGAGATAAAAATTGAAAATTTTATAAGGTGATATATAATTAATTAATAAAACATAATATGTTTTCAAAATATAATGATATATGCAATAATATTAGAGTATTAAAATAGTTATATGCAACAATATGGATATCTATCTTATATCTAGATATTGAAATTGATAATCATATCATAATTAAATATTAGAATATAAAGTAATAATGAGTAGAGATAAAAATTTATCCATAGAATATAATGCAATAATAAGTAGAGATAAAAATTTATCCAAACACATATAAAAATGATAAAAAAAAAATATTAAATAAGTTGAGAGTATAAAATTGGAAATTCCATAAGGTGATTGAATCACATAATATATAATTGATTAAAAAAACATTATTAAAAATAGGGTGACTGACATATAAATTCTTATTGACGAAACTGCCTAAAAGTGCTTCAGGTTTAGAAGATATATATATTGATATGGGACTTTATTATCATGTACGTTTCCATAAGAGTTGACCATATTTGATAATATGGATATTATTATCAAATTTTTAATGTTTTTAATTAATTAACATATATTTATTATCATATACTATATCTTCTTTATATTTTTAAAAGTTCTCAAATATCTTAAACTTAACCTCTATTTTGAAATCAATATATAACCTGAAGCACTTTTGAGAAGATTTGAGATTAAGAATTTATATTATAGTCACCCTATTTTTAATTAATTATATATTATGTAATTTAATCACCTTATGAAATTTCCAATTTTATCCACTAATCTTATTTAATAATCTTTTAATCAATTTACTATATCTCTACCCATTATTTTTTATCTTTGTTCATATTCATTACATTATAATATGTAATTATCTTATATATTATGTTATTTCTCTATCTTCCTTATATTTTTAATAATAATTTTTTTATTAGTTTTATATATTACAGGATCTTGCACATGATAATTATATACCGTGAATCAGTTTACTATTTTATCCACTCATCTTATTCAATAATTTTTTTATCAATTTACTATTAGATTGTATAAATTTTTATCTCTACCTTTGTCATTAAGTTTTTATATTTATGTCAACATTTTTATGATTACAGATTTTTTAACATTAATTTCTATCCATATATATGACACAGAAATCAATTGAATTGGAGGGGGTTGACGAAGGTGTAAAAAATAATTTTGTATGGTATGAAAATGATATTACAAGTAAATAATATTTTTAATAAAAATATTATTTAATATATTTTTAAAATTAAATATATTAGAATAATTAAAATAAATTATATATATATGCAATTATTAGTTTCATTATTTGAATTATTATTTTTTCACTATATAAATTATAAACGTATATCATATGTAAATCAATATATTATAATTTTTTTAAAAAGCCCCCGGGCAAGGCCCGGGTCATTAACTAGTCTTCATCTAAAAAAATTACGTACAAATCAACATTAATTGAACCTAATAAAATTTAATCTTAAATTGAATAAATATTTAGTTTAGTTACGTTCACACAATAGAATACTAATTAAAATATTTATACTAATTTTTAATTTGTTCAAATTTTAAAGGAAATATTAACGTTTTTGTTGTAAAAAAATTTAAAAAAAATTATAATAAGCTTTTAACTATCTAATGAATGTGGTTAAATATTAACTTAATTTGAAAAAACCAAATCTTATTTACTGTCAAAATATTTACATTTAAAAATATTAAAGAGAAATATAATGAAGATTTGTTTCAAAAAACTATGATATTTTTTGTGAATAAATACTAAGTCAATTTTACACTACACTCTTATACAAAATTTCATATTTTCCTTATTTAGTTTCTTAACAAGATTCAATTTATAAATCTATTTAAGTAATTTAAAAATAGATCATTCATGCAAGAATAATTTAATTTTTGATACAAAAAGACGCAATGAAATTTTTGTATGAAACTATTTTCATAAAATCTAATTGAAAAAAAAATTATTGTTTTAACAAACTAATCTTCCAAATCTATTAAACAAAAAATTGATCGTCTAGATCCTCTAAAAGAAGAAAACTAATCTTCCGATATCTCAAAAACATATATCTTTCTCCACCAAATCCCATAATATTTAAAAAAAAGAAATAATTTATAATCTTTATACAATTTCCAATATTTTTTCTATAGAAACAAACTACTCTATGATCTTTTCCATATTTTTTTTGTTATTATCCATGATTTGGTAATATTCTTGGGTTCATATATACAATTTTGTACCATTCTATGAAGAAAATTTTGTTTGACTATAATATATATTATGCACGTTTTTTAAATGAAAGTAATCTTAATCTAAAATAAAGTAATTAAGAATATATAATTAACACACCAAGCAACGCATTTCACTCCAAGATATTTAGAGAGTATCATTTTTTTTTATTTAACCTACTTACCCTCTTGGGTTTAAAAAAATTTAAAAATTAATTTAAATGACCTCCTCATTATTAGTAAACTCACATTAAACTTAAAATAATATCATATTTCTTAACATAACCACTCTTTCAAACAAGATAAATAATATATTTTTCTTTCATTAAGGAACCATATTAATTTTATTAATTCCCTACACATTTAAAAAAAGTAGAGTGAATTTATGACTTATGATAATTATTTTAATTAATTTGTAATGTTATTAATGTTTTAAATAGATAAGCATAATTAATTCGAAAATAATTAATAAAATTTGTTAGACATTTTATGTGTAAATTATTATTATAAGGTTAAATGAATAATAAATTATAAATAAAAATTAGTTCGATAAAAAATAAATATAAAATAATTAAACTAATATTTTGATTAAAAACATCAAAATTGTATCAATTTGATATTATGATCAATTGTATTATTATAATAAAAATTCATTTTGTATTTAAAAGAAGATAATTTGTCTTATAAATCATAAAGTTCAAATTCAAAGTTTTTTTTAGTAAAGGTATTTTTGAAAAAATGAATATTTTGTTCAAATTTATAAATCTTTTGCTATTTTTATGGAAATATTTTTATCATTGGAGATATTTTATATCAAGATTCTATTCTTGAATAATTTGTTCAAACTACTTACAAAAATAAATATTGGTTCAAAACTTCCAATAGCCATATTTATAATTTAATATGTTTTATCATTATGACTTATTTATTTTATTTATTTTTTTTATTTTACTTTATAAATTAGTTGTTAGTATATATTTAATTAATTATGATAGAGTATTTAGTTACCTTAATTTACAAATTATCCTACCTTCTCAATTTTAATTTTGAGCAAATTTTTTCTAAGTAATACTTTCTAAAACTACCACTAATAGATATTTTGAAATTCTTGAAAATCAAAATTTTGGGATAATTTTAATAAAAACATTTAGCAAAGGTATTTTTATAAAACTGAAGATTTGGTTCAAACTATAAAATCATTTGCTTCCATATTTTAATGATTTTTTATAGAAAATGTATTTTTATAAAAATAAAGATTTAGTTCAAACTATAAAATCTTTTGCTACCTTTTATGAAAATATTTTTATCTTTGGAGATATTTTATTCCTAAATAGTTATTAGAATTGTAAAAATTATATACTTAGAAGATATCTATCAAAAATGTTTTTACCAATAGGGATAATTTATACTCGAATTACCAGTAGCTATAATTTATGTATAAAAATATGTAGTTTGAACCAAGTCTTTTTATTGATCAAACCTTTTCAATCGATTTTTCAAACTATTTTTTATTATATAAGAGATTTAGCTATTTAATCACCTCTTTTTCTATTGATAAAAAATTGTGTATAATATTGGATATATATTTCTATTGATAAATCAATACATAAAATTATAATTTTTCATATAAAATCTAATTAAAAATTTTAAGAAAATCCGCGCAGGGCGCGGGAAACTACATAGTCTCATTTAAATCAACAAAGCTGGAGATTTGTAAGTTCAAAATCATAATAATAACTTAAAGAATCGGAAACGAAGAATCAACATAGAAATTTGTTATCAAGATTTAGTGTAAGCCTAATTCCTGCAATCTCAGATAGGGAGACTCGTCCCGAAATTTACTAGTTTAAGAAAAGCTTTCAAAGCAGATTACAATAGAACTAAAAACGGAAAACAAAGCAAGAAGAAAGGCAAACAACGTCGAAACCAAAAGATATGTAGTTTGAACCAAGTCTTTTTATTGATCAAACCTTTTCAATCGATTTTTCAAACTATTTTTTATTATATAAGAGATTTAGCTATTTAATCACCTCTTTTTCTATTGATAAAAAATTGTGTATAATATTGGATATATATTTCTATTGATAAATCAATACATAAAATTATAATTTTTCATATAAAATCTAATTAAAAATTTTAAGAAAATCCGCGCAGGGCGCGGGAAACTACATAGTCTCATTTAAATCAACAAAGCTGGAGATTTGTAAGTTCAAAATCATAATAATAACTTAAAGAATCGGAAACGAAGAATCAACATAGAGATTTGTTATCAAGATTTAGTGTAAGCCTAATTCCTGCAATCTCAGATAGGGAGACTCGTCCCGAAATTTACTAGTTTAAGAAAAGCTTTCAAAGCAGATTACAATAGAACTAAAAACGGAAAACAAAGCAAGAAGAAAGGCAAACAACGTCGAAACCAAAAGATAACTAAGAGAAATGGTTAAAGAAAATTGATAGGGTTTCGGCCCCTATCTACGAATGTCAAAGCTTTGAGAAGTAGCTTCGAGGAAGTAACCCCGACAGATCTCAACAAGCTTCAATTGACATTAATAGCTCCATCATGCGGCCACCGGATCTCTCTCTCTCTCTCTCTCTCTCTCTCTCTCTCTCTCTCTCTCTCTCTCTCTCTCTCTCTCTCTCTCTCTCTCTCTCTCTCTCTCTCTCTCTCTGCCTCCTCCCTCTTCTATCTTTCTCCTTCAGGGTTTCTCATTTCCTCCGTGATGCTATGATTTTTAAATGAGCTCGAAGACAAGGAAGCTAGCTTATAAATCTAGTCTTAGAAGGTGCGCATCAAAACTCCATGCTTTGTCTTAAGCCGACATTGGATAGCAAACTTGGGATTGTGCATGTTGGGCTTCTCCCTTCTCTTTTATTTGGGCCCATTTAACTGTAATCAATCCCAATTAATCCTAAAGCTACGAAAATGGAAATTACCTCCTAACTTGTTGATTCGGGAAGCTATAAACCAGGTTTAGCCTAGCTTTGGTTAATCTAAGTTTAAGACACATTTCCATTCTTGTACTTGATCTGCCAAGTTCTATAATTTCTATTGTCACACCAAGACGAAAATCACCCAGATTTATTTTTGAATTACCAAAATACACACGTCAATCTAGCCACATGATTCAGTGGCAAAGGGAGGGGGCGGATGAGGGCGGCCACCCCCACCGCCGACCGGAGGTGTGGAGGTATGTAGAGGGCTGCCCCCATGGATGGGTGAGGGTGGGGATGGGAAAACCACGTGGATGAGGGTGGGGGTAGAACAGTGGGCTTTGCTGGTCGCTGGTGATTCAAGAGCCGATGTTTATAAATGTCGATGGCGTTAGATGGGGTGGATGCCTAGATGGACATTGTTAGATTTGGGGAAGAAGAGTATTTAATTTTGATTTAAAAAATTTATAATACAAATTGAATTGGGCCTACTAATCATATAATTGAAATTGAATTGGGCTCTCCTCCTAGTATACATAGGTTTTTTTACTTTCTACATATTAGATGTTTTAATTATAAAAAAAGATCAAAACTAACCTAGGGTTTTAATTGTTGAGAGAAACGTGCCCAATTGCACATTTGAGAACGAAGCTATTTTATCGAGAGATAGCTTGGTAGTGTTTATCGAGAGAGATATTGCAATAATTGAGAACAAAACTATTTCGAATCGTTTTCAGAGTTTAGACACTCGTACATGTTAATTATCACGTTGCAGATAAATAAATGTAGTTTGATTTGTATTTTTTTTTGGTTAAAATGCACAAAATTTACTTTTTATGTACTTTATATATTTAAAATATCTTATATATATGTCACTACGTTAAACTAACCTTAGTTTTCTAAGGACAATTGTTCAAGGCCCCCCTGAACTTTTTTAGCTCCGCCACTGACATGATTTATGGCTAGATTGTAGCACGTGCATGCGTAGGATCCCCAGATTTTACTTTAATATGATACCGTGATAATGGTATTTGCATCTCTAATTTTTTGGTGGTACTTGAACTATCATAAATTATTTCAAAAAAGAAAACAGAAATACATGCATGTTAGATTTTGGATTGAACCCAAAATAACAATGAGAGAGAAGTATTAATTAGTGATGCTAATATATCTCTTGATATATATCATGCTAAAAATCAATATTTAAATATTTTATTATTTCAAAATCTTGTGATACATGTATGCAAAATTATGATCCAAACAATAAAAATTGAAGCAAGTATCATATTTTGTGTGAGCCCCAAGGATACATAAATTTATAATCACCCGACGGAATATTATACAAATAAACCCCATCATCAGCATACTTCCAAATGCAATGCCTTCCACCACACTCATCCACAAACTCAGGCTTATCGTAGAAAGCCTCAAACAAAGTAATAAAGTGGCTATTTCCCCACTCTGCATTACAATAGTATGCTGAGGATCCAACCGCGCTGGCATGAAAACTCCAATTGTAGCTAGTGTGAGCCGGTATCATCAAGTCCCCGTCACTCGACTTCAACCCTGCTTGCCTTATGACATTGTAGCACTTGAGGCGGAGCGTGTCTTGAGATAACTCATTCATCATGCACAAATGGTACTTGATGAAGGGTAAGGCTGAGTAGCCATCCGCTGATTCGAATGCGAACAAGAATGCCATCCCCAAGAGAAATACATAGTTTCTTGGTCTAGAGTACATCATTTTAGGCTTTTTAGCTTTGGTTTTCTCTTTGCATAAGGTGTAGTGTTTAGTGTTTGTGTGTATATATGCTTTATGGGGATATTTGGAGGTATTGATTGGGCGGATGTAACAATGAATGGAGGAGTGTTTATTAATTGCTAATTAGAAATCAATATGAGCATATGAATGCAATATATTAAAAGCTATTTATTTCGCAATCACGCATTCATGTTTGTGTAGAGGTTACTTAGTCTGGGTCCTCTGTATCCTTGCACAGTTGCACTGGATTAAACTTTGCCATTTCCAATATTTGTACGTTCAAACTTTGTGTTAAATTAATATAACAATGGGATCCAATTTTTTATATGAATTCCTTATCCGACTGCCATATCAACAATTTTATCAGATTTTTCCGTCGGAAACAATCTTATATAAATAACATTAAATATAATAAGAGTTATTACCAAAACTAGTGAAAGTGATAGTTAATATTATTTTAGATAAATAAGTAAAAGTTGAGATTATTTTTTAAGTAATTTATCCTTTATAAAATTGTCCTAGTATGTTTTAATTATCCTAGTCGAGTCACAACCGGTACTATGCAATAATTAACCCATCACCCTCTCAATTTTGTTTCGCGGTAGCTGTAGCAAGCAATTCAAAAGTATTAACCGTCAAAGTGGTTCACATTAAAAAAAATACTAAATGACACACTATTAGTTTAATTATATTTTTTATAATCTTTTAATTTATACTCTATCTGTTTAGTTCTATTTATCTGTATATGTTTAATGTATATAATACTCCCTCCGTTTTGCAATGTAAGTCATTTTTAACTCTAAAAAGTGTTTCATAATGTAAATCATTCATTCCCTTATTTAATGTAAAACTTTTTAAAATAGGTCATTACTCTATTTAATTTACTTAACATTCCAACAACATTCATTAACTCAAGCAATTCTAGTGGTATTGGAAGTTTACTTCTATAGGGAGTATCTAGTGTTTATAAATCCAAGATTAAAGAGTTAATAGTGCATGTGATAAGAACAAACATTGAATTATCATCTTTTCCATTTTAAGCTTGTCTTAATTCTTGTGCAAAATCAAAAAAACAACTTAAATTGCGAAACGGAGTAGTACATGTTCTATTCTTATTAAATTGCCCATATTAAATTCATATTGGAAAACATTGAATAATAAATGCATTCAAGGTAATATTGAAATTTTTTGGAATAGAATACATATAAGGACAATTAGAACTAAACAAATATTAAGTCTAAAATGACAAGTAGAACTAAACGGAGGGAGTATTAGTTTCAGTGGTTGAACTATGAGGTGCTTTTCATGTACTTCGTATTACTTGGGAAAAGGGGTTACCACAAAGTCATCCGAGAACTTAGGGGTGTTGAAACCCAGTTGACCGTGATTTCGGTTAATTAATCGAATTTTGGTTAATTGTCGTTTCGATTAGTAAATATCATTAACCGTAACTGAACTGTTAATCTCAATTAACGGGTATCGATTAACCACATTTTTTGTTCGATTTTCTCCGTTAACCAATAAACATTTATGTAATTTTAATTATAATAATACACTTAATTAAAAATAAAATTGAATTATCAATTTTACATAAAAATAATATCGCTTGGTTTGAAATTGAAAATAAATACTAGTTTTACATGATGGCTATGCTTTAATTTTCACAAATCTCCACCTTATAAAAACCTTGTTTTACCAAACATTTGTTTTGGTGGGTTTTAAATAATAGAAACCTCCAAAAACCAATGTTAAAAGGTTTGAGAGACTTTTGAGAAGGTTTGAAACCGCCAAATAAAAAGCATACGATAGATAAGATTTAGGAGGTTTGTAAAATTTAAGAAACTTTTTTTAACTAATTAAAATTATTTTCTTTTTGATAATTGAAGCTAAAATCTGCCAAAAATCTTATAACGCCAAACACTTAACTAGATTTTAGAAGGTTTGACATAAAAAACTTCACTTGTCCAGAAATCAACATCTACCCAAAAACCTCATAAAAACCCTGTTTTTCAAAATATGACCTTACTAGCCTTTCTTTTGCAATAAAAAGTGTGAGGGTCTCACCTCTCATTCTAATAAAATGTAGATAATGAAAAGTAATTAAAAAAAAGGAGAACAACATCAAAAGTACGTAATTATGAATATAGGGGAAAAGATGTAGACCCACGAAAAATACTCCCTTTTACCCCTCCTCCTTTCTCCAAAACCTAACTTGTGATATTCCGTCGACGTCCACAAATTCACCAAATCTGACAGATTCTAGCCCCAATTGCCTTCATTTTTTCTAATTTAATCCCATCTTTTCCAATCCGTATACTACTCATCCCCTTTAATTTGGCTTTCATGTTCGGTGTTGATGGTGACAATACGATGGGTCTTCTCGTGTTTGTCTTTTCCGGCGGCGGAGCTTCCCTTCTCGACTTTGCTGGCGGTGGCTCTTGGCTGAAGTACTCCGGGTGTTTCGGTGGCCATCTCTCTGTGATTTACCACACTATTCTTAGTAGATCAGATCCCTCGATCTGGTTACTAAATGGTGAATTTTTTTATAAAAGAAATATCCCCAAGGCTGAGAAGCTGTGCTGGGTGTTTTTCAATTTTAAAATCCCCATTCTTTTATCTTGTATCAAACTTATCCACCTACTTTGCCGAGAAGGCACCGATCTAAAGTCTGAGGAAGCCACTGTCATGTATTAAGGGCACCTTATGTTCCGAATAAAGACTAACTCTACCAACTCAAAGCCCCACTCAACTCCTCGACCTCCTTCCAATACCATCTATAAGCCTGAAAAGATCAACTTATCCATATTTTTTCTGATCTAAAGATTCTTCGCGCGGCTCGATTTCCCCGTCCTCTTCCGCCGACTTCGCTGTCGTGTTTGCTCGGTCGACGACACCTTGTTTGCTGCTTCATTAAAAAATAAGAAAAACAAAAAATGAAAATCTAATACTTGGGCTGCAAGTAGAGGAAAAAAAGAGTAAAGAAAAAAAAAGAAAAGGAAAAAGAAAAAAGAAAAAAGAAAAAGATAATCTTGTACTTGGGCAACTAGTTTGGGATAATCTAAGGATAATAATAATAAAAGTTTCTTTTTGCAAGTCAAGTTCTTTACTTTAGGAACATGTTTATGTCTACTTGCTTTGCAAGTATTGCTCTTCTTGTGAGGCATTTTTGCCTTCTTTCTTGCAGGTTAGCTCGAGGCTTATTATGTACTAATTTTCTGAGGAGTTGGAACGGAGTTTAATTGGCATTGGAACGAGTTGTATTGGGCCAGGTCGCTTGGTGCTCTGTGACTTTTGAAGATCCTTCATCTCAGTGGAGGGAACGTAAGTTGTCCATTTCGCATGCCTAGAAGAGGTCGACCTGTTGCCTGCGGTGCTATTCTTATAGTGTTTTAGTCACCATGATTTCAAACTCTTCATAGTTTCTATTTTTTGGAGATTTGTAATTTTCATAGTTGTTCCTGCATGTATTTGATTCACTTAGCCGTTATCGCCTGCCTTTTTTACGGCATCTCGGATTACCAAGCATGTTTGATATTCCGAATTCTTACCTTATCAAAAAAATAATTATGAATATGCCTTGAATCTTAAACTCCCACCCCGTAGAATCGTTATGGGATCTCGCTCCCCGGTAAGCGAATCGAGAGTTTCCAAGCGGCGAAGAGCTCGTAGGTTTGGGGCCCCGGAGGGACGAAGTAGCTCCCGACACTTACGACATAGCCTATCCTTGACCTATTTTTAGTGGATAGTGGAGATTTTACGCGTGTTTGATCATTTTGGTGATTTTGGAGTGCAATCTGATAATAAGAAAAGGACTTCCATACAAATTTATTTCCAACTATAGAAATTCTATTGATTATATGCATTATTATGTATACAACAACAACTACCTGATAAATTCCACATGTACAAGGTCATATTTCGCAAGTGTAGGATTTGGGAGTCGATATATAAGCACTTATACCTCGAGCTAGTTGAGAAAGTATTTCCCATGTGTAGTATTATATTATGATAGATGAAACCGAAACCTAACTCAAGAAGGGGAAATTGTTGGAACGGTGTTGGGAAGTCACGTTCAACAACACTAGAGCAACGATCATTTTCTCTAGTTTTGATAATGGCAAACACCATTGGGGAACTAATTTGTTTTATTCAATTATTTAAAGGGAACTACATGTCAAAAAGGAACTACAAAGCTATACGCAAATATTCCCATTAAGGGAACTTAAGTGCCGCAAGTTCCATATACAAGGGAACTCAAAAGATAGTCCAAAAGCATATCAACGAGAAATGCGAAGACCTATTCCAAACAAAATATAGGGATAGCTAGGTTGTGCATCACACAAATCTCATGCATCCAACGACTTGATGAGCCTCAACAGTTGACATCATTTAAATCAATTCACATGTAAAAAAAAGTACACATCCTTGGAGGGCAAGCCAAGGATAATTCAAACATTGATCATGAAGATAAGAATTGGGCTTCAAGCCATGCGTGGCTATAAATACAAGTGAATAGTGAGTTTTCTACTTCTCTCCAAGCATAAAACCAAACCCTAGTGTGAGTTGAGAAAGAAAGAAGAAAGATCCAAGAGAAGTCACTAGCGGCGAGTGTCCAATCTCGACGACCAGATAAAAGAGTTCCTAGGAGTAAGGGAACTATGATAGTGTAAGCTTTGATTTATGGAGTGCTCTATTTGATAAGAAAAAAGGAGGTTGTCGATTGTTAAGTTCATGGAGTGCTCTATAGCAAGTTCATTAATTTGGAACAAGATCTTCCAAGTAGATAGAAGAAGTTAGGCAGGGGAGATTTTCATCATTGTAATTAGTTCAAGGGCTCAAGGAGAGAAATGGAATAAGAAAGATATTGTAAAGGGGTCCTCAAAGAAACAACACGAGTCGGGTCAAACCTAGTCATCATGTTCTTCGATTGACAGGTGGTGGCGATTCCACTAGGGAAATCGGCGCTCTTGATAATTTCCTCCATTTCTGCTTGAGGTCAAGACCATGCAGAACTGTCACGATCTTGGATTACATCGGAAGGAGAAAATCCATGGGCGGAGACATTGCCAAGTTTGGATCTAACCATTCTTGGAGGGAGGACGAGAATTTTGAAATTCAAAAAGAGAAGAAGAATATAGAAGAGAAGCTTACCCAAGAAGATGATGAACATGGTGAATGATGATGGACTTATGCGTGAAAAGGAGGAGGTAATAAATAATGACCACAGACGCGTTTTCTCTAGGAAGAAATCCTAGGTTTGGGGGAAGTCGTGTGGACCCCAAGATTTGATTAGTGTGAAAGCGAATCGATTCATTTTCAGTTGAGGGCATTTTGCTTCCTAATTCATTTTCATGGGTATTGTTGGGCCTCAATATTCAAGAAGGTCGTTAGCATGTAAGCCCAAGAAGGTGGAGTATTTGGATATCTAGTTAGTCGTTGAGAAGATCGCAAAAATCGTAGATACTAGGCATTCTGAAGATGCTCAACACCCTCAAGGATTTTGAAGAGCTTTCGCAAGATCCGGACGTGATGCAGCCAAAACTAACTCACAAGCGAACGAGGTCAATTATAGTACCTAAAGTGTCGATCCCACAAGAACCAATGTAATACCAATTGTAATTGTACTAGTAAAGTAGGTCAAAATAGAGTATTGAGAAATCTATATCTAAGATAACAAACAATTTTGCAAATAAACAAGATAAAAACTAAGTGATAGCTGTGTTTAAGGTTAAAGATTAGCACAACAATGTTTCAAAAACTAAAATTATACTCTGCCTGAATCTTATTGAAGGACCAACTATCTAAAGTAAACACTAACTTCTCTCGGACGATAAGTGTATATGTAGGGATGTCAAAACTTGACCTGACCCGAGAAACCCGCCCGACTTCGAACTCGATCCGATCCAAGGAAAAAATAAAAAGTTTTATACCCGAGACATGTTTGACCCGAAACCGAATAAACCCGAACCCGAGATCAACACAAAACCGATTATACCCGAATGGACTAGCCTAATGCAACCTGATATCCGATGCTACCCGACCCAAAGTCATCCGAAAATTCGAAGTTACCCGACTTGAAACCATCTGAAAATCCGAAAATTACACTATGTTTTAAAATATTAATAATAGTGAATATTTATTACAATTATGTTTTAATTTAAATGTTACATTAAATATTTAGACCCTAGAGTAGTTAAACTACAAAAAAAAATCATCATTCGATATATGGTCTGAATCAAAATCTGGCCTACACGAAATCAGATTAATACGAAATTCGGTCAAAGACGAAATTCGATTCACACAAAATCCGATAAACCAAAAACCCGACTCACCCAAAATCCAACTAAACTAGAAACCGGACTTATCTGAAATCAAGTTTGACCAAAAATCGAATGACCCTACCGAAATTGACCTTAAACTCGATTTTGCCCGATTAATTGAGCACTCGATGCGAAATGATCCAGCCCAATTTGTCCCGATTTTCAAATTATCCGAATTTGACCCGAATTTGAACTTACCCGAAATCGAATTGACCCGACCCGAACCCGACCCGACCCACCCGATTGACACCCCTAAGTGCATGTACCTAAACTCGACTAGCAGTTACTCTCGCACGAAACAAGTCTAATTTAGATCCTTAAAGTTCTTTAGAGATTAGGGAAAAATAAAGTTGACATCCGCTCTCGCGCTCTACTGAAATTATTCAAACCCTAATACAATTATGATAGTTAAGAAATCACACAAGAGAAATTAAATCGCTCATGCGTAAATAATTCTCAAGTCCAATCCTAGGGATGTAACATGAACAATCACTATATTCAATCAATCAATGTCCTATTATTGTTATCTCCTCTCGGTCTCAAACCCTAATAGAAATCCTATATACATAAAAAAATAGGGCACAAAGTAACCTAGGATCGAATCAAATATATTTCAATTCAGGCAAAACATATAACTTTAATTAAATACGCATTGAATGGATAACCAAAACCCTAGAACTAGAAATTTAGATATAAACTACCCAAAAATTATTCAATACAATCAAAAAGTAAGAAAATTTAATCTCAATTATATAAACAATCCTAATAAAAAAGCTAGAATCTTTAATAGCACAAACTCCAAATCACACCTGCCGATACCTTCGTTAAAAACAATTATGGCCCTTTCTCTGGCCAGTTAATCACTAAGCGGACCATTAAGTTAACCGAGACAGGTATTCTTGAGTACTATAGAAGTATTTACAGGTCACACATTGTTCTAATTAGAATAATAGTTACGCCCTAAGATTCAGACCAGCTAATCACTAAGCGGACCAATTAAGTTAAACGAGAAAACTATTCTTGAATACTATAGAAGTAATTACAGGTCACACATTGTTCTAATTAGAATAATAGGTACGTAATGCATTTGGAATCATGTGTCCATTCTCTAGTTATGCCCTCCAAGATGATCACCACCTTGGTCGGCCTTAGGGGAATCTCCTTCTCATCAACTCCTAGACTTAGAAGTTGAGTGTTCAAGGATTCAAAGTGGGACTAGTATGATGAGATCAATTCACCGACCTTCCACCATTAATAAGGTGTAGAATTCTCCCTTAGCAGAAAGTATGAGAGTCTCCTTGAGATTTGAACTCCTATTGTGGATTTGATCGAGCGGTTTCCACATCTTCTTAGTAGTAACCAACTTTGAGACTTTTCTCTTGTCTTCAGGGCTAAGGCCATTGTGGATGTACGTCATGGCAAGAAAGTTGCTTCCATGTCCTTAAAGTCATCTGGTCCCATTAGTGTTGGATTAACCTTCTTGTCATCCGTAACTTGGAGATCACCATACGCAATAGCAATCTAAGATTGTAAATTTTTGTCTTTAACCCAATCGGACATCTAGTTTTTCCATTGATTGTATTATCCAGCTGGAAGAAGCAATTGAGATTTGTTGTTCCCAAAGCTAACCTCATAGTTGGAAGAACGCATCCTTTGTTACATGCGAGAGAAGATACATAGTCTAGAGTGACAAGGCTCTGTTACTAATTGTTGGATCAAGTGTGTTAGAGTAAAACACTGATCTTGAACTATTAGTGAACAAGGCAACAAAATTTAACAAAAACGAGTAATTAAAAGAAAAAAATTCCCAATCAAGTTCACTAATTTTATTAGATGAATTGAACTTACAAACATGAACTTCGCTTTATAGGTGCACACAACTCCTAGTGACGAACCTTTCTTCAACTTTGTCGAACAACTTCTTCAATTCTAACTCTATCTAATAAACTTGGCCACACGGTCTTGACTCATACACAACTAATTAACCAAAACTACTCATGTTCTCCATTTTTCTCTTTGATTCAAGAAAGCTCTTAAAGTACTTTCAATGATGCATGCATGAAAAGCGTATGTTAAAAATTTCATTATGTACTCATAACTAGAATAAATTCAATCAATAAAA
This sequence comes from Fallopia convolvulus, assembly GCA_964016875.1. Taxonomy (NCBI): domain Eukaryota; kingdom Viridiplantae; phylum Streptophyta; class Magnoliopsida; order Caryophyllales; family Polygonaceae; genus Fallopia; species Fallopia convolvulus. The sequence goes on along the minus strand of OZ024737.1, from coordinate 21,833,757 downwards.
TATGAGATATGATGCAATTACATGCACTTTATATCAATAAGACTATCCTAAAATAAAATATATCTAAAAGTTCTTCATGGTTTGCCACCAATCAACATTTCTTGTGCTCCAAGTCAAAACAATCAAACCGCATTAGCAACCTGGAAGCCCTAGGCGTGTCTCCATTATTGTCGCCTTCTAGTTTTAGCAACTTTGTGCATTTGCATTGTTCTTTTGTGACCAATGAACACATAATATATTTTTTCTTTGTTTTCTTTGTTCCTTAAGGTTTGGTGCTTGTTTGCATTCCTCTCCTTTAATTAAGAACCTAAAATACTTCCAAGTGCATATCATAAAATCAAAGAGTTTTTTTATCATCAAAATCTAAGGAACATTTAGGCCAGTTAATCACTAAGCGGACCAATTAAATTAACCGAGACAGCTATTCTTGAGAACTATAGAAGTAATTTACAGGTCACGCATTTTTCTCATTAGAATAATAGGTACGTAATGCATTTGGAATCGATCGAAGTGTCACTTTTCACAACTTGAAACTCGATCCCCACAATAAAGACTAGTGAAGCTTCTTGTGCATTGAAGGAGCGACAAAATATCAAGGTAAACTAATTCCTATTGTCCTATTCTATTATTGCTAAGTTGCCATTCAGCTTTTACACACCACATGATATCCATCGATCGCTCTAGAGAATAAGCTAGTCAAGGAGTAAGATTAAATATTGGATGTGCATGGACCCCGCGTTACGCGTATGCATATAATTAATATATCTGTATACATACACGTACATGCTGGATTGCATGTATATATAAACCCCTATATATGCTTGCAAAGTTCACTACACTTGTAAGTTAAAGTAAGTTCTCAACCGGCCACTTTCAAAGTACGTAGTACGGCATCTATGGCTTCTCATGATGAATTTCCCTCCCCAAAATTCATAGCCTATTATAACCTTCAAATTTGCCTTGTTATGCTACTTGTTGGAGTAAGCTCTGCACAGTTATCCCCCACCTTCTACAACAGTTCATGCCCGAATGCCCTCTCGACGATTCAATCCTTGGTGAAATCGGCCATCTCCAACGAGACTCGTATGGGGGCTTCCTTGCTTCGTTTGCATTTCCATGACTGCTTTGTTAATGTAAGTTCGATCACTTGTTACATTAATTGTAAACTTACGTACACTAGTGTATAACTTAATTAATTAAGTAATTAACCACACGAACTCTGATCATGCAATTAATTGATGAATTAACTTAAACATTGCCAGGGATGTGATGGATCGATCTTATTAGACGACAACTCGACTTTCACGGGAGAGAAGACGGCGGCTCCGAACAACAACTCCGTTAGAGGGTTTGACGTGGTGGACACTATCAAATCCCAACTAGAAAGCCTTTGCCCCGGCGTCTTCTCTTGTGCTGACATCTTGGCCGTTGCTGCAAGAGACTCCGTTGTTGCAGTAAGATTGATGCTTAGTAACATTTATTTCATTGCGGACATATATAAACTAAAAGTTTAAGCAACGCAAGCACCCCCCTTTCATTGTTCGATCAGCCGACCCAATGATATAATTGATGTCATTTTTAAAAATTATCATTCAATTGGTCTAGTAAGATCCGCATAAGAAACTTATATAAATATAGAGCTAGTGCTCCTCACCTAACGTTCTCTTAATGAATACTTTTGGAAATAGTAATCGATTCCAATATTAGTACGTGCTTTGCTTATTGTACTTGATAATTACTTGCTAACAAACTGCCAGCTGATAATTGTACAATTAATCGACTCAACATGTGATTGACATTGTGACATGCACTTTTGACTTACTAAGCAGTGATTAATATATAATGAATGAATTTTTGACAATTTGACGGCGATGATTGGCGGTGCAGCTAGGTGGGCCAAATTGGACGGTGGCGCTGGGGAGAAGAGACTCCTTAACAGCAAACATAAGCGCGGCGAACAACGGACTCCCGGCTCCCACCTTCAATCTCACGGCCCTCATAAACCTCTTCTCCAACCTTGGCTTCTCCACTGCAGAAATGGTTACTCTCTCCGTTATGTTCAATTCCGTACTCCATCATATATAGAAAATGTAATGTTGGGTGAATTTAATAAGCGTCGCCCCTTAAATTATAGTCTCATTTGTCAGACAAATTAATCATGCATGGCCTTAGAATTCTAGATTTATATTGCAAAAAAATTCTAAGGAAATCATCCTTACAAGTAAGAAGGTTGTAGAAATTGATCACAAGTGGTATAAAAGATTTCACAAATTTGTAACTTTTTTTTAAAGGGCGTTACCGCAGTTCCGCCCATCAAATTAAAGTCGAACTGGAGACCTCTAATTAGTACTACCCTTAAAAGTTTAATCGTTTAACTAAATTTCCGAAGACTTGACTAGATATTCAAAAGCATTTGTATCTATTTTGTTAATTGCAACTATTTTGTTAATTAATTTGAGAATCCATGAATCAGTTGTTTACGAAGGAGCTGATAAGGAAGAAGAATAATGTAACATTATTTTCAATTGACATTTCAACTACTTTAAATCACATGTTAGTTATTGCACAAACATGTTTCATAATTGTTTAAATTAGTTAAGAGGGTAGTACTATCAGATTTTCGTTTTCAATTTTTGTGGACAACGCCTTTAACCAAAACAAAAAATGTGGGCCCTACATTCTTTCAATTCAAGTTGGAAATTTTAATCAATCATGGGCGAACGAGAGATATTAATATAATGGAGACCAAATTGTGTAAACACTTGATATGATATCAATTGCATAATTTAATAGTACGAACGTGTTTTATTATATAATATGGTAAATTGGAAAGCGACATTCTTATTTTTGTCCCTCCTCTTTGATGAGTGAATCTTAGCTTACTTGCCCATTCCTTTTCATATCATCTTCCGACGTTACTTCCAACCACTTTCCGACGTTATTTATTGTCTGAACAATTAATTTACGTACATATATGCGGGCGCATGCAGGAGGGCACACCATAGGACAAGCAAGGTGCACGACATTCAGAACAAGAATCTACAACGAATCCAACATCAACTCCACCTACGCGGCGTCCCTCCAATCCAACTGCCCGAGCACGAGCGGCAGCGGCGACAACAACCTCTCCCCGCTCGACGTCACCAGCGCCACCGTCTTCGACAACGCCTACTACACCAACCTCGTCAGCCTCAAAGGGCTCTTGCATTCCGACCAGCAGCTGTTCGGGAACCAGTCCACCGACTCCCAGGTGTCCAACTACACATCCTCCTCGTCTACCTTCTTCTCTGACTTTGCTAGCGCCATGGTCAAGATGGGGAATCTCAGCCCTCTTACGGGATCAAGTGGCCAGGTTCGCACCAATTGCCGCAAAGTTGATTAATGAGCTGAATTATGAGCTAGGTTGGGTTTATATATGTATTAGCAATAATAAATGAGTGAATAGTTAATGGTTTGTGCACGATTGAGGAAATTGCGTGTAAGTAATGTACGTAGTTGTCCTGAGTATATGGTCGGCTGGCCTATATGTATCACCCAAAGTTATGTTTGTTCAGAGTGTAACAAATGAGTAATCAGAAATCAGAGCTACATGGGTCAGTTATAGATTTTATATTTACTACATTTTATTTAGGAAAAACATTATAGAATGGTAGTTCAATCGAGAAATTAATGAACACTATCGAGTATGTACTACTAAACCAAAACTAGCCGGGACAATTTTGGACCCCTCATTGGATGATTGAAATGAGACCCCATTCAGTTGATAACATAACACTATGAATTTCAAAAGATCTGAACCACTCAAACAAAATTTAAATATATTTTAATTTTTAAAAAATATATTATTATTTATTAAGAAATTTAAAAAAAAAACTCCACATGGAATATCTCCATGAGATCCAAATTAAACCCTAGAACTCGAAGATTTGGTTCCCAATCTATTACTCTCGATCAGAAAAAATTCAAAGCGTAGTTCAAGGTTTTAGGGTCTATCAAGTGTGATAGGAGTTGTTGCGTAGAAAATACTCAAAATAGTATAGGATCGTTGGAAGTGTTAATTCTAACAAACGCAACGACACCTCACTTAAAAAACGGAATATTTAATATAGGCAAGATATGAAACAAAAATAAACTAGGGACCATTTCTTTATAGATGAACCCCACTTCAATTAACAAGTTGAATGGGTAAACATCTACCAATAATTTGATGATCATTTTGAATTAAAACTTTATTAATTGATAGTTCATTAGTTACAAGATACAAATCTAAACTTCTCTATTTTTAGAGGTTATTTAAATCCTAACAATACAAACAAATCTCATTATCTAGTTCATAAGCTCACTTAAACGATTAATTAAAAAATCAAACCTGAGGACTTCCGCATGCAGTTCCCTTTAGCACCGAAACCGTCTTCTACATCGTCGACGAGATCGCACACTCATCGCCGACTAACTTTGTGGCTCTTCTTCTTCTTAGCTTGCTTCTTTGTTACTCTCGGATCACTTTCTTGCGCGCCCTTGTTGCTCTCAGGTGGCTACTGTTCATTTAGAGTGAGTGACCTACTTGACCTAGCTTGTTCTTTCTATTTATATTGCAATGCTCTTCCAAAAGACGATTCTATCCTTTTTCATTGGGGTGCAAGGCTCAATCCCAATGATCAGTGTACCCTTGTGTACTCTTTCTTCTTTCGAACACTTATGTCCTTCACCCCTTGCCGCCCAAGACAATTCCATAATGACTCTTTTTCCCTTCACCATTTTCTACATAAGTTGATTGATTGCATGTGGAATGTTTTCATAGCTTTAAATGTTGTTTCCTACGTACATAGTTCTGTAACTATTTTCTTCCTTTAAATACTTGGATAAATTAATGCATAGTTTCTAATGGTGTTGTTATCATCAAAAGTCATAATGGAATAAGTCGTTTCATTGTTAGAAACTAACAATTTCTAACATTGTTCCAACAATTTCACCCTTTTCGATGATGACAAACCCATTTCAAAAACTTACTTAGTAGACGTGAAAAAGGCGTGATGATCAGTTCCGGAAATGCAAGCATGAAGAGATAGAAGAGACACATCATACCTGTAGATACTAAATTGCCCTTGAGATGGAGATGCATTCTAGTTTTCAAGATTTTTAAGCAAATGGTTCCCCCTTAGCAAAGGAAGCGTTATTTTTTTTATTTTCTTAAACAATGTATCACTGCATTTTTCCACACTTACCCTTTTTGATATCGTCGAAAAGATTGAAAACAAGAACGTGTGGGAAACATGTAAACCACAATCATAACTAGCGGATAATTTCATTCATGACTTGAAAAGAAAGAAAGCATACAAGTTAGGAACTAATAAAGCACAATTCCTAACATTGTTACGACGGACCCATCACTCGTGCCCGGACCCATGCCATAGCTCGAGCCAAAGCGTCCATCATCGCTCGTGCCTTAGCAAGCCACGCCGCATCTACCGGCGCGCCCCTCTTCACGCATCTCACCATCATCGGAGTCGCGCTCCTTCTGGACGTCGACGCCTCTCACCACGGTGTCGAGGACCTCGTGTCCATAACAGCCACACTCGGTACCAAGTCCTGTGCCTCGGTACCGGCCTGCATGTCCGCACCGGGCCAGCCTGACATCGCGACATGAGTTTCAGATGTGCCGCACACCTCTGCCTTGTCGTTCTACGCCTAGCGTGTGCGCACTGGCGTGCCGACACCCTTGTCGCGCTGTGCCAGCCTTGTCACGACCTTGTCGCACGACACTCGTGACATGGCCACCGTGACCATCTATATTTTATTTCGTTTTTAATATTATTTCCATTCTGAACCTTGCTATTTATGTCATTTCTACTTTTATGAGTTTTTGGGCTTGGGCTTGCACCTTGGGCCGCTTGCATGCTTCCCCCTTGTGCCGTCCATGCCACTAGGGTTTTTACTAGAGTTTGCGTCTAGGACTCATCTATATAAAGGAGCTCCCTCTCTTTGTAATTCCTTACGCTTAGTTTTGATATCGAATTGATGTCGGATTGTTTCCGCATCTATCATTTGGGCGTCAAACACAATTATTTTCCTAATCCCATACTCTTCACGCCTACTTCACCCTAAGCGGCCTTATCAATCCTTTCAATTCTTTCTCAACCCAGTTTAGGCATCCAAACGCCTCAAATCTATCAGTTACTTTTGGTGAAGAGACATAATACGAGTCCACGACAAGATCCTCCTATGAATCCTCAAACGGTGTTCACATCAACTGGCATCAGAGCCGACGGACCACGTAAGTCTTATTCACCCTCTTGCTCGTTTTTTGCACGATTTTTTTCTTTTTACCATTCATATAGCTTCCTCCATATCTACCATCATTCACATAGGTCCATTGTTTTGCTTCGAAAAAATTCAGAAAAATCGCAAAAATTAGCCTTTTACCCTACAACTTGCACTCGCTTTCGGTTTACTTGCTTGAGTTTCGAGTCTTGCTTTCTTTAATTCTTGCAATTTGGATCGTTGATTTGTGTGTGTCGTGCATATCTTGTTGTTTTTGCGAGATTTGGTTGACGATTCACCATATCTCGTGTGTCTATTGTGGGCAAGTATCGTGGAGGATAAAATCCACAAGATCTTGTTAGTTGCCGATTTAATTTTAAAAAAAAATCGATCTTTGGAAGATAAAAGCCAAAATAAGGTAATATCTTTCCAATTGTATTTAAAAAAAATATGACAAACGATCTCGTGGGATACACAAGCCAAAATAAGGCAAGTGTCCCATATTTGGTTCGGCCCCCTTCTCTCTCTAATCTTGCATATCTTTTACATTATTCTTCTTTGATTTGCATATCTCCTTTGATTGCATATCTTGTTTATTTCTTTTGTTTTATAAGACACAATCTAGCCTACCATGTAAGGCTAATATATCACAATCTTTCTTTCCTTTTCTCTCTTGCATGGCCAACACTAACCCTAATAGCCGACGCCTCTCTCTCTCTCTCTCTCTCTCTCTCTCTCTCTCTCTCTCTCCTTTCTTGCTTATGTTGTTTGCTTGCTTGCTTGTGTTTTTGCTTGTTCCTTTGCTTTTGTTAAGTCGAGACCTAAGCCTCCTCAACCCTTTCAAGCCCCTTCTTTCGTACAATTAAGGGTACTTGGGTGGTGAGTCTTACAAAGTCTTGCCTTTCTATTTGCTTGTTCTCCTTTGGGACTTGTTACTTCTTATGCCTATGGTGCAACTAGGTGACAATAGCATGGAGGGAGACGAGCATTCAAACCAACAACAACACAACAACCAACAACAACACGGAATCGGTGTTGAGGGCTACGACGCAAGAAAAGGCCCAAGGGCCAATGGTTGAACCGTCTTCTCAACATGGAATCCAAAGCTTGGAATAAATGAAGGAGATTCGACCGACCAATCAACACGGCGTACAGGAGGTTCATGACGTTCATTCCGATGAGGAGTATGACTCTGAGGAGTGGCGACGTCAACAAGCGAAAAAAAAGAAAAGAAAAGGCGGTCACTCAGACGCCTAAGAAAAAGAAAAACGAGGGCCGAGATGACTTCATTGTCAACGACTATCGAGGTCATCAAAGTCCAACAACTCCATGCTTAGAATCCGAGGACTCTATGACGAAGTACGAGGAATATTCCGAGGATGATTTTGAGCACCCTTCGGTCCCTGATTCGGAGGAGTGGATCGAACGGGATCGGGATTGGATTCCGAGATCCAAAATGCCTAAGAACCACGTGGAGTATGATCTGAACGCCGTGACAACCACAAACAGCCTCGACATAACGGGGATCGACACGGCCATGACCGAGCCCGCGAGGACCAGCGACACCCTTAGCGCGATGGAGGTGACGAACCAACTGATGATGATGATGGCCATGACCGAGGCCACCGCCGCAATCGGACACCACCCCCACGTGTCAATCAGCGCGCCGAGAATGAGCGTCCGGTGCACGTATCCCCCGTGACGTTAAGGTAAAATTTGAAGTTTTTTATGGCAACTATAATCCTGACGAGTTTATTTCTTGGTTGCATGGTACAGAACACGTCCTCAAACATTTCCATTACGAGGAGCACGAGAAAGTCGAGGTGGTGACCCATCATTTCAAAGGGGCCGCTTGTATGTGGTGTAACCGATTCGAAGCTGATCGGGCCCGAAAGGATAAAGCCGCCACTATCGAGTGGCACCAACCTGTGTTCATGATGAAGCAGAAATTCATTATCCCCGACTACAAGGAGAAAGTTCGGATTTTGATCCAAGATGCTCGTCAAGGGTCCATGACTCCAGAGGTGTTCTTTGCTTACTTAGAAGATTTATTCTTCAAAGCAGGCATAAGCGCTTCACCGGGGGCTTTGCGGTCTCGCTTTGTCGCGGGAATACATCAATGGATTCATGATCAATTGGTTGTGTTGCCAATCAAGGACTTGGGATGGCTCATTCACACGGCCGTGGAGTTGTACAGGCCAAAGTCGTCAAATTTTCAAAGGTATGGCTCTAACTCTAGTCCTTCCGCTTTTGGTACTAAACTAGTTTCTTCTCCTTCTTTTTCTAAATTCAAGGTAGGTACCCCCAGAATGGACTCGAAGGGCCCTTCAGTTGGACAAACTGTGACAAGGCAGCCCCCACCCCACAAACGAGGAGTTGAGACATCGAGTGCTACCAATGTGGTGGGCGGGGCCACCTCAAACGTGATTATCCAAACACGAACCGCGTGCTATTTTTGGCTTAATCGGCCGCGTATGAAAGCGTTGACGAGGCTGAGTCGGAGGAAGATGATGCACCAATTGAAGATGGCACGTTTTGCACACCCTTAGATATTGGCATTGGCATAGACAAGCTCTTGCTCATGACATGCCGAGCACTTAGCGTCAAGGAGGTCGTGCCAACCGATCAACGGGAAAATATTTTCCGTACTCGTTGTTTGGTGCAAAACATCTCCTTGAGTGTCATAATTGATTCAAGTAGTTGCGGCAATTTTTTGTCAAGGAAAGTCGTCACCCATTTCAACTTGCCTAATTGGAGCATCCGACGCCTTACAAGCTCGCTTGGATCTCTAATGAGGGCGATAATTGGCTCAACAAGCAGGTATGTCTTTCTTTTTCTATTGGCATTTATCAAGATTCGGTTTTATTTGATGTCAATGACATGGATGCGACACATTTCCTTTTTGGCCATCCATGGCAGTTTGACCGTCACGTGAAGCAAGAAGGGGACGAGTGGAAGACGGCGTTTAAGACCAAGCATGGTCTTTACGAGTGGTTGGTGATGCCTTTTGCCCTCACTAACGCTCCTTCTACTTTTATGAGATTAATGAACTTTGTTTTACGTAAGTTCTTGGGACGTTTCGTCGTCGTGTATTTTGACGACATTTTAGTTTATAGTAGAACTTTAGACTCTCATGCGGGGCACCTTAGGCAGATGTTAGATTGCCTTTGCGAACATTCATTGTATGTAAACTTGGAAAAATGTGTGTTTTGCTCGGATACGATGAATTTTCTTGGCTTCTTCGTATCCAAGGATGGCCTACGAGTGGATTTTGACAAAATCCGGGCCATCCGTTAGTGGCCAACTCCCACAACCCCCACTATGGTTCGTTCCTTTTTGGGGCTCGTCGGGTTTTATAAGCGATTTGTCAAGGACTTCAATTCTATCGCCGAGCCACTCCATTCTTTGACCAAGAAGGCAGCCACAATTAAGTGGATGCCGCATCATGAGGCCGCTTTTGAGGCCTTAAAATATGCTTTATATCGAGCCCCGCTCCTGTAATTTCCGGACTTCTCAAAGCACTTCGAGATCAAGTATGACGCTTCCGATTATGGTATTGGCGGCGTACTACTTCAAGAGCAACGACCTATCGCTTACTTTAGCGAAAAACTAGCTGGGGCTACTTTGAATTATCCGACCTATGATAAAGAGCTTTCCGCTCTTATTCGAGTCTTGAAGACGTGGCAACATTACCTCTGGCCAAGCGAGTTCATAATTCATACGGATCACGCAGCCTTGGCTTATCTCAAGAGTCAAACGATGCTGAATAGGCGCCACCCACGGTGGGTGGAATACACGGAGACGTTTCCGTACATCATCGCTCAAAAGAAGGGAAAAGAGAACGTCTTCTCCGACGCTCTCTGTCGCAGGTCCTTTCACTCTACGACAAAGATGACGGCTTTCGAGGTGGTCTACGATCGTAACCCATGTACGCCCATCGACTTGAAGCCGCTTCCATACAAGCCCGATGACCACGTCGATGTGGCCAACCACGCCGACCATGTCCCCCACTTACAAGAGTGCACCAAAGCGCAACTACTAAAGCGCTCGGATCAATACGCCGCCCAACGCAACAAGGAATATCGTACGCTGATCTTTGAGCCAGGGGACTTGGTGTGCCTCCATCTTCGGAAGGAGCATTTTCCCGATGCTCAGAAGAAGAAGCTGCACCCTAGGTAAGTACCCCGTCCACGATTCCTTCAATGTCTCGGATCTCTCTCCTTACGTCGATCCCGAGTATCATGACGAGAAAACGGGGACCTCCTACCCAAGAGGGGAGGGTGATGTGAGCCCCACATTGACAACAAGCCAAGAAGAGGAAGATTTGTCCGTGCGCTCTGACGGACCCATCACTCGAGCACGAACATGTGCCATAGCTCGAGCCATGGCCTCCATCATCGCTCGTGCCTTAGAAGTCCATGGCGCATCTATCGATGCGCCCCTCTTCACGTGTCTCACCATCATCGGAGTCGCGCCCCTTCTCGACGTTGACGTCTCGCACCACGGTGTCGAGGACCTCGCGTTCGTGCTAACCACACTTGGTACCAAGTCGTATGCCTTGGTACCGGCTTGCATGTCCGTTTCGGCCAACCCGGCGTCGCAAGATTAGGTTCGGGTGCGCCGCCACCTTTGCCTTTTCGCGACACACTAGGCGTGGCCATCGTGACAGCTTTGTCGCATCGCGCCAACCTTGTCACGGCCTTGTCGCGCAACACTCGCGACATGGCCACCGTGACCATCTATGTTTTATTCTGTATTTAGTATTATTTCTATTCCGAACCTTGCTATTTATGTCATTTCTACTTTTTTGAGTGTTTGGGCTTGGGCTTGCACGTTGGGCCGCTTTCATGCTTCCCCCTTGTGTCGCCCATGCTACTAGGTTTTTTCTAGGGTTTGCGTCTAAGACTCCTCTATATAAAGGAGCTCCCTCTCTATGTAATTCTTTACGCTTAGTTTTGATATCGAATTGCTGCCGGATTGTTTCCGCATCAATCATTTGGGCGTCAAACAATTCTTTTCTCAATCCTATACTCTTCACGCCTACTTCACCCTAGGCGAACTTCTCAATCCTTTCACTTCTTTCTCAACCCAGTCTAGGCGTCCAAACACCTCAAATCTATCGGTTACTTTTGGTGAAGAGACATAATACGAGTCCACGACAAGATCCTTGTGCGAATCCTCTAACGGGGTTCACATCAATAATCTCCTTCATAAGAGCGGCATATGGAAGGTCGTAAGATGCCTTGGAGACACATTAATTTGCAAATTTGCTCAATGATGATTATGGGCAGATTGGTTTTTTCATTGCAAAGGAACAGATCCAAAAGAATGGCATCGTTGGTGTTCAAGGTGGTCACCTTCTCTTGTCATGGGATCACCACCCTAGTGATGTATTGGTGCTCTATCTTCCCAAGTTGAATTAAGTCATGAGTCATCACTTCTTTTCTCGCAATGGGGACATGACCTAGGAGCCTTTGTAGACTAGCCTCTCTTCAATTTGTATCCTGCCATGACTTGGTTGGTAGAGTATCGAAGACTTCAGCAAAAACTTGAAGAATTCTCTGGGTGAGAGCAAATGAGAAGGTGAACTCATCAACACCGAAGGTGAAGTGTACCACAAGATTGGCATCGGTTCCCGTTTGTGAGCTAAGACTTTGAGTAGAATAGCTTGATCTATGACGGATCAATAGTGGCCAATTCTGAGCAAATGTTGTTGCATCCTTGGAAAGAGATGAGAACCTTAATTTATTTGAATTCATTATGCTCTAAGAACTCTTGTGTTACCCACCACTTGAACCACTAGCTTTTTGTCGCTTGTTGTGGCGGTGCCTATTGGGAGGGTTTCCCGAAATAAATAAATTTGTAGTCAAGACCCCGTTGTGTATAGAGAGGTCAGGATCGTCCCCCGGAAGCAAGTTATGTTTTAATACTATCCTAGAAAACGGGAAAGTACGAAAATAAAGTAAAACAAAGATGAAAGCAAAGACGAGGCTACGATCACTTCGGTATCGACCTTGTCAGGGTCATTGCCACAACATTGTGGTTGATCGTGGGTGGGGCATTCCCTCAGCATCTCCTTGAATCGCTCCCACGTCTCCGCAAATGTCTCGTTAGGCAGCCGATGATAGGAAGTAATACATTTCCTTAACTCCGTAGTCTTGGTAGGAGGGAAGAACTTAGTCATGAACAAGTCATGCAAGACTCTCCACGTCCTTACCGATCTAGGAGGTAAGCTTTCTAGCTAGCTCAGGGCCTTACCTGCAAGAGACCATTTAAAAGCTTTAAGTTTGACATATTCTAAAGAAACACCATCAGCAGCAATGGTGTCACATAATTCAACAAATGAATATGATCCATAGGGCACTCAGTTGGTTTTCCCTCAAATTAAGTCCTCTTAATTAAGGATATGAACTGAGATTTACTCTCAAAAGCCCTTTCCATCTCGGGAAGCACTATTGTTGATTCTGGCATCCTCAGTTTCGGATGCATATTTGTTTGGCATTCCTTGGGATAACATTCAGTTGTTCTTGTAAACAATTGGTGTTTAATCGTTCACGTTTAGCAGCAACATTGAAAGCGTTAACGGCAACAATAGCAGCGCCTCGATCAGCTTGTAACGCCTCCATCTGCCTACAGAGGGCGTTCATCTTCTCAACCATCTCTTCAGGTGTAGCGGTCATCATATGGTTTTCTCGTCTTCTACGATAAAGGACACGTTCAGGCTCAGAATAGTACTTGGATTGATCAAATTCAAGTCGGCATCTCCCTGCTGGCATAAGCTGAGAAAACAAACAAAAAGAAACATATTAGAAACAAAAACGTGGTCTGGCTATTCCCCAACCCACGAGTAATCAAACTAGCATTGTCGCTTCCCCCAATGGCGCCACTTTGTTGAGAGGGTTTCCCAACAATAAATAAATTTGTAGTCAAGACCCCGCTGTATATAGGGAGGTCAGGATCGTCCACGGGAAGCAAGTTATGTTTGATTACTATCCTAGAAAACGGGAAAGTATGGAAATAAAGTAAAACAAAGACAAAATCAAAGACGAGGCTAGGATCTCTTCGGTACCGACCTTTTCAGGGTCGGTATCGATGTTGACTTTCGACTCAAACAGGGCAAAACAATGCAAACACACACAGGTTCGGTACCGACCTGGTTACCTCGGTACCGATGCAAAACAGAGCATACAAAAGTGTTTTCAAATGTCTTTACCATGACATGATCATGCATTCAAGATAGTGTGAAGGATAAATAACATGCCTTTAAGATAAAGCTATCAACTTTCGTTGAATTAAGCAAGCAAATCAATCGATTTTCATGAACTAATTCACTCTCTACTCATTTTTTATCCAAAGCTCGAGACATTCGTTATCGAACAATATCAACATTCAAGATTACAACTTTCTCTCTCGATCAAGCATTAAACTCGAATTACTCCAACTATCGTCAAAGTATAAGCACAAAACAAGTATATTAAAGCATAAAAGGCAATCAAATATACATCACACTTTCAATCATGCATAACCATGCCGGATTTTCAATCCCGACCCTAGAAAAGCGAACTACTAACTCTTGGTTGAAACGATACAAACAAATGAATTGAATGAGATCATTATATGAAAATAAAACTAAGCTTACTTGAAATTAAAAGTCGAAACTTGTCTTAGAATACAATCTTCTTCCCCAAGTAAACTCGAAAACAAACTTAAAACCAGAAAAACAGAGGAGATCGAGCTTTCATTCGTCTCTCTCTCTCTCTCTCTCTCTCTCTCTCTCTCTCTCTCTCTCTCATCTTCCTAAAATATCTTCATGCATTCACGTTTAGATCGAGCTTCCATATTTAGAGATTTCTTTTAGATCCTTCCAACCGTCATAGGCTCTTTCCTTATTTATTTTCACCGACTTCGTCAAATGAATAGTTCCCTCAAGTTCACTTTTAGTTACCTCCATAGTTCCTTTGAGGCTTCTTTATTTCATTTGCTTCTCCTTGATTCTTATTACTCATGTTCCTCAATGACTACAAAACACTTCAAAAGCAACTTGTAAAACCCATGGTGTTTATCATCATCAAAACTACTAGGAGGAGTATTGTTCCAGTGAGAGTTCCTTAAGATCCTGAACACTGTTCCAACAGTTATACACTATATATAACAAGTATCGTAGTCATATCTTCTAACACCATCTTGTGAGAATGGATTGTCGCATTACATGTTATTAGTCAAATGAAAAATTATTTTACTACTTTTATTATGGTAAGATTCTAGAATATTTTTATTTTTTATTAGTCAAATAAAAAAAATACTTATTATATTAAAATTGTAAAATATTTTAATTTTCTTATTCGTTAAATAAAATAAATAAAATAATTATTAAGTAAATTATATAGAATACTCTATATCATATAAAATAAAAATAATAAATGCATCACAATAGAAAAATTATTGATGTTTCAATAATTTTTTTAAATATAGCTTATATTTCTCATTTTGAATAAAATTTTAAAAATTCTATTTTTTTGGTCGAATGAGAGGTGGCACTCTTCGTCCCCTAAAGGAGGAATTTTATTAATAAGAAAAAAGAGCTACATAGTCAACAAGCAGGGGGTAGCTCGACCCCTAAACAAAACGAAAAAGCTAAAGATGCAAGAAAATTTACGACAGAGTTAGCCTCTCTATAATATGCCGGAACTGAATAGTACAGTCCCTACTAAGGAAGCATTGGCATTGAGAAACCATGTTGAATAAGGGGTGATAACGAACCACATATTTATTTAAGAGTAGACACACAAGTTGTGAAACTAACTCTAAATAAATCCTCTTGTATCCCCGATCTCAAGCTAAATGAAGTCCCTACAATGCTCTCCAAAGTTCAGCCACAGGAACCGTGCACACACCAATATAATGGACAAAACCAACTCGCATTGCCCACTAGAATCATGTATAACTCCGCCGGCAGCCGTCGTGCCATGTTGTGTGACTGATCCATCAGTATTTATTTTCACCCAGCTCTCCAGTGGCAACTCCCACCGAATATAAGTCTCAGTTTTGCCCAGCCGATAATCTTATTAATTAGCACCGCTCGGTCGTAATAAGTAACATGGCTAAGCACAAAAGCCACCCGGCTCCTTGAAAAACAAGCATGCTGAAACACACAACTATTACGCTACTTCCATATCCATCAAAGTGAAGTAACAAAAAATGTTGGACCAAGCAATCCCACTTTCATGAGACATCGCACAAGAAATATGAATACGAATCCACAAGCGAAATTAGACTGGAAAAATACTTCCATGTCAAGAGAAGGGTAGAGATCTTTCCAAAAACGCATCGTAATATGACAGTCACATAAAAGGTGGATCTACGACTCCGCCTCAATATAATATATCAAACAAAGGGCGTTGACCGCTAGATGGCGTCGACGCCGCTCTACATTAGTGAGAATCACCCCTTTAATGACAAGCCAAAGGAACACTCCATTGGACGCCCTGATGGGATATGTCTAACTAATAAAGCGATTGTCACATTACTCAATCTTCAATAAAGAAATTATGTCCACCGCTTTAACATATTAGAAGATGGACGTACGTTTGCATGCATGGAATGAGTGCCCAAATGAAATAAAAATGATTCGCATTAATTTTATATATGGTAGGGTATGCATCGATGACTAAATTGCACCGACTAGCTTAAAGCTAAAGCGACTCCTTTTTCGTAGTTTTCTTCCATGATCGATCCCGCATGCACATCAACGTTTGTCAATTTGTGATCTTCTAGCTCCATGCACTTTTTCTTTTTTATCGGGCTAGTTAGGTACATATTCATTCTACCTCGTGTATTATTTCATTTTGATATTACATCATTTATATCTATCTATCTATCTATATATTCTTATACGGCCCTTAAAGAAACGGTCAACGGTGAGCAATATTCATAGTATTCCTTATTATCTTAATAAGAATCTTGATGTAATTTGTTTATATTCATCAAATATATGTTGGAGTTCAATTATGAATTACATATTAA
Source organism: Fallopia convolvulus (assembly GCA_964016875.1). Lineage (NCBI taxonomy): Eukaryota > Viridiplantae > Streptophyta > Magnoliopsida > Caryophyllales > Polygonaceae > Fallopia > Fallopia convolvulus. The sequence continues at coordinate 21,817,473 of OZ024737.1, read as the reverse complement.
AAAATTAAAAAGTTAATAAAAAGCGAGTGTATAAGATCATGATCGAGCTACTTTTTCTATTACTAATTGATTTTAGGATAAAATTTTATTAGACTTCTACATTGAATTTGACATTTGAGCCCTATCCGATGTTTAGGGTTAGGGACTGAGTGAATTTCACTGTCCAGAATTGTGAGTGATTTACAAATGAGGAGAAGTTTACTAATTGGATTCCCACATTCAAAAAATTAAAAGATACCAAGTTAGTACATATAAGGTGGATTATCCCTCCTATTATTAATTGAGTTTGGGAAATTGGGAGATAACAAGCTACTATATAATGAAATCTCGTTAAACTTGGTAGTCGGCCCGTCTTCCCAACACTGCTATATATATGTCTTTGGGTTATGTAAATATGATCGAGCTCTATTATTCCACATAATTATGAATGAAAAAAGATCATGTGCGAATGGTCACCTGTGTGAAAAATAAGAATAAATCTCGTTCGTTCATTTCAAAAAATCAACGTCTCTAATTAAATATTCATTAAAAAAATAAAATACGGTACGGGCGAATTTTCCCGGATTATTCGCGTATTTTCAATAAAATACGATACGAACGAATTTTTCCCGTATTATTCACGAATTTTTCGAAAAAATACGCTTTTATGAGACGCCCCCGGTTTGTTCATCAGAAATAGCGATTTGTTCATCAATATTCACCAATTGTTCATCAATATTAACTAATTGTGCATTGAGTTTTTGATAACATTGTTCATCGATTTCAAACATTTTTAATTTTTAATTTTATTTTTTAACCTTATGTATGTATAGGGATACAATATTATGTAGTTTTTTTATGCACATATAATTAGTTTTGATATACCCATATTTGTTCATTGATATACTCATATTTGTTCATTGATATACCCCTATTTGTCCATTGATATACCCATGGTATACCATTGTTTGTTCATTAGTATACTTCTTTTTTGTTCATTGGTATACCATTATTTGTTCATTGATATACCTTATTTGTTCATTGATATAACCTTATTTGTTCATTATTATACCCTTATTTATGAATTGAAATAAACTTATGTTTTATGTGTCAATACTATCAATTTGTACATTTAGGATTATCATGAATACTATCAACTTGTACATTTAGGACTATCTATTTGTGCATTTTTGCATTTATTTTGTGCTTTTAAGGCTATCTTGAATTCAAAGTATAATATGAATGAAGTGCTTTAAGGTTAACTTATCAATACGAATGAAGTGTTCAATATAACACCAGAATAAGGTAAGTTTGATGTAGAAACTTGAATGCAAAAGATAATAGATAAAGAATTTGACTTTGCAATAATATGATGTATGCTAAGAGAACGAGATAGCACAAAAAAATAAAATATTGCACATGGGCGTCCATTCGCACCTGAAACGAACTCATTATGAATTATACCAATATACCATGTAATTAAATGATAACGAATATTCGAATAATTTCAGAAGATAAAAGATCCATTAGGTATCTCACATATTATAATTAGTGTTTTATGTAAGTGATCTAACATCCCAAGATATGTTTGTGTACAAACTCACTAAATATCCAAGCTCTTGGATGGTTGAATTTTTAGTCCAAGAAAAGTGAACGTGGAAGGAAAATTATAAGTTGGGTAGCTGGATAAACGGCTTCTTCCACTATAAAAGTAAAAATAAAAGGAAGCGAGTGAACAACTTTAATTGGTTAAATTACACATTATTCAAGTGTACAAAAGTCTACAAAATTAGGAAATGTTGAAATTTCTGATATTACATGACAAACTTTTTGACGTGACAAGATGTTCCACTTGCTCGATCGCTACGTAGTACGTACTAACTATTGTGCAAGTGGGGCTTTTTCTAGTGGACAAACTAAACTAAAGGGGACTAAATGGGCATATGGGTTAGGGATCGTACATATATAAATTCAAACATAACATTAATATGAGTTATATCTTAAAATTAATTGCCAGTAAAAGTAATAAAAAAAACCTTAAACTGTGGCATTTGCTCACTAATTCTATTATTCACAAAGCGCTTACTGGTTCGACCTAATAGAAGGAAGGATGGAGAAAATTGATCGATTTTTCATCTAAGTGAAAAGACGGATATAAAAATTGAACCCAAAACCTTCGAATATATCTTCATATCTCTTGACACTAGGCTACCCCATGTAGGGCTGGTTATACTTGTTTTGGATAAGGTTATTTGATCAATTTGATGTGATCGCTAATTATTTTCCATTTATAGCAAAAACAAAATTAAGGATGTGATGTAGGATGATTAGAGGTTATTCCCCTTTAAATAGAGATTTTGATTTTAAGCCTTAAAGAAAACTACATTGAAATATAGAAGAGGTTTACCAATATTTAATTGATTTAGCGGTAATTAAAGTGGTGTTAGACTTCTTAAATGTTATTCAGGAAATTCAAGTTCAAATCTCTCGTACAACATGTATAGAGAAATTAATATTGAGGTAGTCTATCAAATAATAGGGCCACAAAATATCAATCAAGACATAAAGACAATGACCAATCGAACCGGATAAGCCACCAAAAGCAAAACCAAAAACATATAGAAAAGATTTCATTCTTATATAGCACACTAAGAACATTCAAACATACATACTTCATATGGATTTTGATTAGGGATGTCAAAATTTGACCCAACTTGAGAAACCCGTACGACTACGAACTCGCCCTGACCTGAGAAAAAAATAAAAAAGTTTTATACTCAAGACATGTTTGACTCGAACTGGTTTGACCCGAATCCGAAAAAATTTGAACCCAAGATTAACCCAAAACTGATTAAACGTGAATGGACTAGCCCGATGCAACCCGATATCCGATGCTACCACATTATCCGAAGTTACCCGATCGACCCGAAACCATCCGAAAATCCGAAGTTACCCGACCCGAAATGATCCTAAAATTACATTATGTTTTAAAATATTAATAATAGAGAATATTTATTATAATTATGTTTTTAATTTAAATGTTACATTAAATATTTAGACCCTAGAGTAGTTAAAGTACAAAAAATCATCATTCGATATATGGTCTGAATCAAAATCCGGTTTTCTCAAATCAGATTTAACCTGAAATTCGGCCAAAGTCGAAATTCGATTCACCCAAAATTCGAAAATCCCGAAACCCAACTCACTCGAAATCCGACTAAATCCAAATTCTAACTAAACCAGAAATCGAACTTATCCGATATCAAGTTGGACCGAAAACCGAATGACCCGATCGAAATTGACCCGAAACCCGACCTTGCCTGATTAATTGAGCTCCCTACCCAAAATGATCCAACCCCATTTTACCCGATTTTCAAAATATCCAAATTTGACCCGAATTCAAACTTACCCGAAACTGAATTGACCCGACTCAAATCCGGGGCTCGATTGACACCCCTAATTATGATAAACAATACGGAGTAAATACTCCGTAGTTATTAAACACCTCTCAATATTTCGACCAAAAAAAAAACACATCTCAATATTTCCAATTATGTAAATATAAACAGCTAGATGTTTTGAAAAATTAAAAGCAGTTAAAAAAGTTCATAATCTCAGTGTATATATCTCGCTAAAAATTATAGTATCGTGTATCTAATCTTACATTGTTATGAAAAATAAAAAATCCTACAAATTTAACTTGTATATTTAATTATATTATACGGCTACACGCGGAAGGTGAAATTTGCCGTAGAGCCTGACGCAAAAACCATCTACGAGTTGAGGCTAGAATATTAACACCACCTTTGGACGTACGTGGTTAGTGGCCGGTGATTGTTAATGTTATTAGAGGAAAAGAAGAAATATTCTGCAACTAGTAGACTTCACGTTAATTTTATCACAAATTGGTTTATAAAATGATGTCATATTGTCATATAATGAGACCTTTACAAAGGAGTACAATTAAACATTGACTTCGGCTTGTGAATCAACATTTTTAAATTTGATAAATATATGATAATTTATTTAACTAATAATGACTTAGAACATGTTCATAAATTCTCTAAAACAGTTTATTTGTAATTTTTTTTCACTCTAATTAACTTCAATAGCTTTTTTATTTTTATAATTTTTATTTCATATGATATGGCATATTCTAAATAAAATAAGAAAGATAAATCCAAAACTAAAAGTAATAAATTCTAAATAAAATTTTATATATTTTTAAAAATTTACACCTAATTAAATATTTTCATTATAAAGATCTTATCCTGTATCTTTCGGATACATTATGAAAACATCCTATAAAAATATTATAGAAATTGCACCGCATATATGTGATACAATCATACAATCAAACCCAGTTAATTAGGGGCGAAATACTTGTGAAACTTCATAGACAAAGATATTTCACAAAGTTCACACACTGCCCTTTTTGTTTAATCACATGGTTGACCACGATCCAACCGCGTACACCATTTGAGACCCAAACACATGCAAACAAAAACTACAAACCAAACAATCAATAATGAAAATTTTTAAAAAAATGTGTATGGAATATGAACGGATCAACCGAGGAAGACCAATGTGGGTTTGTTGCATGTATAAATACATGCAATTCTCTAGTGTCTTTTCATCCCAATCACAAAGCACACAATTAAGTCCACTTACTCACTAAACCACCACCAACAAACACTAAACCTAATCAATGGCTTTTAAACTTCAAATCTCCCTTGTTCTTGTTCTCCTAGGAGCAGCTTCTGCTCAACTCTCAACCACCTTCTACGCCAAAACATGCCCTTCGGCGCTCTCCACCATTCAATCCGCTGTCAAAGCCGCCGTTGCCAAGGAGGCTCGTATGGGCGCCTCCTTGCTCCGTCTGCATTTCCACGATTGCTTTGTCAACGTAATTAATCAATTAACCAGTCTAACTAATTAGTTAATTGTCACCATAATTAACATTGATTAACTTTCCTTCTTCCATAATTGCTAAATGAAGTATATATATATTTATGTGTTTGCGTATTTCAGGGATGTGATGCTTCGGTCCTACTAGACGACACATCGAGCTTCACAGGGGAGCAAACCGCGTTCCCTAACGCTAACTCCCTAAGAGGATTCGAAGTGATCGACTCGATAAAGACCCAGCTGGAGAGTACGTGTCAGGGAGTTGTGTCATGTGCAGACATTCTAACTGTTGCTGCTAGGGACTCCGTTGTTGCTGTAAGACGTTACACACGCGCATACATATATATATATATATATATATATATATATATATATATATATATATATATATATATATATATATATATATAAACCTAAGATTATGCATACATTATCATTTATCAGCCGCTGACCACATTTTCTTCTTTTGTTTACTAACGATCGAGCAGCTAGGTGGACCCAATTGGCCAGTGGTGTTGGGAAGAAGAGACTCCACAACCGCTAGCTTGAGCCAGGCCAACTCCGACATCCCGGCCCCTAGCTTGAGCCTCAGCGGCCTCATCTCCGCCTTCTCCAACAAAGGCTTCACCACCAAGGAAATGGTTGTCCTCTCCGGTACGTATTGTCACCTCACCCTTTTCAATTCCTACTATTGTATGTATATAAGTACTGAATAAATATTTGTTATTAGGAGCACACACAATTGGACAAGCAAGGTGCACAACGTTCAGGAGCAGGATATACAACGAAACCAACATAAACTCGGCATTCTCCACTTCCCTGCAATCCAACTGCCCAGCCTCAGGGGGAGACAACAACCTTAGCCCGCTGGACACGGCCACCCCCACGTCGTTCGACCCCGCCTACTACAGAGACCTGATCGCTCAGAAGGGTCTCCTGCACTCTGACCAGCAGCTCTTTGGAAATCAATCTACGGACGCCCAAGTGAGAGCTTACACGAGTGGTCCCTTGTTCTTCAGAGACTTTGCAAGTGCTATGATAAAGATGGGGAATCTTAGCCCACTCACTGGATCTAGCGGCCAAATCAGGACCAATTGTGGGAAGACCAACTGATTTGGGGTTTTATTTTTAATTGAGAAGAACAAAAGATTGATTTTGTTGGGCCTGCTAATGGGAATAAGAGCTTATTCAAGTGATCAACACAACTAAGGTTGATTATTGTACTGCAATTTCAATCATTTTTTAGAGTGCGTGTACTTTAATTTTAAAAAAAAAATTATGTGATCAGAGTCTTGTTTTTTTTTTTTTTTTTTTGGTCGGAAGTGATCAGAGTCTTGTTACAAGTTTACAAACACTCAAATTCAGGTCAATTTTGTTGAACTAGAGCCGTTTGGAGATCTCAAATTGACCACGTTGATAAATTCTAAAAAAAAACTAAAAAGTATGTATGTGCAAGCAACAATGAATTTTTATGTGTGAATTAGCTTTGATTTTCGCTTTTTTGTTTTCGAATTTCATGATAGCATGGATTTGTAATTCGTAACCCATTTATGCACAGAATGAACGAAACAGTCAAAGCAAAGAAGAAGATCTTAGCTGTTGTAAGAAACTACTAGATATGATCGGGCCTGGGACGGCCCGTGATAAATACGCCAGAACTAATTTTACTCGGCCTTTACATATTTGGGCTTTGGGCTACAAGTGCACTCCATGTCCAAAATTATTATGAAAGTTCGTCTACGACATTTATCTCGCACATTATCTCATTAGTCACAAACTCTATTTGGGAATTGGGATTGGTACAGGACATTTATCAATAAATGTTTTGTTATTAGGCTCATGTAACAAACAAGTCTAGACTCTTAGAGCCCATTCGGTGTTTTAAGGCTGAATTGAGCTTAACTTAAAAGGACATACTCCCTCCGATTGACAATATTTGGGATTTTTAGCTTAAATTTTCTATTCATAATATTTGGTCATTTTTAATCAATTAATGCTAAATCATTCTAAAAATAACATAAAATCATTTTTTTTTCTAGTTTCAATAAAATTCTTACTAGAATTGCATTGAAAATATACATTGAATCATTAAAGTCTAAGATAAAAAAAATTAATATTTCTATTTTAAGCTAATCTTAAAAAGTGTGAAAAGTGACAAAACCCCAATTATTGAGAATCGGAGGGAGTATTACGCAGCACCATTATAAATAGTGAGGAAAATCTTTCAGCAATTTCCTTCTCTTGTTTTGTTCATGGTATCAAAGTAAACAAATACATAAATCTTAATTTTTCTTCTTTTCATCGTGCTTTGGTACAATCATGATTCATGGACGGTGATGGAGGCGTGGGTAAATCAGCATGAAGACCGTACTAATGGCAGTGTCATCAATCCGACATCACCTTATTATCTTCATCCATCTAACAACCCCGAAATGAATATTATTCTAGATTTCTAGTGGTATTCAAAGGCGATAGTTTTTTGGAATGGGAGAAAGAACTCAAGAATGCCTTTTAAGTCAAACAAAAAATCAAGTTCTTAAAAGGAACGATTGAGCGACATGGTGTTGCCTCTCCCAAGATGGATGATAGGAGTAGTGTTAATGCCATGATTGTTTCTTGGGTTTTGCAATCCGTTGAATCAAAGACGGACATAGAGATGGGATGGGGTAGGCCCATATAGCCCACCCTAAAAAAATTAGGATAGATTTAGTAAATAAAAATAAAAATAAAAAATAAGATAAATTTAGTACTCTCTCAGTCCCATTATTTCCTTCCCATAATGTTTGGGCATAATAATTAAGGATTGTGTTGTTAAAGTGGGAAAAAAGTATTGGAAAGTGGGAAGAAAGTATTTAAAAGTGTGAAGAAAGTATTAAAGTAAAGGTTGTAAAAGAGGTAGTTAGGGTAATTTGAGTAAAAAGTAAGGGTATAGGGGCAATTTTATTGTATTTAAAAATAGATGTAGAAGTGGGAAGATGATTTTGGGACCCCCTAAAAGAAAGTGGGAAGGAAAAAGTGAGACGGAGGGAGTAGTAAATTAGTTAAATTAGGGTAATTTAGCCCACTTAGAAAAATTTGGCGACAATTAGCCCACCCTAATTTGAAAGTCTATGTTCGTCCCTGCGTTGAACCCTCGCTTCTATCAACCATTACGCATTCAGAATTTGTCAAAGACTTATGGGATGACTTAGTTCAACATTTTTCAATCAGAAATGCACCCCAGATTCACTAGTTGAGGGCGGAGATTGGTCAACCTTATGAGCATATTCAAGCAGCTTGTCCAATAAAGGAGTGACTGATCCAAAATGTGATGGTTCGCAAGCTTTGATGAATTATTTCAAAGTGAAAACTGACCTTGGTAATTGTCACTTGAGGGAGGAGTGTTTCCACATAAAAAAAAGGAATAAATTGTCTAATATATAATCTCATGAACTACTCTACTATTATCATATGATTTTTAGTTGGAACTTCTTTGGACTTGTATGATAGGCATTTTACACGAAGGACTCCAACTTATCAAACTTTATGAAGTTATTTCAGATAGAGTAACATTTGCAAAATACTTAGGTAAAAAATTTCACTTTTCTATTTTTTGAAAAGGGAAAATCCGGATAGTATCCCTGAGTTTTGTACTTTTTCGAGTGGTGCCCAGGAAAAAAACTTATTCCGCGAAATACCCCCAAGTTTTTATCCAAGTTCGCCCTGTGCCCTTTCTTAGAATTCCTTTGAACTTCCGTTTAAATTGCTCTTTAAAAAACACAAATTCGTAATGTGGGTATTTTCAATTTGGTGTGCTTGCAAGGATTGAGCACACAAATGGTGTCCTTGAACTACACCATGTACAAACAAGTTAGTAGCTTAAAACTTGCAAGGATCCAGAGGCATTTGGACAAGATTAACAAGTAACATGTTTTCACCATTCAAGTAAACATGTAGTATAAAATTTACCAGTAGCTTCTAATTGTTTATGTTTTATGTTGACTCCTAAATTGTCATCATCATCTTTGGTATGGACGGCTTTCCTGCCATCTTTTATCAGAAGAACTGGGCCTTGGTGGGGGCGCAAACGACGGAACTTGTACTTCAGGCTCTTAATACTGGTATTTTTCCAGATCGGCTCGGTGATGCTCTAATGACGCTAATTGCAAAAATTGATGGCCCCACTTCATCGGCTCATTACAGACCTATCTCACTATTGAATGTGACCTTTAAATTGATCACAAAAGTAATCATTAACCGCCTAAAGCCGATTCTGCCAACCATAATTAATCCGACCCAAGCAAGCTTCATTCTTGGACGACAGATTGTGGATAACGTGGTGGTTGTTCAAGAGGCCATTCACACAATGTTAGCCTTCAATGGTTCAACTAGATGGATGATGCTGAAAATTGATCTTGCTAAGGCGTACGACAGGATCCTTTGGGAGTTCTTGGAGTCGATCCTTTTGGAGGCTAACCTTCCTTCCCGTTTAGTTGATATAATCATGAAAACTCAACGAGAAGGCTTGGTTGACCTCCTTTGGAATGGTGTCTATGCGGGTAATTTTAAGCCTTCACGGGGAGTCCGCCAAGGTGACCCGCTTTCGCCTTATTTATTCGTGATGTGTATGGAGAAGCTCTCTCATATTATTCAAGACTCTGTTGATACGGGTTTATGGAAGCCTATTGAGCTGGGGGGAGTTAAGCTTTCACATCTTTTTTATGCTGATGATTTAATCCTGTTCGATGATGCTTCTAAGGATCAGGTTGCGACTATCAAACAGTGCCTGGCACACTTTTGTGAACTCTCGGGTGAGCAAGTGAATTATAATAAGAGTTCGGTATTTTTCTCTAGGAAGGTAAGGGCAGCGGTGAAAATGGAAATTAGTCAGTTCCTGTCAATTCCAGTGGTTGAAGATTTTGGTGCTTATTTGGGCACCCCAACGATCTGTGGCCGAATGACAAATGAGAAGTTCCAATTCATTTTGGAACGTGTTTCATCTCGAATCAGGGGCTGGCAGGCTCGCACTTTATCAATTGCGGGTCGCACTGTTCTGGCCAATTCGGTTCTAACTAGCTTACCGTTGTACGTAATGCAAACAAATCTCATCCCGCGGGGTATTTGTGATTCTATTGATAAGATGGTGTGTGAGTTCGTTTGGGGCTCGACGGATGATACAAAATGTATGCATCTCCTTTCTAGGGAGAAAATTTCTCGCCCTAAGAAGGAAGGCGGACTTGGAATCCGTTCGATGCGCCATTTGAACTCGGCAATTTTGGCTAAGCTCGGCTGGCGGATTCTTCAGGAACCGAATGCTATCTGGTCCCGTGTCTTGAGTGGAAAGTACTGTCATGGACGCTCTGATATTGACATGTTTCACTCAAGTCCAAATTCTTCTAATATTTGGAAGGGTATTGTGAATGGAGCAACTCTTCTAGCAAAGGGGGTTCGTATTTCTGTTTGCAATGGACAATCCACTCTTTTTTGGTTCAACCCATGGGTCTCCCTTACTCCTCTGATTGATTTAGCTACCCAGCCTGTGCTGGAACCTTTGCTTGGTTTCACTGTTGTGGAATGTTGGCAAGGAGCCTCTTGGAATTGGGAGCTGATTTCTCCTTTCCTTGATCACCAGATTCGCCTTCAACTGATGGATATCCAAGTTCAACCTGAAAGCAATGTATGTGATCGAATCTACTGGGGGCCTTCACCTCGTGGAGTTTTCTCGTCGAGCTCAGCTATGCGCTTGCTCAGGGATGAATCTGATTCTCCGACCCAACCTAATTTCAAATGGTCCTTGATTTGGTCTATACCGGCTCAACAACGGGTCTGCAACTTCATTTATCTGCTGGCCAATGGTTCTGTTTTGTGCAATACAAATCGGTTTCGACGTATATCTCACTGACGGCCAATTGTCCGAGATGTAATCAGGATGAAACGGAACTCCATATGCTCCGGGATTGTGGGCCGATAAAGAATGCTTGGCTGGCTATTTTCGGCAACAGTCCTCCGTCGAATTTCTTTGAATGCTCAAATCTGCAGGATTGGTTGGCTGATTCGCTTAAGAGTAATGGCCAGACTTGTACCCTCTTTGCTAACATGGTTTGGTATGCTTGGAAATGTCGGAATCAACTTGTTTTCAAAGGCCAAGATGATCATTTGAATCTCACGCGAATTGTGTGCTCTATGTCTGATGCATACTGGACCGCTAAGCATACTAGCATGACTGATTCTGCTCAAAACATAAATGATCATTCCATCTCGGATAAATGGTCCAATCCCCCCTGAACTGGTACAAGCTAAATATGGATGGGTGCTCCAAAGGTAACCGGGGGATGGCTAGCGCTGGTGGCCTTATTCGGGACCATGATGGAAGTTTTATCCGTGGCTTCGCAGTTGCCTGTGGAAGCTGCCACACCATTACAGCGGAACTCAAAGCGATGGAGAAAGGTCTGCAAATGGCTGTTGAGCTAGGCATCTCGCTCATTGTTGTGGAAACTAACTCTGCTGAAGTGGTGAGGCTGCTGAATTCGGAATTCCTATTCGATTCCAACTCACCCAAGCTATGCTCTTGTTTGTCGCTGCCGTTCGTTGTTGCATGATACTCCATGGACGGCAAATCTTCAACTTATCAGGCGAGGCGCAAACACAGTTGCTGACCTTTTTGCAAATCATGGCCTTTCGATTGGCCCCCAACTGAAAGACTTTTGATACACTTCCTAATTTTGCTTTTAGCTTGTTTCATGCTGATTATGTAGCCTCTTTGAGCCTGAACTAGTTTTGTTTTAATAATATTCCCTTTCAGATCAAAAAAAAATCATCTTTGGTATGGAAATTAAATTGGAAAGAGTTTGATGGAGATTTCATAGATTTTGTTCACAATAAAAAACAACCGGCTTTTGATCACCCTCTCTTGAAGAATTACAAGATCCAGGTGCTTGAGTTTTTCTTCAATCAATCCATGATTATTTGCTCTTTAATCAATCATATCTAATTTTATAAAAATGGGTTTTAGAAACTACCTCCCAAATGGCCCAAAATGAACAACATAAAGAATGAAAAAGATGAAGATAAGAAGTTGGCAATGGCATTATTTTTAGAGCATTCTGATAAAAGTTTCCGTTTTGCTTTTGGTTAGGATATAAATTTGATACATTCATAATTATGGATTAAAACGGGGTCAATCAATGGTTAAAATTTTAAATAATAAAGAGTATAAATAAGATTTGTCTCTACCAACAACTCCAATTTAATATAGATTTCCTTTTTTTAAGAGCAATCTAAACGGAAGTTCAAAGGAATTGTAAGAAAGGGCACGGGGCGAACTTGAATAGAAACTCGGGAGCATTTCGCGGAATAAGTTTTTTTTCTGAACACCATCTGAAAAAACATAAAACTCAGGGGTACCATCCGGAATTTTCCTTTTGAAATCTAACTATAAAATAACCTAAAATAATCATACAGTATATTGTGACGACGAAATTATGGGTTCTTTACTTGGTGTCTTCGTTTCACTTTCCTATTGACATCGATCACCTCCAAAAAATAGCCATAAAATTCACGTCAGAAGCCAAGAAAGTCGAAATTCATGGTTTGACCAATGAACAAGCTCATGTTTCATGAATTTTGAGACACAAAGTCTCACTTACAAACATTGAACCCTAAATTTCTTAATTAAACAGTAAAATTCCACGAAATTCAAACAATCCAGGCTTACCCCTGTAAACCCTGTTGCATTTGTGCATTGTATAAAACACGTTCATTCCAACTGGTTAGCGTTCACGTTTAAATTGATTGATAGGGCATCCCTAACAGATGCTCCAAATTCTTGAATTTGGTATATTTGGGGATTCTGGACTTATTTTAAGGTCCAACAAATTCTCCATTACATTCTCCATTTTGGAGAGGATTTCCAAAAATTGAATCTCTTTCTCTAAATTTGGAGATATCCCTAATTGTATATTAAATCATGTCTTTTTCCAATTGGTCAATTTCAAATTTATAATAGTAGTTTATATATAAATATAATAATGATAAAAATATAAATCTTTAAAATGAAGAATTTATTGGAATTAGGACATAAAAAATTTAGAAAATGTGAGACTTTCTTCCCAATTTTAAAGAAAATTAAAAGAGCATCTCTTGGAGATGCTCTGGAAATATTTAATTTACACCTTTTTGAACTGTTGAAGTCGTGTTTGCGAATTCATCCTATGTAACAGATTAAATTTAAAAGCTATGATCCACGGCTTCTAATGATTATATTTAAAGAAAAAACAGTAAGTTCAATTGAGAGTACGAATCAATATTGTTTTCTTTTTTTTTTCATTTGAGTTATTTTGACTTGCACATATTTTTCTTCTGCTTATTTGAGTTATTTCATGCTTTGACTTTTTCCAATATGGAATGCATCAAGCTTCATGTTGAGAATGTTCAACTAACACCAGCAGCTCCCAACACTCAACCCAAGCTACGTTCAAACTTCAAAGCGTGATTTTGGACTTTTGGTCAATCTCTTAGTACAATATTTTTCCAATGTTCAAACTTCAAACCCACAACTTTCTCAGTCCCTTCCGATCAAGGGCAATATAAATACATGTAAGCTGTCTCAGCTTTCTTCAACCAAATCACAATACACACACAGAGACAAAAAAAAAGCAGCAAACACACATTGTCTTCTTGCCTAGCCTTATCAAGCAGAGATGAATTCAGCAAGAACAACTCGTGTACTGATCGCGATGGTTGTTTTGATCGCATTGATTTCCAGTGCAGTTGCTCGCCCCTTACCCAAGGATGAATTAAGCGGGAACAACGATTCGTTCTCTATGCATTCGTTCGGATACGAACCAACCAAGCTTACGCTTGCCTATTGGCTCGAGAGATTGTCATCCGGACCTAGTGATGGAGGTGGTGGCCATTGATTGTGTTCCTTATAAACTTATATGCTTCTCTTTGCCTCTTTTTCTTAATTGGTTTCCATTTTTATTCTTTTTTTTAAGTTAATTTGTTGTGTAAAACACAAACACCCTTCAAAATTCAAATGATCAAATCCCAAGAAGTGGGGAATACTTTATTTGTTATTGTAAATAGTACAATTACTGTATCATAAATGGATCTTAGCATGAAGTTCACGGATTCGATCTCTTTAATGTATTGTTAGTGATTTGTTGTTAATCAAATCATAAAGGCCAAAATGACCCATAATGTCAACGAATTCGAATGGATGAAAAAACACAAACCCCACAGAGACAGAAGGATATCCTAAGCTTACAAAATTTGCCATATTACCCTTCAAAAAACCTCAAAAGGGCCTATAAGGAGACACCCTCTCTGAAAACAGCAGATCAATTCTCTCCAAGGCATGACCTACTATCTAGTGAACATGTTGATTTCCCGATCAGAAAGGCAATATCGAACTTATCTTATTCATCGAAAAATACTTGTATTAGAAAGTTTTAAGAAGCTAGGGTTATCAGTCTCGTCTCAGCAGAGGTCAGGTCCGAGTCCAAAATCCTTTATACAAGCCAATAGCCAAGCCACCAAGTGCCAAAGCCAGCGCCGCTGGGTACTTGGCAGACTCTAGTTCAGATATGACGCCTTTAATCCTCTCTTTTCTTGCTCCACGAGGCTTCTCAACCAGATTCTCTCTAAGAACGTTACTCAAATTGTCCAGCTGATGAACTATTTGTTTTTGCCCTCTGGAAACTACAAGTATCTGTATACAAATGAAAGGATCAGGAAAAAAGATCCATAGAGTGTGATTCGTTAGTTACAAAACTGGGTTTTATTACCTCTTCCATCAAGGGAGAATCCTTTACCAGCTGGGAGGAAGATGATGAGTTAGGCAGAATAGCTCCTGTCAACGATCCGTTGCTTAAGCTAGAAATAAAATAAGAAGTGGGCCCAGAACCATTGCAGTTTTCAGAATGCAGAGCCATGTTTTGTTGGCTCGGGGATAACTTTTTGATGGATAGCCTAGAGGTTAGTTCTTCAATCCTTGAAGTGAATTCATCCATTCTATCATTTAGAGTGGAGATTTGCTCCGAGAGTTGTGTAATGGCACCCTGAAAGATCAATATTTACATGAAAATTAGACAAGGATGATCAAGGTGCAATATTTTATTACAACTTTTTCTAACCCATGCCCTAAGAGGATAGGTTAAGAAGCCCGTGTTGGAAAGATTCTCTTAGATTCAAATTTTTAGGGTTTTTAAGAATCACCTGGTTTGCATCAGACCCAGCTGATTCACCACTTCTATCATCATATCTTCGCCTGTTTGCATCAAAGCTAGTAATCTTGGGACGGTTATTATCACTGTGGTTGGCATATGACTGTGACATGCCACTGCAGAATGGATTTCAAGTGATATATTAAGCCTTGAGATTGATTCTGTTACTTAAAACAAATGTCAGCAATGGAGATAAGATATGTGTACATCAAAATGAAAAAAAAATAAAGAATGCAAATTATAATACTTCTGAAAAAGAACAAACAAGAATACTAACATAAACACATGAGGAAATAAAAATACGTCTGAAGAAATGAGGAGAAACGTCGCACCTCTTAAGATTTTTGTTTCTCCACAAAATCTTATGAGGAGAGGATAGAGAAAGTGCCCCTTTTGGACTAGAAGCAATATCCTCATACAGACTAAGCTTTGTCTTCAGATCTTCTGGTAATGCCTGAAAGGTTAACAGTGAAATTAGGAGGATACATCTACTTGAAAACACATCTTAAGTGGGCAAATTTGTTGTTGACTTATCATACCGTGACTTCATTGACAAGCTTTTCTAGCTGAATTTGTTCAATGTATGTGCGTGGTGTATACGATCCTTCCAACCCCAATTTTTCTGCTACATGCTTTATTGTTGACCGATCCTTTCCTTGAACCTTTTAAGGTTAAAGCAGCAAAAAGAATAGATAAATGATAAAGATGATAACTAGAAAATAAAACTATACGAAATACCATCTAAAGAGCCAGCGTTTTATTGCAGTTCGGTATGGAAACTCACACAAATGTATTTCAATGTTGAACAATATCCAATTGGATGCTGATGTTTATAGATTACAGAAGGAATATTAGCTAAGAATTGTGTATTTTGTTCAAAAAAATTAGTCAGAGAAAGCTTAAGTTGAAATCCAAGAAAATATAGACTGATGAACCACTGAAAGAGAAGCCTTCCATTTTTTCCAAAGAAGAGAGATTTTTGAGAATATTAGAAATGTCTTCCCAGTGTTAACCCGCCTCGGGCGGGGTCTGGGGGCCCAGATATACACACCCCTCTGCCCCAACATAAAATCGAAAGGGTGTATGTGGAAGGCCCAAGAATTATCATCATCGCCCGACAAACCCAAGGAAAACTGAAATTCAGCTATGTGACAATAATAACTATATCCATCTCAAATGTCTTCCCTCCACACATGCATATATCCCTCCAAGCAAAAAAGGCTGGAAATAATGTTGAATAGGAATAGAGAGGGAAAGAGGGAGATTTGAGGTAGCCTAACATAAAAATCAGTGCAATGCTTGGTTTTTAAGTGAAACAATGTATAGAAGTGCTCCATTACCTGAGTATACCCACGGTTGAGTTGTTCTAACCAGTCAATCTTTACAACCACCTTGTCGTCGGTGAAGATGTGGCTGCTTCTTTTCAAAATAGTTGCTATCGTATATCCTAGAGCCATTAAACCACCAAGAAGACGCACACTTACTTCAAATGTTATCCTTGGAGATATTATGAATGGACTATCTGTAACCCATTCCTGAAGAAAATATAAAAACCAATAAGGTATAAAAACCAATAAGGTAATTCTTTTCTATAGATCCAAAAAATATAGTTCATGACCACAAAGAGCTAGCACATCAAAAAAAAATTCCACAAGATAAGCTATATCAAGAAAAGGGAATTAATGAAATAATAATGCAATTCTATAAACACTAGAATTAATCAGTTCAAGCTTGGGAAGGATAGAGAAATTTTTTCTGCCTCATTGTCACGACACCACATGTAGTTTTATTGAAACGGCATACTACCAATATATTCAGCCTGAAAATCAGCAAGGAATAATTCTTACCTCAAACATGAGGTTATACTTTCCATCTCTGTTTCGCATTCTTAAATACGATTGGCAGGATTCTGAATCCTCCCCAGGAGGTAGAAGGTATATATCATAAGTCTGCTCCTCAAATTCTTTAAACTCCTCAGAAAGTACAGCTCTTATCTGATCCTTCTTAACAGACTTTGATGACTGCAATTGTTTAAGAAACTCGGTTACACAAAACACAACAAAAATCAGTTCAATAAGAGGCAGTTGATGAAGAAACATCAAAGACATAGCAGCAGCTAGCATACTATTCTTGATGGTTACCTTCAAGATATAAGTAGAGTTTTGGAAACCAGTGAATGGATTGAACTTATTGGCTATCTTTATTTGTGCAGTTTGGAGATCAGGCTCAATGAAGGCTTTGTACATTGGATAGACCTGCAATTAGAACATTAATAAGTTAAGAACTCTACAAAAACAAAATCATGTACCTGGCCTATAAATAAATATCTAGAGAAGAATGAGCAAACCGTCTCTGATATTTGTTGAATGATTTCTTCAGGTTGATTACCAGCACGCTGTACATCCCGTAAAACTCGCTTTACCAGGTCAAAGTGTACTCCACCAGTAACCGACACTCGAAGATCCAACAAAGGTCTTAGTTTTTCACTTAAAGCATAGATGCCCTCAACAATAACAATACGAGAACTTGGGGCTTCGAGTGTTCTGACAAGATAACAAGCTTACATCATTTGGGCATCATGCACAAGATAGGGATTTGAATAATTGATGCCATTTCATCTAGAGAGGATTGCACACAAAGAACAATTTTCTATTAAAAAATACAGCAAGATGCCACAACGAGATGGTATGCCTTTTTGTAAGACATTGCTTCACAATGATTTGAACTCGGTCTTTACATATTTGAATGTTTTCATTTCTTTTTACAAAATTCAGAGAATTTAGTACAAATAATTGGAAATAGCATTTCCACACACTACATATCGGGTAGAACAATAGAGGCAACCTACATTTTTCAATGTATTACATTAAAAAGTGGCAAAGAAGAACATGAGTTAAACAAGATTCCTTGTGTAGTTGTTTCTTTGTTTACTCATTTGATCATATCTTGCAATCCTTAGCAGATCAATAGAGGCAACCTACATTTTTCAATGTATTACATTAAAAAATGGCAAAGAAGAACATGAATTAAACAAAATTCCCTGTGTAATAGTTTATTTGTTTACTCATTAGATCATATCTTGCAAACCTTAGCAGATCAAACTTCATTCCTCATAATACTGATTGCTACCATGCAAAAATCATCAGCGCTGATCACATACACAAGTAACATACCTAAATCCTATACGGGAGCTGGTCTTGAAATCATAGATAGGAACCTGAACCTCCTTTCCAGCTTTAAGATCACTGAGGTTCTGGAGCAGCGTATCATAATCCGTCAACCTTGGATCTGTTCATGAAAAAAGGTTACATATAAGTTGTAACTCCTGTAACAAAATTTAAAGTGTACTGGATTGAAAATTAGATCATTTTCACATTGAAAAAAGGATTCCAATGGATAGAGCATTGTGTATAAACTATTCGATGAAACGAACAGAGAGGATACCATCATAATTGCCGTCAACGATTCGACTAGCATCATTGTAGTTGTCCATTGATATGAGAGCAATACTGGGCATAAAGTGAAGTATTTTCTCACTAAAAACTGTTTTGCCTGCTCCCGATGGCCCTGCTAATCCGACAAATACTACTCCATCATTCTTCTGAGTTAGCATTTGGCATGCTCGAATGACAATGAAAAACCCCTTTTCAAAGGACAGACGTTCTTGGATTGCAACAATCTCAAAACGGTCTGAATCTTTCCTTTTCACCAAATGAACTTGATCTTTCAGAAGACCTGGCCTGCGGTGAGGCGATTCGGAACCAGGAGCGCTTTGAGCCATCAGTTTAATGGCTCCTTACACTGAAAGAGAAACTGGCATAAAAACCTCTATAGACTTGAAACTAAGAACAGTCAATAATACAATCACTTTATTATATAGGCAGTAATAATTCATGGATTTTATCAAATGGAAAAAAGGTGGGTAATACAAGATGAAGATACAATCCGAGAGGTTTGAATTTCATTTTCATATTTGCAGTTCAAAGACTATAAACAGACACTATACCAAAAATGGTTATTTACACAAAATCCATCCTATAAAAAATGAGTTTTTTCATGAAAAATCATCATTACAAGCTTTCACCGAATCTTTTGCTAACGTCCAATTGGTGATTTCTTGCCATAATTGCCAATGGAGAAGTTTCTAAGGGTCGTCATCTACAACTTCAGCTAATAGTTGATTCTGTAAATAACCCATCTAACAAATAACAAGATTTGAAACTGCAATCAATAGAGCTTAAGAACTCAAATTACCAGAAATTATTGAACATGTAAAACTTCCACAGCCAAATTCCAATTCAAAACCTGGCTTATTTTGAGGCTTTTACCCCACCAATTTCCAATTAGGCTCAATTGCATAAACAGAGAATCCCAATCACAGTGACCATTGATCGTCCCAAGTTCAATTGTAGCAAAAACACCGATTTCAATGTAAAGTTCGAGTCAACAAACAAATCCCCTACAGAAAAACTGCAAAGGAGAACAATAAATTTCCCTCTCAGGAACAACGGATCTGCATAAAGTAGCAACGATGGATACCAAACTCAAAAGAAAGAAATTAGGAAGCGTACCCGAAAATTAAAAAATCGTATTATAAGCAAAACCCAGACAATGTGTGGATTGAACTGCTCGCCTCCAGCAAGAATTCAGGGATCGAACTCAATAGCCTTCTCTAGACATCCGCTCCAATTCTCCAAACAACTTAGAAGGATCAAGAATGGGGGTGTTAAGGGCCAAACAAAGATTTGTAAAATCTCCTTAGGCCCTCAACAGAAATTAATGCTTTCACGGGATTTTTATAGGAAAGAATCTGAACTGAACGATTCACAGAAGAAAAGAAGACTCGGCAGCGTATATAGGCCAAAGGTGGAAGCCAATCTTATGGGAGGCAATTCTGGCGAGAATGAGAGAGGCGCAAAGCGGGGGTTGGGAATTGAGATTATTATATAAGCGTTTTAAAAAGTACTAAAAAGGAAATTTAAGCCCTACAAGAAGACCATCATGAGTCATGGTCACTCATGGTCACTCATGGAGAGATGTTAAAAGATTTCGGGTTTAACCACTAGACCAATTGGACGGTGAATGCAAGTTGATTCATTTAATTTATACGGCAATATTTACTAGAGTCGATTAGTGTAAGTCGATTCATGCAGTAGTATTTACTAGTTATGTAATGAGTTTGAAATTTGACACTAAATGTGAGTTTCTTCTCATAAAAAAATAAAAAGAAAATTTATAATTATATTCACAATAAAATAGGTGAAAAAATGGCCCATCAAATTCGCAATTTATAATTATGGGTGGAGGCTATTTCACTACTGACCCGCAAGTGAAAATGGCCCGTCGAATTACACGCTATTAATAGAGCGCTCCATCCATCACACGAAGCACTCATCATCTTCGACCCGCTAGTTATTTGGGTGACGTCCACCGGCAAAACCACTATATTTTCTTTTCTTTTTTTCTTTTTTTTTAGGGAAAAATTTGATAAATGTAATAGACATGCAAAAGCATAAATAAAAGCCAACAAAACATAAAAAAAATGTTCAAAACAACAAAACATCTAAAACATTTCTTCAACAAGTGAGATGGTTCTTTAGTTTTGCATTTAACGTACGTATAAAAAAATATAAAAATAACAATTATCCTAATCAAACATTCAAAACAAAAAAAAAGAAAAATATAAATTAAGTTGTAATGTATATAAATTAAGAACCTAGGTAATTAAGAACCTTATTGGCGTGATTTACAAACAAGAGAAAAAAACAAGGAAGATAATAGAAAATTTTCATCTCACATAAACAATTGGAATGCAGTATATAAAAATTAAGATTATGGGTTTTCTTCTCCTGTGTGCCTAGGATGGATAGATTAAAATGAGTAACAAACAAAAGAAAAAAAAACAAGGTAATAGAAAGGTTTTATAACATTCTAGCAATAAGGTCGCGCAATAAGACGAAGACTTTATTTTAACAGTCACTAAGAAGTGTAGAGATATGGAAATGACATTTTCGTAAATTTATTTAAAGAGGCGTGTTTTTTTTTTGGAAAAGAATATGGAAATGACATTTCCATAAATTTATTTAAAGGGATTTGGTTTTTTTGGAAAGAAATATAAAAATGGCATTTACATAAATTTATTTAAAGAGACATGGTTTTTTTTTTGGAAAAGGATATGAGACAGGAGAAATAATGAATTAATAACATCCGCACGATAGTACACGCAATTTTATGAAATTGGACGGTCGTGATCAAAGGGAGGAGAAATAATGAATTAATAACCGTCGCACGATAGTACATGCAATTTTATAAAATTTGACGGTCGTGATCCAAACCTAGTACACTTTTATAATAGAATAGAAATAGATAAACGATTGGGATGGACTATATAAAAAAAGATAATAAGGTTTTTTCACTTGTGTCCATGGAAACACATTCACAATCATTTACTTGTCAAAATAAGGGGATTATAGTGAAATAAAGCAAATACTTAAGTTTAAAAGGGTATTTTCACTATAGTGATTATTGAGCCTTTTTTTGATAAGTAAAAATGATTGTTAGTATGTAAAACTAGAAAAAAAAATCAAAGATTTTTGTCCTCATCAAGGCATTTGGCGCCCAAGTTAACTTTCAATGAAGGTTGGATTAAATATTTTTTATTGAATGAATATTAGGGTTTCTCTACAACTAGTTAAGACAAAGTTGATAATGGGGTGAGAATTTTCTATTGTTCACGAAAATTCTTTAACATGTTGATAGGGATGAAAATTTTAAACGGAGATGAGAATGAGGATAGTTGTCCCCCACCTCATCCCTTTAGGGAAAATAGTTGCTCTCTATGCTTTTTCTTCTCTTTGCTTTGTTTTGTTTCTGTTTTGTTTTCGGCTTCGCTTCTGGTGGCTTTGTTTCCTACTTTTGATTTGTGATCTGTCGAGTCTTTTGGTCGCTCTCCATTGCGTTAAGCCAGGGGTACCCCCATCCTGACCCTCCAGATTCTCCATAAGAGGAGTTACACTGGGTCATTGTTGTTGTTGTATTTCATTTGATAACATATATTAAAAGTTTAATATATATATATTTTCACCATAAAGTATTCTTTCATTAATTTTGCATAAAAGATCAATTACATCAATCACCTCCAATTAATTTCTTCTAAATCGTTACAAGATAGTGTGTGTATATTCTTCATCTGATCAATCTTTTTTTTTGGCTCAATTAATTATAATTGTAACACCCCGACTTCCGACAAGGCGCTAATAAGAAATAGACTTTACAAGGTACTATTAATTAGGTTGATAACTACACTGTAGGACCTTACAACGCGGGCACGACGAGAAAAACATAATAAAACATCCAACCTTTTATTTAATAAAACTTAGAAAACGTAATCATGCATGAATCCCCGAAAAATATAAATATTCCAATACGACACAACGCTTACTAATACTGAACTAATCAACCAAAATAATAAATTAAACATACTGCTAATTTCGTCTTATCAATAATAAAATCAACAACCTAACTATCATAAATGAACTAGTGTAAAACCAATCCCACTATGACACGCGCTCTTTACCGCTCCGGCCCGCCATCTGGCCTCGATTCCTGCACGGCTTCCTGGTTCATACCTGGAACTGAAAAATATTCCCCGAAGGGTCAGCGTCTAATCTACCAAGCTAGAGAGAATACGGAAATTGCAAAACGTTTTGAAATCATTTCTAACGTCAACATACAAATCCACAATCGCAATTATAACTCTAAAGGCCAATACCTAAATCAGTTATAGTCAGTCACACATAGTCACATACGCATTCACAATCACAACCTCATAATAACGCAAATCCTCCTTTTTCCACAATTCGACCTCCCAGGCGCTCATCACCGCGCCGAGTGCAGAGGCAGGCCCTCTCACTCCACTTCACAATCTCCCTTCTAACTCCTGGCTAAGCCTCCACTGGAGCACTTGCCAAAAACACACAAATAATAAATTTTTTTGTTTTGAAGGGGCACGATTTCCCAGTCACACGGGTCAACGTAGCCAACTCTTCCTCAACACCAGCTACGATGGGCCGTGTCGGAAACGGTACCAACACAGAGAAAACGTTCTAAAGATATCCTTCCGATAAAAACACGTTCAGACCATTTTACACACACAACAATGCAAGAAGTTCAAAACAGTTTATAAAGGCATTCAGGACTAGTTCCCAAAACCCGCCCTACAATATCGATACGCAATCTAACAAGGTAGAGAAAAACCGAGCAAGTCGAAAAACGACTTACCTCGAACGAAGGATCCTCGGGAAGACGGAACTACGATCTCAAACGGAACGATTCCCTAAAGAATTATAAAGGAAAGATTAATTTAAGTACTGGCCGAGCCAAACTAACCCAAAGAAAAAAACTACTTCTAAATTCCTTAACTACCGAATTTCATTAAAATATGCTATACCAAGTCATTTTATTATTATCTTACTTAATTACCAAAACTCAGCCCACCAAAGCCCAAACCTAATTGCCCTTCTTCCCTTGCCCGAAAACCCAGTCCAATTAAATTATAAAATTAGAGGAAGACAAATTAGCCCAAATGGGCGGAACTGATCCAGCTCCAAACCCGTCTCCCTTATCAACCCCACAGTTGACCAAACAAGGCTTTGACCAAGCCTTGCGGGCCCTACCAACCTTTCTTCAACCTCGAGCCAACTCCTTTGCTTCAGCCCTCTGGTTTCGCCTCCTTTCCTTGCTACCCCGCCCGGCGGCCTCGAAGGAGGGCGGAAACGAGCAGTACCGCCGCCCCGCTTCTCGCCCACCCTACCCCGCTTTTCTCAACAGTCCATGAAAGTCGACCCCTGCCCGCCTCGATCGCCGGCCTTCACCCACCGGATTTCGTATGTTCCGACCCCCCGACGACTAACCTGAGACCAATCGAACTGGTTTAACGCACCAATGAAACTAGTACCTAATCTACCCCTTCGTCTGATCGCTATGACATGGTCTAAGAGAAAAGCTAAGAACGAAGATGAAGGGTTCGACGGTTACCGGTTGGCCCAAAACCTCGTTTCTGGACTCGGCGGTTTCTGCGAAGCTCGTACCCCTATTGCTGTATAATTCCTGCAGGGTAATTGCTTTGAATTCTGCGAAAGCAAATGAATACAAAGGAGGACGGAATCGATGGGAGTGGATCGGAGTGTAGGCGGGTAGCTTACCGATGCACTATGCAGCTGCGAGGGCTTCCCACAACTTCACCGGAAGACAGGGATTGTGTGATAAGGTTGATTAATCAGACGAGTCCAAGGACTGTGCTTGTCGGATGGTACGACGCCGAACAGAGGGTGGAAATCGATTCTAATGAAGAATCATGATGAGGGACGAGGGACACTTATAAGGATTAAAACCAAGTTAAAGATATCCTTAGGATAAAGATAGAATTTTGGTTAGTTTTACTGTAAATTAGTTTAGATATGGTCTACCTATCTTGTGATTCGCTTTAATTGAGATTAGGCTAAATCTCACAACACACATATATATATATATGTGTGTGTGTGTGGGACCAAATCCGGATTAGTAGGTCGGATCAATAAAACATATATTTTCCTAAACGAGGTTGTATGTGGTTCAAGAACTCGATTGTCTGTAACTCAAAGAACTCGTTTTTCCGATTTACGAGACTTAAAACGAATACGGATATTACAATAATGTACCATAAAGTATGTTATATGTGAATATAAGTAAGTTTTGTGGCGCATCTTCCTACTCAATGGTGGTTTTATACAGTGTCTTTGAGAGAAATCTCTATATATCAATTTAGTACATTTTAACTAAATTCCGTTATTATTGTCACGTAACTGATGAACTTTAGTTTTCCTTTCCTTGAGTCTATCAAGTGCATCCTACTGACATGTTCAAGGCTTGGTTGCCCCCATCTTGACCCCCAAATCCTTCTTGTGTGGGACTATACTTGTAATACCCCTCATTTGTACCAATAAATATTAACACTAGTGATCTTGGTTTATCCCACCCAAAATCACCCGAGACTATAAATGTATACAACTTAAACAATAATGATCAAATGAGGAAGAATCATTTATTTAAAAAGCTGTAGTTTGTTACAACATGATTATTGATTAAAAAAAAGAAAGGACAGTAGAATGTAAAGCTCATATCATAAAAAGGTTCTTCATAAGACATAGTATGGAAATACAAAATATTCCAAAAGAAAACTCTTTTAAGATGAGTCTTTAGTTGGGAAAACTTCAAGAGAGCTTGTGGACAACCTTTCGGATGCTTCGTTCTAAGGGAAAACCTTTCTTCCTTCAACTTCGTCTAGTCTTGATCTCCAATCCTCGATAAATGTGTCTTAGATTTCTGATGTGTCGTAAAGAAGACGGATGACATCAACCAACTATGTAACGGAAAAGGTGATCGAGTTAGTCTAATGAAAGACTAAGCAAATGGAAAAGCAGTTACAAATTTATATAGTTAATAATTTATCAAGTGAGCATAATAACAGACCTTTCGTATAATTTTTATATAAGCCTTAGATTATATAATTCATACGAATTTATCAAGTGAGTATACGAATTTTCGTATAATTTTTTACCCTCTTTAATAAAGGTCTAATACGAGACGTATATTTTTTAAGGTGAACAAAGGAGATTTATTCCTATTTCACAACTTATAGAGGTAGCTAAATATATTTTAAATTGTAAAATACAACACTTTTTGAAGAGGGTAAAAAATTATATTATTACAAAATACGAGACGTATATTTTACCCTCTTTATTAAATTTAGCCTCTTTAATAATATGAAAAGTACAAATCTCCTTTTTTTAAAATCTTTAATAAAGGTGACAGTTACAAAATTACCCTCTTTAATAAAAGTCTAATACAAGACGTATATTTTTTAAAGGAAGAAATTAGGTAAAAGGGCAATATTAAACTAGGTATTTAGGCGTTTGAATGGCAAATAGTGAAAATTAGAAAAATAGCAAAAGTGCTCGCCTCGCACCCTACACCCCTCTTCCTCCTCGCTCCAAGGACTCTTTCACAATCCTACTAGAAACCCTAAGCCCCCGATTCTAATTCGACCTAAAACCATCATTGTAACCAACATCCATTCCAATTATCTTTTCAAACCCTTCAATTCCCCAGCATACAAGCTCTTTCCCCACAAAAAACCATGGAATTCGCTCCATTGCAACAGTTTGAAAGGCACCGAAGACGGTACTAATATAAAGCGGCTTTGCAGGTCAATGGTGACAAAGGTGGTGATGGTGGTGGAGGCGGTGGAGAAGGCAGCGGAGGCGGGGGAGGTGGAGATGGGGATGTTAATCGGACTGAGAAGAAAAGCGGTAAATCTAGGTTGTTGCCGGAATGGTTGGATTTCGACTCGGACGATGCCAAGACAGTGCTTTGCTGCTCTGGTGATTTCTCTGGCATTTCGTAGCTTCATTGTCGAGCCTAGATTCATACCTTCTTTGTCGATTTACCCTATGTTTGATGTTGGAGACCGACTTGTTGCAGAGAAGGTCATATTTTTCTCTTTTCATTGATTTCTATTGTTGGGGTTGTTGTCATTGACATTGGAATTTTTATGCTCTTAATTTTATGCATCTGAATGATGAAGGCAGCGTGGAAATGGTCTATGCTACTTTTGCCGGTCATAATGGCATCTATGAAGTAATTTGTACTGTATTTGATTACTTGAGTAGGTCTGTATTGAAGAAAATGATAATAGAATATTTATTACTTTCTATGTCTGTGTTGTTTTTTTACATGATAATTCGTAATTAGGTTAGTTAGTCTCTTTGTTGTTTTTTACCTAAAATCTGAAAGTAACTATTTTTTGTGATGATGATAAAAAACGAATAATTTTTTAAGTGATGACAATTGATGACGGTTGTTTTGTGTGGTTGAATGTTATCAAGATCGTTTAAAAACATGTGATGACAAATTTTTTATGACACTTGATGACAGTTGTTTATCATCAATGCTTTTATTACAATCTTTGTCATCAAAAAATTGCGATGACGGTGGAAAAATTGTGATGACGGTGGAGAAAGTTGTCATCAAGACCTTTTATTTGATGACGCTTAAGTGATGATAGTTTGATGACAGTTTGATGACACTTGTTTGTCATTAAGGCCCTTTTGATGAGAAATTAATCGAACCGTCATCAAGTAGAGATGATAGTTGATGACAATCAAACCGTCATCAAGTAACGATGACAAGTGATGACAGTTGATGACGGTTCGAACCGTGTGATGACAGTTGTTTTTATATGGTTGAATGCCTTTGATGATATTTTTTTGTTATCAAAAAGTTGTCATCAAGACATTTTGATGACAGTTTTTGCCTTTTATTACACTTTTTGTCAACAAAAATTGTGATGACGGTGGAAAAAAATTGTGATGATGGTTATTTTTATGTGGTTGAATGCCATTGGTGATACTTTTTGTCATCAAAAAGTGTTATTAAGACATTTTAATGACACTTTTTACCTTTTATTACACTTTTTGTCATCAAAAAAGTGTGATGACAATGAAAAAGAATTGTGATGACGGTGAAAATAATTGTGATGACAACTTGTGATGATAGTTGATGACAATCAAATCGTGATAACAATTGATGACACTTGATGACATTTGATAATGGTTGATGACAGTTGATGACGATTGATGACAATGATGATAATGATGATAGTCATCAAGTAGTGATGACAGTTGATGACAACGATGATAGAGATGATAGTGATGATGGTCAACCGGCCAACGCTGGTCAACGGTCGGTCAACGCCGGTCAATGGTCGGTCACCGGGTGGTCAACGACCGAGTCAACTCGGTCAACGGGTGAGTCAACCCGGTCAACGACCGAGTCAACACGGTGGGAGTGGGGTGGGGATGGGGGATGAGGGGTTTTGCCATTTACCTAATTTTTGCACACTCCTTAATATCCACCTAATTAGGCTCTTTTTTTTGCTATTTAATTAATTCATCCTTTTTAAAATGAACAAAGGAGATTTGTACTTTTCATATTATTACAAAATATAACACTTTTTTTTTTTGGTCGAAACAAAATAAAACACTTTTGAACCAAGTTCATAAAGACCTGGTTTCACTTGTGGGTAGAAAGAGTTTTTTGGGTAGAAAATAATTTTTAATGTTTTAAAAAACGTAAAAAATAGAGAGAGTTGCACGGATTTCAAAAGTATTAAAAGTAAATTTTGGGTGGAAAAGGCTTTTGGAGTACAAGTGAAACAAAGCCGAACATGTTAAACCAAACTTGGCTAGATTTTGAGTTTAGGCTTGCTTGAGTTGATATATTTAGGTATTATGTAAGCCCGATATCTTAAGCATACTTCTTTTCTTTTGTTTTTTTAAATTTATCGTCATAAATCTATGCGGCTTAAACAAAACAATTATTTTTTTTGTTTTTTCCTTGATATTTTTTAAACAAATGATTGAATTAACCAATTATTTGTTAAAAAATGATTGCACGTTAATGAAAGTATAATATGAGACACCATTTTATATAGGAAAATGATTGCACTATAATGGAGATTAATATAATATTTAAAACGGTTTCACATCATTATCTTTTTAAAATTAATCTTATTGGTTGAAAATTAATTAGATCATTTTTCATTAGTTAAATTTATATATTAAACAAAACAATTATTTTA
This sequence comes from Fallopia convolvulus, assembly GCA_964016875.1. NCBI lineage: Eukaryota > Viridiplantae > Streptophyta > Magnoliopsida > Caryophyllales > Polygonaceae > Fallopia > Fallopia convolvulus. The sequence continues at coordinate 21,788,703 of OZ024737.1, read as the reverse complement.
TTATTATTTTTTAGATAAGATACGTATAGGTTTTAAAAAATATCCATGCATGTATCAATTTCAAATAATTATTTTTGAAAATGATAATTTTTTTTATAGATAAGATACATAGAGTTTGATTCAAATGAAACAAACTCTTATCTTAAAAATTGAAAAGTGCACTACAAAGAACGAAAAGTGCATTATAAAATGCAAAAAATGCAGTCCGAAAAGTGTACTACAAAAAATATGAAAAGTGCACTACAAAGTACGAAAAGTGCAAATGCGAAAAAGTGCACTCCAAAGTAGAAAAAGTGCAATACGAACTAAAAAAAGTGCATTCGTTTTATTTTTCAAGATAAGAGTTTGTTTCATTTGAACCAAACTCAAGATACATATAGTTTTTTTATAAATATCCTTGCCTATATTAATTTAATTAAAATTTAATAATAAAAATAAATAATACAATACTATTATAAAATCTTATATAGGACACGAAAACTAAGATGAGTTTATTTATATTTCATAGGCAGGTGCCCATTTTTACTTGACTCTCTTCCTCGTGGAAATTGGACTTGACTTATAGAGGTAGGTAAATTATTTTTACACGGTAAATTATTATTTTTCATATTATCATAGAATACATCATATTTTTAACTAAATAAAATTCCCTACTTTCGTTAAATTTCAACTAGTTGTCCCCGTCGTGCCATGCACGACTGTGACTCGATATTTTTCAAATATACTATAAAAAAGATATTAAATATTATCTAAATTCTTTCATTAGTTAAATTTTTTTAGTTAAGATATTATCTCCTACCAAAATTTAAGATATTATCTAAATTTGGGAAATAAATAAATTTTAATTAAGTGGAAAAAATTTGCCATGTGGAATATGAAGTGGAAAGAATAATTAATATAAAATTTTTATGGAGCAAGGATTAAATGACATGTGGCAAAATCCTATGTGGATTAATAATAGAATGACATATGGAAAAAGCTGACGTGGTGCAACGTGGAGGCTCCAAAATAGGACTGGTCATGGGTCGGGTTATGGGTGGGTGAAGCACTTCCACCACCCGCGAATTCTAAAATTACAATAAAATTTTATAAAATTTCAAAATTAATATAAAAAAAGTTAATGTAACAATCTGCTTCCTGAAGTGATACGTAGGATATTCTCAAACATTTTATACCCAAGATTCACATATGTTCCAAAAATCATCATTCAAACCCCTTATCAAAAAGCCAAAAACGTTTATATTCACATAATTGAGATGAGAATTAGGTCTTCAATAGAGCAACATTCCATTATTGTTTTAATATCATACAAAAATCCAATTTTTTTTTTTAAAAAAGCCCAAAAGTCCCAAACTTTTTTAGGAAAAAACTAACCTTATTTTTTTTTAGGATAAATTTTTACAGGTGTTAGACGGGTGAAACTGGTGGTGGGTGATGGGTCGGGTTAAACGGGTGTAAAATTTCACCCATATCCGAGCCGTCACTCGTTTCACCCGTCACCCGACCACCCGTCACCCGCTTTATTACGGTTTTTCACCCGTATAATTAGGCCGGGTGAAGCGGGTGGGTCGATCACCCGCGTATAATGTTCAGCCCTACTCCAAACCTTATTACTTTTATCTATATATAGTTTCTTGGGAATAACCAAGTTTAAAAAAAAAATTAATTTTCCATGGTACACGAAACATATATTTTGAGTTAGGCTTGCTTGAATAGATATATTCAGGGTATTCTTTAAGCCTAATATGTTAAGCATACTTCTTTTCATTTTCATTTTTTAATTTATCGTCACAAATATATGTGGTGTAATTAAGCTTGCCAATCGAGTCGGTGGTCTGGTCGTTGCGGGTTTTCGGGCGGGTCGGGTCGACCCAATAAGTTAAGAAAATCGAATTTTCTATAATTATTAAAATATTATTTTATTTAATATTTAATAATAATATATTAATTTAATAATCAAATATATTATAATTTTCAAAATAAATTATATATAATATGAAAATATAACAAATCGGGTCAACCCAACGGGTTTTTGGGTTTCAATCCAACGGGTTTCTATTCTATCATATTCGGTTTATTTCGGGTTTCGTGTTCAAATGTTCGGATTTTAACCATAAAGTTTTCGGGCTGTTAAGGTCGGGTTTGCGGGTCCGGTCAGCTTTTGACAATTCTAAGTGTATTGAAAATAATCAAAATTTTTTTTGGCTTTTTTCTTGATATTTTTTGTGAACAAATGATTGGATTAACCAAGTGAAGTTTTTTTGTTTTAGGTTTGTAGCATGATTAAGTGCAACATTTAATTTCGCTCAAAAAAATTTACATTTTAGGGAGAGATTAACCATAAGAAATAGTCGTATTAAACTTTTTATTGGCTAATGGATAGGGAGTCGTGTATATGTAAGCCCCGCACACAAGTCCAATGGAGCAATAGGAGGAGTAATTAAAGTGTATATATATGGGGCATCTCATTCTCTTTTTAGCCGTAAGCACCCCATGTTCAGGAAACGGGCCCGATCCAGAGAAGTTGTTGGGCAAATAGCTCTGATACCAATTAAACTTTACATGGGTTGATGGATAGGAAGTCGTGCATATGTAAGCTCACCATATAAGTCCAATAGGGTTCCATATTAAAATTAATTGGTAATAGAAAGAGTAACAACTCAAGCTATATATACTAGACTATTTCCCTTTTATATTTCTCATGTGAAATAGACTATATTCTCAACAAAATTCTCTCGTCTGTTTACAAGTCGTACCAACATTTGTGCATATGATATTATGTAAATTATATACAGTAATAATTAATCAAATTAACAAAAAAACTGTATTTGTTATGTTTCACAGTTCACGGTCGATATTTCATAGTCAAACTTAAGTTGAACGAAATGTTTGTAACCGAGTTTCAATATCCTCATTCTAGATATCCACCCACAACTTTTGTTATTGTTTTTGTTTTTATGGGTAAATTCATGTAAATAAACCTATATTGTATGGCATCATCATTTGATTCATTTCCATCTAAACTAAAATAGTAACATTTGTCCTCTTATAGACATTATTCCCGAAAACATTGCTAGTTAGTTTCTAGGCTCTCATGTCCAAACAGTTCTCAAGTGGATATGATCCATTAGTGGCAACTGGCAATTATGGGTCAAGCAGGTTCCCAAACGGGCCCTACATGTTTTCCCTTTTCCACAGGCAAAGTATGCAACTTTGTACGTACACTTCTTTTGACTTCCACTTCCAAGCACAATTTCTACGATAAGCATTAATCTGGCAGTCCCACCAGCAAATTATAACACCGCACGTACAAACTTGAACGGATTCATCGTATGATTTATGTTTTTTGTTTCGGTTATTCCATTTGCACTAGGCCACAATTTACCCCAATGGTTGTCCTTAACCCTTTGGCATTGCGTGGATTCCAAGTGTTTGTCACTTTTGTTGTTGATTAGCTATTAGCTACCTATTAATAGACTTCTACCAATTGATTTAGACTTAGGCGATTTGGAGGCATTCAAAGATTGAATAGTTCAAAATTACCATTGAAGTATAGTAAACTAGCTAGGGAATGCGTCCGTATAATTGATACACATAATAAGTTCAATAGGGTTTGTTTGAAAACCGTTCACCAAAAAAAAAGGGTTTGTTTGAAAACTAATTATAGTACGAGCTAAAACTTAATTATAACACTTAAGTTTGAAATTCTAAGGGTCACACAACTTTGGAGCTTAATCGATTCATTTTAGGCTTCTACTTCTTACTAACGTATTTTTGTTGAGATATTATAAACATGTTGGTAATTATTTAACTTGAATTCTAATTTGCTTAACATAAAGTTGACATTAGGTGTACATTTTGTCATTTTGACATAATAGAAGCAATAGGGTGGACATGGTTGCTTAATTGAAATTTTTATTCGTGCCCACTGCCCACCCCCTACCAAAGAAGCGGTCGTAATTGCTTCTTAGTACTTGAATTATTTGAGAGCAAGGCCCTTTAGGTCCAATAAGTGCAAATTGCAGCTTACCAAACAAATTAATCCACCCCTTCAGTCTTCACTTTCTGTCAAAAAAAAAAATCCACCCTCACTGAGTGTACACTCTAAGGGACCGTTCGGCACGCAGGAGCGTTCTCGAGCTGTCCCAAAACGCTAGTGGAAAAAGCTCTCTCCTTGGGTATCGGAGGGTACTGAAAATTGTCAAAATTCTGCTCCAACTAGCGAGGAGAGAAGTTCCCAAACGCTATTGTTAAAAGGTGCCTAAGGCACTCTCACGGATTTTTTAGTGAGAAAACTACATTTTATGTTATGATATTTATTAACAATTATTTTTTCCAGAATTTTGCAATTGTACCGAATTGTAGTTTAGTATCATAAAGCTCAACAGCATACATAATCCCAGCTCTTGTACCTGTTTGCGCTTAGAATATTACATGTATAAGTTCATTCTTCCACACGACATATTACATATCCTTGAACATATAATATATTAACACAGTCGAAATCTTCCCATTCAATCAATACACATATATAATAGTAGAAAGTAGAAACATACCATTGATGATTGATCAAATCAAACACCTAGATTTTACTTTCACATCATCGATGTCAACTTGGAAAGCAAATTAGGGAAGGCGAGCCACGCAAGCAGCGCCCCTGCAGCCGACATGAAGAGGACGGCGATGAGGCGGGAAAGGGTGGCGAGCCTGGGGTGGAGTTGGCGGAGAGAGATGGTGGTGACGGCCCCACACAAGGCGAAGTTAAGGCACAGCACAAACGCATGGAAAAAACCCGGTTTGTTGCTGAAAATGACGGTGGGAACCGGGTTTCCATCGATTTCCTCGAACGGAAGCCGGAGGAGGCCGAACACGGATGTGTAAGCCACCGCAAAGATGAGCTCCTCTGATAAGGTTTGAGAGCTGATCAGCATACTATACTATTATAATTAACAAGGATATATAGTTAATTCTTAGATCGATTTGCCTATATATGATATATGGCGCCCGATTGGATAAATGTTTGAAGCTCCTTCAATTCGATCAAACGTTGAAAATGAGGCCGGAGCTGATCCGATCCCGATCGAGAGAGATGAGATTGACTGCTCTAGCATCTCTCTCTCTATAGGAGTAGAATATGTTTGTTTATTATATATATAATGAATATAAATTTGCGTGATAGACCTTTTAAGCCAATGTTTTCTCTTCGAAAAGTATTATAAGAATATAAGGTGCGAGAACATGTCAAGCTGCAGGCCAATTCAAGGGATGATGATTAGGAAACTCTATCCGGGTTGTTAATTAGTTGGATTAATGTTATATTCTTTTCATGTCATCCGATCAATCTATTATCCTATAAATGGAGTTAGGATGAAATGTATAATGAATGGCTTACGGAACTAGTTACGTGAATTTTCCGCCGCTAGGGTTCCTCTGAGAGTGCGTGAATGAGTACTACGACGCCGACTCCGGCGGTTGTTCCGGAGACGCTTCCCCCTAGGGAGGCAGGGGCTATGATGATTGATACTAGACCTGCTGAAACGCAAAATCGTTCTTGGAAAGACATGGTTGTAGGGGATAATGGAGAACGACGTATGGTTCTTGATGATAGCTACTTGGAGGGCAAGGTGGTGCTCTCATACCCTGAAGGAGAAGACAAGGATCCTGTTTTCACTATTGACACAGAAGTTCTCCGAACTCTTGCGTCGGTTTGGCAAGGATCGCTAATTGTTAAGTCTTTGGGGACAATGGTTCCACATGCAATAATGGAGAGGAAGTTGAAAGAACTTTGGAAGCCAGGGGGACGAATTCTAGTAGCGGACCTTCCAAATGGATATTATGTGGTCAAGTTTGATGCAGAGGGGGACTACGTGAAAGCCCTTATGGGTGGTCCTTGGATGGTGTTTGGGCACTACCTGATCATTAGGCCATGGACTCCTGAGTTCAATCCGTTTACGGATGTTATTACAACTTCTCCGGCCTGGATCCGGATTTCCGGTTTGCCCATGACCCTTTATGAAGAGAATATGTTGCTCCGACTTGCATCGGGAGTAGGGCGTCCAATTAAGGTTGATAACAAGACTATGTTCTCCAATAGGTGCAGGTTTGCTCGTGTATGTGTGGAGGTGGACATTACGAGACCTTTGAAAGGATCTATTACGGTTAATGATAGCCGTTTTCATGTTGAATATGAAGGTTTGCATTTAATTTGTACTAAATGTGGACGGTATGGTCATGTGGTCAATCAATGTCCTCTGAATAATGGGCAGTCCTCAACCACTACTGAACACAATGACCAAGTGATTCCTCCAATTCCACCAGCAAAGTTCAGTTCGGGCCCGACTGATGGAGAACCCCGGTATGGGGAATGGACGGTCGTCAATCGCCGACCAAAGAAAAATAACGGGAAGGCGAAAGTTTCGGAGGATCCCAAAGGGGGGAAGCAGAATATTAACAGATTTGCTGCCTTATCTGATCCCGAGAAAACGGCTAACAAGGAGGATTTTGGCAGATTGACATCTAGTGAGAAAGGAAAGAATAAGGCTGTTGAGGTGGCTGTTGACAAGGAAAAGAGGGTGAATTGGGTGGAAAAAACGAATAAGACTGGATTGCTATTCTCAAAGGGTGTAGTGGGCCATGATGGGTCATCCAAAATCCGGACCAATAAAAAGAATTACAAGCCCAATAAGAGTGGGCCGACTGAGGGAAACTCGTCTGAAGTAAAACGGGTGGTTGCTAAGCGTTCGAGAACGGCTATTGAACCAAATGTTTCATTCCAACCTGCAATGGTTACTTATTGCGATGGAAAAGTTATTGCTCAACCTCCGAATCATTGCAAGACTGTTACTGGGATTACAGAGCAAGAGAAGGTAGCTGCTGGTATGCAAACTGACTGCGTGGAAGTCCAAATGTTGTCAGATTCCTCGGCCAACAGTGGTACGAATCCTGAGCAGGCGAATGATGAAAATTTGGTTTCTTTGGCTGACAACAGCCAAGGCAAGCACCAATCCTAAAGGGTGTAGTACCCTGTTCCTTCCAGTTTATTATGAATTGTTTATTCTGGAATTGTTTCAGAGCCGGTAATCCTGGTTTCCGTCGTGCTGCGAGATATATGATTCGTCGTTTTCAGATTGATGTTATGGCTGTTTTTGAACCGCGGATTTCTGGGACGCAAGCTCAAGAGGTGTGTGATCGTTTATGCTTGAGTGATTGTGTTCGGGTTGAATCGGTTAGACTTGCGGGTGGTGTTTGGTTACTTTGGAACAAGGAAAGAGTTAACTTACAAGTTGTCCACCTTTTTAATGATTTTATTCATGCAATTATCACCAGTGGTACGAACCGTGTTCATTTAGTTCCGGTTTATGCCCCACCTGCTCCTGGTGGTAGGAAGCGTTTTTGGAAAGAACTTACGGAGGTGATGAGTTCTATATCGGAGCCAGTTTTGATTGGAGGCGATTTCAATTGCATTTTGCACTCTTTTGAGCATCGGGGTGGTTCGGGACGTCTCTCGGAGGACACTCATTTGTTTCATCAGGCCGTTAATGATATGGGTCTAATTGACATGGGCTTTACGGGCCAATCTTTTACTTGGTCTCGGGGAAAGTCGGCTAGGACCTTTGTGGAAAAGCGACTCGACCGGGTCTTTACAAACATTGCGGGACGACTGTTATGGCCCGAAGCACTATTTAGACACCTGCCACGTTTATCTTTAGACCATTCTCCTCTGTTGTTGAATTTGGAGCCTCGGGTCAGGGGAAACCGCAAGAGACGACCGTTCCGATTCGAGACAGCTTGGTTAACTCACGTGGATTTTTTATCTTTTCTGAATGCTTCTTGAAAACGAGATGTTGATTCTGTTCTGGCCTTGATGACTTGTGTGATAAACTTATTGCTTGGAATCGTGAAGTTTTTGGGAACATTCATCTCACCAAACAAAAGTTGATTGCTCAATTAGAAGAAGTCCAACAACGATTGAATTTGGGAGTTTCGGATAATCTGCTGCGGGATGAGTCTGACTTGAAACGTGAACTTGAATTGACTATGGAGCGGGAAGAATTGTTATGGCTCCAAAAATCAAGAGTTGATTGGCTAAAGGAAGGAGATCGTAATACCCGTTTTTTCCATCCTTCCACAGTTATCCGCCGTCGTAAAAATCGGGTTCAATCTTTGCGTGATGTTGATGGCCGCTGGATTCTTGATCAAACTGAGTTGGAGAACTTCGCAATGCATTTCTTTGAAAATCTGTACACGATTCCAGCTGCTGAACAAACCCCGATCTTGTGTAACCGAGGAGCTTACCCTCGTTTAAATACTGATTGTTGGGAACCTCTTGATCGTCAAATTATGGACGAAGAAATCAGCAAAGTGATCAGGATGATGGGGGCGTTGAAAGCACCCGGAATTGATGGTTTTCAACCTATTTTCTATCAGAAGTGTTGGCATATTGTTGGCCGTTCTGTTGTGGACTCCGTCAAAGTTTTCTTTACTTCGGGTGTTCTCCCACAAGGTATTAATGAGACGCTTATTGAACTGCTTGCAAAAGTGGATGAACCCGAGCTCATAAGTCAATTTCGCCCTATAAGCCTTTGTAATGTGATTTATAAGATCATTACGAAAATTCTGGTGAACCGTATGCAGAGGATTCTCCCTTATCTGATTGGACCTATGCAGGGAAGCTTTCTTCCGGGCCGACTCATTCAAGATAACATTGTTCTTGCTCAAGAAGTCATTCATTCTATGAAGCGGAAACAAGGTAGAAAGGGTTGGATGTTGTTAAAGCTTGATTTAGAGAAAGCCTATGATAGGCTTCGTTGGGATTTCATCATTGATACTCTTGCTGATGCTGGGTTTTCTGATCGTTGGGTTGAATGGATTCGGGCTTGCCTTACTACTACCTCTTTCCGACTGCTTTGGAATGGAGAGGTTACTACTAGTTTCGTCCCATCGAGAGGCATTCGTCAGGGTGATCCTTTGTCTCCATACTTGTTTGTTCTTTGTATTGAGAGGCTCAGTCAGATTATTTCCCAACCTGTAGCGGATAAGCGTTGGAAGCCTATCCGTCTTTCAAGAGGAGGACCGGAATTCTCTCATATTTTGTTTGCTGATGACATAATGTTGTTTGCGGAAGTGTCAGTTGAGCAAATCCATGTCATACAAGAGTGTCTGGATATTTTTTGCTCTTCATCAAGTCAAAAGATTAGCCTTTCAAAGTCCAAGATTTATTTTTCGCCAAATGTGCAGCCAACTTTAGTGCGAAGAATCAAGGATGAGAGCGGTTTTACGGTTACACATGATCTCGGCAAGTACTTAGGAATGCCGCTTTTTCACGAGCAAGTAAAGTCAGATACCTTTACACCTCTTATCGAGAATATTACGAAGAGGATCCAAGGCTGGAAAGGTCGTTTTCTTAGTCTTGCGGGGCGTGTAACTCTTGCAAAGTCGGTACTTTCATCTATTCCTGTTTACACGATGGCTACTGTGACGCTGCCAAATGAAGTTTGCTCGAAAATTGATGCGTTGACGCGTTCGTTTATTTGGGGAGGCAGTGAGAGTAGAAGACGTGTGCACTTAGTAGCCTGGGATGACATTTGCAAGTCGAAAGATTGCGGTGGCCTAGGCATTCGGTCCATGAAGGAGTTCAACCTAGCTCTTGTGGGCAAACTTAGTTGGCGCTTTCTTACGGAGTTGTCTAAGCTTTGGGTCGAAGTTCTAAGGGCCAAGTATATTAGACCCTCGATGAATAATGCTATGCCTAAATCCCATGTATGGAGAAGTGTTGAGGCGGGTGTTAAACGGGTTGTCATTCATGGGTCCAAGTGGTGTGTGGGAAATGGGATGCTGGTTCGGTTTTGGTTGGACAGTTGGCTCGAAGATTGCTGCTTAGCTGAACTGGTTTTGTCCCATATTCCTAATGACCTGCTGCAACGTCCAGTTCGCTATTTCTGGATTGATGGATCTCGCTGGAATTGGGGTCTGTTACAGGGATTGTTGTCGTCCAAAACTCTGCTGAAATTAGCCTCAATTGCTGTCACTGAAGAAACTGATTTTTTGGATGTGCTTACTTGGAAAAATTCAACAAATGGCCAATACAGAGTCAGTGCAGCGTACGATCTTATCCGACCTGATAGGGTCTTTCTTGAGGCCGATCGTGTTATTTACAAGGCTATTTGGACTACCCAAGTACCGGAGAGAGCTCGGATTTTTTCTTGGCTGGCTTTTAAGGGAGTTATTCTTACGAATCAAGAGCGGGTTAGGCGACATTTTGCCATGAATGCCCTTTGCTCGATATGTTCTTCTGAGGAGGAGTCATTGATCCACCTTTTACGCGATTGTACTATTACAAAGCGTTTTTTGGAAGATCTCCACCCTCCTCTTGCTAGTGAAGTTTTTTTCGAGTCTGGTTTTGCTTATTGGATTCGGATTAATATCTCGTGTACTCAAAAGCACTGTAGCGGAGCTGATTGGAGTTCTATTTTTGTTACGTCTATTTGGTGGATTTGGAAGTGGCGTAACAAGTATATCTTTGAAAATGCTCCTTTTACAAGCAATCGTAAGGGCTTCATTTTGGAGCAAACGGCGGATTATGAGAAAGCTTGTACGGTGGCGTTGGATCTTAAGCCTGCAAACCGGAAAAAGGAAGAATTCATTATGTGGAAACGGCCATCTCCTACGTGGGTGACAATTAATACTGATGGCTCGGTTCGCCATGATGGAATGATACGCTAGAATATTATCCGAAATTAGGGTTATTAGGTTAATTAGGATAATTAGAATATTATCTTTCCAGATTTGATTTTATCTTTTTAGGAAGATTATCTTTTTATTATATCAGATTTGATTTTATCTTTTCGTATTATTTAGATATCAGGGTTATTATAAATACGCTTAGGTTGTTTGGCTGCTATCAATCAATCAATCAGAAAAGTAATTTACCCTAATTTTCCTTAGCTCTCTAACGCGCCTACCAAGCGCTCTATCCGAGTCAAGTCCCACACCGGGATTCGATTCAAGCCTTGCCCAACAAGGTCCGCGACTACCAATCGCGTTTATCCCGAGTCGGATTCCACATCGGATTAGGCTCAAACCCCTTGACCAACAAGGGTTTCCGATACGCGGTCCACACCGGGTCCGTATCAATTGGTGCTTTCATCTTGAACCGCCATGTCTACCACCAACCTCGCCACCGCTACTGTGCACGCGAACCAGTAGGCCGCCGCCCTTCATCCGGTCATCGTTCCTGGCGCGTCACCCCAACAACAAACCATGCCGTCGTCGCCACCAGGCCAGTCGCCACCGGAACTGCACCAGCACGTGCTCGCCGGGGTTCCTTCCACACCACCGCAGTTCGACCCATTTGTGTTCGACCCTGGAGGACCTGATTGACGCTTCCGCAGCCTCCTCCTGATTTCCGCCTCGAGGACGAGTCGATTCTCACCGGGGGAGTAATTGATACGCTAGAATATTATCCGAAATTAGGGTTATTAGGTTAATTAGGATAATTAGAATATTATCTTTCCAGATTTGATTTTATCTTTTTAGGAAGATTATCTTTTTATTATATCAGATTTGATTTTATCTTTTCGTATTATTTAGATATCAGAGTTATTATAAATACCCTTAGGTTGTTAGGCTGCTATCAATCAATCAATCAGAAAAGTAATTTACCCTAATTTTCCTTAGCTCTCTAACGTGCCTACCAAGCGCTCTATCCGAGTCAAGTCCCACACCGGGATTCGATTCAAGCCTTGCCCAACAAGGTCCGCGACTACCAATCGCGTTTATCCCGAGTCGAAGTCCACATCGGATTAGGCTCAAACCCCTTGACCAACAAGGGTTTCCGATACGCGGTCCACACCGGGTCCGTATCATGGAACGGCAGCAGCAGGAGGTGCGATAAGAGATTGTGATGGTCAGTGGCAGGTAGGGTTTGTTCATTATATTGGTATGTGTACTGTTCCCATGGTAGAATTATGGGGTGCGCTTCAAGGTCTACGGTTGGCATGGGAACGAGGGTACAGGAGGGTTTGTTTAGAATTAGATTCACAAGTTGTGTGTCTTCTTCTAAATAAGCCTGTGGATTGTTACCATCTTTTATTTAGCCTGGTCGCTCAGTGCCAAGGCTTAATTAGTAGGAGCTGGCTTGTTCAGATCCGTCATGTTTATAGGGAAGCAAACTATGTGGCTGATTTCCTAGCTTCCTTTGCTTTTTCTTTTAGTTTAGGTTTTCATGTATTGCTTGACCCGCCGGAGGGTGTTATTTCTTTGCTTAATGCTGATGTAAGGGGCCGGGCTATCCCCCGTTTGCTGACTGCTTAGCTTTTTTTATTATTAATAAAATGCTCCCCTGAGGAGCCGGAGAGTATCGCCTCTCCTTCTACCAAAAAAAAAAGACTGCTCATTCATGTTTAATCACACTAGTTACGTTGTTTAGGACCGAGTATACTAAAATTTCTCTCTCACACACACAAACACATATATATATATACACACACTTAGGTGGATAGGCCCATGCATACGCATGGGACATATATTTTACATTTGTTTATTTTAAAGTATTTTTTTTTATTGTTTTATAAATTATATTGTTGCGGCTTAAGTTTGTTATAGTTAGAACAATTGAGACATCCGATTGTGTATGAAATAAGAATGCATATGTAAGAAATTGTTACTTTCTTAAAATCTGGTACTTGAAATATGCACACCTAATATGAAATTTTTTTCATATGCGCCCCAAAACATAATTTGTCATTAAATATTGCATGCATGAATATCTAGTAACAACTAATAAGTGTTTTAGTAATGTTCATTTTTTTAAATTTTAAGCAATTTATGATGATGGAAAAAATTATATTTTTTCAATTCATATATGATGTACAATAAAGATAATGCGTACTACTTGTTTATGATATACGATAAGATAAATTTTTGGAATGGAAACAAATATGACGTGTAAAAGGTGCATAAAGTATCGGTATAAACAAATGAGATGTTTTAATGAAACAATCTATCTATCTATCTATCTATCTATCTATCTATCTATATCTATCTATCTATATCTATATTATCTATATCTATCTATATCTATATCTATAAACCTATAAGATTAAATCTCCATGGAAATTAATGCCCCCACATTTTATACAAATTATATGAATTTTATACAATGTAATAACCTACTTTAATTCGGCATTGAAAGAATGTCAATAAAAGAAATTTAATAAAATCAATCCACCATTTGACTAATCTCTTCAAATTCCAAAATGAGTTTGTAATCCTTTTGTAATATCCCCTCCTCTAAATGCTACTAATTTTCATATTTAATTACCTATACCTAAATTAGTTTACCTATCCCCAACATCATTTTTCCATCCCTAAAAAACATACCTACATTCTTATTATCCATCTTCCCTCAATCTATTATTTGTGTTCAACATGGCTTCCCGACGCCACACCCTAAATTATTCTATAGTTTATAATATAGGGCTGCTATTGTGACTAAATCGAATAGCAATTCGATTCCCAATTCATGTTTATTGCCACGATCCACTCTTCTAATGATCAAGATCGACCACAACTATTGCGTTCTAGAGATATTTATACAATACGAGACTTGACAGGTATGAGTTCCTATAAATTACCTCACAAATCCGTAATTATCAAAACCATCTGGCACAATGTATTAGTAATTATTTTGTTTTTGGTTTTGCAATCAAAGGTCTTACCTAATTGGGACTAATCGGTGCAAGAGGTCTCTCTGAGTGTTCAAGATCGATCGATGTGAGGCCGCCGAGATCAAGATAAGTGAATACTTGATGGTGTATTCATAGTAAGTGTTGGATCGTAAACGGTTAGCAGTGAGCTTGGGAACTGGAAATTAAGTTGTTCCCAAGGCAGCGGAAGTAAATAATCGCAAGTAATAAAAACAGTAAAAGGCACAGTTCCTTTATAGAGGAACCCCACTACAACCAACTAGTTGTATGGGTAAACCTCTACCTCCTCTTGGAGGATTTTGAATGACTTACTTATATTAATTGCTTTGTTTCTTAGTTACACAGCCGGATTTACACTTCTCTGTTCCTACTAGTTCTTCCTAACTCTAGCAACACTAGTAAATCCTCTCAACTGAGTTCCTAAGCTCACAACAGCAAAACACAAGTAACTCAAACCTTACGCTGACTTCTCAGTTCCCTTGCTCCTGGGAACTTTAGCTTCACCGTCGTCGAGATCACACACTCGCCGGCGGGGACTTCTCTTCCTTTTCTTTCTTTTCTCTGGTGTGGGTATTTGTGAGTTCTGGGAGAAGTACTCAGACCGAGTACTATTCATTTGGCTTTATAGTCCATTGAGCTTGGGCAGTCGCATCTTTCATTTGTGTCCAAAATACCCTTTGCTTGATGCCCAAGTTGTACTTTCTTCACATGTGACTTTGGTTTGAACTAGGTCAACTTCTTGGATCAATCAGACCGTTGGATGAAGCGTGACAGTCTGATCCTCAGACTGTTCCCTCGGGCTGTCTGAGACAGAATCCCGCGATCTGCGCTGAAGGTCGTTGTCCTCACATGTGAGTTCCATGTCATGGGAACTGACTTCTTCAGAGTTCCCTTGAAGGAAACTCTTCATCGTTGTAAGCTTGTGTTCTCTTGATTGTTTCTGGGAGTTCCCACTTCATGGGAACTTTCCTCTTCAGAGTTCCCTTGAAGGAAACTCTTCATTGTGGCCTGCAGTGGCTTTTGGTCATTCGTAGGAGTTCTTGGCTGTACCTGTGTTCCTTAGAAATATTTGAACAAACCACATTAGTTCCCTATGGTGTTTGTCATTATCAAAACTTAGGAGAATTACATCGTTGATCCGTTGTTTAGAACCAGAGGTCCCAACAACGTCCCAACAATTTCCCCCTTTTTGATGATGACAAACCCATCACAAAAATGCAAGTATTTCAATGAATGATATGCTGATGAGTTCCTAAGTATGATTTTGAGAAGTCACTTTTAGTGAAACACTTAGATTTAGGGAGCCACTTCTGGTGAGACACATAGTTCCTATTAAGCTTTTTATGCAATTGTTCCCCCTTAGCTTATGCGTGGTCTGTGATAACTTAAACTTTTAACTCATCTCGCATTTTCTGTCTTTCCCCCTTTTGACATCATCGAAAACAAGCAAAGCAATAATAGGAAGGAAGGGAACACGCAATCAAAGTAAAGACCATTTCATTACTTAAGATAATATGTACAATGGGAACCCAAGTACAATTTGTGGTCATTTTTGGATTAAGGGAACAGGAAAGGAGAGATCATGGGTTCTGAGGGAATAGGGCGTCACAGAGGCGCATAAGGACTTGTGTAAGCTTTTCTTGTCCTCTGGCCAACGCTGCTTGGTCCCTAGCAATCTGGTCGAGGGTGTTGGCAATGCTGAGCAACACTGGAGAGTTCCCCTCTTATGTACCAGACTCTAGTGGAGCCGCCTCCTCTACATGCTCCGAGTGCCTCATCTTCTGGGCAACTGTAATGTCCAGTTCCCTTCCAAGCTCGATTTCGTCTTTAGAGACGTCGTAGAGACCCTCTTTTTGTAGGAGCTTCTTGATCAGCCCGGAGTAGGGAAGGGAGTGGGACTTGGAAGTAGACCTGTCAATCGGGTCGGGCGGATCGGGTTCGGGTTTCGGTATGTCGGGTTCGGGTCAATTTCGGGTCGGGTCATTTCGGGTCACAAATTTATCGGGTTCAAACAGGTCGGGTCACTACGGGTTTGTTGCGGGTTCGGGTCGGTCAACGGGTTAAATAACCTGGGTTTTCCTATTTATTTTAACAGTTTATTTGTTATTTTTAGTTAATTTTTTTGTATTCTCGCTTATTTACCTAAAAAATTATAGTATAACCTAACTTGACCCTAAATATAAGGATTTGGATTTTGGATACAAGACGCTCAAATTTTGTATTCATTAATATTAATATTTAATCATAAAGTGGTATCTCACTATTTTAGGAACATTTTTTTATTGGCTCAAAAAAAAGGAACATTTTTATAACCAATCATGTGTTAGACTAAGGGGGTGAATAAGCACAATGACAAGTCCCAATTTCACATTCATGGTGCTTGGTGGCAGAAGAATTTCAACAAGAAATGATTGACCTCAAAGTTCAAATCGTAAGAGATTCAAAATTGATTATGAAGAAAAAAATATCACATGACCTCATAGAGTTCTTGTATGCATATACTAGGAAACATATATCAATTCAGAATAGGAAAACTTACAATCCACGTATTATTAAAAAGTATGGTATTCCCCCATTTTGTATATATTTCAGCTTTGATAAAATCATAATCATTTATGTAACCTAGAACATCTTTAATCGATTGGCTATTAATAATTTTAATTGGTTACTATTAATCGTTTGCCCAAACCTTGAGAAGTATATATATACATCTTTTTCGGAGATATTAACTTATAACATCTTCAACTAATTGGTTTGTTTAATGTTAATAATCTAGAAAATTAGTTTTTCAAGCAATCAATTGGAGTCAAGTCCAACTATTGATTAGAGGAAGGAACGAGACTGCAACCAAACTTGACTTGGTGTGAAATTTTTTTCACCATTCTCGCTTTTTAGTTTGACCCAACGGGTTGAACCAAACCCGGTCGGGTTTGACCCAGAAATTTCTCGGGTCATCGGGTTCGGTTAAAATCGGGTTTCGGGTTAATTTTTTCGGGTTATAACCCAAAAAATTCCGGACGGGTCGGGTCGGTTTTTCGGTTCGGGTCATATTTTACCAGGTCTACTTGGAAGCCATGCACTTCTCCATGTGCCCAAGGATTATTCTGGGAAGATTGATGGGCTTCTTGAGGAGGAAGTTGTAGAGGATGATGGCATCTGGGATGTTGACGACCAAACACTTCTCTTGGCGCGGGATCACCACGTTGATGATGAATTGGTGAGCGAGCTTGGCAACCAAGGACAGATGATGCGTCGAGAGGATTTTAGAGGGAACCCGACCCTCAAAGATTGTGTTGCACACCTCGACGCTATTGAAGTCGTCCCAGAGCTTGCTGGGCACCTCACTAAGCCCTTGACCAGGGACCTGGAGTTGAAGGCGGATTGTCGACGTTGTAAAAATAAACTCGTCGCCTTCATGGGAGAGAGTTCCCTGAGTGTAGTCATTTGTGATTGTGAAGTTGTTGTAGAACTGACGCACTTGTGAGGGATCTACGCTCACAGTCTCTTGGCAGAGTCTCTCCCAGCCCTGGGCCTTGATCAGGTCCCACAGTTCCCCTAGGCCATTTTCAGTCAGCACGTCTTCTGAAACAATGAGTGGAGGAAGGAGCTTCCTGCGCTCATCCACATGGTGCTTGGTGGAGGAGGTCCCCTTCCCCTTCCTTGATGTGCTTCTGGACGTGTTCCCCCTAGAGACCGTGCGAGGTCCTTTTGGCTGAGGGGGTGCAGCTGCTTCAATCATAAACACGTGGTCCCTTGGTGGTTGGGAACTCGTGGACACCACCATTTGGTGTCCAGGTGTTGGGATCCGTGCTGGCTCCTTGGCAGCTGGAGCTTCTTCTTCTTCTTCGACCTCATCTTGGGAGGTCCCTTCTTCCTCGGAGGAGCTCGAGCTTGAGCCCTCCGCGTCATCTTCAGGATGACTTGTTGTTGCCTCAGCACCTCCAAATGGTGCGAGGTCCCTTCGCTCTGTGGGCTCTACAGGAGCCACCTTTTCTGGGGACTTTGTCCCGGAGACTGTGTGCTCAGAGGGTCCCCGATTGAGCTCTTCCTCGATTGCTTTGAGCTGGGCTTCCTCCTCTAGAGTTCCCATGATGATTGGAGGAGGGTCCTTGGTCATTTTGCCGATGACCACTGAGAGAGGAAGATCGTCGTCGTCTGAGGTGAGAGCGACGATACTTTTGGATGTTGAGGGAGAGGGGAGTTTGGTGGTGGTGGGAGATGTGATGGAAGAGGGGAGAGGAGAAGAAGGAAGAGGGGTGGTTAGTTGAGTGGAAGGGGGAGGAAGGGATCTGGTGACTTGGGGAGTAGAGATCCCCGAAGTAGAAATGGGAGTGGTGGAGATGTGTTTTGGTGAAGAGGGAGGAGGAGTTGGAGATCCCGTAGTTATAGGAATGGGAGGAAGAGAAGAAGGTTGGGGAGGTGGAGTTCCCATCATGGTGGGAACTGGAGAAGGTGGTGGAGGAGGAGTCGATTGTTTTTGTGAGAGTGCCCTTGGAGGTGGGAACTGAGGGAGGTGGTGGAGGGGGAGTTGGTCGTTTTGTGGGAGGAGGTTTGGGAGGTCCCTCGATTGGAAGAGGAGGGATGGATGAGGAAGAGGGGAGTAGACTCTGGGGTTCGGATGTCCCATCATCGAAAGGGAAAGGGAAAGGGGGTTTGGGAGCACAGGAACTCTCCTTGGAGCAGTTCATGTATTCCTCAAACTTGTAGAAGGGCTTCTTTCTGGGATCCGAGAATTCAGAGGCCTCAGAGTGTTTACGCTTTTTGGATTTGGAGGGGTCGTGGGAGTGTTTGGATTTTTTGGGTTTTGAGGGGTCTTTGGATGAGTGACGACGTTTGGATGAATGGCGGTGTTTGGATTTGTGGGGTTTTTCATTGATTGAGGGGCGAGCGTCTCCGAAGCTGTCAACGATGACAACTACGGAGGAGGTGTTGGTGTTGGAAGGAGGAAGAGGAAGAGATTCGGAAGAGGAAGAGGTCTAGGATACAGTTTCGTCGGCCGGAGGAGGAGGAGGGGGCAAGAAGGAGCTTACTTGGTTGTAGAGCCCTTGGATTAGTACGTCCTTCATGTCGGGGTCTTGCTCTTTTTCGATCTCTCGTAATTGAGAAATGAAGAGGATTCGGGGATTGGCAAGCACCCACTCTTTGATCTGGGCGAAAGTGTGTAGAGGGGCCATTTTTGTAAGGAATTGGGAGGTTTTGGAGGTTTCTTGAAAAGAGAGTGAAAGGGATTTGGGGAAGATGAATGACAGAGATGTAAGATGGAATAAAGGGCCCAAAAATAGCAAAGAGGGGTTTTAAAGGAGAGAGGAAGTGGAGGGTAGAAAGGGAAGTAGATTAACCTCGATAACCGTTGCCCAATGAACGTGGGGCATCGTTTCAACTTCTCGAGCATGCCTCTGGACACGCGTCACAATCTCTTGGGAAGTCCTTTTCAAATTTTGAATACTTGGCCTTTAACGCTTCAGAGCCTCTGACACAAAAGTCCGCTTCCCAAGTGACGGTTTTTCTTTGAAGATTAGTCAGCGTTCCCTTTGTAGATGCATCAGTTCCCATGATCTTTTCAAGGTCAGGGAGAGTGAAGTGGTTAAGGGAACTTCACACTCATCCTTTTGTGGGGCTAGGGAACTCAAAGGGAACCAGACAATTTGCAACTCGATAAAGGAAATATTTTGGCTCATGGGAAGCATTTGTCTGGTCCCTAGCTTAGGGTGGGTCATATGATCAACCGTCATGGTGGCTTGTAAAGAGTGATAAAGGGAACTCTGGTTGATCATTTTGGGCCAACAAGAAATAGAGTTCCTTTGTACAAATTTTTCTCTAGACTAGTAATCATGGCATAGTGAAAGCAATAAATCCAAGTTCCCTATCATGCAATCTTAGATAAACTAGTCAGGCATTGAGAGAGAGACAAACAGGGACTTGTTTAGTTAAGAGTTATCATCCCTATAAGCATTCGAAAACGCTGGTAGGGATGTCTGTCTAAAGCTTTGGTAAGAATGTCCGCAATTTGCTCTTCAGTTCTACAGTGTTCCATCGAGATGTTCCCATTTTCAACATTGTCACGTAGAAAGTGATGCCTTATATCAATATGCTTAGTTCTAGAATGATGCACAAGATTTTTGGAAATGTTTATGGCACTAGTGTTATCACAGAGTATGGGAACTGGGCCAAAAGACATACCGTAATCCTGGAGTTGTGACTTAAGCCATAGAACTTGGGAACAACACGATGCGGCAGCCACATATTCGGCTTCAGCTGTGGAGAGTGCCACTGAGTTTTGCTTTTTAGATCCCCACGAGACTAAGCATGACCCTAGGAACTGGGCCATTCCTGATGTGCTCTTTCTATCAACCAAGTGCCGTGCAAAATCTGCATCTGTGTATGCAATGAGCTCAAGGGAACTGTTCCTTGGATACCATAGGCACAAGTTATCGTTCCCTTTGAGATACCTAAAAATTCTCTTCACCTCTTTCAGGTGTGATTCCTTAGGGTTAGCTTGAAAACGAGCAAAAAGACATACGGAGAACATGATATCAGGTCTACTAGCTGTTAAGTAGAGAAGGGACCCGATCATACCTCGATAGTTCCTTTGGTCCACACTGATACCTGTTTCATCCGCATTGAGCCTTGAATTTGGTGAGATGGGAGTGTCAATGGGCTTTGAGTGTTCCATCCCATACTTCACAAGCATTTCCTTGATGTATTTCTGTTGATGAATCTTTGTTCCCTCCTTGGTTTGGGATATTTGAAGTCCCAGGAAGAACGTGAGTTCCCCAATGAGACTCATTTCAAACTCACTGCTCATGAGGTCCTTAAATTCTTCTACAAGAGTTTCGTTAGTTGCTCCAAACACAATGTCATCAACATATACTTGCACAATCAAAATATCTTTAGACTCCTTCTTTAAAAACAAAGTCTTGTCTATGGAACCGCGAAAGTATCCATGGGACAAGAGGAATTGAGCAAACTTGTCATACCAAGCTCGGGGAGCTTGTTTGAGTCCGTAAAGGGCCCTCTCCAGGAAATAGACATGATTGGGTAGTTTCTCATCTTCGAATCCTGGAGGTTGGGCCACATACACTTCTTCCTTGAGATGTCCATTGAGGAAAGCTGTTTTCACATCCATTTGATAAAGCTTGAATCCCTTGTGAGCGACATAGGCGATTAGGAGTCTGATGGCCTCGATCATGGCAACCGGTGCGAAGGTCTCATCGTAGTCAATTCCTTCATCTTGCCTGTATCCTTGTGCCACCAACCTAGCCTTGTTCCTTGCTACAGCCCCAGTATCATCGGGCTTGTTCCTAAAGACCCATCGAGTTCCTATGATGTTCTTGTTTTTGGGCCTAGGAACTAGCTTCCAGACTTTGTTCCTCTCGAATTGGTGGAGTTGTTCTTGCATGGCTTGAATCCAATCTGGGTCCTTCAAGGCTTCTTTGATATTTTTGGGTTCCACCATAGAAACAAACGTATTAAAAGCACAAAAATTATTGAGAGAGGAACGAGTTTGTACACCTTTATCAAGAGAGGAGATGATGTTCTCAATGGGGTGGTCCTTCCTTTGTTGAAAGGTTCTTGTATGAGTGAGTTCCCTTGCATGTGTGTCATCCTCAGTTGGTGTTTCTTTGTCATGGGAACTCTCATCTTCAGCTTCTTCATTTGATGTTTCTTCAGAGATTTCTGGCAGGTTCCCTCGTTGTTCCCCCTGAATACTTGATTCTGGCAGGGTATTGTCTTGGGGGATAACAGAGTTGTTCCCTGAAGAGGGAACCTCGAGAGAGTTGGAGGTGTCTTGTAGTTCTTCTAAGGAAGGAGCCTCGAGGGAGGTTTGATCAGTGAGGGTTGGACCTTCGTCGTTGTTCCCTGGTTGTGGGATGTTGCTTGCACTTGGATAGTCTTCATCCCTTTTCCTTGGCTCATTCTCGTCATCATCATCGTCTTCATGTCTGACTAGTTTGAACAGAGTTCCCTTCCCTTGGGTCTCGGTTCCCATCTTTACAGACTTTTCGTTGAAGACGACATGAATGCTTTCCTCTATCTTCTTGGTTCTTTTATTGTAGACCCTGTAAGCCTTGCTTTGTGATGAGTATCCCAGGAAGATCCCTTCGTCGCTTCTGGGGTCGAATTTGCCAAGATTGTCTTTGCCGTTGTTGTGAACAAAGCATGTGCAACCAAATGTTCTCAAGTGTGAGATGTTTGGTTTTCTCCCTTTGATGAGCTCATAGGACGTCTTGTTGATCAGGGGCCTTGTCATGGCTCGGTTCAGGATGTATGTAGCTGTGGAGATGGCTTCAGTCCAGAAGTACTCAGGAACTCCACTTTCAATCATCATGGTTCTAGCCATGTCCTCCAGAGTTCTATTCTTTCTCTCGACCACTCCATTTTGCTGAGGAGTGCGAGGAGCTGAAAAGTTGTGAGAGATCCCATTTTGCTCACAGAAGTTTAGGAACTCCGAGTTTTGAAACTCAGTTCCGTGATCAGATCTGATTGCTTTCAGTTTCAGCCCCAAGCTTACTTCTGTTCTTTTGATGAAGGGCTCAAATTCTTCAAACGCTTGTGATTTTGCCTTCAAGAAAATAACCGAGGTGAATATTGAAAAATCATCAATTAAAACATACATGTACCTATTTCCACCGTAGCTAGCTGTTCTCATGGGACCACAGAGATCCATATGAATTAACTCCAGGGACCTGGTTGTGCTTAACACCTTCTTAGGTTTGAAGGAGGTCCTGGTCTGTTTCCCTCGAACACATGCTTCACACATTTTGACTCCTTCGAGATTGATCCGTGGAAGACCAATGACCAGATCCTGTAGGTAAAGCTTCAGGATTTGATTTACACCAGCATGTCCCAGTCTTCGATGCCAGAGTTCCGTGTCATCTTGGGAACTCGCAAGACACAGCTTCATTGGTGGTTCAAAGTTGGTGTCCACCACATACACATTGTTGTATCTTCTTCCTCTCAGAATTACTTTGTTGGTCTTCTTGTTGATGACGAGACATTCATCTGAGTCGAAAGTGACGATGTTGTTCCCTTGATCACACATCTGGGAGACACTCAACAGATTGTATCCCAGATCCTTTACCAGATTTACGTTGCTAACTTTGATAGATCTATTGAGCAACACTTCTCCTTTTCCAATAACTTCTCCCTTGTTTTTGTTGCCAAATGAGACATGGCCTCCTTCGGCATGAGTGTGGAGTGAGATGAGGATATCCTTGTTTCCTGTCATATGGTTCGAGCATCCACTATCTATGAACCATATACTGTTCCCTCTCACTGCCACCTACAAGGAAAAGTTAGTGTTTTGAGACCCAGACAAGATGACTCTTGCCAGGTCCCTTGCAAGGGAAAACATTTTCATTCAAGATATAGTCAGAAATGTTGATGTCTTTGGAATTTTGAGAGTTGGAGTTCCTTTGGTGATGAGCATGACGTTTTTGTTTGTTTGGGAACTCATGGCTTCTAGGGGTTTGGGCTCTCTTCTTGGGACATGCATCCTTGTAGTGCCCATGAGCACCACAGTGCCAACACGTCTTATAGTATTCTCCCAGGTAGTATTTTGGGTGTGGTCTCTGGATACAGTTCCTATCCATGGTTTCTTTATTGTACACCCGAGACCCGTTTCCCTTAGCAATTTTGACATAGATTCTATGTCCGGAGTTTCTAGTATAGTAGTCTTTCTCACCATTGTTTCCACTCTCTAGGACCCTGATTTTCTCCTCGAGATGAACATTTTTCTGTTTCTCGCACTGGAGTTCTAAGGCCCTACACTCATGGATCTCATGTTCGCTCAGGGGTGACTTTCCGTTCTTGGAGCACTCACCTTTGTATCCTATGCCATGCCTGGCTGGGACAAACTTAATTTGGGAACTAGAGGCTTCAAGATGTTCGGGAGTCTTACTCAGGTTTTGCAAGAGGGTGTTCTCATCTTTCTCTAGAGTTTTGATTTCTCTTTCTAGATCTACAATGTGAGACACATGGGACTTGAGTTTTTCTAGAAGGGATATGCAGTTGGGACAAGGCTCAAGACCAACTAATTGAGAATTTATGTGCTCCTGTTTTTCCAACTTGTTTTGCAGTTTTATGTTATCTTTGACAAGACTTGAAAGAATTTTCAACAACTCAGGTTTTTCATAGTTACTCAAAGAATCAAGAACAATTTCAATGGTTACCTCACTGGGTTGTTCCCTAGTGGTTTCTCCTATGGCCATGCCACACATGTCTGGGAGTGCCCATGACTCGGGATCTTCATCTTCATCATCGCTCCAGGTAGCGATATAGGCCTTCTTTCCTTGCTTCCTGCCATCAGTTCCTTGTGGGCATTCCTTCGCAAAATGTCCTTTCCTATTGCACTTGTAGCAGGTCACATCTGAGAGATCCTTTTCTGTGGTGTTTCTTTGGGAACTCTGTCCCTTTCCCCAGTTCCCACTGTTCCGTTGAGACTTCCCTTTGTAGAAATTTCGAAGATCCTTTGTTACTAGAACTAGCTCCTCATCCTCTTCTTCTTCGGAGTCTTCATGTTGTTCTTGGGTTGATTTGAGCATTTTTTCGATCTTGAGTGCGATCCCTCGATGAGCTCGAGTTTGTTCCTTATCGTCGATCTTTCTCTTCTCGTGTCCCACTAGCTTTCCAAACACTTGATGGAGCATAAGTGTTCGATTTTCTGGATTTTCCTTGAACATCGTTCTCTCGTTTGCCCATTCTCCAGTCAATCCATTGAAGAGCTGTTGGACCTTCATTTTGTGGGTGATTTCTTCTTTTGTGATCCCCAATCCCTTCATTTTAGTGCAAAGTCCTTCAAATCGGGATTGGTAGCTATCGACCGACTCTCCCATTTTGTAATATCCGCGATATTCCAAGTTTTTTATAATATAATATTTATTATCAATTATTTTCTCTAACTAAAAAGGAGAATTTCTAAATATCAAATTAACCTCTACTATTTCCTTTTGAAAGAAATTATCAAGAAAATTAAAGTAGATGAAAATTCAATAAAATAACTTGAGGGGCATAGATTAATAAAGTGTGGTAAATTAATAAAAAGAGCATTAGATAAAAATAAGGTCCTTTAGTAATTGAATTTATTTCCTAACATAGTTTACACAAAGGCCTAAGAATCCAATTTAAAAACTTTGTAAAAAGAATGCAAGAGCCGGGATTTGAACCCGAGACCACTTACAACCCACTCCACACGCCCCTCTCTATTTCCGCTAGACCAAGTGAACTTTCTTACTCAATTACCCACCCTTTAAATTTTATATCAACTTTTTAGTCTTCTTCTTCAAACAAGTCAACTTGATTTGACACTTCACCATTGCATGCCCATGGAAGCTTCTCTTACTTCTCCTTAGCTTGCAAGACACCCTTGATTACATCACCCTCCATCACCCTTGAAGAAGCACACATTTGACCAATGGAAGAACACCTCCTCCTCCTCCATTGGTGCAACCACCATGCCATGGATCACTCCCTTCCTCCCCTTGGCCTATAAAAAGGGCCTCCATCTTCTCCTAACACCCACACATTCATCCTTCTCTTCTCCTTCTTGCAAATTGCTCTCAAGATTCCCAAAATTCAGCCACAAGCAAGTTCCAATCCTCCACCAAAATACCACAAAAACACCATCAAAATTACTCTTCTTCCCCTTGGAGCCACCGCCGGACCACCTTGGAGCCCCGATCGGACCACCAACCCGCTGCCGAGACCCGCCGGTGCCACCGAGTCCTCGCGCCGCCGCCCGTCCCTGGTTGCGCCTCCGAGACCGCCGACCATCCTCTCCCCCGCCTTCTCATGTGTTCTGTAATACAAAAGCACGAAAAGTATAATTCTACACCCTTATTTTTATTAAATTGATTTATGTATTTTAATGAGTAGAATAAATAAGTTAGTTTAAAATTAAATCTATTAAATTTATTAAGTAGATCTTGTTAGTTGAAGTAGAGAAACAAATCTAATTACTATGATAATTTTTGTCCTACTAGAATACTTAAACTATATTGTATTTCAATAATATGCAAGACATGCTATTTTCATAATAGTAAAGGATTCTTATAAAAAGTATTTGTATAAACTTACTAGCATATGAAATGTAGTTTTAAAATTAAAAATATCACCTTTATAAGGAAATAAGATTTATATAAGATAATGATATTGCATGTCCCTAGTTATAGAGAAGTGGAAGATATATAAAATCAAATAATGATAAATTATTATTGCCATAGCTCTAGGTGTAGAGAATTGTCATATATATAGTTTTAATAATAAAATATGGTAACCTAAGATTATAAAACAAATAGCTACATTTTTTTTGGTATTTATAGTAGGCATGTGCCTTACATAATATAGGTAGTTTTTATAAAATAATTATAGCATATAAAATTAGTAAGATAATACTATCATCTTTATAAAGAAAGAAGATAAGAATTTTAGAAGATTTGAATGGTTGCATGTCTAAGATAATAGATGACATCCTATTATATGATTTTAATAATGCTAGGTTCATTCAATAAATTCATTATTTAATAAGATATAAAATAGCTTATCTCTAAATGTAGAGTTATTACAAATAGGAATTTTTATTAATATTTATGTATAGGTATGACTATAAAGTAAACTAGGTTGGGTTATGATATTAATTAAAATAGACGATGATGATGTTAGAATACTTATGACATACTATAATAATAAAATTGTAGAGAGATCTTACGAAAGTATTATTGTTTCAAAACTAGTAGTCATGAACTATAGTTAAATATTGATTTTATCATTAATAACTATATTACTAAAGTCACATAAGAGAAGAATATTATTTTGATAAATCTCCAAAGTGTAGAGAACTATTGCAAAACATAAGTCTAGATTATATATGAGAAGTATGACCTTATAAAGAATCTATGATATTATAGCATAAGGTTCACTTGTAAGGAAAGAAACCCTTTAGATATAGAAAATATATTATTTTATAAAGTACAAATATATTAATAATGAACTATAAATATGAAGTAAGATATTTATAAGTTATGATTATGTTTTTACAATACATGATGATAATACGGTCTATGATCAAAGATATTTTATAAGCCTTATAGTATAAAAGGATTATTTTAAATATTACTAAATAGATTTTTATGGAATAAAAAGGGATATTACAAAACCAAAATAATAATGAAGGAATATTATTATTTTGAATAATCTCTAGATTATTACAATAATGATTTAGAATTCCGCTTCTCTTATAGAAGTATTATAAGAGAGATTTCAAGCTAAGAAGAATCCGTATTTAAAATCCGCTCGTAAATTCCGTGTCATTAGGTCGGGATTCGTGCTCGAAGTTGCGAACCAAATATTCCGTCAAGACTCGATAGTATACGCTTGTAAGCTAAGGCAAGTGGAATTTCCCCTTGTGACCTTTATATTTCATTCCGTGAACCTTCTCGATGTTGGGAACAACGTGTATGCTTAAATAAAAATGAACCTAGGAAATATCGATTGCTAGAAATAACGACTATTGTTAGCATAGTACGCTTTACATTCCTATGTTAGGATTATTATGCTAGTGTAATTGTTATCTTGATTGTTTGCGATCTCGCTCATAGATCAACGTCGAACGAACTAGTGAGGGGCGCGGAATAGCCGACGCCTCTATATCACCTTACTAAGTCGTAAGTGCCTACGTGTTTGAAGTACGACTTTCGGGATCATGATCTCCATCCGCTCCAATTGCAAGGAGGGATGAGTGCACTCTGCAAAGTGCCGGGAAACGGAGTTTTTCCCTCGGGTGGCTCGGATTATCCGTGTCCCACCACTCTCTATATAAATCATAAATGAAATCGAACATCTTTTGTCACTAAATAAGATAAGTGCTAAGGCACAATTAAGATGACAAAACCGGACCGGTCTCAAATGACCGATCCGGCCCTCGGTCCGCTTAGGGAGCGAGTGGTGTTTGACTTGTTTTAATAAATGAATGCTCCCAACATACCTTCAATTCTAAAGAAGACTACAATCTAGTAGTACTTCTCTTGCTCACCAAGCTATCCCTTTGGATATGCTATCGCTATCTTTCGTATCTTAGCTCCACATAAACAAGCTCATCGTAAACACAACCCGATTATCTCTTTCGATAAGACTTCAAATTACCGAAATACCCTCGGGAAGTTCCTTTCCCGCTTGCTTAGTCTCTTAGACTAATTCTTCTTTTCCGCATGTTTGCCTGGCATTCTCTCGCCCCTCGCGAATTATGTTAGAATCTAGGAATCCCAACAAGGCGTGAAGTGAAGTGAAGACGAAGGAAGAACAAGGATTTCAAGATGTACCTTTCAATCATTTTACTTTAGTTTCGTTATGTTTCAAGGACAAGCAGGTTTTGCAATTCAATTCCAAACAACTTTAGATTTGAAAACAATGTAAGATGTTTTGTAAGAACCAAGTCTCCCTGGGGAGCTCCTTTTCTCATTATGTATTATGTTTTATTCCGCATTTTAATTGTTCTATATCATTCTAAAAGCCTTGGGTGACTTTGGACGGTAAAGTCCGAGGTCACTGGCGGTAATACCCAATGTTGTAAAAATAGGGGTGTTACACATTTCCATTTGGAAGTTGTAGAACTCCCTTTTTGCATTCATCTGAAGATCTTCTCTGAGATCTGAGTTCCCAACGTGCATTTGTTGGATGGCTTCCCACATTTCCTTAGATGTGTCAAGGTTTGCAACCCTGTCACAATCTTGTACGCACATGGACCTCTTTAGGTACTGTTTGGCTTTGTAGTTTGCCTCCATGCACTTGTACTCGTTGGGTCCCCACTTTGAGAGGTCGTTGACTATAGCTGGATCGATTTCGAAGTTCCCTCTCTCGATGACACACCAGGCTTGGTAGTCTTGGCCACGCATCCAATCCTTCATGTCGCATTGCCAGCTTTCAAATCTTCCTGTAATAAGCCTTGGCGGCTTACTAGTGTTGTTCCCCACCTGAGTAAGTTCTTGAGCCATTTGATACCTGCGATGCTAACACAAATCTAGAGCGCAAGCTCTGATACCAATTGTTGGATCGTAAACGGTTAGCAGTGAGCTTGGGAACTGGCAATTAAGCTGTTCCCAAGGCAGCGGAAGTAAATAATCGCAAGTAATAAAAACAGTAAAAGGCACAGTTCCTTTATAGAGGAACCCCACTACAACCAACTAGTTGTATGGGTAAACCTCTACCTCCTCTTGGAGGATTTTGAATGACTTACTTATATTAATTGCTTTGTTCCTTAGTTACACAACCCAATTTACACTTCTCTGTTCCTACAAGTTCTTCCTAACTCTAGCAACACTAGTAAATCCTCTCAACTGAGTTCCTAAGCTCACAACAGCAAAACACAAGTAACTCAAACCTTACGCTGACTTCTCAGTTCCCTTGCTCCTGGGAACTTTAGCTTCACCGTCGTCGAGATCACACACTCGCCGGCGGGGACTTCTCTTCCTTTTCTTTCTTTTCTCTGGTGTGGGTATTTGTGAGTTCTGGGAGAAGTACTCAGACCGAGTACTATTCATTTGGCTTTATAGTCCATTGAGCTTGGGCAGTCGCATCTTTCATTTGTGTCTAAAATACCCTTTGCTTGATGCCCAAGTTGTACTTTCTTCACATGTGACTTTGGTTTGAACTAGGTCAACTTCTTGGATCAATCGGACCGTTGGATGAAGCGTGACAGTCTGATCCTCAGACTGTTCCCTCGGGCTGTCTGAGACAGAATCTCGCGATCTGCGCTGAACGGTCGTTTTCCTCACATGTGAGTTCCCATGTCATGGGAACTGACTTCTTCAGAGTTCCCTTGAAGGAAACTCTTCATCGTTGTAAGCTTGTGTTCTCTTGATTGTTTCTGGGAGTTCCCACTTCATGGGAACTTTCCTCTTCAGAGTTCCCTTGAAGTAAACTCTTCATTGTGGCCTGCAGTGGCTTTTGGTCATTCGTAGGAGTTCTTGGCTGTACCTGTGTCCTTAGAAATACTTGAACAAACCACATTAGTTCCCTATGGTGTTTGTCATTATCAAAACTTAGGAGAATTACATCGTTGATCCGTTGTTTAGAACTAGAGGTCCCAACAACGTCCCAACAGTAAGAGGTCAAGAGTTTGTTGCAGCGGATCGTCGATGGAAATCGCGCCACTAGAGGATTGTTTTCTTTGGCTAAGGTCTTCAGTGTTTTTGGTAGGGTTGGTTTTTTATGCTTTCAGTTCAAGTTCAGACTAAATTGCTACTATAAAAAAATATAAATGTTTTTGAAGCTTTGTCTATATATTAGACCTTTATTAATATTTGTTTCAAATACAAATAATTTTTTTCAATGTTTTAGATTTATTGTAGATTCATTTGTCTCTTCTTTCAAGTATTTTCATGGATTTATTTTATAAGATAAAACTTTTATTTGGTAGTAAATTTTTAACCTAAAAAAATATTTTTATAGATTTATTCTATGAATAATTGATAATAAAATATAGTGATAAAATTGTGCCACTAATATCTTTTTTATATAAACTTTATATGTATATTATTTGACTAAAATATCCTTTTTAATTTAGTTTAGAAATATTAGTATATTACTTTTTAACATCAAATTACATTTGTTAAGGTTAATTCATTTTCAAATTTTAAATTTTCATGAATTTTTTTATTTTTAAAATAACTTCTAAAATATATCACTTTATAAGTTAAGGGTAATTTGGTCAACTGATACAAATCTACAATACAAATGGTTATCGGTGGTATAATATAATTTAGTGAAATATACTATACAAGGTAATTTAAGATAGAAATAACGGTACGCAATCTAACAATAACGGTACGCAATCTAACATGATAGAGAAGAACCGAGCAAGTCGAAAAACGACTTACCTCGAAACGAAGAATCCTCGAAGAAGACGGAAATTATGAGTGTGAGCGACAAAATTTCCCTAAAAATATTACCATGACAAGTTGGATTAGGTTCAACCCATACTTAATCTAACGAGATATATGAACGCTCATCCCCTATTTTATAAATTCGACTTAAAACATGATCCCACTAAAATTTTAAGCTCTAATAATTACTATCACTTAGCTATATATATATGTTCTCTAACCTACCCTATCAATTATACATAATAATGTCTTAACAGAATTCCTATTCTAATTGTTAATCTAACCACCACTAATTAGCATTCTTTGTTATATTCAATTGGGAACTCCATTTCACATCCCACTACTACTAACAACCCAACCCAACTGAACGTTAAGAGCATGTACAACCAAGAGGAATCAACCTCCTCTTTGCACTCTCTCTCTCCTCAAAGAGGAGCTCCTCTTGGTTGTAAAAATTGAAAGGGGAATCCCCTTTCAAGGAGGAATGGGAGTAATCCTCCTTCCATAGAGGAATGAGTGCTTTGGCCCTTGTGCCCAAAGAGGAACATTCATCCAATCACAATTTGACACATGTATCCAACTTTCAACTAACTTCATTTATTTCATTTCTACCTAAAATTAAATATATTTCCACAAAATAATAATTAATGTTGATATTTTTAAAAAATAATAAATTAATTAATTTTAATAATTTTTTATTATCTATAAATAGAGTCTAATATTGTTGGGTCATTCACAAACTCATCTTAGCTTTTCTTTCTCTCGTTCACTACTACTACTATCTTCCATGGATAACCACAATAAAAATCCAAATAACTCAAACACATAATATAATCCAAATACATTTAATTTGGATCAAGTTCAAGCCATGATACAAATGTTTGGTAATCAACCAAGGCCAATTATCATCATGCACAATGAGTTTCGGAATGATAATGAGACATTCACTGTGACACGTGGACGATAATGATCGAAATCTAAGAAGATTCATGGCTAGAACTCCTAGAAGAGAGAAGTTTCGGAATAAAGAAATGCATGTGGCTCTAAAGAACGATTTGGTGGATAACATATGGGAGAAGTTTCAAAGTTTGACATCGAATTTAGATTTAGATTAAATTTCTATGGCAACAACGCTTTATTATTTATGTTTAACGTTATTTTTATTTGTATTTTTTTTGCAATTTATAATTTTGTTTGAAATTGTCTTAATGTTAATTAAATTTATTTTTTTAATTTGTAATTAGTTTTTATTATCTTAAATCCAAATTATTTAAGTAAATATAATTTATTTAATTAAAGAACTTTAATTAACATAAGTAATTAGTAAATATAATTTATTATATTTAATTAACATAGGTAATTAGTAAATATATTTTAATTATAATTTAATTAACATAGGTAATTTGTAAATATATTTAACATATGTAATTAATTTATTTGTAATAATAAATATAATTTATTATCTTAAATCTAAATTATTTAAGTAAATATAATTAATGTATATGATATAAAATAGGTAGAAAGTAAGAGAGGGGAAGTGAAAGGGGATACCCTTTGTTGCGGGGGGAAATAGAGAAAGAGGAAGAGAAGGAGAAAAGGAAAAGTGAAAAGTGATGTGGATGATAGAGAAAATGAGGTGTCAAAAGGAGAGAAGGAGAGAGAAAAACAAGAGAGGATTATAAATCCTCTTGGATGCACATGCTCTAAAGATTGGAAACCACCCGGCCCAACTAATCAAATTAAAAGAACAACCCAGCCCAAAAAGGCAGAATTAGCCCACTCTCCCCAGCCCGTTTCCCCTATGGATCCGTTTGACCAAACAAGGGTTTTTTGACCAGACCTTGCGAGTCCCCCCCCTTCTTCAACCTCTTCTTCTTCGCAAAAGAGGGCCGAGGCGGCCTCTGTTTGGTGACTCGCTGTGCTCCAACCAGCAACCGGCGGCAGGGATGAAGCACCACGATGAGCAACAATTGCTGCTTCTGATTCGTGCCCCGCCGACGTTCCAATAGCTTCGCCCCTCACCTTCTTCCTCAACCCACTCGATGACCGACTCCGTTTCCCGACCCTTGCTCTCTGCTCAACTTCCCCCGCCTTGCTCGCCCTGCAGCCACGCCCGACGGTCATTAACGAGGACGGAGCTGACTATTACTTGCCGTCCGTTCACGCCCACCTTCTTCCTCGATTGGAGAACGCCATTCCGATTCTTCCTTCTTCCTCGGTCGGAATCACGCCAGACTTTGCGAGCCCCTCGCTCAACTGGTTCGCCTCCTCCGACGAGTTCATGACCTCGCTTGGCCGTGTTTTACCTCCCCGTGCGGCGCACATCGAAGGAAGGCAGCGACGAACTCCCCCGCCGCCCCTGTTCACGGCCACGCTGACCAATTCCACCGGCACCCCGAAATAGCTTCGCCCCACCACTCTCACCGGCGGTCATGATCACCCACCTCCATGTCGTTCCCAATTCTGGCTAACGACGCTCCGACCCCAACTTACGCTAGCAACCGACCCAAGAACAATTCAACAATGAAAACAGAGGAAAGGGAAGCCTTACCGGCGATCGTTTCTAACCATGGTTGATGATGGCGGTGAACGCCGGTGATTCCCTTAGTCTCTTTCGCTGGTATCCTGTCCTACGGCGGCGACGAATCGGTGAAAGCTCTCGGCCTCTCAACGAAGAACAAGGAGCAGCCTTGGTGAATAATTGAACGAGTAAGACAAAAAAATTCTGAAAGGGGTTCGAGTCTATAGAGTCATTCGGTTATGAGATCCGAGGTTGGATCTCGGAAGATAGCGAAAATAGGGGTAAAAGATATGGAATTTGTTAATTTTGATAAGATTAAAATTATGATAGATAAACTTGCTTATAAGAGTAATGGTTAAAGTTTCCTCGGAACAAATATGAGGTTTAGTTTGATAGGAATAGGTTTTAATTAGATGAAATTTGTATTAGATATAGTTATTCTAATTAATTATCCTATAGATAAACTAATTATTAATAATTATTCTAATTAGTTATCATATAGATAAACTAATTATTAACTAGGAGTTCAATCGAATTATTAAATCGGTTTTACGAGTTTACTTGTGGATCAAGAAACTCAGATGCTTGTAAACGAAGGAACCGAACCCATTTTCCGACTTACGAGACCTAAAACGAATACGGATATTACATCAAACACTCCCTCCAAGAGAACCGAACGACATCTCTCTCACAAATTTCCCGATTCTCGTTTGATCAAACGCATCCCTCTTACAAATTTTGATCGATTTCTCGTTCCGAATCTCCTTTGTCTATTGATCTTAGGAATTTTCATTTCGAGATGCCTCCAAAAACAAAACCAAAAGGTAATTCATAAACCCTAATACGGAAAACTTGGGTGTTTTTTGTGCTTGGTTGTGAGAATTTGGTAGTATCCGTGTTTTGAATTTGTTGAAATTTGGGTATTTTTTTATGCTAGGTTTTGAGAATTTGGTAGTATCCTTGGTCGAGGAGCTTATGGCATCGTCTCGTCTGTACTTCTCCGCTTCTTCTTTTTCTTCTTCGCCGATTAGATCATTCGATTCATCTTTTTATCAGTATCCGTCAACGTGCCTGATTTGTGTGTTTATTGGATTTGATTATCTAAATTTCAATTGTTCTCTTTATCGGTGATTTTAATTTGTTGGATCATCGGGATCTCCTTATTCTGATTTTCCGCCTCCTTCCTCTAATTTCAGCCTAGTGTTTTTCTATCATGATAGTGTTCCTACGAGTTTTTTCTAGATGAATTTTTGCAGGTCCTTCTTTGATTTGGAAATTGCTTTCCCCAAATATTTTACATGAATGATATAAACATTGAACATTACACTACAAGAAGTAATGATTAATCCGGTTTGACTGAGCTCAATATATTGAGATTGCATTTGCTCTTCAATGTTCCGATTTGTTAATTTGATGCTCTGCTCTGCAATGTGGCTCAAGTGTTGGTCGAATTTAAAGATGGGTTTTGATGTTTTTAGGAAACTTGTATTTGCTATAAAGTGTAAACTAACAAAAGTGCATTATATAGTATGAAAAATGCATTGTAAAGTATGAAAAATGCATTCTCATTTGTTAGTATTTTTCATTTATGATAAGTTCGGAAAAAAGTGCATCCTTAAATGTGAAAAGTACATTCCTAAATGTAAAAAGTGCATTGAAGAGTCTTAAAAACTGTTTTCACACTATATTGTTTTACTTCCTACATTGGATTTCAATAAAAATCCATACTTAATGGATTTATAGTGCATGTTTAAAGGCATAATTTAAGAAAAGCTTATAGCTCAAATGGAAGAGCACTGTGCTTACGCACAGAGATGTGGGTTCCAATCCCATATAAGCTAATTAGATCATGACCTTCTTTGAAAAATAGTGGTTAATTAGTTATTTGTCGCACAACGATAAAATATAATTTCTTTTACTACCAAGCTAGTTAGGTTGAGAATAAATGCGTTAAGAATTAATTTGTGTACGATATCGTATTAGCCCATGTAGGAATCGAACCTACATCTTTGTGCACAAAGCACACCGCTCTACCATTTGAGCTAATAGGCTACTTATACTAAAAGAAAAGTGCACACAATAGTATAAAATGAATATCTGTTGTAGAAGTCCATAACTTCATCCAAAGTGGTGAAAATTTGACCTTTATATGAAAAGTGCATTGCAAAACTGCTAACTAAATCAGTGAAGATCAGTAAAAGTGCATTGCAAATATATTAAAGTGCAGTACATAATAGGAAAAGTGCATTACAAAACTGCTAACTAAATCAATGAAAAGTGCATTGCAAAAAGATAAAAAAATGTGGTATTAAGTAGAAAAAATGCACTACACAAATATAAAAAGTGCATTATTAACTGTGAAAAGTGCAGTAAAAAGATGTAAATTCAAAGACTAGATCATTTATATCCACCTTGAAGTCTAATGTCATAACCCTTACTACCAAAATCACAATGTAATTATCTATCATATTTTTGTATTATGAGGTTGATTATAATGTATAAACTATGTTCTCTATAACAAATGAAATTAGATATACGGTCGAATATGTTCTCTAAACACAAATGAAAAGTTCATTGTTAAGTATGAAAAGTGCACTAATAAGTATGAAAGTGTATTCTCATTTGCTAGTGTTACTCCTTTATGAAAATTGCACTAGTAAGTATGAAAAGTGTACTAGTAAGTCTGAAAAGTGCATTCTCATTTGCTAGTATTACTCCTTTATGATTAGTTCAAAATATCAACCATCAAAAGAGGAATTTATTGTTCAAAGTGTGTTATTAAGTATGAAAAGTGCATTAGTAAGTCCGGATAGTGCATTATTAAGTTCGAAAAGTGCAGTATTAAGTCTGAAAAGTGCAACGAGAAGAGGAATTCATTTGCTACTATTCTCAATTGCTAGTATTGGCACATACTACGCAGGCCAATTCCGGTTATCCAATAGTAGCTACGAGCGTAGATCGATCAAATCACACACTCTTCTACTAATTTACTAGTATTAAATGTCGTTTTTTTGCTAGTACTACGTAGAGTTGGATTTGTGAATTCCCCTTCTACTCACAGACTCTTAGATAGTTTATAAACTCTAGAACTTCAAATAACCTAACGAAATCACAAAAGAGGGATAAAATACCACTTTCTGCCATGGTTTTCGTTTAAGCAATGTAGGATCGGAAAGAGACTTGCGAAATCACCGAATCACCATTGATGGAACGAGACTCGCAATCGCCGCCGAGACTCGCGAAGGAACGAGAGTATTCTTCAATTCGTACCGATTCACCCTCAATCGATTCGCCCTCAATCGAGAGCAGTCTTCAATTCATCCGGTCGTCAATCCGTCCAGTCATTCACCCCCAAAAACAAAAAAAGGAGAAAAAAGATTAATTAATTAGAGAGGGAAAAGACATAATTGCCCCGCCTTTAATAAAAGGAGAAAGAACATCAGCCCTTGGATCTCCTTGATCCAAGGGCCCAGAATGCTCCTTCCGTTTCATGTTAAGGGAGTGTTTTATGAGAACCAAATTCTCTAATTAAAATAATTTATATTTATATCTAATAGATTTTATAAAATTTATAACATATATAATTTTCTATCTATAGATTGATATATTATATATATATATAGAACTAAAATATATAGGAACCTTATGGAGAATTTATCGTTTTCATTTATTATATAGTTTTGTTTATATTTCTCCCATAAATATATAAAATATTTAAAATTATACTGTTATTACCCGTACATGGTACGAGACTTTAACTAGTTGTATATGATCTTAGTCATAATAGACCACACTGAAGATCATTCAATCTTATTGGATAGTATGTCAGCTGTTTATTTCACACCTCTAGAGAGATTCATATGTTGCCTATGACACTATTTTTTATTGTTTTAATCACCTTGATTAGTCGATTCAAAACTCATTGTTCTTGTTGGTTATACTTTTTCTAACAAATTTCGCTCGACTTTAACTCACCTAATTATTCATGTCGGATATTTTTCTTATAGCCGCCTCTCGGATGATAAAGATAGAAGAATATTACTTTTTATAACTAAACATACTATTTTTAATAAACTTTCACTGATCCTCTAAGCTACTTCATCTTTTCAACCTAGAGTTTTGATCTATGTTTATCTTTAAATCCTATAGTTTATGAAGAATATTACATTTTTATTATTATTTTCAATTAAGATTGATATCTTTGAATATTGACATCTTTCTAAATTCTCGTAATATTTCTTATTTTACTTGTAAAAATATACATAAGATTTCGTAATAAATCTAATAGTGTATGTTTTAGCCTTTTCCTTTTAAGTACGTGGAAGGATAATATAGAAATATGACAGTATAATATACAAGGCTGACAATATACAATCTAGCCCTCATAGACTTTGACTAAAATCTTAACAAACTAGTATATTTTACCATATCTTTTACTTTCCTTTATTTTTTTATTTTCTTTTTCTGATTTTAATTATTTCCATTTAATAATTCATTTATAAATATTATTAATAATTTAAAGTTCAAATAATTAAACCATAAAATAAATAAAAATTAATTTCAAAAATGCCTAAAAGGCATGATTTGCAATTTGGTAGAATAGGTGGACTTTTGCAAACTTATTTTTGATAAGGGTACCCCTGCAAATCCACTTAAAATCATCTACATGGAAAATGTTAATCTTGCAATATATTTATTTTTATATAAATGTTATAATATTTTTGATTTTAACTTAATTTTTTTGAATTATATACAACATAAAGTCTACTTGAAAATATATATAATATAAATTTTATTTTAATATTTTTATATGATTTATTTTCATAATTATTAAATTAAAATTTTGTTTTAATTTAATTAAATAAAAAAAATTCATTAGAAAACATACTAATTTAGTTATAAACTAACGAAAATTTATAAATAAGGGTATATAAGCCGTACTTTTGCAAAAATTCAGGAGTACTAATCGAAATAATTTTTTTTAGGACACCACTTGAAATAGCCAAAAATTAGAGAGTACCAATCGAAATTTCCCAATAATAATTACAATGTAGTTTTACAAAAGATCGACCCATCAGCCCGGCCCGAACCAGTTGTCGGTTCTTGTCGATCATTCTTTATGCAAAATCTGTGTTAGGTTAGGTCCAACCTAAAACCATGTTTTGTTAGCTATAATTTTTTCGAGCGCAAAAAGTTGGTGTACTACACTACTACTTGTAACATTCCGGAGCTAGCTAAGAAGACCCTTACATGTAAAAACTGTATTTCCAATTAGAAGAAATCATACATTTTGAAGGATTAACATAAACTACACAAGTGCAAAAGTCTAACACACAACAATCACATTGTACATGTACTTTTTGGTCAGGCTTTTCGCACATTTGAAAAAGGTCATACTTTGTTACATCATGTACGAACAAATAAAAATGACCTAATATGCTGGTACACTTAAAAGGGGTGCATGCATGATTGGTCCATGCTTTTTGAAAAACAGATTGATGTTGCTACTTTAATTTCTCTACATCCCAAACTTACCAATATCCAAAAATCCAAAATAGCCGACCCTTTATTTTTTTTTCTGAAAAAAAGCACACCTGCATCATCAATCTTAACTTTAGTATATTCATAAAGTGAGATCTAGAGGATTTAGCCAAAAAGTTAGAATACAATATTAATTCAACCACTTTCTTCTACAAAAACCCCTTGGTATCAATACCTTACCAACTGGCAACTAGCCAACACTTCTATAACACAATAAGCTAGTTGACTAGCTATGACAGAAGCCCTTGTAATTGACATCTCCGACGACACGGGCAGCGTTTCTGGCGAGTCAGATATAGCATCAAACTTGACAAACAACACACGTACAGTGGACAAAGCTCAATCGCTACATGGAGTGATCGGCGAAATCCGAAGTGAGCGGGCGAGTAACATCATTGCATTGTACCAGCAGCATGAACTCGGCAAGGCTATATTGGGCTTTGCGATCCCGTTGAGTACTGGACTTTTGGCACTGTACAGCAAGTCCAGGCCATTAGTGGTGAACCTGGTCGTGGTATCACTTTGCTTTGGATTTGCTTGTATTTGGAACGGGATTCTCTTGAGACCACTTTGGTCGATCGTGGCCATTAGAATGGAACAATTTGGCGTGGCGCTTGTTCTAGCTGCGTTTTTTGGGCTGGCTTCTACATATGTGCCGGTGTGCTTCATTTGGGCCCCGTGGGCCTGTTGGGTCTTGTCTTTGGTTCCGTTCGCTCTGACCTTATTCTAGAAGGTATACTTACCGATGTTATTAGGCTAATAGCCTTGTTTCACTTTAATTTTATCATTTCTTTTGACCCAAAATTATATAACCCAAAACAAGTGAGTGACGTCTCTCCCGATGAAACTTGCAACGGTATCCTTTTCCAATGTGAATTCTCAACTTTTTCAGTTTTTCTTGCCCTTTTGGATAAGCTTTTTGAGACTTATTCGAGTGGTTGACTTCTTCGTGATCTCATTTGATTTCGTCTCTATTCTTCCTACTTAGTGTTGTTTTGGTCTTTATTGTCTAGTGGATTGGGTGAGTCTTTGCGCACAAGCGCGGATGGACCTAACACATAAACAAATATAATTTAATTCCAAAATCAATTGACAATGGAGGAGTAACCCATAACTATATATGATAGACTTGATCTCTTTAGATTTCAGACATGTGATATGTTATTATTTATAACAAATAGAAGCGGAGATCCAAGTTTTTACAATTAATTTAATTAGGAGACGAAGAAGTATCACACAAACTCGATTAGACTGAATTACTTTATGCATCAAGCATTTAGAAACATATACATATTGATAAGCACGTATATTTGCATAAATTGAAAGGCTTTTAAAGCTAAAGCCATAAAAGAGCGTATACATATATTATACAGCACACGTATATGTTATATATAACAGTACTAGATGGCAACGGACTTCTCCGGTCCGTGTATAAGTACTCTGCGTGGAATGAGCCCTGAACAATTTTATTAATTGCATTAAGTAGTTACGAAAACAAACATCATTCGTGATGTAGCTGGTTTCTTCCCAAATACCATTGCTTAAGGTTCTGCAAATGTCAAAATTAAAGGGCAAACATCGCACGTGTCAGTAATTAAAATTTAACCTATGTATAATATATATAAAGTGAATAAAAATATATAGAACAAGCAAGCGTTTTGACCAAAAAAAATAGAGCAAGCAAGTGCACGTACTGGTTGGGGTGCGCGTGATACGCACAGAGTTTAGAGGAGTCGGTGGGATGGCCGAAGGCGGCGCCGGAGTGGAAGACACAGTGGTACTATAGTAGAATGCGGCGCGCGTGTTGTACATCATTTGGCAGCTTGGCAAGAACATGTACATAATAGACGGCCACTCCCCGCAGCACGTCATCATGAAGTCGGCCGCGGACTGAAGGCACGAGTGACACTGCGTGGCGTTCAAGTCGGGGCTGCACTGCACCAGGCAGTACACTGCTTCAGTAGCGGAAATGGCCCCTTCTCCCGTCGCGAACATTTCAGTTCCGCTCACCACCTCCCCTACGAGCGCCGAAATGGTGCTGTTCGCCGCTGCGAAAAAGCTCGAAGGATCGGTCACGTTGGAGTTACTAGTAGAGGACAAGGCTGGGAGGATTGACTCGACGCCGAGCACGGGCTGGTTCTCGTAGTGCAGCGTGCACTCTTGGAAATAGGACACCGCGGCTTTGGCTTTGGGGCAGCTGAGCACGGCCGCGGTGGCCGCCAGCAAGACGCATCTTGAGCAGAGCTCGGAGGGGATGTCGCCACGGCAGTAGTACTGGCCGTACACCGTGTCAGAGCCTGTGCCGGCGCTGGTGCTGTGGAACGTGGAGCTTGAATTGGCTTGTTGTATGAGGGTGACGAGCACGGTTTCTAGGCTCTTCTCGTACTCGGCGGTGGTGTAGTTGCCGAATTCGGTCTCGCAGATTGCGAGCCTGAAGGTGGGCTTTGTGGGTGGCTGAGCGACTACACAGTTTGTTACAAAGGTAAATGTTATTGCGAGGAAGAAGATGATGACCATTGAAGCTTTCGACATGTTGGAAGCGAATGTGGCTAATTAATTTGTAAGCTCTGTTCTTCCTTTGTTTTAATTTGTATTGCAGGAGGGCTTGTAAATTCTCATCACAAAGAGCTCCTATTTATAGTATTTTTCTGCACTCAAACACCAAGCATATGCTACTGATCCTACTTTTGAATTTGTCGTCTCTGATCCGGCCAATAGCTGAAGTAATCGCATTGCCACCATGTTGAAAGCTTCCATTCTCCTCCTTATTATCCTTTTTCAATAGATTTTGTATAATCTATCACCTAGGAGTGCCATAGTACGTTTAGAAAGCTTCAATCATATTTTTTTTTGTTGAGGGCACCGATCACCTAGGAGTGACATAGTACGTTTAGAAAGCTTCAATCATATTCTTTTTGGTGAGGGCACTGTCCATCCATGAGAGTCGAATCGGGGACTTCTAGGTACTATCCTTAAGGTTTAACCGCTTCACTAGATGCCCGAAGGTAAAACTTCAATTATATTAATTGCGACATAAGTTGATCTTTTTATTAGAAATATATATTTTCATGATTATTTTTTTTAAGGAACGAAAACCCCGGGTTCGTGAACTAGACCGTAAAACACACAAACCAAATAAATCAGCTTGCACCTTTGGCGGTAAATTTCAGGTCCGTGAATTAGCCGATAAAGCGCACTGACCAAGTAAACTGACTTGCACCGACCGGTTCGACCTATTGGTATGGAAAATGATGAGACTTATTTTTTCACCCAAGTGAAGGGGAAACAAGGATCGAACTTGAGACCACCAAACATCTCTAATCTCTCTCACCATTAGGCCCCCGTGTTGGGGGAATATTTTCATGATTTGTTTATATAGATTTCTTAAACATTTGAAAGGTTCATAATACGTTCTTAACCTTTTCGAAGTAACTAGGAAAGTGTCCCCGAGGACTCGGTGGTTTGTAATTTTCCGTTGAAAATGTTGTATGTATATGCTAATAAAAGAAACGGTAAAAGAGGGAAAGAAAAGTAATATCTGATCAGACAGATTAAGACAATTCAACACTTACATTATGCAAACAGGAAGAAGTGAATGACTGACTAGGAAAATCAGATTTAGACAATTATAATATACTAATATAGTATTAGTATTATGTATAATTATAAAGCTAAACAAGGATCTTAGCATTAAACAGTAATAAGTCAATATAATGCACATGAGAGAACAAAGATTATAAGACCAAGCACTCAAGTGAAATAAAAAGCAAGCAATCAGTTAAAGGGAATGTTATAGTACATCCATTCAATGCAAGGAAACCAGAGTAAACAAATATGTACATATGCTT
This sequence comes from Fallopia convolvulus, assembly GCA_964016875.1. NCBI lineage: Eukaryota > Viridiplantae > Streptophyta > Magnoliopsida > Caryophyllales > Polygonaceae > Fallopia > Fallopia convolvulus. The sequence continues at coordinate 21,746,210 of OZ024737.1, read as the reverse complement.
TTATTATCAGGGATTTGGTTGTGGTACAATGGTAAGTAAGAGGCTAAAGATGCCCTGCAAACAAAATTTAGGCTGCGTCGGGTAAACAAGTTCAAAATGACAGCAGGCAGCATAACACTCGATGAAAAGGTGATGAAAATTTACATGCGGAGGATGGGTGGGAAAAGTATTTATCCCACGTCGGGATTTCAAAGTAAAACAAGTCTAGCATATATACTCGTGAGTTACTCCTCCTATTGTAAATTGGTTTTAGAATGAAACCCGGCCCGTGGGCTTATGTGCTAGGCCCATACGCACATGTGCGCATAGACGGACACCCCCTTCGTCAGAATTTATTGCCCCCCTAGAATCAAGCTCAACCTCCTAGAATCAAGCCCAAGATCCATGCTGTTAGAGACGCCGGGCCCAAATCAACGAGCATTAAACCGGCCGTAGGGGATCTCCGAAGTAACGACTATGCAATTGAACAACACTAGCGACATCCATGGGAAGGGGATTGGGCTCATAATCACCTACAACGGTCATGAAAAGAGGAAGAATATAAAAGCACGAAAGTGGAGGAGGAAGGACACTATCTAGTGAACAATCGTATTCATAAGCTCTTAAACAATCATTGTCCCTAAGACTCTCGCCAATTCATTCGTTTTTTTTGTACTCATGAGAAGGGAAATTGCAAAGCTTATCGCCATCAATTGATAAGCGGACTCCGACCTTAATTTTACTTTTATGTTCTTTACTTTACTACACATCTCATCTTGTTTGAAAGCTATAACACGTTACAACTATTTTTTGGTTAGGATTCCCTCATTAAAACAGGTAACACGTTTACGTGGTAAATCTGCCCAAAACAGTTGGCGCCCACCGTGGGACCTTAGCCAACGAAAAGTTGTCAAGAACCGTAAGCTCTATTCGTGCAAGATGGACGATATTCAAACTACTTACAGCCAAGTCGACGACGTCGAGAACAACGAGATCAATCAAGGGATCGGTGGTCATGTAATAACTGCGGTTTTTGAGGATATTTTTGAATTTTTCTCGGATATCCTTTTAACCTCTTTGTCCATTTTAACGCTTAATCTAATATTTTTGTTGGAATTTAAATCCTAGAAAATTCTTGGTGACATCCTTAAATCACAAAAAATGATTTTATGGATCGGTGTGAATTCTAGGATTTTTCGGTGGAAAAAGAATATTTATTGGGTACGCCGTCCTTTTAATTATGTACCGTAAAGGATTTAAAATACGAAACGGAAGCCTTAAAAATTGAAGGTAGCGTGATAAAATCAAGAAAAATTGGTTTTATCGGTCTACATAATTTACGGGACGTTTTTCGTTTAGTGAGTTTTTCCACCCGAGATACATAATTTTACCGCTTTAAGGCGAGTCCCGTTCCGGGACGGATTTTTGTTTGTAAACCGCCTCTCATTTGCTTATTAAGGAAGGAAGCGTAGAGAGAAAGAGATAAGGGGATAGGGACGACATATCTTTATGCCTTGTCAAAGGCTACCAATTCATTTTCAAAGCCAGTGAGTTCGAGAGCTTTGGACGGAACAACGGACTCGGTGAACTCTTCATCGCCGGCGTTAATCTTCTCCGCCCTGTCCACCGCATCATCATCTTCTTCCTCTCTAGTATGTGGGCTCAAGCTGCTGCAAAAAAGAGCCCGAACCAGTCAGAGAATCAGGCGGAGCGACGGGCTCGGGCGAGAGAACGCTTCACCGTCGGCTATCTTTCTACCTCGTTATGGCTACCGCCGGCGACCAACGGTCCCTCCGACCACCACCCACCGCAAGGGTTACTCCCGGGCAACTCCCAACCACCCTTGGGCTCGGGGATCGAGTCACTATCGAGCTAAACGAGCCATGGGCTCGTGTGAAGGTATATACGATAGAAATTAATTAGCGGATTGGTTGCGGAGCCACCGTAAGGGCCTTTCGGTTCCGATTTGCTAATTAAATTTATGGTTTTTATAATCTTGACGTTGATACGGTCCCACAGTTCAAACCTCTCGGGAAACGAACGTCCGGATCTTCAGTTATAGCGAATACAAGTTTTGATACTGATTGGCAGGTAAAGGACTTCGGATAATTACTCGGGATTAGTTGTTAATCCGTTTGATCTGAGATTTGGTCACCTTTAAGAACTGTTACTAAGGAACACTTTTTGTTTAGAAAGTTGTTTCAAAAGTGAAGCGGATAATTAGTTATAATTCCGCCAAGATGGCTCCTTAAAGCATGATAACTAAGGATTTATTATATATCGATATTCGGAAATTAAATCGTTTATCGATTAGGAAGTTGTAAAAGTTGAGTATACAACTAAGAAGTGTTTTCCGTGAGCTCGTTGTTGAGAAATCCTTTTGTTATATTTGGCAGAAGGATGATAAAGATTACTGTTGATTTGCTAAGGACGTTGAGAACGCCTTCTAAGGCAAGTGAACGATTCTCTCTTGCGTTATTGTTATTAAATGAGGAATTGAATCCCATTAAATATTTGCGTTGGGAACAACTTGTATGATTAATAAAATATGATAGGTTGTTGTTTTGTTAGAAATAATGACCACATTGTTATTCATTCAATTTCGCGCTAGAACTGCATTTAGGTCCGTTGTATGTGACCTTGTATGTTTAGTTGTCTCATGCCGAGACATTGATATGGATTAACTTAGTTCAGGGATGTGAGCTTAGTCTCGAAAGCATCTCTTTAAAACTCGTATTAGGCAGTATCAATATTGATCCCCTAATACTTAGGACATGACCATGTACCGCTCTACGCTTGAGGGGTGACTAGCACTCTAGCTAAGTGCATTTATTAATATGTGTTGGTAGAGGATTATGGATGAAACAGGCCCTCTAATCTCTCCATCATTGGGTCCCATACTATTCGTTGTTCAAGGATGAAATATGCCCTCTGACCTCGATAGTATTGTGTTTCATTCAATATGTGTTGGTAGTGAATTATGGATGAAACAGGCCCTCTAATCTCTCCATCATTGGGACCCGTGCTATTCGTTGTTCAAGGATGAAACAGGCCCTTTGACCTCGATAGTATTGTGTTCCACCGGCAGTAGTTCGAGCCGATTAAAAGTTGCCAACTTGTTTGTGAAAAGTTTTGAAAGTAATACAAGATAAGTGCGTTAGGCACATTAATGTACCCGAATGGTTAGTCTATTCGATAACCATTCTTGCTCCCGGTTATGAATAATTTTTAATCAAACTTTGATTAAGTCAATCTGATTAGTCGACGGAGGCTTTTCAAAATGTGATGTGATTAATATGAGTTCCCAACAATTGTTTATGCTTCTTAAAGGAACCACAAGCGGTGGTGTTCTCTCTCTTGATTATGCAAGTCTCCTTCTTATTCTCTATAAGACTGCTAACTTATGCAAGTCTCCTTCTTATTCGCTTCTTCCATATTAGGAAACTTCTTGTGAGATTTTGAAGTTAAGTATTGTACTTCATAAAAACTTTCTATTTTGAAGGTTTCCTATTTTAAGCTTGTATGATGGAAGATTTCAAGTTATGAATTTTGTTTACGTCATGATTCACAGGTATGTGAAAGAAATTGTTAATTTCTTTTCTTGATATGTGAAAGTTCAAGTGTTGTCTTTAAAAAGGAAATTTTAAAGTGAGTTTCTTTGACATTGAAGTCATAAGATTAAGAGTTTTTACGAATATATTCTTATAGGAATTTCTGAATTTTGAAATTCGAGTATCAGTAGAAGTTTGGAGTTGGAACCTCTACTTCTCAATGGTAAGATTTGGTGAATCTTATAAGTCTTGAGTAATTCTTAAAGATCAGTATGGATCATGAAGTGAGGTAAAAGAATCATGAATAGAAAGGGATTACCTTTGGAAACTTTCTTCAAAAACTATGTTTGTGACTCTATAGTATAGAATCATGGATATTCTGTACTTTTCTTTGCTCAGTTGGAAGTTAAAGAGCTTTGAAGTGCTCAAGTGTTGGATCAATTAAATTGTTAAACTATTGAAAGATGCAGTTCAATTTTGAATCTGATAGTATTCGAACTCGGATTTTCATATATGTTGTTATTCTTTGAGTTAAGAGGATTGAGAATCCTAAATGGAATGGGAATCTCTTTATGATTATAGTAAGAAAGAAAGGAAGAATATTGGTTCAGTTTAAGTTGTGAACAAGTGGTTAATTATCAAGGTTGTTGTGAATAAGGTTAATTGGTTAAAATGGATTGAACAGGTAAAAGTTCATCAGTAATGTGTTTATGTTCAATTAACTACTTGGCACAAGTGTTAATTGATTACATGAGTTGTTGATATCCAGATGACTAACCTATGCGACAACGTTATTGGAGTTACGTTGTATGATACCCAACTCGGGATAATGAGCTTGAGGTCTGTAATTGACTAGTAATGGAATCAGTAGTAAGATGTTCTAAATTGCCAATGGTATTGGCTTATGTTTCTTCAAGGATGGAAATGATAAAGTTCAGTTTTGAGAAGATCATTCAAGGAATGATTTTTGTATGTTCGTTTGTGATATTTTAAATAGTTGGGAGAAAAATAGCAATCATCTATCGTCAATAAGGCTTAGACTCTATCGCTAAAAGGATAATTTCAGTTGTGTTTGGATTTTGAAGATTTTATATCTGTCAAATCAAATGTTTAAGGTGGTACTGGTGAAACTATTAAGTTGTCGGCAAGTCTCCTAACCACAAGTTCTTCCTTTGCAATGTGGTTTGAACTTGAGCTAATAAAAAGGTATATGTCTTCTCCTTATGGTTAAGTAAGAAGACAAGAATGATGGAGAAGTCTAGTTCGTTTAACCAAGGTAGAATTTGGAAGGATCTCAAAAGGTTATGTGGAGTCATGTGCTTTCATATCTGATAAGGAATCAGAAATTGGAAGCATTTCCTTATGTAAGGATAAAAGGGTAGTAAATACCTTGGGACTTGTTACAGGGTATGTTTGTTTACATTTGAATATAGAAGTTGAGATGACAAGTAAGCTCCAGAAGATCTATAGTTTTGGACAATAGATGAACCCAAGCTTTGAATTCTAGTGGGGAATCATTAATACCTCATCTTAGATGCAGTATGTCAAGATGATATACAAATCGAGAATGATCTAAGAAGAATCTATGTTATAAGTATAAAGATGTTGAAATCTTTCCTTTAGTAAGGATTGCAAGTAAATGAATTCAAGTAATCAATTTTTTTTATTGGAACTTGTAAAGTTATGATGAGTTCTGACCAAGTCGTATCAAATGAGGATTACTTCATATTATGGAGTACGAAAAAGTATTATAGTGTATTGGAAGTGAGAAAAGGTCAAGGTACGTCACTAGAAACTACCTTGAAGAAGAAAAGAAGTGTTATACTTCAAAAGGGAAGTGATATGTCTAGAAACGAATTAGTTTGTCTTTGCTCCTCTAAGACTCATCTTTGATTTGGAGAAAATTTCAGATATGAAAATTTAAGGCAATGTTAGTGGTTAAAACGATTTGAGAGTAAATGTTTTTACGATTTTCATAGTGGTGAGTAAGAATGTAATTTGTCTTCCATCTTGATCACATGGTAAGGCAAGATTACATGTCTTATTCCTATGAGAATGCAGTAAAGGATCATGTTTATTTTATCTCCCCAACCTGATCACATGGTGGAATAAGATCACATAATTCATTGGGTTTTAAAGCATAGTTTCTAGTATGATTTGGCAGTCATATAAGTTTTGCAATTATATGAGTTTTGCAAGTGTAGTTGTTTAAGATGAAAAGATGCAAGCTTTCTTTTGCATTATAGCAATTTCAATATCTAGTATCTTCTAAAACTCATTTGAGTTAGTATATCCTTGGTATCCTATACCATTTAAGGAGTATGGTCAAACTTCCCAAAATAGTTCGATTATAAGTAAAGAAATTTCGTAAGATTCTTTACAAATCTGTGTTGGTGTCCGAAGAGCATGTAGTAACTCTGTACTTCTCTAAAAGTTTGGGATTGTTTTCAGTTAATGATTATTGGAATTCTCTAAGCAGTTTGCTAGTAGTTCATCTTGGTTGACATCATGACCTGAGAAAGTCATTGCCTTCTTAGCGGAATTGTCCTTGAAAGTAAGTTGATATGGACTCCTGGGATGGAACCCTTTCTAAGGAATGATATTGTAGTAATCCTTTCTTTGGAATAAAGGGTGTACTAGTAATTTCTCCATTAGTTGTTATTTGTTTTCAAGTTGTCTTGAAAACTTAAATCTCTTTGAGATAAGATAGTCAAGTGAGGACTTTAAGCAGAACTCCAATGGGTCTGGAGTTTGGATATGTAAATTAGTATTGATATTCAATGCTCAACAAGTCAAAATGTTAAGTGAAGTCTAAACAGTTCTTTGATGAAAAAGACTGAAAATTGTCAATGGAGACAATTTGTTTGAAATTATTGGATTATAGGTATTATTGTCCAATATGTTGGTATAGTAATGCATAAGAGTTTAGTTTGAAGTGGTTGAGTAAGATAACTGCTTTTGAATGTCAGTATGCCCAAGCTAAGTTTTGGTTAAGAAAAGGATGTAAAGGATTGACAACATAGGTTATTATCTTGTCATGTGTTGGATAAATCTCATATTCTTGGTTAATGTAATACTGAGATTTTATCTCAAAAAGGAAATTGAGTAAGGATTTTAAGTAATCCTTGTAAAGAAACTAATTTGAGAAGGACTAAAGGTTTAATTTGGATGACAACAAGGTTGTGTGAATACCCTAGGATGTTATTCAGAAATTGTTGACCAGATCTAGGAAAAGTAGTATGGGAAACGTAATATTGTTTAAGATCAATGGAGAAGATGAAGAAGGTAAGACACCGAGATTAGTTAATCAAGATTATGGATTGCTTGGTTTCAAAATGTTCATGAGTATCTGTTGTTGATGAGCTTTGAAAGCTTATTTCAAAGGAAGCATAGTTATGTGCTTAATTAGTTTATTCTGGAACAAGTAAGCGTATAAGGATTTGAGATAATGATGGTCTGACATGAAGCGAAATGTCACCAAGTTCGTTTTGATATGTTTTGTTTTTCTGGAAATCCTAATTGAGCATAGAAAACTAGATGAAATGTTATAGTCTCTTCCTATTTCAGAATGAAAGTAGAAAGATGTTACAATGGATTCTTGTCATTAGTCGTTCAAGACTTAATGAAAGAAGGATGCATATGAAGATTGTTAAGAAACTCATCTAGAGTATTCTTTTTAATGCAATTAAGATGACTTAAAGACGGGATGGATACACTTTTTAATGCCTTGGAGGACCGAATTACATAGGTCCTTGGGGGCCCACAACTGATAGCAGTGGAAAGACGGGATGGATACACTGATTCTCCCTTCGTGCCCGCTATCGCAAGGGTAGACATCTCTTTGAAATATCATGTCCCCGATGTACCCAAGTACGAAGGGGCTACAGATCTAGACCAACATGTAGCCGCGTTTAAACAAGCTATGAACATTAGTACAATTCCCTTCGATATGAAGAAAATTGTTATGTCACGTTGGTGCGGTAACACGTTATCTGGGCCTGCACTCAATTGGCATTCTCATTTACCCCTTGGGAGTATTTCATCTTTTGCTGAGTTAATTGACAAGTTCAGGATAAGATTCACAAGCAGTCGACACGCTAAAAAGCATTCAAGCAACTTATATTGCATGGTCCAAAAGACCGGTGAACCCTTGAAAGCTTTTCTAAACAGGTACAATGAAGAATTGGTCACCATAGAAGGATGTGATGCCGCTACAGCTGTGGAATTATTCCGGAGAGGCATCTCGGCTGGTAACCCTGATCTTTATCGTGAATTAACTAATATCCTTGCTCGAATTTTGATGAGGTATAGGTAAAGGCATTGGCACATGTGCGGTTAGAAGAAGATGACCTCTTCACCAGCAAAACTACTAGTCCTCACCGACCAGAATGCCGGTAGGGGAAACGAGGAACCAGATATGTTCTATACCCTAATCCGCCCCCGCCAAACCAACAGTAAACACGGCATTCGCTAGGTCAAACGTGCGATATGAAGACCCAAGGTTGCTTCCTAAATTATCTCACTACAACTTTCGGGTAGATGCAATAGAGGTTGTACGAACCCTTAATGACATGGGGGACACCGTCAAGTGGCCAAGGAAAAACAACACACCTTTACACCAAAAAGATAAATCCAGATGGTGTGATTTTCATTTCGATCACGGCCATAGAACGGATGAATGTATCGCGTTGAGGAAAGACGTAAGCGAGCTGTTACACAGGGGGTACCTCAAGGATTTAATTTTAGAAAGAGAAAGGGAGCAACTAGAACGCAACAAAGGGAAGATCTGTCCACCGACACCTCCAAAGCATACAGGATTGATCAACGTCATCACTGGGGGTTCCTAGGTTTGTGGTGTAACCTATTCTGCAGCTAAGAGAATTGCAAGGAGTATCCGAAGAGAAGAGTCCAGAATCTTTATTGGAAGGGGTCATGACGTGATGCCCAGTACAATTTAGGTATGGGTTTGGACGACATCGTCAAGAAGTCAACGACTTTGGTGGGCTTTAGCGGCGAATCACGCAACACGTTGGGGGAAACATCATTACTCACCATCGCGGGTGGGGTAAATTACCAGGTAAAATTTTAAGTACTTGATTGTCCGTCACCTTTCAATGTTATCTTGGGCAGGCCCTAGATCCATTGGATGAAGGCCAGTCCTTCAACCTATCATCCATGTGTGAAGTTCCCATCACCACGGGGAATACAAGAAATCAAGGGAGAACAAAAGATAGCAAGGGAGTGTTATTTTGTAACCATGGGGGCAACGACTTCAAAAACTCCGCAGAATGAGGAAGAAAAGAAGTCGTCAGAATAGCAATTAAAGGACCGTAAGACTCCCTCTTACTACGTGAATCCTGAAACACCGGAACCCGAAGAGGTAGCCGTTGATCCACTTGACCCGTCCAGGAAAATCAGGATAGGGGCGGACTTGGAGCCAGCTTTATGAGGGCAATTTGTGGAGTTCTTACGGTCCTATAGTGATTGCTTCGCTTGGTTGAATGAAGATATGGTGGGAATTGATCCTAACGTGATCACACACGCGCTCAACGTTAATAAAAAAATCCCACCAGTTAAACAGAAAAGGCGTAAGTTCGCGACCAAACGAAATCAGGTAATAAACGATGGGGTAAAATCTCTACTCGAATCTGGGAAATTTAGAGAAGTGAAATATCCTGATTGGTTAGCAAACGTGGTTGTCATCAAAAAGAAAAATGGGAAGTGGTGCATTTGCGTTGACTTCACCGATTTAAGCAAAGCATGTCCTAAAGATTCATTCCAATTGCCTCACATTGACGCAATGGTAGATGCGATGGCGGGACATGAGCTTTTGACTTTCATGGACGCATTTAGTAGGTACCATCAAATAATGATGCACCCAGACGACCAAGAAAAAACCGCATTTGTAACGAATCAAAGGACCTATTGTTACAAAGTTATGGCTTTCGTACTAAAAGACGATGGTGCTACTTATTAGAGATTAGTTAATAAGATGTTTCAGGAAAAGCTGGGGTACGATGGAAGTGTACATCGATGACATGCTAGTCAAGTCTTTGAAGGAAGAAGATCACATCCTACATTTGGAAGATGCATTCCAGATTCTACGGAGTTATCCGATGAAGCTGAACCTAACTAAGTGCTCCTTTGGAGTTACGTCAGGCAAATTGTTGGGTTACATAGTGACGTACAGAGGAATCGAAGCAAGTCCGGACCAGATCAAGGAAATAATGGAGTTACAATCACTAAGATGCGTCAAAGACGTTCAGAAGTTGGCAGGACGAGTAACAGCACTCAACCGGTTTATATCAAGGTCATCGAACAAAAACAAGTTATTTTACGACAACCTGAAGAAAAATAAGTCGTTCGAGTGGATAAAAGCACATGAAGAAATGACGTATGTCTACCTGGCAGTCATAAAAGCAGCTATAAGTGTCGTCTTGATTCGAAAAAGAAGATGGAAACCAGTTACCCATCTACCATGTAAGTAAAACTCTACTTGACGCGGACAACAGGTACTCACCGCTGAAAAACTCGTATTGTCTTTGGTAATGGCTTCCATCAAGTTACGACCTTATTTTGAAAGTCATTCTATTACTGTGAGGAATAACTTTCCAATGAAGAGTATTATGTAGAAGCCGGAGCTATCAAGTCGTTTGATGAGGTGGTTGATTCACCTTAACGGGAATGATATCACTTACGAGCAACGAACAACATAGAAGTCTCAAGCCTTGGCGGATTTTGTGGCTGACTTCACTCCTACCTTGCCAGAAGGAGAAAATCAAGAAATATTACAGGTAGCAAGATCTCTGAGCAGCGGCAAATGGATGATGCACACCGATGGAGCGTCAAATCAAGTAGGTGTAGGGCTTTGGGTAGTCCTGAAGTCGCCACAGGGGGATTGGATAGCCCAGGCTATTCGATGCATGTCAAGGCTACCAATAATGAAGCAGAATACGAGGCACTCATCGTAGAATTACTTATTGCTAAGGACTTGAATGTGCAAGAAATCGAGGTAATATGTGATTCGTTACTTATTGTCAATCAAGTCACGAATTCGTATGTTGCCAGGGATTCGAAAATGAAGACGTACTTGGAGAGAGTTCAAGAAATTATCAAAGAATTTAAGCACTTCGAGATAAAGTAAGTACCTCAAGATGCTAATGCGCAAGCCGACGCCTTAGCAAATCTCGGATCCGCGATCGACCCATGAGTGTAATAACTATGGTTTGTAAGGATATTTTTGAATTTTTCTTGGATATCCTTTTAACCTCTTTGTCCGTTTTAACGCTTAATCCAATATTTTTGTTGGAATTTAAATCCTATAAAATTCTTGGTGATATCCTAAAATCATAAAGAAATGATTTTATGGAACGATGTGAATTCTAGGATTTTTCAGTGGAAAAGAATATTTATTGGATAAGCCGTCTTTTTAATTATTTACTGTAAAGGATTTAAAATACGAAACGGAAGCCTTGAAATTTGAAGGTAGCAAGATAAAATCATGGAAAATTGGTTTTATTGGTCTACATAATTTACGGGACGTTTTGTATTTAGTAAGTTTTTCCATCCGAGGTAAATAATTTTACCGCTTTAACGTGAATTCCGTTCCGAGTCGGGTTTTGTTTTTTAACTACCTCTTCTTGCCTTAATACGGAAGGAACCAGAGAGTTAGATTGAGGAAGGGGTTCGCACCTTTGTAAATAAAACAGAGGAGGAGAGCTTGAGTGGGAGACCGAAGGAACGACGGACTAGGCTACCTAATTTCCTCACCGCCGGCTACCTCCTTCTTCTCCGCCTCCTCTGCCCCGTCCACAACCCTCTTCTCCGCCTTCTCTTCTTCCTTTCGGTGGGCTGGTGCTGCTGAAACAGAACCAGCAAGAGAACCAGGACGACGACGGACTTGGGAAGAAAGGATTAGAAGTCGTCACCGCCGGTGTATCTCTGCCTCGTTATTGGCTACTGTCGGCGATCACCTACTCCTCCGACCACCACCCACCACGAGGGCCACCACCGGGAAACACCCATCCACCCTTGGGCTCGGGGATCGAGCCACTATTGATCCAAACGAGCCATATGCTCAAGTGAAGGTAATTACGATGGAAATTAATTAGCGGTTTGGTTGTGGAGCCATCGTAAGGACCTTTCGATTCCGCTTTGCTAATTAAATTTATGGGTTTTAAGATCTTGACGTTAATACGGTCTCACAGGTTCAAACCGCTCGGGAAACAGACGTCCGGATCTTCAGTTATAGCGAATACAAGTTTTAAACATCGATTGGCAAGTAAAGGACTTCAGACACTTACTCAGGATTCGTTTTTAATCAGTTTGATCCGAGATTTTGTCACCTTTAAGAACTGCTACTGATGAACACTTTTTGTTTAGAAAGTTGTTCCAAAAGTGAAGTGGATAATTACTTATAAATTCGCCAAGTTGGCTTCTTAAAGCTTGATAAATAAGGATTAATTATAAATCGATATACGGAAATCATATCGTTTATCGATTAGGAAGTTGTAGGAGTTGAGTATACAACTAAGAAATGTATCCATGAGCTTATTGGGAATAATTTGTGTGTTGAATAAAGTTTGATAGGTTGTTATGTTGTTAGAAATAACGACTGTGTCGTTAGGTTAGTTTTTACGCTAGAACTGAACTTAGGACCGTTGTGCGACTTTGTGTGTTTAGCTGTCTCATGTTGAGACATTGTTGCGAAGTAAGATAGTGGATATGGGATTTAATTTAGACTCCAAAACATCTCTTTAGTGGTCCTATGCGGAAACACTATTGTAAAATAGATAGTCCACGGGTAGGAGCCGAGTCTCCAATGACCTCTTTATAACAAAGTCTGTATTGGGGGCGTAGCTTGCTAGCGTATCCCAATATTGGAGTCATGACTCATGTCTCGCTCCAAGATTGGAGGAGGACAATGGTGCACTCTAGCTAAGTGTAAAAAGGAACTGATGTGGGTCAAGTGGTCACAGATGAAATAGGCCCTCTCACCCTGACGACATCAGTTACAAAGAATTTATTGGTAGCAGTTTGGGTCGATTAAAAGTTATTAAAATGAATGTGTAATGTTAAAATCATAAAGTGAAGAGAGTGCGATAGGCACGTTTATGTAACAGAATGGTTAGTTCTTTGATAACCATTCTTGCTCCTGATTAAGAATGATTCTTAATCAACTTGGATTAAGTTAAGCTTGATGAAATCCGAAATAACGAGGTTCACTACGAGACAAGAAATAAGATTATTATATTTGAGTGCAAACACTTGCTCCTTTATTTATGACTTTTCTCCCAAATAACGAGGTTACACACCTATGAGATTGATGAACAACTTTAAGAATTACACCTAGACCTCCTACGAGGTTCCGAGATCAAACCTAAATGTTGCGAGGTCGACACTAAGGCGAGGTCTTTTGGATACGTGGTGTAGAGAGCTTTGTGAGATTTTGTAGCGAGGTCTTTAGTGTAGGCGAGGTCTTTGTATGACTTGGAGTCTTTTTGTGGATTTCTCTTATCTGTAACGAGGTCTGTTGACGGTATTCCTATCACGTCGATCTTTAACAAACAAGAGAGTTCTTGAGTTCAAGTCGTTTTTCGATCCCCTCTTCCTACGAGGTCCTTCTCTATTTATAGAGAATTGGGGGGTTGAGTTTAGGCTAATGTCCGATGTGGGATACTTGAAATAGGGGTTTTTGATTGGTCCATGAGTGAGGTCACCTGTGATTGGTTTGGGAGTGAGGTCGCCGGTGATTGGTTCGGGAGTGAGGTCGCCGGTGATTGGTTCGAGCGGGCGGGAGTACTTAGCAGAGTCGGTGACGAGGTCGAGACCTCGTCCCGGGATGTTTGATAGACCTCGCGCGCGTTGGGAGTTTTTGTTTTTAGATAACCACGTGGATGTGGGTACCCAACTTGCCTATGGGGGCCCTCCTGGGCCCACTTTTTGCTTTTGCTGTTTTGGACATCATCACAACCCCATGGCCTGGGGGCCTCGCCCCGAGGGTCGCAGGGCATAAGTTCCCTGGATTTTGCGAGATGTGGGGTGTTTTTTAGTGGTTATGAAGGTCTCGAGGTTGGGAGGGCGTTTTTGCGAGGTGTGAGGCTCTATTCTGCGTGGATAAAGATCCCTAGGCCTTTTCGCCGTTTTCTGCTTAGTGGGCCGTCTAGGTAAGAGGCCCAAGAAGCCTTTCGGGAGTGGGGGGAGGCTCAGATCTGCTCTATATAAGGGCGTATCCCACACGCTTCCCTCCCATCTTCTCTCTCCAATATTCTCGTTCTTTCTCTCTCTGTCTCTTCGTCTTCTTTTGAGCGGTTTCTCCAGACGGTTTCCGACGAGCTTTCCGCCGTTCGCTAGTTACGCCAACGCCTTCCGTCCGTCAACATTTAAACAAGTAAGTTCTTGATCTTCTTCCTCCTGTCTTTCGGTATTTTTTGCTTTTGATTCTTCCCTTGTTCACCTTTCGCCCCGCGTTTCGTAAGGGCGACGGTGAGTCGCCCGACGTTTCGCGCCGGCGTCACGGTGGCGAAGCGGCGGTGGCAGGGTTGTTGCGTTTTTTGCGTTTGCTTTTTGTTGTTTTTCTTCGTTCTTTCTTCGTTTCGTTTCGCATCTGGGTGGTTGTTTGTGGTTTCAGGGTGTTTCTTCGTTCTTCGCTTGCTTCCGTTTCGCACCTGGGTGAGTGCTTACGATTTCTGGGTGTTTCTCCGCTGGTTGCGCGACGGCGTTGTTGGTGTTTTTTGTTCTGTAGAGCCCTCGTCTTCCCTTGGTTTTTCGTCTCCTCTCCTTTCTTTTTGCCCTGCTTTTCTCCCCTCTTTTTTCTTTGCGTTATGCTCCGGGGGGCGGTGTTTGTGAGACGGTGGTGAGATGGTGGTGGGGGGTTTGCCGCCGCGAAGGTATCGCTGGGTTTTCCGGTTTTATCGTTTTTCTTTCTTTCTTTTTTTCTTGGGGCGACGGTTGAACTCCCGTTTCTCCGCCCACCATTTTTCGAATTTCGAAAACCCTCGGGAGCCCAAACGTCATGATGTCTAATTGACGGGACGTTTGGGCTTCCGCCGCTGGCCTCCACCGCTGGTTGGCCTTCTTTTTTCTCTTTCCTTCCTTTTGGCGCTTCAAATTCTTCTTTGCCGTCCTATCTTGTCAGAATAGCCCGTAGGGTGGCACGTGGCCTTTCCCTCTAAGACCTCGCGTTGCTTTGTCCCTCGAGGTTGCGATCTCGTGCTCTTTTCTTTTCGAGGTTATGATCTCGTGCTTGACTTCGTCTTTCCTTCTTCCCCGGGGTCATGATCTCGTGTTTTTCTCTTTGTTTGCCTTGCCTTTAGTGCCTTACTGACCTCTTCTTTTCCAGGTGCTAGCTTTTCGCGGCCTGGACGTTGTCTTTTCATGCCTAGGAGAGCCTCTGCGAGCCCACCGCCTGGCTTTGTTTTTAATTTCCAAGAGAGTTTCTATCAGGAGGTCTCCGAGTCCGTAGGAAGCGTAGAGCCTAGTGATTCCCAGAACCCGAGTTCCCCTTCGTTGGTCTTCAGCGAGCCCTCATCCAGCGACTCCGCCGTTTCGATCAGTTCACATTTCCCTCGTCTGCGCGTATACTCTGGTGTTGAAATGGCTTCCTCTTCTTCTCCTGATGCGATTGCCGCTGAGGTCGAGGCGAGGTTGGACGCGGCCATTGCCTCAGCTTCGGCCGCATACGTGCCCTCGAGCTTTCCCGAGGCCTACATTACTGATGCTGTATCCGGCGTTCCCGTCGTCCTCAGAGAACGGATTCCCATGAGTCCGAGTACCCCCGAGGCCTACCTGTCCGAGGGGGTGGCCTCCGATTTAAAGCTGGGTGACCTCGCGGACATAGCTAGAGATTTCCCCTGGCCCGAGGGAGTCGAACTGGCACTGCCAGAGGAGGAGGGGCGGCCCCTGGCGTCCTACGAGGGGTATGCGGTTGTGAACCTCGTCAGCCTTCAAGCGGGCTTTAGGCTGCCCCTGGCCCAGCACATCGTTGATTTCTTGTGGGCCATGGGTGTCTGCCCCGCTCAGTTGTTCCCGAACGCCTGGCGGTTGTTGTGTGCTTACACGATTCGAAGTCGCGAGCTTCTGGACGAGCCGAATCTCAACGACTTGTCGGCGTTAGTCTTGGCGAGGAGAGAACCTCGTTGTTCCCTGGTCAACCTCAGCACACCGAACGTCAAAATCATCTCGACCCAGTCGAACTGCGGGACGTGGAAACCTAAATGATTTTTGGTCCGAGACCTCAGCGGGAGATATCTTAATTTCCCTGTGGCACCGGGCAACTACGAGAGATGCGTGTGCCCATACAAGGTTGCCGAGTTCCAGGCGCTCAAGGCCAAGTACGCCCCGGCGTACCAGGCGCCATACGAGCGCTACCTTTCTCAGGACCGGCTGGAGCGGGCCGGGCTGAGCCTCAGTTTCCCTCCTCGCGAGGGCGGAGAGGGTATTTTATTATCGCCATTTCCCAGATTGTTTTTTTTCCTGTATGTTTGTGAGGTCATACACCTCGTTTCCTTCGTTTCTGACCTCGTCCTAACCTGCTGTTTTCTTTTTACTTCTTTCTTGACAGTGAACTTTCTGCACGCTCTTACCACGACGTCAAAGGGGAAACAACCTATGACGTCTACTTCCAAGACCCCTGCTCCCCGGGTCCTCAAGGGGATATCAATCAACGAGCCGAGCTCGCAAATGAGAGCAGGCACCACGCAGCCGGGACCTGTCCCGCCAACGGCCGCGGCAGGGGGAGCCCTGCCCAAGGGGAGCGCTCCGAGGGCGTCGCAGTGGGACGTCACGGGGCCGCGGCAGGGAGCCCTGCCCAAGGGGAGCGCTCCGAGGGCGTCGCAGTGGGACGTCACGGGGCCGCCCCAGGGGGAGAAAAGGCCTGATGTGGTTCCGCCAAAGGGGGCCAGCACGAAGGGGACCACTCATCCACCCCGGGCGTCCGACGATAAGACCCTGCGGAAAAGGAAGGAAGCGAGGTCTTCCCCTGAGAAGAAGAAGAAGCCCCGGTCGGGCGACCACAAAAGAAGCTCGCGGGAGCTGGAACTCATTCCCGCCTTCAACTTCGAAGGGCGAAGCCGCGGGGATACGGGCCCCCACCCTGCCAGGTTTCATTGTCCCGGACCCATCAGGGGGGCCCCGCTGGACTGGGCCCGGGGAGATTACAAGGAGGAGGTCGCGTGGGCCAACAACCTCACCGAGGCAGCGCTTGACGACGAAGCCGCTCGGTATTCGGCCATGGTAAGCCTCTTCTTTCTTTTTTGTTTTCGTGTGTTTGATTCTTGTCTCTTTCTTGTTTCTTTTCTTATCCTTCTGTGAACCTGCAGCACACCTTTTTTGACAATTACAACCGAAGTCGCATCGTCCTTCTTCATTCGAGGATGGACAAGATGGAGGTCGCGCTTCGGGCCCGCAGCGAGGTGTGCGAGCGATAGGCCAAGGAGTTGGCCGAGGTCGCGGAGTCGTCTAAGGCCGCGGAGGCTGCGGCCAACAAGCGGGTTGAGGCCGCGGAGGCCGCGGAAAGGGAGGAGGTGAAGGCGGCGAGGGAAGGGGAGAAGAGGGCGAGGTTGAGGTTCTGCGGAGCGAGGTTGACGGGCTTCGAGGTAAGCTCTCCGCTGAGCATGAGTTCTACAAGGCAAAGGAGGCGGAGTTCCTGAGGGCCGAGGAGGAGATCAGGCGCCTCGAGGGGCGTATTGTTGAACTCAACAAGGAAGTCGAGGCCGCGGGCCCCAGGTATGTGAACTCGGAGGAGTACAAGGCGGAGCTGGTGGAGAGTGTGAGGACGATGTTCCACCAGGCCGTCCGTATGGGCGTAAAGAAGGCGGTGGCCAAGTATGGGCACCTCAACCCCCAGATCATCTTCTTCAACCCCAACTACAATAAAACCATGGGGGAGCTGGGGTCGACGGATCCCGAGGGGGAATGCGAGTTTCTCCAACCCCAACCCCAAACGGGAAGCGAGGGGTGGAATTTTTCAACGAGATTCTCCAACCCCAAGCGGGAAGCGAGGGGTGGAATTTTTCAACGAGATTCTCCAACCCCAAGCGGGAAGCGAGGGGTGGAATTTTTCAACGAGATTCTCCAACCCCAAGCGGGAAGCGAGGGGTGGAATTTTTCAACGAGATTCTCCAACCCCAAGCGGGAAGCGAGGGGTGGAATTTTTCAACGAGATTCTCCAACCCCAAGCGGGAAGCGAGGGGTGGAATTTTTTTCAACGAGATTCTCCAACCCCAAGCATGAAGCGAGGGGTGGAATTTTTCAATGAGGGAGTGTTTTTAGAAAAGCCTGCAATCCCTTATTTACCAACTGTGGTGAACAACGGGGTTTCGAGCGTCTACATGTAATATTTTTTGAGTCGTGCGACGTTCCACGTTTTGCTCAGCGTGCGCCCCTCGTCGTCCCTGAGTTTGAATGCCCCGGGCGCGACTTCTTCCCCGATGATGTAGGGTCCTTCCCAGTTAGGGTCCAACTTTCCTCCTTCGGTGCGTCTTAGCACGAGGTTTCCGGTGGCCAGGAGGCGAGGTCTGACCTTCTTGTCGTGGTATATGGCGACACGTCGCTTGTATTCTCTAGAGCGCAGGTCCGCCACCTCGCGGACTTCATCCCGGAACTGCAGTTCAATTCTGAGGTTGGCCTTGTTTTCTTTCTCGTCGAAGTTATACACCCTTGCTGATGGAATTAGGGTTTCTACGGGAACGAGGGCTTCCGCCCCGTAGGTAAGAGCAAAGGGGGTCTCGCCCGTTGCGCGGCGCGAGGTCGTGCGGTACGTCCAGAGGACGAGGGGAAGTAATTCGGCCCAACGGCCTTGTGCCATGCCCAGGCGCTTCTTGAGGTCTGTCAAGATGCGGGCATTAACGTTCTCTACCTGGCCATTGGATTGGGGGTGAGCCACGGAGGAGAATTTGAGGTTGATGCCCAGCTCAGAGCAGAAAGTCCGAGTTTCTTCGCAGTCGAATTGGGGGCCATGGTCGGTCATGATTGTCATGGGAACACCGAAACGGCAGACGAGGTTTTTCCACAGGAACTCGCAGACCTTTGCCCCCTGTGATTTTTGCCATTGCCTGTGCTTCGATCCACTTCGTGAAGCAGTCCACGATGACCAAAATGTATTGCACTTGGCCCGCGGCCTTAGGAAATGGGCCTAGAATGTCCATTCCCCACATTGCGAATCGGCATGGCGCGTGAATGCTGCGGAGGGGAGCCGTCGGGGTGTGTTGGATGTTCCCGTGTTTTTGGCATCCGACGCACTTTTGGACGTAAGCTCTTGCGTCTTGTCGGAGAGTGGGCCAGAAGTACCCCAAATGGACAATTTTGTGTGCCAAAGACCTCCATCCCGGGTGTCCCCCACAAACTCCCTCATGGGCCTCGTAGAGGACGTGGTCCGTGGCCTCGGGCGGTATGCACAACAGGTTGGGCTCAGCATAGCCCCGACGATAAAGCTGGTCGCCGACGACGCAGTAGCGGGCGGCTTGCATTTTTAATTTTCTGGCCAGCGCGGGGTCCTCTGGGAGGATGACGCTTTGTATGTACCTCGTCACCGGGAACCTCCAGTCCTCGGTCATTATGGACATGACCTCGCTATCTACGCTTCGTGAGAGCTTTCTCTCCACCATGACGCGGTTTCCCACATCCAAGGGAAGTGCGGAGCCTAACCTGGAGAGGGCATCCGCCTTGGTGTTTGAGGTCCGCGGGATTGATTCCACCGCGAAAGTTTCGAGGCACGAAACCAAGGCTTTGACTTTTGCTCGGTAAGCGGGCAGAAAACCTGTTCTGGTGTCGTATTGGCCGTTGAGTTGTCGCGCCACCAATTCGGAATCTGTGTAGACCCTGATTTTGCGGGCCCCGTTGAGTAGCGCCATTTCGATCCCGGCGATCATGGCCTCATACTCGGCGTCGTTGTTGGTGGCATCAAAGGCGAAGTTGAGAGCATACTCCGTCTCGATTGAGGGTCCAGCGAGGAACACCCCGGCCCCGCCACCGGCGTCACATCGTGAGCCGTCAACGAATACTTTCCATTCGTCCGAGCTTGTGTCTGTCTCGGGGAAGGTGACCTCCACCATAAAGTCGGCGAGGGCTTGTCCCTTCATCGTGGTTCTCGGAAGATAATTGATATCGAACTCGGAGAGCTCGACGGCCCACTTGGTCATACGTCCGGAGAGAGCGGGCTGATGCAGAATTTAGCGGAGTGGGAGGTCTGAGAGAACCTGGATGGGATGTGCGTGGAAGTATGGGCGTAGTCGCCTCGCGGCGGTCACCACAGCCAACGCCATCTTCTCTGCCGGGGAGTATCTCTGCTCCGCGGGCTGGAGCACGCGGCTCACAAAGTATACCGGGTGCATGGCCTCACTTGTGAGCACCGCGCTGACGGTCTCGGGACTCACCGCCACATACAGTTGCAAATCTTCACCCGCACGTGGAGGTGACAAGGTGGGGAGCTTGGTGAGGAAGGTTTTTAACTCAGAGAAGGCTGTCTTGAGTCTTTCGTCCCAGACAAACTTGTCGTTCTTTTTTAGGGCGGCGAAGAATGGGAGGGACTTGTCTGCTAGGCGGGAGCAAAACCTCCCCAAGTAGTTTACAGCGCCGTTGAGCCTTTGTACCTCGGTACGAGATTGGGGAGACCTCATTGCGAGGATTGATTCTATTTTGGCGGGGTTGACGTCGATCCCGCGCTCGCTGATCATGAATCCCAAAAACTTTCCCGAGGACACGCCAAAAACGCACTTCTCGGGATTCAGGCTGAGCTGGTGGTGTCCGAGGGTGGTGAAAACCTCGACGAGGTCAGCCAGGTGCTCCTCGGGGCCCTTGCTTCGTACCACGATGTCGTCAACGTAGGCGGATACGTTCCTGTCCAGGTGATCTTTAAAAATCCGATCGACGAGGCGTTGGAATGTGGCTCCCGCGTTCTTGAGGCCAAACGGCATGACCTTATAACAGTATGTCCCCCGCTGGGTGATAAAGGATGTTTCTTCCTCGTCACGGGGATTCATCGAGATCTGGTTGTACCCCGAGTAGGCGTCGAGGAAACTCAAGACCTCATGCCCAGCGGTCGAATCTACAAGTGCGTCGATCGAGGGCAGGGGGTAGCTGTCTTTGGGGCATGCCCTGTTGAGGTCTTTGAAGTCTACACACATTCGCCACTTGCCGCTGGCCTTTTTGACCAAAACGACATTGGACAGCCATTTCGGATACTGGACTTCGCGTATGAAATCTGCGGCCAGCAGCTTGGCTACCTCTTCATTTGCAGCGGTTGCCCTTTCTTCGTTCATTTTCCTTCGACGCTGCACCACAGGACGAACGGTGACGTCGATGTTCAGGGAGTGCTGGGCCAGGGTCCGAGGCACACCTCGGAGATCTTTTGCAGTCCAGGCGAATACGTCGCGGGACCCAGCAAGCAGGGCTTCTAGTGACGCTGCCGCGTTCCCAGTAAGGCAACCCCCGAGGTAGATCTTCTCTGATTTGTTCTCGAAGGGAGTAATCACCCTTCTTTCTGCCTCGGGAGTGGGTATTGTGAAGTCCCGGACCTCGAGGTCCGCTTCACCCGAGGTCTCCACCATGAACACAGGGCATTTTTGCTTAGCCGAGGTCATGTAGCAGACGCGGCCCTCTTCTTGGTTGCCCTTCACCTCTCTGACACCCACGTTGGTGGGGAACTTCATTTTCAGGTGGTAGATGGAGACCACCGCCTGGAATTTCATCAAGGAGACTCTCCCGATGATTGCGTTGTAGGCCGAGGGCAGGTGCACCACCGTAAACTCTATTACCTCGGTTCTCGTTGCCGGGCCAGTACCGAGGGTCAACCAAAGGTCTATGAGACCAGCGACATCGACCTCGTTCCCTGAGAAGGAGGTGAGCTTCACAGCGTAGGGCCTCAAGGATGTCGCGGAGATCCCGAGCTGCTCGAAGGCGCCGAAGTACATGATGTCCACGGAGGAACCCGTGTCCACCAGTATTCGCTTCACTATCTTCGAGCCCAACTGAGCGTGTATCACCAGGGGGTCGGAGTGGGGCATATGAAGCCCTTCGGCGTCTTCTGTCGTGAAGGCCATACCCACGTGGGACCGCGAGGTTTGTGTCACGCTGTATACCGAGGGCTCATGGTGGCTCGCCCTTGCGTATCTTTTCCTCTCCGCTTGGCTCGAGCCCGCCAGCGAGGGTCCGCCCGAGATGGTATTGATGTACCCATCGGGCGCCGCGGCTTGTCCGGAGCGCGACTGCCTTGTCGGAGCTTGTTGTTCTGCGCTGCTTGGTCAGGGCCTGGTTGGTTCCTGCTGCACGAGGTTGGCCCCCGACGCGGGGTTGGCGCGCTTTTTCTCGTTTGGGTTGTAGGCGAGGCCACCTTTGCCTTTGTAACCTCGTGGCCTCCCGCCGAAGCAGCTCCAACCCCCACCGCCACGGTTGTCGTAGCGGTTGTTGTTTCTATTGTCGTTGTTGCCTCTGTTATTGTTGTTGCTTTTGTTGTTGTTTCTTTTGTTGTTGTTGCTTTTGTAATCGGCACGCCGGTCGTGAGTTTGCGTCATGTACGCGTCCCTCGCGGCCGGCGCAGCCACTTTAGCCTTTCCCTTAGCCTCAGTTACGATTTCCTTGTCGGTCCTCGGTCGCGAGCTCAGGCTGGCAGCGTCCTCGGCGTAGACCTGTGCCGTGATCCGAGCACACAGGCTCTCATACGTGGTCGGATTTTTGAGGAAAATGCGACATTTGAAATCCCCCTGGCGAAGGTTGCCCATGAGGATGTCGCGGACCGAGGCCTCGTCGATTTGCGCGATCTCAGCGACCGCGGTGGTGAACCTCGTAAAAAAGGTACCCAGCTTCTCGTTTTCCCCCTGCTCGATGCCACGGAGATCGCGCTTGTTGTTCTTGCGCTTCCTCGAGCCGTTGAAGTGCCCGACGAAGGACTCACATAGCTGGGAAAACGAGGCTATCGACTCGACCTTAAGGCTGGTGAACCACGTCATTGCCGCCTTGTCCGGAGTGGTCGGAAAGATCCGACAGAAAATGGCGTCATTGTAAGAGTTGACGTTCATCTGGACGGCGTAGTGTTTTATGTGGTCCTCAGGGTCGGCCGTGCCGTCGTAAAGTCCCATTTGTGGCCAATGGAAGCCTTTGGGCACGTGTGCCACTTGGATTTTGGGTACGAAGGGATTCCTGTACCCACTCTCGACGGATGGGCGAGCAGACTTCGACTTTGACCTCGCCAGAGGGTGTGGCGCGCTTGCCGCCGTCTCGGACAGCTTCATGTCGCGCCTTTCTGTACGCCGCGAACGGGGTCGCGAGATCTGCATTGGATCTCGGGAGGGCCTCTTCGTGGTAGATCCATTCGTGGGCGCCTCCTGCCCCGGGGTGTAGCCCGGGACATATGCGGGCACGTACTCGGAGTGAGGCTGCCCCTGGGGAGGAATCGGGACGTATGGGGGAGCTTGGCCCGGTTGGTATTGCCCGTACCCCGGATAGGGATACTGGTTGAAAGGGGCGCCACCCTGTTCGTACCCCTGGAATGGAGTATGGGTTTTGTGGGATGTTGTATGTCCAGCCTGGCGGGACCACAAAAGGGTACCCTGACGGACCTGCCGTCGCCCATGGAGGGGTCTCGGCCATATTGTCGGGATGTTGAGGGAAGAAATTGTTTGGACAAGCCATTTTGAAAGGGTTTTAGGAATCAAGGTTTGCACTAAAAAATGGGGAGCTGCTTAGGATGAAGAGGTTCCCACAGACGGCGCCAGTGATGAAATCCGAAATAACGTTGTTCGCTACGAGACAAGAAATAAGATTATTATATTTGAGTGCAAACACTTGCTCCTTTATTTATGACTTTTCTCCCAAATAACGAGGTTACACACCTATGAGATTGATGAACAACTTTAAGAATTACACCTAGACCTCCTACGAGGTTCCGAGATCAAACCTAAATGTTGCGAGGTCGACACTAAGGCGAGGTCTTTTGGATACGTGGTGTAGAGAGCTTTGTGAGATTTTGTAGCGAGGTCTTTAGTGTAGGCGAGGTCTTTGTATGACTTGGAGTCTTTTTGTGGATTTCTCTTATCTGTAACGAGGTCTGTTGACGGTATTCCTATCACGTCGATCTTTAACAAACAAGAGAGTTCTTGAGTTCAAGTCGTTTTTCGACCCCCTCTTCCTACGAGGTCCTTCTCTATTTATAGAAAATTGGGGAGCTGAGTTTAGGCTAATGTCCGATGTGGGATACTTGAAATAGGGGTTTTTGATTGGTCCATGAGTGAGGTCACCTGTGATTGGTTTGGGAGTGAGGTCGCCGGTGCTTGGTTCGGGAGTGAGGTCGCCGGTGATTGGTTCGAGCGGGCGGGCGTACTTAGCAGAGTCGGTGACGAGGTCGAGACCTTGTCCCGGGATGTTTGATAGACCTCGCGCGCGTTGGGAGTTTTTGTTTTTAGATAACCACGTGGATGTGGGTACCCAACTTGCCTATGGGGGCCCTCCTGGGCCCACTTTTTGCTTTTGCTGTTTTGGACATCATCAAAGCTGTTTAGTCATTGAAGACGATGGTGAATGTTATGTGGTTAGTATAAGTTTCCATTAATCGTTTATTCTTCTTAAAGGAACCACAAGCTGTGGTGTTCTCTCTCTTGGTTATGAAAGTCTCCTTCTTATTCTCTATAAGACTGCTAACTGTTGGATCATAATCCGAGTCTAATTGGATTTTGATGCCAATATGTTTAGTTACAACCATAAGAACCAAGTTAGTTTCTCCACTTGCTTAGTCTTTCATTAGACTAACCCGTCCATCTTCGTTTCTTTTGTATGGTCGGCTGGTGTCCATCGTTGGTATACGACACATCAGGCTCTACTTAGAAGTTGATTCAAGAGGTAGATCCAGAGGTTTGAAGTTTCAGAAGTTGAAGAATGGTTTCCAATGGCTTTACTTGAGTGAAGTTCTTGGTTAGATTTCTGCAAAGCGAAAAGGGAAAGAAGTTAAGAACTTGAGGAAAACTTTTTAAAGATTTTGTTCAAATAGAAGGTTGTTCTATTTATTTATTCTGTTTAAGTTAAGGTTTGTATAAGACCTTATACTTGTTTTTCCGATGTAATATTTTACTTAATTTTGTTAGGTATTAAATGGTTTCTTTTACCTTGTTCTAATGTGTTCTGTCAGGTTAAAGCCTTGGATAACTCTGGTTTAGTCCTAATCGAGGTTACTGGTGGTAATACCTCCAAGGTAAGTAAGGGGGTGTTACAAAGAGAGTATGATAAGATATCGTTCATATATCTAGATGCACCTTCCATAACAAAAGAAGCAGACGTGTTCGAGGTTCAGGATTCTAATGTAACTACTTCATGGGTAACACCTTACTTAAGATGGTTACGAGATGGAGTTCTACCGAATGACAAAGAGGAAGCTCGACGACTTAAGGATTGTACGCACGATGCGTGAAAGAAGAAGAAGTACAGAAGGTGTTGCGAGATATACACGATGGAGAATGCGAAAATCACACAGGGGATCACAACTTGGCAAAGAAGGCAAGCATGATGAGATACTATTGGCCCACCATGAACAAGGATGCAGCGGAGTTTGCTCGGAAGTGTGACGCGTGCCAACGTCACGGACCTATCCCATATCAACCACCAGAGTTGTTACATCCTATAACTTCCCCTTGGCCATTCATGAAGTGGGGAATGGACATCGTGGGGAAACTCCCTCCAGCTTCAAGACAACGTGTTTACATACTAGCCATGGCCGACTACTTCTCCAAATGGATCGAAGCTTAAGCCTTTAAAGAAGTAAAAGACACACATGTCATTTCCTTCATAAAGAGAAATATCCTCAGCAGATTCGGGTTACCATCAACCATAATTTATGACAACGGGTCCCAATTTATCAGCGATAACACAAGTTCTTTTTGCCAGTAATACAACATTCAGTTGGTGATGTATACTGTGTTACCCTCAGGCCAATGGGCAAGCGGAAGCAAGTAACAAGGTGATCATTAACAACTTGAAGAAACGCCTTGAAGAAGCCAAGGAAAGATGGGCCGACGAGTTAACCCTTACTCTTTGGTCAGAACGGACAACTCCTAAGACTGCTATTTGGCATACGCCTTTCTCATTAGTGTACGGGTGTGAAGCCGTGTTGCTAGTCGAGATAACTCTGCCCACGGCTCGATATGGCCTCATTACTGAAGAGTCAAATCTGTCCAATTTGTTTCGTCATCTAGATATTGTTGATGAGTTACGAGATGAAGCATCAATCCGCATGGTGGCATACAGAAAAGGGGTAGCTCGGAGCTACAGCAAACACGTCAGAGTGAAGGTGTTTCAAGTAAGTGAATGGGTACTGAGAAAGGTAAAACGGACGATTTCGACACATCATAAACCAGGTCAGATTTTCCCTTTAGGGTTTTCAAGGTAAAACGGTCGGGGCCGCCTTTGGAGAAACAATAGTTGCAAAGGAAATCAACGGTTTTGAAAGAGATATCATGAGAAGAACAGAGGAGATCAATAGCTAACAAAAGCCTCCAGACTTGAGGAAGTATTTGGCCAGGAGACAAGTTAAGGGTATTGAGAAAGTCGACTACTAAAGGAGAAAACAAGAAACGATGTCCAATACGGAAAGGGTACTCTTATAGACATACACAGTCTTCATGGAACGAGTCAACCCAAACGCCTGAGGGAGGAAGGAAGATCTCCACAGAAGAGGGAAATCCGACAGAACAAGCAAAAACAGACGGTTTGAAAGAGGTACTATCTTTCCGGTGGTAAGGTGTAAGGATGTTGGAAGAAGCAAACAAAAGAGGATCGATTGGCTCAAGGCATTGATGGAAAGATTCAGAAGATGAAGCAGAATTATCCATGGAAGATGGAAAGAAAAGAGAAGAATTGGGGAGCTAGAGAGACGTACCTGGGAACCAGAAAAAACAGATGAAGTCGTAATGATAAACAGAAGAGCTTTAAATAGGAGGTAATGGGACATGCTCTACGTGCTACAACTTCCAAGGCATGAATCAAAAACCCTAAACGTTTTGGAGGGAACCTTCTCGGGTTTTTGAGGGGGTATTGTTGCCCCCCCCCCAGAATCAAGCCCAAGATCCATGTTGTTAGAGACGCCAAGCCAAAATCAACGAGCATTAAACCGACGTAGGAGTAATTGCGGAAGATCATGGCCAACGGTGGAGTAATGACGAAAATCAAAATCGTAGGGGATCTCCGAAGTAACGGCTATGCAATTGAACAACACCAGCGACATTCACGGGAAGGGGATTGGGCTCATAATCACCTATAATGGTCATGAAAGGAGGAGGAATATAAAAGCACAGAAGTGGAGGAGGAAGGACACTATCTAGTGAACAATCGTATTCATAAGCTCTTAAATAATCATTGTCCCTGAGACTCTCGCCAATTCATTTGTTTTTTTTTTGTACTCATGAGAAGGGAGATTTCAAAGCTTATTGTCATCAATTGATACGCGGACTCCGACCTTGATTTTGCTTTTTCTGTTCTTTACTTTACTACGCGTTTCATCTGGTTTGAAAGCTGTAACACGTTACAACTATTTTTTGTTTAGGATTCCCTCATTATAGCAAGTAACACGTTTACGTGGTAATGGGTGATGCAAAATTTACTTCCCACAAAACGGCTATTCTGCTTATACGCTTACAAGCTATTCCATCTTTGGTGCTTGATTGTTGTAGGTTTTAGTACTCTTCCATGTACTTAAGTTCCCACGCT
Source organism: Fallopia convolvulus (assembly GCA_964016875.1). Classification (NCBI taxonomy): domain Eukaryota; kingdom Viridiplantae; phylum Streptophyta; class Magnoliopsida; order Caryophyllales; family Polygonaceae; genus Fallopia; species Fallopia convolvulus. The sequence continues at coordinate 21,718,995 of OZ024737.1, read as the reverse complement.
ACCTCTTTATGATCGAGGTGGCTTATCATAGGTTTGATGATGAGGGTGACCTTCTTTGTCCGCAGAATTGCCAGCGTATTAGCGTTAAAGTTGGATTGCTCCTATATTTCAATGCAAAGAAAATGATTAGCATGTGGTTATATTGAGCTTGAATAAGCTATAGTACACTTTCGAATAGATTACCTCGGGCGCGGTTCATGTTGTGTTATTCATTACCTGGATGCCTAAAAACTTTTCTGCTGTTTTGGTCATTGTTGTAAACACTTGTTTTGTTTCATTGTCAGAGGCTATGAAGTCGACGAAAAGTTTGTGCAATGGAATAGAGAGTCGCCATGTTTGTTTACAAGTGAGCAATTTGTTATGGAATGGTTTAAATTTAGGTGACATGCTTACTTTGTAATGCATGGAACTAGCTCAACACATACTACATAGATCTGGACTTGTTCACCTTTTCCAAAAAAAAGGCATGCAACAAGTAAGACATTCCAGTCTTTCACGAAGGTTGTTTGTTCCAAATGTTATGATATAGAACAAAATTTTGAGAAGAACATTAGGTTGCACTTCAGTGTGTTGAGACACAATAGGGGTTTAATGTGAAGTTGTATGAGTATAATATGTGGCTAGCAGTAATCTTTTTTTTTCTGTACATTAAACATTAATTTTATGGCTTGATCAAATAATGATATCTTATGTGAAAAATGTCATTATACCTTCTTCTACAGAGCTGCAATCAAGGTGCTAGCTTCAATTTCTCTTTCACTTCCTTGGTTTTCAAGGATATTAGTTCTTTCATTGTCGTTGACCTGAAAATTCAGTTGGAAATTGAATGCGTTAGAATGTATAGTGTAACTACCACTTCTGTAAGTCTGATGGTCTATCTCCCGATGCATCCAACTCAATTTGACTTCCATATGTAGTTGACACTGTGATTTTTCTGTAATGCAAGGCAATAAAGAAGATTGTGTGAATTTGTTAGTCATAGTCTAATTATAGAATTAGGGTTGGATGGAAGTTTAATATTGAATGGTATGTGAAAGATAAAGTAGTACTCATATATGCGACAATGTGAATGTCGTTGAAGGTGACGACGATGTCACAATCTAGTAGGTTTTGGCAGAAGTGAGCGTGAGCTTTCCAGGTTGCTAACTCAATCACACCGTCGATGTTGAGGGTTTAATATGCAGGGGAAAGCAGTAAAGAGTACTAAATAATTGTATGCAACATGATTTAAAATTTTAATTTTAATTGGAAGTGTACTGTTGGGCCCTCCGTAATTTGGCCCAAGAGGGAAGTCACTCAGCCCAATATCGGCAATCTGACTGAACCATTAGAGAAGGGAAGACGATGGAGCAATCAAAGGGGGACGAGAATCTCGGACTTCATGGTCAAACAACAACGGCTATGCCATTAACGACGGGGGCGAGATTTCCGGGATATGTTAGACGCTCTATCAACGGTCAGAAGGGGATAGACAGATATAAAACCAGGCTGAGGCGAAAGGGAGAGCACACGAAATACTGACTACTGAAACTCCATCTACAACAGAATTTCATCTTTTGTTTTTTTCATTTCACTTCCAGTCGAGTGTTCTTGAATACTTTGGAGATAGCTATTTACGATCACAATCGCAATATACGAATATCAATTTACTTATTATCTGTTTTCCATCTTTTGTTTGATCCTACATCTTGCCCATAGTTCATAACGTGTTACTATTGCTTCTTGGTTAGGATTTCCCTATTTTCAGCAGGTAACGTGTTAGTACGATTATCCTACCAAAACAATTGGCGCCCACCGTGGGGCCTAGCCAAAAAAGGAGTTACGCTAAAACAACATCAAGATCCGTCACATGGAGGGAATCCAAACTACGTACAGTCACGTAGGGGACCTGGACCATCACGAGGTCAATGAAGAAACGAACAACCAAGGTGACGGAAACGTAGGCGGAACAGGGAATGGTGATAGAGTCGAGCAAGGTTCAGGGGACACCAATGGCAATCCTGCTACTTCCGAAGGACGGGAAATGGAAGGAGGCGACGCCGACATCATCACGGAGCTCCGATCATCAATGATTGCTCTTCGAAAGGATCTGGAAGAACAAAAGGAAGCTAATACCAGATTCACCGAGGTATACGAAAAACAAATTGAGACTTTAACCAATGAACGCAACTTGCTTCGGTCGCAGGTACAATCGGCTCCAACCCGTCCTCGCGGGACCGATGTGGTAGAAGGAGTCGCAAGGCGCTTGGACATGGATGATCCAAACCTTGTAACACCCGATGTTGTCAGACCCGTAACCGGGTATCATGTAAACAGGAATTCTTTAAGAGCAATACGGGAAGATACCGAAGTTTCCCAATTACGGGAACGCCTCCGAGCCTTGGAGGATCGAATTACTCAGGTCCCTGGGGCGCCTCAACCAATCGCGATGGAAAGGAGAGACGGGTACACCGACTCCCCCTTCGTACCTGCTATCGCGAGGGTTGATATCTCCAGAAAATATCATGTCCCCGACGTGCCTAAATATGAAGGGGTGACAGATCCCGATCAACACATAGCCGCATTCAAACAGGCTATGAATATTAGCACAGTCCCTTTTGATATGAAAGAAATTGTCATGTGTCGTTGGTTCGGGAACACGTTGTCTGGACCCGCTCTTAATTGGCATTCGCACTTACCTCTTGGAAGTATCTCATCTTTTGCCGAGTTAATTGACAAATTCAGGGTTAGGTTCGCAAGCAGTCGACACGCGAAAAAATGATCAAGTGATTTGTACCGCTTGGTACAAAGATCGGGAGAATCTCTGAACGCTTTCCTTAGTCGTTACAATGAAGAATTGGTGACCATCGAAGGATGTGATGCCGCTACGGCTGTGGAAGCATTCCGGAAGGGTATATCAATATGTAATCCTGAGTTATACCGTGAACTAACTAAATATCCTTGTTCCAACGTTGATGAGGTACAGGTAAAAGCTTTAGCCCATGTCCGATTGGAAGAGGACGACCTCTTTACCGAGAAAACAGCGATCCCACATCGACCCGATCGGAGACAAGGACGGCGGGATACGAGATACGCTCCATATCCCATGACACCTCATGCTAAAACCACCATAAATGCTACCATGTTTAGACAAAGTGATAGATACGAGAATCCTCGGCTGCCTCCGAAACTCTCTCACTACAATTTTCGCGTAGATGCAACTGAAGTGGTTCGAACCCTCAACACCATGGGAGACACTGTCAAATGGCCCTGAAAGAGTAACGTGCTAGCACAGCATAAAGACAAGACCAGATGGTGTGATTTCCATTTCGACCATGGACATCGGATTGACGAGTGTATCGCGTTACGAAAAGAAGTAAGCGAACTACTACGAAGGGGGCATCTCAGAGAATTAATATCGGAAAAAGCAAAAGAGCAGTTGGACCGTAGCAAGGAAAAAGCCACTCCACCACCCCCGCCGAAGCACACTGGAGTAATCAACGTCATTACAGGGGGGTCGGAGATCTGTGGTATAACCTACTCCACAGCCAAGCGAATCGCGAGGGACGCTAGGAGAGAATGCCCAAAAACACCGTCGCGAACAAGTCTTTCCATGATGCCGATCACCTTCGACGATGTTGAAGAAGAGGAAGTTCACCACGACTGCTTGATAATCTCTCTGACCATAGCTAATTTTCTTGTTAAAAGGATCTTAGTTGATAATGGAAGCTCTACTAACTTACTTGTGTTAGACGCCTTATACAGCTTAGGTTTCGGGATGGACGACATCACCAAGAAGTCAACAACTCTGGTAGGCTTCAGTGGAGAATCGCGCAACACGTCGGGGAGATATCACTACCTACCATTGCGGGAGGAGTCAACTACCAGGTAAAGTTCCAAGTACTCAATTGCCCGTCGCCTTTTAATGTCATCTTAGGCAGGCCATGGATACACGGGATGAGGGCAATTCCCTCCACCTATCACGAATGTGTGAAGTTCCCGACACCCTGGGGAATTCAAGAGATTAAGGAGGAACAAAAGCTGGCACGGGAGTGTTATTCCATAACAATGAAGGCAACAACCTCGAAGAGCCCACGGCTTGGAACGGGGAAGAAGGTGTCGGATTCGCAATTACAGGGCTGTAGAATGACTACTTGCTACGCGAAGCCGGAAACACCCGAGCTCCAAGAAGTAGCCCTTGATCCATTGGAGCCATCCAAGAAGATTCGAATAGGAGCAGATCTGGAACCAACTCTATGCGAGCAAATAGTAGAATTTCTCCGGTCCTACAGAGATTGTTTTGCTTGGTCGAACGAGGATATGGTAGGCATTGATCCTAGTGTGATTACCCATGCCTTGAATGTCAATAAGAAGGTGCCACCAGTGAAGCAGAAAAGGCGTAAGTTCGCTCCCGAGCGAAATCAGGTAATCAATGATGAGGTAAAATCCTTACTTGAGTCTGGAAAAATTAGAGAAGTACAGTTCCCCGATTGGCTTGCGAATGTGGATGTCGTTAAAAAGAAAAACGGTAAATGGCGCGTTTGCGTAGATTTTACCGATCTAAACAAAGCATGCTGATCGCCTCTCGGATGCGAGGGTCTAGAGATACAATTTATAACCTGACCCCGTTGTAGTACGTGGTGGGTGTCGAACACTCGGGAAGTCTACTCGATCGATGTGCCTAGATACTAGGAAGCTAGAAAGGAGAGCATAAAACGAAGGAAAACAAAGAAATCAGTCGGGACCGACACTAAGGTCACGTCGGGCCCGAGGTTGGCGACAAGAGGAAGTCGGGACCGACACTAGGTAAGTCGGGCCCGAGGTAGCTGGGGATGTCGAACTTCAAAGGTTAAAAGTAGATCTTGGGCTTTTGGGTTCCTTCCCTAGTAGATTAAGGCCTTTCCATCCCAATTCAAGCAATGAGTGATGATCGGACTAGGATCGAGTACTTTCGCCCTCGTTCTAACCACATCTACACCTCGATCCATGGGGAAATCCCCTTCGAAGCAAGGTCTTGAGATTGACACATGTTCACTTTCGCTACTTTGCCAATCTCAAGCCTTGATTCCCAACTTTCGCAAGGAATTGTAGCTCTATGTAGAGTGGGTTCCTTAGATCAAACACTCAAGTCTATGGAATTGGGGTTTCTAGCCTAAACCTAGCTAGGGTTTTCCCCCATAACCAAAGATCAAGGAGATCTACTCCATGTGACAAGCAAAGAAAGCAATCAAATCAAAAGGGAAAGCAATCATCATAATCAATCTCAAAACAAAGCAAAGTTTCATTCAAATCCAAAGCAATCCACAAATCCAAATCAAGGGTTTTCAAATCCACAAGATCAAACAAAGCAAAGCTAAACAATCAACAAAACCTATCAAGCCTTCCTCTCTTGGCCGATTCTCTCTCTCTTCCTTCTCCTCTCCTTCCTCCTTGCTCTCCAAGAATCCTCTTGGCTCCCTTGGAACCCCCCTTTTTGTGTGTGTGTGAGGGAACCCTTTCTTAGAAGACAAGAGGGCCTTTTATAGATTAGATGAGGGGCAAAAGTGGAAGTCCACAAATTCGTGCCTTGGAGCCCAAGTAGTTCGGTGACCGACTCGGACCGACACGGAGGACCTCGGGCCCGAGTTACTGTGCAACTCGGTCCGAGGTTGGAGACTTCAAAGTCGGGCCCGATGTGGTTGCAACTCGGTCCTGACCTCGTTCCACCTTCTTCTTAGTTGGCTTCTCTTGTTCTTCTTCATGGCTTGCTTCTCTCCTTTCCGCTTTAGCTCGGCCTTTGCTCCATGTCTCGACCCTCCTTCAATTTGACCTTTGATCCATGCCAAATTACCTACAAAACACATAAAATGTGCGTAGTCTCCGAATCTCATAGAAATACGGGAACTAGGCTAAAAAGGAACAAAACGCACAAGAAAAGGGGAAAAAGAAACATATTTACAAAGGAAATCACATATGAAAACACCACCAAATAGAGAAACATCAAAATACCCCATACTTAAACTTGCTTGTCCTCAAGCAATAACAATGTGAGCAAGACCGAAACATAATCTTCAAGTAAAGCCTCGTATGAAAACACATTTTAAGCACAAGTGATCGATATTCAAGCAAGATTACATCATCACACATGATTAAGTGTTACAAGGAATAAAGTCAATGCAACTAAGCCTCACTTTAGGGATATGTGAATGTGTATCACTCATCATGTGTTTTGGGTTTAGCAATGAACACTCAAGCTCAAAAATCATGCAAGTAAGGACTTTACTATTGAAGCTAATATCACCAATTCCTCCACCTAGAGATGCCTAATGCAAAGTACACAAAGAATTTCGAACTTGGCTCAATGGAGGTCCTCAAAGAGGTTCCATTCGGTCGGGTTGTAATGGGGCTTTTGGTATTTCTCAAGGTGGGAATTATATGGTCTTGTGGTGCTTACAATGGGGATTGAACAACCTAAACTCTCACCAACTTCACCAAATTCCACAATTACTTTCACACTCACCCAAAAGACTTAACATTTTCCTTTCAACCCAAAATTTCACTTAACATTCCACTTCATCTTTGCTCTTATGCTTTTTGTTGGATTTTCAACACTTTCTACATTTGGACCGACTTTCTTATGACATCGGGCCCGATGTTGCTTGTAACTCGGTCGGACCATTTTCTTCACTTAAGCTCCTTGCTTTATTCCATTTTATATTTCCAACATTTTCTTTCTTCCCTTTCTTTCTTTTTTTTTCATTTTTGGTACAACAAAGATGCACTACCCACATGATTCATAACACCATTCTTTTGCCCTTAAACCCAAGAGAATCTCAACTCTCCAAATACAATCTCAACCTTTCTTCTAAAGTCCAATCCCATAAGGGTCAAGTCATATAAGGCTAGGAATAATATTTTTGAGGAGTTTCAAACAAAGGCTTAGGCTAGAACGGGGATACAAACAAAGGATTATCTTCATGGTAGGATATGGAACATTTATGTGACTAGAAGAATAAAGTTCAAAATCAATGTGACCATGCTAGGACAATTCTCATGACGGCCTTGGAAAATAGATAAACACCGCAATAGCAAGTTTTACTAAGCATGAATGAGCTAATCACACAAGAAACATGAGGGATATGCAAATATGAACAAGCATCCCTAAAATGGCCAAAAATCAATCTCACAAGGGTCACTCATACTTAGTTGCATAAGAACTCATCCTAGAACTCACATGTTCAATAAAACAAGCAAGATATCATGATCACATCAAAAGCAACATCATTTTTAGAGGCTAAACTATCCAAAAATATGCAAAGGAATTTACATGCTCACATCATCATTAGCTTTTATTTTGGCAATCTAAGATGGGAATTTCTAGTCCAAAACCTACAAAACACAAAATCTTTTTGTTGTTTTTAACACAATTTTTCAATTTTTTTTTTTTTTGAATTTTTGCAAAAATTTCTCTAAAACCAAAAACTCATCCATTCTAGACCAAATTAATCATCCATGTCATTCCACAAACCAATAAGCAAACATCCCAAATACAAACTAGAAACACAAACTAAATATCCTCAAAATAACAAACAAACATAAACAAGTGAAATCATGAACACACCTACCCCCACCCCATACTTAAAATTTTGATGTCCCCATCAAACAAGGAAATCAAAACTTAAAAGCAAGAGAGAAGAGTATGAAGAGCTCACAATTTCTTATTCTTCAATGGCATGTATAGGATCAATCGGCGAGGACGAGAGCCCATGAGGCTCTAACTTCTTCGTTTGGACCGTCCTTGTCATAGAACTTCTTCACTCGATGACCATTCACTTTGAAAATATGTCCTTGTTCATCAACCAAGTCCACCACACCATGAGCATAGATACGGTGGACCACAAATGGTCCGCTCCACCTAGTCCTTAACTTCCCGGGGAAAAGTTTAAGCCTTGAATTGAAAAGGAGAACCTTGTCACCGGTTTGATAGGTCTTTGGAATTAACTTCCTATCATGCCACTTCTTGGTCTTCTCCTTGTATAGCTTGGAGTTCTCATAGGCCTTCAACCTTAATTCCCCCAACTCATGAAGTTCTAGAAATCTTTTCTCACCGGCCAAGTTGATATCCCAATTCATCTCTTTGAGTGCCCATTTCGCCTTGTGCTCAAGCTCTACCGGAAGATGACATGCCTTGCCATAAACTAGATTGAAGGGTGTAGTTCCCAAAGGTGTCTTGAAGGTGGTTCTATAAGCCCAAAGTGCATCATCGAGCTTAGAGGCCCAATCTTTCCTTGATCGAGATACGGTCTTCTCCAAGATAACCTTGATTTGACGGTTTGACACCTCGACTTGCCCACTTGTTTGAGGATGATAAGGAGTAGCCACTCGATGAGACACCCCATACTTAATCAACACATTTTCGAAGCACCTCTCAATGAAATGAGGTCCGCCATCACTTATGAGAACCCTAGGCACACCAAACCTTGCAAAAATGTTGCTTTTCAAAAACTTCATCACCACTTTAGCATCATTGGTTCTTGTTGGTATGGCCTCCACCCATTTTGAGACATAGTCTACGGCTACCAAGAAGTACTTGTAAGGCCCTGATGTGGGAAATGGTCCCATGAAGTCAATACCCCATACATCAAATAACTCAACTTCTAGAATACCAGTTTGAGGAGTTTCATTCCTCCTTGATAGGTTCCCCTCTCTTTGGCACTCCTCACACTTCTTCACATAATCATGCACATCTTTGAACATGGTTGGCCAATAATAACCACATTGAAAAATTTTTGAGGTGGTTGTGGAACTCTTGGCGTGACCCCCCGTAGGCAAGGAGTGGCAATGGTGAATTATGCTCTCAACCTCTTCACTTGACACACACAGTCTATAGATTTGATCACGCCCTTCCTTGTAGAGATATGGATCATCCCAAAAGTATTGTCTAGCATCATGTAAGAATTTCTTCCTAGCTTGATAAGACAAATTTGGTGGGATCACTTCCCCTACGGCAAAGTTAGCAAAATCCGCAAACCAAGGGGAGACCCCTCGTCTTACGGCACTAATAGAAAAAAAGCCAGTGGGAGAGAAAGAAGCAATCAATTGAGAACGAGAAGGAATGGAAATCGAGCTAGGAAACTTACTTTCTTCCACGGACCGACATTGAAGTGTACCGGGCCCGACATGGTTGGACGCCGGTCCAGTTTCGCAGACACACAGGTCACTCGGGCCCGATGTTGAAGTCCTCGGTCCCGACTCACTCGTACTCGCCTTGCCTTCGGTCCGATGTTCTGAACCTCGGGCCCGACTTACTCGGTTCGTCGATCCACCCTTCCTTTCCTCCTTTCCTTTCATGAGACCTTCATCTGCTCTTGAATCATCTATAGTCAAACCATCCTCCATCTCCAAGATGTACTCGATGGGTAAACGGGATAGATGATCCACTACCACATTTTCCGCACCAGTTTTGTCCTTGATCTCATGGTCAAACTCTTGGAGAAGGAGCATCCATCTTAGAAGCCTCGGCTTTGCATCTTTCTTTTTCATGAGGTATTTGATTGCCGCATGGTCCGTGAAGACTACCACCTTTGATCCCACAAGATATGAACGGAACTTCTCAAATGCAAACACTATCGCAAGAAACTCTTTCTCTGTTGTTGTGTAATTGCACTGAGTTTCATCCAAAGTTTTGCTTGCGTAGTAGATGGCATGCAACTTTCCATCCTTCCTTTGCCCAAGAACGGCCCCTACGGCGAAGTCACTAGCATCACACATCACCTCGAATGGAAGATTCCAATCGGGTGCCGCCATTATTGGAGCCGAGATCAAGGCATCTCTCAACCTACAAAAAGAACTCATGCAATCCTCGGATAATACAAAGGGCACATCCTTCATCAAGAGGTTAGACAATGGTTTTGCAATTTTAGAAAAATCCTTGATGAACCGTCTATAAAATCCTGCATGACCTAAGAAACTCCTAACATCACGAACACAAGAGGGAGGAGGTAGTTTTTCAATTATTTCAACCTTAGCTTTATCTACCTCTATCCCGTTACTTGAAACTAGGTGTCCTAGTACTATGCCCTCCTTCACCATAAAGTGGCATTTTTCCCAATTAAGCACCAAGCTAGTCTCCTCACATCTAGTCAAAACCTTGTCTAAGTTAGCTAAGCAAACATCAAATGAGGAACCGTAGACGGAGAAATCATCCATAAACACTTCTACTATATCCTCAACCATATCGGAGAAGATGGACATCATGCATCTTTGAAATGTTGTCGGCGCATTACATAAACCAAAAGGCATGCGTCTATAGGCAAAAGTCCCATAAGGACATGTGAATGTCGTCTTATCTTGATCATCGGGATGAATAGGGATTTGCCAAAACCCGCTATACCCGTCTAGGTAGCAAAAATATTCATGTTGTGCTAATCTTTCTAGGACTTGGTCTATGAAAGGAAGAGGGAAATGGTCTTTGCGAGTGCCACTATTAAGCTTATGGTAATCAATACACATACGCCATTTTGTTGTGGTTCTCATAGGTATCATTTCTCCCTTTTCATTTTGCACAACGGTGAGACCTCCTTTCTTAGGATCTACATGCACGGGACTCACATACTTGCTATCGGAAATTGGGAAGATAATTCCCGCATCCAACATCCTAAGTATTTCACTCTTTACCACTTCTTTCATGTTAGGATTTAATCTTCTTTGGGGTTCAATAGTGGGTTTATGGTTATCCTCCATATAAATCCTATGCATGCAAATTGAGGGAGAGATTCCCTTTAGTTCCTGTAGTGAATACCCTAAAGCTCCTCTATGTTTTCTTAGAACCTCCAACAACTTAGACTCCTCCTCATCATTCAAGTTGGCATTTATGATTACGGGTAAAGAAGAGTTGGGACCAAGAAATGCGTACCTCAAATCTTTTGGAAGCTCCTTGAGTTCTTGAGATGGTTCCGGTGGTGCTTGAACTTCTTCTTTCTCGGCCTTGAACACCTCCAAATAAGACATCCTTTCCTCCAATTGCTCATGCTCAATCATATTGAGGGCTAGACCTTGGCGCTTTATCTCAATTTCTCTAGGTGGTGGGATGGCTTTCAACCTAAGCTCCCTTGGCCTTGACTTCTTAGAAACGGCTTCCCATTGCAATCCAAGAGGAACTTGGATCATCTTAGCTTCCTTATGTACGGTCCCTTTTGAAGTTGGCCTAAAGAAAAACTCAATTTCTCTTCCTCCAATGTCAAGAGACAAGTGGCCCTTCTTTACATCAATGATTGCCCCAATCGTAGCAAGGAAAGGTCTCCCTAGTATGATCGGTTCACCCGGCACTTCTATCATGTCCACTACAACAAAGTCGATTGGGACATAGTGGCCTTCAATGCAAACGGGATAATCCTCGACGATACCAATTGGTTCGATGGACGACCCATCCGCTATCGTTAACCTCATGTTGACCGGAGCTATGAGACCCATAGATGTGGATTTCCATATGGTGTAAGGAATGATGCTCGTGCTTGCTCCAAGATCACACAAGGCTTGGAAATTTTGAGACCCGACACCAATGGTTATAGCAAAGCGACCGGGATCTCCTAGCTTTTGCGGTAACTCCAAGGTCTTGACCTCATCTTGTATTTCAACTATAGACCTCTTCTTGCTCAAAATCTCCTTTAAAAACTTGGCATAAGATGGCATCTCACTCAATGCGTCGGTGAACGGGATAGAGATGTTCAAGCCTTGCAAGAGTTTGAGAAACCTCTTGAACTTGTTCTCAACAACATCTTTTGGCTTCTTCGAGGGATATGGAAGAATTGTTGCACCTTGAATCTTGCTTGGATCAACTTCTTTGGACTTCCCTACTTCACTTGCAACATTTCTTGGTTGGACCGACTTGGGCACCATGTCGGGCCCGATGTTGTGAATCTCGGTCCGAGGCAAAGGAGTCGGATCGAGGTCTCTGTACGTCGGTCCCGAGTTGCTCTCGACCTCGGTCCGTGGTGAAGGAGTCGATCTTCTTGCTGGGTCGACTTCGGGGAACGTCGGACCCGACTTGCTGGGTAAGTTGGTCCGACTCTCTTCATTCTTCTTAGGCATGTGTGGCTCGGGTAGGTTTCGGCCACTTCTCAATCCAATTGCCCGGACTTCATTTTGATTGTTTTGAGCTCGAGGGTTCTCCTCGGGTCGGCCCGGAAGTCTCCCATTCTCTCTTGGGACTTGAGTTGCAATTTGAGCAAATTGATTGTCGACTTGCCTCCTCCATGCACCAAACTCATTAAATTGAGTCCTCATCTCCTTGAACCCATCTCTCATCTCTTGAGCAAATGTTTGTAACTCATTGAATCCCGGTGGTCTATATGGTGGTGGTGGCGCCCTTGGCTCGTTTCGGTTGAAGTTGTTGTTGTAGCCTTGAGCTTGACCGTTGTTCCACCGGCCATTGCCACCATTGTTGAAATTGCCTCTTCCACCGAAATTTCCTCGAACATAGTTTGCCTCCTCAATTCGCTCGGCCAAGCGCACTTGGCTCTCATTCGGACAAATTTGTGTAGCATGTGCAAAGGATCCACACTCCTCACAAGCTCTAGCATTTTGCTTGTAGTAGTGGACTTGCCTCTTAAGCTTGCTCACTTCACCTTCAAGGAATTGGAGCTTCACATCCCTATCAATGTCTTCTCCCTTTGGGTCATATAACTTCCTTGCACCTTCGCCTTGAACTTTCACCTCCTTGCTAGCTTGACTCACCCTATACATAGCCTCATAATCGGATAGCTTGTCAAGTAGCTCCCAAGCTTGATCCGGTGTCAAGTCTATGAACCCACAATCGGTGTGGAGATTGAGCTTGTCCTTCGTTACCGGATTGATGCCTTGGAAAAAGATGTCTTGAAGCACATATGGTTGTTGGCCATGAGTAGGACATTGGCGCAACATCTCCTTGAAACGGTCCCATGCTTCGAAGAGAGGCTCATTCGGACCTTGTTGAAAGCTTGCAATCTTCCTTCTTAACTCGGTTGTCTTTGAGGGCGGGAAGAACTTCATCAAGAAGGCATCATAGAGTGTCTTCCAAGTTGTGATTGACCTAGGAGCTTGGCTCTCGAGCCAATGTGTGGCCTTGCCCCCAAGTGACCATTTGAACGCCTTTAGAAGCACATACTCCAATGTCTCCTCGTCGGTGGAGATCGTCTCACACATATCCACAAATCGTTTAACATGCTCTATGGGACACTCATGTGGACGGCCCTCGAATTGATCTCGCTTGATGAGGGAGATGAATTGCGTCTTGATCTCAAAATTCTTGGCAACCTCGGGAAGCACAATAGCCGGCTCGGGTACCCTCAACTCCGGATGCATGTATTGGCGTGCATTCCGGGGTAGAGCGTTGAGTTGAGCCTCGGCTCTCATCCGTTGCTCCCGTTCTCTTCTTGCCACCTCCTCTTGATTGTCCCTCTCAAGTTGCAATCTAGCCATTTCGGCCCTAAGTTGAGCCAACTCCTCATCAACATGGAGAGCTTGATTCGCCATCCTTTTCCTTCTTCGGGCTTCCTTGAGAATACTTTCCGGATCACTCACAAACTCAAGCTCAAGTGTTCCTCGGGAGGAACGAGCTAGCATACACCTATGAAACAAAAACACAAACCAAAACAAATCAAAAATAAACAAAGGGTTTGGGCTATTCCCTCACCCAAATCACTACCAAAACACAAGAAACTCACCAAATTGGCACTCAATGCACTTAGACTTCCCCGGCAACGGCGCCAATCTTTTGATCGCCTCTCGGATGCGAGGGTCTAGAGATACAATTTATAACCCGACCCCGTTGTAGTACATGGTGGGTGTCGAACACTCGGGAAGTCTACTCGATCGATGTGCCTAGATACTAGGAAGCTAGAAAGGAGAGTATAAAACGAAGGAAAACAAAGAAATCAGTCGGGACCGACACTAAGGTCACGTCGGGCCCGAGGTTGGCGACAAGAGGAAGTCGGGACCGACACTAGGTAAGTCGGGCCCGAGGTAGCTGGGGATGTCGAACTTCAAAGGTTAAAAGTAGATCTTGGGCTTTTGGGTTCCTTCCCTAGTAGATTAAGGCCTTTCCATCCCAATTCAAGCAATGAGTGATGATCGGACTAGGATCGAGTGCTTTCGCCTTCGTTCCAACCACATCTACACCTCGATCCATGGGGAAATCCCCTTCGAAGCAAGGTCTTGAGATTGACACATGTTCACTTTCGCTACTTTGCCAATCTCAAGCCTTGATTCCCAACTTTCGCAAGGAATTGTAGCTCTATGTAGAGCGGGTTCCTTAGATCAAACACTCAAGTCTATGGAATTGGGGTTTCTAGCCTAAACCTAGCTAGGGTTTTCCCCCATAACCAAAGATCAAGGAGATCTACTCCATGTGACAAGCAAAGAAAGCAATCAAATCAAAAGGGAAAGCAATCATCATAATCAATCTCAAAACAAAGCAAAGTTTCATTCAAATCCAAAGCAATCCACAAATCCAAATCAAGGGTTTTCAAATCCACAAGATCAAACAAAGCAAAGCTAAACAATCAACAAAACCTATTAAGCCTTCCTCTCTTGGCCGATTCTCTCTCTTTTCCTTCTCCTCTCCTTCCTCCTTGCTCTCCAAGAATCCTCTTGGCTCCCTTGGAACCCCCCTTTTTGTGTGTGTGTGAGGGAACTGATGTTCGCATTTTTGGTATAGTTTTTGATAGGTTTTCTTTGTTTATTAGGATTAATTTTGTCTAGTTTAGGTTTCGTATTAAGTGTTTTTAGTTAGTTTTGTATAAATCTGCGAAAAAAAGTGGAATCTACGCTATTTTGTGTACTTTGCAGGTTTTAGCTAGGAAAGGAGCTAAATGGAGATAAATTTGGAGCATCACAATGAAGGACGGGAAAGTGCAAGATTTAAGAAGTCGAAGCTCAAGAAAACGAGAGGAGGTGTTGAAGAAAACAAAACCCCAGGCTCGTTAACGAGGCTGTGAAGGGTCGTTAACGAGGCCACGACGAAGAAGGTTTCGGAGTATTATTTTATTATTCACCGATCCTGAGCGGGAATTTATTTCCGTATCGGTTGAGTATCTTTTTAGAATCTTTATGGGTTAATAGAATATGTATTTTAGGGTTTAATATCTTTTTAGATTTTATTTCTACCTTTTAGAGATTGTTTCTATCTTTTTAGGAAAGTTTTTATCTTTTAGCCTTTTTTGTTTTTTTAGGATTTTCTAGTATAAATACCCTTCTATCTAGCATAGAAAGGGGGGGGGGGGCTTAATTGTGGAGTAAAGTTTTAGAGTTAGGTTTGGAGAAGGAAGGAAGGCTGAAGGAAAGGCTGCCGGATCGGAAGTCGGTAACGAGGGGTCGGTGACGACGGTTTCCGAGGTTCGTTGATCGAGTTTGTGGTTCGGTGATTGTTTTGTTTTGGTTTTTCTTCTGATTCTCTGTAAAACGATAAATTTGTTATTAATTTAAGTTTGAGTTTTGTTTTCATGTTTGTTTTTATTGAAGTTTTTGGTTTCTTAATCATGAGTAGTGAGTAGTTATTTTTCTAGGGTCGGGGTTAAGCCCGGCATAGTTGAGCATGTTTGATGAAGTAAGATAGTGTTTTGAATGCCTTTTATTTTTATTGAGATTGTTTGTAGTGCTTAATACCGAAACGGGAGTTGAGGTAATTTGAGTTTTAACTTGATTGAAAGAGAAAGTTAGTAACTTGAAGGTTGATATTGTTTGAAAACGGAAGTTTCAAGCTTTAGATCCAAAACAAGCAATTGAGTGAGTTGGTTTATGAAAATAGATTAATTTACCTGTCAAGTCAATGAAAGTTGATGACTCTATCTATTTAAAGGCATGATCTTATCTACTTACGAATTTTTATGCTTGGCTATGCTGTGGTGTCCCTTATCCTAGATATTTGTTTTTATTGAATTATTTTTGATAAATCTTCATTGCTGAATGCTTGCTTCGGTACCGAGTATTAATTAGAATTTTATTAGTTCGTTAATTGATGTTTTTATATTCGGTGGTTCGGTAACGATCCTGACAAGGTCGTTAACGAGGCATCTCGTGAGTGATTGTGTTTGATTTTGTTTGATTTTTATTAGATTGATAGACAAACAACCTTGCTTCCTGTGGAACGATCCTGACTCCACTGTACTCAGCGGGGTCTTGACTTACAAATTTATTTGTTGGCCGAGAAACCCTATCAACAAGAACCCTTTCTTAGAAGACAAGAGGGCCTTTTATAGATTAGATGAGGGGCAAAAGTGGAAGTCCACAAATTTGTGCCTTGGAGCCCAAGTAGTTCGGTGACCGACTCGGACCGACACGGAGGACCTCGGGCCCGAGTTACTGTGCAACTCGGTCCGAGGTTGGAGACTTCAAAGTCGGGCCCGATGTGGTTGCAACTCGGTCCTGACCTCATTCCACCTTCTTCTTAGTTGGCTTCTCTTGTTCTTCTTCATGGCTTGCTTCTCTCCTTCCCGCTTTAGCTCGGCCTTTGCTCCATGTCTCGACCCTCCTTCAATTTGACCTTTGATCCATGCCAAATTACCTACAAAACACATAAAATGTGCGTAGTCTCCGAATCTCATAGAAATACGGGAACTAGGCTAAAAAGGAACAAAACGCACAAGAAAAGGGGAAAAAGAAACATATTTACAAAGGAAATCACATATGAAAACACCACCAAATAGAGAGACATCACATGCCCCAAAGATTCGTTCCCTTTGCCTCACATAGATGCAATGGTGGACGCAACGGCGGGGCATGAACTTTTGACCTTCATGGATGCGTTTAGTGGATACCATCAGATAATGATGCATCCTGACGATCAAGAAAAAACCGCATTCGTAACCAATCAGGGAACTAATTGTTATAAAGTTATGCCCTTTGGGTTAAGGATCGCAGGTGCTACTTATCAAAGATTAGTTAATAAGATGTTTCAGGATAAGCTGGGGGATACAATAGAAGTATACATAGATGATATGTTGGTCAAATCACTAAAGGCGGAGGACCATGCTAATCACTTAAGAGACGCGTTCGAGGTTCTGCGGCGCTACAAAATGAAGTTGAACCCCACCAAGTGCTCTTTTGGAGTAACATCAGGGAAATTCCTCGGTTACATAGTGACGTAGAGGGGGATCGAGGCGAGTCCTGAACAGGTCAAAGCCATAATGGAGTTGCAATCCCCAAAGTGTTTTAAAGACGTCCAGAGGCTAACAGGGCGAGTAGTTGCGCTAAACCGGTTCATATCAAGATCCTCAGACAGGAACAAACTGTTTTACGTCGTCTTGAAGAAAAACAAGTCGTTCGAATGGACGGAAGAACATGAAAAAGCCTTTGGGGAATTGAAAAAGTATATATCCAATCCGCAGGTGTTATCCAAACCTAAGCCAGGAGAAAACATGTACGTATACCTAGTCGTGACCGAAGTAGCAGTAAGTGCAGTCCTGATCAGAGAGGAGAATGGAGACCAGTTGCCCATCTATTACGTAAGTAAAACCTTATTGGACGCAGAAACGAGGTATTCCCCCATGGAAAAATTAGTGTTATCTTTGGTAACGGCTTCTATAAAGTTACGTCCCTATTTTGAAAGTCATTCTATAATTGTGAGAACTAATTATCCGATGAAAAGTATCATGTCGAAGCCAGAGTTGTCAGGTCGGCTGACAAGGTGGTTAATTCACTTAAATGATTACGACATCACGTACGAGCCCCGAACAGCAATGAAGTCTCAAGTGTTGGCAGACTTTGTGGTCGACTTCACTCCTACCACTTCAGAAAGCAAAGACCAAGGCGTGCTGCAAGTAACAGGAAACGGCAAGTGGCTGATGCATACAGATGGAGCGTCAAACCAGATGGGTGTAGGATTGGGGGTAGTCCTGAAGTCACCACAGGGGGATAGGATAGCCCAAGCTGTTCGATGCGCATTCAAGGCTACTAATAACGAAGCAGAATACGAAGCGCTTATTGCGGGGTTGCTTATCGCCAAAGATCTGAATGTACAAGAAATCGAGGTAATTTGTGACTCATTGCTTATTGTAAATCAAGTTACAAACTCATATGTTGCCAGGGACTCAAAGATGAAGGCGTACTTAGAAAAGGTTCAAGAAGTCATAAAGCACTTTAAACTGTTCGAGATAAGGCAGGTTCCAAGAGATGCCAACACACAAGCAGACGCTTTAGCCAACCTAGGATCCGTAATCGACCCAAGGGAGTACGACAAGATACCTTTCGTATATCTTGACGCGCCATCCATAACCAAAGAAGCAGACATGTTAGAAATTCGAAGCTCCGATGAAGACAAATCATGGGTAACCCCTTACTTAAAGTGGTTACAAGACGGAGTATTACCAGAAGACAAGGAAGAAGCTCAACGACTTAAGGTAAAAGCTTCAACTTTTGCGGTTAAGAATAACATTTTGTTTAAGTGGATGTCATCAGGGTTACACGCACGATCCATAAAGGAGGAAGAAGTACAGAAGGTGTTACGAGATATACATGATGGGGAATGCGGAAACCATACAGGGGGTCGCAACTTGGCGAAGAAGGCAAGCAGGATGGGTTACTATTGGCCTACCATGAACAAAGACGCAATGGAGTTTGCTCGCAAATGTGACGCGTGCCAACGTCATGGACCTATACCACATCAACCTTCTGAGTTGTTGCATCCCATAACATCTCCTTGCCATTTATGAAATGGGGGATGGATATTGTGGGAAAACTACCTCCAGCCTCGGAACGTGTTTACATCTTGGCAATGACCGACTACTTCTCCAAGTGGATTGAAGTCGAAGCCTTCAAAGAAGTTAAAGACACCCAAGTTATCTCCTTCATAAAGAGAAATATCCTGAGCAGATTTGGAATACCATCCATCATAGTCTGCGACAACGGGTCCCAATTCATCAGTGACAAGACGAGATCATTTTGCCATCAGTACAACATACAGTTAGTGATGTCGACGCCTCGTTACCCACAGGCCAACGGGCAAGCAGAAGCAAGTAACAAGGTGATTATTAACAACTTGAAAAAGCGGCTCAAGGAAGCAAAAGGGAAATGGGCAGATGAATTACCCCTTATTTTATGGTCAGATCGAACGACTCCCAAGACAGCAACGGGTCATACACCTTTTTCCTTGGTCTATGGATGTGAAGCCGTACTACCAGTAGAAGTAACTTTGCCTACAGTCCGGTACGGACTTACCACTGAGGAGTCAAACCTGTCCAACCTGTTACACCACTTGGATACGATCGACGAGTTACGAGATGAGGCTTCAATTCGAATGGCGACATACAGGCAAGGAGTAGCTCGAAGTTACAACAAACGCGTTAACGCCAAGGTGTTCCAAGTGGGAGATTGGGTGCTAAGAAAAGTCTTCCAGAATACGCAAGAGTTAAATGCTGGCAAATTAGGAGCAAATTGGGAAGGGCCATACCAAATTATGAAGATAATAGGACAAGGAGCCTATGAATTAATGACGCAAGAAGGAAAAGCGGTCTCTAGAAGCTGGAATGCAATGAACTTAAAGTTGTACCACTTTTGAAACACAACGAGTTCTAATAAGGTAATTTGCATTAAAATTCTCCTTTTACGTTATGTTATTATATCTTCATACATACACAAGAACAACGATGTCAACAATATCAGAGAAAACTAACAAGGGACGCCTTGTGACGTTACAGGCCAAAACATGGGCCCTCGCCTTATGATCAGGCAACGTTGTGCACACTACGACTAGTCAAAAGATGCAAGATTCGAGAACAAGTAAGGAGTATTCTAGAGCAAGTGGAATTTTCATTTGTAATACGATTCACGAAGTTGTTACAGAGAAATTCACATTCAGACACATACAACATTCTCTCTCTCCGCATCTAACATAAAAAGTGCTATACAAACAAAGAATCTATCGTGAAAATTACAAGTACATGTGACAAACAAGCCGATTTCTCTACGAACGTGTTGATCCTTCTTCTTCGGTGACGGACCTGCTTACCTGCAAAAAATCAAACGCAGATCCAAGGCAATGGCAACAAATAAAGTATTATCAAAATAAAACCCCATAAACTAACACGGGGCACAAACTTGTCCACAAAAGGGCCCTAGAACAAAGCGGCCATACAAAACAAGAGTTTAAAAACCCCAACACGCTAGGGGTAAGACGTTGTCTGGAATTTAAAAAGGAAACAAGGATAAGAGAAGATCATTCTTTAGGTTGGTTGTCTCTTTCCACCTGGGCAACCACTTTGGCAACGAAGGCAATATCATCAATGACCGAAGACTTTTTAGCCGCTATCACCTCGTCAGAAAACAGGCTTTCAAACAACTCCCTCTCCTTCACAGCAGCCCATGAAGTGTGCCTTCCCGCCGCGAACTCCTCCATCATTTCCACTCGAGCTCGGCAAGACCAGTAGTCGGCAGTATCTTCAATTTCTTTAGCCAAAGCAGCTTCTTTAGCGGAAGATTTCATGAACTTTTCTTCCCATTCTTTGGACTCCTTAGAAACCCTCTCAAGATTGTTCATCAGGTCGTGAACCTTCTTATCCAAAGCGGTCTTCTCGTGTCCTAAGATGCTGCTTCTGTCCTTCTCGAGCTGAAGACTGATCTTACTCTGGGCCAATTGATCGGGGAGGTCCTTGAAAGCTTCAAAAGCGGAAAGAGAAAGTTGCAAGCCCTGCATAAGGAAAAGAAGAAGTTAGGTAACAAGTAAGAAATAAAATAAGAGTAGACAGAGAAAACATACCTGCCATTGTGCCGCCAGAATTTCGCCGAAAAATTCCGGGAAAGATGATCGATCCTCCTTACCGCGAGAACATCCCACATGGAGAGGTGCCAAGGAACTCAGGCACTTTTCAGCAGCCATATCGAGGGACATCATCGTCTTTGGGAGATCAGAAAGGGTTGAACATGAGAAGAAACCCGAACCTCAGAAGGCTTCTTAGGATCCGAGATCGTCAACACGGTGTCTGCCGTAGAAGCTGATTCAGCCTTCCTCTTCCTTCGAGCTTCAACTCGTTCCATGGTAGTCAGCGCAGTGGTAGAACGGGTAGTCCTTGAACCTGGCGTCACGAAAAAGGCAAGATTTTTTAGAAAGAGAAGTAAGATTTACTAAGGGGAAAAGAGAAAGACTTACTCGACATCTCGATCTCTTCGGATTCTGCAGAACACGCCTTTACCAGATCAGGGTAAGATCGTTCTTCCAACGAGAGAGCTTCGATGTGATTAATGACCTGGTACGACACCGTGCGGGGTTGAGGAGTAATAAGATGTTCTGCAGCAGAAAATGCTTGGTGGTTAGATCTGAAAAGAGGCCGGTAAGTTCAAAAGGGGAAACACTACCTATTGGTTGCCAACGACTTCTCATGAAAGACGTGTCAATACCTAGGGAAGACAGTCTCACAAAGAAAAATTTATCAGCCTAGGCCCGATCAGATTTGCATATATTGAAGACTAAATCAGACTTATTGGTAAAGGTTTTCAAAGTTAGACGACCCGGACCACCTTTGGAAAGACGATAATTCAGGAAAAAATCAGCAGCTTTGAAAGGGAGGCCATGAGAAGAACACAATTGGTCAACGGAAAGAAGAAGTCTCCAAACCTGTGGAAGTAACTGCCCTGGAGAAACATTGAGGGTGAAAAGGAAGTCGATGACCAAAGGAGAAAATGGAAAACGATGGCCAATACAAAAAGGGTACTCATACAAGCACACCCAATCGTCGGCATAGAAATCTGCGTGAATACCAGGGGGAGGCAGAAACACCTCTGCATGCGACGAAAAACCCACAGAAAAAGCAAAAATTTGGGGATCTTCAGAAGTGCTATTTCTCCGGTGGTAGGGGGTGAGAAAACCGGAAGATGTAAGGGAAGGAGGAAAGGTGGGTTCAAGGCAGTAGAGGGAAGGAGATTCCGAGGATGCCATAATTGGGAAGAAAAGGAGGTTGAAGACGAAGAAACAGAAGAAGGGAAGAACGTACCTGGACACCGATAAGCACAATTGAAGTCTTTGAGAGTCATCATAACCGCTTTAAATAAGGATTGATTGGACGTGTTCTGAGTTGCTACAACTTCCAAGACACTAAATCAAAAACCCTAGGAAAAGTGGAGGCGGGAATTTTCCCGGGATTTGATGGGGGTATTGTTGGGCCCTCCGTAATTCGGCCCAAGAGGGAAGTCACTCAGCCCAATATCGGCAATCTGACTGAACCATTAGAGAAGGGAAGACGATGGAGCAATCAAAGGGGGACGAGAATCTCGGACTTCATGGTCAAACAACAATGGCTATGCCATTAACGACGGGGGCGAGATTTCCGGGATATGTTAGACGCTCTATCAACGGTCAGAAGGGGATAGACGGATATAAAACCAGGCTGAGGCGAAAGGGAGAGCACACGAAATACTGACTACTGAAACTCCATCTACAACAGAATTTCATCTTTTGTTTTTGCCATTTCACTTCCAGTCGAGTGTTCTTGAATACTTTAGAGATAGCTATTTACGATCACAATCGCAATATACGAATATCAATTTACTTATTATCTGTTTTCCATCTTTTGTTTGATCCTACATCTTGCCCATAGTTCATAACGTGTTACTATTGCTTCTTGGTTAGGATTTCCCTATTTTCAGCAAGTAACGTGTTAGTACGATTATCCTGCCAAAACATGTACCTATCATCTATTGTGTAATATTTGCAAGATCGAGTGGCAGGCCGGTTGCTTGAGATTTGACCTGATGGGGCGGATCAACTCTGATGACCACAGTTGTAATATTTGCAGGTCAGAGTAGGGGAGTAGAAGTTGTGTTAATCATATGCAAGGACAGAGTAGATGTTAGATTTAAGCTAGTATGAAGGTGATACCATTTGTGTTCTTGAAAAGCATGTTTTTATCTCAAACAAGGGTATATATTGTGCTTTTAATTCCATAGTTCTGGCTGGTGGAGGTAGTGTGCGAATTTTGGTGCTTCCACATATGGTAAGTTGTTGTTCTCCTGGATACATTGCGTATTGAGCATCAACATTTTTAAAAATGGGTAGTGAACCTCATAAATCTCCCCTTCAGCTAGAATCCTATCAAACAGTCCAATTTGTCTACTACATATATTTTTACTTCGCCTTGTGCTCTGTATTTAGGAGGCTTTAATACAATGGTTGTAATGTTAATAAGTAAATAGAGATGTAGTAAGTGGCAAGGCTTGCATGCTCATCCACAAAGGTGCAACCTTGATACGTGGTCCGACCGTTTATTTCATTAACAGGTTTCTTTTAGAGTGACTTTAAGAAGCAGTTTTTTTGCCACAAGTATTCCACTGTTGTATGGAGATACGTCTTTGGGGTATCCATAAGTGTAACTTGATTGATTGTGTATATTGAGTAAAAAGAAATGTAAACAAAATACATGTACAAAGTAGACGAGGGTTTAGAGTGAGCGCCATGAGAAAGGAAATGAGTTTTTGATCCTCCTCAATTTTGAGAAAAAGTTGAGCAGAACCACAAGAACTTAGAGGAATCTGTTAAAAAAATCAATAATTCATGCCAAATCGATTTCATTTTGGTGAAATAAACTGAAATCGAATTAGATCCTTAAGAGAGCGAGATTAGATCCTTCTTCAAAGAATAAAGGTGTGCGCCATTGCAAGTACCATACCGGTCATCAAGATCATCCCAAATTCCTTTGGCAAGATCATTGAAGATAGCGCTGGAACAAGTTTCATCACTCAAGGTGTTCAACAACCAAGAGATGATCATGTCGTTGCAAAGTTCCCAGAGAGAAAACATCGGTGAAGATGATGCCGGTTTTGGAAGTGATCCATTGACGAAGAAAAGCTTGCTCTTCACTAAAGGTGCAAATCGCATTGCTCATCTCCACTCGTCGTAATTGTTGTCGTCGAATATCTTGTTGACCAAAAGAAGTCCTCGATGATAAGAGGGATGAACGTAAAGATGATCATTATGATCTGGCGATGTATGCTCAGTCGCTCATTGACTATCATGGCGGATCAAGCTTTTGGAGAATGCGAAAATCTTGGGTTGGAACGAAACGTGTCTGATACCATGTGTAATGTTTTTAATCCTAAGTTGTAATATGTAAACATAAGTACTATATAGTGCAATTTAATACCCACACAAGTAGGTAGAAGCTAGGACAGGGGCTATGGCTCATGCTTGAGATGCCATTGAACCACCCTTACTAAACCATGACTCATGGATTGGGCCGTTTGACCTAACCATGGTCAAGCATGGTCTTGACATTGTTGTTATGTAGTTTTGGGCCGATTCCTTGTGTGACTTACTGTGTGAGCTAGGCTGATGTCTTGTTGAGCCTAACTCTACATTTGGGCCTCTCTGCTTCTGATCCACTCGTTTGGACTCATTAATGGAGACGACCTCGTCTTGGATCTAGGGTTTCATATAAAAGCTTTGTTTGGAACCCTCGAGAGCCATCTTGCTCATTCTCTTTCGCGGCGCTCTGGATCTAGGGTTTGAAGCTCTCGAGCTCTCACCTGGCGACTCCATTGCTCCTCTTGAAGATGTGACGAGATCAAAAGAGAAAGAAAAGGGAAAGGAGAACTAGAGAGATATGAGGGAGATCGGTTTGTGTGGCTTGAGTCTTTGTGAGCTTGCCGGCTCTGTGTGTCTTTGTTCTTATTGCTTTGTGCTTGTCTCTTGCTCTTTCTCTTGTTCTTGGCTTTTTTCACTTGTGTGTGCTTGCTTGTAACTTTGCTTGCGCTTATGGCCTCTAGTGCCTGGTGGATTGGGTGAGTATGCCCTCTTGAAGCTCCGCAGAGTAGGACTTTGTCCGAACTGCGCCAACAAACCTTTGTGTTACCTCTTTCCTTTTGCGTTTGGTTTCAAAGTTTTTCAAACTTGTTTTAGAACGATCGAATCGAACTCGAGTAGATCTAGATCTTCACACCATGATAAAAGAGAGAAAAGAAGAATGGAAAAAGTGATTCATTTACTAATAAAATTTGTTACTGAGGAAAGAAGAAGCTCACATCAGAATTTAAGCTTCAACTTATGATAGCCTGTCTAACAAACTAGTGAGTTTTAATTCTCTGTGTCTTAGACGTTCCCTATCAATTAGTGAGAAAATATAGCATATCCTTGAAACCTTTCTAATGGATAATAAAAGACTAAGCAAAATTCGCAAAGAAGTAAGAAGTAGGTTTACAAAACGTGATTTCATAGATCTGGAGATAGTTTGGTGAAGTGTGTTTGGTTCCTTTGAAATAAAACTATATTCTAAGACCGCTAAGATGGTGAGATGAACACAAATATGTTCAATAAGTATTATAAGAGAGTTGAAAAGGAATGAAGTATTACAAGAAGATGAATTCCAAAGTATTATTACTGTCCATAAAAATATTTTTGGTAGAAATGTACTATTTATATTTAACCAAAACATATATGACACAGAAGCTTAGTTTAGTTTGGTTCTAATCTCCTAAACTATTGTTATATAATATGCTCAATGAATGATGAATCTCCTTAAGCTGTACATGTCTAGAAGCATTGCTTACTTGTATTGAATTCAATTCGTGGCCATCACTACTTGATCACTTCCGAAACTTCACGTAATCATGGGCCATCCTACTCACTTATTGACGTTGGGCTCCACTTTTTTTATGGGCTTCATCTCCTTTACCACAATATTTTTATTATCTCAACAATTTTATCACACAAATCAACCATACGAATTTGACCCCAAATTTAAGCTGCGTCCGCGACAAATTTACTGTACATATTCATCATTGCCAATCATCGTTATCAGATGCTTCAAATTCATCCATCTAGCATAATTGCGCAGCTCATAGTAGATAGGATATGACCCCAAATTAACTAGTTGCTAGTTGCTGCATTGAATTTTCCTGCTTGACGCAATTATCTTCAAATACAGTAAAACTGAAGCCGTAGAAACAGTCTGATCGATCCACTACCTACCTACCATATATAAATTGCAACCCTCTTCTTCCTAGGACCATGCTCACATAGACGAACAAGCTCGTCATGGAAATCATACAATCATTGCTAAACATCATACTCTTGCCCCTAACTTTACTGGCAATGTGCTTTATCTTGCCTCCTTATTGGGTTTTCAAGATCTTGAGCTTCCTTGTAAGGTCTTTATTTCCTGAAAACGTCAAGGGCAAAGTCGTCCTCATCACCGGCGCTTCCTCTGGCATTGGCGAGGTAATTAATTAAGACTAAACCGATCAAACTCGATCTTCATATATAGCTTAATTGATAATTAAGACTTGTGTTTGATGTGTTTTTGATTAGCATGTTGCGTACGAGTATGCCAAGAGAGGAGCTCGCCTTGCACTGGTTGCAAGGAGGAAAGACCGTCTTCTTAATGTTGCAAAAAAGGCCAGGGAGTTGGGTTCTCCTGATACTCTTGCCATCTCTGCTGATGTTTCCAAACCTGAAAAGTGTGAGCAAATGGTCCAGGAAACAATAGCTCATTTTGGAAGAGGTTGAATCAAATTACTTTTTTTGTGTTATTATTTTTGCTAAATGACGATTGACTTATATATGGTTTGAATTGCTTTTGTAATCATTCAGTGGATCATCTGGTGAACAATGCTGGTATAACTTCATCAAAATTCTTGGAAGAGTATTCTGATATCCAAGAGATGAAGACAATCATGGTACAATTTATTGTTCTTCCTATGATTTGACTCTCCAAAAATAATTGGGAAGGCAATGATATATGATCACTAAAGAAAGTCATGATAAATTTATTTTCTAATTGATTTGAAAACAAATCAAACAATCATCTAGCTAAAACTAGAATATACAGGTTGTTAACACATTTGGAGACAGGTGATATCGTTTACACTAATGAATGAAAGCTTCATCTATTGATATAATTTATCTTATGCATTGTTCAGGATATAAACTTCTGGGGTACTGTCCACACAACAAGATCTGCAATGGCGCATATTCGTCAAAGTAAAGGAAAGATCGTTGTGGTGTCATCAGCTGCATATTGGATACCCATTCCAAGGCTTAGTGTTTACAGCGTACAACAAAACCTCCATCTATTTTTAGTCCAGCTGCCGTCAGAATTGAATGATTTTGATTAAAACTAAATAATGATGGTTGCAGGGAAGCAAAGGGGCGCTGATGAGCCTGTTTGACACGCTGAGGGTGGAAGCTGGAAGAGATGTCAAGATAACACTGGTGAATCCTGGATTTATAGAATCTGAAATGACCACTATTAGCAAAAACCTCAAGGCTCAAGATGCAGAACAGACCGCTAATGAGTGGTGGATCAATGTATGATGAATTGCAATGTGTCATTGTTTTTGTTAGAGGGTGATATATTTGCTGCTGATAATAGTTTTTTCTTGTGTGTGTGTGAAATTTGATTATAGTTTATGAACAAGTCAAGATTTCCGTTGGAAAAGGTCCAAGTGTGCGCGGAGGCGATTGTAAGGAGTGCATGTAGGGGAGACAGATACTTGACAGAGCCAAAGTGGGTGCTCTCAATCTACTGCATTAAGCTTTTGTGTCCTGAGCTGCTAGAGTTTTTTCAACGTTTATTGATGATAGAATTTTGCAAGAAGTTTATGTAGAGGCGCTACTCATCTTTTGACAGTCTAGCCTTTTCCAGTTCAAACATGAACACACATTATTGAATATAGGATCAGATCTTTCCAGATTGAAGTCCAAAAAGGATAAGCAAGATGCTGATATGTTTCTTCTCAAGCTCTTAACTGGAAAAAAAAATGTCCAGAAATATGCAAAAGAAGATATTTTTGTTATGGCACCACGCTCGTGTAGCTTGCTCATTTGATTTGAGAACAATCTATAATCAGTGGTGCAAAAGCAATTTGTTACCTCAATTTAAGAACAATTTGACAGCAAAGAGTACCTAAAATTCTTTCTATAGTTGTTTTGTTTGTGAAAAAAATGTGCAGTCACAAAGAGCAGAGTGCAAGCAATCTTCCTCTGTTGCACCCAAAAAAATATTGTGAGTCCAGCAGATCGATTTAGCACCCACAATATACCCCCTCGAATGTTCCTTGCATCTCAACTTCAAGATGCAAGGGGCTAACTGGTATTTTTCATATCTGGCCAATTCAAAACTTCCATTTAGAACACACAATCAGATCTTTCCAGAATGAATTCCATAAAAGGTAAGCAAGTAGATGATTTCGTTTGCTTTGTTTACAAACTTAAAATTGGTGCCAAAACATCTGCTGGAATTCTGCTTGCAATAAAAAATAAAGATCAGACACAACAAAGAAAGTATGTTAATTCTCAAGCTCTTAACTGGACAAAAAATGTCAAGAAATATGAGTGCTAAAGAAGATATTTTTGTTATGGCACCACGCTCGTGTAGCTTGTTCATTTGATTTGAGAACATTCTATAATCAGTGGTGCAAAAGCAATGTGTTACCTCAATTTAAGAACAATTTGACATCAAATAATGCCTAAAATCGAAACCCTAAACTAAAAATTGCAGGAAACGATTTTCAATAGAGTGAAAATCGAAGGAGCAATCAGAGAACTTTGAAGGCATTTATCGATATGATTGAATTCAACATGAAAAAGAATTCAGATCGATCGATCTCATCATTTTGCTTTCGCTCTACCATTTACAAACAAAATCAAAATCAGAATTTACACAGGCTGGGAGAAAGGAGATAGGAATATATCTTAAGGAGGCGGCGATAGTTGAACTGGCCATAGAAGAGAGGACAGGGTTTAAGACTTTAAGTAGAGTCAGCCCAATCTCAAAACGACGGCGTTTATTAACCTAGGTTTAGGGTTTCTTTTTCTAGTTAGCTCAACTCTGGTGTGAAGGCCTTAAATAAGTTCTGCAGCCCACATAAGATTTTACCCCTAATGAATGTTTGTTAGTTGCTGGCTACACGAAAGTGAAGCTGTATAAACAGTTTGATCATTCCAACACAAACGAACAAGCTCACCAAAAAAAACTATAAGAAAACCATGGAAATCATACAATCATTGCTAAACATCACACTCTTGCCCCTAACTTTGCTAGCAATGTGCTTGATTTTGCCTCCATATTGGGCTTTCAAGATCTCCAGCTTCCTTGTAAGGTCTTTGTTTCCTGAAAATGTCAAGGGCAAAGTCATCCTCATCACGGGCGCTTCCTCTGGCATTGGTGAGGTAATTCATCAAGACAAAACGAACAATTGTATATATACCTTAATTGATAAGAATTAACAAGTATATATGTTTGATGTGTTCTTGATTAGCATGTTGCATATGCGTATGCCAAGAGAGGAGCTCGCCTTTCGCTAGTTGCAAGGAGGAAAGATCGGCTTCTTGGGGTTGCAGAAAAGGCAAAGTTGCTGGGTTCTCCCGATGCAATTGTCATCTCTGCTGATATTTCTGAACCTGAAAACTGTGAGAAAATCGTCCGAGAAACTATCGCTCACTTTGGAAGAGGTTGAATCAGATTCATGTTTTTGAATCATTCTTTTATATCTTCTTGAATTTATTTGTTTATATGCTGTTAAACCAATGCATAACCCCGTGTTCTTGTACGCTTGCATTTAGTGGATCACCTAGTGAATAATGCTGGCATTGCGACATCAAAATTCTTGGAGGAGTATTCTGATATCCAAGAGATGAATTCCATCATGGTACAATTCGTTGCAAGTTCAAATGATTTGACTCTTTCTATCTGTTTCACTCTGCCAATTCATGTACAAAATGATTTTTATTCCCCAAATCTCATGAAAAACTCCAGGATACAAACTTCTGGGGTACTGTTCACACAACAAGATCTGCAATGGCACACCTCCGTCAAAGTAGAGGAAAGATTGTAGTGGTGTCATCAGTAGCATATTGGCTTCCATTTCCAAGGCTTAGTCTTTACTGTGTACGTACATACATAGACCGTCTAGTTTTTGTCCTTCAAGGTATTTTGATTCGGATATAAATATATATATATATATATATATATATATATATATATATATATATATATATATATATGGACGCTGATTTCAGGGAAGTAAAGGCGCGATAATGAGCCTGTTTGAAACGCTGAGGGTGGAAGCTGGAAGCGATGTCAAGATAACGCTTGTGAATCCTGGCATTATAGAATCCGAAATGACCACCATTAGCAAAAACCTGACCGTTCAAGATGCTGCAAAGGCCACTAACGAGTGGTGGATTGATGTATGATGAATTACTGATCAAGGAATCTTTCGTAAAATCTAATATTTTGTTTCTAATTGTTCTTATTTTGTTGAAATTGTTAGTTTGTGAAGAAATTAAGATTTCCGGTGGTAAGGGTTGAAGTGTGCGCGGAGGCCATTGTAAGGAGCGTGTGTAGGGGTGACCGATACTTGACGGAGCCAAAGTGGGCGCTCTCAGCTTACTGGATTAAGCTCCTGTGTCCTGAGCTGCTAGAATTTCTTCAGCGTTTATGGACTATAGAGTTTTGCAAGAAGTTTATGTAGAGTTATATAATGACACAAATTATGATGTACGAAGATCTCTGTAGTGGGTAATTGAAAATGGTGAGTGTTCAGACAAGTTTATGCATCATTTCTGATCATCTTTTCCCCCATTATATTGAAGAGTTGTAACTAGAATTTTAACTTCTCCCTTGTCATGAACTACTTTGAATAATTGGAAGTGATTTTTTCAATGACTCTGAAGATATGAATTTAGGTTGATCAAACACAACAATCAACTATCATTATTAAACAAAAAATTCCAAAAACTTAGCACAGGCATAATCAATTTTTGTATCCATATTTAGGTGATGAAATTTAAGTTCTTGTCTGAACACTTGGCATTTTCGCTAGTAAATTAAACAAGAAAAGCTAGTTTAAATGGAAGTACCAGGGGACTATACATGGACCAACGTGTGTCTTACAGCTATAAACAGGAAGAAGAAGAAAAGAGGTTTGACATCGATCGACCATTTATTAGTTACTTGTTAGATTCCTTCAAAAATTAGTTGTTAGATTCCGTTAAAAATTAGCTACTTGTTAGATCATGTATGCTGCTGCCCTGAGATACGCACCATTAATTGTTGACCAGCTTCTTGACAATAATAAAAGTGATTTACAAGTCCAGATCGGTATAGTATGCTACGATTATAATGCACTCTGTATGTAATTAATGATCAACTGTGAAGCACTGCAGTTTCATCTATTATTTTATTAGTATAATAAACAATATTATCAATTGATTGAAGATGTTCATCATCCTTACATGCTTATCCTTTCATTTGACCCTAACCTTCCATCTTTTTTCAGTTATAATTTAAAAATCTTCTTCCACTATTTTGTGACGATCATACAGTTGCTACAGCTAGTTTGACTTTCATAGATTGCATATCTTGCACAGCATAACTCATAAAAATATGCCACAGAAACCCAAACAGGATATCAGCAGGTAGCATAACATCATCTACAGAACCAAGATGATTTTATTTAATCAACTAAGAGCGTAATTGAAGTCTGATTTCAGCTGTTAAACAACCATCAATATTTTATTACACATTTTATGTCATTTCTCTTTGGGAGTTTCTCCGGGAAACAGTAAAGGATGCAAACAGGCAAGATGTGCCTCGTCACTGAGACAATTGGGTTTTATGATATGATATCACATTTGAATGTTAACCTACCTTTTAATGATATTTTCTACAATTCTGACGATGCAATTTCCTTGTTTACAAATTTTCCCCTAACCTACCATTTTTTTTCAAAATCATGTAGCCGAAGCACTCTCGCTAGTTCAAAGACAAAAAGGGTAATCATGCTTTATTGGAGTAGGCAGATGTCACAAAAGAACCCAACCCCGATGTCTTTTTTCACGCGTAAGCATATGTTATCAAATCCCTCTCATTCACAGCTACATAGACAGCGACTTTGACTACTAGCAATAAGTCGCGCGTTGCGCGGCGATTATGAGACGGAGACTTTATTAGTGTAGAGATATAAAAATGACATTTCCGTAAATTTATGTAAAAGGTCATTTTTTTGTATTAATTTACCTGACTTCACGGCATCCAATGTCTTAAAAATTGTTTTATTACGTATACGAGCTTTCTTCACAACTAAGAAACGAACTTATCCGAGCTTGCTTACAAGCGAAGTAACTTGGACACGTTTTTCGAGACATGTTAAAATTACCCATTTACATCCAAATATAACTCAAGTCGATCACGCTTTTCCAGGAATATATATCCCGATATTACTTAAGAGCTAAGCAATGCCGACACGAATTTCGAGGAACATTAAAATATCAAAATCATTACTATACGAGCTTTCTTCACAACTAAGAAACGAACTTATACGAGCTTCCTTACAAGCGAAGTAACTTGGACACGTTTTTCGAGACATGTCAAAATTACCCATTTATATCCAAATATCACTCAAGTTGATCACACTTTTCAAGGAATATATATCCGATATTACTTAAGAGCTAAGCAATGCCGACACGAATTTCGAGGAACATTAAAATATCAAAATCATTACTATACGAGCTTTCTTCACAACTAAGAAACAAACTTATCCGAGCTTGCTTAGAAGTGAAGTAACTTGGACAAGTTTTTCGAGACATGTAAAAATTAAACATTTACATCCAAATATAACATAAGTTGATCACGCTTTTCTAGGAATATATATCCCGAGATTACTTAAGAGCTGAGCAAGACCGACACCAAGTTCGAGGAACATTAAAATAAAAAAAGTATAATTGAGAAATAATGAATTAATAACAGCCGCACGATAGTGTTATATAGAAAACTGTAAAATGAACGGACGGAATTCAATAGTTAGCCGTACTTTTATAGATATAGATATAGATATAGATATAGATATAGATATAGATATAGATATACTTTCCAATGAATGAATATCCCTAATTTATTCTTTTGTTCAAATAAATGTAAACAGCGACTTTGATTATACATTCACCCAACAGAAGATTAATTCCCTGATTTAATTTTATTTTGTCCGACTCCAAACTAACATCATAAACCCACAAGCAGATCAAAATAAATGTAAAATGCTAAACCAAAGAACAAAGCAACAGTTATCAAACAAAGCAAAAGCTTTACGCTTTAAGATTGCATCTGCAAGCTGCCTCTCCATCAGGCAGCAAGCAATACCAATACAGGACAAAGGGGTCATTGTAAGGGCAGATCAGTTCATTATCTACAAAACTCTCATTTTGGTCCTCTTTTCAGGCTTTCTTTCATTTCTACAACTTATTTATCAAACAACTCTACAAGGGACACAAGGAAACCAAACATAAGCCACTACAACAAAGCAATGGCCAAACCGTATTTTGGCCAATCTCAACTTAGTTGTCACCAAAAGAATATTCACAATAGTCCATCCACTCATTACTACTACTTCCAACAAACTGGAGATAACAAAGATAGTCTCGTACCTGATCTATCATCCTATGAAGCGTTCTCTCCTCCGGGCATTCAAAACTGGCATGAAGTCCCGAGCCTCAGTCTCTGCCTCTGACCAGCAATCACAGTTCTACGCTTTGCAAATGCAGGGGACAGCAGTTCCTTAAACTTCAAAAGAAACAGAGTCCATTCTTCCTCACTCATGTCTGCTAGCTTCACGAAAGTTGGACTAGCTGGAAGCCGCTCATCTGCACTCCTATTCCCGAATGACGCATTCCAATTTTCTTTCTGAATCTTATCTCCTAAACTGGTGTTCTTAAGAGACAATGAAATGTTTGAAACAGATGGGAATTTCCCCATAGCTGGAAAACGGTTGCAACCACTGAAGACTTTGTCACTTTCATTTTCATCTTCTTCAACACTTTCTTCCAGCCTTGACAGAGGATTTCTGCCAATCCCGTTTCCAAAACTAAAGTAGGATGGTGATCGGATATCTGACATCTTCGGAGTGAAATCCCAGCCTAGGTCCTCAGATTCTATGTCGAATAGGAATTCATCTCCTCCAGCTTGAGACGATCTTGGGGAAAATAGTTGCTCCCTCTCTGCTGCCATCAGCCTCCTTGCTTCCAAGCAGACAACTTCAAGTTCACTGGGTTCTTCCTCGCCTTTATGAAACTCCCTAGTCATCATCTCCCCAATTTCAGCAAGGCAAAGACCATAAGAAGCAGCTTCCTTGAGGAAAATAGTGCAGAGTACCAAAACTCTGAGACAAGCCTCTCGGATCATTGGAAGTTCTTTTCTCAGCATGTCACAATCCTGACCGGGATCGAGGTTCTTTATGTATTCAAGCTCATCCTCTGAAAATGGAATTGAAGCTTGAGGCCAGTGGATCCATTCAAAGTACGGATCCTCCAAACTCTCAGGGAGGCACAGGCCATGATCAATAGGAATGAGCTCCACTAACCCGAACATACCATCACCATCTAGCTTCCTTACTAGAAGATTACCAGCATGCCTGTCAGTGTTGAAAATCCGAATATCCAGTATACCAATTCGATGCACAGAAGAAACAGGGAAGCTTGATGTTCCATGGTCACTGGCATCAAAATCATGTGGGATGAATTGCTGTAAGGATGCAATCTTGCTAACCATTTTCTTTTTGTGAGGTTTGTTTCCATTTACCCCATCATTGACATTGAAGATAGAGTGAGTCACTTTCACTAGAACGGTAGCGGGTACATTGGCAAAGTGACCATCATCTAGAAGATAAGCAGCCACTTCTCTGACACCAGTCTCTCCAACCCTAACA
Organism: Fallopia convolvulus; assembly: GCA_964016875.1. Taxonomy (NCBI): domain Eukaryota; kingdom Viridiplantae; phylum Streptophyta; class Magnoliopsida; order Caryophyllales; family Polygonaceae; genus Fallopia; species Fallopia convolvulus. The sequence goes on along the minus strand of OZ024737.1, from coordinate 21,684,378 downwards.
GAATGCTTTAGCCCAGGCTGTCCAAGAGCCCTACCAACAAAGCCTTTAGGATTATTTGGTGCAAAAGGCTCCTCATCGGTGGGCTTCACAATAGCAACACACTCTCCTCTGATGTTCCTGAAATAGTAAGCACCACCAAGGCCACTCTTCACAGGTATTGGGTCAACTCCATGCTTGATTGCCTTGGCGATTTCCTTTACAATTTGCTTAGTATTGTCAAAACAATCGGAATGCCCCAGTACTTCAATAGGGCAACCAGTGTCTCTTTGTTGGATCTCACTCCCAGAAGGAGAGAGGCATGGTGTAGATGAGCTCCTATGTAACTGGTTCCTTGTTAAAAGGAGAGGTGAGTCCTTTCGAATGGCACGAAGGTCATCATCCAGAACCATATCCCCAAATGTCAATGAGCTCTCTCTTGTTGGGACATTGAGAACGAGCTGCAGCCTCCGCTTCACGGTGTGAGCATTATCACTGCGATCCAACTCTAGGCCCAACAAGCAGCCAGTTTCTGTTTGAACAAAAACACGCCTCCTCCCAGATGGCTGCTTTCCATCCACTCTCTGACTCCCATGGCATTCCAATGCAAGCGTGTTCTTCAGAACTCCAACTGCCATCTGTGTCTGAATGGGGCTGTCCAGCTGAGGAGACATGGAAGGAAGAGAGGCTGGTGTATTTCACAGCCAGAATCAGAGGCCGAGGTGGCAGCTGATAGACTTCCAAACAGATATTAAACTCTGTAGCTGTGAAAAATCTGATGCTACGAATATTTAACTGCCTATAACAATTAATTAGCAGACTTCAAACCAAATCACCCTTGCAACTGAAGAAGTATGGCAAGAAACAGAAGTAACCAGTTGCAGAGGTGTGTTCACCGGTAAACTACATTGAAAATGCCATCTGGATATGGGGAAATATTATTACTCGATCTGTGATAAGTAACATAAAATCAATTCAGAGTCAAAAGCAAATACCAGCATTTTATCATCCAATTGGTCAGATAAAAGAAATAAAATAAATGATAAATTCAAAATAATGCACAAGTATATCTCTAAAACGGCTATGCACATGTAGATTGAGAAAAGAATGAATGAAAAAATACCTTAGTACTTAACTGCTCATTTAAGAAATTTAGATTACACATAAGAACATCAGAATCCTTGTCAGACGCACTCTTCCAGGTTGAATTTTACCTTTTCGAAATATTATTTTACGGAAAGAGTCTAAAGGTTGTCCAATACTGTATTCAGTAGATTGAACGTCCTTTTATAAACAAGTAGAGTGGTAATTCGACTCTAGATATGAGGAAATGAAACACAAACGAAATCAATATTACTTCACGCCATCACGATGGCATCCCTTCCCATATCAATGCTAAAACTAGAATTCAAGAAAAGTGTGATATGTACATCTGGTAATTATAGCGATTAAGAAAGATATAAAATCTCCAAAAGCAGGCATTGAAGTAAGCATATAAGGACAATAGAACGCATTTAAACAAAAGCAGTCCAAACATCAAACATCATAGACAGACATCGCTGATTCGTCCATTAAAAAAAATCCAGAGATTCAGAACTATGAATAACCCCAAGAAAAAGTAAAAACGAAAAGAATAGATTTTATAAGCACTTCAATTTCTAAGACGCCATCACATGACAAAGATGGGAGATTACAATAGAAATTCATGCTAATTCTAAGACAATAATAGATGAAATTCAAACTAAGCCCCAAATCATAGCATGTCGGTAGAAAAGAAACAATCGGATCGCAGTCACACCAACGATTAAAGATTAAATTCAGAAACCATCCGCTCACAGAAAATGTATAAGAAGTTCACACAAACGAGAAGAACTCACCAGAAACGGAGATCTAAAGCAAAGCGAACCGCAAATGGAGAAAAGAAATCAAACGACGGCCGAGAAGATAAACTCCAGTGTATCAATCGACAACGAGAAGCACCAGAGAGAGAAGAAGAAAGCCTGAAAGAAATTCCAGATAACTCGAAATCAAACGAGTGAAACCCCTTCTTCGTTCTTCCCCTTCTCAGCACCACTCTCTTCTTCCGCTTCGCTCTCTTGAATCTTTCCCCGTCTCTTTTTAAAAATAACAAAAGATCTGGTCGTCTACTGAGGAACGTTCTTTAGCGACAGTTACCGTGGTTTATCCAACTAACCATGGTTAAGTTGGGTCCGTGACTCTTTAAAAATGAAGATGGAAGGGTCTAGAATTAAGAATAGGAATGTCTGAATAGGACTTACGTAATGGAGACGTGGACGAATTCGATTGGGGATTGGGTCACAGCCGAGGGACGATAGTGGAATTTTACGATGGGACCTGTTCAGGTGGCGACCGCCGAGTTTAGGCGTTTAACTGTGTTCCGTGTCCGGTGAACTCCTGATTCGTCGGAAATTGTCAAAATTGTTCCGAAAAGTTATGGAAGGGAAAGGTTAAAAGACAATGGGAGTAATTATAACTATCATAAGTACCGTATTTTTACGGATTTGAGCAAATATAAACGGTAAATTTTTATGCACAAGATTTTTTTTTTCCGGGCGCACAGTGAATGGTGCGCGTCATGAAGCGTAACTATTCATGATGAGCTACGTAAATGGATATCCGAAAAGGAGGTATAGATCTGGTGTAAAACTTGTCGCTTCATGAGGCGTTATTCATCGCGACTAGTTTCGCTTTATGAAACGTAAAACTTCGCTACAAGGAGCGATACGATTATCAACCTTCCCCGCTCTTTTCTGTAACGAAACCGGACGACATCAATTGACCGCCGAGAACCCCAATTTCCGATAAGCATATCGGTATACTCGTTAAAATGGGGAATGATGGTGGAGGGGATAATCCTGGTGGTTCACAGACGGTGGATTCGGCGCAAACCCCCGACGATGGTGGTGGCAGTTCTATTCCGTTGGCATCGCCGCATATGGCCGACGAAGGTGGTTGCGGTTCTCCGGTAATAGTAGGGCAATCAAGTAAGTGAGTTAGCATTCGATTTTGCTGAAATTATTTGGCATATATATGTGGATACTCCAAATGTTCAGAATTTGTCACTTTGCAATTAGTCTAGCAATTGTAACATATAATGTTGTGATTGTAGTATGGTCCTAGCACTAAATCAATTCATAGGATTTAGGGTTGAAATTGAAGACAGTAACTACTGCTCAGTTTTCAAACTAGGAAATTAGGTGATAACAATGTAAACAAATTGAAGCTCTCAATGTTGTGTCATGGTTGTAAAATTCAATTGAAGTTAGTTCAAAAATCAAAGTGCACTTAGCCCCAACTAATAGATTAAAGCACTGCTGAAGTTAGAAATACTAGAATCAATGCATTCAATTCAGTTAAGAGAAGCTCAGCTGCCCTTTATGATTTTGTTAATCTGTTGCTCAGAAGAAAATGAAATTTTGTGGATCCTTAATCACGGTTGAGTTCTAATACCTACCTCCAACCAAATGAATTAGTTAGTGAAGAGTTTATGCGCTTTTTATTTGCCTTATGCAACATTCAAGTATGAATTAGTTAGTGAAGTAATTTCTAATATTTAGTGCAAAAAGTGAGCTAAGAGACTGACAAGCTCTGTAGGATGACCAGGTTTCTTAGCTCAACAGGAACTGTTCAATTGATCATATTATCCTCAAGGCTTTTGGTATATGATGAAGAAGAAATTATCAAGATATAAGATAGATCAACAAGTTCAAAAAAGAATTAACAGTAGAGAACGGTCTTGAAACATGAAACATGCTCATCTTGTTCTTATTAAATAAATTGGAGGAGGATACTAGGACATAATATCACATACAATTAGGTCACGGTACTGATGTTTCCCAAGTACTTTGGAATTTATCCAGACAGTCTATTCACTATAACATACACTCTAACATACCTCTAGAAATTCACTTGTTAAGTTGTTATTAAGTAAACAAATAGGTCAACTATTCAGAAGCTGAGACCATGAACTGAGAATTCCTTACAGACTCTCCAGTGACATAGAAGCCCATTCTAGTGGTATTGGCCACGTAAGATAATTAAATGCAAGATCATTGTAAAGATAGAATTATTCTAGGTTTTCAACCCAAAAAAATAAAATAATTCTAGCATCACTTTCCCCTTCAATGGCTTTGGAAAATATTCCTCATTTGATTGGTAGCCATTATTGATCTTGTTGCTTGCTATTAAAGTGTTGAATTATGCTGTGTTTTTTGTTTTCCCTCCTATTATGAAATATTTGCCAATGAATTGGTATCAATGAGCTTGAAGAATGTCTCAAGAGGGAAATCCATCAAATCTAGGCAGATGAATCCCACTGCCTTCTGTCTTGGGGTTTGCTTTCTGATCAATTGAAGTTGCAATATAAATACTCAAATGAAAGACTTGCACCGATGGATTCCCTTGCATTGAACTCTTGAAAGACTTTAGTTAGACTAGATTAGCCAATTTAGTAACTGAAATACATATATCATGCCTAGGTAGGAACCCTATCATTCTTATTGGCATTTGAATTGATTTGGACACTAGACTACTGATGTGAATTGGCAAGTGTTGCATCTTTTATCTGTGATTTTGCTCTATTGCTTCTTTATGCAAGATCTTTGCTTATGAACAAGGCTGAGTTGTGATCTATTCGCCAACAGAATTTGATTATGCATGCTAAAAGGTTATGACTGGAGGTAATTAGTAAACCTATTAGTTGTAACATCAGAAGCTTCATAATGACCATTTTCACTGGATGATGTGTACATAAACCACAAGTGAAGTCAAAGTCTTGTTTGTTGTGCTTGGGAGTAGCTTTAAGTGCTCTAAGCTGAAGTTGATGAACTATATAGTATCCCTGTAAGATGTTGGTTGAATTGTTGAAGCTATATCCAGAGTATTGACTAATCTAAATTGGTGGTTTGACATAGGTAATGTGTGTAGCTCAGTTTTTGATAATGCTTTTGGACCTGTAGATCAGTTTTTGTACTAAAAGTTGAATTAGGGGTAACAGACTAGCAAGAGAATGCAAAATTGGAGCTCAAGTTGAGTGATTCCCTTGCAAATTTGGACCTGATCATGCATCTGTTTGTGTTTACCATACTAATTAAAGTAACTTAGCATACCTTAAGGAAATTCCCTTGCAAAACCTTATATGATCTTGGTCAGAAGGCATCACAACAATAGTGACCATCCTTGCTTGTGGAAATGCCATATGGGTTGTATTTACCAAAGCTCCAGCTGATTGTATGGTGTGAGTTGAGATGCAAATAAGAGAAAAGTCAGCTCCAACTGATTGTAATTTGAAGGGGAATGCAAGAGGGAAAATTTGAAGGGGAATGTGAGAGGGAAAAAAAGATGAGATGACCATTCCTGTGGGGTATGCAACTAAAATCCAGATGTGTCAAGGATAAAATTTGAAGGGGTATGCAACTGAAATCCAAATAATACAAAACCTCAAAATGGACCTGATTATGCATCTGTAACACTTAGCTTCCCAATTTCTCCACCTTTCTAATCAAAACCCTTGAATCATTTAATGTCGTGTTTATCCTTGACACAATGAGTGTGATTATCCTTGACACAGAAGTGAGTTCGATTATCCTTGACACAGAAGGGACGAAAGTAAACCATAAAAGTAATGTTTAAAGTGCCTCTTTATACTACAAAGAAAAGATTTCTCATTTTACATATTTAAATAGAGTATCATTTTCTTCATCAACAAGTTCATAGAATTTATTTATTTAGATTCAAAAGCACAACTCTCCATTTTGAGGATTTCTTTTTCCCTCACACATTCCCCTTCAAATTTTATCATCTGGATTTTAGTTGTATACCCCATAGGAATTGTCAGATCTCATGTTTTAGTTTGAATACAACAAAGTGTTGAAAAGCTTTTGTTTGAATCCTTATCAAGATCAGTCCATCTGATTGGCGTAGTAATAGTAATTACAGTGAACTTATTATGTACCATACACAAGATGAATGAAGGGAAGAAATGAATTGAAAATGTTGACATGTATGGGTTCTTTCATAGCTGGGTTTAATTGCAGCTAGTTTTTAGTAGTAGATCCATTCCTTCCATAAAAATATTTATGGTGAAGGATTTGTTTGTTCAGTTTGATCTGTATTAGCATTGAAATTGGTTGAACTATTCATCATTAATTAATAAACTATATCGTAATTTGTATGCAGGTGAAGATGGTGGTGGTGTACGTTGCGCATCCGGTGGTAACGAGGGAAATGTTGTAGGTCGTGACGGTGGTGGTGGAGATGTGGATGGTGTTTTAGCGCCGATGGGTCCCGATATCCCATTGGTTAGTGTAGTGGTTGGCGATTCGAGCGGGAAAGATACTCAGATTGACACAGGAAAGGCCTTCGGAAAAGACTGGTGGGGCAAGACAAGTATATCGGTACGTAATTTTATACTGTGCACCTGATATTTAAAATATATGTACCTATATACAAAATTTATATCTTAATGTATAGAATTTAAATATAGTATTTAGTTTTAGGTAACGAATGTTAGCATGTGCTATAAATATTTAGTTTCGAATATGGAGTTAGTTTAGTATGATAAGTTAAATTGTAGACCATAAAGTTAATCATTTAAAACCGTGTTTTGAATATAGAACAAATGCTTTATGTACATTTAATATGGAATTGGAAATTGAGGCATGATATAAATGACAATTCAAAGTTGAAAATGTAAAGTTCATGTTTGAGTAAGAAAAAATCAATACTTGAATTTGAATATGAAATTGCAAGTATAAAGAATCGAAATGAAAAAGGTAGTAAGGAAATATAATAAAAGAAACAATTTCAACAGGCGTTTCAGGAGAGATGCGCGTCTTTTTCTACTCCCGTCTCGATGCCGCCGCCTCAGCCGAAAAAGAAGAACACAAGACAATCTGATGGTGAATCCTTCCAATCACCGTGTTAAAGCCTCCTCGAGAACTGTCAAGTATATTTTTAAGCACATGGTGCATGCCCTCCACCTTGTAATAAACATAATTTCACTTATTTTTCTTAATATAAATTAATAAACCAAGGTACATATATAGGCCTAAACTTACCGATTCGTTGTTCTCGTCTGAAAGTGAAGACAATGCTCCGTTCATGCTCTTACTATTGACTGCTTGTAAGGCCCAAGCCATGGCTTCTCAACATATGGCATGAGCCCTGACCAACGCTCTTTCACTTTGAGAAACCTCTCCTCATATTTGGCCTCAGTTGATGACATAAATATGCCCCAACATCTATGGGCAAATCTTTCTGCAGCCTTGAGGTCTTTTAGAATATCAAGAGCATACGCTTTAATGTTTGCCTTTACGTGCACCCAACATAGGAGATGTTATACTTCGTCCCCAAATATAGCGTCCTTTGCATTCATGATCGCCTTCTCTCGATCTGTAACAATCGCATTTGACATTGTCCCCAATTCTGCAAACAAACACTTCAAATGTTTCAACACCCATGTATAACTCTTGTTGTCTTCCTTAGCGATAAATGCAAAACCAATGTTAATGATTTGTTAGTGCATGTGAATCCAACCATCTCTAGTAATGCCATGTCGTACCTGTCCATATATGACATGTTAGTACGATTGTGAAAACAAAACAAAATGATTAAATAACATATTCAAAGTTTAGAAAAATGTACCTATTTGTCTTATATGTGCTGTCCATAATGACAATATATGGAAACAATCTCAACAGATGCAACGAGATCGGGTGGACGAAGAACAAGATCTCAATATGATCTGAATTATCCATCCTCTTCGGAAAGAAACAATATTCGTTTCGTTGCAAGAAATGTAGCGCATATTGGGTTACCGTCATATTTCCACGGTCCTTGATTAGAAACTTTGCCCTCAAATTTGAAACTTGTTTCGTCGATGTCACATTACCAGGATATAGCACCCTCAATTCCTCGACTATTCTCCTTAGAGGCACATATATATAGCTCAAATTCCTAACCAACTCCATCTGAGCTTCTGTCATTCGTCCCATAAATGAATAACCAAGTAAACTACTTGGGAGGTCATGGTTGTGAAATCCGCACCCAACAATTAATGCCCATTTTCCCGATGACTTGCTTCGAACCCCAACCAACTCAAACTTAAGTTGCACTTGCTCTGAAGTGTCCGTACACTTGGTGGTCTAACAATTGGGAGTACTTCACCCTTCTTTTCAGATATATATTTGCCATGCCTATGACATGCAAGCCTTACCATTGTTTGGTTTGATGTTTTTATTGTCAACATCATCATTCTTTCACGACCGACCTGCCTAGCCCAATTTAGCACGTCTTGTCTATTATCCCGCACAATATCATTCTCAAAATCAACAGAAAAATCCTTCCTAGGTACCTACGTATATAATATCACAACTTGTCTTAATACATCGAACATGTATACTATGCAATAATAATAACACATTATAAATTTCAATAAATTTTTTTAACACAACAATCGAAATCATGTATTATCTTGAAAAAAATATTACTACTTCAACTAAATCGTAAATTACCCCTGATTCGACCATCTCGTTTTCAGACTCAAATTCCCCTTCTTCTTCAAAACTCATTGATGACTCTGACTCTTCTTCCAAGGAGTGCGATTCGTCTTCTGCTTTATATGATGAATCCGAAAATTCCGTTTCGAATGACATTGTTTAATATCGAGTTTGTTAATCAAAATAATTAGGTTTGGTGGAGAGAGAAAATTTTGTTGTACGTGATTGATTATCGTCGAACGAATTAGGTTTGTTTTTCGTGTGCGAATGAATAAATAATCCCGCTGTTCTAACCGCTGCAAACCCTACGCATCATGAAGCGCTGCACTTCATGATGCGTAAGAGTCATGGGTATCCGAGCATTTGGCGTGTTCCTTGTGCGCCAGGCGAAAAATTCTTGTGCACAAGGCATCAGCCAATATAAATTACTTCCTCCGATTCAAAATAAGTGTCTTTTTAACACTTTATTTTTTATTCATTTTAAGTGTCGTTTTATGTTTTCTAGGCATTTGATTAGGAGAGAGTTATGAAAATGCTTATTGGAATGTGTTTTTGTTGACTAAAAGTATTCATTCATTGGTCCAAAAATGTGATGAGTGATAAGATTGAGAAATTTTTTTAAGATTTTGAGTTTAATTAATACTTTTCTTAAAACTAGTGTCAAAATCTAAAACGATACTTATTTTGAATCGGAGGGAGTATTTATTTTACTCTTATGTGAGACGCATGCATTTTTCTTAATTCGTAGTGCACTTTTCATATCTTGTGATGCACTCTTCACATTTTACAATGCACTTTTTGTACTTTGTAGTACATTTTTCCTATTTCAGATTGAACTTTTGCGGTATGTAGAATTTACTATATCTAAATTTGTAATGCACTATATTTTTTGATTTTTGGGAGATTGATACCAATTTAATAATACATTTTCACTGATTTGTAGTACACTTTTCGTATGTGGTAATGCACTTTTTGTACTTTGTAATGAACTACGAACTAGGAAAGTGCACACGTCTCACGTTATAAGATAACAATTTGTTTCATTTGAACCAAATTCAAAACCATGTCTATTGAAAAAATTGTGCCACGTGGCAATAATTAAATAAAATAATGTTAAATTTTTAATAGTAAATATTATAATAACATGTGTTTTTCTTTCTATATATAATATATCTAATTTTTTTTAAAAACTTGATCTATCATGATATTTTCCGACTAAGGTTCAAATAAAATAACTCCTTATCCTATAAAATAAGAAGCGTTTAGAGTCACTGGATCAAGGTGATCCAAGGGTTAAAATTTTATCCTTTTTAGGGACGCGGTGACATTTTTGTAATTTTTTGGAAATTACAAAAGTGCATCGCTATTGTAAAAAAGTGCATAGCTAAATCCAAAAAGTGCATTATTAAGCCGAAAAAGTGCGAACAAAAGTGAAGTCCATGGCACACACTCCATGTTCAGTTCATTGTAAAAGTGCATCGTTATGATGGAAAAGTGCATTGCGACTTACAAAAAGTGCATTACTAAACCAAAAAAGTGCATCATCATGGACGTCCAATTGAATCGATTCTGATTGAACTCAATCGTCCAAAATATTTGGGTTTAGTAATACACTTTTTGGTATATCGTAATGCACTTTTTTACCATAACGATGCACTTTTGTAATTTTTGAAAAATTACGAAAATGCCACCGCGTCCCTAATGTTCGAGAATATCAACCCTTGGATTAAGGAGATCTAAGGGTTTTAAATGCTCCTTATTTTATAGGATAAGGAGTTGTTTTATTTGAACCAAACTCGATATTTTCTATATTACTTTTTATGCATATTTTTTTTTATCTTTTATCAAGATTTGGGCACCAAATATATATATATATATATATATATATATATATATATATTTATCTATATTTTGATATTTTTAATATAAAAATTATTTATAGAAAATAGGATATATCTATAACTATATATTAGTCGTACCTTTTCATGCCACCACATTGCCTATGGATCCACTTATATTTTAAAAAACTAATTTTTATTCATAATACTTTAGTTTTTCCAATTAATTATTTTTTATCTATTTATGTTGAAAAATACAATTTCGAATTTTCATTAAAATTAATAAAAATTAAATTTTCTTTATCTTTTTATGCATTTATATTAAATATTTTTAAATAAATCAAAATTTGATTAAAAAATAAAAAAATTACAAATCTTGATGAATTTTGATAAAAAATACATTATCTTTTTATTTATTTCCTTTTTAGTTTATTTATGTAAATATAGAAGAATTTCTTTAATTTAGCCCCACCTAATATTTAAAAAAAATTAATCATTTTTTTTTGCATAATTATTATGGATGATATGTTGATTAATACTTTAAATTTCATAAATTTGCATACACAATAATTTTCTTTATATTTTATTTCTTTTTTATGTAAACTTATTATGGATAATATCTTTTATATATATATTGAATTTTCTAAAATATATTTATATTTCTTTCGTTTTATGTAAAATAATTATGAACAATGTATTTATAGATATTTAATTAATCTTTTCAATAAATATATAATTTTTTATTTTTATCCATGTTAAATAAAAACTTATATATTGTATTTTATTTTTTTCATAAAAATATCTTAATTCTCAATTAAATTTTTAACAACCCATTCTACATATATTACATTACATAATACTATTTTAAGATAAATAATGTGATATTTAAATTGGGATAATCTAAAGACAGATAAAACAGTAATTTTTAATTCATCTAAATTTTTAATAACACATCTATATGTTTTTTAATATATAAAAATTGAATTCATTAAGATTTATGATAAATTAATATTTATTTTAAAAATTACTGTTTCTAATTTATGAATGTCATCCACTAAACAATGTAGTTGAGATTTTATATCACTTATATTGTTTAAATTTTTTATTTAAATTCAAAAGTTAAAATAAATCTCGTACATGGTACGGGTAATAAATTAGTTTATAAATAAGTTACAATTATACTTAAGTTTTTAATCAATATACTATAACTAAAGTCGAATCCCTCTATCCTACGTGTCATCGTCTTAACTATGCCACGTAGGCGTTTTAATTTTTTCATTTACCTCTTTGCCCTATGTTAATTTAAGTATTTACAATTCTTATATAATAATAATAATTCTTATATTATTAATATACAATTATATTTAGATATCTTAAATTTTGGCAAGTTGATTTCGGAGTCTAATCCATTATGGAAAGTTTTTATTAAATATAACAATTTTACTAATATTACTAATATGTAATTATACTTAGAGATCTTAAAATTGGGCAAGTGATAGAAACATAATCTTTATTATGAAATAATTTTTTTAAACATAATAATATTACTATTATAGTAATATACAACCATATTTAGAGATCTTAAAATTTGGTAAGTGATAAAAACCTAATCTTTATTATAAAATATTTTTGAAAATTAATAAAATAATAATATTATTTTTAAAAAATATTAGGAACATAATTATTAAATTTGATTTATTTTTAAATAATTATTAATATTTAATTCACAATATTAAATCATTTATTATTAGTTCATTAGTCATTACTATATAGTAAACTAGTTGTACCCGTCGTGCCATGCACGACTACGACTCAACAATTTTTAGATATATTATAAATATGATGTTAATAAAGTAAACCTACAAAAATAAATAAAAAGCCAAAAGTAATGTAAATTCTTAGAAAAAATTAATCAAATTAAATTCCTTAAAAATCATTTCAATAAAAAGATAAAAAGATAATTTATAAGAAAGGATAAAAAATATATAATTTTTTTAAAGATAAAAAATCTTTTATATTTACATAAACAATACAAAAAAAGTTGTGGAAAAGATAATATAATTTTTTTTTATAAATATTTAATTTAGGCAAGTATGTATGTAGATATTTTAAAAAATTATTTTTTTAACAAAATTTGATTTAAGATAATTTTTTTTATAAATAACTAAAAAGATAAAAATAAAAAAATTATTATTTTTATTTAAAATTCGAAGTAATTTTTCCACATAAATAAATAGAAAGGAGTTTAATTGAAAAAACAATAAAAAAAATTTAAATATAAAGTGGGGCCAAAATTAATGTGGTGGCTAGGAAAGTTACAACTTTAATATATAGTTATAGATAGATCTGACTATTTTTATTTCAAAGATATATATGTGATCACATGTACATATTTTTTTTCTTATCTTATTTTAGTTTATGTTTTACAAATATAATAAATATAATGTCCTATTTTATTTATATTGGTCAAAATATACTAATATTATTTTATCTTTATGTTTATTTGGGGATAATTTTTTTACAAATATTATTTTATCTTTATGTTTACTTGGAGATAACTTTTTTTGCATAATTAAGTATTTAAAATTATTTTTTTAATAAAGGGGTGATGTGGCGTAATGTGGTAGCAGAAATTGCCCCGCCTTTAGTTATTAGTAATAGATAGATACTAAAGCAGATGGTAAAATAATATTTAAAACTGTTCCACATTGAATTACACCACCTATATTTTTAAATCAATTTTATTTTTTGAAAATTAATTAGATAATTATTTTAATATATTAATTTTATGAGTCCGGAACCTAAAACCACCCGTAAAACATGTCATATTCCGCTAAACCACCCCGAATATAACTATTTATTTTGAACCACCCATAAAATACCCTCCGTTAGCTAAATACCACCTTCCGTCACTTGGGCCGTTAAAAAAATTAAAAAATCCCAAAATACCCTTGTCTTGCTTGCCTTGTTCTTCCTCTCTTGTCAACCAAACGAGAGAAGACGGAATGAAGAATGAAGAACTCGAAATCTTCACTGGCGACATATCTTCTTTGTCTCGTCAAAGTCTACAAATTCATATGCAAAAATGATCGTTTTGAACTCGTTCTCAAATTGACGGAGCCAGAACCAGAGGACAGAATGACGGACTCGAAGTCTTCACCGCCGGCATATCTTCTCTTCCTTGGGACGGACTCGAAGTCTTCACCGCCGACATATCTTCTCTTCCTTTTCAAGAGTCTATAAATTCGCCTCCATAATTGATCGGTTCGAAGGAACCAGAACTAGATAAGAAAAAAAAATTGTCTTCACCCTTGAAACCAGAACCTCGTTCTCGGAGTTGGAATCTGGGTGGATCTCCAACCACGAGGGACTCGTCTCCGGTGAGGCCGTCCCACGAGAGCCAAGCGCCTCTGAGATACTCCATGGATGCCCGTGATGTACTCGTCGACTAGCCTTTGGATTCGAAGCTCACCAGAGACTACACCGACGACGAGATCCACCCGATCGTGTCGACTTCAATGGCGTCCATTTGGAAGGAAAACGAGAATTAACCAGATTGTTGTTCGATTATTGCTCAAAAGGCCACTTGATTCGAGAATATTGGGAAGAAGGAATCGATTACGAATCGAATTGCGGAGTTTGCGAGAACAAGGTCACCGAAAGCCAAATCTACGCTTGTAGTAGCTGTCTCTTGGTCATCCACAAATCATGCGCTGAGTTAGGAGCTATGGAGTTCACTCCAAGCAATTTCCCCAAATTCCTCATCAGGAATGATGATGAATCATCTGAATCTGCAACATATTGCTTCCTTGAGAATCATTCCTGTTTCAATTGCAGAGATGATGATAAAGGGAAGGGTTTCTCATCCAAGTGTGAATCCTGCACATTCCATTCTCATCTGAAATCTCACCTTCTACCTACAATTCTGAACCATCCTGATCATGAACACAGACTGTATTTCTGGCTCAACAATGTCAGGTGGGACGGGTCATGCGGGTTCAACAGTGACTCGGTCAGGAGGTTGGATGCTCCGTTTCCCCCAAATGGTAAGGCCAATTTTTTCCAGATCTCGTTTTGGTTCCTTCAATTGAGAACGAGGAGTTGAAACCGATCAATTTGTTTGACGAGGCAGAGAAGATATGCTGGTGGTGAAGAGTACTGGTTCCTTCAATTAGGCCTTGTTTAATGATATCGTTAAGATGTGCTTTGAACAAACCGATCAATTTGTAGATGAATTTTGCAGATGGATTTCTAGACTTTGATGGTGCAGAGAAGATATGTCAAAGTGAAGACAGCCATGGCGGCGTTTGAGGCAAAAAATAGGGTTCATATAAGATAAGGGTATTTTTGGGTTTTTTAAAAAATTTAACGGGATAAGTAACGACAGGTGGCGTTGAGATAACAGAGGGTGTTTTACGGGTGGTTAAAAATAAATAGTTATATTTGGGGTGGTTTAGCGTAATATGGCCTATAGAAAATAACAATAGAAAGACAGATACCTTGAAGTCTCTACAAAAACCGTCCATCTACGTATGTCAACATTAACAATACCTTGAATCAGTGTTTAAAAAGGCAAGGCGACACCCTAGGCGATGGACCATCCAGATCGCCTAGGCGCGCCTTAGAGGCGAAGGCGCTCGCCTTATACATAAATTTTCGGTAAATAATAAATATAAACAAAATAATGTCAAGTAAGATATAAAAACATATTTTTAAAGAAAAAAACCCAAGTTTTTATTAAATTTAAAGTTCTAAATGAAGGTCAAGATCAATATCCCCTATGTATTGCAGCAGCAGGAGCTCCAAGTCTCAAACGTCCAACAGCCAGACAATAAATGAAGTATTGAACAATGGAAAAAGATAGAGGGGAGGAGTTGTGTAAGGAGAAAAAGATACACGTATGATTATATAGTTAGATAAAAGAATATTGAGATCTTTTTTTTTTGAAAAAAAAGGATACTGAGATCTTTGAAAATAGATAATTGCATATAAAAAAATATCACAATAACTTCAATTTGGGAAAATAAAAAGATATTAATATATATTGATAAGATATATAGTTGATTTGTTGAGATTCTATCCTTTTTTTTATATCGTCAACATTATTTTTCAAGCAAATCAGGATCAGGCGCATTGCCTGTCGCCTAGGCTCGCCTGGCTGCCTTAGTGCGCCTGAGACGCCTAGGGGCCGCCTTATGCAGGCGGCCTCGCCCTGCCTGATGCAGGCGCTGGCATGACACAGGCGCGCCTAGGCAACGCCTTTTTAAACACTGCCTTGAATTGTATCCTTCATTAACGCAAGCCACTCTCTGTCTCTCTGCCTTGTCCAGAAAAAAAAAAGCCCATTCATGGAACTTGAGAGGAAGGAGAAAGCGAAGGGGAGGAAAGAGAAATTAAAGGGGAGGAAAGAAAGTAGTTCAACTAAGGAGAGTAAAGAAAGTAGTCTAATCTACTCCAGCAACGATAACAGCATGGCTTGTCATATATGTCTAACAAGAGACCACTTTTCATACATTTGCCCTTATAAGCTCATATATCCTGCGGGTGCGACAGTTGGCCGTTTTGCTGAAATAATTTGCCTGTGTTGTGGTAAGGAGAAGCCCCACCCTGGGCTGCCTGGTATTGACTGGGAAGCAAGAGCTGATCTCAAGCCTTCATATTCTTATCCCACTATCGAGGAAGAGCTCATGGATGGAACTGAGCAAGACAACCTAATTTGAGGAAAAGCTAGAGATATAGGCTATATCAATTTGACATGGGCACCAAAAATAACAAATCTAATCTTACCCAGAACTAGCTTAATTAACATGTCACTGTCTGTTAGCATCTTGTAGCTAGGTATGGTATCACTTTTTTAGCTCAAGAACAGGACACAAGTGCTGTCTTAATTAATGGCTGCACCTCTTTCTCAACCTTTTATTACTTCTTGCTTGGCTGATTATTTTGCTATTTCCCATTGACTGAAATATTATATATTAACTGAAACCGTTTATTTATATGTTTAGCTATGAAACCTTCTTCTTGACTCGAGTTTTTCAAAAGTTCTTCACTCTAGTAAGTAAAACAAACAAAACTATAAAAATGAAACATATGAAAGGTCAAATTTCTTTAAGAATTATAACCATGAAGCACTCATTAGTGCAATATACATGAAACCTTTTAAACCCATACAAAAGGAAAAACAAACAAATTAAACATCAACCAAGAACTATGAAAACTAACAAGCTCAGCCCGCCTGCGGTTGCAAAAGCTACAAAGCTTGTACATATAATTCCCTGTTATTTTGCCACTTTTCAAGTATAATATGCATGTGTAAGCAGAGGATGTACAACAAGCCTTATAACTGTCCTGCTTGATTGTCAAATTGGGGCAAACACTCCTCCGGGTTGGTGTAGAAGTAGTCCTCTTCCTTGGGCTTTCTGGGTACGACCATCCTTTTGATAGGATTCCCCATTCGATCAGCATGAACCGACTTCACCTGAGCCGAGAACTGATCCCAACTCAAGGCTCCCGCTCTGTATTGGTCAATTAGCTTCACCAATTCCTTCTTGTTCAAGTTGATTGTCTTTTTATACCCTAAATATCTGCATGTCATAGCATATCACAAGTTAAGTTAAAGAATCCTCCTCATTTAAGGAAAGTCTCATGATGAACAAAAATGCTAGAACGTAACTACCTTCTATGGCCTTCAACTACTTTTGCCATGTTTCCCGCATACGTGGCAACGAAGATATCACTCTCTATTGAAACCATATAGTCAAGTGCTGCCATTTGTGTTGAATGGTTGAGGAATGGCAGTAGATCTGAGGATGGCAACAATGTTTCTTTCTTGACCTGAAATAGATTTAGTATTGATGTTAAGAATTGAGTTTTATAGAATGAAATCTTGTATGAAGTTTGGTTAGTTTAGACTAACCAGATTCGGGTAAGCCTCTCTCAAAGCCGCTAATCGCCTTTCACCTCCGTATATATCACCAGCAGCAATATAAACTTGGATGTTGCGATCAATGTCGAGCGCTTTCAATGTAAGGGCGGTTTCTTCGGGTGTGAACGGGCACACACCATCCTTCCTTCTCTGTGTTGAGTTGATTACCTTTTCCTTCCACCATGGATACGCGTACCTACAAATTAAGCAACCTCGATTGATTATCCTAAATCAAGCCAAACCTTTCAATAGTGAAGGTGAAACCTCTACACATTAGCTTAAGTTTTTGACGTAAGAAGCATCTGGCTGGCTTTGGATGTACCTCATAGCTGTCAATTCTTCCTGCTCTTTTGGATTGCAGCCTTCATAGCACCCGGAAAACGCGACCATGTCCATTTCATACCTGAGATGTAAAACTAGGAATGGACCCTTCTCTCTAAGAATTCTTATGATCTTCTTTCCCACCTCCTCTATCTGAGGCTTGAATATGATCGACTCGTAGTTTACACGGCACCGAAATCTCTGCACATCCACCGGTATATTGTTGTTGGCAATCCTACAATCGGTCTTTTGAAGGTGCACCACCGTGTAGTTCCTTATTCTTTGTAGAACCTGTTCGCCCATATACCCTAAACATAAGCCAATAGTTTACTAAAGTAAGAGAAGAGATATGAACATAAATTTGCATGTTACCGTGGTGTAGTAGTATGTCATGTTGGACCAACTTATTGGTGGGAAGGACAAGTGTTGCTTTGCATCCACTTTCTTCTGCATATCGGCTGGCAACTCCTTCAATATCCGAACGTCGTTGCTCAAAGAATTTATGAAGTAATCGACATCGAATATGTCGTCAAATTGACTGCATCGACATATTGAATTTTGGCAACATCATTACTTTAAAGTTTAATCAAAGCAAAGAGATATGAAGTAGTAAAACAAGTTTGATATATCGAACCTCTGATCTTTCCAGAATGAGGTCTTGTCGAGTTCAGGGATTATGAGCGTCACGTTCAAGTACCTTGCTATGGTCACCATGTCACAAATCTGCGGTGCCAATTATATAACCGTCACGAGCTGATCGATCAAACAATATACATATACGAAATCGAATAAAACTCGAACGAAGAGATAGCTAGCTTACTCCTGATCGCATTTGATTCAATCCACCATTGCTCGACACCATCAGATATCCATTGTTTTGGTACAGCCCTGATAAAAGAAGAGATGGATCGATATATCAAGTGCATCTGAGTTTTAAAAATAAAGATCGATCTCATGCATGAAATTATTTGATATATAATTAAGAAGGTTTTGTATAGATCGATTATTACTTCTTGAATGAAGTAGGGATGAAGTTTTCTTGGAGGCCAAGCATTGGTAGACCTTAGGGCCCCATATCTTTCCAAGTGCGAACAGCTGGACGATGCAGGCCCAAAGGAGGACCGCGCTGATCAATCGGACAGTCCAAGTCTGAGTCTTGGACTTGCGTGATCGAGCCATGATCGAGTTCTTCAACTTCTCGAGCTTGATCGAGTCAATGTAGTACTTCACCCCGGGCTTGCTCTTCTTCTCTTCCTCTTCTTTGAACTTAGACATCTCATAGCCTCCCATCTTTCGTTGCAACAAGAAGAAAAAATATGTTCGGTTTTCTCGAATAACCAAATTAATCCGGCCAGCAGAAAGAGAAGCTCCGGTGCCGGAATCTGGGTGAGGAGATGAATGAGTAACTTTGTAGAAAGATGGGAAGCTCACTGGGATTGAACTTGGGAAAGGGTGGATTTATATAGAAATTGGAATGGGCCACCAAGGTCGTCATGAATCAACCACTTGAGGACGATTCAGAGATTGACACGTGGCATTATGGTTATGAAGGTTTTGTGGTGTTTAAGTAAAGCCATGGACTTGAAGAATGCTGAGATCGATGGAGTTAATGTAAGTGAAGTGACGTTTATTTTGATTAACTACTTTGAAATAATTAACGTGATGGATGGCGCCTCTGAACTACTAAATAATTTGATTTTGAAACTTTATATGAGATTTTTGTATGACAGCTTGATTTTGATAAGGGTTAATTACATGGGTTTTCAGTATTTATGTTCAAAATGCTTAGAATTGATCGATTAGATGTACCGTGTACGTGTACGTCAAAGTAATCAGTTTGAAAGTTCAATTTATATATATATATATATATATATATATATATATATATATATATATATATATATATATATATAGGGGAGGGTTAGAAACGAAAATTATAGAGAAACGGGGGAAATGATTAGGAGCGTTAGATTAGGGGGTAATATGTGGTTAGGATTTGCGGAATATAGTAACTATTGTGGATTGACATTCGGTTAACAAATCCTGCCAAAAAAAAAAAGTGAAAAATAAAATATATGCGTGATTTTAGGAATGGGTTGCTAGCAAATCTGAAAAACTACCAAAAATACAATTTGTAATATTCAATCCAAATCCAAATTCGTGATTTTCAAATACAAATCTATTTCCAAAATTAAATACGCGGATTTTGTTGCTAAATTTAAGGGGAAGCTTATTTTTTTGCTAAACTATTATCGAATACGCGAGTTTATATCTAGAATATAATAGGTTATGTACTCGAATATGCTTAACACATTATCGAATATGTCGTTGTATTACTATTACTGACGTCATAATTTGACTGTTACTTATTGAACATACTATATTTTGTGCTCGAATATGAATATCACATTCTCGAATATATCGTTGTAGTACTAATGTGATAATTTAACTGAATATGTGATTTTACATATTGAACATACTAGTGTCTATACTCGAATATGCATAACACATTCTCGAATATGTCATTGTATTACTAATATTTTGAACATTTGTACAAAAAAACCCAAATACGTATACAATATATCTAAATATTAAGTACAAAACCTCGAACATGTACATAAAATATCTGAATATTAACTTTACAATATTGACTATATGTACAACAAAACTCAAATATGTATACAATATATTTGAATATTAACTTCACAATTTTGAACATATGTACAAACTATTTGAATATTAAGTACACAGCCTCAAATGTGTGTATAATCTATCGGAATATTAACTTTAGTCTTTTATCTCTATGTGCACCACACATGCTTTCGACCATCTTCGTTGGCTTTACTCGTTCTTCTTTGTCGTTGCATGGTTGATTGATTTAAATATAGGCCCCTGGAAAAAAAAATTACATTAGATGTGCGGATTTGAATTTGCGAAAACGATTTGAAGTTGAGAAAAATGTAAATTAAATCTTGAACATGTTTACAATATATCCGAATATTTAGTTTACAAAAGTGAATATGCGTACAACATAGTTAGAATATGTAAATTCAATAATTGAATATAACCACCAGATCGCCGTTCAAACCCAACCATTAAACCAACGAAAAAAACGATTTTTACAGACGATGAAGGTGATTGCGAACACACCGAACGGAAGACGACAATCCAAACAAAATTGATTTAAACTAAGCAAAATAAATCTACTTGAAGAAAAATAAGCATCAAGAATTAAACAATAATAAGCATCATAAAATCAACACTAACAAAGTGATCGATGTACGTCTGCTACAAAACTCGAAAATTGAATTGTTGTCTATAAAAATCAAAACCACGTACAACAATTTTTTTTTGATTTTTACTGAAGATCATCTTTTAATTTTTACCGAAAATCGAATTGTACGTCTGCTACAAACCACAATCACCTTTTGATTTTAACATCGGCTACAAAAATAAGAACAGACCGTTGCACCCATAAAAATTACATTTGATCGATTCCTTGTTGATGTAGAAATCTTGACTAGTATCCACCAATTTCTGCAAACAAACTAAATTTGAGAAGAATAAATTGATGGCGCAAATCTACTAAATCGACTTCGATACTTACCGATTGCTGCAAAGCGACTTCATAACCACTGCTTGAGGAAGATGACATCGCCATTGAAGAGATGAAGAGGGAAATTTGATTTCTATAACAGAGAGAATATGGACGTGATTTTCATAAATTGGAAACAAATGAATATATGGAGAGAGAAATATAGATATGCAAGCATGATTCTAGCTAATTTGGGTATTATCTGGTGTATCCTACACATAATAAGAATTTTACACCTTTTTTTTATTAAATCTTATCCGTTAAAATAATCAGATCAGATGGCTCTCATTCATTCCACCGTTTCTCTATAACAAGGGGTTTCTCTAGAATCCTTTACTATATATATATATTTATTATTGATTTTATAGAACTATCACCCAATTAAACAAAAAATAACACATGATCAAAGTGACAAGAATATAATACTCCCTCCGTTCAGAAATACACTAGTATAAGTACCCGTACCATGTACGGGTTTAGTTATATGTAAATAATATAATTTAAAAATAAATTAATTTTCAAAAATATTTTAATTTGTTGTTATTTTTAGGTTAAAAAATAAATATAAATTAATTTGTTAGTTCAAGTTAAAAATTAATTTATTAGCATAAAAGTTAAGTACAAATTAATTGGTTAGGTTAAAAGATAAAAGCAAATCAATTTGTTAAATTAAAAGATAAAGCAAGTATTAAGTATTTTTTTAAAGGGATTAATTAGTAGGTGAATTAGTTAGAAGAGGTGAGGATAAGTATGAATTAATTAAGATAAAAAACGTTGTGATTTTCCCACTCAATTAAGCTTGCAGTCACAATGCCGTTCTTCAAACTTATCAAAATCATGTCTAATTAATTAATTAAGATTAATTAATTTAGGTTAAAAGATAAAGTGGAAATCAGTGTATTTTTTCCAATATTATCCCCATTAATTAAAAAGAATAATAACCATATAAAATAGAAAAGGAAAGATCTTCACAAGATTTTAAGTATTTAAGTCAAATCACATCATTTTTTAATTTTAGATACAAATCCTAAAACATCATGTATTTTTGAACAGAACGAGTACTAAATTTACATACTTTGGGGGAATTAAGTGATCGATCAATGAATTTTAGATTTAAGACTAACTAGTTGTCCCTGTCGTGCCTTGCACGACTATAACTCAATGTTTTTCTTAGATATACTATAAAAAAATACTAATAAATAAAACTATAATATAAATAATAATTGTGAATTGGTGATTTATATAAATTGTAAAAAAAAAAGAACATAATTCTAAATTAAAGATTTTGATAGCAAAAATGAAAATAATGGGACATTTAATTAGGATTAGCAAATAAAATTGACTTGACATGTACGTATATTATCAAAAAAAAACATCACCGGGAAATTATAATTGAAAATTACAATTGCAATTGGCTAGATTTGTATGTAAATTATCAAAAAATCAAAAATGAAAATTCAAACATATATCATAATTGAAATTTAAAGATTTGGCAATAAAAAGATTCGATCATATTATCATAATGAGAAAAATATAGATTTACAAAACAAATTGAGTTGATTTGTACATAGATTGTAAAACCGTAACTCATTTTTTCTATATATTTATTATGATTCATTTTTTTAAATACCGTAACTCATATTGGAAAAGTCAAAATAATGATGGTTGTAGAAAATATGTTAAGATTATCTCTATACATATCTATTCTAATTCTTTTTTTAGAAAATATTTTAATTGTTAAATTTTCTGTTCAATTTATTTGTTATGTACACATGGTCATATGAATCAATAACAATTTAATATTAATTTTGTAATTTAAAAATATTATACGATAAGATCTCGATCTATATTTATGTGAGTTTTTTTTAAATTATATTGGAGAGTTGTTAGAATCTTGAAGATATGTTAAAATCTTATCCTATAAAATACATAAAAAAATATTTTTACGTCAATTTCATTGAAATTAATTTTTTTGAACCTGTTTTTATTTTGCTTGAAAATAGGTAACTATTAATTTTGTTGTTCAATATATTCGTTATGTACGTACATATATGATCATATCATAAATATGGATCATTAATAATCTATTATTAATTTTGTAGTTTAAAAATATTATAGGATAAGATCTCAGTATATATTTATGTGAGTTTTTTTGGTAGATTATATTAGAGAGTTGTTAGGATCATAAAGATATGATAAAAAAATATTCGTACATGTAAATTTCTCGAAATATGTAACTAAATCTCCAAAAAAACATTATTGTAATCCAATATAAAAAAATTAAAAATTTGATTGAGATTTGTAGATTATGTGGCAATATGATGTGTACATAGCATATGAATGACATGGAACAAAATTTGACATGTGGTCTATGACATGAAATATTTATAAAGACGTCTAAATTATAAGAAAATGATACATGTACAAATCTGATGTGGCTTAATATATGATTGACATGTGGCGAAATCCTAGGTGGCGTAATGAGAAGGCTCAAAACCTTATTGCTTTTATATATATAGTAGATACTACTAGTTAGAGCTTAAACTTAAAAACATTAACTACAAAGATTTATTTTCTCGTCTCAATTAATCATTAAAATCTCTATAGTAATTTTAATCTACTATATATATTATATATATATAAGCAAAATGGATTGGAGCCATTCTATTGCACCACCTCACCTTTTTCCACATGTCGTTACTAGAATACGCCACCTCGGATTTTGCCACGTGGCATATTTTCCTTAATCCATGTCATGATTTTTTTTTATATGTCATATGTCAAGTCATACTATATTATGCCCCGTCATTTACATGTCATATTTAAGCCTTTTTTATTTTTGACAATTTTCAATAAAGATTATTTTTTACCAAATCTTTCATTATGTAATCTTTTGAAATAAAAACCTTTTGAATAAAAAATCTTTTCCTTAACAAAAGAATTTAAAAAAAAAATCCTAAATAGATTTAAATACAAATTTTTCTCTAAAACAATTACGTACAAATCAACATTAAATCAACCTAATAAACTTTAATCTTCAATTGATTAAATCTTTAGTTTAGTTAGCTTCACTCAACGAAATATTGATTAAACATATTTATTTAATTTATTCAATTTTTTTTAAAGAAAAATTAACATTTTTTTTTTGCAAAAAAAAATTGACAATAAGCTTTTAACTATTTGATTAATGTGGATAAATATTAAATTAGTTTGAAAAAACCAAATCATATTTATTCTCAAAAAGATTTACGTTTAAAATATTAAAGAACAAATATAATGAAGTTTTGTTTCCAAAAGCTATGATATTTTTTGTGAATAAATACTAAGTCAATTTTTAAACTATTCTTATA
Source organism: Fallopia convolvulus (assembly GCA_964016875.1). NCBI lineage: Eukaryota > Viridiplantae > Streptophyta > Magnoliopsida > Caryophyllales > Polygonaceae > Fallopia > Fallopia convolvulus. The sequence continues at coordinate 21,659,854 of OZ024737.1, read as the reverse complement.
CAAAATCCCATATTTTCTTTAGTTATTTTTTTAACAAGAATCAATTTATAATTCTATTTAAGTAATTTTAAAACAGATGATCCATGCAAGAATAAATTAATATTTGATACAAAAAGACGTAGTTAATTTTTTTTATGAAACTATTTCCATAAAATCTACTTCAAAAAGTATAAATTAAATTATTGTTTTAACAAATTAATCTTCCAAATCTCTTAAACAAAAAATTGATCGTCTAGATCCTCTGAAAGAAGAAAACTAATCTTTCGATATCTCAAAAACATATATCATTCTCCACCAAATCTGATTGTATTGATAGGCCCGCAAGTGCACGGTACTATCGAAGTAATATAAAAGATATCGAATCCAAGGGAGCACTCGTTGATCACCAATTTCACACAAACAAGTAATCTAGATCACAAACAATTGATTGGGATTTGGAATTTTTATAATTAAAACAAACACAAGAACAAGATCTAAAACTAGGAAAGACTAGAAAAGGGTTGTGAGTTGTTTGAATGATGGGAGGCCAGGATTGGGTTCACCACAATGGAACTATGCAAAGTCAAGCAAAAATCACTCTAAGGTTTGCAAACAATGGTCTACCATGGTCAATTGTCCTAAAATATCTCCAATCCTCTTTCAAGGCAAAGGAAAACTACTTAAAACTAGCTTAATCCCTACTTTTGGGGTAATTGATCCTAGATTAAGTGCATTAAACACAAAGACAATTATAAATAACCACTAGGAAATTAGGCCTACTTTCGTGGTCCTAAAATCCCTAGCTCAATTCTTGAAGGTCCAATGTCAAATATCATCTTTCAATGCATACTCAACATCCAAAATATGTGAAAATACTAGCTAGGCATTTTCACAAACACTTGGTGTGCAAGAATTGAGTAGTAAACCAAAACTCATTCAACTAAAGAGAAATCTTCACCAATACATCACATAATCACCATTGGGATACCCAATCCTAACACAAGCAACTACTCACTCATAATTGGCAAAAACATGGCATAAGAAATCAATCCAACCATCACACACATAGAAATAATGAAAGGAAAAACAAGAAATAAGATAAATGGATAAGAGACACTTATCATTCAAATCAAGTCTTGATTCTTCATTCATCCATGGAAAACAAGTTGGGGTTGAGTTCCTCTTCCAATTTCTCCAAGTACAAGAGAGCTCAAACAAACCTCCAAATTGGGTTAAACTAGATCTACTACTAAACTAGCTAAAATCTAGAAAAAGAAAATGTAAATCTAAGAGAGATTTTGAGAATGAAAATGAAAGAAAAAAAGTCTTGTAAAACCCTAGAAAGATGAGATAAAAGGAGGCATGAGTTTTGCAAAAGTCTCTACAAAAGCTATTTATCTGAGCCACCAAAAGGGAGTAGGGTTTTAGTTGCTTTCTAGAAAATGGGTTGTTTCACCGCGACCACGTTGATCACCGCGACCCGCCCGTAGTGAAATAGGAATCTTAAAAGCGAAGCATTACGACCATGTTGAAGACAATGAAGTGTAGATGGGTTGTTGGACGCCAATGACTTGTAAAACTTGATTTTTCTTCACCAAAACATTAATAAAAGGCCCTTCAAATCTTGTCCAAGCTTGAGCCAAATCCAAATCACTTCCGTTATGCTCCCAAAAGCGCTCCTACAAGATAAAAGACGACTAGAGGGAAAAGTTCCGCACAAAGCAACAAAGCTCATACAAAATAGCTAAGGACTATGTCATTTATGCACAAAAGTGGGGGAAATATGAGTTAAGATATGATGAAAAATCATGTTATTAAACTCCCCCAAGCTTGAATTTTGCTTCTCCTCAAGCAAGAATGTTCTTTCAAAGATTGATATTCCAAAGGAAATATAAAGGTTGTCTCCATGCAAAAGAAATACAAATATGATTTTGTAATCTCAAATATGTGATCAATAAAATCATAGGAGATAGCAAGTGGTCATTCAAGAGATTAGGCTAGCATAAAAATTCATAGACCTCACGGAAGGAAAAATGCGATCCACTCACTCTCATGTGTTTGAAGGATGTGTTTCGCTCATTCTCAATCCAAAGAAAGTCATCTACCAAAAGCTTGCATCAGTGTCTTAATTCTCCACCACTAAAAACCATGCACATTACACAAATCAAGAGGTCTTTTATTCGGTTGTAATGGGGCCAAGGTAATGAGAAAGGACGACCAGAGGGAAAAGCTTGAGCCAAATCCAAATCACTTCCGTTATGCTCCCAAAAGCGCTCCTACAAGATAAAAGACGACTAGAGGGAAAAGTTCCGCACAAAGCAACAAAGCTCATACAAAATAGCTAAGGACTATGTCATTTATGCACAAAAGTGGGGGAAATATGAGTTAAGATATGATGAAAAATCATGTTATCAAACTCCCCCAAGCTTGAATTTTGCTTGTCCTCAAGCAAGAATGTTCTTTCAAAGATTGATATTCCAAAGGAAATATAAAGGTTGTCTCCATGCAAAAGAAATACAAATATGATTTTGTAATCTCAAATATGTGATCAATAAAATCATAGGAGATAGCAAGTGGTCATTCAAGAGATTAGGCTAGCATAAAAATTCATAGACCTAACGGAAGGAAAAATGCGATCCACTCACTCTCATGTGTTTGAAGGATGTGTTCGCTCATTCTCAATCCAAAGAAAGTCATCTACCAAAAGCTTGCATCAGTGTCTTAATTCTCCACCACTAAAAACCATGCACATTACACAAATCAAGAGGTCTTTTATTCGGTTGTAATGGGGCCAAGGTAATGAGAAAGGGTAGGGATTATATTTGGCATTGTGGCGCTAGTCCGAGGAATATTGGAAGAATTCTATCTTGACTAAACCAATCCTTGAAATTTTCATATCTTTAACAATACACCAAATATATTACAACCTCTCTTCATTTCTTGCTTCCCTTTTTCTTTTTTTTCTTTTTTTTTTTCACAATTCACACCATTGTTTTATTAAGGTACAAACATTTTGATGGATGTCCTCAATTGCAAAGTAATGTGAGAAGTGCTATTTTTTTGAACCAAACACTTTACACTTTCATCGTTTTCATTGAATTCCCCCAAGCTTAGCTTCTAACCACACAAGCAAGTCAATATAGAATTTTTCTAATTCCTTGGAAGGACAAAGGGATAATAATTTAAGGCTCGAATTGCTTTTGTGGTGCTTAAAAACAATAGGCTAATATAGGCTAAAAAGGGGGATAAACAAAAGGGATTAAATGTAAGAGGTTGGTATGGGTAAAGTGGGTTATCAAAGAAAATTGCCTCAATTATTTTTGTGCATGTACAATAGTATAAATATGGTCTCGAAAAATAGCTCTAAATGCAAGTTTTAGAGATGAACATTCAATGGAGAAATCACACATTAAAAGAGAGAGGACTCATGAAGTGCAAGTCCTAAGGCCTAAAGAGAAACTCACGACTTTTGTCATAAATTTAAATGTTCACCAAATCCAAGAGATAATCGCAAGCATCCCTAGTTTAATTAGTCACACATATTCAAGATTTTAATTTTTTCTTCATGATCTTTTGCAACTTTGACAACCAAAATATTTCAAATGAAATAACTCAAGTGATCCATCAAAAGGCCTAAACTATATGCAATGCAAATGTCATGAACCTAAGCTAATGCAAAACTAACTAAATGCAAATGCAATGTCATGCGTTTATGCACCTAACACTAGAGAGATAGAAAATATGCAATTCAAGGTAATTTTCATCCCTCCCCCAAGCTTAAAAATATGCATTGTCCTCAATGAAAAAACAAAAAAAAAAAATTGAAGGGGTGTGAAATTACCAAATCATTGTGGTGGTGGGTAGCCATACTTGAGGTGCATGTTGTAGAGGGCTTGAAGTGTGGTATTCATTTGCTCCGATCCTAAAAGAGCGCGTTGGGCACGTTGCTCTTCCTCAAATCTAAGTATGGAAGCATGTAGTGCGTCTTGATTTCCTTGCGCCACGGCGTGCTCTTCTTCCTCATGTACAAGCACTTCGGGTGGTGGTGGTGGTGGTGGTGGCTCGGAGGCACCACCTTGCTCAACATTGCCACGCGCTTCATCATCCCACACCATTCTTCAATTGCGCTTGCATATCTTATTTTGATTATTGAGGATGGTGGTTCGAGCTTGGTTGGGGAGCTTAAGGAGAGGTTCATCCTTGTTGAGTCTCCAATAGTAATGGACACTATTCACCGTGAGAAAACCCACCTTGGTGCATTTGGATATGTCAAGTAGCTGGTAGGCCCGCAAGTGCACGGTACTATCGAAGTAATATAAAAGATATCGAATCCAAGGGAGCACTCGTTGATCACGAATTTCACACAAACTAGTAATCTAGACTACAAACAATTGATTGGAAATTGGAATTTTTATAATAAAAGCAAACACAAGAACAAAATATAAAAACTAGGAAAGACTAGAAAAGGGTTTTTGGTTATTTGAATGACGGGAGGCTAGGATTGGGTTCACCACAACGGAACTATGCAATGTCAAGCAAAAATCTCTCTAAGGTTTGCAAACAATGGTCTACTATGGTCAATTGTCCTAAAATATCTCCAATCCTCTTTCAAGGCAAAGGAAAACTACTTAAATCTAGCTTAATCCCTACTTTCGTGGTAATTAATCCTAGATTGAGTGCATTAAACACATAGACAATTTTAAATAACCACTAAGAAATTAGGCCTACTTTCGTGGTCCTAAAATCCCTAGCTCAATTCTTGAAGGTCCAATGTCAAATATCATCTTTCAATGCATACTCAACATCCAAAATATGAGAAAATGCTAGCTAGGCATTTTCACACACACTTGGTGTGCAAGAATTGAGTAGCAAACCAAAACTCATTCAACCAAAGAGAAATCTTCACCAAAAACATCACATAATCACCATTGGGCTACCCCCAATCCCAACACAAGCAACTACTCACTCATAATTGGCAAAATCATGGCATAAGAAATCAATCCAACAATCACACACAATAATAAAGGGAAAAACAAGAAATAAGATAAATGGATAAGAGACACTTATCATTCAAATCAAGTCTTGATTCTTCATTCATCCATGGAAAACAAGTTGGGGTTGAGTTCCTCTTCCAATTTCTCCAAGTACAAGAGAGCTCAAGCAACCAAAAGTGGGAATTTGAATCTAGATCTAAGTTCTAAGCTAACTAAAAACCTAATTAGAGATGTGAATCTAGAGAAATTAAAAGGCGAAATGAGAGAGAGCTAAAACCCCAGGAAGAGAGTCTAAAATGAGGCACGAGTCTTGTAAAGGTCTCTACAAGAGCTATTTATATGAGCCACCAAAAGGTGGGGGAAATACAACCCTAGAAAGGAGGTGTGCTGAAAACTGCATGCCCATGCCGTTGGGCACAGGTATGCCATGCCAAAAGCTGAATGTTAAGATTGGGCATTTGCTCTTGGCATGGGCATGCCAAGTGGCACGAGCACCTCATGCAATATCTTGGGAAGACATCTTGACAACTTTTAATTGGATTTGAGTGCTTCATTAACTTGTATGGCTTGTGTAACTCATTCTTCTCCATTGAATCTTCAAGTTGAATCCCTTGGGTTCTCTTCTTTGCTTGAATTGAAGTCCATTTGATCCTAGGAGAATCCAAATTCTTGCACCTACAAAACCAAAAGTAAACGAGAGCAAATATCCAAACAAACAACCATAATCATGCTAAAATGATCATGCAATTGTATGTTTTATGCACAAAAGTGGGGATTAATCAAGTCAAAAGGTGTTATAAACACATGTTATCAGTAGCATCGGCTCAAGTTTGGGCTCTAGAGTGCTAGTGTCATGTTTTAGATGATGGGCAATTTGAGTAATGAGACCAGCCAACACTATAGGCGATGGGGCTTTGGCAACACTCATGAATTGGAGACCAAGATATCATGCCGCCTTGAATTTCTTTCCCTCAGCCATGGTCCACAAAGCGTAGAGCTCAACTTCTCTAATTGTCCCCGCATCATGTCGTCCAAAGATTGTGAGAGACATTAAGCGATGAACATACTTGAATACCGGATTTCGGATGAGGCTTGCCTTAGATGAGCTTGTATTGTGTGGTTCATTTCCAAGAGTTATTTCCTTCCGAAATTGATCTCGGCTAAATTCACGTGGAACAAATTTGTATCCATCGTTGGGAAGGTGAAAGACGGGAGCAAATGAGGAAAGTGTATGTTGCTCATTAAAGAGGCGAAAGGAGTCTTGGTCCGAGTTGTAGGAGCTAAGGAATTCAAAGACAAGGCTCGGGTAGGTGGGATTTTGGATTTTAATGAAGTCTTGCCACCCGGCCCGAGTAAGTAACCACATAACGTCCTCATAAATGCCAAGGGTACGTAGGGTATGCTCATCAAAATATGATGTGCTCTCAATTTTTCGATCCTTGATGGCTAGATAGCGCTCCTTTTGCTCGGGAGAGCCAAAATGGAATCCATTTTCACTTGATTCGGGCTCCGCCGATGAGGGGGCACGAGGGCGACGTGCCTTGGGACCATGATGACTTGTGGAGGAGTTGGAACTCTTTCTTTTCTTTTGACTCATGAGTATTGTATCGCCTATGAAAAGAAAAGAAAGAGTATAGTAAGGCCATAATTTAAAAAGAGGTATGTGCAAAAAGCCAAACAAAACCAACACAAGTCCAAAGAATATGTCTTCACAAAATAACAGAGCAAATACCCAACTTAAAATCATGCTCATCAAAAGTGTTTCCATGAAGTACCATAATTGCAATTTTTAAGCAAGTAAAGGTTACTAGGAACTTAAAGCACAAGAGTTGGAGCTAAGCTTCACCCATTCAAAAATAAGACACATACTTAAATCAAGTTCTTCAATGGAATTTTCAACAACTTGCTATTCCAATCTCAAGAATATACATTATAAACAAGCAAGTGAATATGTAGCACAAAAATTAAACCTCTCAAAATGATTGGTAATAAAAATTTCAAGGGGAGGCAATTTCACAAACACCTATCATGCATACATGGACAACAACCCAATTTGAAGCCAAAATTCAAAACCAAGACCACCAACCATCAAAAATTCAACATTATAATCCTTCAACAAACACATTATTCACCCAAATGCAAATTTTATTAAGAAATTGAATCATTAACCCATAAAATTGCATCTAGAAAATTTAGGGTTTGATTTTCAAAAGGGGATCTAGGATTTTTTTAGAGAGGGGGCTGGTGGGGTGGGTAGGGTGGTCAGGTGCGAGCAGGTGGTTGGAAGTGGGCGGAAGAGTCGCCGGTGGCGGTGCGCAGGTGGCGCGCGCGCTGCTGGCAGGGTGGTCGGAGAGAGGGGAAAAGAAGGAGGAGAGAAAGAGAAGAGGGCGAAGAGGGAGAGTGGGTGGCGCTTACCGGAGAGATGGGGCGGCGGTGGAATGGGTGGCGCGCGGCGAACAGGTGGCTAGAAGTGGTGGGGACGGTGAGGGGTGGAGTCTCCACTACTGTAAAGTCTGAGATGAGAAGGGAGGGACGAGAAAGGCAGAGAGGGTCGGGGGTTTTCAAGTTACTTGAGCAGATTTGTTTTTTTTTTTAATCAGGATTGCCACGACCGTGGCAAAAAATAAGAAGTTCATTTTTTCAGCCACGGTCGTGGTAATTACCACGGTCCGACCGTGGTATTTCTGCAAGTACAAACTCTTCTTTTTTTCACTTGTGTTCTACTCCTATTTTATAGTGATTCCTACTCCCCAATTAAAAGACCTACTTATGGCACCCTAAACAAATTCAACAAGCAAAATACACCAACAACGGAATTGCACTATCTATCTCGACTCGACTCAACTATAACTAAGAAAACAAACATACAAAAAAAAGAAATAAAGGAGAGAAAAGGATATAGATGCTTGGGTTGCCTCCCAAGAAGCGCTAATTAGGGTCTAGCTAGACCGTCCTTCATCATTTATGGCCTCGGATCGGAAAGGGGGAAGGTGACTCCCTTGTCGATCGGATCTCCAACCACATAGTGCTTTAGCCTTTGACCGTTGACTTTAAATTCACCGGTTGCTTCACTCCATATCTCAATGGCACCATGCGAATACACTTTCTTCACTTGAAACGGTCCACTCCACATTGATTTAAGATTGTCCGGAAATAGCTTTAAGCGGGAGTTGAAGAGAAGGACCAATTCTCCCTCTTGAAACTCTCTTCGAACAATGTGCTTGTCATGCCAACGTTTGCCCCGCTCTTTATAGATTCTTGCATTCTCATAAGCACTCAAGCGCAACTCTTCTAGCTCATTGAGTTGAAGCATCCTCTTTTCACCGGCTAACTTCATATCAAAGTTCATAGTCTTGATATCCCAATATGCTTTGTGCTCAAGTTCAACCGGTAGGTGACATGATTTACTGTAGATCAACCGAAATGGAGTGGTACCAATCGGTGTCTTAAATGCGGTTCGGTATGCCCATAGTGCTTCATCCAACTTTGATGTCCAATCCTTCCTAGACCGAGAAACCGTCTTCTCAAGTATGTTCTTAATTTCCCGGTTTGAGATCTCCACTTGACCACTAGTTTGAGGATGATAAGGAGGTGTAACTTTGTGAGTCACCCCATACTTCCTCAAAATAGCTTCAAATTGGCGCTCAATGAAATATGAGCCACCATCACTAATCACGGCTCTTGGAGTGCCGAATCTCGGGAAGATGGTCTTTGTGAAGAGCTTTATCACTTGCTTGGAGTGACATGTGGAGGTTGATATGGCTTCAACCCATTTGAAAACATAGTCTACCTCCTCCAAAATATACTTGTAGTTGCCGGATGGTGGGAATGGCCCCATGTAGTCAACACCCCAAACATCAAAGATTTCAACCTCTAAGATATTGTTCAAAGGCATCTCATGACTCTTGGAGATATTCCCGGTTATTTGGCATTGGTCACATGCAACAACATAGCTACGGGCATCTTTAAAGAGAGAAGGCCAATAGAACCCGGATTGAAGTACCTTTGCGGCGGTCTTTGAGAAGCTAGCATGTCCGCCATAAGAAGAAGAGTGGCAATGATAGAGGATGTTTCTCATTTCCGGTTCGGGCACACATCTTCTAAACATCCCATCGGCACAATGCTTGTAGAGGAAAGGATCTTCCCAAAAGTAATGCTTGACATCCGAAAGAAACTTCTTCCTTTGTTGGTAGCTTAATTCTGCTGGCATGATTCCACAAACAAGATAGTTGACAAAATCCGCGAACCATGGAGCCTTAAACTCGGAAATGGCAAACAATTGGTCATCGGGAAAGTAATCATTAATCGGTACCTCTTCTTCAATGTTTTCATTGGACTCTTGCCTCAATCTTGAGAGATGATCGACCACAACATTCTCGGTCCACTTAACTCTTGAAGCAAAAGTATCCACTGAATCAATCTTGGCTTGACATCTTTCTTGCTCAAGAGATACTTGATGGCGGCATGGTCGGTGTAGACGATAACTTGAGAACCCACCAAGTACGATCGGAACTTCTCAAAAGCAAAGACAACCGCAAGAAGTTCTTTCTCGGTTGTGGCATAGTTCACTTGAGCATCATCCAAAGTCCTACTTGCATAGTAGATTGCATGCACCTTCTTATCCTTTCTTTGCCCCAAAATGGCTCCGACGGCAAAATCACTAGCATCACACATCACCTCGAATGGAAGATTCCAATCCGAGGCTTGCCTTATTGGAGCGGAAATGAGTGCCTCCTTCAACTTGCAAAAAGAGGGGAGACACTCGCCATCAAAATCAAAAGGGGCATCTTTCATGAGCAATTGAGTCAAAGGCTTAGCAATCTTGGAGAAATCTCTAATGAACCGTCGGTAGAAGCTGGCATGATCTAAGAAGCTTTGAACTCCTTTGAGGGAAGTTGGAGGAGGCATCTTCTCAATGATGGCAATCTTGGCTCAATCCACTTCAATCCCATGCTCAGACACCAAGTGCCCAAGAACAATACCTTCTCTTACCATGAAATGACATTTCTCCCAATTCAAAACAAGGTTAACTTCTTCACATCTATGCAACACTCTAGAAAGATTAGCTAGACAATTATCAAAAGTAGTGCCATAGACGGAGAAGTCATCCATAAAAACTTCCATAATATTTTCAATCAAATCGGAAAAAATGGCCATCATGCAACGTTGAAAGGTAGCGGGGGCATTACAAAGACCAAAAGGCATTCTCCTATAAGCAAAGGTGCCATAAGGACATGTGAAGGTGCTCTTTTCTTGGTAACTTGGATGGATAGGAATTTGGAAGAATCCACTATAACCATCCAAGTAACAAAAGTGTGAATGCCTACCTAACCTTTCAGGCATTTGATCAATAAAGGGAAGGGGAAAGTGATCTTTTCGGTTTGCCTTGTTCAATTTTCTATAATCAATGCACATTCTCCAACCCGTGACTGTCCTAGTTGGGATCAATTCATTTTTCTCATTTCTTTCAACGGTCATACCCCCCTTTTTAGGTACTACTTGAACCGGGCTAACCCACTCACTATCGGAAATAGGATAAATTATACCGACATCTAGCAATTTAAGTACTTCCTTTTTCACTACTTCCTTCATGTTAGGGTTTAGCCTTCTTTGATGCTCAATTGAGGGTTTATAGTCATCTTCTAGCAAAATCCTATGCATGCAAGTGGATGGACTAATGCCTTTCAAATCATCAATTGTATACCCCATGACTTTTCTATGCAACATAAGTTCTCTAAGCAATTTGTCAGTTTCACACTTACTTAGGTTGGCATTGATAATCATCAGGTAAGTAGAGTTGGGTCCAATAAATTCATACCTTAGGGTAGAAGGGAGAGGTTTCAATTCTACCTTAGGTGCATCTTTTTCCTCATAGGTGGATGCCTTTGAGTCCTTTCCAAGCTTTTCCACCTTGACCGACCGAGGTCGGAGTTCCGGGTTTGCTTCAAGAAGTTGAGCACAAGAGGCTACTTCCATGTCTTCATCATCAAGCCCTCCGGAGCTCATCAAGCATCTTTCAAGCGGATCTTCCAAGCAATGCCTCATAAAATCCTTCTTCACTAGGTTGTCAACAAGGTCGACTCTACACAAGGCATGCTCAAAAGAAGGATGTTTAATAGCATTAGGCAAACTAAATTCAACTCTTTCCTCCCCAACATTCAAGGAGAGCTTTCCCTTTTTAACATCAATAACGGCGCCCGCCGTAGCAAGGAAAGGCCTTCCAAGAATGATGGGGACTCGAGAATCTTCCTCCATTTCAAGAACAACAAAATCGGTCGGAATAAAGAAATTTCCGACTTTGATAAGAACATCCTCAAGGATGCCCCTTTGGTACCGGATAGAGTGATCCGCTAAAACTAAGGACATGTTGGTGGGTTTCAATTCACCCATGTCCAATCTTTCACAAATTGACAAAGGCGTCAAACTTACACTAGCACCAAGATCACACAATGCACTTTTAAAGCTAGTGTTTCCTATCACACACGGTATGGAGAAGTTACCGGGATCCTTAAGCTTTGGAGGTGATTTATTATGGAGAATTGCACTACATTCCTTGGTTAAGGCCACGGTTCCATATTCATCAAGTCTTCTTTTGTTAGACAAAATTTCTTTCAAGAATTTAGCATATGAAGGCATTTGGGAAAGAGCATCGGTGAAGGGAATATTGATGTATAACTTTGTCAACACTTCAAGGAACTTCCCAAATTGTTTATCTAATCTAGCCTTTTGAATTCTTTGAGGGAAGGGGATAGGTGGTTTGTAGGGTGGTGGTGCCACATACTTAGGTTCTTTCTCACCTTCCTCTTCTTTATTACTTTTTGACTCTTTTCTCTTCTCTTGTTCTTCACCGTCTTCTTCTAAGGAGACTTCCCTTTCTAGATTTTCAACATCTATTACAATTTTCCTCTTAGGTTCCTCCAAATTCTTTCCACTCCTAAGGTTAATTGCCTTACAATCTCTTGGGTTAGGCTCGGGTTGACCGGGAAGTCGACTTGAGGCCTAGAAGAAGAGCTAGCAACTTGTTGAGCAATTTGAGAGATTTGAGTTTCTAACATCTTATTATGAGTTGTTAAAGCATCAAACTTGGATGTTAGTTGCCCAAATTGGTTCCTAAACTCATCATTTTGCTTTGCTTAAGATGTTATGAAATTTTTCATCAAGAGTTCAAGATTGGATTTTTGAGGAGATGGAGTTTGATAAGGACTTTGGTTAAAACCAGGAGGTTGCCTTGGAGGGGGTTGAGGAATGGCATTTTGGTTGTTTCGGTAAGAGAAATTTGGATGGTTTCTCCAACCGGGATTGTAGCTATTGGAATATGGGTCATTTTGAGGTCTTGATCTTGGTTGGTTGAGGTAGTCAACATGCTCAATGGATGGTTCTTGTGAGGAAGAGGATGGACTCACATATTGACAATTCAAAGCAAGGTGACCAACCATACCACAAATTTCACACGGATTATTGACACCAACATTATTCACATTAGCATGCACATTCATAGCATCAAATTTCTTATTAAGTGCATCTAACTTAGCCGACAATGCATCATTTTTAGCCGCTAAAAGATCAAAGGTGTCGACATCATACCTTCCGGGAGATTTCTTAGGCTTAAACCTTGGATTGGACCACTTTTGGTGGTTCATGGCCATTTCTTCAATCAATGCCCAAGCTTCGGGGATCCTTTTTCTCATGAGAGCTCCTCCCGTTACACTATCAATGCCCATCTTTGATGAATGGGTTAGCCCATTGTAGAATCCTTGAACTAGAAACCACTTCTCAAAGACATGGTGTGGGCACTTCCTCAAGAGCTCCGTGAATCTTTTCCAAGCTTCATAGAAAGATTCCTCTTCCTTTTGGCGGAAAGAGGTAATCTCATTCCTTAGAGCGGTGGTCTTGCTTGGTGGGAAGTACTCGGCCATGAAAGCCATGGAGAGTTGCTCCCAATTGGTGATTTAATTCTCCGGAATAGTGTAGAGCCAAGCCCTTGCTTGATCTCTTAGAGAGAATGGAAAAAGCCTTAGTCGGATGGCATCTTGGGCAACTCCATTATATTTCACCGTGTCACAAATCTCCAAGAATACCGAGAGGTGAAGATTTGGATCATCGGATGGCAATCCCGAGAATTGATGTTGTTGCACCATGGTAAGAAGAGCCGGTTTCAACTCAAAGTTATTTGCATCCACATTTGGACTTGAAATTCCCGAATGAATGCCATAGTTGTTTGGTGCGATGTAGTCCTCAAGGGTTTTTTGATCATCATCCATTGTTGAAAAAGAGTGAGAATTCTTTTGGTTCTTTTCTTCTTTTGTAGCTTCCTCCTTGCACGAAAAGTTTTCTCAATCTCGGGGATCCCTTCTTGAAGATTTTCCCTAAGACTTCGAGTAACGGGCATGCAACGAGAAAAACAACACAAGAAAAACAAGAACAAGAGAGTGATTAGAGTTTTTTTTTAAAATTAAGGAAAAAAACAATAAAAGATCTAGTCTCCCTAATTAATGCTAAATCAATGTCAACCTTGCTCCCCGGCAATGACGCCAAAAACTTGCTAGGCCCGCAAGTGCATGGTACTATCAAAGTAATATAAAATATATCGAATCCAAGGGAGCACTCGTTGATCACCAATTTCACACAAACAAGTAATCTAGACCACAAACAATTGATTGGAATTTGGAATTTTTATAATTAAAACAAACACAAGAACAAGATCTAAAACTAGGAAAGACTAGAAAGGGGTTGTGAGTTGTTTGAATGATGGGAGGCTAGGATTGGGTTCACCACAATGGAACTATGCAAAGTCAAGCAAAAGTGACTCTAAGGTTTGCAAGCAATGGTCTACGATGGTCAATTGTCCTAAAATATCTCCAATCCTCTTTCAAGGCAAAGGAAAACTACTTAAAACTAGCTTAATCCCTACTTAAAACTAGGCCTACTTTCGTGGTCCTAAAATCCCTAGCTCAATTCTTGAAGGTCCAATGTCAAATTTCATCTTTGAATGCATACTCAACATCCAAAATATGTGAAAATACTAGCTAGGCATTTTCACAAACACTTGGTGTGCAAGAATTGAGTAGTAAACCAAAACTCATTCAACCAAAGAGAAATCTTCACCAATACATTACATAATCACCATTGGGCTACCCCCAATCCTAACACAAGCAACTACTCACTCATAATTGGCAAAAACATGGCATAAGAAATCAATCCAACTATCACACACATAGAAATAATGAAAGAAAAACAAGAAATAAGATAAATGGATAAGAGACACTTATCATTCAAATCAAGTCTTGATTCTTCATTCATCCATGGAAAACAAGTTGGGGTTGAGTTCTTCTTCCAATTTCTCCAAATACAGGAGAGCTCAAACCCCAAAATGGGTTAAACTAGATCTACTACTAAACTAGCTAAAATCTAGAAAAAGAAAATATAAATCTAAGAGAGATTTTGAGAATGAAAATGCAAGAAAGAAAGTCTTGTAGAACCCTAGAAAGATGAGATAAAATGAGGCATGAGTCTTGCAAAAGTCTCTACAAAAGCTATTTATATGAGCCACCAAAAGGGAGTAGGATTTTAGTTGCTTTTTAGAAAATGGGTTGTTTCACCGCGACCACGTTGGTCACCGCGACCCGCCTGTGGTGAAATAGGAATCTTAAAAGTGAAGCATTACGACCATGTTGAAGACAATGAACTGTAGATGGGTTGTTGGACGCCAATGACTTGTAAAGCTTGATTTTTCTTCACAAAACATTAATAAAATGCCCTTCAAATCTTGTCCAAGCTTGAGCCAAATCCAAATCACTTCCATTATGCTCCCAAAAAGCACTCCTACAAGATAAAAGACGACAAGAGGGCAAAGTTCCACACAAAGCAACAAAGCTCATACAAAAATAGCTAAGGACTATGTTATTTATGCACAAAAGTGGGGGAAATATGAGTTAAGATATGATGAAAAATCATTTTATCATGTATCTATTACTATGTATTAAAGCAGAACCTTTTCGAGTCACCAGAACGATTTGGCCCCACCTTATATTTAAAAATAATTTTGTATTCTTATTATGTCTACTTTTTCTTTTAAATTTTCTAAAAATCTATCTATTTTTTATAAAATCAAAATTCTAATATATTAAATCAAAATTTAAAAGAAAATAAAAATAAAAGATAAGATTCTAATATATAATGATAGATTGTTATCATAATAAGGTAGGAAAATATTTCCACTATTAATTTTTTCCTATCTAAAACTAACATTGTATTGTATTTTATTTATGATAAGATTTTTTTAATATATGGTGATAGATTTTTATCATAATAAGATAGGAAAATATTTCTACTATTTAATTTTTCTATTTAAAACTAACATTGGACAATAATATATAAAAAAAGATAACACTTATCTAAAAATCTATCTAATTTTAAGCAAAACTAAATAATAAAAAATTAAAAGGAAGAAAAAATAAAAGATAAGATTTTTTAATATACAATGATAGATTATTATTATAATTTTTATTTTTACTTTTCGTAAATAAATTATCATTAAGCTATGAAAATTATATTGGGCTCACCTTAACAAATTTGGTTGTGTCTTACATTGTATTGGGCTCACATTAATGATTTTTTTAAATAAATAAATAAATAAATTTTTATATTAAATTTAAATAATATTAATTAAATAAATTAAGTATTAAATTTATATAGTTGTGCATCGCACGACGGGCATAACTAGTAAGCATCCTGATCATGTATATCATGATTTTCAACATATACGTGCAGATATGGATGGGAATTGAGAAGCAAAATCATTATATCGTCATAAACATGATGATTTATAATATCTATGAATATAAATTTGTAACAATTTAGTGATGGTGCATAAAACTATAATGAAAATGAAAACATTGTCGAAATTATAATGCAATGTCTACGTACCTAAGTTATAAGGTATCGAGTGCACTTTCAACTTTTACAATAATTTAGGTTGTTTCGGTGTCTTCAACATTAAAGGTAAAATGTGACACTAGTGTTGTGCTACACAATGGAAAACGCTCCCTTTCTTTGTTGTCCCTTACCCCCTTTTCCCAAATGAACAAAACAAAAACAACAGTGAACAAAATTCAGACCCAAATCCCCCAATCTCACCCTCGTCTCATCTCTATTTGCTCTAATATTTTCTCAAACCTTATGCGAATGGCTTTATTACATAAATTGTGAACCGATTTGGTTCAATTCTACCCACAAATTGAGACGAAAAAGAAATGTCCCAAACCCTTGGATATGAAATCTTATGATTTCAATGGTGAAGAACTGATTTGTCTTATGGGCGAGAAGCCCCTTTAGATTTATGACTCATTTGCTCTTTGCACTGCTTTGTGAGTTCCAAACTTGTTGTTCCAGATCTGATGCAAATTTGGATAGATCCGACTCCCTCCAGATCTAATCTCTTTGAGAAAATTTTCCCTTGAACAAATTTTTTTCTTTGAACTTGATTTTCTAATAGAACGTTTAGATTGGAACATCTCCGATACTTGGTGGTTTGTGGTGGCCGGTGTTGATGACAACTCTATCACCAACGTCGGCTTATTCGCACCGCTGGTGGCCTGCTACCTAGCTAGCATACAAGAAGAGATGAATAAAGGAAAAGAAGAAATAAAAAAGAAAAAAAAATATTTTTCTTGGGCTGCAAGCTGGGAAAGTCTAAATCAAAGAAAATTAATAATTTTTAACAAAGAAAAGAAAAATCTTATTACTTTTAAGTACTTGTCCTCCAAGGCAAGTTTGTGTTTACTTGTGTGACAAGTTTCGACTTTTCTCCTTGCGTAACAAGTTTTATTTACTTGTGCGGCAAGTTTTTTTCTTACTTGCTAGGCAAGCTTTTCTTGCGGAGCAAGTTCGTGTCTACTTGCGTTGGAAGTAAAACGTTTTGTTTTACTTGTGAGGCAAGTTCGACTTCTTTTCTTACAGGTTAGCTCGAGGCTTATTTAATGCACTATTTTTTACTTTATTTTTAAGTCTTTTTACGTTTATAGAATATTATAAATCCAGCATGAACATATGACCATAAAACGTGAACATGTAATACTAATATGTGAATGTACTTATATTATATGTGAACGTATGCTAAATTTTTTGAAGTTAAAAAGTGGTTATAAGTGAACAACCCGTGTAATAATGTGTACATGTGTATAAAATATGTGAACAGAATGTAAAATGTCAAGAGTCGTATTTTTGGCAAAAATAATCGAAAAATAAATTATTTTTTTGTCAAAATTTTTTAAGCCTTTTAACGCCTGATGATGATTTAATCGAATATGAACATATGACCATAAAATATGAACAAACAATAATAAGATGTAAGCACACTTGCAATATATGGGAAAATATTATAAAATCTCTGAATTGTTAATGTGATAATATGTGAACATGTCTTATAATAGTGGGAACATATGCATAAAATATGTGAACGTAATGTAAAAGTCAAATATCGTGATTTTGGCAAAAACAAGTGAAAATATTTTTTTTTTCTGAATATTACCATTTTACCTTATTTCTTTTAATCTTAATCATCCATTTCTCAAATCCAAGGATCCTCATTTATTTCTAATTTTCATGATAAACCTCATTACCTTGTAAATTAACCTCATATATAAAGAACATAAAATTATCAATAACTTGTTATTTTCATAAATTTTATTTGGGAAGATTTGTTTCATAGGAATTTTGTAAAACAATTACTTGATGTAACTTACGAACTTAAAAAGATGCCAAAATTACATTACATGTGCCTCATATAATAATATAATCCTTTTTGTTGGAACATTCGTTGTTCTGTCGTTTCCCTTAGTTTCGACAATGAAAAACTTTGATGGTATAATATATTTTTCCATGTTAGTATTTCAGGAAAACAGGTACATCGTCAAGAGTGAAGGAACATGTGACTTGTTCAAATATTATCCATTGTTGAGAGATGCATCCTAGCCGTTGGAACCTTCGGCAAAGTCTGACGCACAGACTATACCTCTTCTTTGTCTAGGAAATGTCTTCGCTTTGTCGATTTTGGACTGGCTTGTGAGTTCCCTTGGATAGGGAACAATTGGCATTTGAGTTCCTTTGATGGAAACATCTGCATATATCATTGTAGTTCCTTCTCGACATGTAGTTCCCTTAAAATATTTGAATGAAACACATTAGTTCCCAATGGTGTTTGTCATATATTCCACGAAATGACGTTTTTACCACGATTGTATGTCTTTTTCAACCTTATCAAAACTGATGGAGAAGATCGTTGTTCCAATGTTTTAGAACATGAGTTCCTAATACTGTTCCAACACATTATTTTGGAGGTCTAGAATGAAGACTAAAAATTGCTTAAGGAGAAGAGAGAAGTAAATAATTAGTGCGATCATTGATTGAATTTGTGCACTAAAAATTGACGCCGTTTGCAGGACATGGATTGTTGATCCCTTGAAATTCTCGTTCTGAGTTGAGAAGATGGTTCTAGAACCAATTCCTAAAGAAACTACTTTTCGTAGCAAAGAAGAAACCACTAACAATCAAACCCTATCCCTATTGGAGGGATCGCAAGGGGTGCATAACGACGGTCGACGAGTGGATGACACGTCGGTGGACTACATCTACAGAGCCGAATCTGGCGACTCGGGCGAGACAAGGCCATGCAGTCAACTGAGGTCCCAATCGCGGTCGTGATCATGCGAACTGATGCGCGTGACAAGGAGAGCGAACAGTCGCGATCAAGGCCGGGTCGAATGGAGGAGTTGGCAAGCCAAGACTCACCTATGCGATCGACTAAGAGGGGACCCGTGATCGCGATCACTCGTGTGATCGAACGTGACACCGAGAGAGGAGACGGCGAGAGCGAGACGCTGGGGTAGAACCAGGGATCCGCAAGCGAACAAATCACTTCGAGTACAATAAAAAATGGCTGGAGCTGGACCTCGAGCCCAAACACAAGACCGAGCGCATGGATCACGATCACGAATCCAATCACGATCCTGGTAGAAACAACGATTGCGGTTTGGCTCTCAACAGAACCGCGTTTGCTATGGGTCCCACCTTCCAACGTGGGTAGTCGAGCAACGGAGGCGAAGGTTCTCACGGTGTTAGAATCGGAGGGACGAATGGCGGACCCCGCTTGACCGGACCAAATGGCGGAACGGTGATTCGGCGACTGCGACATACAAAGACGAGTCAGAATTGATAAGAGCCTTACCAACCACAATTCAAAAAGTTGAACTTGCACAAACCATGTAGGACCCCATAATCTCGTCTCGAAGATGCTCTTGAGGAAATTTCCCGCCTAAAGCATGTGATGGAAAAAATTCAAGAGAAGTGCCTTATGTATGAAACAAAAACGATCGGGATTACCCAACGGCTGGCAAGTGTCATTGAAATCGTTGATGACCACCATAGTCCCGAACCATTAAAGGCAAGGATGTTCGACTGACCCTCGGGGTGCTCAATCTCCCTTCCTTTTCTCTTAAAAATATGAAACGCCAGAGCCTTTGGAAGTTAAGTTGAATGCTAGCTCTCTACTCGCTTATCTCGAAACACATGGATAGTTAGGACCCTTTCTGACTTAGGCATCAGAGGTGGATTAAAGGGCCCCACTCCCTTGTGCCATTGTTTTGCAGAAGGAAGACTGAAGATTTCTTAAGGAGAAGAGAGAAGAACATAATTAGTGCGATCCTTGATTGAAATTATGCACTAACATATGGCAAAAAGTAAAGAATTTATTTTTGTTTTTGTGTAATTTTGTACGGGTTTTTTCGTGTTACTTTTTTTTTTGAAATGAATAACTAATCGTGAACCTTTTATGACTATAAATGAACACTGGCATGTAATATATGAACCCTTGGACTTTTTCATATGTTAAATATGGAACAAAACATTGTTTTTAGAAGATTAACTATGAACTTGACATGTAAAATATATTTTCAAAAGAAGAGTTCTCAACAGTATAATTAAGTATGTACATTATTTGACTGAAAATGAACTTTTATGCCTTAAATATGAACCTCCATTACAATGTTTATGAGCCAAAGTGTAATAACACGCGCAAACAAGAAACAATAAGGTCATCAGATTGGAAATCCTCTCTAAATTAGTGTTGGGACGGTGTTGGGAACTGAAGTTCTGCAACATCGAAACATCAGTCGTTTACCTATCAAAGAACCTAACTTAATCGAACTGAGTAGAATGGCAAATAAGGGTCGATCACACAGAGACTCGTGTAAGTGTGTTTTACTTGAATGCCAAGTAACCAAAGTAGGGGGGGTTTATGATTGAAAGTTTATTCTGCTATGCAAAATAAAAGTAAATATGGATGCAAGAATGTTTAAATCAATAAGAGACAAGTGTGTTCAACTAATTAAATCCATCATGATGTTGCTTTGTTGATCATTGATTCTCTTGATTCTCAATTCACTTAAATAATCTATCGTGGATTGTTATCCAAACATTATATTTAGTTGAAAGAACTAACAAACTAAACAACCCTAATCATCTAACAACCTAGAAGAAACTTCTAGATTCCTAAACCCAAACTTTACACTTTTGTTTTCAACTTCCAAACTTTCTTCACGAACTCCTCACATTATCATTCAAGCTTTCCGTTTCTTTTTTTTCCCTTTCTTCTCACTTTTTGCATCTTTTTCCAACTTTTTTTTCACTTATGAAGGCTACTTCTATTTCAAACTCAATTTTCTTCTTCTTTTCTTTGCACTTATCTTTCACCTTCAATTTTCTCAATTTGCACACTAGAGTTGTATTCCCTTCTTCCACCTTTTCCTTCAACTTCTCCCACACTTATACAAAACTCACACAAAACAACCAACCTAAAGTCCTAAATCCCGGATGGGTCAAACTTATTAGGTTAGGGATTATTTTGTGGAGCTTATAAAAAATAAGCTTAAGGCTCAAACGAAATGGGGTATTGACGTCCGCTTTTTAGTCGTATTTTATAGGGTTTAATTAAGATAACTTGAGTCACTTTCTTTATTATTTGTGTTGGGTTGAGGGTTGTTTGCATAGTTTTTCATATTTGTTTGAGATATGGAGTCTACATAAGCTTTGGTGGTGTAGGTTTTTGGGAGCTGTTTTGGAGCATGAAAAGAATGGAGGCGAAACGAGGTAAAAAGAGTAAAGGATGAGGCAAAACGAGTCTTGTGTCGAGCCTAGAAACTCGTTACCGACCTTCGAAGTTGGTTAGAGGAAGAATAGAGAAGAAAAAAGGTTTTAACGACCTGCCTAACGAGGGGGGAGACTCGGTAACGAGGCTTCTACCAAACCAAAATGAGCTGTTAACGAGGGCATCCGTGTCGGTAGGAGACACTGGAATCGGATTTACTTAAGTTTTATCTTGAATCTTTTCAGATTTAGATAAATCTTGTTAGATTTTATTTCCTTAGGGGAGTGTGTTAGTTTTTAGCATAAAATAAAAACCCTAGAATCAGTTTTGAAAAAAAAAGACGTAAGCTTGGGGGGAAAATCACTACAAAAAAAACGAATTTAGCGACCATATATATGGTGGCTAAATGCAAAATATGGTCGCTAAAAATGGTCGCTAAAACGCCGGTCGCTTACCACTTGGCGACCATATGGTCGCTAAAATTAGCGACCATGTCGACCATATGGACGCTAAAATCAGCGACCATATGGTCGTTATTTAGCGACCATGGTCGCCGTTGGTCGCCACCAATTCAGCGACCAATCTGGCGACCACAGCGACCACCTGGTCGCTCATTTTAGCGACCATATGGTCGCCATGGTCGCCAAGTGTTTAGCGACCATATGGTCGCTAATTCTGGCTAAAAGATGGCCACAATTGGCGACCATATGGTCGCTAAAAGCACCAAAAAAACGCACGAGGGACACCTTTCTCTGGTTCAAAGGCGCACGATCGTGCACAAAGGTGCACGATCATGTTGTAAATTAGCGACCATTTGGTCGCTAATTGTTTTAAATTTAAAAAAAATAATTACGAAATATTATAAATAATTACGAATTAATATAAATAGTTAATATTTAATGATTCATTAATTACTAGAAATTCATTAATTTCCATAAATTTCAATAATTTACATACATAAATTCATTAATTTACATAAATTCAAATAATTTACAATAATATAATTAAACTATGCTAATCTATACGGCTTCACCGCAGCCGTCTTCGTCGCCGGAGTCGTCGGGATCGGATGGGCGGGATCCACTCTCACCCCCTTGGTATCGGCGCATCCACTCCTCGAACTTCGAGAACTTACTCTTGAGCTCATCCACATCTTGCCTAAGGCTGACATTTTGCTGCGATAATTCCACCACCCGAGGAGCTGGACGACGCGACGCCGTCAATCGGTCGCCGTAAAAATCATGGGCGGCATTGCCAAGGCCGAAGACGGCACCTCCCGGGCCCATCCCCCAGCGGCCATAAGAAAGGCATCACACTGGTCCTGAAAGGACGGCGGGGTGCCCGTTTCCGCCGACCTCTGGGTGAGGATCTCCTGGATCCGAGCCTAATCAAGCAAATAATTAAAATAAAACATCAACAACAACAACAAATCAAAAACAACAACAATCAACAACAAGAACAACAAACAACAACTAAATCATTTACAACATCAACAACAAATCAACACCACCACCACCATTTAGCGACAACAAGCAACAACAACAAACAACAACTAAAGTGTTTACATTTACAACAACAACAACAACAACAACAACAACAACAACAACAACAACAACAACAACAACAACAACAACAACAACAACAACAACAACAACAACAACAAATCAACAACAAATCAACAACAAATCAACAACAACATCAAAAATCAAGAACAAAAGTTAACAACAGAAACAACAACTTCTAAATCAAATAAAAAATAACAACAAACAACAAACAACAAACAACAAACAACAACAACAACAACAACAACAACAACAACAACAACAACAACAACAACAACAACAACAACAACAACAACAACAACAAATCAACAACAAATCAACAACAAACAACAACAACATCAAAAATCAAGAACAAAATTTAACAACAGCAACAACAACTTCTAAATCAAATAAAAAATAACAACAAACAACAAACAACAAACAACAAACAACAACAACAACAACAACAACAACAACAACAACAACAACAACAACAACGACAACAACAACAACAACAACATCAACAACAACAAACAACAACAACATCAACAATCAAGAACAAAATTCAACAACAACAATAACAACTTCTCAATCAAATCAAAAATAACAACAAACAACAAACAACAACATCAACAATAACAACATCAACATCAACATCAACAACAAACAATAACAACATCAACATCAACATCAACATCAACAACAACAACAACAAACAACAACAACATCAACATCAACAACAACAACAAACAACAACAACATCAACATCAACATCAACAACAACAACAACAACAAAAATCAACAACAACAACAACAACAAGTTCTCAATCAAATCAAACAATAACAACAACAAGCACAAAACAACAACACAACACCAACACAACACCAAATCCTTTCAAATTGAGGAAAATGAGGAAAAATAATCAAAACTTACAGCGATTAAGGACGACAACTCGTCTATAAAATGCCGATCGGCGCCCTGCGTGTGCGTCTCGATGAGAAGCTCGAGAGGGGTGATGGGGCGTTGTAGGTGTTGCTTCTACGAAATTCATTAAGGGTGTTACGAACTATTAAATAAATTAACTTAATTTAAATTTAATCAAATTAAGTTAAAATACTTACCAAGCGACGCATGGTGTCGAGGTGGGACCTCGAACCACTACTGTGGTTCGCCGGATTGGCATTCCGGATTGCCTTCTGGCGGGCACACTTGGCTTTGAACTCATTTGTGGCCCAATCCGTCGTCTGCCACTCCTCCCAAGTGGCGGATTCGATGAAGTCTGGCCTCTTCCCGGAATTTCGATGCTTCTCGATCAAGTCATTGTACCTCTTCTTCGCTTTCTTCTCCCACAGCAACCGGACGAACTCGACGTCCATACCCGGCTGGGAGTCATCCCATCTAAAGTGCGACTAATTAAATCCAACAAACAATTAATTAAAAATAGTAAGTAATTAATGCAGAAATTGTAAAAAGAAATACAAAATAAAATAAAATCTACCTTCCAGGTATCAAACCAACGTTGCTTCGACGCGGCAGAGGCAAAGTTGAACTCTGAGGCCCTATCGTCGGGTTGACTTTGTATGATGCTTGTTGTCCACCGCGACGCAACTCCCGACGGCTCCAAGCTGCGAGATTTCAAAACACATGTTATAATATATTTAAAAGTAAGAAAAGACTTTAGATAATAATTTTTTCTTAGAAGAAATTGTACGTACCATCCGTCGGCAATATGAAGATCCCAAATGCGATTGGGATCGAGCCCTCGACTCGATCCCGACGAGGAGGCGGGCGTAGTGGCCCTCGACTCCTCCGCTTGGGTGCCCGCCTCCTCTGTACTAGGACGGCGGGCCCCGTCGTCCTCGGACAAATGTGGTGTGTCCGTGTGGGTCGCCTCGGACGAGGACCTCGTCCACGTCGGTGTGATCCTCTGGCCATAATAACACAACTAAAATTAAACAACAACAAACAACAACAACAAATCAACAAAAACAAACAACAATAACATCAAACAACAACAACAACAACAACAACAACAACAACAACAACAACATCAAACAACAACAACAACAACATCAAACAACAACAACATATCAACAACAATAAACTACAACAACATATGAACATCAAATCAACAACAACAATACCCTAAACAACAATTAACCACTCTTTCAACAACACAACTACAACATAATCAAGAAACAACAACACCTTCAAACAACAACAACAACAACTCTTTCAACAAATTCAACTAAACAATCTCAAATTCAATTTCACAAATTTCTCAATCAATCAAATTTTCTCAATCAATTTCTCAAATTTTTCAAACAACAACAACTAACCAATAACCCCTAAACAATACCAATTTCTCAAATTTTCTCAATCAATTTCTAAAATTTTCTCATTCAATTTTCTCAATCAATTTCACCCTAAACAATACCAATTTTCTCAAACAACAACAATCCCTAAACAATACCAATTTTCTCAAACAACCAAACCCTAAACAATACCAAATTTCTCAATCAACAAACCCTAAACAATACAAACAACAAAAATCAATATCAAAACCAACAACAAATCCACAAATCACTTACAAATAAATAGAGGGGTGCTCGGAGGGGAGGAGGAGGCAGCGGACGGAGCAGGCGGAGGCGCCGGCCGGCCAGAGCAGGCGATCGGAGAGGAGGAGGGCGAGGCGTTGCCGGAGAGGAGGAGGGCGAGGCGGTGCCGGAGAGGAGGAGGGAGAGGCGGTGCTGGAGAGGAGGCGGGCGAGGAGTCGGTGGGAGCGACAGAGGCGGCGAGGAGTTGGGAGAGAGAGAGTCGGGACAAATGAAGAAGGAGAACTGGTGTTCTCCTTCTTATTCACATTTAGCGACCATATGGTCGTTAGATTAGCGACCATATGGTCGCTACTTGTAAGTGAAAAAGGGCTGGGACCAGGCCGATATTTCAGCAACCATATGGTCGCAAATCGAAATATTTCGTGAAAAATCGAATTTTGAGATTTTCCCCCCACATGGCGCCATAAATTTCGTTCTTGATGGTCGCTATTTACGAAATTAAATCAAACTACGCGCTAAAAAACCAAATTTCGTGCCAAAATTTTAGATTTAGCGACCATATGGTCGCTAATTCTGGCCAAAAGTTGGCGACAATTGGCGACCATATGGTTGCTAAAAGCACCGAAAAACGCACGGGGGACGCCTTTCTCTGGTTCAAAGGCGCAAGATCGTGCACAAAGGTGCACGATCATGTTAAATCAGCGACCATATGGTCGCTATATCCAACTGTACATTTGAACAAACACTTTCTACCAACAATATTTGGGTTGAGGACTCAAATGGGAGAAAACAAACGAGTTCAAATGTGACATCCAACTACAATCCGTCTTATGTCGATGAACATCGACAAGCTTTAGGTGAGGGTGAATGCGTGTTCCCCCACGACTTCTAGTGTCAAACCATGAACAATTAAAGACAATAGGACGCTTTACGGTTGGAGATAGGTAATGCAACTCAATGATTTCATCTAGCACACCATAGAAGTCTTCCTCGTCGGTGCCGAAGCTTTGTCCTAGAACACAAACTCCACTACTGTCAGTGGCTCTGGTTGATGCGTGTGCTCTCGTGTGGAATCTGTAACCATTGACAAAGTAACCAGGATATGTCCTCACTTTTTTAGAGGGTCCATGAGCAAGTGTTGCAATGTTAGGATCTGTAACTGCCGGACTGTCGGCCTGCATGCAATTTTAAATCAACATGTATATACAATTTCGGATTCAACATAAAAATGTACATTTTGAAACTAAATAGAAATTAATATAAGAAATCCTTACATGGGAGTAAAACCAGAGGCGAAAGTGTCTTTCCAAAATGTTTTGCTCTTCAACATCGGTTATTGTTGGATTTGACGACCGCACGAAGTTTGTCAAATAGTACCTACGACAGAGTAATTGAATGAAATACATACTTTATATATATCGAACCAACTTTAGTTGAGATTATAGAAACGTATTCAATATAGGGTTCCACTTCGACGCAGTTCATGAGAATGTAAGTTTGGATCACTTGGAATTCATCATCTGTGAGGAAACGACCAGTTGATCTACTACCCAGGGTTCGACCAGTAATTGTGAAAATAGACAAATCGCCCGGATCAACCCCAACTGGAAGTGTGCAACTGACGTTGCGGGCGTTATCCATATGAGTACTCGCCACATGTGAGCTAAAATAATACGAGTAGAATGTGGACGTCTCCTTAACGAGAAAGGCACTACAAATTGACCCCTTAACATGGGCTTTGTTGCCAATTGAGGCCTTCAACCTTTTTAAGAGCCTACATGATATACATTGAAAACCATTAATATTTATTATACAAGTTAATTATATGAATCCAAAACTGAACAACTGCATACAACTATACGTACCTTTCTTCTGGATACATCATCTATAATTGACAGGGCCACAAAGTGAAGCTTCCCATGACAGATGAATAGGCAAGTGCTCCATTTAATCAAATAACACATGGGGAAAGATGCGCTCCAGCTTGCACAAAATTATTGGTATGTAAACCTCCAGTCTTGTTGTTTCGGAAGCGATGATCAGATTTTGTAAACCTCTTGTGACAATCGAACCAGCACATTTTGTGTCCATGTGTTAGATAAAATGCATCGGTGTCCTCCATACAATAAGGTCACGCATATTTCCCAGAAGTGCTCCAGCCTACACAAATATATATTTTGTATCACACATTAATTAAAGTTCACAAATCATATATATGCATTATTATTATATATAATAGTCTCAGATTAATTAGCATATGTAAAATTAACAACATACCAGACAACATCGAATATGCGGGGAAGTCACTAATAGTCCATATTACAGCTGCACGCAACACAAAATTCTGCTACCTCCAAGAATCGTATGTGCACACCCCATTAAGCCACAGATCCTTCAGCTCGGCTACCAACGGCTGCAAGTAGACATCCAACTTCTGCTTCGGGCTCTTCGGTCCAGGTACAATAACTGTAAAAAACATAACCTCTTCTCGCATACACATCGAAGGCGGAAGGTTGTAGGGTGTTAGAATCACAGGCCAACATGAGTACTGGCGCCCGGACGCCCCGAACGGATTGAAACCGTCCGTGCACAAGCCTAGTCTTACATTTCGTGTTTCTGATGCAAAATCTGGCCACACAGCATTGAAGTGCCTCCATGCCTCTGCATCTGAAGGATGTCTCATCACCCCATCTTGTGCGTGCTCTGCATGCCATCTCATGTGTTCGGCAGTCACCACAGATGCGTACAACCTCTGCAATCGTGGAGTTATTGGCAAGTAAAACTTACGAGAATAGGGAATGAGCTTTGTCTTGCCTTGCTTCCATCTAGGATAGTCACATATCTTGCATGTCGCGTATTCTGCATCTGCACCCCAATATATCATGCAAGAGTTTGGACAACAATCAATCATCTCGTAAGGAAGACCGAGACCCTCAACCAATTTTTTCATGTCGTAAAATCTGGCTGGTAATGTCGTCTCCGGGTGAGAAACGCTTTCGCAAAAATCCGAGATCATGTCATATTCGCGCTCCGTCATCCTCAGCTTAGACTTTAGGCTCAGTAGCTCAGTCGCAGCCTCCAACTGCGTCATATCACATCCAGGCCACAAAGGCCTATTTGCGGCCGAAAACATGTCGTACATACGCTGTGCATCGGGATTGGGCGCTTCATTATAATATTGCTCCCCTTGCTCATGCCTTATATTCGCATTCTGCACATGATCCTCAGCAGTGTAATCACTTCGGCCATAATTAAAACCAGCATACACCATCTGTTCTATTCGATTATCATTCCCACCATTTAATGGTGTTGCTGGATCGGAACTGCTACAGCCTTCATGCTGTCTAGACTCGGCCAACAATGCAGCGAACCTTTCATCTGTCTCCCCGTGCGAAATCCAATGGTAATAGTTCGGAACAAAACCTTCCTTAACAAGGTGATAATGCACATCATCCGCACATTTCATTTTCTTATTCTTGCACCTCCGACACGGACACATTAATTCGGATGGGTTATAGGACGACATAGATTTGCAGAATTCCATAAATTGCTCTACACCAGCTAAAAATTCGTTGTTCGAAAAACCATCTATATTACGCACATACATCCACTCACGCATTTTTTCCTTCCTTCATTTCAAAATAAGAGTACAGTTAAATTAATTCAAATGCATTTAGCGACCATATGGACGCTAATTAGCGACCATATGGTCGCTAATATGAATTTAGCGACCATATGGTCGCTAATTAGCGTCCATATGGTCGCCAACTTCAGAATAGTAGAATAGACAATTACAACATAACCAATTGCTATTTGCGGTAAAATTATGTAACACAATCTCTTATAAATATATAAACGAAAGCTTTCTACCGTCAATATTTATCTAAAACAATATAATGACGGAATGAAAAATTAGGAATAAGATTTAAATACATACCTTTAGTGAGGATGTCGGTAAAATTTGACGGAATTTCTTGCCACAATCAATTCACAGTTGTGGTAGATTTTTCTCTCTTTTGTGAATATTTTGGAAGAGAGCGGAATTAGAGTGAAGTTGTGTTGGAGCGGAATGAGAGTGCATTTTTAGCGGAATGAGAATGCAATATATGCTGAAATGGCGGGAATTTTGCCAATTAGTGTTTTTAGCGACCATATGGTCGCCAAAAACGCGGGATATTACCCGCAAAAATAGATGTGGCGTGCCAAAACATCTGACCAAGTCAGCGACCAACTGGCCGCTAACGTTTTTGACCATGTGGTCGCTAAAACGTTGGCGACCATATGGTCGTTGCATTTTGCGACCATATGGTCGCAAAGATGTGTTTTACCAGTTGCGACCATATGGTCGCAAAATGCAGCGACCATATGGTCGCTACATGCTGGCGGAAAATTAGCCCGCGCACCTGTTGCGACTATAAAGACCTAGCGACCACAGGTTAAAAACATGGGCATCACCCTGCTAAGCCAAAGAAGACGAACAAAGGGAACAAGGGGAACAAGAAGACTAGGATAGGTGAAGCGCATGCAACATGATCAAAGGCCAATGGAACAGAGGCACTTAAGCCGTCCACTTCTGGGGAACGTATGTTAATCACTCACCTTGTCCTTTCTGGTACATTCCTCAACGACAACAGGCTTGGCGAGTTATGGGAAGTCATCAAAGCCTAGGGTTGGGAACAAGTATATTGCGACCCCTCCCTAGTCGACCTTGACCAAGTCCGACTCTTCTACTCTTCCTTCAATGTCTCTAAGGATGGTATGACGAGAACTCTCACCATCAAGGGTGCTGAGTTCATCTTCAAAACGACCAACATCCTCCGCCTCCTCAATGTTCCCGGAGATGGCATGGACTTCCTCCCTGTCAAAAACTAGGACACTTTCACTAGAGATGAGATTCTTCATTGTTTGTATGACTGTCGTGTTTCCACAAAGGGTCTCACCACTCACAAGTTTCCTTGGTCGTGAAACTTACTCACCAGTTCATTATCAAGGTTGTGATCTTACGGCAAGAGAAGAGGAACCAACTGAACATCCTAGATGCCATCCTCCTCGACTTCTTCCTCCTCCACGAGCCCATCAATTTGCCCAGAATTATTCTTGGGCATATGGAAAAGTGAAAGGGCATGCCTTCCCACTCTTTTCCCTACCCCACTTTGGTGAAGAAGCTCCTTCTCAAGGAAGGTATCTATGATGACTCAAGGGAAGAATTGGAACTCGGTCAAAAGCTGGGCCTACCTATGATTCAGAAGCTTAGACACTCTGAGGCTTCGACAAAACAACTAACAACACATCTACATGCAGTTAAGACAGTGGTTGGGAACACCTCTTTGCTTCACCACATCGTTGTCACCAATGATAGCATTTTGGAAGTGCTGATTGAAGTAAGGGACCTGCTTAAAGCTCAATGCCCATGATATTTCCCCTTTGTTCCCTTACACTCTCTCTCCCCCACAAAATGTAACTCTAGTTCCATATTGTACAAATGATTTTCCCAAGTAATGAATGGTCTTTTAGTTTGAAGGCATGTTCTTACAAATGATTTTCCCAAGTAATAACTTATCACACACATCCATTGTATTTTTTTGGGAACTCTGATGCATCTCTTGCTCATTAAATACATTGAAATACTTGTCTTTTGAAATCAGTTTGTCATCATCAAAAGGGGGGAATTGTTGGGACGGTGTTGGGAACTCAGGTTCTGTAATATCGGAACAACAATCGAACTCTACGTTTAAATGATGACAAATGCCATTAGGGAAATAATGTTTTATATCCTAGTATTTCAAGGGAACTCTAGGTCAAACAGATGTTGTCTCAACGGAACTAAGAAGCAACACAATAACTAGAATGAAAGCCAAAACAAGAATTCCCATCAAGGGAACTCATGAGTGACACGTTCCCAAGAGAAGGGAACTCACATGTGAGGCCAAAGACAACTCAACATGAATTACGGAAGCTTGTTCCAGACAAAACAAATGTGCAGTATGTTCCTCATACTGAGCTGATTGATCCAACAATTCGATGAGCTTCAAGAGTTGGCAAATTTCAAATGAATCACATGTGGAGGAAGCACACATACTTGGAGAGCAAGACAAGAGCAACTCGGACAAGAGCACAAGAAGATAAGATTGAGCCTCAAACATCACACAACTATATAAGCTCATGAATAGTGCTCTTGCAAACCACTTCTCACAAAAACTTCAAGCAACCCTAAAGGATCCAAGAAAGAATAAGTCTAGAAAAGTCTCGGACGGCGAGTGTTTGATCTCAACGACGTTGAAGAGTGTGTTCCCTGATGCTAGGGAACTGAGTAGAGAAAGTGAAGAGTGTAAGGTTTGGTTTTCTGATTTTAGTTGAGTTGTTGTTCTTATTACTTAGGTCGAGAAAGTTCATTAGTGTTCCTAGAGTTGGGAAACTGCTAGGAATAGAGAAGTTTGAACTTGGCCTTGTAGTAGCTAAGTAAACAATCAATAAAAGAAGGAAGGAATTCAAAATCCTCCAAGAGGGTGTAGAGGTCTACCCAATCATCTAGTTGGTTGTAGTGGGGTTCCTCTATAAAGGAACTATGTCCCATTTTGTTTATTTGTTCGTGATTATCTTGTTTCTATAGCCTTGGGAACAGTCCAACTTTTGTTCCCAACTTTTGGTTAACAATTACGATCCAACATTTAATGTAGGTAGTAAGGATGTTTTATGGAGACAAAGTAAACTAAAGGCCAATATCTATGGTCCCTTTTGAATAAGAAGAACTCGTTTGACAATCCGCCTACGGCTTTGACGCAAAATTTTCCTATGTTGACAAGACTTGTCCACAACATATCAAATCTCTAGTCTTGTAATAGTGGCATATTGTATGTAAGACCCGAGTTTCCATTCGCAAACCCGATAACCTAGTTTCGTTCAAACTCCTACCTCTTTATTCAATCTACCCTTTTTAATCCTTATGTTGGGCCAAAAGCCAAAAAAATGGACATAAAGGCCCGAACCAATCCCTACCTTATTACCCTTGTAACACCTCGATAATTTATAAGGGATTGAGGTGCTACCCATGTCAACAAGAGCTCTTCCTTTTCTGGGTTCAAATGAGGACAAGGAACTTAGAAGTTAAGCGTACAAGGGCAAGAGTAGTACCAGGATGGGTGACCTCCTATGAAGTCCTCGGGTTGGCATGGGATAACACTTCTTAGGCCAGGCCATACAAATGGTATCAGAGCCTACTCTAGGTTACGACTTGACTTGGTCCGGTGGGCGGTCACTTGACCTAGAGGGCGGTGCTTAGGCCTTGACGAGGACATCAAGTGTTTAAGTCGGGGAGATTGTAACACCTCGATAATTTATAAGGGCTTGAGGTGTTAACCATGTCAACAAGAACTCTTCCTTTTCTAAGTTCGAATGAGGACAAAGAACTCATAAATTAAACGTGTAGGGGCGAGAGTAGTACTAGGATTGGTGACCTCTTGGGAAGTCCTCGGGGTTGCATGGGATAGCGCTTCTAAAGGCTTGAGCCTTACAACCCTTTCCTATTCTAACCTTCCTTGAGCTATCTTTCCATTCTTTTTTTTTCTCACTTGTGTGTGTGCCGCCTGAAGAGTCTCGATAGAGATTGAGATCGGAAGCCGTCGAGCATGTGTCATTGTGTCCCCATCCGCCATCATCCCTTCTCCCTCACCGATTCGGTCATCACTCGTTTCTTGGGTTTTTGGAGTGCTGCATTATCAAGAAGCACGGACCAAGGTAGAACCTCGCTCCAAGAATGCCGCCATCGATCCTTTTGCCCTAAACCTCGTCACGCCTCCTTTGTTCTGGGCAGCTCACCTTTGTTCGTCGTCATCTAAGACCCTCGTTGTGAGTCTTTGCCCCGTAGTTTTCTCGCCAAATCCTTGTCACCAATGGTCTCACTTGTCGTCGTGGGGATCGAGACCGACAAAGCTAGCAGGCCACTACTGCATGTTGGCGCCAACATGAGGGGTTAGGTTGTGCCACTGAAGTTGGTTGGTGTGTCATCCTGCGTGGTCGTCGATCGTTTTCGTCTCCAACAACCACCGTCCTTCTACTGGCATCACATACGAACAAGTACCGCATCAACCGGAGGTCGAGGTCGAGGTCAGATCCACCTAGTTCCGAGGCTCAGTTTGGGAGGAGTTCCACTTTTGTCCAAGAGTTGTTCGAATTCGATCCTTGTAAGGTCGGATAATCTTTCGTTATGCTGGTTTTTACCTTGGAACCTTTCGTTTGTGCTTTGCTTACTAAACAAAATTGCCTTGTAATTATGAATTGAGTGTTGTTCGATCCTTGTACCTGATTTGGTTCTGGTGGATGTCTCTCTTTTCCTTATCAGATGTGCTTGCCGGCATAATTATTGTGAAGTTGCACTTGTTTAGGTGTAAGTATTGAATTAAAATTGTTAATCTAGAATTTCTGATTTGTTTGGTGTAAAATTGTAATTAGGCTCTTGTCATAGTGTGGTTTAGTGGTTATAGTTTTGATTGAGGTTTGTGTTCAAAGTTATTCTTAAATGAGTTCATGATGTTGGTGTGTATGTGAACAAAATTTGTTGGGAATCTGAACTTGTGTGATTTGATCTCTTCTAGAATGCGAGTAGTAGTTCGGGTTTTTGAATAAGTTGTATGTTAATCTCGACCCTTTATTGCATGGATGTACTCAGTTGGTTTCGGACTTGTCCTCCTTGGTTCGAGAGGTTTTGTTTTGAACGTATGTTTTGGAACCTAGAACTATAGTTGGAACTTGAACATCGAATTGGATGCCTTGGGCTATTACTCTTCAAGTTATGTAAGGATTGAAAATCTTTGTATGTAGGAAGGTCGTTGTCGTTGGTTCTTAAGTTGTTGCATTTAACGTTGGTAAAAAATATTGGAATCAATTCAATCAGAACTCGTTTGGATACCATGGTTTTATGGTAGTTAGCAACTTGATGAGGCTACTATAGTTATGCTTACCTAGACCCGAAATTTACTCCTCACTGTTAGTTGGTTAACCGTGAATGTTATGATTCGTAGGTCCCTAGTACCCTCGTGTTTTTTACTTCATTCGAGGATCACCTTCGAGGTAAGTCGTTCTCGGCTTGCTCGGCTTTATTCTAGTCTTGTTAGATTTCATGCCGCGATTGTGAGATAGGTTTTGGGAATTAGTCCCAAATGTATGTTTTTCTTGTGAAATGTTTTATTGCATGTATGATGTGATGCACTTTTCATTCCAAACATTTTCTGGTAAAAGAAATTGTTATCGTTTTCTATGTGTTGGCAGCGTAACCGGCACAATCATGTGTGACGATTGTCCGTGGAGAAGAGGCATCTAGCCATGGTCGTGTGTCGGTCGGGCCCGTTTAAAAATTAAAATTAATTGCTTGTTTTTGGCAAGTGCTCCAATGGAGGCTTGACCAGGGGTTGGAAGGATGACGTATGTGAAAAGTGAGAGGGCCCGCCTCTGCACTTGGGCGTAGATGAGTTAGTGTTGTAGATTAGATTTCAACGGTGGAAGGAAGAATTGCATTTCCAAATAGGTTTGTGAATGGTTTTGCTTTTGTTTGTGTTTGGTTACTTAGTTGGTTCCTGGCTTGTGAATTGTTGGTATGTTTGATGAATTGTTTGTTTAGTTGTCTTTTCTTCCAATTGTTGGAATGTCAAGTTGTCGATTATTGTCTTCAAACTTCTTACTTTGACCTCTTGTTATCTAGCTTGCCAAGGATAGTAGCTGACCCCTCGGGGAATTTTATTTTTCAATTACAGGGACTCCTCTAGGACCCATGGTGGAGCCCATGCCGGATCTTGCAACGGATCGTTAACACACGTGTCATTAGGCGTTGGAGTTGGTTGGGTGTTCTGGTTTAGTATTCAGTTTCTACTTTGGAAGTTTTCTCTTTTGCTAACTTATGTGGGTTATCAGTTTGTTTGTGTTTTGTCTTAGTTGTCGGGACCTCATGCATGACATTGTTACAAATATGTTTTTATTAAATGATAGTTGGATGGTTTAAATTCGTTTTTCTCGTCGTGCCCGAGTTGCAAGGTCCAGGTGTTTTAGTTGTCAAACTATTTCATGTAGTGTCCGAGAGGGCAAACTACCAAGTAACGCCTTGAAGTTAAGACGAGGTGTTACATTATAGACTACTCACAATCCAACAATAGATGTGTGTATTAGAGAAAAGATCTTCATAGCAGATCTAGCCAAGAGATTGCGATAATGGAAGACGAAATAGTTGTACACTCAAGCATAATTTAACGACTTAATAGCTCATGGATATACTCATATTGAAACAAACAAATTGAGCTAGTTGAACAATTTACCTAAATGCTTTGAAAGTATGTCAATTCAAACACCTAAGTTCATTAATTTGATGGTGAGAAACAACTAATGAATAAATGAGTGAACGGACTAGGAGCCAAATCATATACAGAAACCTACATGTAAATGGCATCAATAGGTGTAGCTTAAATAAATATATATATATATATATATATATATATATATATATATATATATATATCTAAGAAGCAGGAACAAAAACCATAGTGCACAAATAATGTTTACCTTGGTGAATCAATCAGGGAGCCTACTTGAGACCATAATGAGCTTTGTGAAGCATACAAACATAGAAAGAGTTGATTTCGACAAGGAATCTCTAAGTTTCTCCATATAAATAGATTTGAAACAAATATTCATTCAGAAATGCATTATTAGTATCAACTGCATATAAAAATTAACCTTTGGAAAGAGAAATGAACAGACTACAAAGGGTTTGACATTTGGACTAATAGTTCCAAAGAAGTCAACACTACAACCTGATGAAAGCCTTTTGTAGCGAAGCGGGATTTATAACATCCAATTTGACCACCAAACTTGGACCTACTTTTAAAATCCCACTTCCCATCAACAAAATTACCTTTGGCAAGGCAAGACTATGGACCATGTATTCGTAGTCTAGATGGCATTTAATTCAAGTTGCATAACATTATAACCAACCGGTTTCTAATTGCCTAGATAAAGGTTGGCGGCTCAATTCTAGCAGTAGGCAATGGAGAAGATGTATGTTGTGATGCTTGAAATATACATGGTTTGAGATTCTGAGATTGAACTTTGGTGATCATTAGGTGGGAGGAGTACTCTTAGGGTCATAAGTATGACAAGGAGGTTGGATCACGGGGATGCATAAGGGCCAGCGATAGTGATGAGGATGTCGAAGATAAAAAAATCAAAATGGGGAGAGGGGAGATGGTAATGGTGGCATGCTTGAGGAGGGATCAATTTGAAAGGTAAGTGTTAGGGTCAAAATAGTAACAATTTAGGTGGTAAGTGGTGTTAGTTGGGTAGGTGGAATGACCATCACTTTCGATCAAGGGGGACGAGGATTTGTGGTTAAGATGGAGTGACAAGAGTTGATTATAGGAGAGTGACATAAGGATGAATGGACTCATCAATATATATTATGGTGGGAAGATATAGAATTTGATGTGGAGAGGTCACGGAAAAGGTAGCCTTTGTGCTTGGTAATATAGGCAATGAAGGTGTAATAATGGTGGTAGACAAGGGTATAAGGTAATGGAAACAAATTAAGGCAACTACTCAAGTTGTGCCCAAAAAGGGTGGTATTACTGTTATAGAGAAGCAACATGGTGAATTGGTTCCTACTAGACTCCAAACAGGTTTGAGAGTATGTATTGATTATCGTAAGCTGATAACTAGAAAATATCACTTTCTCTTGTGATTTATTTATGAAATGCATGAGCGACTTGTCAGTCGTTCCTATTATAGCTTTTTATATGACTATTCAGGGTATTTTCAAATTGTCTTTGCACTAGAGGATCAGGAGAAAATGACATTTAAACGTCCTTTTCACACTTTTGCATACCGTTGGATGCATTTTGGATTATGTAATGCACTTGGGATATTCCAAAGGTGTATGGTTAGTATCTTTTCTGATTATATTGAGAATTTCATTGAAGTTTTTATGGATGACTTTACTATTCATAGTGATGGCTTTAATGCATGCTTAAACCACTTATCATTAGTCCTTCAAAGATGTGTAGAAACTAATTTAGCTCTTAATTTTGAGAAATGCCATTTTATGGTTGAGCAAGGCATTATCTTAGCTCATATAGTGTGATCTAAGGGTATTTAGGTTTATAAGGCAAAGATTGATATCATTCAGTCCTGGCCTTATCCTACTAATGTTTGTGAAGTGCGTTCTTTTCTAAGCCATGCAAGTTTTTGCCACATGTTTATTAAAGATTTTTCAAAGATCTCATCCACTTTATATGCGAGATTTTAAAGAAGGAAGTGCTCTATGACTTTGATGATAATTGCAAGAAAGACTTTGATGAGCTGAAGACTCACCACACTAGTGCACCAATAATTAAGGCTCTCGATTGGTCTCGTCCCTTTGAGATCACATGTGATGCAAGTGACTATGCGGTTGGGGTCGTTCTTGGTCAAAAATAAGCAAGAGCCTCTCATGTAATTCATTACACTTCTATGACCTTAAATGGTGCCCAAAGGAATTACTCCACAATTGAGACAAGATGCTTGCAGTGGTGTTTGCCTTGGAGAAATTTAGCCAATACTTGTTGAGGACCAAGGTGATAGTCTACACAAACCATGCATCTCTTCGTTATTTGACGACGAAGAAAGAAACCAAACCAAGATTGATAAGATGGATTCTTCTACTTAGCAAGTTTGATATAGAAATCAGAGATAAGAAGGGAGTAGAGAATCTTATTGTAGACCATTTGAGTAGAATGGTTCATGAACAAGACAACCTAAAAAGCCAAGATCAAACAACACAATACCAACACTGACATCAAAACAATTAGTTTTGTTTTACATACGACTAATTATGATACACACACATAAAAATTAATGCATACAATTTCGATACACATTCGTCCATTTTTCATGTACAAACAATAGATTTTGTATGCACAAACAATAGTTTATTGATGAAAAAAATCACATTGTTGATGAACAGAGTCACAGTGTTCATGAACACTCTAGTCGTGCATCCACTTTCTGTTTTTTTAAAAAAAATACGCGAATAATTCGCCAAAAATTCACTTGTGTCGTTTTTCCCCTTTTTAAGTGAAATGAATAACGCCTTTGATTTTTCTCCATTCAACAGCTCTTGTTCTTTCTTATTTCGCACATAGGACCCCATTCGCACCTGAACCAGACCCTTAATCAATTACATACAATCCACCACACTCAACAAATAAAACGAATTTCTTAAACAAACATTTAACCTAATATAGAATTATAACTGTACATGCAATACACACACTACTTCAAAATAATAAAATAAACAATCATTTACCGAATCTAAAGTTAATATTATCTTCCTATTTGGGGTAAATTTAAACCTAAAATGAAACAATTACCATATATAAAAACAATCATTAAGAAATAGAATTTATAATATTATGCATTTACAATTTTACATACAATACATTTATGCAGAGCATCCAAATAAAATAACAAACAAGCATTTAAGCTAATATCAAATTACTATCATTACATACAATGCACTACATAGAAATAATAAAAGAATAAAATCAAAAATTACCATTTAACCTAATAAAAATCAATATTTCTAAACAAAGAAATATATTTACTAATTTTAGCATACCAATAAATGACAATATTTTTACAATTAATTTCTTAGCATGACAATATCATATATAACCCTTCTTTGCAAATACTATTGGAAAGCAAAAAATTTCAACACATTCAAGGTACCAAATTGCACAAAGTACACAATTAAAATGAAGGCAGTTGTTGTTTATTTCTTTGTTCTCTCAATGATTCTTGTTCCTTCAAGTGCAAGTTGGTTTGGAATTGTAAAATGTACACTAGTTTGCGGACTAAAATGTGCAGGAAATCCATTTTGCCTTGTTCCTTGCTATACCGATTGTCAAAAAAACTTTCCTCTTAGTGTCGGAGAAATGGATAAGTATTCTTTATGTACCACAGGTTGTGTCATTTCAAATTGCTTCATCGGTGTCTATATCTCAAAAAACAAAGGTATATATATTCAATGGTTGTTTTTAAAAATTGGTTTTACCATCATTTCACTATATTTTACATGGAGGATTGAGTGTTTTTACTTTTCAAATTTAGTTATATATTGATTTTTAATTATTTACATATTGCAATATATAATTATATAATAAATTGCGTTTGTGACTTGTAATAGATTCTACTGAGGAAAAGTTGTTGACCAATTGTGTACAAGATTGTGACCAAACATGCAAGTTAAGGACAAGCAACAAGATTGATGGGAAGATGCATCAGTTAACAGGGAATTAATTTTCTAAAAACCCATTCTTGTTATATTATGATAAATTAAAATTTAATTTGTGTTATTGGATTTATTATTTTGATGTATTAGCAATACTGATTTTAAATAAAATTATAATTAAATATTTTTTTAAACTTCATGTTCAAGTATCAATGTCATTCTTCAATTTTGATCATAAGTAGAGATCTTTTGAGAGGGTAAATTCATGTTAACATGGCTTGACCGACTTAAAAGAGACAATTGTAATGGTAATTTTTTTTTTATGAAGTAACATTTCACAGCAACAACAATGAAAAATCCAAACGAGTCAAAGAAGACAATACCAAGACTGACATCAAACCAATTAGTTTTGCTTTAGATACGACTAATTATGATGCACACACATATATTAATGCATACAATTTCGATACACATTCGTCCATTTTTATTTAAAAACAATAGATTTTTGATGCACAAATAATAGTTTATTCATGAACAAAATCACAGTGTTGATGAATAAAGTCACAATGTTGATGTATAATCAAGGTGCGCATCATGTTTCCGTTTTTTTAAAAATATGCGTCGCTTGTGCCGTTTTTCCCCTTTTTAAGTGAAATGATCAGTGTCTTTGATTTTTCTCCATACAACGACTTTTGTTCTGTCTTATTTCCCACCTAGGCACCCATTCGCACCTGAACCGGACCCTTATTCAATTACATACAATGCACCAAACTCAAACAAATAAAACGAATTTCTTAAACAAACATTTAAGCTAATATAGAATTATAACTTTACATGCAATACACACTACTTCAAAATAATAAAATAAACAATCATTTATCGAATCTAAAGTTAATATTATCTTCCTATTTGGGGTAAATTTAAACCTAAAATTTCAGCAATTACAATAAATGAAAACAATCATTAAAATAGAATTTATAATATTATTCCTTTGCATATAATACATTTATGCTC
The DNA here is from genome assembly GCA_964016875.1 of Fallopia convolvulus. Lineage (NCBI taxonomy): Eukaryota > Viridiplantae > Streptophyta > Magnoliopsida > Caryophyllales > Polygonaceae > Fallopia > Fallopia convolvulus. The sequence goes on along the minus strand of OZ024737.1, from coordinate 21,619,381 downwards.
AACATCCTAATAAAATAACAAACAAGCCTTTAATCTAATATCAAATTATATCATCACATACAAAGCACCAGATCGAAATAATAAAAAAATAAAATCAAAAATTACCATTTAAGTTAATAAAAATTAATATTTCTGAACAAAGAAATATATTTTACTAATTTTAGCATACCAATAAATGAAAATATTTTTACAATTAATTTCTTACCCTGACAATACCATATATAATCTTTCTTCGCAAACACTATTGTAAAGCAAAAAATTCCAATACATTCAAGGTAAGCCAAATTGCACAAAGTAGGCAATTAAAAAATGAAGGCAATTGTTGTTTATTTCTTTGTTCTCTCAACGATTCTTGTTCCTTCAAGTGCAAGTTGGTTTGGAATTGTAAAATGTACTACGGACTAAAATGCGGTGGAAATCCATTTTTCCTTCTTCCTTGCTATACTGAATCATAAAAAAACTTTCTTCTTAATGTCGGAGAAATGGATAAGTACTCTTTATGTACCACAGGTTGTGTCATTTCAAATTGCTCCATCGGTGTCGATATCTCAAAAAACAAAGGTATATATATATATATATACATATTCATTGGTAGTTTTTAAGAATTGGTTTTACCATCTTTGCACTATATTTTAGATGTACAAGATTGTGACCAATTGTGTACAAGATTGTGACCAAACATGCAAATTAAGGACAAGCAACAAGATTTATGGGAAGTTGCATGAGTTAACAGGGAATTAATTTCGTAAAAACTCATTCCTGTAATACTATGATAAATTAAAATTTAATTTGTGTTATTCGATTTATTGTATTGCTTTATTAGCAATATTGATTTTAAATAAAATTATAATTAAACATTTATTTAAACTTCATGTTCAAGTATCAATGTCATTCTTGAATTTTGATCATAAGTAGATATCTTTTGAGAGGATAAATTTAAGTTAACATGGCCCGGCCGACTTATAAGAGACAATAGTAATGTAATTTCTTTTTTTAAAAAGCAAATTTTTTTTCTAATTAAGTTAATTATATTTTAAGAAGTTTTTGACTTAAGGTTAATTAATAAAATTTATATAAAGTTTGTAATAAAGGAGATTTAACGGTAGAAAGTGAAATTTTTACCAAATTTGGCCCAGTTTCAATTGCCGACTTCGGCATTCATATATATATATATATAATATGTTGTGTACATAGAGAATGAGATATCTACAAACTGAAGAGGAATGCTTGTGCCTTACCTATGTTCGGAGCCCAAGAAGTAGCCACACGTTTCACAACAGTAGCAATGACAAATCCAAATTAGTCAAACAACACAATACCAACACCGACATCAAAACAATTAGTTTTGTATAAACAATAGATATTGTATGCACAAACAATAGTTTATTGATGAAAAAATCACATTGTTGATGAACAAAATCACAATGTTGATAAACAGAGTCACAGTGTTCAAGACTAATCTAGGCGCGCGTCCACTTTCTATTTTAAAAAAAAACAGGAATAATTCGCCAAAAAATCACTTGTGTCGTTTTTCCCCTTTTAAAGTGAAATGATCATCTTTGATTTTTCTCCATCCAACGACTCTTGTTCTTTCTTAATTCGCACATAGGCGCCAATTCGCACCTGAACCGGGCCCTTATTCAATTTCATACAATCCACCATACTCAATAAATAAAACGAATTTCTTAAACAAACATTTAACCTAATTTAGAATTATAACTTTACATGCAATACATGCACTACTTCAAAATAATAAAATAAACAATGATTTATCGAATCTAAAGTTAATATTATATTCCTATTTGGGGTAAATTTAAACCTAAATTTAAACAATTACCATATATATAAAAACAATCATTAAGAAATAGAATTTATAATATTATGCATTTACATACAATACACTTATGCAAAGCATCCTAATAAAATAACAAACAGGCATTTACGCTAATATCAAATTACTATCATTACATACAATGCACCACATCGAAATAATTAAAGAATAAAATAAAAAATTACCAGTTAAGCTAATAAAAATTAATATTTCTAAACAAAGAAATGAATTTACTAATTTTAGCATACCAATATGTGACAATATTTTTACAATTAATTTCTTAGCATGACAATATCATATATAACCCTTCTTTGCAAATACTATTGTAAAGCAAAAAATTTCAACACATTCAAAGTAAACCAAATTGCACAAATTACGCAATTAAAATGAAGGCAATTGTTGTTTATTTCTTTGTTCTCTCAATGATTCTTGTTCCTTCAAGTGCAAGTTGGTTTGGAATTGTAAAATGTACACTAGTTTGCGGACTAAAATGTGCAGGAAATCCATTTTGCCTTGTCCCTTGCTATACTGATTGTCAAAAAAACTTTCCTCTTAATGTCGGAGAAATGGATAAGTATTCTTTATGTACCACAGGTTGTGTCATTTTAAATTGCTCCATCGGTGTCGATATCTCAAAAAACAAAGGTATATATATTCATTGGCTGTTTTTAAGAATTGGTTTTACCATCATTTCACTATATTTTACATGGAGGATTAAGTGTTTTTACTTTTCAAAATTAGTTATATATTATTTTTTTCTTTTTTATATATTGCAATCTATAATTATATAATAAATTGCATTTGTGACTTGTAATAGATTCTACTGAGGAAAAGTTGTTGACCAATTGTGTACAAGATTGTGACCAAACATGTAAGTTAAGGACAAGCAACAAGATTGATGGAAAGATGCATAAGTTAACAGGGAATTAATTTCCTAAAAACCCATTCTTGTTACATTATGATAAATTAAAATTAATATGTGTTATTGGATTTAATGTTTTGATGTATTAGCAATATTGATTTTAAATAAAATTATAATTAAATATTTTTTAAACTTCATGTTCAAGTATAAATGTCATTCTTCAATTTTGATCATAAGTAGAGATCTTTTGAGAGAGTAAATTCAAGTTAACATGACTCGATCGACTTATAAGAGACAATTGTAATGGTAATTTTTTTTATGAAGTAACATTTCACAGCAACAGGAATGACAAATCCAAACGAGTCAAACGACACAATACCAAGACTGACATCAAACCAATTAGTTTTGCTTTAGATATGACTAATTATGATGCACACACATATATTAATGCATACAATTTCGAAACACATTCGTCCATTTTTTATTTAAAAATAATAGATTTTTGATGCACAAACAATAGTTTATTGATGAACAAAATCACAATGTTGATGAATACAGTCACAGTGTTGATGTACAATCAGGGTGCACATCATGTTTCCGTTTCTTTAAAAATACGCGTCGTGTGTGCCGTTTTTCCCCCTTTTTAAGTGAAATGATTAGTGCCTTTGATTTTTCTGCACCAACGACTTTTGTTCTTTCTTATTTCGCACCTAGGCGCACATTCGCCCCTGAACCGAACCCTTATTCAATTACATACAATGCACTCAAACAAATAAAACGAATTTCTTAAACAAACATTTAACCTAATATAGAATTATAACTTTAAATGCAATACACACTACTTCAAAATAATAAAATAAACAATCATTTATCGAATCTAAAGTTAAAATTATCTTCCTATTTGGGGTAAATTTAAACCTAAAATTTCGGCAATTACAATAAATAAAAACAATCATTAAATATAGAATTTATAATATTATTCCTTTACATACAATACATATATGCTCAACACCCTAATAAAATAACAAACAAGCCTTTAAGCTAATATAATATTATATCATTACATACAAAGCACCACATCGAAATTATAAAAGAATAAAATCAAAAATTGCTATTTAAGCTAATAAAAATTAGTATTTCTAAACAAAGAAATATATTTTACTAATTTTAGCATACCAATTAATGAAAATATTGTTACAATTAATTTCTTTCCCTGACAATACCATATATAATCCTTCTTCGCAAACACTATTGTAAAGTAAAAAATTCCAACACATTCAAGGTAAACCAAATTGCACAAAGTAGGCAATTAAAATGAAGGCAATTATTGTTTATTTCTTTGTTCTCTGAATGATTCTTGTTCCTTCAAGTGCAAGTTGGTTTGGAATTGTAAATTGTACTGCGGACTAAAATGTGGAGGAAATCCATTTTTCCTTCTTCCTTGCTATACCGAATGATAAAAAAAAAAACTTTCCTCTTAATGTCGCAGAAATGGATAAGTGCTCTTTATGTACAACAAGTTGTGTCATTTCAAATTGCTCCATCGGTGTCGATATCTCAAAAAACAAAGGTATATATATTCATTGGTAGTTTTTAAAAGAATTGGTTTTACCATCATTGCACTATATTTTAGATGGACGATTAAGTGTTTTTACTTTTCAAAATTAGTGATCAATTGTGTACAATGTAACACCTCGTATTTACACATAACGCTACATGGTGGTAGACCTCTCCGGGTACTACTCAGGATAGTTTGACAATAACACTTTAGAATCTTACAACGCGGGCACGACGAGAATAAAAGTAAAACATCCAACTTCAAATTTATAAATATGAAGATAAAACATGTTGGAATGCCCGAAATCATAAACAAAGTTACCAAGTAACCCTTCTCGGAATTTCTCAAAATATTCCAAACAACACTTAATAATTTGACAATTAAAACAATTAAACAAAACTAATAACAACAAATCATTCCAAAATGCACCTGAAAACCCAAACTAATGACACGCGCGTCAATGATCCACTCCACTATCCGGCCAAGGCTCCTGCACTCGTCCATTTTTAATGTACAAACAATAGATTTTGTATGCACAAACAATAGTTTATTGATGAAAAAAATCACATTGTTGATGAACAAAATCACAGTGTTGATGAACAGAGTCACAGTGTTCATGAACAATCTAGGCGCGTGTGCACTTTCTGTTTTTTAAAAAATATACACGAATAATTCGCCAAAAATTCACTTGTGCCGTTTTCCCCTTTTTAAGTGAAATGATACACGCCTTTGATTTTTCTCCATCCAACGGCTCTTGTTCTTTCTTATATCGCACATGGGCGCTCATTCGCGCCTGAACTGGACCCTTATTCAATTACATAGAATCCACCATACTCAACAAATAAAACGAATTTCTTAAACAAACATTTAACCTTATATAGAATTATAACTTTACATGCAATACACGCACTACCTCAAAATAATAAAACAAAACAATCATTAACCGAATCTAAAGTTAATATTATCTTCCTATTTGTGGTAAATTTAAACCTAAAATTTAAACAATTACCATATATAAAAACAATCATTAAGAAATAGAATTTATAATATTATGCATTTACATACATTACACTTATGCAGAGTATCCTAATAAAATAACAAACAAGCATTTAAGCTAACATCGAATTACTATCATTACATACACTGCACCACATCGAAATAATTAAAGAATAAAATAAAAAATTACCATTTAAGCTAATAAAAATTAATATTTCTAAAAAAAGAAATATATTTACTAATTTTAGCATAGCAATAAATGACAATATTTTTACAATTAATTTCTTAGCATGACAATATCATATATAACCCTTCTTTACAAATACTATTGTAAAGCAAAAAATTTCAACACATTCAACGTAAACCAAATTGCTCAAAGTACGCAATTAAAAAATGAAGGCAATTGTTGTTTATTTCTTTGTTCTCTCAATGATTCTTGTTCCTTCAAGTGCAAGTTGGTTTGGAATTGTAAAATGTACACTAGTTTGCGGACTAAAATGTGCAGGAAATCCATTTTGCCTTGTTCCTTGCTATACCGATTGTCAAAAAAACTTTCCTCTCAATGTCGGAGAAATGGATAAGTATTCTTTATGTACCACGGGTTGTGTCATTTCAAATTGCTTCATCGGTGTCGATATCTCAAAAAAAAAAGGTATATATATTCATTGGTTGTTTTTAAGAATTGGTTTTACCATCATTGTACTATATTTTACATGGAGGATTAACTGTTTTTACTTTTCAAAATTAGTTATATATTAATTTTTAATTATTAATATATTGCAATCTATAATTATATAATAAATTGCGTTTGTGATTTGTAATATATTCTACTGAGGAAAAGTTGTTGACCAATTGTGTACAAGATTGTGACCAAACATGCAAGTTAAGGACAAGCAACAAGATTGATGGGAAGTTGCATGAGTTAACAGGGAATTAATTTCCTAAAAACCCATCTTGTTATATTATGATAAAATAAAATTTAATTTGTGTTATTGGATTTATTGTTTTATTGTATTAGCAATATTGAGTTTAAATAAAATTATAATTAAATATTTTTAAACTTCATGTTCAAGTCATTGTCATTCGTGAATTTTGATCATAAGTAGAGATCTTCTGAGAGGGTAAATTCAAGTTAACATGGCTTGATCGACTTATAAGAGACAATTGTAATGGTAATTTTTTTTAGAAAGTAACATTTTTTTCTAATTAAGTTAATTATATTTTAAAAAGTTTTTTACTTAAGGTTAATTAATAAAATTTTAGGTAAAGTTTGTAATAAAGGAAATTTAAAGTCAGAAAGTGAAATTTTTACCAAATTTGGCCCACTTTCAATTGCCTACTTCGGCATTTACACACACACACACGCAAGGGGAGGGCTGCGCGCGGGTGTTTTTTGGTTTTTCTTTTCAATTGAAAATTAATCTAAGATATGTTCTATGGAAGATTTACAAAACAACCATATGTTCACACTCGCATAACAAATGCAATACAAATAAAAGCATCATGTAAAGCAGATAGAAGGCGGGGTGCACAATTAAACGATAAAGTGAAACTGCCAATGTTGAAAGTATAATCCCAAAATAAAATGTTGATTATGATGTATATACTGCATAGAGTCTGAAAACCCTAAAAAAGGCAAAACTCAGAATCTCAAATGGTAAGCAAAATTACCATCTTGATAAATCAAATATTAAGACATGCTCAACTCTAGATAATTGTCACCATCTATCTTTTGAATTCATTCAATCAGTTTCCTTGCAGATTTGTTGAAGTTCTTAAGCCCCTGTCTTCTAAAAAAATGTCAATAAAACTCGAGCCAGGTGCAAATATAAAAACATAACCAATACTACACATAGTAAGAATTTGGGAAATTAGCTAGGTATGTTCACAACCTTTGGCATCATCACAACCTTTGATATCTTTGAAGGTTTTCACATTCTAAAGAAAATCAATCAGGATAAAAAAAAGCATCCATTTCAAAATGGGATTCGAAAAAATAGCTAATCCAAGCACCAATAAGGTTTCGATCACACTACCATAAACTCATCATAGTTCTCTTCAAGCATAGCCCTAAATGACAACTCCCAATTAAAAAATATTTATACAATAATTCACCCCTCTATAAAATATGCCTCACATAGAAGGGATCCTAGAATGTATTGAGTCGCAACTCAAGTACACATTACATAAATTGTGTTCTACAAAAATTGCGGACATAATATAAACATTATAACTTGACATCCTATCATGTATGTTACCTTCTCTAGCATAACCTCTTTGCTCAATTGCTCATGTGTATATGAAGAAATAGACCTAACACTTGAGGTCCCTATCCCGCTTAAGCTACTAATGTACTTTTCAAGTGTAGTAGTTTCCATAAACCTGAAAATGATAACAAAGGTGGTCTTCTCAAGAACAAGATAGATGAGGGTGAGAAAATAGTTCAGGACATGCACAAGGAGGAAACAAATGGGACATTTGACAATAAATCTGCATCTAAAAGTTGCTAATAGAATTGAATCTTTAGAGGTACTCGTACCAGATTAAACCAACAACAACTGCAAAGAGGGTGGTTGAAATGATCTCTTGTGCAATATGAGATGATTTTCTCAAGGATTTAGCGTCAACTTATGTAAATCAAATTGTTGCATGATCAGAAAGTTAAAAGCAATAAGCATCTGCTTTAGTAGTACAATTCCATATAAAAAAAGATGTAATTCAATTTCAACTCTTTACCCTGACTATCAAATCAATCAATAAGATATTAATATAAAAAATTCATAATTGAAACAACAATGAACATCAAATGATGCACGTTACTATCACTACGTGCAATGGCTGGTTCTCAGATATTCAAAGATTTAAAAAGGAATCATTTGTGCTTTCTACTGCTCACTGTTTCAAATCTTGCAACTACAAATAAATTCAAATCATGGTAAAAAAGAAGTACACAACTGAAAATTGTTGGCAGAACAAAGTAAAGTAAGTCTAAACACTGCAAAAACAAAGAATTTATTTTAAGTATATAACAACATGATGATTGTCACATGAAAACATATTATTTTTCACAATATAGTTCTTACTATATACATTAGAATTTGAAACAGCCTCACATGAAAAGAATAATAAATGGATAAGTCAGTTTAGGATTTAAAAAACCTGCCTGCTCAACCTTTGGCTAAGGGCCCGTGAAGCAGTAGGACATCTACCCCAATTAGACACATTTGGTTAGGGAATTTCCCAATGCAAGAAGAAAATTTCATCCATTTAATGTACCATCATCTTCAAAGCATAAGCACTTAGAGAATGCATGTGCTGAAGGAAGAAATAAATGTCATGAATGATTAAACAGTTTGTTCCCCTTTCAGATAAGTAGGTGAGAGTTAGTAAGACATCACCGAAGTGATGTCGATTGATATATATTACACATAAAACGGGATCTCAGGCTGCAATAGAAGCTACAAGAATAACCACACAAGCTGAAGATGAACTTTGATCATGATGAGATGTGTTAAGAGACTTTACCAAATATTAGTAGCAATGAAAAGTGAAAACCAAAAGCCAGCACCTTATCCTTTTTGAAGAAGTACACGAAGACACATTAAAATGATACCATCAAAGCAAAGTTGAATGATAATAAAGAAGGCATTGTCGACACCAAGCTGGACGACACATACATCCTTGAGAGACCATATGCAACAACCTCAACAACAAATATTAGTATACGTAACAACTTTTGTGTACCATTCCTACAAATACAGAAGGCACAATACAATTAAAATTCCAACCATAATTTCAGAGAAAAGAAGCAGCATAATGATATTGATAGAGGTTTATTGTCTATTCTTGCAGTAACCTAAATTTATTAATGCTCAAACCTAGGATTTGGATGTTAATTTCAAACCAACTACAACATTAAACCGCTAAATTTAAATTGCCAATGTTGTTCTCACAAAGCAAAAGAATAAATCAATCACAAAAAAATCCAAGAATTAAAACCCTCGAGCCACGAGAATCACAAGGAGGAAGAGGGGTTAGGTTAGTGGCAGTCTTATTATTTTAGCTTCACTTGAAGATTACCTAGTCAAACTATGTACTTATATGACAAAAAGGCCCTGTCAACGGTCGAAACCACCTTCTTGTAGTATCGTATAAATTGAGCATACTAAATTTCTATGCCTTATATATACCACAATACATATAAAAGATGAGAACTAATACCTTTTCTCCTTAGCTCGCCCTTAATATCTTTTCATATAATATATAACTCTAGCATGCCTCAACGCCTTAAATGAAACAACATTCCTAACCTATAATGGCTCATATTCTTGTTGTTTAGAATGCACAAATACCCTCACATTTTCCGTTGTGCCCGCTCTTGAGACGCCATCATAAAGTTGGTCGTGCGAGAAGCACAATTGCCTCTAATAGAATGTAACCTGATGCAAAGTCTAGCCTTGAGACGTTGATTGTCATGGCGAAGCACAACTTGATGGGAAACTATTTCCTCTGAAGCTGGAAGGGGAATTTCATCGACGTTGGCGGTCTTAGAGTTATTCTCGGAAGAAACACAAGGTCGCCTCTGTAGTAGCCTGCACTGATCTCACAAAGTATACCTTGTGAAAAGAACTTCTTGCAAATCAGCCTTGTACCGTTACACAGTCTAGAAGACGGGTCTAATTTGCGCAGTAATATGACCGGATAATTCTCTTTCGAAATCAGTCGATGTTGGCTCATTCCAGTGGGGCATAACGAATTAGAAACTCGGTCGGGAATGTGTTACAATTATCGTCAATTAAAGAATCATGGATGTGGTATCTTACCGCCACTCCACTAAACTTGGCTATGAGTATATCATTAATCTGGTCGACACCGGCATTCATCGGTGTGTGAATTGCTCGTTCAAAAAATATATCTGTATTAGCAGAATCCGACCTTGTTTCAGGATAAATAGTATTTGTAAGGATATCATACGGACTCATCAGCTTTATAAGCAATTATTAAGGTCATATTTGGGGGCAGCTAAATATTGGTGTGTTCTTCACTTTGTAATTCGTCGTTGCCCAGCCGAAGCAAGAAATCAACAAACTATGGATCTTCCTTTGGCCGCTTGTTCTCAGTCAATCTGAATTTTATGAGCCTAGGCCAAAGATAGGAGCTGACCAAGCTAATGTCAATAGCCTCTTGTTTTGTTTTGCCAGGTAGAACTGGCAATGCCTAGCGGTAATCATCGTCGAACACGACGATCTTGCCCCCAAAGAGCTTAGTGCTTTCACATATATCTTATAGCATCATATCCAACACTTTTATGTTTTCTTTCCTCGCCATAGATGCTTAATCCCAAATTATAAGAGGTGTTTCTCTTATCAGACATGCTAGGCTGCTTTGCTTCGACACATTACATGTGAGTGAACTATCTTCATCAATGGGGAACAACCTCGTTTGAGAATGGCTAACGGAACAAGCTCGTTTATTGTTTTTTATTTGTTTTCAAAAAAAATCCTAGCCATGAACCTTTTTTCTATGTTTTGTTCTCGCTCTTCTTTGTTTTGCTTGTTCCAATGATTATATCTTGAACTCCGCTAGTTGTATATGCTTAAGGGAGAGCAAGATCCAATGATAATCACTCATGGATGTATGATTATAAGAATATATGAATGTGCTAGGGGATCCGTTGACTAATCCGCATGGCCACTTCGAATAGGTCCTAGAGTACTCGAGTCTTAGTTGCAACACTATCGAACGCAACTAACATTCAAGTGGGGTATTTGTGAGCGGGTAAATAGTTAAAAAAGTATTTTTGTAAGTTTTTTTTCCAACCCTTTTTATTATTTTCCTTATTAAATTACCGCTTTTATTATCATTATGATAGAGGAATCTATCTTAAAGGAAAGATAGAATTTTTGCGTGGATTGAGGAGCAAGATATCTCTTGCTTCAGTGTTAAGGCATCTCGGCTTGGCCTAGAGATATGGATTTTGACCTTCTCTCTCTCTTTCCTCCATTATAAATACATGGGATCGCCATGTACGGTAAACATATTTAATACTCATTGAACTGGCTCGCAAGTCTTACCTTTACCTCGACGTTCAATCGACAAACTACTCTTTTGACTTAGGCGTCGGAGGTGGATTACGGGGACCCTTCCACCTATGTCCATTGTTTTGCAGATTTTAGGTTGAAGAAGAAGCTTATAACGGATGGTGAAGAGGCAAATCAAGAGGAGCATTCAATTAGGACACAAAAGCAAATTTTTATGCACTAACAGTTTGCATTCTACAAATTTTCTACTTTGCTTCTATACTTCTCCTTTTTCTTCCATTGAATTACTATGGGAAAGTTGAGGAAGACATTCAGTAAATGAAATATCACTTGAACAATTTACCATTCAACATATCCCATAAGGATCTAGAAGGTATGGCCATTTCATTATGTAGAAATTTGATGGGTTCAATGTGGCTTTGGCATGCAGATGCTTGATTTTGAGATACTAAGATTGATTTCCATGTCAATACTTATTGATAAGCGCAACACTTGAGATTTTATAATTACTGAAATTATATCATCGTTAATGTTTAAACGACGAACATGCATGTCATTGTTAATGTTTAACGATGAGAATGCATGTCGTCGTTAATGCTTAACGACGAGCATTCATGTCATCATTAACGCTTAATGATGAGCATGTATATCTTCGTTAATATTTAACGATGAATGCTTAACGACAACGACAAGAACGCATGTCGTCTTTAATAATTAACGACGAACATGGTCATCAAAACCAATAACGTTGGAAGCAATTGCGCGCAACGAACAAACGACAAATATTTTATCGTTACAAGTTTTAATGACGAAATATTTGTCTTATAATGACATATTTGTTCGTCGATAAAAACCCTTTTTCTATTAGTGACGCAGAAAACCAACAATCGTTACTATTATTGTCGGTGGTGGTCAGAATCATTGTTGGTGGAGTAGATATTGAGGCAGATAGAGTTTGACTACGTGTTAGTAAAATGTTAGTGTTCAATTTCAATTTTGGTCTTCTTCTTGAAGGAGCAACCACATTATATCATTTTCTCAAAATTTCATCTTTTTTTAGGTTTGCAATCCTTGAACAAACATTAAAAAGAAGACGAGTCCAATCCTTGAACACCATAATCAAGAAAGTCTTCTTCAAAGGCATGTTCACATTCAAAAAGATAGTTAGCAATCGATCACTTCTTTTCAATGTATTCAAGCATTAGAGGCAACCCTTTTGGTAATTGAAGTTGGCCCTTTGATCGCAATAGAATATTCGTGGTTTGGGATAAAAACATTCGTTGGATCAGGGTCTAAACCTAATAAGCACTACAATCACATGCAACATGGGAAAGATGTGTTCAAACATGGGTTGCAGGGGAGACAATCTTAATGGGAAACATCCATTGAGCCCTTCACATAAGCCCAATGGGGTTTCATCCTAAATGAACTGATAATAGAAGTAGCACATCCATCTTATATGTTTGGATTTGATTCTTTGAATTTCCCATGTGGGTTTCACAATTGACCCAACAATAGGATGGCTCACAATTTCACATCTATACTAGGACAAGATGATTCTTTTTGTAGCACTTGAGATAGGACCAGACTTCACAATGTGAACCTCTTCGAGCTTTAGTTTCTCCCGTAATGAATTGACAATGAAACCAAGTGTTGACAACATGATGTCTCACAATTAGTAAGAGTTGCTCCGACCAAGACGGATTGAAATACTCGAGAATTGGCGGTTAGTGTCAGCTAGAAGGGTCGTGTTTAGGGTTTGTGTGAGGCCATGCTAGTCATGGTGGACACCGGGGAAGGGAGTTGTTTTTGTGATTGGTAGTAGAAAATAGGATTTGTGCCTAAGAAAATCTAATACCGTGATTAACTTTACTCGATTCTCTAACACTATATATAGCATGACAATATATAGAAGTAAGAACATGGACATGAAGGAAACATCCAACAAATTAATAAGATTGAGATAATATTGTTTTATATAAAGAATTGCAAATCAAAATGTAATAAGATACATAAACAACTCATTAATTTGATCAATTAAAGGGATTCATAAACAACTAAGGCTCCGTTCGGCAACACTTATTTGCTTGCTTATCAGCATCTAGATGCTTATCTGAAAAATAAGCATCGTTGTATATTTTGACAACACTTGCTTATTTTAAATAGATACTTATTTTCAATACTTATCTGCTGAATCAACACCCCCACCTTATTTCAAATAAGCAAACTTATCTAACCAAAAATAACCAAGTGGCCGGGTCCCATACCCTTTATTGAAATACCTCCCTCCCTCTCTCTCTGCCATAGTTGCAAAGAAAATTCATCCTCCCACTCTTCCCATTCTCGTCGTTCCCGTCGCCGGTAAGCTCAAGATCGAAGTCAGTTTCCCAGTTGCCTTGTACTTCCGATTCTCCTCCACGGAGTATGACAATTATCTGATCCTTGCCGTCTTCGCCATCTCGTATCTCTACATAATAAAACCCTGAAAACCTTTCTCCGTTGCGTTCTTCACCATTGCCACCAGGATCGACGACACGAATGGGAGGTAGCTCACCTAGTGCTTGGAAATCGTCGAGAAGAGATCGTGGATCTTGAATTTGGAGAGCACGAAGATTGGTAAATTAGAACCGAAATTGCGAATTTCTAGGAGCAATTCAGAGATTGTGAAGGCGAGGTATGGTTTTGAGTCGGCGATTTGTTTCACGATTTTGTTTGGAGAGTTGAGAGCATTAATGGTGGTGTCCACGAGTAATAATCCGAATTACTCAATTCCGGTCATTCTTTGGGGAAATATGCTTCCTCGTCGCCAGTACACATCGGAAGCCCCGCCTGGATGAATATGGCGGTGATCGTGGGCATCACTTTTGACGGATTTGGCTGATATTAGACTTCTGGTTCTTGTTTTGTATACTTGTATCAACGAGGAAAAAAATGGCTGAATGGATTTTGTCAGAATAGGGTTGTCTCTCGGGTGACCCACACATGTTTTTTACCCCTATTTAAGCAATTTTTGGTAATTTCACATCCATTACTTATAATATCAACAACCATTTTTACCGAGCACCTCCTCGATTATCTGAAAAATAAGTACCTAATGTCATCATCCAATATTAGTATAAACAACCATAAGTATCAGCATCAAAGATTTACCATTCAGAGCCTAACTCATATTAATAAAAATTTATACAATATGAATGATGTCAAAACTTTGGCGGCCTAGATACTAGGAGCTTCATAGCAACATTCGCGTGAGCTTGCTAATAATTACAGACTTTACTACTAACATATGGATCAAAACATACATAACCCAAATTTGAAACCTATTGGTGAAAACATACATAACCCAAATCTGAAACCATAATCCAAATAACTAGAAATAATTAAACTGGGGATTCAGAACTGCCAAAATACATTTAACCAAACCCGGTCGACAAAACCGAAACTAGCCAACCTGAAAATTAGGATTCGAATAATTAATCAAATGAAACCCATAAGATACTGGATTCGATCATTAATTAAGGAGCAGCAGAATCATGGAGGAATTTGTTATGAATGTGGCGTCGTCTTCTAACTCTGGCGTAATCCATGCCCATAAAATCCGACATTTTGTCTTCGTCCTCTTCTCCCCACTTTCCCCCTTTTTTGTACACTCTACCTGAAAATTCGGACAATTTTACATTATTCAATATATACTGTGTAACAAACAATGTACGTTATAGATATATATAAATATATGATACTCTAGTACTTGACAAAAAAGAAATATTATATGCAAGTACACCAGTTATAATAGTATTTACCCCTACATATATAGAGTAGAATGCCCTAATTTGATCACGACTTCCTGTCTTATAAAGTGCCATCATGCAATTAATACTTTATACATAAGTGCACGCCACCATTCGTGCACGTATACTGATAAACCTTGGTTTACCTAGCTATGTGCTCAACTCAAGTTCACTAGAAATTTGGCTTTGTTTCCGCAGCTTGGAATTAAGCCTTGAATTATCTCCTTAGGATGCAATAATACGTACGTAGATGCATCAAGTAATCTAGCTAAGTTAAGTACCGTACGTGCGCACTTGCTAGAAAACAAATCCGACATTAACTCGATCTACTAGCCTCCAAGTCTCCAAACAACCTATAATTAGCACTAAACCGAGATATCAGTTTTTCTAAGGGCATAGGATAAGAAACTTTTTTTTGGAAACTATAATCCTAAAAGAAAAATCATAAACCCTTGAAAAAATAAAATAAAATACCTAAATAAATAAAACTAGTAAAATCTTTTCAAAGCAAGGACGTTTTTATCCTATGCTTATACGTACGATAGAAAAAATCCATTATATAAATATGAAATACTTATATCTTACCAGTCATCGAGGATGCTTCACCTCTCCCTATTTCAGCTGTTTCGGCAAGTTTAAACTTCCTTGAGCGAAGTACGGAATGAACTTGAAGGGGATCGTCATGTCCCGGAGGATCTACATTAGTTGCGCCTGGATCGACAAAAATAATATATATATATAACATTTTTAATATAAATCTCTCTCTCTCTATATATATATATGAATGTTGATATGTTGCACATATATATAATGTACCTTGGTGATGAGGATTCGGCGAAGAAATGTGTATATGGAGAGATACTACAGAGGGAGAAAGCAAGAAGCATATGATAACACACAACCCGACCATGTTCACAAGACTTAGCTCCATATATATGATCAGATTTCACGTACACAAATCTTCAAACGTACGTACAATTCAGACAGAGTATGCAAGGAGATGCATTTATATCAAGAAATCATTGAAGGGTTACTTTGGAGAATGTTTGGTGAAGATAGTGCGAGGGAGAGGAATATATATATATATAGAGAGAGAGAGAGAGGGAGATCGAGGAAATTAAGGAAAAATTAACACAAAGCACAAAAATATGTAGAGTTCCGAAAACCGAAAGAAAGAGTAGAATGCATGCATGTTACATACCACACGTGTTGGGAGGGCCAAGGATGTTTTGGTGTCCCCCCACCAAGAGTCAAGAGGCTTTTATAACTACTTTTTTCTTGGTTGACTCACCCAATTAACTTAAAATTAGTAGTTCAGTGGTGTACATATATATGTACTCAATTAAACTACGTGGTTTTAGCTAATCTATGAGCATATAAGGTTTCACATTGTGAGTTGGGTCATATAGTGAAGTACGTGGTCGAGAATTGAAAGGATGGACTTTATTGTGTATAGTGTTGTCAAAACTTGACCTGGTCCGAGAAATTCGCCCGATTCATTCGACTCTGAATCCGACCCCCCAAAAAATAAAATTTTTTATAACCGAGACATGTTTGACCCGAACTGATTTGACCCAAATTCGAAAAAACCTGAACCTGAGATTAACCCAAAACCGATTATACATGAATGGACTAGCCTGATGCAAGCCGATATCCGATGCTACACGACCCAAAGTCATCCGAAAATCCAAAGTTACCCGACCCGAAACCATCCGAAAATCCGAAGTTATCCGACCCAAAACCATCTGAAAATTTATTACATTATGTTTTCAAATATTAATAATAGTGAATATTTATTATAATTATGTTTTTAATTTAAATGTTACATTAAATATTTAGACCCTAGAGTAGTTAAACTACCAAAAATCAACATTCGGTATATGGTCTGAATCAAAATCCGGCTTACTTCAAATCAGATTAACCCGAAATTCGGTCAAAGTCGAAATCCGATTCACCCAAAATCCGAAAAACCCGAAACCCAACTCACCCGAAATCCAACTAAATCCGAAATCTAACTAAATCCGACTTATCCGAAATCAAGTTGGACCGAAAATCGAATGACCTGACCAAAATTGACCCGAAACCCGACTTTGTCCGATTAATTGAGCACCCGACCCGAAATAATTCAAGCCAATTTGACCCGATTTTCAAAATATCCGAATTTGACCCCAATCCGAACTTACCTGAAACTGAATTGACCCGATCCAAACCTGACCCGATCCACCCGATTGACACCCCTACTCATCAGTTTTATTTTAGTTGTCATTTTAGCTTTAATCTTGTCTTCAATCAAACTTGTCATTGTTTTATAGATATATTTCTCCATTTATTATTTAAAATTTTCTCACAACTTAATTATATTTTGTTTTTTTTTATGAATAATTATTACAATATCTTATCTTAACAACTATAAAAATTGTCCCTCTATGTCCAATAAATGCTCCATTCTCTTATAATAATTTCTACTAATATTAAATTACAACAATTATATGAAAGCTTTTTTTAAAGAAAATTAAATAAATACTTTCAATTCTCTATTCATTATTTAAGGGCTTCAAATTTACTTATTTTAAAATAAAATAACATAATGAACAATA
The DNA here is from genome assembly GCA_964016875.1 of Fallopia convolvulus. Classification (NCBI taxonomy): domain Eukaryota; kingdom Viridiplantae; phylum Streptophyta; class Magnoliopsida; order Caryophyllales; family Polygonaceae; genus Fallopia; species Fallopia convolvulus. The sequence continues at coordinate 21,601,708 of OZ024737.1, read as the reverse complement.
CTTATCTTTTAGAAAGTAAATGAAACATAAAATAAATATATTGATTATTCACAATATTATGTGTAGGAGAATCACATTAATCTAAATCTTAAAAAAAATTAAAAAATAAACCTAATATTAGCAATAATTTATGTATAAAAAGAGAAATTAATGTTTGGTCTGTCAAATTAGAACCTAAAATGTTCATGTCTCTTAAAATAGTATGCATCGATTAAATGATCAAATAATTTACATATGTATATTTTTAATATTTTATTTTTTTGTACAAAAAATTATAATATTTCGAAATGAAATTAAGAAATATTCTTAATCACATGTTATAATATCTAAAAGGCCGAACATTTAAGAAAATAACAAACAAGTGATATAAACTTTACTCCGTCCAACGGACGGGTTATTAGACCTCTACTACGTACTTAAAATTGCAAGTGGCAATTAAAGTTCAGCCCACCTTCTTACACTAGAAATTGCAAGTTGCAACTAGGATATTTAAAAGATAAAATATGGAACCCTTGTTGTTGTTGAGATGATCTCATACAAGGTGAATTGTATTTATCAGAGAGTTTTAAAGTACAACTTGGAGAACAAGTAATATACAAGATAACAATAAAGATAACACTAATTATAATATGGAAACTAGATAATATACAAAAGGATAGGAAGATTTAATTTTATCTCATCTTCCATCTATTACCCCCCCTCCCAACAAGCTCATGGAGGGGCCCGAACAAGAAGCTTGGTACGCAAATGAAGAAACCGAAGGGAACCTTAGTAAAGATGTCTGCAATCTGTAAATCAGAACTGATATGTCGGACCTCCAATTCATTGGATTCCACCTTTTCACGAACAAAGTGAAAATCAATATCAATATGACGAGACCTTTTGTTGACAACATGATTACGAGTCATAAAAGTAGCACTAAGACTTTCAGAATACAGAACCGGCCAAGTAGAGACCCGAAGACGCAAATCATGAAGAAGCTGAATAATGCTAGACATCTCAGCAACGATAGCAACAATAGCTCGATATTCAGCTTCCGTGCTAAAACGAGCCACAACCTTCTATTTTCGAGACGTCCAACTGATAAGAGAATTACCAAAATAAATGGAAAAACCCTACTGAGAACGACAATCATCTAGATTAGAAGCCCATCTAGAGTCAATATAAGCATGCAGAGTAGGCTGCGGTGCTGGCCGTAAACACGGAAAATGAGATAACGTGCCCTTATGATAAAGCAAATTGCGCTTAATTACACTCCAATGATCATCAGTAGGACGATGCATATATTGACAGACTCTGTTAACAGCAAAAGATATTTCAGGACGCATAATAGTAATGTACTGAAGCGCACCAACAATACTACGATAGAGTGTCAGATCCAACATGACGTCACCATCTGCTTTGAGACGAGAATGTGGCTCGGCTGGTGTATTAATAGGTTTGGTTTCAGCCAATTTGGCCCAATCAAGCAAGTCCCGAATATATTTTTGCTGACAAAGATGTAACCGATCAAGAGCTCTAGTTACCTATACATCTCTTTTCCTCTCCTTTACTTGTCAAATTTCTAAAATGGAGTAATTGGAACATGAATAGTTAATTAATTTGGATCAATTTTAGAGGCTAAAGAAAGATAATTAAATGTGTTATAAATTGTATTTAATAGGGGTCTTTTAGTAGGATATTGTGGTGTCTTAATGTGAGTGAATTTAGTTAAAATGATAATTAGAATTGAACGGAGAGAGTATAAATTAATTCCTAATTTTTTTTCTAACGAGACTCACTCTTAGTGGTAAACTCCAGGTCCATGAACTAGCCGACAAAACACACAAACCAGGTAAATCGACTTTCGCGAACCGGCTAGACCCAATGAAAGGAATTGAAAAATGTTGAGACTTGGTTTTTCACCCAAGGAAATGAACGGAGGTGCAAAGATTGTAATTTGATGTGGAAGAAAATAGTTCTTCTCATTCTCATTTATATTATGGAGATACAAAAATCCTAAAGGTAGATAAGATAGAATCCCTATATATTATGAACTCTAAATTGAATAGGAGATAAATATTAGCATAATAAAGAAAGAATATACATGTATTAACAGGCCCCCGCAAACTCATGGTCAGGGATGAAAATGTAGCTTGGCACTCAAACCTCTGAAAGCAATGGCATGTGTACCAACTGCTTTAGTGAAGATATTAGCAGTCTGGCCAAGAGAGAGAACATGACGGAAAACAAGCTCATGAGAAGAGGCTTGTTCCCGAACAAAATGATAATCAATCTTGATGTGTTTAGATTACTGAAGAAACACCAAATTGGCCAAAAGAAAGGTAACTAATATTATCAAAAAAGACGATAGGTAGACAATCAATAGGATCAACCATTTTCTATAGGAGTTCTTACGGCCAAATTAACTATGCAGCAATAAAGTCAATAGCCATATACTTAGCTAGCTTCAGTACTAGACTAAAATAGTACCCTTGAGACAGTTGAGGATGTACTTGACAGCAGCCTAGTGAAGATTAATTGGATTATGCATAAATTGGCAGACTCTGTTAACAACATAAGAGATCTTAGGCTGAGTGATAGTGACATACTATAAAGCACCAACAAAATTGTGATATAAATGTAGGTCAAGTTCCCCAGATTGAAAGAAACGAGAGCCACGTTCAATAAGAGAGGCAATTGGGTTCGAGCCAATCATGATACTATGATGAAGAATATCTACAATGTACTTTTGTTGAATCAAACAAATGCAAGAATCGGTTATAAAGACCTCAAGACCAAAAAATAGTGAAGGGCATCAAGATCTTTCTAAGAGAAAGCCTGATTAAGACTAAGAACAAACTCATCAATAAAAAGAGCATGAGAACCAGTAATGATAAGATCGTCAACATAAATAAGTACATAGACAATGTGAGAACAATGTCGTTTAATAAAAAGAGAGGGGTCAAAACTCAATCCTTGAATCCATGTTCAACCATAGCCTCTTTGAGCTTCTTAAACCAGGTCCTAGGAGCCTATTTAAGACCATATAACTCCTTGCGAAGTCTACAAACATGATAGGACTTAGAAAATGCATGAAATCCTTGAGGTTGAGCCATATAAATAGTCTTCCTAAGATCATCATTCAAGAACGCGTTACTAATATCAACTTGTCTTAAAGGCTAAGCATTAGTAAGAGCCAAACTCAAAACTAAGCAAATAGTAGTAGGCTTATTAATAGGTGTAAATGCATCAAAATAGTCAACCCCAACTTTCTGATTTAAACCTTTAGCAACTAATCAAGCCTTGTAACGATCAATGGGGCCATTAGGTTTTCGCTTAACCTTGTAAACCTACTTACAACTAAAAATGTTAGCACTAGGAGGCCGAGAAACTAATTCCCAAGTCCTATTTCATAATAAAGTGTCATATTCTAAATGTATAACATGTTGCTAATAGGGGCTTTTTTTGCTTGATGGAGAATTTTAGGTTCGGGATTAGTTAGAAGAGAAACATGAACTGGATATTTGGTGGAATAAAAGATTGGCTTGAGAAAATTTGTTGTGGAGCTAAGTAAATGACTTGTTAAAAGTGGTTTGTATACGTCCAATCTTCAAATGTGCATAACGTTTTGTTCAAATGTCATAATTGAGCTTATAATATATCAAATCGAAGCTATTGACAAGAGGAACATATATACAGACAAAAATTTGGATGGGGGGGCATGGCCCCCACCCGCCCCAACATAGTTTCGCCCCTGCGATTATGGATATGGAGATATGCATGGTGCAGTTTTCCTTTTGATTGGTCATTACGTCGCTCGGATTTGTCCACAAATTGGTCATGAACATATGTTTATGACTGATATTCCGTCAATCGTGATAGATTTAGCCAAACATTTTTTTTTGATAAGGTAAGGATTAAGGTCGTCACAAGTATTACTTGGGCTCGTCTAGAGTAACCTCTAGGGATGAGAACTGGTTACTAATCAATTCTAGGGAAACTTGGGCAAACCACCGTCCTTGATCGAGATTCAAAACGGTGATCTCAGGGTACTACCCAACCGCCGAACCAAATACCCGAAGGCGATTTAGCTGAACATGACATATAATAATAAGCTCCTATTTCCTCTAGAAAAACTCAAAATTTTGCGACGTTTTTGTTCTTAGAAGGGGAAGCTTGTAATTTCGCTTGTGGACTTCTTAATTTGACTTTGTCTACACAATTTAAGAGAATCCATCAGCCCACAAGGTTGTTTCTAGTTGGACTGAGCCTCGTCAAATCTTGGTTCAGCTTAATACTTATTGGAGAGATGGACCTATAAATATTAGGGGAGTTCACGACTTGCATTATTTCCAAGCTGAATCCAGCGTATCATCATCATAACAACTTAAAAGTTATCCTCAAGGTTACATAAATGCCATAATATTTATTATAAATTTTATTAATTAATAACAATTAAAAGTTATCCTCAAGGTTACATAAATGGCATAGTATTTATTATAAATATTATGTATAATATAAATTTAGGTGATAAAAATTAAAAAAATTATCTATAGCATAGTGGCATTGACGGATCTAAGGGAGGGCATGGGTGGGCCAGTGCCCTCCCTTCATTCATGAATTTGTTTTATATGGATACTACTACTAGTAGATTGAAGGTAGTAGTAAAATAAAATTTAATTTTTGGTAAATTTCAGTCCGTTCGGGTTCTTCTTACAACCTGATTACTTTGAATTTGTAATTCAATTTGATATTTCGGGATTTTGTGACTTTTGTTGATAATTTGATATATGTTGTGCTCTTAATTTAAACTTACTATGCTAATTAGGTTGAAGTTAACTACTCCCTCCGTCCCATTTTATATGGGATTTTAGCTCTATGAATACTTATTAAGAAAATTTTTAATTTTTCTATCTATCCATAACTTTACCTCTTTTTCTATCAATCTAATAAGTATTTTTTATTTATTTTTAAAAAAATTATTTTAGTGTATTCAATGACTATAAAGAGTAACTAGATAATTTCTTTTACCAAGATTACAAGACTTTGAAATTTGAAAACCATAAATAATAAAAGTAAATGTATAGCATTGAAAAACTAATAAGGACATGCATTATGGGACAAGAATTTTGTCCTAAAACCTCATATAATATGGGACAGAGGGAGTATTAATTAATTTGATATGATAGCCTAATTTTAGGATTAATTAAAACTTTGTTGCCGTTTATGAATTCACAATCGAGAGTTCGAGACCACTGTTGTCCACTAGCTTGCTTTTGGGATTGATTAGAACTATCAAGATTCAAGTGGGACGTGGGTTGATTTTGAATGGTAAAGTGTTAATTGTGTCCCTCCTTCAATTTAGTTCTGCGTCCGTCACTGCATAGTGGTAATGGTGCTTCTTAATAACCCATTGATCTTAACTTCAAATCTTCTTGAGAGCATTTTATTTTTCCAAATTATTTTCTTACTTGTAGAAAATGTATTATATTATATACTACTTTTTGCATTTGAACTAAATGTACATGAGTGACCAACTTTTATCATCCGTATATAAAAACACCCTAATATAGAAAACTTTTATATGTTAAATTCAACACGTGCATTACACACATTATGGTTGTTATATTACACAACTCATGAAAATAAATATGCATATCCAACTCCTGAAATTTTAACACCTATTGAAAATAAATATATCAAACTCCTCAAATTCTAATAATAGATATACACTCAACTCCTCAAATTCTAACACCTCATGAAAATAATTATAATCAACTCCTCAAATTCTAATAATACATACATTGATTGGTCATCTTATTTAAAGTAAAATATAAATACAAAGATGTGTTGGGACGTTGTTGGGACCTCTGGTTCTAAACAACAGATCAACGATGCCATTCTCCGAGTTTTGATAATGACAAACACCATGAGGAACTAATGTGATTTGTTCAAGTATTTCTAAGGAACGCAGGTATAGCCAAGAACTCCCATGAATGACCAAAGCCACAGAAGCTCACAATGCAGAGTTTCCATCAAGGGAACTCTGAAGAGGAAAGTTCCCATAAAATGGGAACTCCCAGGAATGATCAAGAGAACACAGGTTTACACGATGAAGAGTTTCCATCAAGGGAACTCTGAAGAAGACAATTCCCATAACATGGGAACTCACATGTGAGGACAACGACCGTTCAGCGCAGATCGCGGGATTCTGTCTTGGACAGTCCGAAGGAACAGTCTGAGGATCAGACTGTCACAAATGATCCAACGGTCCGATTGATTCAAGAAGTTGACCTAGTTCAAACCAAAGTCACATGTGAAGAAAGTACAACTTGGGCATCAAGCAAAGGGCATTTTAGACACAATTGAAAGACGTGATTGCCCAAGCACACCTGGTCTATAAAGCCAAATGAATAGTACTCGGATTGATTACTTCTCCCAGAACTCACAAATACCCATACCAGAGAAAAGAGAAAGAAGAAGAAGAGAAGTCCCCGCCGGCGAGTGTGTGATCTCGACGACAGTGAAGCCGAAGTTCCCAGGGGCAAGGGAACTGAGAAGTCGGTGTAAGGTTTGATTTACTTGTATTTTGTTGTTGTGAGCTTAGGAAATCAGTTGAGAGGATTCACTAGTGTTGCTAGAGTTAGGTAGAACTCGTAGGAACAGAGAAGTGTGGATCCGGCTGTTGTAACTAAGGAACAAAGCAATCAATATAAGTAAGTCATTCAAAATCCTCCAAGCGGAGGTAGAGGTTTACCCATACAACTAGTTGGTTGTAGTGGGGTTCCTCTATAAGGGAATTGCGGTCTTTACTGCTTTTAATAATTGCGCTTAATTTACTTCAGCTGCCTTGGGAACAACTTAACAGCCAGTTCCCAAGCTCTTTGCTAACGGTTTACGATCCAACAAGATGTTAGGTTTCAACTTATGTCACTATATATTGAAGTCTCGATTGATACATCCACCAATTTTCATTCTCTCTTTCACGCCCAACAAAAAACTAATAGATCGAGATATATACAATGTCATCCCCTTCCAATGTTTTGGTAAGGCTTTGGATCTTTACATATGTCCATTACCCCATACACGCTATCCTTCAATTTTTCATCATATCATATGACATGTACCAACAAAATCATATTCAATAAACACACATGAACAAGAGGAAACCTATTGTTCCCATGACCAATTGTGTAAAGGTAATACTATTGTTCGCATTAGCTTTCTCTAACATATGTCTATATATGTTTATTAATGTGTTAATAGGGAAATGTTATCAAATATATGTATGACTTGGAGCAATATTTCTCATTTCTTTGTTCATATCCTATAAGAAGGGAATATCTATACCATGAAGAGCTTTACTATCGATCTCAACAAATAAATTTATCAATTTGCAAAAATAATCTTCATATTGGTTTAAAAGCCAAACTCTCATCTTTACTTCCGTATATACAAAATTTTCAATTTTGACCTTTAAATTTATTTTACATATTACAAAATTTTCAATTTTGACCTTTAAATTTATTTTACATATAAATTTTGATCCGTGCAACGTACAGGATTAGCAACCTAGTATACTTAAAGCTTGCCACTTGCGATTGGAGGATTGACGTTAATGCTCAATATTATTTTATTTTAATTGGTTGGATTAATTTTTTGTTTTTTAATTATAGAATAAAACTATTTTATTTATTTAAAAATAAATTGATCAATTATACTAAAGTCGAATATATTTGAACTAGGTGATCTCATTTGTGTCAATCAAGTTTGAACTCCATTGCAGATGCATTAAACAATTATTCTTTTGCCGCAAATAACGAAGATAAAAAAGAGCTCTTGCTACATTAGATGGAATTAATTCTTTAGTTTTTTTTGTTAGCCGTATTAAGCTTTTGGTGCTATTTATACTTTGGTTCCTTTTCAATTTGTTGTTAACAACAAAATTCTCTAGGTACTATTGGATTGGCTGGATCGAGCTCAGACGCCTTCAACTGATGGTAGTCAAATACTCAAATCAAGTGAAAATAAAACTGAAAATTAGTAGTAGTTATGAAAAAAGATTTAAGTTCAAGTAAGAATATTTTTATAATGTGAACGTGTAAACATTTTGTATTCATGTTTTTGAGTTATATATGCAATATTTTATATGACTAATTCATGGTTTTGAGTTGCATATTCATTATGTTGAGTTACTCACTTTTTATGAATATACAACTTAAAAATATGATTATGTAAGTCTATAAGCATGATAAAGAGATGAAATATGAAAAAAGCTTCAAAAATACAATAATATTTTTATAAGAATATGCGACTTATAAACGTGAACAGAGGCGGATCTGGGGGGCGAAGGGTGGCGCCCCCCCCCCCCCCCCCCTCTTTCGCCGGAAAAACCAAGAGTACTATCTCTCCGATGAGGTGAAGCACCGACGACGCCCCTCCTTGAGTTCAAATGTACTGTATTTTTAGGGCCGGCTGTAGACTTTTGCAAGGTTGAAAATGAAGTTCTGTTTTATTTTTTTAAGAAATGGGTTAAAAACGACGTCGTTTTGCGCTTTATTTTAAAAAAGCCCCAAAACGACGTCGTTTCACTGTATTAAAAAAAATTACGTTGTTTTTTTTGCCCAATTGCCGACTTCAGTAGTTACTAGTTAGTACCCTTGCCTTCGTCTACGAGAAGTCGAGAGGAGAAGGTATCGCCCCACGCGGCCACGCCTGACGCCCCCACCGCCAGTCCTTCATCTTCATCGCCCCACCGCGGCACCGCCGGACTGCTCGCCTCTTTGTCTCCCCTTTCCGGTTCCCCTCTGGATCTAATCTATTATTTCCTTTAATTTTATTGTTAAATTGAAAATTTGTAAATTAGGGTTTTTGTGATTGTGTAATTTGTGTCTAAATTCGTAATATCTTAATTTTCTTACTTGAATTTAATTAGATGAATGTAATTTGAATGTAGTCAGACAATCCGCTAATGTAATTATGTAAATTGAAGATTTGTTGAATTAATATTTTAGATTTTTAGGGTTTGTAATTTGAATGTAAATATGTAATTATGTATGTTAGATGATTTAATCTCTTAATTTTCTTAGCTGAATTGAATTGAATTTTATTCTTTCATTGTAAAATTAATAAAAAAATTAAATTGAATTGTGTTAATAGGAATATGGAAAAATATTATCCTCGAAGTAAGAAATTGCCTGCTTCAAGCATTGAGCCGCCAATTATTCCTTCTGAATCTCTTAATATTGATAAAAATGTTGGTCCTTCGAGAGAAAAAAGAGCTCGGTCTGAAAATACATGCGAGGATGTTGTTATTAGTGATCCAGCATTGAGAAAACCAATGAATGATTATGATCCTCGGGTTCGAGATGATGTTAGAAGAGAGTATGTTGTTAAAGGTCCTTGTCAACCACATTCTCACACGTTTCCAATAACGGTTATCAAAAATACATCAAGATGTTTTCAAGCTGAGTGGTTCAAGAGTTGGGATTGGTTAGAGTATAGTGTTTCTAAAGATGCTGCATTTTGTTTTTGGTCTTATCTTTTTAGATGTAATGTGGGCAAAAGATCTAGGGATGAGGTGTTTGTGAAAACAGGATATCGTAATTGGAAGAAGGCTACTAAGACATTTAGAGATCACGTGGAGGCAGCATGTAGTGCACACAACGAAGCTCGAATGTCATTCTTTTCTTTCAAAGATCAAAGGCAAAGTGTAACTAGAAAGATTGTTTCTGGAACACGGGAATTAAATATTGCATACCGTGCTCGTTTGACTGCAAGTGTTGATGTTTCTATGTTGCTACTTGAGCAAGGATTAGCTTTTGGGGGGCATGACGAGTCCATAGACTCACTAAATAGAGGAAATTTATTGGAAATTCTTGATTGGTATAGTTCACGCAATCCTGATGTTGAAAAGGTGGTGAAGGAGAATGCGCCAGAAAATCAGAAACTTACTTCTCCACAGATTCAAAAAGAAATTATTAGTGCATGTGCATCAGAGACAACAAAAGCCATTATAAGTGATATTGGAGATAAATTCTTTTCTATATTGATTGATGAGGCTCGTGATAGTTCGGTGAATGAGCAAATGGCTATTATTGTAAGATATGTAAAGAACGACGGTGCAGTGGTGGTGCGGTTTCTTGGAGTTGTTCATGTTATTGACATTATTGCTCTCTCTTTAAAAAGTGGTGTTGATGAATTTTTTGCTAAACATGGGTTATCTATCTCTCAAGTAAGAGGTCAAGGATATGATGGAGCTTCTAATATGCGAGGGGAGCTTAATGGATTGAAGACTCTTGTTTTAAATGAAAATCCATGTGCGAGGTATATTCATTGTTTTGCTCACCAAATTCAATTAGTTGTTGTGGCCGTTTGTCAATCAAATCGGTTTGTGAGTGATTTCTTTGAGTATTTCTCTGTGATTACAAATATGGTTGGAGCTTCTTGTAAAAGAAAAGATGAGTTCAGGCAAAAACAACATGAATCCTTGGTGGAGAAGTTAGAAAAAGGTGAAATTGAGACTGGGAGAGGATTGAATTAGGAGAAAACTTTAACTCGGCCAGGAGCTACACGTTGGGGTTCACACTTTACAACCATTATCCGTCTTCTCTCTTCGTGGTCCCCAACTATTGAGGTGCTTGACAATGTATTTCATGATGGAAATGATTCAAAAAGTCGAGGACTTGTTGATAGTTTGATTGAAAAAATGGAGAGTTATCAATTTGTTTTTATTGCTCACTTGATGAAGGTAATATTGGGTTTGACAAATGGTTTGTCACAATTCTTGCTACAAAAAGACCAAAACATTATTGATGCCATGAGTTTGGTTCAAAACACTAAGAGCAAATTGCAAGATTTGAGGAAGAATGGATTGGATGAGTTCTTAGAAGATGTTAACAGTTTTTGTGCAGAGAATGATATTATTATTCTGAACATGGAAGATAATGCTCCAAGTCGCACTCGTTCTAGACGTGCTTCCAATTACGGCCATCACTTTGAAATTGATATATTTAATGAGGTATTGCTATTACATCATTTCTCTATTTAACTAATGAAATAGTTATTTATTAATCGAACTAATATCATGCTACATTTGTAGGTTCTTGATCGAATTAGTCAAGAAATGGATGATCGTTTCAATGAGTCAAGCACAGAATTACTCACATGTATAGCTTGCCTTGATCATAAGAGCTCATTCTCCAATTTCAATGTGTCAAAATTACTTCGCCTGGCAGAGTTATATCCACAAGACTTTCCAATGTGTGATCGAATGGAGCTTCAAGAGCAATTAAAGATGTGGATTTTTGAAATGAGAGGAAATGAAAAATATTCCACATTGCAGAGTATTGGAGATCTTGCTAAGAAGATGATCGAGGTAGGAATTCATACTGTTTTTCGCTTGGTATATCGTCTTATCGAGTTGGATTTAGTGTTACCTGTCACGACTGCTACTGTTGAAAGAGCCTTCTCTGCGATGAATATCATCAAGACAGATTTGTGTAACAAAATGGGAGATGACTTTCTTACCGATTGTTTGGTGTGCTATATTGAAAAGGATGTTTTTAGAAGCCTTGATAATGAAGTTATTATTCAGCACTTTGAAAATATGAAAACTAGTAGACTAGATTTACCTCGTTTACACTAAGTTTAGATACCATGATTAGTTATTATTATACATTTTGTATGGAACCCTTTTATAATTATTTTTATTTTAAATTAATATATTATTATTTATTTTTCGCCTCCTCTTTCAATTATCTCTGGCTCCGCCACTGAACATGAATACAGTTTAATATGGAAAGAATAAATATGCAAATCAAAAATATAAATACAGTCATACAAAATCATGAATATGCAACTTAAAATCGTGAATACAAACTGTTCACACATTCACATTATAAGAATGGTTTTACTTGAGCTCATCTCTATGAAAAAATTCATTTTACGATATTGCATTTTTCTATACGGGACATTGTTTTGGTTATGCTCCGTATATCATATGGAACATTGTATGGATACTATTAGGATATCATATATTTTATATTTGGATATATGTGCTAGTTATTATCTTGTAGATATTCTTATCCTTATGTAAACCTTTGGGCCCAAGTTAGGTCTAACTAGGATTACTCTTGTATATATTGTAATCTCATAATCAAGGAATGCAGAGGAAATTCTCCAACTTTTGCGTCTCTTTGATTCTTTCATGGCATCAGAGCCACAACCCTAAAACACAACTACCCACCCTAGTGATATCCTCTACGATCTTTTGCACTACCGAATTTTTTTTTTACGTTCTCAGTTACTTGAACGTCGACTACTATTGCTGACCCTGCTGCTGCCGCCGCTGCCATTAAGGATGTTCAGGAGGCTGCTGCCGCCGCTGCTGCAATCCTGAAACGAGGTGCTCTCGATGTTACCTCCCCTTATTATCTTCACTCCTCGGATCACACTAGCATGAAAATCAGTCATGTGGTCCTTAAAGGTGACAACTTTCAGGAGTGGGAAAAGTCTATTCGAAATGCTTTTCGAGCCCGTCGCAAGTTAGGCTTCATTGATGGAAAAATTTCATGTCCTGCCGTTGATACTGTTGAATATGAAGACTGGTGTAGTGTCAATTCCATGATGGTGGGATGGATATTACAATCTATTGATCCAACTTTACGTTCCTCTGTGACGTATTATGATTCCGTCAAGACTCTTTGGGATGATATTCGTCAGCGATTTTCCATCGGAAATGCTCCTCGGATTCATTAATTAAGGGCTGAAATTTCCCGTTGTCGTCAAAACGGGGACTTTGTTGTTGCTTATTTTGGGCGACTACGCCTTCTCCAAGAAGAATTGGCTACGTACAGTAAAAATCAAGGTTGTACATGTGGCTCATGTACGTGTAACTGGACAAATTTACTACAGGCTGAACGCGAAGAAGAGGTTTTCCATCAATTTATGATGGGCCTTGATGATGAGATGTTTGGAAATCTGCGTTCCAATCTGCTGGCCAGGGATCCTCTTCCTAAACTCAATACGGCGTACTCCCTTGTCATCCAGGAGGAACGTCATCGATCTCTGTCTACTGGTCGCTTGGCCAACAACGAAGTGTTGAGAGGGTTTCTCGGCCAACAAATAAATTTGTAAGTCAAGACCCCGCTGAGTACAGTGGAGTCAGGATCGTTCCACAGGAAGCAAGGTTCTAATAAAAATCAAATAAAATCAAACACAATCACTCACGAGATGCCTCGTTAACGACCTTTTCAGGATCGTTACCGAACCACCGAACACAAAAATACTAACTAACGACCTAATTAAATTCCAATTAATACTCGGTACCGAAGCAAGTATTCAGCAACGAAGATTTATCAGAAATAATTCAATTAAAACAAAAATCTAGGATAAAGGACACCACAACATAGCCAAGCATAAGAATTCGTAAGAAGATAAGATCATGACTTTAAATAGATAGAGTCATCAACTTTCATTGACTTAACAAGTAAATTAATCTACTTTCATAAACTAACTCACTCTATTGCTTGTTTTGGATCTAAAGCTTGAAACTTTCGTTTTCAAACAATATCAACCTTCAAGTTACTAACTTTCTCTTTCAATCAAGTTAAAACTCAAATTACCTCAACTCCCGTTTCGGTATTAAGCACAACAAACAATCTCAATAAAGATAAAAGGCATTCAACACACAATCTTACTCATCAAACATGCTCAACTATGTCGGGCTTAACCCCGACCCTAGAAAAATAGACTACTCACTACTCATGATTAAGAAACTAAAAACTTCAATAAAAACAAACATTGAAACAAACTCAAACTTAAATTACCAACAAAAATATCGTCTTACAGAGATTCAGAAGAAAACTAAACAAAACAATCACCGAACCAACTCGATCAACGAACCTCGGAAACCGTCGTCACCGAACCTCGTCACCGACCTCCGATCCGGTTCTCTCTCCTTCGGCCTTCCTCCAAATCTTCTCCAAAAACTAGCTCTCAAATTCGACTCCCCCTTTCTATGCTAGATAGAAGGGTATTTATACTAGAAAATCCTAAAAAATTAAAAAGGCTAAAAGATAAAAACTTTCCTAAAAAGATAGAAACAATTTCTAAAAGATAGAAATAAATCCTAGAAAGATATTAAACCCTAACATACATATTCTAATAACCCATAAAGATTCTAAAAAGATACTCAACCGATACGGAAATAAATTCCCGCTCAGGATCGGTGAATAATAAAATAATACTCCGAAATCTTTCTCCTCGTGGCCTCATTAACGACCCTTCACAGCCTCGTTAACGAGCCTGGGCTTTGTTTTCTTCAACACTTCCTCTTGTACTCTCGAGCTTTGACTTCTTAAATCTTGCACTCTCCCGTCCTTCACTGTGATGCTCCAAATTTAGCTCCATTTAGCTCCTTTTCTCACTAAAATCTGCAAAATACACAAAATAGCGTAGATTCCACTCTTTTCGTAGATTTATGCAAAACTAACTCAAAATACTCAAAACTAAACCTAAACTAAACAAAACTAAACCTAATAAGCAAAGAAAACCTATCAAAAACTATACTAAAAATGCGAACATCAAAATACCCCATACTTAGACTTGCTTGTCCTCAAGCAATAAACAAGATACTAACCAAAACCAAAACAAATCATGCTTATTAAGACATAGCCATTTTCTAAAAAGCAACATCTACACATAAGAAAATTATAGCAAAAGACTATTAACATCCTCACACATATATGCACTTAAATAGACATAAAATAATACAATCCAACCTCTCAAGGGATATAATGTGTTTCACTCAACTCTCAAGTGTTTGGGCTTATAATTTCAATCTCTCAACTCATCCTATATACAAAAACTCATAGAAATTGGAACTTATATCACCAATACTCTCCACCCAAGATTTGTCAAAACAAGCAAAGAATCATCAAGAGAACTTAGGCTCAATGAAAAACTTCATAGAAGTTTCCATTCGGCCGGGTTGTAATGGGGCTTGGTAATGACAATAAGGAGTGGAAATATTTTGGCTATGTGGTGCTAATAATATTTGGGAATCAAAGACTCCTAAAAACTCACACATAACATCAAAACTCTCATAAAAACATATACCAAACTCACTCTTCTTTATGCACACTTATTTTCACTCACCCTTTATCATCCTAGAAAGTCTCATAACAAAAATAAAAGAATCTCTTGATATTATCTTTAAACACAAATGCACTTCAACTTTTTCTCTTTTTCTTCTTTTTTCTTTTCTTTTTTCTCTTTTCTTTTTTTTTTTATATTCTCGCGCTGCCTCGTTAACGAACCCACATCCGGGTCGTTAACGATCCACCGTATACATTTCTTTCCTTTAAAACTTTATTTTGTGCATATTTTTATCAAGAGACCTTTCTTACATGTAATAACAAGAGACTTCCTATCTACCCTTCCCAAATACCCTTCAATTCAAGCAAATATAAACTCTTTTCTTTTTAACAAAGCACAAAACTTTTCCTCTCCAATCTAAGTCTTAATTCCCGGATAGGGTCAAGCTTATCTCGGCTAGGGAATAATTTTTTTGTGGAGCTAAAAATAAAAGGTTTCAGGCCAGAATTGGTTATCAAAAGAAGGAATAATGTAAAGGTAGATAGGGGATAATAGGGCTCATAAAAATAAGTTCTCTATCATATGATTTTCACAAGTAATGAACTAAAAATCTTATAAGGATCTCAAGAAATAGATAACCATCACAATTCCAAGAGATAATATGCATAAAGAGAGTAAATCTCACAAAAAAGAAGAGGGATTTATAAATGTTCTCCCTATAAGGCCAAAAATTTCTCACAATGTAGATCTTTGTTGGATTGCATCATCTATGCTATAAAGTATATGTGCTCAATTTCATCTAATGCTATTCTCTTCTAAAAACAATAATTTCAATTTTAAGAATCCGGCTATACTTTCAAAGACATATTTGCAAGGAATTATATGATTAAACTAGTGATTGCTATCATAGAACTTTTAAGAAGGGATATCTATCAATTCTAAACTCTTTTTGGATTTTTCAATTTTTCAAAATTTTTTTTTTCGATTTTTTGAATTTAAAAGAAATAACAACTACATAGAACACAAAAAACACCCCAATAATTTTTCTACTTTCTCCCCACCCCATACTTAAAATTACAGTGTCCCCACTGTAAGAAAAATAAGAAGAAGAGGGAAAAGAAATAAAAAAGAAAACAAAAAAATTAAAAAGAAAAAGAAAGACATACAACTTACAAAAGTGGAAACAAGGAAAGGAAACTTCATCTTGGAGCTTGATCAACGGTTCGGTGGAGGAAAATAGTGCTCAAAGTTCCCCATGAAGTCGTACATCGTCCTCCAACGCTCAACATCCTCTGCCTCTCTCTGACGCTGCCTCTCATCTTCCCTCGACATGCGAGCGGAATAGACGGTTTCCCATCTGTCCATCCTCCGATGAATGTGATCGGTCTGGAGGTGAAGCTGCTGCATCCGTGCAGAAGGATCCTCGGCCCATGGTGGTGGTATGCTCGATCCTACGTACTCGGGCTGAGGAGGCGGTGGGTAGTGAGGCTGGAAATGGTCTTGATACATCACCGGGTTGTAAGGCATTAAGCCATATGCATGAGGGTCGACAGGAGCTGGTGGAGGGTCGACAGGAGCTTGCGGCACCTCGTTAACGAAGCCGGTTGCCTCATTAACAGTGTTGGGTGGGGGCTGGAAATGGTCGTTAACGACCCTGGTTGTCTCGTCGACGAAGATGTCGCCTCCTAATTCCTCCGTCTCCATGTCTTCTTCTGTAAAGTTGAGCTCCTCAGTGCCGCCCTCGGTGTCGGCTTCCTCGGTGTCATTGCCTACTAACTCGGTATCCTCTTGCTCATCTTCTTCTTCATATTCATCCACGTCGTCTCGCTCAAACCGGGTGTGACATGGCCTAAGCGAGAGCTCATCCTCCGGTTTTGGCTCCAATGGGTAAGGTTGGCCCGTCCACACTTCGTACCAATTCGGTACATAGAGTAGCTCGTACATGTCGAGGGAAGGTATGACTATTTGATCTCGAACCTTCACCTTGTAGCCTCCCTCGGCTTGCACGAAAATCCCGGCGCTATACCAATAGTTTTTGTTGAGGAGTTGAGTGTGGGCCGGTGTGTAGCGGGTGAGATCCACTCCAAGATTCTTAGCCAAGAGGCTAACCAAATTGCCACACCACACCTCCTTGGACTTGGTGGACTTCTCGACATAGTAGAGCCATTCGTACCCCAAATTCAAGGGGTCGGGCTCCTCGAAGAGGATGGTGCGGAAGCAAGCGACTTCCGTTCTTGTAGGCCGGTTCAACTCTTTCTTCGGCCAAAATGTTGCGGCGAGGACTCTCAAGATAATCCGGAAGATGGGGTTGACGATGTTTGCCCCGGATAGCGCCGCGGTAGAGGATTGAACCTCTCCGGTGATGTAGTTCCAAGTGTGGGTCACTCGGTAGTCCTTCAAGCTATAGTCCCTTGTCGGGTTTGGGAGCTCCAAGATTGCATTGAACTCCGCCATGGTGAAGTCACGGTCCTCGTTACCGAGCCGGAACCGAATGCGTCCCGCCGAGATCTTCGACGAGAAATTGGTCTCCAAGGTGGCCAAGAACTCGGAAGTGAGGGCCGGATAATGTGGCAAGCTCTCTTGCTTCAATAAGTGTGCGGCCCCAAGGATGACGAAGGCGTCCTTGACATCCGTGTAGATGCCCGTAGAGACGGCGCTAGACTTCGAGAACCATCTGGTGTAATGGTCCTTCTCCAAAAAATCCCGGTAGCGTCGTACTTGGCTTTGACTGCTCAAAATCACATCGTCCACCCGGGGTGGAGATGGAGACCTGTGGTTCCTCCTCTTCTTCTGGGCTCGGGTAGCGGGTCTGCTTGAACTAGCCATGGATCCTACAAAATAATCGAAAATTTTCCAAGATAAGATCCACTCAAAAATAATAGGTATGAGACCCCATACTTGGTCTCAAAATTAACCTCGGAATTACTCGTAAAACTTCCCAATTGGGTTGTTCACGAGTCTGGGCTCGGATCGATCATTGATGAAGTGCAGGGTCGTTAACGAGCCTGGGTGGGTCGTTAACGACCTGCCGAGAGCAAAACCAGTAATTTTCGAAATTAAATCTACCTCTAATTCAGCACAAATCAAGCATGCAATCTTCTATTATTCTCCACAAGTCCCTTATCGGGTATAAGCACCCCATACTTACTCAATTACCCATCCCGAACATGCTAAAAATTTCCCGGAATTTTGACATGCAAAGTTCGAACTTTTAGATCTAGAACAAGAAAAATTCATGCTTTCCTAACTAGAGAATTACAATAGCTAATCTAACATGAATAATCTTTCCTAAAACATGAACAACTAAGCACAATCAAGATTTTTTAGAACGGAATTTAAGCATGCTCATCGATCTCCCTAAAAATCATGATTCAAGATATGAAATTTAACCCTATAGATAATCAATCATGTAATTTCAAGCAAGGGTTTAGAAATCATACCGGAGAACCGAGAATTTAAAGAACAAGGGTCGGAATCGGGTTAGTTAACGAGCTCTTCGTCGACGGTGTGTGGCCTCCGAACTCCGGTAACGATGGCGTCTCCGGCGGTCGTTAATGTGGGAATTCCGACTCGGTGGGAGAGAAGGGAAAGCGATTGAGAGAGTTTTTGGGTTTGAGAGTGAATTTTGAAGGGGTTGTGGTAGAATTTTGGGAGGGGTAGAAGGGTTTATATAGGAAGGGTGATAAGGTAGAAGGGGTGGCGGCTAGGGTTAAAGAAGTTAACTAGGTTAGAATTACTTACCTGCCCCGTATTGTGACGAATCGGGTCGTCCGAACCGGGTCGTTAACGACCCTGGGTGGGTTGTTAACGAGCAACCGTGGCCTTCTTGAGTGATTTTTCGACCCTTTTTCCTGAAATCTTTGTTAGCTCAAATGATCTTATTTCTATCCTAATTAAAACTAAAAAAAGAAAAATAAAAGAAAGCTAAGAAATAATCTAAAAAAAAAAATAAAATAAAATAAAATAAACCTATTCTAAAAAGCGGGTTGCCTCCCGTAAGCGCTATGCTTAACGTCGTTAGCCCGACGAGCTCCCTTGCTAATCTCATGGTGGTTCATGTACGGCCATGTTGGGGTCTTGAGATACCCTGCTTGTAACCTTACTGCCTCTGTGCACTTGAATTGCTAAATTGGGACCTTCTTCTTCTATCAGCAAGCTCGATATCCCTGGGTTGTTAGTGTAGTCCGAAAGCCAAGGTGGTTTGGACTTTTCTGTAACCTCTGTAGTAGGGCCTCTGTGCACGTGAGAATCAGTGATCGGCAGATGTGGCTCGGTAGGGACTGCGGTGTCGAGTTCGGGTTGAGTCAACTCTAGTTGTGCCACTCCAATTGGGTCGTTGGCTTTTTGATCTAAATTGAATTCCACCCATTCCTCTCCTATATCAAAAGTGAGGAGTCCCTTTCGCACATCAACTCTTGTTCCTGCTGTGGCTAAGAATGGTCGCCCGAGAATTATGGGGACATGAGGGTCTTCAGGCATATCAAGGACAATAAAATCATTCGGTATAAAGAATTTCCCGACTTGAATAGGGTAATCGTCCACTACTCCTGTGGCCTTGACACTTGACCCATCTGACATGTACAGATTCATGTCTACTGGTTCTAGTGGTCCCATATTGGCTTTAGACCATATTGAGAGCGGAACAAGACTAGCACTGGCACCAAGATCGCATAAAGCTTTGAACTTGTGGTTGCCTATGCCGATTGTGATTGCAAACCTCCCGGGATCTCCAAGATTTTCTGGAAGAGCTATGGATCTGACCTCGTCCTGCAGCTCTGTAATAGATCTTTTCCTGCTAAGAATATCTTTCAAGAATTTTGTGTAAGCCGGCATTTCGCTTAGGGCCTCAGCGAATGGGATGGAAATATTAATGCCCTGAAGAATTTTAACGAAACGCTTGAACTTACTTTCAGTAGAGTCCATAGATTTCTTAGTTGGAAATGGAAGAGTTTTCACCATTCTCGGAACCAAGTTAGGCTCGAGAGGTGAGAGTACCGGGTCGACACTGGGGTCGTTTTGTGTCCTCGGCGGGTCGTTACCGACCCTGATGGGTGTAACACCCCATCTTCCGACGAGGCGCTACTAGGGAATAGACCTTACAAGGTACTATTATTTAGGTTGACAACTGCACTGTAGGATCTTACAACGCGGGCACGACGAGAAAACATAATAAAACATCCAACCTTTTCTTTAACGAAAACATTAAAAATATAGTTATGCATGTATTCCCGAAAACCTAAATATAAATATCCTGAATCCGACAATTCTTTACCAACAATAAATCACTCAATGAAAACCGAAATCAAGTCGTAATACCAATTCTAACATAATAGTGAAACAACATCCTAGAAATCATAAATAAACTAATGTCACAACCCATCCCACTATGACATGCGCTCTTTACCGCTCCGGCCCGCCATCTAACCTCAGTTCCTGCACGGCTCCCTGGTTCATACCTGGAACTAAAAAATATTCCCCGAAGGGTCAGCGTCTATTCTACAAAGCTAGAAAGAATACGGAAATTGTAGAACGCTTGAAACCATTTATCTAAAGTCAGCATACAAATCCACAATCGCAATCATAACTCTAAAGGCCAATACCTAAATTAGTTATATCAGTCACACAAGTCACATACGCATTTACAATCACAATCACATAGCAATGCAATTCTTCCTTTGTCCACAATCCGACTTCCAAGGCGCTCATCACCGCGCCGAGTGCAGAGGCAGGCCCTCTCACTCCACTTCACAATCTCCCTTCTAACCCCTGGCTAAGCCTCCACTGGAGCACTTGCCAAAAACACACAGCTAATAATTTTCGTTTGAAGGGGCACGATTTTCCCAGTCATACGGGTCAACGTAGCCAACTCTTCCTCAACATCAGCTACGATGGACCGTGTCGGAAACGGTACCAACACAGAGAAAACGTTCCAAAATATTTTCCGATAAAACACATTTAAAATCATTAACGCACACAACACTCAAGGAGTTCAAAACAATTTAAAAGGTATTCGGGACTAGTTCCCAAAACCCGCCCTACAATAACGGTACACAATCTAAAAGGATAGAGAAGAACCGAGCAAGTCGAAAAACGACTTACCTCAAGTTAATGATTCCTGACGGTAATAGAACTAAGAGCTTGAGCAGAAATGAATTCCTAAAAGTATCAACGAAAAAGTTTAGGTTAGATACGACCCAAACCTCATTTATAAATTCGTATAAATGAACACTAATCTTTTTTTTTTGAATCCAACATACTTTTCTGTAGACTACACACCACTTAAACTCTACCTGGAAAAACT
This sequence comes from Fallopia convolvulus, assembly GCA_964016875.1. Lineage (NCBI taxonomy): Eukaryota > Viridiplantae > Streptophyta > Magnoliopsida > Caryophyllales > Polygonaceae > Fallopia > Fallopia convolvulus. Next base: position 21,580,326 of record OZ024737.1, on the reverse strand, counting down.
CCTAATAAAACTAGATCTAAAAACCGACCTACAAAACTTTTATATAAACTAATCCTCTCACCAGAATTTATCCATTAATTGCATCCATATTTGTAAAATATATCAACCTATGATTCTAACTAATCTTACATACCTATCAACCTATTAGTAATTAAATATAGCAACCCATTACTAACTAACGAAATCTACTTGGTGCAAATACCCACCCACAGAATATATATCTATCTAAAGAAAATTCCCGAAAGCTAAAAGGAGTCAAACTATTTAATAAATGAACCCGACATTGGACAACTAGCTAGCCTAACGACCGCTCGCACTACACCCAACCCAGTCCCGATCAAACTCAACGTTGAACGCCACCCCAGCCGAGCCCGACATCGTTCTCCACTCGACCATGACCTGACGCTGCTCGCCACCCAAAACGAAACAAGAAACGAAAGGAAGAGTAAGGGAAACTCACAAAAGATACGTCGACGGCTGATCAACCTAGCATGCCACTACAGTGACGCACATCGGCTCGGACGATGACAACCAGTGCAACGAGCGGTTTTATCGATCGGGACGTGAGAGGAAAAGAACGACGATGCCAAAGGTAAAGAGGATCGACACTGACCGGTGATCGTGTCCCGACGGAGGAGGTGGCGACATTCAAACGATCACTACTGATCGCGAGTCGTTGATGGTCACCCGACCCTTTCTTCTGGTGTGCTCGGTGGTGCGTTGAACTATCGAGAAGGAAGCAGCTTCGAGCGGAAGAGGGCCAAAGAAGAATTCGGCGGCTTCATTAAGAGCGGCGGATTAGATTATGGGTATTTATTTGGGTTAAGCTAGGGTAATCTTAATCTTACCTAATTAATTAGTATTTATCTGATATGGCACTCAACTAATTCACTTATAGATAGAAAGAAATTAAAAAAAGTAACGGGTGTATAAAAATAAAAGGGAAAAGAATAAGGGTAATTCAAACAATTATTAAAACGGATTAATAATTACTCCGTCTCACGAGGTTACTTACGGGTCAAGAAAATTTGATTACTGGTAAATTAAGAAACTTGTTTTTCCGACATAGAAGGAAAAACAAAACCCTAATATTACAATGGGGTCGTTAACTACCCTGGGATTCAGAGGAAGGCTCGGATTAGTAGACTTACCTGGGGTAGGATCGTCAGGAATTCTTGGAGCCTCGTCATCCTGGCTTGTAAGCTTGGTACTAGCTCTCGCTGGCTCGTTAACGAGCTGGTTAGCGAGGTTCTGTTCCTCCTTCTCTTCAGCTTGAACTCTCTCTGGTAGTGTCTTCCTGCTTCTAAGGTGTACCACTGCTATTTGGCCTCTAGGGTTCTCCTCGGGACGGCCCGGGAGTTGCCCTTGTGGTCTTGGAATCCGTGCAGCAAGGTCTCCTAGTTGGGAATCAACGCTCCTCTTCCAAATATCGAATTCGCCCCATCTTTTATCCTGTCGGTTCAGCTTGGCTTGGACGTCATCAACCTTGTTGTTCACTCCGTTGATGCTCTCTTTAATCTCCTGAACCCATGATGGCGTCTCCTGATGGCCTGGAGGTCGATATGGTGCAGGTCGTCTATCTTGTGGGGGCCCTGTGTAATTGTGATTTGTATTCTGATTGCCCCATGGTTGATAGTTGTTCGACCTGTCATTATAATTAGGCTGGTTCCTGTAGGGTCCTCTCATGTAATTCATCTCAGCTGTTGTCTCAGCGGTTCTAACCTGCTCAATGTTAGTGCAAGTAGAAGTACTATGCCCAGAAGAACCACATTCTTGACATGATTGAGAGGATTTCAGAAAACTTACCTGTTTCCTTAAACGGTTGACCTCATCTTGTAAGAATTGATTTTTAACATCGGGGTCAACTTCATCTTGGTTGGGCACATAGAGACGTTTTTGAGTTTGTGGAGCCTGCTGGGTTCCGTACATAGCATCGTAATTCGCCAGCTTGTCCAACAGTTCCCACGCCTCTGTCGGATTCATCTCTATAAAACCGCACGCAGTATGCGTGTTGATGCGGTTCTTGGTCTCCGCGTTGATACCCTGGAAAAAGATTTCTTGCAATACATATAAAGGTTGCCCATGAGTAGGGCATTGTCTAAGCATCTCTTTAAATCTTTCCCATGTTTCAACAAATGTTTCATTAGGCAACTGGTGATAAGAGGTGATGCGTTTCCTTAACTCCGTTGTCTTAGCAGGTGGGAAAAACTTTGTAAGAAATAGATCATACAAAGCTTTCCAAGTCCTGATAGACTTAGAAGGTAGGCTCTCTAACCAGTTCAAGGCCTTTCCAGTAAGTGACCATCGAAAAGCTTTTAACAGAACATATTCTAGCGAGACACCTTCAGCAGCTATGGTGTCACATAAATCAAGAAAATTTCTAATATGCTCCATAGGGCACTCAGCAGGTTTTCCTTCAAACTGAGCCCGTTTGATTAAGGATATAAATTGAGACTTGATCTCAAAAGGTTTCTCTATCGCAGGAAGCACAATAGGAGATTCTGGCACCCTCAGTTCCGGATGCATGTATTGCTTGGCATTCCTTGGATAGGCATTTATCTCTTCTTGCAGTCGAGCCTTGTCTGCGTCAGCGCCGTCCTTCTCGGCTTTCAGTGCCTCCATCTGGGTCCGGAGGATCTCTAACTCTCGAGCCATCTCTTCAGCTGTGGCCATGGCTCGGTTTTCTCGGAGTCGTCGGTGCAGGGAACGTTCGGGTTCTGAGTAATAACTGGAGCTATCAAACTGAAGCCTTCTTCGTCCTACCGGCATACACTGAGAAAACAAACAAAGAAAACAAAAATTAAAAACAAAAACGGGGTCGGGCTATTCCCGATCCCAAAGATAAACTAACAACTCGTTGCTTCCCCGGCAACGGCGCCAATTTGTTGAGAGGGTTTCTCGGCCAACAAATAAATTTGTAAGTCAAGACCTCGCTGAGTACAGTGGAGTCAGGATCGTTCCACAGGAAGCAAGGTTGTTTGTCTATCAATCTAATAAAAATCAAATAAAATCAAACACAATCACTCACGAGATGCCTCGTTAACGACCTTGTCAGGATCGTTACCGAACCACCGAACACAAAAATACTAACTAACGACCTAATTAAATTCCAATTAATACTCGGTACCGAAGCAAGTATTCAGCAACGAAGATTTATTAGAAATAATTCAATTAAAACAAAAATCTAGGATAAAGGACACCACAACAAAGCCAAGCATAAGAATTCGTAAGAAGATAAGATCATGCCTTTAAATAGATAGAGTCATCAACTTTCATTGACTTAACAAGTAAATTAATCTACTTTCATAAACTAACTAACTCTATTGCTTGTTTTGGATCTAAAGCTTGAAACTTTCGTTTTCAAACAATATCAACCTTCAAGTTACTAACTTTCTCTTTCAATCAAGTTAAAACTCAAATTACCTCAACTCCCGTTTCGGTATTAAGCACAACAAACAATCTCAATAAAGATAAAAGGCATTCAACACACAATCTTACTCATCAAACATGCTCAACTATGCCGGGCTTAACCCCGACCCTAGAAAAATAGACTACTCACTACTCATGATTAAGAAACTAAAAACTTCAATAAAAACAAACATTGAAACAAAACTCAAACTTAAATTACCAACAAAAATATCGTCTTACAGAGATTCAGAAGAAAACTAAACAAAACAATCACCGAACCAACTCGATCAACGAACCTCGAAAACCGTCGTCACCGAACCTCGTCACCGACCTCCGATCCGGTTCTCTCTCCTTCGGCCTTCCTCCAAATCTTCTCCAAAAACTAGCTCTCAAATTCGACTCCCCCTTTCTATGCTAGATAGAAGGGTATTTATACTAGAAAATCCTAAAAAACTAAAAAGGCTAAAAGATAAAAACTTTCCTAAAAAGATAGAAACAATTTCTAAAAGATAGAAATAAATCCTAGAAAGATATTAAACCCTAAAATACATATTCTAATAACCCATAAAGATTCTAAAAAGATACTCAACCGATACGGAAATAAATTCCCGCTCAGGATCGGTGAACAATAAAATAATACTCCGAAATCTTTCTCCTCGTGGCCTCGTTAACGATCCTTCACAGCCTCGTTAACGAGCCTGGGCTTTGTTTTCTTCAACACTTCCTCTTGTACTCTCGAGCTTTGACTTCTTAAATCTTGCACTCTCCCGTCCTTCACTGTGATGCTCCAAATTTAGCTCCATTTAGCTCCTTTTCTCACTAAAATCTGCAAAATACACAAAATAGTGTAGATTCCACTCTTTTCGTAGATTTATGCAAAACTAACTCAAAATACTCAAAACTAAACCTAAACTAAACAAAACTAAACCTAATAAGCAAAGAAAACCTATCAAAACCTATACTAAAAATGCGAACATCACGAAGCAATCGCACTTGCTGCTAGAAGTCGCACTTTGGCGTCTTTGCCTTCGCCTAAGCCGCCTGCTCATCCTGGCCAATCCCGCAATGATGCAACGCCTAAACAAGATAAGAGTGGACTGATTTGCTCTCATTGCGGGTGCCCGAACCATGATATCAGCTCTTGTTTCAAAATTATTGGCTATCCGGACTGGTGGGAAGAAGTTCGTAAGATGCGTGCCAACTCTGCTACATCTACTGGTCACTCTGATTCCAGTCGCTCCTCTGCTATTGGGGCTTCACGAGGTTCCCCTGCTGCCGCTCTTGCTAACACTGCAGTTGTGATACCTTCTCCACCTCCGTTTGCACCCTCCTTCTCTCCTTTTACTGTCCAAGATAGGGAGACTCTTGCTCTAGAACTATCTAACTCTGATTGGAAGAATCTGATGCATATGCTGAAACAATTTAAGGGATCTGATGAGGATAAACTGCAGGGTAAGCTATCTGAGGATTGGATTCTCGATTCCGACACTTCGTATCACATGACCAGCCGAAAGGAGTTTCTTTCTAATCTTCATGAAATTTCTCCTTCTTTAATTATATTACCTGATGATTCAAAATCCATGGCTACTCAAGCAGGAACTTTAGTTCTTGGGAACATGACAATTTCCAACGTTCTTTATGTTCCGAATTTCCAGTGCAATTTGTTGTCTCTTGGAGATTTGATTACTGATTTGCGGCTTATTGTTACTTTTACTGATAAATTATGTGTGCTTCAGGATCGCACTTTGAGGACGGTGATTGGGGTTGAACAGGCTAAAAGGGGGGTCTATTGGCTTTGCACGGGTCGTGGGATCGGCTATGCTGCTGCTGCGTCAATCTCTCTAGAATTGCTGCATCAAAGACTTGGTCATCCTGCTTATCAATCTATTTCAACTTTGTCTTGCTTAGAATCTGCTAAGAATGTTACTTCTGCACCTTGTTCTATTTGTCTAATGTCCAAGCAAACTCGAGATAATTTTCAATTAAGTTTTAATAAAGCAGATGATTTATTTGAGCTCATTCATGCGGATGTTAGGGGGCCTTACAGTGTGCCTTCTACTTGTGGGGCTGCCTATTTTCTTACACTTGTTGATGACCATTCCCATTGTGTTTGGGTTTATATGTCTAGCAAAACTGAGGTTCCATGTTTGATCAAGAACTTTCATGCTTTTGCTCAAACGCAATTTCAGAAACAGATTAAACGCTTTCGCGCTGATAATGGGACTGAATTTCTTCCGTTAAAAGAATTTTTTTTGACACAAGGAATTCTTTTTGAGACATCTTGTGTGGCTACTCCTCAACAAAATGGTCGTGTTGAGCGCAAACACCGCCATTTATTGAATGTTGCTAGAGCTCTTCGCTTCCAAGCTTCGTTACCAGTCTCTTTTTGGGAGAATGTGTCCTCACGGCAGCATACTTGATTAACCGAACTCCGTCTAAGGTATTAGCTTTCAAAACGCCCTTTGAGATGCTCTTTGGTCGTACTCCTTCTTATGATCATATGCGGGTATTTGGTTGCCTTTGTTTCGCTTCCAAGCAACCCAAACCCTCGGATAAATTTGTTTCGCGTAGTAGGCGTTGTATTTTCGTCGGTTACCCTTACGGAAAGAAAGCTTGGCGTCTCTTTGATATTGACACAAAGGCATTTTTTTATTCTCGGGATGTTGTTTTTAATGAGGCTGAATTTCCATATGCAAAAATCAGTCCAGTACAGTCCGTCATTGAGGAATCTGTTGAACCACACCTGGCTGTTTTTGACTCGGAATTGGGTGCTGAATCCAGGGGGAGTTCGGATTGCTTACCTACTGTCAACCCCGGCACCATCGATATTGGGCCCACTGCTCGTCGTAGTCAGCGTACTCGTCAGCCATCGTCTCGCCTTCGCGATTTTGTGTGCAACACAACTCAGTGCAAAGACCCCCTTATAGCTACGCCTGACTCGATCTCGACACCGTCCTCAGGTATGCCCTATCCCATCGTCAATTACGTTTCTTGTACTAATTTTTCGGCCTCCCATACACAGTTTTTAGCGGCTGTGACAGCCTCTACCGAGCCTCGGTCATATTCAGAAGTTGCACAATCTATACAGTGGCAAGACGCCATGCGTGCCGAGCTAGCAGCCTTGGACAAGAACGGCACATGGTCTCTTGCGACCTTGCCTAAAGGCAAGAAACCGATAGGGTGCAAATGGGTTTATCGGATCAAGTACAAAACAGACGGCACAATTGAGAGGTATAAAGCTCGATTAGTTGTTCTTGGTAATAGACAGATTGAGGGTGTTGACTTCACCGAAACTTTTGCTCCTGTGGCCAAAATGACTTCTGTTCGAGTTTTTCTTTCTGTGGCCACTATTAGAGGATGGACTCTCCATCAGATGGACGTCCATAATGCATTTCTACATGGAGATCTTGATGAAGAGGTCTACATGACTCCTCCTCCTGGTTTTACAACTCCTGCGGGCAAAGTTTGTCGAACTTCAAAGATTTAAAAGTAGATCTTGGGCTTTTGGGTTCCTTCCCTAGTAGATTAAGGCTTTTCCACCCCAATTCAAGCAATGAGTGATGATCGGACTTGGATCGAGTGCTTTCGCCCTCGTTCCAACCACTTCTACACCTCGATCATTGGGGAAATCCCCTTCGAAGCAAGGTTTTGAGATTGACACATGTTCACTTTCGCTACTTTGCCAATCTCAAGCCTTGATTCCCAACTTTCGCAAGGAATTGTAGCTCTATGTAGAGTGGGTTCCTTAGATCAAACACTCAAGGCTATGGAATTGGAGTTTCTAGCCTAAACCTAGCTAGGGTTTTCCCCCATAACCCAAGATCAAGGAGATCTACTCCATGAGACAAGCAAAGAAAGCAATCAAATCAAAAGGGAAAGCAATCATCATAATCAATCTCAAAACAAAGCAAAGTTTCATTCAAATCCAAAGCAATCCACAAATCCAAATCAAGGGTTTTCAAATCCACAAGAACAAAGCAAATCAAAGCAAATCTACCAACAAAACCTATCAAGCCTTCCTCCCTTGGCCGATTCTCTCTCTCTTCCTTCTCCTCTCCTTCCTCCTTGCTCTCCAAGTATCCCCTTGGTTCCCTTCTTTTTGTGTGTGTGTGGGAACCCTTTCCTAGAAGACAAGAGAGCCTTTTATAGATTAGATGAAGGGCAAAAGTGGAAGTCCACAAATTCGTGCCTTGGAGCCCAAGTAGTTCGGTGACCGACTCGGACCGACACGGAGGACCTCGGGCCCGAGTTACTGTGCATCTCGGTCCGAGGTTGGAGACTTCAAAGTCGGGCCCGATGTGGTTGCAACTCGGTCCTGACCTCGTTCCACCTTCTTCTTAGTTGGCTTCTCTTGTTCTTCTTCATGGCTTGCTTCTCTCTTTCCTGCTTTAGCTCGGCCTTTGCCCCATGTCTCGACCCTCCTTCAAATCGATCCTTGATTCATGCCAAATTACCTACAAAACACATAAAAGGTGCGTAGTCTCCGAATCTCATAGAAATACGGGAACTAGGCTAAAAAGGAACAAAACGCACAAGAAAAGGGGAAAAAGAAACATATTTACAAAGGAAATCACATATGAAAACACCAAAAATAGAGAGACATCAAAATACCCCATACTTAAACTTGCTTGTCCTCAAGCAATAACAATGTAAGCAAGACCGAAACATAATCTTCAAGTAGAGCCTCGTATGAAAACACATTTTAAGCACAAGTCAAGTAGAGCCTCGTATCACACGTGATTAAGTGTTCCAAGGAATAAAGTCAATGCAACTAAGCCTCACCTTAGGGATATGTGAATGTGTATCACTCATCATGTGTTTGGGTTTAGCAATGAACACTCAAGCTCAAAAATCATGCAAGGACTTTACTATTGAAGCTAATATCACCAATTCCTCCACCTAGAGATGCCTAATGCAAAGTACACAAAGAATTTCGAACTTGGCTCAATGGAGGTCCTCAAAGAGGTTCCATTCGGCCGGGTTGTAATGGGGCTTTTGGTATTTTTCAAGGTGGGAATTTATTTGGCCTTGTGGTGCTTACAATGGGGATTGAACAACCTAAACTCTCACCAACCTCACCAAATTCCACCATTACTTTCACACCCACCCAAAAGACTTAACATTTTCCTTTCAACCCAAAATTTCACTTAACATTCCACTTCATCTTTGCTCTTATGCTTTGTTGTTGGATTTTCAACACTTTCTACATTTGGACCGACTTTCTTATCACATCGGGCCCGATGTTGCTTGTAACTCGGTCGGACCATTTTCTTCACTTAAGCTCTTTGCTTTATTCCACTTTACATTTCCAACATTTTCTTTCTTTCTTTTTCTTTCTTTTTTTCATTTTTTTTTTTGTACAACAAAGATGCACTACCCACATGATTCATAACACCATTCTTTGCCCTTAAACCCAAGAGAATCTCAACTCTTTAAATACAATCCAAACCTCTCTTCTAAAGTCCAATCCCATAAGGGTCAAGTCATATAAGGCTAGGAATAATATTTTTGAGGAGTTTAAAATAAAGGCTTAGGCTAGAACGGGGCTACAAACAAAGGATTATCTTCATGGTAGGATATGGAACATTTATGTGACTAGAAGAATAAAGTTCAAAATCAATGTGATCATGCTAGGACAATTCTCATGACGGTCTTGGAAAATAGATAAACACCGCAATAGCAAGTTTTACTAAGCATGAATGAGCTAATCACACAAGAAAAATGAGGGATATGCAAATATGAACAAGCATCCCTAAAATGGCCAACAATCAATCTCACAAGGGTCACTCATACTTTGTTGCATAAGAACTCATCCTAGAACTCACATGTTCAATAAAACAAGCAAGATATCATGATCACATCAAAAGCAACATCATTTTTAGAGGCTAAACTATCCAAAAATATGCAAAGGAATTTACATGCTCTCATCATCATTAGCTTTTATTTTGGCAATCTAAGATGGGAATTTCTAGTCCAAAACCTACAAAACACAAAATCTTTTTGTTGTTTTCAACACAATTTTTCAAATTTTTATGGATTTTTTTTTTTTTTGCAAAAATTTCTCTAAAACCAAAAACTCATCCATTCAAGACCAAATTAATCATCCATGTCTTTCCTCAAACCACTAACCAATAAGCAAACATCCCAAATACAAACTAGAAACACAAACTAAATATCCTCAAAATAACAAACAAACATAAACAAGTGAAATCATGAACACACTTACCCCCACCCCATACTTAAAATTTTGATGTCCCCATCAAACAAGGAAATCAAAACTTAAAAGCAAGAGAGAAGAGTATGAAAAGCTCACAATTTCTTATTCTTCAATGGCATGTATAGGATCAATTGAAGGGGTTGTCACGTCTACGTCCTCTTTGGAGCCTTGCTTGCCGCTCCCTCTCGTACACTTGCTCTTGGTAGAAGTCTTGTGGTGGTGGTTGAAGTTGAGGCTCCGGGCGTGTCCATTGGTCCTCACGGGAAGGGAAGTTCCCGCTCATCCACGTGTTGTAGCTATCTTGGACCCGCCACCTTTGGTCTTCCACCTCCCTAAGCTCCTCTACCTCTCGTCTAGTGTAGCCGAGGGCCCGGTTCATCTCTTGTTGGCTAGCTTGGAAAGAGCTTTGTTGTTCAAGCATTTGTTGTTGTTGTTGGTACATTTGTTGTTGATGTTGGTACATTTGTTGTTGTTGGAGATTCACTTGATGGACCTCTTGGAGAACATTTTCTTGTTGAAGTTGGAGATGAGCCATTTGGTTGGCTAAGAAGGACATGTCCACCGGTTGTTGTTGCTCGGGAAACACCATCCCCGGACCGTACCATTGGGCATAGCCTTCATAACCGCCACCTTGGAATTGCTCTCGCCTTGCACCGCTCCCTTCTCCACGTTCATAATGCCTCGGGACCTCACCACCATGGAATGAACTGGACCGACGTTGAGGGATGTCGGGCCCGACTTGGTGTGTACCTCGGTCCGCCAGTGTTGGAGCATGGTGCGTGGCTCAGAGGTCGGCCATCAAGCCTTGGAGGCGCTCATCTTCTTCAATTTGCCCTTGATTGACATCCATGTCCTCCCCGCGAGGTGCAAACACGAAGTTGTCTTGGTCGGAATCCGGTGTAGATGGAGGAGAGGTAAACCGAATGTGTTGAGATTGTTGTCGCCGCCCTTCTCTTGCACCTTCGGGGTCACCAAATGAGTGTGGCTTGCCGGCCCACACTTGGTACCAATTTTGATACCGAGAAAGGTCATAGAGGTTGTGCACTAACCGGATCGACACACCATCATAGTTTGAGTGAGGGGCCAAGGAAATCATGTAGAGCTTCTCCTTGATGATGTTGGCCTTCTTGAAATACTTCATGTTCATGAACTCAACACCATTCGGAGCCGGAGAATACTTGTCAAGGTCAACTCCTAGACGCATGGCGAGCCTTGCTATCATCCCGCCGAAGTAGATCCAAGAGGAACTTTGGAAGTCCCGCACCATCTTGACCCACTCCCATGCAAGGTTCATGGGCTTCTCGGTGTTGAAGAGCATCTCATGGAGCAACATGATCTCCTCCTTCATCGGCTTGCTCAAAACATGACGAGCATAGATTGCACACCCCAAGACTCGCACCATGACCCGAAAAAGAGGGCTAGCAATCTCGGTTGTGGAGGCGCCCTTTCTCATCTCACTCTTCCCGGCCACATGACGCCACACTTGGTTCACCTTCTCATTGTTGACGTCGGCCTCTTCTCTTGGGCATGGAAACCCGAAGTAGGTAGCCAAATCCCTAAGAGTGAGATTGTGGTCCTCGTTGCCTAATCGGAAAGTGATCGCCCCTTCCTCATCCTCCACATTATCATAAGTGCACTCGAATGTGGCCATAAATTCCGAGGTGAGGGCGGGGTAGTGAGTGTTGTCCCACCTTAGCATTCCATTAAGACCGATGTGGGAGTAGCATCTTGGAAGGGCTTGATCCATGTCCATCTTCCTCACGGCTTCCCAATCAAGCCACCTCGTGTGGTGCTCAAGCGCCATATATCTTTCATAATTCTCCACTTGCTCATCATCCTCCAAATAGAGATCATCCAACTTCGGCTCTTTCCTCGTCTTCTTGGACTTCTTCCTTGGCCTTTCCACATGAGAGGATGAAGCTCTTGTCTCCATTGTACCTACACACATCCAAACAAAAGGATCCAAGATAAACTCCATACAACCCAACAAAAGCACTCATCAACACACAACAACATTTCAACACAAAGGGAACCCCATACTTAGTCTCTAGACTCAGATGCATCTCAATCCAACATAAATCATCATGGACATCTTCTAACAATAGCTAAGCAAATTATCATTCTACATCATGATTAGGCTATAGGCAACAATTAAACACATGAATCCACATGATATCACAAGTAGAGAGCAAAAACAACAAGGATCGACTTCCAGCCTATGTCGGGCCCGACTTACTTAACCTCGGTCCGACATGTTGGACCGACTTTCACACCTCGGGCCCGATTCTTCTGGGCACGTCGATCTCGACCTAGTTCATGCTTCGACTTCTAGCCTCAAATCAACCCAAATCACTCTATCATGCACTTAAATTTCAAATTCAACCATCAAACATCCCTAATCGAAGTTCTAAATGGATCTAAGCATGCATAAACAACTTTAAAGCTCAATTTCACAAATCATGCAAATCCACCATTGATGCTAAAGCTCAAGCTCTCAATCAAACATGGCATTACTCAATCTACGCAATGAAAGCACAAAATTTTCAAAGAAATAAGTAGAGATCGAGTAACACATACCGGATTCGAAGAGTATTTGAACTTTTGAACAAATAAGCAACTTAGAACTCAAATTTCCAAGATCTAGATCTAGATGGGGGACGAAGGACTATATTGAACTCGAGATTTCTACTTGGATCCGGGTTTGGGAGGCCTTTTTGTGGTTGGAACGAGACGAAGTGGGGAGGGTGTGGATCGAGTATGGTGAGGGTAGGGGCGGCCGACTTTGAGAGTTTTTGAGGGAGAGGGGTTGTATTTTGGGAATGGTAGTTGATAATGAAGATGGTAGGTAGGTGGGGGATAATATTTAATGGGGAAAAGGGACAAATTAGGTCAAGGGCAAAATTGGCATTCTAACTAGTCGAATCAAGTTGGACCGACTTCATGGACCGACGTCCCTATGTCGGGCCCGACTTACCTGGGCTCGATGTGGGAGTATTCGGGTTGCCAATTTTACTCCATCCTCATGCAACTTCTTTCCCATATTTCCATTTAAATATTTCACCTCAAATCCTACACAACTTTGAAGGATGCATAACACCATAAATCCACAAAACACTAGATAGGGATTGGTTAGAGAAAAGCTAAGCTAAACTAAGAAAATCAAACTAAACTTACGAAAAGAAAGCTACTAGCTCGGGTTGCCTCCCGAGAAGCGCTCGTTTAGAGTCACTAGCTTGACTTCCTAACCTCAACCTTATGGCGGGTGAAACACGGTGAATTGCTCGCCATTGTTATGCCCATTCCCATTGCCTTCATACCCATAAAACCACCAACGATGGTCTACATAGGCATGGCTCTCCGATCTCGGGCCTATCTCATCATACTCCTCCAACGGATGAGATTTCTCCTCCTTGCTTGCTCCATCATGTTTTTCTTTTCCTACACCATAGTCATCCAAAGTATTCCTAGGAGATTCTACCAATTCACCTTTTAAATCACTAAGGCAAATGTAGGAGTCTCCTAAGTCATCGTTCAAATCACTCAAGCAAATGTAGGAATCAAAATTTTGGGAAGAATTGTGATCTTCACCAACATTAAAAGGATATGAGTAAGGATACTCTTCATCTCTTCTTGAGCTAGCATTGATCCTTGACTCATCTTGATCCTTAAGTTGCTCCAACAACTCCCTTACTTGTATTTGTTCATTGAAGCTTTCATCACCCCTTAATGCAACAACCTCCCTAGCAACTTCCACTTCTTCACTTTCTCTCTTCGCACTCTCTTCAAGTTTAAGAATGGCCAAGGCGTCCGGCTCATTCAAAGCTTTGTTGAAGTGAAAATCGACCTTCTCTTCCCCAATCTCAAAGGAAACCTTGCCGTTCTTGACATCAAACCTTGCCCCCGTCGTAACTAAGAATGGTCTCCCTAAGATTATTGGAACCAAGGGATCCTCATGCATGTCCAAGATCACGAAATCATCGGGGACAAAGTACTTTCCAACCCGTACCGGAACGTCATCCAATATTCCTTTGGCCTTGATGATGGAACCGTCGGCCATAGTTAGGGACATATCGGCCGGCTCCATTTCACCCAAATTTGCTCTTCTCCAAATGCTAGCGGGCATCACCGAAACACTTGCCCCAAGGTCACATAAGGCTTGGAAATTTTGAGACCCCACACCAATGGTTATAGCAAAACGACCGGGATCTCCTAGCTTTTGTGGTAACTCCAAGGTCTTGACTTCATCTTGCATTTCCACTATGGACCTCTTCTTGCTCAAAATCTCCTTTAAAAACTTGGCATAAGATGGCATCTCGCTCAATGCGTCGGTGAACGGGATAGAGATGTTCAAGCCTTGCAAGAGTTTGAGAAACCTCTTGAACTTGTTCTCAACAACATCTTTTGGCTTCTTCGAGGGATATGGAAGAATTGTTGCACCTTGAATCTTGCTTGGATCAACTTCTTTGGACTTCCCTACTTCATTTGCAACACTTCCTGATTGGACCGACTTGGGTACCATGTCGGGCCCGATGTTGGGAATCTCGATCCTGGACAGAGGGGTTGGATCGAGGTCTGTGTACGTCGGTCCCGAGTTGCTCTCGACCTCGGTCCTTGGTGAGGGAGTCGATCTTCTTGCTAGGTCGACTTCGGGGAACTTCGGACCCGACTTGCTGGGTAAGTTGGTCCGACTCTCTTCATTCTTCTTAGGCACGTGTGGCTCGGGTAGGTTTCGGCCACTTCTCAATCCAATTGCCCGGACTTCATTTTGATTGTTTTGAGCTCGAGGATTCTCCTCGGGTCGGCCCGGAAGTCTTCCATTCTCTCTTGGGGCTTGAGTCGCAATTTGAGCAAATTGATTGTCGACTTGCCTCCTCCATGCACCAAACTCATTGAATTGGGTCCTCATCTCTTTGAACCCATCTCTCATCTCTTGAGCAAATGTTTGTAACTCATTGAATCTCGGTGGTCTATATGGTGGTGGTGGCGCCCTTGGCTCGTTTTGGTTGAAGTTGTTGTTGTAGCCTTGAGCTTGACTGTTGTTCCACCGGCCATTGCCACCATTGTTGAAGTTGCCTCTTCCACCGAAATTTCCTCGAACATAGTTTGCCTCCTCAATTCGCTCGGCCAAGCGCACTTTCATAAACTAACTCACTCTATTGCTTGTTTTGGATCTAAAGCTTGAAACTTTCGTTTTCAAACAATATCAACCTTCAAGTTACTAACTTTCTCTTTCAATCAAGTTAAAACTCAAATTACCTCAACTCCCGTTTCGGTATTAAGCACAACAAACAATCTCAATAAAGATAAAAGGCATTCAACACACAATCTTACTCATCAAACATGCTCAACTATGTCGGGCTTAACCCCGACCCTAGAAAAATAGACTACTCACTACTCATGATTAAGAAACTAAAAACTTCAATAAAAACAAACATTGAAACAAAACTCAAACTTAAATTACCAACAAAAATATCGTCTTACAGAGATTCAGAAGAAAACTAAACAAAACAATCACCGAACCAACTCGATCAACGAACCTCGGAAACCGTCGTCACCGAACCTCGTCACCGACCTCCGATCCGGTTCTCTCTCCTTCGGCCTTCCTCCAAATCTTCTCCAAAAACTAGCTCTCAAATTCGACTCCCCCTTTCTATGCTAGATAGAAGGGTATTTATACTAGAAAATCCTAAAAAACTAAAAAGGCTAAAAGATAAAAACTTTCCTAAAAAGATAGAAACAATTTCTAAAAGATAGAAATAAATCCTAGAAAGATATTAAACCCTAAAATACATATTCTAATAACCCATAAAGATTCTAAAAAGATACTCAACCGATACGGAAATAAATTCCCGCTCAGGATCGGTGAACAATAAAATAATACTCCGAAATCTTTCTCCTCGTGGCCTCGTTAACGACCCTTCACAGCCTCGTTAACGAGCCTGGGCTTTGTTTTCTTCAACACTTCCTCTTGTACTCTCGAGCTTTGACTTCTTAAATCTTGCACTCTCCCGTCCTTCACTGTGATGCTCCAAATTTAGCTCCATTTAGCTCCTTTTCTCACTAAAATCTGCAAAATACACAAAATAGCGTAGATTCCACTCTTTTTGTAGATTTATGCAAAACTAACTCAAAATACTCAAAACTAAACCTAAACTAAACAAAAATAAACCTAATAAGCAAAGAAAACCTATCAAAACCTATACTAAAAATGCGAACATCACGAAGCAATCGCCCTTGCTGCTAGAAGTCGCACTTTGGCGTCTTTGCCTTCGCCTAAGCCGCCTGCTCATCCTGGCCAATCCCGCAATGATGCAACGCCTAAACAAGATAAGAGTGGACTGATTTGCTCTCATTGCGGGTGCCCGAACCATGATATCAGCTCTTGTTTCAAAATTATTGGCTATCCGGACTGGTGGGAAGAAGTTCGTAAGATGCGTGCCAACTCTGCTACATCTACTGGTCACTCTGATTCCAGTCGCTCCTCTGCTATTGGGGCTTCACGAGGTTCCCCTGCTGCCGCTCTTGCTAACACTGCAGTTGTGATACCTTCTCCACCTCCGTTTGCACCCTCCTTCTCTCCTTTTACTGTCCAAGATAGGGAGACTCTTGCTCTAGAACTATCTAACTCTGATTGGAAGAATCTGATGCATATGCTGAAACAATTTAAGGGATCTGATGAGGATAAACTGCAGGGTAAGCTATCTGAGGATTGGATTCTCGATTCCGACACTTCGTATCACATGACCAGCCGAAAGGAGTTTCTTTCTAATCTTCATGAAATTTCTCCTTCTTTAATTATATTACCTGATGATTCAAAATCCATGGCTACTCAAGCAGGAACTTTAGTTCTTGGGAACATGACAATTTCCAACGTTCTTTATGTTCCGAATTTCCAGTGCAATTTGTTGTCTCTTGGAGATTTGATTACTGATTTGCGGCTTATTGTTACTTTTACTGATAAATTATGTGTGCTTCAGGATCGCACTTTGAGGACGGTGATTGGGGTTGAACAGGCTAAAAGGGGGGTCTACTGGCTTTGCACGGGTCGTGGGATCGGCTATGCTGCTGCTGCGTCAATCTCTCTAGAATTGCTGCATCAAAGACTTGGTCATCCTGCTTATCAATCTATTTCAACTTTGTCTTGCTTAGAATCTGCTAAGAATGTTACTTCTGCACCTTGTTCTATTTGTCTAATGTCCAAGCAAACTCGAGATAATTTTCAATTAAGTTTTAATAAAGCAGATGATTTATTTGAGCTCATTCATGCGGATGTTAGGGGGCCTTACAGTGTGCCTTCTACTTGTGGGGCTGCCTATTTTCTTACACTTGTTGATGACCATTCCCATTGTGTTTGGGTTTATATGTCTAGCAAAACTGAGGTTCCATGTTTGATCAAGAACTTTCATGCTTTTGCTCAAACGCAATTTCAGAAACAGATTAAACGCTTTCGCGCTGATAATGGGACTGAATTTCTTCCGTTAAAAGAATTTTTTTTGACACAAGGAATTCTTTTTGAGACATCTTGTGTGGCTACTCCTCAACAAAATGGTCGTGTTGAGCGCAAACACCGCCATTTATTGAATGTTGCTAGAGCTCTTCGCTTCCAAGCTTCGTTACCAGTCTCTTTTTGGGAGAATGTGTCCTCACGGCAGCATACTTGATTAACCGAACTCCGTCTAAGGTATTAGCTTTCAAAACGCCCTTTGAGATGCTCTTTGGTCGTACTCCTTCTTATGATCATATGCGGGTATTTGGTTGCCTTTGTTTCGCTTCCAAGCAACCCAAACCCTCGGATAAATTTGTTTCGCGTAGTAGGCGTTGTATTTTCGTCGGTTACCCTTACGGAAAGAAAGCTTGGCGTCTCTTTGATATTGACACAAAGGCATTTTTTTATTCTCGGGATGTTGTTTTTAATGAGGCTGAATTTCCATATGCAAAAATCAGTCCAGTACAGTCCGTCATTGAGGAATCTGTTGAACCACACCTGGCTGTTTTTGACTCGGAATTGGGTGCTGAATCCAGGGGGAGTTCGGATTGCTTACCTACTGTCAACCCCGGCACCATCGATATTGGGCCCACTGCTCGTCGTAGTCAGCGTACTCGTCAGCCATCGTCTCGCCTTCGCGATTTTGTGTGCAACACAACTCAGTGCAAAGACCCCCTTATAGCTACGCCTGACTCGATCTCGACACCGTCCTCAGGTATGCCCTATCCCATCGTCAATTACGTTTCTTGTACTAATTTTTCGGCCTCCCATACACAGTTTTTAGCGGCTGTGACAGCCTCTACCGAGCCTCGGTCATATTCAGAAGTTGCACAATCTATACAGTGGCAAGACGCCATGCGTGCCGAGCTAGCAGCCTTGGACAAGAACGGCACATGGTCTCTTGCGACCTTGCCTAAAGGCAAGAAACCGATAGGGTGCAAATGGGTTTATCGGATCAAGTACAAAACAGACGGCACAATTGAGAGGTATAAAGCTCGATTAGTTGTTCTTGGTAATAGACAGATTGAGGGTGTTGACTTCACCGAAACTTTTGCTCCTGTGGCCAAAATGACTTCTGTTCGAGTTTTTCTTTCTGTGGCCACTATTAGAGGATGGACTCTCCATCAGATGGACGTCCATAATGCATTTCTACATGGAGATCTTGATGAAGAGGTCTACATGACTCCTCCTCCTGGTTTTACAACTCCTGCGGGCAAAGTTTGTAAACTCCGGAAATCTCTTTATGGTCTTCGTTAGGCACCTCGGAATCGGTTTGCTAAACTTGCCTCTGCTTTGATTGATTTTGGCTTCATTCAATCCTATGCTCACTATTCCCTGTTTTCTTATACTCGCCACAACACTATTCTTCACATTTTAGTGTATGTCGATGATCTCATCATTGCCGGCAATTCTACGACTGAGATTGATCGTTTAAAAACATATCTGAGTTCTTGTTTTCATATGAAGGATTTGGGGTTGTTAAAATACTTTCTCGGTCTCGAGGTTGCACATGGGCCGGAAGGTTTATATTTGTCTCAAAGGAAATATGCTTTAGAAATACTTTCTGAAGCTGGCTTGTTGGGCGCCAAGCCTGCGGATTTTCCCTTGCCACAGAATCATGATCTTGCTTCGACTGATGGTCCAGATTTTGCTCATCCTGATCGCTATCGTCGACTCATTGGAAAATTGATTTATCTCACTATTACTCGACCCGAGCTTTGTTATTCGGTGCATATTATTTCCCAGTTTATGCAGTGATCGCTCTCGGATGCGAGGGTCAAGAGATACAATTTATAACCCGACCCCGTTGTAGTACGTGGTGGGTGTCGAACACTCGGGAAGTCTACTCGATCGATGTACCTAGATACTAGGAAGCTAGAAAGGAGAGCATAAAACAAAGGAAAACAAAGAAAACAGTCGGGACCGACACTGAGGTCACGTCGAGCCCGAGGTTGACGACAAGAGGAAGTCGGACCGACACTGGGTAAGTCGGGCCCAAGGTAGCTGGAGATGTCGAACTTCAAAGATTTAAAAGTAGATCTTGGGCTTTTGGGTTCCTTCCCTAGTAGATTAAGGCTTTTCCACCCCAATTCAAGCAATGAGTGATGATCGGACTTGGATCGAGTGCTTTCGCCCTCGTTCCAACCACTTCTACACCTTGATCATTGGGGAAATCTCCTTCGAAGCAAGGTCTTGAGATTGACACATGTTCACTTTCGCTACTTTGCCAATCTCAAGCCTTGATTCCCAACTTTCGCAAGGAATTGTAGCTCTATGTAGAGTGGGTTCCTTAGATCAAACACTCAAGGCTATGGAATTGGGGTTTCTAGCCTAAACCTAGCTAGGGTTTTCCCCCATAACCCAAGATCAAGGAGATCTACTCCATGAGACAAGCAAAGAAAGCAATCAAATCAAAAGGGAAAGCAATCATCATAATCAATCTCAAAACAAAGCAAAGTTTCATTCAAATCCAAAGCAATCCACAAATCCAAATCAAGGGTTTTCAAATCCACAAGAACAAAGCAAATCAAAGCAAATCTACCAACAAAACCTATCAAGACTTCCTCCCTTGGCCGATTCTCTCTCTCTTCCTTCTCCTCTCCTTCCTCCTTGCTCTCCAAGTATCCCCTTGGTTCCCTTCTTTTTGTGTGTGTGTGGGAACCCTTTCCTAGAAGACAAGAGGGCCTTTTATAGATTAGATGAAGGGCAAAAGTGGAAGTCCACAAATTCGTGCCTTGGAGCCCAAGTAGTTCGGTGACCGACTCGGACCGACACGGAGGACCTCGGGCCCGAGTTACTGTGCATCTCGGTCCGAGGTTGGAGACTTCAAAGTCGGGCCCGATGTGGTTGCAACTCGGTCCTGACCTCGTTCCACCTTCTTCTTAGTTGGCTTCTCTTGTTCTTCTTCATGGCTTGCTTCTCTCTTTCCTGCTTTAGCTCGGCCTTTGCCCCATGTCTCGACCCTCCTTCAAATCGATCCTTGATTCATGCCAAATTACCTACAAAACACATAAAAGGTGCGTAGTCTCCGAATCTCATAGAAATACGGGAACTAGGCTAAAAAGGAACAAAACGCACAAGAAAAGGGGAAAAAGAAACATATTTACAAAGGAAATCACATATGAAAACACCACCAAATAGAGAGACATCATGCAGTCTCCCAAGGAATCTCACTAGCAGGCCACCATCCGTGTTCTTCACTACATTAAAGGACACCCCGGACAAGGCCTTATTCTATCTTGTACTAGTTCTTTGGAGTTGACCACTTATTGTGATTCGGATTGGGCTGCTTGCCCTATTACTCGCCGCTCTCTCACAGGCTATTTCATCAGTTTAGGGCACTCTCCTATTTCATGGAAGACTAAGAAGCAGCCTACTGTCTCTCATTCATCTGCAGAAGCTGAGTACCGATCTATGGCATACGCTGCTTGTGAGCTATTATGGCTCAAAGCCTTTCTTCGTGACCTTGGCTATTTATATTCGGCTCCTATGAAGCTCGTCTGTGATAGTCAATCCGCTTTACATATTGTCGCTAATCCTGTCTTTCATGAGCGCACAAAGCACATCGAAATTGATTGTCATTTTGTGTGTGATTTGATTAAATGTGGTTGTATTTCAACGTCTTTTGTCCGATCCTCTGAGCAACTCGCCGACATCTTTACAAAGGCGTTGGGTAAACAACAATTTTTATATCTTTTGGGCAAGTTGGGCATTCGGGACTTGCATGCTCCAACTTGAGGGGGAGTATTAGGATATCATATATTTTATATTTGGATATATGTGCTAGTTATTATCTTGTAGATATTCTTATCCTTATGTAAACCTTTGGGCCCAAGTTAGGTCTAACTAGAATTACTCTTGTATATATTGTAATCTCATAATCAAGGAATGCAGAGGAAATTCTCCAACTTTTGCGTCTCTCTGATTCTTTCAGATACCCACCCATCTTGTGACTTGGACTATAGAGCAACCCATGCATCTACTTAGACACCGATTTATTCTGACCCCATGATAATGTATGGTATACAATTAATCCCTTTGACCCTACAAAGGCATGGTTTGGAGCCTCCAAAATTGAAAAGAGGGCAAAAGGGAAATTGGTGATCAAATGGAAATGGAAAGGAAGGTGAGGTGAATATTTTTCTAAATCTGGCAAAGCAAAAAGAGATGAAAGAGAATTAAAAGCCCCAAAAAAATGGACCACCACACTTTGGATTAGGACATGCTTGGGCGCCACTAGACGCCATGGACTGCTCACGCCCGCTAACCTTCCTTTGTATTGTATGTTTCCCTTCACTCCACTTGCAAGAGGTCTAGCCACACTCCAAATTAAAAAGCAACATGCACGGAAGAATCCAAATCAGCTGCATATACAAGTTTCAAAGTAGAGTGCATGAGATAAAGATTATATATATAGGTCTCTTTGACATTGCCAAAAGGACACCATGCATATACTAGCTAGATTCCATAAGATATGGTCTTTTTGGTATGTTTAAAAAGACACCACACCAATATACATATTATTAATTTATTATTGACTATTTACATCAACATATATATTAACAGAGTCCGGTTCAGGTGAGAATGGACTCCCAGGTGCGAAATAAGAAAGAACAGGAGCCGTTGGATCAAGAAAAATCAAAGGCGTTGATCATTTCACTTAAAAGGGGAAAAAACGACACGGGCAAATTATTGGCGAATTATTCGCGTATTTTTGAAAAAAAACGGCCCAGATTTGTTCATCAATATTGTGGATTTGTTCATCAGTATTGTCGATTTGTTCATCAACAATATGGATTTGTTCATCAACACTGTGGATTTGTTCATTGGTTTTGACATATTTGTTCATTGGTTTGGCATATTTGTTCATCGGTTTTGTGCATATTTGTTCATTTGTAACATCAATTTGTTCATTAATTTATGCATATTTGTTCATTGATATATGCATATTTGTTCATTGTTATATTCATATTTGTTCATTGGTTTTGACATATTTGTTCATCGGTTTGTACATATTTGTTTATTAGTAACATCAATTTGTTCATCAACAATGTGGATTTGTTCATCAACATTGTGGATTTGTTCATTGTTATATTCATATTTGTTCATTGGTATTGACATATTTGTTCATCGGTTTGTGCATATTTGTTCATCAATATTGTGGATTTGTTCATCAGTATTGTGGATTTGTTCATCAACAATGTGGATTTGTTCATCAACATTGTGGATTTGTTCATCAGTATTGTGGATTTGTTCATCAACAATGTGGATTTGTTCATCAACACTTTGGATTTGTTCATTGGTTTTGACATATTTGTTCATTGGTTTTGGCATATTTGTTCATCGGTTTGTGCATATTTGTTCATTTGTAACATCAATTTGTTCATTAGTTTATGCATATTTGTTCATTAATATATGCACATTTGTACAAGTTGATGTCATTGACACATAAACATAAGTTTATTTCAATTCACAAATAAGGGTATAATAATGAACAAAAAAGGTTATATCAATGAACAAATAGGGGTATATCCATGAACAAATAGTGTATTCCAATGAACAAACAAGGTTAGATCAATGAACAAAAAAGGTTATATCAATGAACAAATAAGTGTATATCAATGAACAAATAGGTGTATATACATGAACAAATAGGGTATAATGGTATATCAATGAGCAAATACTAGTATACCAATGAACAAAAAGAAGTATACCAATGAACAAATAATGGTATACCAATGAACAAACATGTGTATATCAATGAACAAATAGGGGTATATCAATGAACAAATACGAGTATATCAATGAACAAATATGGGTATATCGAAACTAATTATATGTGCATAAAATTACATAAATATTGTATTCCTACACATAAATAAGGTTAAAAATAAAAATAAAAATTAAAAAAGTTTGAAATCAATGAACAATGTTATCAAAAACTCAATGTACAATTAGTTAGTATTGATGAACAAATCGCTATTTCTGATGAACAAATCGCTATTTCTGATGAACAAATCGCTATTTCTGATGAACAAACTGGGCGCGTCTCATAAAAACGTATTTTTCGAAAAAATCGGGAATAATTCGGGAAAAATTCGTCCGTGTCGTATTTTATTGAAAAATACGCGAATAATACGAGAAAAATTCGTCCGTGCCGTATTTTAATTTTTTAAATGAATGTTTAATCAGGGACGTTGATTTTTTGGAAGGAACGAACGAGATTTATTCTTATTTCTCACCTACGCGCAGGCCCAGTCCAAAGGCAGGGGCAACCTGGGCGCAGGCCTAGGGCCCAACCTTTAGGGGGGCCCAATCTAAATTTTAATAAGAGCATCTAGTACATGTAAAAGAAGTTAGTTAAACCAAAGCCCATAATGCATAAAACGAGGCCCAATTCATAAAACGAGGCCCAATTTATAAACAGAAGCCATGCACTCTTAATTTAGGGAATTTAAAACATAAAAAGGAATGAAAACAGTATCACGTGATTATATATTGTATTTGTATGGGCCCTTGATTATTTTAAGCTATAAATTCACCTCCTTCTTGTCATTATAAATTATCCCCATATAACGGATCATATGACCCTTTCTAATTAGATGCATTCTTTGATTTCTTTCCAATAAACTTACCTAGTTCAATTCAAACTCCAAATTCCAATTTTTTTTCTTGATTTCCTTAATTATTGTACATCTTTTACCTATTGAATTCGGGATTATGGTGAAGACCAATAAATTGGGATTCCATCATTAAACTTTGTGTGGGATTGACGGATTGTAGGTAAAATTTAAGGTAGAATATAATAGAAAATTGGAAGAAAAAAAATTGTATTTGCTATATTTCCTTTTTGTATTGTTTGAAAACAAATTGTCCGTTTTTCATATGTCCAGGTAAATACATTTTTTTAGATAAATTAAGAAAGTATTATTTTTTAAAAAAATACAGAGAAATTAACATATATGTTTCACTATTTATAATGATGAAATTTTTTATCATATAAGGGCCCTTATATTTTTTTCGCCCAGGGGCCTCCGATTTGTAAGGACCGGCCCTGCTACGCGCCCATTCGCACGTGACTGTAGGCAAAAGTGAATTCAAATTAAACTTAACATGTATTTTGTTGGCTTATGTATATATAGCATATTAAGTAATTGACAATGAGTTCAATAATATAAAGCCAGAAATTTGTTAATATAATTCTCCATATGGTATTAGATTTTTATTTTATTTTTTTTGCCTTAAAACGATCCTCAAACCACACCTCACACAAAAACTCTACCCGCGTCCATTCCTTTTCTTTTCCCATACTAACTCATTTTCCGGTGCAGTCTCGATCCCTTTCCGCCATATTGATGGACTCCGATACTCCAACCGAATTGTTTTTTATCAGTGCGTTGAAGGGTCATATACAAGTAGAAAAATTTATCTGTAATCAGATTTGTTCTTGGAAAAAAAACCAAAACCATGGACAAAGAAATAGAAACTTTGCCTGGCCGCGCATCCACCTCTTCGAAGAAGAATAGAACAAAACACTGGTCCAAAACCCAAATTGACTTTGTAAAAATAAACTTTGACATATCTGAACGAGAAGATGGCACAACAACATCAGGATATATAATTAGAGACCATCGAGGAGAGGTTCTATGCATGAATGCAAGATCTTATGCTCGATGGATTGTTTTACAAGCAGAGGCAAGGGGCATGCATGATGCAATTTGTGAGGTTCGTAAAGGTGACAACTTACTAGTGATAAAAGTCTTAATTACAAGGAAGTAGATCTTGCCCATGGCCCATCTAAATGTTGATTGTCAGCCGATACACTAGTTTTCCTTCGGTCATTGAGGATGCTCTAGGTTGAGTGTATTCTCGAACTAATTTTTACCTATTCAAAAATTGATCGAGGAGTGTTGATTGATTCAGGGAGGCACATCATTTGCAATGGCTTAATCAGTTTTCTATAAATACAAAAAAGAGATGTGGGTTTGGTGCTTGGGCTAGGCAACATCGATTTTATGTATGGGGCAGATGAAGAGGTCGTCGGCTGGGTTGTTAAGCTCCTACGATGGCTCGGTTAAACTCCTAAAGGAACTCTTTAATGGTTGAAATCAGGGCACTTCGGGAGCTCGGTGAGAAAAACTATATTTTATCAAAAAAGAAATCGATGTATCATATAGACTTTATATATCTCGAGAACAAATTTATGAATTCAATGAGGATGACTATGGATGCTTCTTCTCATGACCTCTTAAAAGATTAAAACAAGTTAAAGTATGATATAAACACAATGACAGACTTCTTTTCGCGCGTTTAAGCGAGAGAAGACGGAAATCTTGACTTAGATGGTATTAGATATTGGTATACGGATGATGGGATTTTCGGTAATTCATCCTATTTTTAAATTTACATAGTAGTATAATTTAATTTGCCTTAGTTTGCCTACTCTGTAGAATTTGCTCAACTAATTGATGTGAGATTTTATTATTTCTAAGAGACACACATGATAATTGTGTTGATCTCTTAGAAATAATAATCGGGTCAAACACATCATATATTAATTGAAAAAACCCTTCGGATTGAGCTTGCTTACAAGTTACAAGTCCGAGAATTTGATATTGTTTATTATGAGTTGAAAATGTTTGAATTCCAATTGAGTCAATCAAGGTCAAGTTCAAACTTGGCTTAATTTTTCTTCTTTCTTTTTGTATTTTATATTTTATGTTGAAAAGTACTTTCTAAACTCAATTTTCAGACTATATAAACTTGGAAAATGAATAATGTGTTTTATTAAATAACTCTTTCTCTTCTTTTAATTAAAAAATTATCCTTTCTTTATCGCAAAGAAAATGTATTAATTTTGGGATAATTTTTTCAAGAAAAGCACGTTTTATGTCATTTTTTTATGATTATTCTAAGTCTATTGGTAGAATGTTCATCTCACGTTTAAAAGTTGAGATTAAACTATATCAGTGAATTAATCTTTCTATTACGAATTGGTTTTAGGATGAACTTATTGAACTATTCGTCTAATGACAGTGTGCTAATCCAAACATATACATGCATCCATATTTGATGCATAAAATATGTCGTCTCTTAAAACAAAATGGGAAAAGAGGACATATGATGCATGTTGATTGGAAAGTCTCAAAATCCTTATGAAAGATGAGTATGATTTGGATTTTGGGTGCTTTCATTTCCTTTGCTTTGAGATACGACCACGTCTCCCGAAATATATACGAGCAAATCTCTGGGTCAGTTTATCAGTTTGGCATACAACAAGCTAGCCTCGGCTGACAAAACAAAAACCACCCATCATCTCCCCACCACGCCCATTTGACCGGCCAGACCCAAAATTAAACTAGTCGTGTACAAAATTTCAAAATATATATGTAAAATGTATTTCAAATTGACTTTATATTAGATGGATTATGTAATTTTTTTTTAGTATGTAGAATTTTGTTGTCACTGGTATAAAAAAGTGAAACATACTTCTTTTTATAAAAAAGTTGAAGGCTCTATTCGACGCATGTTATTAAAGGTTTTTTGAGGTTTGTATTAATAAAAACCTACTTAAATAAGTGTTCGGTAAAATAAGGTTTTTTAGAAGGTTTAAAACTACAAATTGAAAACCTTCATGTAGATAGGTTTTTGGAGGTTTCAAGAAGTTATTGAAAATTAGTAGTGTATAAATTTCATAATTTATTTTAATTCATATTTTTTATGATAATTTTAATTGTAACAACCTCCTAAAAACCTTATACCACCAAACACTCAATTAGGTTTTTGGAGGTTATAAACAAAATTTCAAACACCTACTTAAAAATTTCTCTAAAAACTTTAACCTCTTTAAAAAACCTTATTTTATCAAACAGAGCCTAAAACTTTTCATGTACGTTAAGTTAAGAAAAATAACTTTTCAAGTTGAATATATTTTGTCAAATAAGTGAAACAAGGTCTGACTAGATATATGTAAAATGTACTACTTGTCTTACTAATTATTTGTGTTAGACTCGAAGTCTCGTCGAATCCAACTTTAATTTAGATAGGTATGATAATTCTGGTATATATACTTGCACTAAACTTTCCTCCCTAGGTTCATTGTACATGGTGAAAAGATCCTAACTCCTTATTGTCCACCTAATAAAAAAAATTCGAAACTCCTAATTAATTTATCGGTTTGGGTAATCTGTGTCTATGTGCACACAATAAAAGTGATAATTTGAAAAATTATTTTAAAACTATTTCCTAAATTGAAATTAATAAACTCTTTTAAAAAAATTAAAATTAATAAACAATATTCAGATTTATTAAAATTAATATTTTTATTGTGTGTTATTAGAAAAATCATTAATTTATATAATCGGTTGAAATGTGAATATATTCCAACTAACGTTGGGCACGTACTCATGTGTGGTCAATTCAATCCTGTCCTACAGGCCGGTGTGAGAATTTGGTCAGCTTTTAAATTAGGATTTGATATCTCGGTATTCTGGTTTACTGGTTAACTACTTACTACTACGTAGGGGTGTTTATAACCAGATATCCGATCTGATCCGGCTAATCGGATCGGATATTCGTAATAAAATTTTCTCTAAAACCATATCCGTATCCGATCCGGGTATACCCGGATATCCGATCCATATAGCTCGGATCGGATCGGATATTTGTGGTGGATATCCGAATATCCGAATATTCATATTTTTATATATTTTTTTGTCTTTAAGTTCTAAATAATTTATTCAATCGGTAAATTTCACCCAAAAATCATGATCCAAATAATCATCCGCATAAAAGAAAGAGAAAAAATAATTTAAATAAAAATAAATGGGGTGTTAAATATAGATTTAGGTTTTATTTATTGTTAATTTTATTTGTGGGGTGAAATATATTAAAAATAATTAGAAAAACAATAAAAAAAGGGTAGTACTAGGAAGTCGAAACACATAAAACTACTTGGACTATTAAACTTTTTGTTATTGCACAAAATATATAAGTATAGTATTATACCCTCGGATATCCGGGGGGTTTGACGACCCGATCCGTATCCGATCCGGTGATCCGGCTAATTTTCTCGGATCGGATCGGATTCGGATAATTTTCCAACGGATTCGGATTTTCGCGGATCGGATCATCGGATCACTGGATCGGATTGACCGAATCGGATATTTTTGAACACCCCTACTACTACGTACTTTTTTGTAATAATGTCTACAGTATTTTGTTAGTTAATGAATAATTAAAAAAATGCACAAAAAAATCCTACCGTACTTGATGATTCTGTGGATCTTGAGATTATTATAATCCTTAAACTGTATGCACCAAGTTTCTGCTTTATTTTATTTTTAAAAAGAACGTTCCTTAGAAAAAACGGAACAACAAACAACATTGATAACTACACATCGTGATCATAGGGGGGAGTAGGAAGACGGAAAGAATGTGAGAAGTCATAATTTTACAGTTTGACTTTTGAATTTATTTACTCCATCAATGAAAACGAATTTGAGTTTTCTCATTCTCACTTCTCACTGACAACCGTTACAGGGTAGACCTGTTCCAGCCGCTTTACACGTTTCTTCTCCACAATCACGGGCAACGTTTTATTAATACGGAGGTCGGAGTACCACTTTACTTTAAGAACTTGACTGTAATTCCATTCCACGTGGGTAAACTGTTCACTCTGCCTCTTTTGCCCCCCTCTGCTAATCTGGGTTTGAGGCAACGGCGCATTTTAGCTCACTTTTTCCCTTACATCTTCTGATATGCGGAATACAAAAACAGAAATCAAGCATTCAAATACAAACGAAGTTCAAAAACAAACAAGAAATATTATTCAGCTTTGAGCCTCAATCGAAATGCCAGAAATCCAAGGGGAACTACAGAGGGCAAAGAGAAATAAAGAACAAGCAAGCAATCTTTAAGAGAGAATCAAAGTGAGATAAGCACAGCTCGAACAAGTCGAACAACCACAAAGGTCTCCTTGGTGCTCTCTCTTTCTCTCTTACTTTGTTTGGATTTCGGAGGGAGCTTAGGTCGCCGGTGTCGAGCTCAGGCAAGCAAGGCCGAGAAGACACAACAAAGCTAGAAACCTAGAGAGCTCTCTCGATTCATCCAACAAGGAGGCAAAGAGGAAGAAGTGGTGCTTTTATATGGCACGCATCAACCCTAAGCTCCAGACGACGTCGTCTAGTTAATGAGCATGGGTCACCGAGAATGGGTTGTCTCGGGTGACATAGTATTGGGCCGTTTGGCCCAATACTGCCTCCAGCGAGAAACAAGCCCAATCCGATAATACACACACACACATATACTAGTTACATTACAAGTTCTCAATGTCCAAACAATAGGAATTACAAGCTCATACATAAATCTCTACAATTTGCCCTCCTAATTCCTAAGTTTACATCAATAGTAAAACTTGTATCCTTGTTTTGTTGATCTCTGGTCTTACAGTCTTTCTATCACCGGCCCATTGTACCCTTCTCAGCTCTGTTCTGGCTCAATCACGTGTAGGAAATCCCTGCAAAAGTTGAACTTATCAGTTGTGACAATTTTAGTGCCAAAATCTGCAGGATTTTTCTTACCATCAATCTTTTCTACCAGTATAGCTTTCTGTGCTACCTTTTGCCTAATGAAATGGTACCTCACATCAATATGTTTGGTCCTTTCATGGTACATGGGATCTTTGCACAGGTATAGGGCACTCTGACTGTCCATATGCAATTTGGACATATAGTTTTTGCCTTCAATCTCCCTCAACAGTCCTTGGAGCCATATTGCTGCTTCTTTGGATGCCTCAGTAGCAGCTATGTACTCTGCCTCAGTAGAGGATAGAGCTACAATAGACTGCTGCTGAGGTGGTTGATTTTCTAGTGTCCTTATTGCTTGCAAAGTCAGAATCAACATAACCATAGAGTTCAGAAGGAGAGGAGTGAACACCATAGAGCAAACCAAAGTTGGCAGTACCAGCAATATATCTCAAACAAAATTTCATAGCATGCCAATGTTTCTCACATGGCTCAGACATATATCTACTCAGAACATTGATGGCAAAAGCAAGATCAGGTCTGGTGCAAATCATGGCATACATAACTGAACCAACATCAGCATCATAGGGGATAGAAGACATTCTACCCTCCTCTTCCTTGGAGAGAGGCAGCTTGGCTTTTGTCAAGTCAAGGTGCCCTCCTAAGGGCATGGAGGGTTTAGCATTCACAACACTGAATCTATCTAACACCTTATGCAAATAATCAGATTGAGTAAGCATGATTTGTTTCTTAGACATGTCCCTAACAATCTTAATGCCTAGAATCATTTGTGCATGACCTAGGTCTTTCATGTCAAAGTTCTTTCTAAGGGCCCTCTTTACATCATTGATTTTAGACATGGATTTGCAAATCAAAAGCATATCATCAACATAAAGCAAGACATAAATGGGCAAATCAGACTTGACATGTTTGAAGTACAAACATGAATCATACTTGCTAGCCTTAAACCCTAAAGTTTTCATGCATTTATCAAATTTTATATTCCACTGCCTAGGTGATTGCTTCAAGCCATATATAGATTTCTTTAACAAGCACACATAATCAGGCTTAGAAGGATCAACAAAACCCTTAGGCTGTTTCATATAAATGGTTTCATCTAGGTCACCATGCAAGAAAGCAGTTTTAACATCCATTTGTTCAACTTCTAGGTCATACACAGCAGACATAGCAAGCATTAATCTCATGGTTTTATACTTAGCAACAGGAGCAAAAATGTCATGATAATCTTCACCCTCTCTTTGAGAGAAACCTTTAGCTACTAGCCTAGCTTTGTATCTAGGTGGGTCAGTAGGTTTGGTTCCCTCTTTGAGTTTATAAATCCACTTGCAATCAATAACTCTTGAATTTTTAGGTTTGGGAACCAAAGTCCAAGTTTTATTGTCATGCATGGATTTAATTTCCTCTTTCATGGCAAGCATCCAAAGATCAGAATGAACACATTTAATAGCATGCTCAAACATGTCAGGAGTATAAGCATTCAAAACTTCAGCAATTATGAAAGCAAACTCATCAACATTGTTCACATACTTTTTGTTAGGAATTTTAACCCTAGGGGCCCTATCTCTAGTCAATTGATAATTGTTCAAGTTAGGGACCTCATCAAAAGGAATATCCTCAACAGAATCATCAACATCATGCAAAGAGTCATCAATATCATGTAAATCATCATGAGAATCATGCAAGTCATCATGTGAGTCATGCACAGAATCAAACAGAGGCTCATGCAAAGATGGAGAAGAGGGAGAAGGATGTGAACTGACCTGCCCACCGTGATGGTGAGGTTACACAGCTAAGTGCTCTTCAGTACTTGTTTGAGCATTCAAGTGCTCATTAGAAATACCAATGCCAGAATTTCCAGAGTTTCCAGAATGAGATGGAGAATATCCAATATCAAAGTCTTCATCAAATAACTCAGATTGAGGAGGAGCAACATAGAATGGAGTATGAACTTGTTCAGACCTGTCTAAGTGCTCAGGAAAAGATGTGAGAACATTTTTGAAATGGAAGTCACTTTCATTGAAAGTGACATCCCTGCTAACTATCACTCTGTAGCCACCAGGCTGTATGAGCAACAGTTTGTATCCTTTTACCCCTTCAGGGTATCCTAGCATCACACACTTTTGAGCTCTTGGGTTTAACTTCCCAGCATTATTAAGAGCATAGGCAGTGCATCCAAAAGTTCTCAGATGTGAGATGGTGGGTTTGGTTCCACTCCACAGTTCTTGTGGAGTTTTGAATCCAATGGCAGAACAAGGGGATCTATTAATCAAGTAAGCAGCTGTAGTGACAGCCTCTCCCCAGAGGGAATGTTTCATCCCAGCACTGATTAGCAGGCACCTTGCCTTTTCAAGCAAGGTCCTATTCATCCTCTCAGCAATGCCATTCTGCTGAGGTGTGCCTGGCACAGTTAAGTGCCTCTTGATGCCATTTTCATGGCAAAAAGAATCAAATGCATGATTGCAAAACTCAAGACCATTGTCAGTTCTAAGGCATTTCACCTTGAACTAAGACTGGCCTTCAACAGTTTGTTTCCAATGTTTGAACATGTCAAATGCCTCACTCTTAGCTTTGAGTAAATGCACCCAGACCTTCTTGGAATAGTGGTCTATTAATGACAAGAAATACTTCTTGCCACCAACAATATCCACTTGGGCAGGTCCCCATAGGTCTGCATGCACATACTCAAGTGGCTTTTGAGCAACAAATTTGGATTTAGAGAAGGGAGTTCTTGAAAGTTTCCCAAACACACAGTTTTCACACATGCTCAAATCAGAGGGTTTTTGACTTATATACCCATCCTTGAATAGGTAATGCAATCCCTTGTTACCTATATGACCTAGTCTAGCATGCCACAGTTTAGTTGAATCAACACTCATGCAATCATTCACTTTAGAAGACATGGTCATAACAGGGGAACCAATGACATGATACAACCCACGTTTTTTAATTCCTTTTACAAGGACTTTCCCATCTCTGGAGACATTTTTGACTCAATTGTGGGTGTGGATATGACAAGCAAGATCATCAAACATGCTTTCAGACAACAACTTTCTCCTTAAGTCAGGTACCCACCTAACATTTTGGAGAATTCTAACAACACCATCATGCATTTTAAAAGGAACAGTACCAACACCCTTAATCTTAAGAGAAGAATGATCACCTAACCTAACCTCACCCTCATCACAAAGATGCAAATAGTCAAAGACATGCTTATGAGGTGTGACATGCATAGTGCAACCAGAATCAAGTATCCAGGCATCATGATCAGAATTAACATGATTAGCACACATTAGCAATTCAGCAGAATAGGAAAGGTGGGACTCTACAATTGCAGAAGTACCAACTTGTGATTTGGTGGAGGCTGCAAGTGCCTCATCTTTCTTCTTCTTAAAACAATCATTAATTAGGTGAGTACCCTTGCCACAAGAGTGACATTTGAGGTTCTTTTTCTCAGATTTAGATTTGGCATTCCCAGAATTAGAGTTAGAAGAGTCAGAATCCTTTTCCTTCTTCTTATAACCCTTTTTCTGTTTTTTATACTTTCCTTTAGTGAACATGATTTCAGTTTTAGCATCTTTTTCAAGTTTACACTTGAACACTCTCAAAGACTCATTTTTCTGGGTTACAGCATCAATTATCTTCTTCTTAGTCAGATTTCTAACACCATCATTGTTAAACTCAAGCACATCTTTAAAGTTATCAAATTGGGGTGGTAAAGAGTAAAGTAAGATCACAGTTTGGTGAGATTCTACAACCTTATCACCACATCTTTCTAAGTCCTGATTCATTTTAAGAAATTTATCTAGGTTATCACTCAGAGACATAGAAACATCCATTTTGAAATGAAAGATGCGACCTAGCAAGTTAATGACAGAAGGGAGAGATTTCACCTGATAGAGGTCATTCAACGCCTTCCAGAGATTCCTGGAAGAGTCTACTTCGACCACTTGACGAGCAACTTCATCAGATAATCTAATAATAATCTCAGAATGAGCAATTTGATCCATTTCCTTCTTTTTAGCAGCATCAAATGTGTCAGGCCAAGATTCATCAACAGCAACCCAACACTTTTCTTTAATCAAGATGGCTTTCATCTTTAGTTGCCACATAGCAAAGTCAGAGGAGCCATCTAGTGGCTTTATGCGGACAGATGAATGATCAGACATAGTGAGCCTTGCTCAGAGAAGAAGATATATCTCAGAGAGAGAGAGAATAGTAACTCAGAAAGATAGTAGAGACAGAGAGAGTTTTTGCAAGTGAGTCTCACAAGAGAGATTCTCACAACAATAACCTGCACCTGCAAAGGGACAAATGTTTGCAAGAGAGTGTGTGTAACAAAACCAACAAGAGCACGCTTTGGCTTGTTACAGATCTCAACAGTCAACAAGTAAAGTGATAATCAAACACAAGTAAAGATCAGAAAGCCCCAAATCAAGTTGTAGGGTTTCAGATCTGAGCAAAGACGCTCTTTTGCAAGAGCTTTGTGTAGGATCCGACAGTGGGATTACACCAGTATAATTGGAACCCGTTCTATCCAGAATCCCCCGCCCCTTTCTATCAAAGGGAATCGGAGATCTATCACTCAGAAGCAAGCAAAGCTAGCATGCAACCTAAACACTTAAAGACAGTTGAGTAAAAGGTTCAAACATCAAAGAAAATGCAAGTTTCTTTATGGATCTGAATGGATCTGAGTTCTAGAGAGTCACTTGACTCTAGACCTCTAGATCTGGTCCGAGATCTACAAGAAGAGACTCGAGACTTTAGATCCAGAGAGTAGGAAACTCTCAATGGAACGTAGCAAGAGAAACTTCGAGAGAAAGTGAAGGAAAGAGGAACAACAACCGAGAACTCAAGATCTGGGAGTAAGAACCCCAGATCCAGCTAAGCGAGCCTCAGATCTCAAGATCCAACACAAGCAACAACAAGAACAAACCCTAGATCTGAAGATCCAGGACTAGAAAGTCCAGAAACTTCAAACCCTAGATCTGTAAGAGCAACCTGGCTCTGATACCAATTTGATATGCGGAATACAAAGACAGAAATCAAGCATTCAAATACAAACGAAGTTCAAAGACAAACAAGAAGTATTATTCAGCTTTGAGCCTCAATCGAAATGCCAGAAATCCAAGGGGAACTACAGAGGGCAAAGAGAAATAAAGAACAAGCAAGCAATCTGTAAGAGAGAATCAAAGTGAGATAAGCACAGCTCGAACAAGTCGAACAACCACAAAGGTCTCCTTGGTGCTCTCTCTTTCTCTCTTACTTTGTTTGGATTTCGGAGGGAGCTCAGGTCGCCGGTGTCGAGCTCAGGCAAGCAAGACCGAGAAGACACAACAAAGCTAGAAACCTAGAGAGCTCTCTCGATTTATCCAACAAGGAGGCAAAGAGGAAGAAGTGGTGCTTTTATATGGCACGCATCAACCCTAAGCTCCAAACGACGTCGTCTAGTTAATGAGCATGGGTCACCGAGAATGAGTTGTCTCGGGTGACATAGTATTGGGTCGTTTGACCCAATACTGCCTCCAGGGAGAAACAAGCCCAATCCGATAATACACACACATATACTAATTACATTACAAGTTCTCAATGTCCAAACAATAGGAATTACAAGCTCATACATAAATCTCTACATCTTCCATTTTAATTTGTGGGTTGCTGTCAGATGAGAAATA
Source organism: Fallopia convolvulus (assembly GCA_964016875.1). NCBI lineage: Eukaryota > Viridiplantae > Streptophyta > Magnoliopsida > Caryophyllales > Polygonaceae > Fallopia > Fallopia convolvulus. The sequence continues at coordinate 21,544,998 of OZ024737.1, read as the reverse complement.
TTTTGGACAGTTGGTAGTATTCTATAATAAGAATAGTAAATACAGCGTGAGGGAGGGAGGAGTGCTTTCTGAGGAGGAAGACCAATAACAAGTCTTCTCTTAAGTTGGTGTTTTATGACACTTCAGAGGCTGCTGCTTTCTGTTGTCGGGACGCCTTCAATTTCCTTCTTCCTTCTTCTTCTTTTCCATTTTCCGAACTTGTTTGGTGGGTGAGTCTTTGTCTGTGTGTTGGAAAGGAAATTTGTAGTCACCCAATTCAGGATTTTCCCTCTATTCAAATGGGTATGTGCTCTTAAATCTTAACTCTTATTCTATTCTCTCTTTTGGGGAATTGGGGGAGTTTTGTTCATCTTGCTTGGGAATTTGCTTCTTTTTTTTATGGTGGGTAATTTGTTTATCTTGTCGTTGAATTATTTCCAGTTTCTATGGTTGTCTGTCTACCTTCTTCTTACCCGCTGTTTTTTTTTGTTTTGTTTTTATCCGCTTTTAATTTTTCATGGGAATTTGAAGATTCTTTAGAAAGTGGAAAGTGTTGATTTCTTTGAATTTACTTGGAAAGTGTTTGATTCTTAGAATCTTGAGTCTTATATGGTACTCAATTATTCATGCTTCCTCTTTCCTATTTTAATCCTTTGTGATTTCATTCCCTTTGCTCTCCCTGCTGATTCCTATGAGCGGAATTGATCGAGTTTTCATCTAATTGTATTTATATATATGGGTCTTGTCTTGCTCTATAGATAACTGGCCTCAATCAAGTTTACGCAAAAAAACTGCTTCAGAAGCTACTAGTATGAGCTTTTCACAAGATATTGATGATGAATATGAGAAGCTTCTCAGAAGAATAAATCCTCCCAGGTTACATATTCTTCATTGTTTCTTCCTTTTTACTTCAGTTTCTCTTCCTGATTTTAGCCTTATATGGGTAATACTCTTGTCATTAGGGTAGTGATTGATAATGAAACCTGCAAAAATGCAACCGTTATACAGGTAGCAGTCATATCAACTTCATTCTCCCCTTTGAAATTTTTATTATGAACTTCTTGGTATATAATTCCAATTTATTATTATTATTCTACAGGTTGACAGTGCAAATAAGCACGGGATTCTCCTTGAAGTTGTCCAAATCCTTACTGATCTTAACCTCATTATAACCAAAGCCTACATATCTTCAGATGGTGGCTGGTTCATGGATGGTAAGTGCTCTGAAACCCAAAGACTTCATTCTTTTAAAATCCAATTCTTACTAATTCTCTTATTTGTTCTTCACCAAAACAATAAAACAGTATTCAATGTGACTGATCAAGAAGGCAACAAGATAACCGATTCTGAAGTTCTCGATTATATTCACAAGGTATTATTAGGCCTAATCAAATCACTCTTTGATTATCATCTCAGCTGCTTTAGTGTGCATTTGGTTAATTTCAGCTCTGATGTCTTGCATTGTGAATTTGCAGTGTCTAGGGCCGGATTCGACTTCATTAGACAGATCAATTGGAGTCCAGACATCTGTGGATTATAACTCAATTGAGCTAATTGGAAGAGACAGGCCTGGTCTATTGTCTGAATTAAGCGCTGTTCTAGCTCATTTGAAATGCAGTGTGTTGAATGCTGAGATTTGGACTCATAACACCCGGGCTGCAGCTGTAATGCACATAACCGATCAAGAAACGGGTCTGGCTATTGATGATGTCGAAAGGCTTGTGAGGATTAAGGAGCTATTAAGGAATGTGTTGAGAGGTAGCAATCAATCGAAAGAGGCTAAGACTGCTGTGTCTTGTGATGACACTCACACTGATAGGAGGCTTCATCAAATGATGTTTAAGGCTCGGGATTATGAAGGTGTGGAGGAGGTTGAGACAAGTCAGGGCCATAGACCGAATGTGAGTGTGGATAATTGGTATGATAAGGACTACTCGGTTGTCACGATTAGGTGTAAAGATAGGCCTAAGCTTTTGTTTGATACTATCTGCACTTTAACCGATATGCAATATGTTGTTTTTCATGGGAGTGTTGATTCAGAAGGGCAGGATGCTTATCAGGTGTCATTTTAGTTCAATGAATACATTTGCAACATTATATAGTATAAACTTTGTTCATAATTTGTTTTTTGTTTTCTTGCAGGAGTACTACATTAGGCATGTTGATGGATCTCCGGTTAATTCAGATGCAGAGAGGCAAAGGGTGATCCAATGTCTCCAAGCAGCCATAGAAAGACGGGTGTCTGAGGTATTAGTCTTTTAGTTACTTAGTAAGTTGATCTTTGTTCTTCATTTTTAGGTGATCATTGTTGTTGCTCTCTGTGATTTTGTAGGGTTTGAAGCTGGAGCTATGTACAGCTGACAGGGTAGGCCTATTATCCGATGTGACTCGTATCTTTAGAGAGAACGGGCTCTCAGTTACCCGAGCAGAGGTGACCACCAGACATGGAAAGGCTGTAAACACATTCTATGTGAGTGATGCATCCGGGTATCCGGTTGATGCTAAGACAATCGAGTCCATTCGACAAGTGATTGGCCAAACGATCCTCAAGGTTAAGGGTACGCACCAGGAACCGAAACAAAGCCCTCAAGAGTCTCAATCAAGGTTCTTGTTTAGCGGCCTGTTTAAGTCTAGATCATTCGTGAATTTCAGCTTGATTAGGTCATACTCTTGAGTTTAAGGCTACCTTGATTGTAAATTGCAAACCAACCACCATCACAAGCCTCTCTTTTAGTGCATATGAAGGGTTTGAAATTCGGTTTGGAATAGAAGTAGACGGTTGTAGATCGCTATTGGTCTTGGGGATAATAGGTAAGAAGCGAGGACCATAGAATTGGCCATTGTTACTCATGGATCCAATGTTTGGTTGGGACCATGAGAATAGAATGAAGAAAGGGTATGTGTGGTCTCAATATGTGGGACCATCATGGAAGTTTATTTGTGTAGCAAAAATATGTATATGGTAGTTGCATTGTTTCTCTACTTGTTATTTTCATTGTATTATTTGTTCTAGTCTCAATATTCATTGAACTAAGATGAGGTTGGAATGGTTTTTCTACGTTGAGTCACACGGATATACGGAAAGAACATGAGCTTAACTCATGGGTGCAACCGGATACACCAAACTCTCTCACTTTAAAATTCTCAATACAGTTGCTTTTTCAGCTGACAAATAATGTTAAACAATACTCAAATCGAATCTTAGAATTGTATAAAAAGCTAACAAACCTTGACCAACCCACCAACCAAAGCTTGTTCTATTGGTGGGTCTAAAGAGGGAGGCGGCTTCCAAAATCTCCTGTTTTTTTCCTTCTAACCATGTTTCCAAGATAATCTTTTTGACTTGAGAATGTTGTTTGTTTAATAATTTTAAAAAGCAATTCAAATCCCAGGAGTTGCTTTAAGTAATGGAACTTGTAAAGTGTTATTACTAATGAGTTTCTTACTAGGTCTTCGTTACTATACTCGACTGTTTTTTGATATAGTATTATCCTACTTTCAACTTGGAAGTGTACTGTTTTCTTATGGTTTGAAATTTGTCTTCTGAAATAGAAAATGGTCCCCTTTTACCCCAAATCTGGGATAAGATACTGGGTTTGGATTCTGTGGCTTTGATCATCAGTATCTTCTCTTTTGATTTGCCCCGTTTTCCAAAATTGACAGGAGGGCTGCAAAAGGGATTGCTGCAAGTTGGTTTCATGAAAATGGATATACAAAACAAATTAAGAGATGAGCAAAAGTTTTCAACAGGGCAAATTAAACAAGGCTTTTATGTGTGTATTTGATTTGGTCCAGTCATCATCTACATGATTGGTATTATTATTATTATTGGTTGGTGCTTTGTGAGAGTAGCTGTTGTTGCCACTTGGCTGTAATTGGCTTGTATTCATCTCAAATAAATATGTGTGTATAAGGGAACAAGTTGAAACTTGAATGGAAGAAACACTTGGAAAATGAAATGCTGTTATTTGCATCTTTGTTGTTCTTCATTAGAATCATGGATGTGTCATGTGGTAAAATTTATAGAGAGGCAAGGCCTGAATTTACTCCCCCACTCTTTTGGGTTTTAACTTCTACCCCTGCGATTTTACTACAGAGGTAACTCGTATCATAAAAGGGTTGCTTTGATTTGATAATACTACAGCTGTGTCTGAAGTGCCATATGAACTGTGCCTTACTAAATCAAGCTTGTGTAAATGATATTTGTACCATATAGTTATTTATTTCATACAGAGAAAGTAGTACCATCACTAGTACTTGTTGTTGACTTTTCTATACTCCTATAACTTTACTTGGGAAGGCTTCTAAAAATATTCTCCATTGCTACAAAAAAACACTGGTTTCTGCCAAGAAAGCCAGCCAATAAATTGGAAACATTATAAACCATATCATATAATAAATTAATAATGCGTCTCAGCGAATCTTCATTAATACTCTATGTACTTTGCCTTAGGTCCTGTAATTTCAGCTAAGAACATTGACGATTCATTAAATATGATTAGTGTGAAACATGAAGGCGATTGATGAATCAGATTCCTCTTGGCTCTTGCCGTGAAATCTGGCCCTTGTATCTCGCTGGATTCTGAACTGCAACATGGTTTAAATATTTGCTTAGCTGTTCATTCTCACCCAAGTAGTGTAGTTAATTTGGTTTGTCTAAACTAATCACGTACTATAGAGATTTATTGAAAAAAGCTAAACAATGAATCATTCTAAGTTGATGATCTTCAAATAATTCATCATCAAAACCAACAAGCATGGAACGTAGTGGAAGGGGCTACGCTTCCCTTCGCTGAGGTTGAGGGTTCGACTCTCAGTTGAGGAGAAATGAAATTGTTAGGAGAGCAGATCCCACCCAAAAATAAAGGGGCCCTCGCGAGACTCGAACTCCAGACGTACGCGTTTGATGGAGCAAAGCTCTCCGCTGAACTAGAGTGGCAATGACAAAAAAAATAATAATTCATCATCAAAGGTTTTTCGGCTATCCGTCATGGTGTGCAGGTCAATACTACATAATCTTTATAGTGCTTCAACTAGCATAAATACCCGTATCTTGTACGAGTTTAGTCAAATATAAATTATTTATCTAAAAAAAATAATTTAATTTTTTATGTCAATACGAATAATATTACGCATTATTTTAATGTAAGATCCAATATTTTTTTCCTTTACTAAAAAAATGAATTATTTTAGCAATTTTTAAATATGTACACATATGTTTAAATTAAAAATCTATATAATATCAAAAAAAAAGTTTAATGCTAACTTATATAATTTTTTTCATTATAATATGAGATTTGAATATATAATTAATCAACAAAATGTATAACTAATCAAAAAATAGAATGAAATAAGAATGAATCTAAGATTTAGTTATTAGGTTGTAACAAACCTATATAAAAATAAAACAAAATAATTATGAATAACTTTTTTTAAAATTAGTATTGATTTGTTTTTTAGAGTGTTGATGATGTGGCGCCACATAGGCGAATTGAATATGGAGGCAACACATAGGCAAAATGAATGTGAGGCACATGTGTCAAAAAAGTGACTTCTTTAGTATATATATAGATATCACAATTTTTATATGCAAGGTAGTCTCCCGTCTTGTTTTATTTTTACCCTAACTGTAAGACTAGCAAAGAGATGTTTGAACATGTTGATTGATACCATTGGAAATACAATTTAAGACCACATTTGGTTGCAATTCATGCAAACGTAAACGGAATGAAAATGAATGTAGTCCATTTTAGTGTCATGATACATTGACAAAAAAATCAACTTGTTTTGCACAACCTCTTATACATTGTAAAAAGGGGCTTGCTCCACCTCAATCATTCTTCCATCAAGGGGGTGGGTAACAAAATGGTGGAATCTCTCCCTTCTATCTCACTTTTATAATGGACAAGTTGTTGGATGATTTTTCTTTATATAAATGTATTACGACACTAAAAAATGATCTAAATTCATTTCGTTTCCGTTTCCATATGTCACGACAAACCAAAATGGGTCAATATACATATAGAGATTACAAAGTAACAACCTTCCTATCTTAGATACGATAAGATCCATAATTGATAAGATCATATCATGTAGATAGGATTAATATAATATAGGAAATATACAAGATATCAAAGATATTATCCTATTACGGCCCCGCATGCTCATGGCGGAGTCCGCACATGAACCTTGTCTCGTAAGGAAAGAAACCGATGATTCCCGAAAACCTTCGTAAAAATGTCGGCAATTTGATGATGAGAGCGGACATGGCGCACAATCAGCTCCCCAGCGGCTACCTGTTCCAAGATAAAATGGAAGTTGATTTTTATGTGCTTGGATCGTTGATGGAACGTCGGGTTAACGTGGCACTTAATTTATCACACAAGAAGATAGGCGGGGCAGGGGTAGGAACGACCATTTCGAGCAACAATTGTTGAAGCCAAAGGAGTTGTGCAGCCGCAAAGGCGATGGCAAGATACTCGGCCTTCATACGTACTCGAACGGGCAATGACCTTTTGTTTAAGAGAGGCCCATTTAATGAGCGAGGTTCCCACCATGGTAGATGGTGAAACCATGTTGCAATCTGCAATCATCTGGGTCCGATGCCTAGCCCGCATCCGAGAACGCAACAAGTCTTTGATAAGTGGCTTTCTTCAACACAAGACCAGTTGAGATGGATCTATTTAGGTACCGGAGAATTCGTTTAACCACAATCCAATGAAGAGTAGTCGAGTTGTGCATGAATTGACACACACAATTGACGGCGTAGGAAATTTCCAGACGGGTAAATGGTCTAAGCCCGTCCGTTGTACAGTGTAAATTTTATATATTAATTTTTAAATTAAATATTTATTTGTAAACATTTACATATACAATGCAAAATGAGTAATGAAATTGATAGAAATCATACAAATTTTAACAAAACAAAACATTGTCATTTCATGTATATCTACCAAATTACCATCCACCAAAATATTTCAAGTGTTGCATTCTCATCATTCACTCTTTAATATCGAGATTTGCAATCCGTGTTTCCATATATTTGATCATTCTTTTTCTTGCAATTCGAAAGGTTTCTTTTTTTTTTTTTTGCTTAATAGAGGGTGAAATTGTGATGTGCTTAAACAAAAATTACACTTTTATAGTGAGAAAGTTAGTAGAATAGGAAATGTTAGAAATTAATTGTGATCTTATCTTTTGTTAATAGTAATATCAAAAGTTGTTTTAAAGTTATTTTTTTTTGTGTAATACCGAAGGTCAATGTTATGTTTTTATTAACTAACCTACATGTAAATTTGTATTTTTTACATTCAATGTTTTGAATTTAAAGCATTCAATTATCTAGCTCCTATAGACTTAATGTCATACATATTTTATATATTCTACCTTAGTCTCTTGACCTTCCACACATAATATTTATTTAATATTATACATCAATCATAAATTAATGATTTTGAAAACCTATAATATATATTTTAGATTGTATTTTTTTTACATTCAATACTTTGAATTTAAAGCATTCAATTGTCTCTTATAGACTTAATGTCATACATATCTTACATACTTTACCTTAGTCTCTTGACCTTCCACACATAATATTTACTTAATATTATACATCAATCATAAATTATTATTTAGAAAACCTATAATATTTACTTAATATTATACATCAATCATGAATTAATTATTTAGAAAACCTATATTTTTATAGGTTTTCTAAATAATTTTTTTGATAAAATGAGCTACTAGCTCATTACAAGGCCAACACTAGGTTACCTGTAAAATACAAGGCTAACCTAAATCATCACGGCGAATGATCTTAAGCAATTCAAATAACAGAGGATGAACGCTAAACCAAGAATTATAAACCGAGATATCTACATGATCTAACAACGATTCTGGAAAAAAATTAGAAATAGAAAAACTAAGCTGAGGGAAACTAAAAAACTTTTTGGCGAGAAAATCCGCCGCCGAATTGCACTCCCTGAAACAATGATAAACCACCACACAAGGAATCAAAGCAACAAAATTACGGATATCATTTATAATTGCCTGAATTTCCCAAGGAACTTTCCAAGTTCGCTTTAAAAAATTAATAAGAATTAAATTATCTCCTTCAATAATAAGACGTTCTATTTGTAACGAAACTGCACTTCAAACACCATCTAACAAGGCAAGCGCTTCAGCCTGGAGAACCGAAATGGGAAGTTGTTCCTTAAAATCAAAGCTTAGAATCTTACTTTTGTGTTCTCGAATAAGAAAGCTCGAAAAAGTTGAAGAATTGGTTCGCTTTGAAGCATCAAAATTAAGCTTTAACCATTGCGGAGGGGGACTGATCCAAGTGCGAGAATTTTTCCTTTTAGGACGAGACACATGCTTATGAATTATAATCCGTTGAGCCGAAACCCACTCTAAATGCTGAGAAAAAGCCAAATCACAAGGGAGCAGAGAAGTAATAAGCCTAGAACGGTTGAAGATCTTTCCATTTCTATGTCCCCATAAAAACCACCAAAGGAAACACAGAACATTACTGTTTTTATTTGAATATATAGTAGAGACAAGGTTATCAATAAAAGTACATGAGGAAAAGATTTGAAATTTTAAATTCAATTTAGACTCTAATTTTGAAATCATATTTTGTGAAAAAGGACAAGTGAAGAACAAATAATTAAGGTTTTCATCCTCTTTTGAGCATAACGAGCAGGTACTAAAAACACAAGTATAAAAGCGATTTAATATATTTGTAGTTAGAAGGCAATCGGCACATGCTTTCCACAGGAAAATTTTAATTTTAGGAGGGAGAGTAGTCTTCCAAATCCAAGCAAACTCGTAATGAAATTCAGGCATAGGCGAAGAAATCATACACGCAACAGAAGAAATTGAGAAAGCTCCATCATTTGATGGGAGCCAAACCAAATGATATCCACATCGTCAGTAACAGGAATTCTGAGAGATAATAAAATCCACAATTGAATCAGGGAGCTTCAAGCGCAAATAATCCAAATTCCAAGACCAATCAGGATTTATAAATCTGAGACCGTTAAGTTAATGTTATCATTGTCAAAAAAAGAAATCAATTCATTATTTTTAATCCAAGGATCTTTCCAGAAATTGATAGAATGACCACTACCAATAGACCATAATAATCCCTTTGAAAAGTTTTCCCTAAGATTTAGTAATCTACCAAATTGCCAAGAGCAATTACTTTTCCGAATTTCAAAGAGAGAGGAGGAACGCAAATATTTTTCCGTAATAATACGCACCTAATAGTTCTCAAGAGCAGTTAAAATTTTCCACGGAAGCTTCATTTGCAAGGAAATATTCAGTCTCCGTAGTCCGAAGGCCCATTCCCCTAGACTCTTTAGGAGAGCACACCTTATCCAAACTTATAAGAGGATGATGATTAGGGGTAAATTTATTTCAGAAAAATGACTTATTAATTTTATCAATATCGTTAAGAACACCTTTAGGAAGCAAAAAACTTTACATTAGGCAATTAACCTGTCCTAACAGATTAGACTGAATCAACACAGCCCTCCCTGCCTGGAAAATAGAGTTCGCTTTCCATTGAGAAAGTTGTTTTTTCAGTTTTGTAATGGGATCTGTAAAAACCGCATTTTGAACCCTACCCTTGAGAGTAGGAATACCAAGATATTTCTCCATGAAAGTAGTAATTTGAATATTAAGAACACTAGCAAGAAGACTGTATATTGGCACGAAATATTTTCGGAAACTTGAAAACTACTTTTGTGGCAATTATTTGAAAGGACAGACACCCTCGAAAAAGAATCTAAGAAACAATTAATATAATTAATATTAGAGTAAGATACATTTGCAAAAATGATAGTGTAATCTACAACAATGAGGAAAGGCAGACAAACACCATGTTTAACTAATTAGATACCTACAACTTTGGAATCCAGAGTATATTGTAATTGAAGGGATCTAGCAAGATATTCCATAGAGATAATAAAAATGAAAGGAGCCATCGGATCTCCCTGACGGATACCACGCTGAGGGATGAACTCGGATCCAGGCTCATTATTAACCAGGACCGAGGAAGAAGAGGTAGTAATACAAGCCATAACAAGATTTACCCAATTGGCATGGAATCCAAACTTCAGAAGAATTAATTTGAAATTCCAAGCAAGTTTATCATAAGCCTTTTCCATGTCAATTTTCAACGCCATCCAACCCTTTTTTCCCTTTTTCTTTTTATGAAAATAATGAAAAATTTCATGAGCAATTAGAATATTATCCTGAATAAGTCTACCTTGAACAAACACTCCTCAGAGCGGATGTATTATATTTGGTAAAATACTAGACATTCGATTAGCGAGATTTTTTGTAATAACCTTATAAATTGTATTACACAAACTAATAGGTCTAAATGATTTATTGTAAGGGAGAATCAACTTTCAGAATAAGTGCTACAAAAGATTTATTAATAGATCGAAGCATATAAACTGAGTGGAAAAAGGCTTGGATTGCCAAAACCACCAAGTTGCCAACAATATGCCAGTAATGTTGAAAGAAGTCAGCAGGAAAACCATATGGTCTTGGAGATTTATTAGGAGCAATATCAAACACATCAATTTTGATCTCCAGTATTGAAGGCGATTTACACAACATTAAATTATATGAATCTGAAACTAGGTTAGGAATAATATCTAAGTCTGAATTATTAACAAAACATGAAGGATTTCGGTTAAACCGATGAGCAAGCTCCTCTGTTATTTTTTTGAAATTGAGTCATGATAAAAAGAACAATCCCTTCATTAGTTTGGAAAGAAAGAATTCTTTGTTTATAGACTCTAATTTTAGAGACAGATTGGAAATATTTTGTATTGCGATCTATATTTTGCAAACGAGTAATTTTGGCTCGTTGTTTCCAAAAATTATGTTAAAAGTCTAAAAGTGCATTGTATTTATTTAAATGAGCCTGGAGTTTAGAAAGAGTATTAGAGTTAAAGGGATCAACTAACAAATCCGAATGGAGTGATAACAACTGTTCTTCGGAAATTTTTAGTTGGTCAAAATTGTTATTAATATGATGTTTAGCCCAAACTTTTGAGTATTTTTTCAAAAGAATATAATAACAATTTTGGGCTAAACATCACATTAATAACAATTTTGAACAACTAAAAAATTCCTTTTAGATTGGAGTTATAACAATTGTTCTTCGGAATTAAAGGGATCAACTAACAAATCCAGACTTTAGAAACTAATGGATGAAAGGACGGGAGAGACATCCAAGCGTTTTCAAATCTAAAAGGAATTTTACGAAAGGATTTACTTTTTCCCAAAGAAAAAGAAATTAGGTAATGATTCGAGGTTGTAAACGGATGATGTTAAATTACAATAGACGGAAACAATTGGGATAGAGTTTGATGAATAAGAACCCGATCTAATTTTTCAAAAACACTATCCTGAGCCACTGAACTTTTACGCCGAGTAAAAGGAAAACCAGAAGTTTTAGAATCCACAAGGCCAAACTGATTAGAAAAATTTAAAAGACGATTAAATCTACTAGGTAAAGGAGGGACACCTCCTAATTTATCATTAGCTGAAGAAATTTCATTTAAGTCTCCTATTAAAAAGAAGGGTAATTGGATATGAGAAAGTTGTAACGCAAGAGAAATCCAGAAAGGACCTTTCTGCACTTCTCTTGCAGGAGCATACACAAAAACTAACAGAAAATCTTGATTAGGATAGGAATATTGCAGTATAATTAAATTAGAAGATTAATGATATAGAAAACACTTACCAGTTTCAGAATTATCACAGCTAAGGAGCCAAAGGCCCCCTTTAGAGCCTACAGAGGGGAAAGAAATAACAGTTTGAAACCCCAATTTCCGAATAATCGCTAAGTTAGGATCATCTTTCGTTTTAGTTTCCGCTAGGCATAGGAAATTTAATTTGTTCAATTTTTCTAATAAACTCAACTTCTTCCCAAAAGTTGGGTCTGCGAATGCCTCTAATATTCCAATATCCTATATTCATAAAAAACCTTGTTTATTGAAAAAAAAAAGGTTTCAAAATTTAAACGAATTCCAAGTCGGGTAGAGAATTGAATAGAGACTAAGAAAGTTACACGACAGCGAGCCCTACAACTCGGAATAAAAATTTGAACCGAAACAAAAATTTAAAAGCAATATAAAGGGAAACCTTAACTATATTAAAAGGAAGTATACTCACTAAGAAATCAAAAACCTAAAAAAGTTCAATGCTCGTATGAAAGTGAAGCAGACCACGTAAAATACACCGACAACATAGAAGAATTAATACAAGACATACTAAGAAAGGGGTAAGGGAACAATATTGACGATACATATATTTGAAAAAGTCTACAACAAAGGAATGCAAATAAAAGTGCAAAGCATAATGTTGAAGCCCGCATAAGACCAAGAAGGATTCCAAAGACACCGAGTGCACACGAACAAACCTGCTATGCAGAGAAGAAATAATACTGTTACAGGATAGAGGGATAAAACCATGTAGAAACTGTTAAGCATGGAGAATTCATCATTCATCATTTATACGTATTAAAGAAAAAGGGATCAGCCAAGCAAAGCCAAGAGGCTTCTAGCAACGGCAAAAGGGTCAGAAAGTTAGTAGAAAACAATTATGCTATTGTGAGCACTTATGTGCCTTTTGTTAGTAGTATATATAGGGGCATTAGGCCAATAGAAAAGTTTATCCAGAATTTGAGAAGTAAGGATCGGGCATTAGTGCCTTGGGCTCTTGGAGATTTTCTCCTTGAGATTGGCTCTTTGGAACCTTGTTCCATTGAGATTTACCTTGTTTTCTTAATTTAATCAAAGTAATTGTGGTTGTTTTGTGTTTCCTGATTTTCTACTCTATCAATTGGTGCTCTCGTTGAGAGGCTTCAACAATGGGGATAGAGGAAAATCGGGAAGAGGGTTTGGCTTATCTCCAAAACTGGGTTATGGAAGTGAGGGAGTCAGTTATTTCTTGGATTGCTGAGGGAGAAGAGAGGTCAATGGTTACTGGAATGTATATGGAAAATGATTTAGGATGGTTGAAGATATGCTTAGAAGAGGTGAGAGAAGATATTATGGAGGATGAAGGGAGCCAGCAGAAACTATAGTGGTTGTGTCGAGTGGCTCATCTCAGGGAACGAGTGGACCTCTTGAACTCTGTAGTGGGAGATTATTTGAAGAAGCTTCAAGGGGAAAACGAGCTAGAGGTAGAAGGTGAAAGTTCCAGGGAATCGTCACCGGTCGATTTTTCTCACGGCAAGGAGAATGGCGAGAAATATTCGTGGGCAACCAAATCTCCGATCACATTACCGCCGGGAGACAACGATGGTAAAGTTGATGATGGTTTCAAACCAGACATCGAACTAGGGCAGAGAGATGAACTCACATCCGACAAAGTGAAGTCACTTGATGGCGAATTTCAGCTGGAAATCCAGCATCTCGGACCACCACCATGGCGGAGACAGAGTAGAGGTGATACCGAAGCCGATCTGAGCAAGAATAATCTCGATGGGAATGAAGCTCTTCAGATCAGGATCGACAATGAAGATGCTCTGATTGGCGACTGTGCTCGCGAGGAAAGGGATGAGAAGATCGAAACAAAATATGAAGAAAAGAAGCCGAATGTCGTGGGCTATGGCGATTTGAGGTGGCACAGGGAGGAACTCGCACGTGAATTTGAGAAGATGATGGCAAATGCGGCGCGTGAGGTACAATCATAAAAGGCTATGTGGATTGTAGGGTTTAATATGCAAGAACCCGTTTTCCTTCTGGAGATGGATAAGGGTGAGTTTGGATCCGAATTCAAACCAGATCAGAAACCCTATGGGCCAACACCTTGGCCCATAATTAAGTCGAATAGCTCGGGATATTTTAAAACAGAAAATAATCAGGCTGAGTTGATTCTCTTACAAAAAGAAAATGGGCCTGGTATTTTACAAAGCAAACATGGACCTAGGGTTGAAAGTAAGGAAACAACCCAAAGATCTGTAAATTCGATTTTGCGTCTTCAACCTCCAGAATTATCCAAGTCGTCGGCTGAACAACGGAGCTATTTACCACCATCACCGAAAATACCACCACAACCGCCGGACTTCTCCCCGGAGTTCTCAAGCCTCGAGGACAAGGCTGGTTTTAAGGGGTCGACAAGGACAGATATACCCACCAGAGAAGGCAGCTTTGTGGAAGGGGAGAATTTCAAGGTACCTCCACCGGCAAAGCCTCCACCACAGCCACCACCTAATCGTGATCGAGTATGGATTCTTTTTATTACCCTTCAATTGAGTGGCAGGAAAGAAGCTTCCGGCATTGACCCAGGCGACATCCTATTTATTCAATCTCCAGGGTCCATTGCATCGAGCTTTGCTTTCAATTACAGTCTTGGGGATAAGGCATATTCGATTAGGTCAGTTTATGGAGAATTCAAATCGATGAGTGAGGATATAGTGCAAACTGATGGGAAGTTGACAATTTGTGGACAGCTTGTTTGTGAGGTTGATTGTCTTGCCCAACAAGAAGATAATCAACAACTGGAAGGGAATCATGGGGTTAATCAGATGGTTGATCTTTTCTATCACTCTCCTCGCCCTCCCGAGTTAGAACATAAAGATGAACGAAGAATGTCCAATGTTCGAGGGTGTTGGCAAGGAAGGAAACCACCTACTGATTGGAAAATTCTTTATTACAGCAGGGAGAGTTACAACTCTCATTCACTTAATAGGAATTGGAGTTGCAAGCAGAATTGCCAAGAGAATGGCATGTTGGAAGATGCAGGTGCAGGGTGCTTACACAGCTGGATTTCAAGCAATGGTACTGCTCCAAAAGGTTACAACCCGAGGCCTATCACATTGCACAATCCACCTCAGCTCATCCAATTTTGAATGAATACAACCTTGAGGACAAGGTTGCTTTGAAGAAGGGTGGCATTGTTAAGCATGGAGAATTCATCATTCATCATTTATACGTATTAAAGAAAAAGGGATCAGCCAAGCAAAGCCAAGAGGCTTCTAGCAAGGGCAAAAGGGTCAGAAAGTTAGTAGAAAACAGTTATGCTATTGTGAGCACTTATGTGCCTTTTGTTAGTAGTATATATAGGGGCATTAGGCCAATAGAAAAGTTTATCCAGAATTTGAGAAGTAAGGATCGGGCATTAGTGCCTTGGGCTCTTGGAGATTTTCTCCTTGAGATTGGCTCTTTGGAACCTTGTTCCATTGAGATTTACCTTGTTTTCTTAATTTAATCAAAGTAATTGTGGTTGTTTTGTGTTTCCTGATTTTCTACTCTATCAGAAACAACTCAAAATTCTGAAGAGAATAGAGAAAATCATACATGACATTAAGTGGGCACTGATTTGCATTTAGAATGAAAGGAGAATTGCAATATGATACAGAAAAAGAAAGCAGGAAGAGAATTATAGCGCTTGCATGACATAACATCAAAGGAGCATTAAGTGACAGAAGAATTTTGAACATACCTAGGAAAAAGTCATAAAGAATAGAGCACACCATTCTATGTTCAAAAATGTAGTATTTCCCCTCAAAAAATATAAGACAAAGCTGCAATAGGATATTTATCAAAAAGGAGGCAATGCCTAAACCCTGAAAACCAAAAGAGAAAAGCCAGAATAACACGTTTCATACTGGAAGGATGATCAAACAACATAAGCACCCTATTCATAAGAACTAAGAATAAATAAAATTGGAAAAAATTGAGATTCAGAAATATTTGAAGAGAAAACACCTGAAAACATATTGCAAAAAAGGAAACATAGCATAAGGTCCTTTGTGAGAAGGAACTCAAAAGAAAAACAGAAATGCTAAAGATAATGAAAATTAGGAATAGTAAGTTTGGAAATTGATAATCAACTAGGATTGAAATATCGGAAAAAAATATGCATATCAATTCTCATGAGTTCATCCAAGAGATGAAGCACCCAGATATCTTCATAAAATTCTAAGGACCCCCAACACAGAAGATGGTGGCTAGCTACAACTATATCAAGAAGATATAGGAGCCAAATCCACCCAACTTCCAGTTGGGTTACAGCCTTACTATTAAATTGGTTAACATGGATCCTGAGTAGTGAAGGTAACAACCCCTCAACCATTAGACGACAACAAATCAACAAACTATAAGGGAGCACTTGCTACCAATTTACTACCAAGAATGAACCAATAACAAACACACAAATTACAAGAAGGTTTATATAGGAGAAAAAAGGGACACCCAATAAAGTGAATCATCAATAAGAAGAAAAAATCCCAAACAAGACAGACAAATTTAGGCCAAAGTAACCAAGAAGCAATAAGGCATCAGTCCAAGCAGACATATCAAAGATAAAGGAGCAACAATCTGCACAAAGGAAGATATAAATAATTCTAAGAGGGCCCAGAAACCTTTTGTTAGCTCAAACAAGGGGAAGCTTAGAAGAATATCACCTGAATAGATCATAATACAATTTTTTAACTAAGGATAGCCATAAAAGAGGAAAATTCTCAACCACATCAACAAGGAGGAAACATAGAATAGGAGAGAGAAATGGCAAATCTGCAACCACCTCACAAGAAAAAATGTGTAAGGCCACAAGAGCAACCGTATAAAGAAAATTTTCCACATAAAAGAGAGAAGTCAATACAAATTGAGACAATTACAGCATTGTTCTTATAACTTTGGAGATAAAGATTCAATAAAATTCCAACAGGATAAGTTTCATTCTCTAAATGCCACAAGCAAGACAAATTCTCAATCTTGAAAGACACAGAGGTCAAACTTGAGAGAAGAAGCCCAACACGAAGCAAGCATAGAAAAGTTTGAAGCAATAACCATAAACAAAAACAAAAGAGAACAAGAAGAAGAGAAGAAAGAGTTGCATAACCTGTATAATCCGAGATCCAGCAAAGGCAAGAAAGAATCTTGCACTTCCACAGAAGCCTAAGAGCAGCACTCGGAACAACCTTAGATCCCTCAAATAAAGAGGAATCCAAAGCGGAGCACCCCAAGATCCAAACCAGGAACACAAAAATAGCAAAGAAAATACTCCTACATTTGATACTTGAATGTTAATTGTAAATGCATGTGATAACTTATATGTAAAAAAGATATACAATTTAAAAAACTTCATTAACGGAATATAATATTTGAAAAAAATTAAATACGTAAAGAAGTAAAAAAGAATTTCAATAGAACTATTATTCCGTGCAAAGCACGGGCATATACTTGAAGTTTTATATGTAATACCAAAAGTGCAAAATTAATAATTTTAATTTAAGACAAATAATTACTATTTACTGGGCAAATACTCAAAATTTAAATAGATAAAATTTTGAGAATTGTAAAACATCAATTAAAAAACTAACATTTATTTGGTTTTAAAGATAACTTTATATGTTGTAAGATTATACCCTGCCATCACTAAACTAAATTACTAAATTAAACATGCGTTTTAGACATTCGTAAAATTTTTACAGTAGACCTCCCTAAACAATTGGACGGATATGTGTCTGACCATGTTTAAAACTTAAAAATCATGATAATGTTATATACTCCTGGGCCGAAAAAGAGATTATGAATTTCAGGGTTGACCTCTTGGGCTATTGGGCTCACATTTACTAAAAAGGTGGGCTGATAAAGCCCAGCCCAAAATCATCAAGGAATTGACATAAATAATCGGATGAATCAACACATGAAACCAAGAGTCAAATAAATGTTGTACATTAATCAAGAAATGCTAGATGAATAGGACGATACCAAGGTGAGGTGAGATTTGTTGTAACATTTGACGATGGAGTTCTTAATCTGTGAGTTATCCATTGAACAGAGATAGAAGGCTTGGGAAGAATAAAAGACAAATGGAGGGAATGAACGTGTACACATGCATGCGCATGAACACCTTTGATTTGTGCGTAGAAAGTTGTATCAAATTGTCTCTTTAGAGACGCCTACCTGATAAAATTGGATCGATACTGTACAAGAAATCGATCGAGAAAGTTGTAGTATGAAATTGGAAACCCGAGAAGGTGATTGAAAGTCAACTCTCCATCCTTAATTCCTATTTGTAGATGAAAGAGGCTTCAAATTCCCAAGGCGGCGGAGGTAGTGGCCGTGCCAAGGGCGGCGGAGGCGGCGGAAAGAGCAGCGGAGGAGGAGGAGGAGGAGGAGGAGGAGGAGCAAAGGGAACGGGGAGCTCGGGGATGATGAAGGCACCGGGAATGGAGGGGGCTTATATATCAAGGTCTGGTTTTGAGAACAACCCTAGTGCTTACTTTGGCGGTCTTCACGGCTCCAAGAAGTAATCTTTAAGTAGTACTACTACTAGTCCACTGCCATGGAAGAGCTATACTAGCTTAAGAAATATGATCCATCTCGTACAAGTTTAGTTTTCTTGTTTCTTTGCTTTTTGTGTAGTACTGGTTGTTCGCCTTTGGTTTTCTTGAGTCTTTTCACTTTCTAGGGTTTTTGATGTAAGGGTGTGTACATCCGAATCCTTTAGACCAGCTCCAGCTAGAATATACTGGGATGCTGTTTTGTAGTTTGCAAGAAAAAGTGTAGCTTTTCTTATAAACTATTGTGTCTGGTCTTTTCTTTGATCCTCGCAGTTGCTATACCTAGCTTATAGTTGTATATGGACGTAGTCAAATCAGGTAGCTCAAGTGGCACCCAGCCCCCGCTTCTTCCTTTGCAATACACGGAGTTTCGTGTTCCAAACTTGATAGCTCCTTCCTATTCTTTTTGTTATTTTTTTTCCATTTTTTTTTCTTCTCGTTTTGTTAAAAAGAAAAACCAAAATATAATTAGATAAAAATGTTTGTGTTGTTTGTATTTAATTATTAACTTTTCTTAATTCAAATAGTGTTCATTAATTAAAGAGAACATAATTTTTAAAATATAGGTTTTCTTGATCTCATATAGTATGTAAAATTAATCACACTAGGACTCTTAGCATGATAAGAAATAGTATAAATAATTGTTAATTTAAAAAAATAATCATTATTCTTTTGTATGATCTTATATTTATTGTATTATGGGCCTTAAAATTATTGGCTTGAGCTTGTTCCTTTTTTGAGCTAGGATTTTAAGGGCGTCACCCTCACGACTTTTTCCGCAAATAAGTCTTGTCTTTAAGCATTTCTACCCTCCCACTACCCCCTCCCGCGCGGAGAAATTATGGGTCCGCCACTGCTTACATAGATCCAATGATATTGCTAGAATTTAGTGATTGTTAGTAATAGAGAAATTTGGATTTTTATTGTGTAATTAAGAAACTAATTTATCAATAAAGCTAACATTCAAAATCCTCCAAAGAAGATAGAAATTTACCTATTCAACTTGTTGATTAAATTGGAATTTCTCTATAAAAAAACTCTGTGCTTGTTTACTTATTATTCCCCGCATAAGGAAAATATCATTCGAACAGTTCTCGTTTGTTTGTTAAACTAACGCTTACATCGATCCTATAATTATGTACCAATCATCTTTTTAATTAAAAATTACATAATGTTAAGTGACCGATGTAGGATGAGTTGAAAGGGGAGGGGGCAATATTGGTCGGATAAACTTAATAGGTCCAGCTCGGCTACTAAATTAAGTGTAATACCAAATGGGAAAAAACACAGAGAGCTAAGATGAGGAATTAAAATGCATTTTAAGTACTTACTCATTTAAGTTAATTCATTTTTATGTTTAGTTATATAATTTAATGTTAATTTATCTACAAGATTGTGTTACTAAACCTGATACGAGTCCGGTGTGGATTCGTATCGGAAATCTTGTTGGTCAAGACTTTGAGACAAACCCGAGGTGGGATTGACTCAATAAACGCGATTGGTGCGCGCAGGAAGAACCGGAGATAAGTTTAGGGTAAAGAAATATTTTTGATTGATTGATTAATTAAAAAGATAACAATAGAAGAGTATTTATAATAACTCTCATATCTAACTAATACGGAAAAGATAACGCTGAAATCATATCTTACTAAAAGATAAGACTAAATCCTCAATAAAAGGAAATAACAATATTCTTTAAACTTAAGTGATTTGTCGTTGGAGGGTTGTCAGACAAAAGAACAATTCTAATTGAAAACAACCCTCGTAGATGCACCTCCCGTAGAGAGATTTAATCGCCTTAAGAGCGGAATCATGAGTCTGAAATTGGATTTGTCAATAAAATTGAAACCCATAACCTACTCTTTGAATGTTTTCCAAGTCTCCGATTTGTGAAAATACTTATACAACACTTGATCGGAGATTAGGTAGTATTCACAATGAATTATGACGAACAGTGTTCGATCATCCTCGTTGTTGGCCATGGAAACGTTGAGTCCAAGAATGAAAGCACCAATTGATACGAGCCCGGTGGGGATTCGTATCGGAAACCTTGTTGGTCAAGGCTTTGAGACGCACCCGGTGGGATTGACTCAATAAACGCGATTGGTGGACGCGAATGGAAAACTGGAGATAAGTTTAGGGTAAAGAAACATTTTTGATTGATTGATTGATTAAAAAGATAAAAAATAGAAGAGTATTTATAATAACTCTCATATCTAACTAATACGGAAAAGATAACGCTGAATCCATATCTTACTAAAAAAGATAAGACTAAATCTTAAATAAAAAGAAATAACAATATTTTTTAAACATAAATAATTATCCTAAATATCCTAATATTATAGCGTATCAAAACTCCTCATGCCTATAAAGTATAAATCCATCTATGATTATTAAATTATCCTTATCCTCAAGAAGTAGCAGCGTCTTAATTTTAATTTTTGAACGGAATGGCATGTAATTATTTTTTTTTTGATTCGGTAAGATTTAGGATAACTCACGTACTACTTGACTAACCTAGGTTAATATTGTGACTTCGTTGCCGGTGGGTGTCGAAACGACGATCACGGGGTTTTCCCCCAAGGACCAATCGTTGGACTGGTCTCCTCACCGGAATGGCATATAAATTATTTACTGTATTATTCATGAAAATGTACAATGGTCACAATTACAAGAGAAACTAATTAAAATCCTTCATATTTCACTTCGAAACTAAATTCCAAGTGATTAAGATAACCCCAAAAGAAACCACATAAAGCCTGCTATACCACACACAATTGCCCTCCCCAAAATGTATTAAAACATATGCGGGGACCTTCCAATTAAGTTCCAAGCCAGGTGTCATATTCAAATCCAGTGCATCATCATCTACAATTAAATGTTTTTTGCGATCGACATCCGATTCGCCAATGCCATCCTCGTGAGATAAAGGAAATCATAAAAATCAATCAGTATATACCAATTCAAGTGAGACGAATCTTATCAAAACCAATCAATTTTCACATATTGATTTGCGCGCGTTTTTAACATTTTGGATTCCTCTGGAGTCTGTTCGAAAGTAGACACTATTTCATTGTGGTGTGGGGACTGGGATTATGGACCATATTGTTTGTTAGTTTTGTATTCCTTTGTACCTATCTACAAGAGCTGTTTGTATATATAGGGTCCCAAATTTTCTTATTTTCCACATGTTCTAGCTAGGTTTATAGCTTAGTGGTGTATACATACTCTCATATTTCTACGTATTTTATACCTCCGAATTGAAGCTCTATAAAATGCAACTTTGTCCAACTCTCCCCACAACTTCAACTGCCCACTACTAATCAATATTGAAGCATCATGCTACCCTTGTTAGCCACCAAAGCCGCCACCGGCGCCACTCGTGGTTCGGCCACCACAAAACGGGCCCATGTGGCAGTGTGCTCATTCTTTCAGCCACCCCACCCGGAAACGTTCTTCCTCCTAAGCAGAAGAATCGCTGCCGCCAACCCGGACGTCCAGGTCACCCTGTTCACTAACGTCTTCTACGCCATGTACCTCTACTGGTTCTGGGACCCTCAAGAGGACCAGAACCTCGCAATCGCGGCGGTGGGGGATTGGTCGTCGGGATCATCCAGTGGCAATGCCACCCCGGAGGAGCTAATCGAAGCCTACTTAAAGGAGATCGGGGCCAATTTGAGGGAGAGCCTTACCAAGGGCGAGGAGGAGTTGGGATCCAAGATCACCTACGTCGTGGCGGACGCCTTTCTTGCTGATCTCTGTCGGGAGATTGCCGAGGAGAGGGGCATCCCGTGGTCTGCCGTTTGGGCTTCGTCCGCCACCAGCTTGGGTGCCTATATCCATGCCGATGATATCAGGCGCAAGTGGGGTGATTCTTACGTCAATCTCACTCCTGGTATTAATTTCTTTCCTTCTTCTCAATGTACGTACAATTCTTCTTTTGTCGAGGGAAGTGTTTGAGAGTCAAAACAGAGACTTCATAACGACTTTTCTTGACTAGATGACCAAAGACTAATATTTATACAATTAATCTTAAAGATATGTTGATTTGAATTTGCAGGCGTCCCAACGCTGCCAAACAAAGCACTTCATCTCCCCGGATTCCCGCCCGGAGTTAGCTTGTCCGATTTGCCTTACGGTGTCCTTGCGCCCGGCATAGACGACTCTCTACTCAGCAAGATGTTCCACAACATGGCTCTCAGCCTCCCCAAGGCCGAAGCCGTGCTTATGAACTCCTTCCACCACCTCGAGTCCTCCGTCTCCACCGCCCTTCTAAACGACAAATTCCACTTCGGGGGGCTCTTCTCCCTCACCCTCCCCTTCCCACCCATCCAACTCGATAGAACCGACGACATTTTCGCTTGGCTCGACGCCCGCCTCACCTCTCCCGCCTCAGTCGTATACATCAACCTATACGAAAACTACGGCTCCAACCCCATCTTACCTCTTCCGCAAGAAGAAATGGACGCCCTCGCTAAGGCGCTTGAGGCCACGGGGTTGTCGTTCCTGTGGTATGTGGCCCCTCAGGGGGGAGAACTCCCGGAGGGGTTCGTCGAGAGGACAACCAAGAGCGGCCAAGGCATGGTGGTCTCAAATTACTCGTGGGGACCGGTGAGGACGGAACTTCTCGAGAAGAAGGTGTTGAGTCACGAGGCTGTTGGGGCGCAGCTGAGGCAGACCACGTGGATCTCCGTGACGGAGAGTATAGCCGCGGAGGTGCCCATCATATGCAGGCCCGTTGCTGGCCAATACGACCAGACACTGAACGCTAAGCTCGTCGAGAGCGCGTGGGGGATCGGAGTTGCGGTGGAGGGTGGGAGCCTGACGAAGGACACCGCGGAGAGAGCGCTGAAGAGGGTGATGGCGGAGGAGGAAGGCCGGAAAATAAGGGAGAAGATCGGAGCGTTGAAGGGGCTCGCGGAGGAGGATGCTGCGGAGCCTAAAGGCAATTCTGCGCAGGACTTGAATAAGTTCATCAGCTTGGTCACAAAATGATCGAACTACGTACCTAGCTAGCACGCTCTAGCTTGCCAGCTCATAAATGTATTACTTCGTATTAGCTAGCTGATTTCTATGTTATCAGCTTTGGCCTATCGTTAAGTCTTACAATAAAACGCCTTAAAGCTAGCGTCGTACTACTATTCGCATGCTTTACCATGTTTATCGGAATTAGCTTGTATGTTTATATCAACTGCTACGTGATCTATATATGAAGAAACAATATTGTTTATTTCATTTTGTACCCTGCCTGAACAATAGTTTTTTGTTATACTAGGCGTGGGCCGCATGCGACGCACGCGGAAACAGTTTCAAAGAGTGTTAATCATGGCATGAACCTTATGTGGAATCTTTACCAACCTCTTAGCAAAACCTGCATTTTGTTGGTGATTTCTATACAAGAATGATAAAAATGGTAGTAAAGTTATAAACATAATTAGTATGATTCCAAGAAGTTATGCTTAGCAGTATTTAAATTCAAGAATCAAGTGAAGATGTGATGTATTATAGATTTTGCAAAAAAAAAAAACCTCGCAGTAAAAATATAAGAATGACATAAGCAAATACAATAGAGAAAAATACAGTATAAGTGAATCAAGTGAGTGTGTTGGCAGTGCATAGGCTGCCTAATCACTTTAGGATATATATGTCAAATTCGAAACCTAAACTCATCATAATGAGAAGTCAAATATACCGATTTATAAGAATTCAACTCAATTTAGACCCGATGTCTACTATTAAAGCCATAACAAATTCATAGAATGACAAAAATGAATTTGGATCAGCAGCCCTCTACATACCAATCCTAGTACTACTACTAAAAAAAAAGCAATGGCTATATTCTAATGTGGAATACAACAACAATATATTGAAGAACAATCATATTATTAAAAAAAAAAATATCCAAACAGAAAAAGGAAACAACAAAAAGAAAGAAAAGGAAAAAATGCAGGAGCTTTTTTATAGTCACAAGACAAAGCAACTTGCTCAGAAAAAGTCTCCACGAGTTACCCAAAAAATGTAGCTAATTTGAGAACAATAATAGGTTTCAATTCATAATTTCCCTTCGTGCAACACGCGGCACAACTGAAGCAGCAACAAGAACAACAAAGAGAAAATAAGTCGATATGAATAAATAAAACACATAAGGAAGACAACATAAGTCACAACAAATGGGGAGCAAAAACATATTGCCAAAAAAAAATGTTTCAATATGCAATATGGCACAACTACAGACGCATAGAAATGTGGAGAACAGTACAAAAACACCCTCACCTTTACGAGAGGTTTAAAAAAAGACATGTGTTTCATAAGTTGAAAATGTGGTTCACCTTACCAGACGGTGCTGTATAAAACTTGTTAGATGTGCATGAGGGGAGAAAGCATAAAAGAACATTAACACAAAATGAAAGAGTACCCCTAAGACACTATGACGTTTAATATGAGACAGCACAACACATAAATGTGCTACAAAGGAAGGGTGATCAGTATAATTCTTGTGTCATGCACAAAAATTAGAATTACCTCAATTAAAGAAATACATTTTAGGCACTTCCACCAAAAAAAAGAAACATATTTTAGGCATAAACAATTTATTTTCATGATGTTAAGAATTGGTGCCCAATACATGAGTCTCTCACATATAAGTGTACGGTACCTTTTAACAACTATAAATATTCTCATACTAGCAATTTCAAACGCAGATCAAGCATACAATTTTTTATCGATCTTGACTGATAATTTTAGACTAAAGGTCAACATTTTTTTCAAGGGATGAGCTGTTGAAAGCTTAAATTGAATAAGGATCTTTCTTTAATGTTATAGTTATTGTTTGAAATTGAGATCAACCGTACACTATGCTCTTCAATGATCGCAAGAGGTTGCTACCAAGATCGTAATAAGGTCGAACATCTTTAATAGGTTGCTATCCATACACATTTTCCATCTAAATGGAGAACCAGATTACGTGACCAATCAATCAAAGAGTCCAAAAATTCAGCTGAATAGAAAACAAATAAGGGCACACACGAAGAAAACTGGAGAACGATGAAACCCTGAAATATCAAACCTAATTTTTAAAGGCCCAAGCATAACAAATGAACAAAGCAACATTGAGATACGGAATAAAATTTATGGATTACTTTCATGGAAACATGCTAATACAACATTGACATACCTACAATCTAAGAGATTGAGAGAACCATCATTGGATGTTGCTGCCTGGTCACCACCACTGCAAAACACTTTGGTTCTTTGCAATAATAACTCCAATTTGTAAGGGTATGTAAATTAGTAAATCATTATGTTTCAAATACAGAGATGCGTCAATTCTATAACTACTAATACTTTATGAAATCAAAATGAGAGATGACAATGCAGATTGATGAATGATGATGCACATGACAACTGCATACTACTCTAGAATGCAAGTAAATATTAACAATTCAATGGAAAATATTATCTAAATTTGATACTAAATTCCCTGCGTTGTCAAAGTTGCATGTGTTCAATACTTCTAAATTGAGGCCAACATTGAGCTTGTAATTATGAACACGTAAAACGGAACGTAGAAACATCTCTGAAGCAACAACAAACCAAGCCAAAGCATTTCTTTGAGACATTTAATCAAACACCTCATGTACAAAGAAAAAAAATCAATTTGTAAACCAGAACCTAGATGAAAACACCTGAATTCATTCAAATCCATCCAGGACTTCAACCGTTGCATGTCCTCGCGGACCACCGCCAGCAGCAACGCCTCTCGGCCAATCGTCCTCCTAGGAACCCGTCAAACCGGGACCAAAAAATCAATTCGTGAACCAGAAGAGACGGAAAAAAAAAAAGAAGAGTATAATGGAAAAATATAGATAACAGTCTAGTAGGCACATAAAATACTATAACCTGACCGGAATTGACAAAACCCTAGATTGGGATCTCGGTGTCCTCTTTTGGCCACCACCAGCGAAGCCCTCCACCGTCGTCATCTTCGTTTCTCTCCTCCACCGATGTAAGCTCGTCGATTAGGATCAGAGAAGAGAAGAGAAGAAGGACGAAGCAGGCGGAACAAAAAACAGAGAGAGAGGGGGCGTCGGAACAAAAGAAAAATAGAGAAACGGGGAGCAATTTGGCGGTGCAATCTGGAGAGAGGAAGGGACAGGTGAAAGAGGGAGAAAAAAGTAGGGAAGAAAAGGGAAAAAAGGCATAAAAAAGCCGCTTAGGAAACTGTGCCTATTGTTGGAAAATTGTAGTTACTGTTCACAACAGAATTGAAACGGTTTTTTGATTTGATTGTTTGAATTTTTATCCAATATTGCAAAAATGAATCGAGACCAATTTTGATAATGGCCAAGCCCAAGCTTCTCAACAGCCCATACCTTTCATTTCCTTGGGCTTACTAATCTATAATACTATAAATTTAAATAATTTGACAATAATAAGATAAACTATAATTTCATTGTAAGCATATAATAAACCTATAGTACTTTAAGATTAAATCATGTCCTTGACATTTAATGCTCATAAATCTAATATCATTTTATACAAATCACATTATTAATATTATTATTACTCCTATTTCATACAAAGCAAAAGCATATTTTATGATTCAATCAACAAGGTACTTCCTTTTCATTTTATTTTATCTTAAACTAACCCGTTTTAGGTCATAATTTTAAGAGATATTACAATTAAGCGTTTAGTGAGATATCTACACTAGATTATAAAAATTAAAATATGTATTATCATTCTAAAATTTCTTTTGAAATATTTATAATTTTTTATATAAAACTTCATAGCAATGATATCGTCTATTATATAGACTTCACAATATAGAATATTATTACAAAATATTTAGATTATAAACTTAACAATATATTACCATAAAATTAATAAAATCTAGAAAAAAAAAAAGCATTTACAATACTAAAAAAATTACAGTGGAAAAATGAAAACTTGAGTAATTAATATATTACCATAAAATTTCCACCAAAAAAAATACATTACCATAAAATTAATAAAATCTAGAAAAAAAAAAAGCATTTACAATACTAAAAAAATTACAGTGGAAAAATGAAAACTTGAGTGATTAATGTTCCAATTTATTTATTTCAAATTAGGAAGTTAATGGAAGAAATAGGAAAATAGGAAAAAATTTACAATGTTAGATGTAACGTTTCTTGCTCCGTTATAATTTGTAACGTGTCCTTAATTAATTGCCTATACTTAAATCACAATTGATATATCCATATAATGCATGTAATACTAATTAGCATTAGCATATGTAACATATGTATGTTTTTTCTTTGAAAGAAAAAAAAACGTGCGTATGCCTTTTGAACTACTCAAGGTATCAATCAATAAATTAAATTAAAAATATTTAATATGTAATTGTGTATATATATATACCGTGTTTATATGAAGAGGGGGAAGATGGCCAAATAATGCAGTATTGTTTCATTGCAAGCTCAAAATATATAAACATGGTCACTAATGTTTAAAGAAGGTTAGTTATATGTATCCAACCAAGCTCTCCAATATAATTTTTATATTGGCTATAATATTTGATTGTTTAGAACTAACTTTTTCCTCACGAACAAAAAAAAATTAAAGCACCTCCAAAGTAAAATTAACGTGTTTGAGAGGTGAAAATCACTTTCGATTATTGGTTAATGTTTGTTATTTTGATCTTTATTACTTTAGATTTGAAAATCACTTTTTATAAAGTTTGATTGTTGTGTATATTATGTTCAAATTGAGATTTTTGGTACTAATTCTTTTTAGGTTAATATTTATTGTTTCGATCTTCGTTACTTTAGATGTGAAAAACACTTTTTTGATTTTTGATCATTGTGTATGTTATGGTTCAACTTGAAATCTTTGTTCCCTTAATTTTGTTGCTTAGTGAAGAGGAAGAAGCAGAATTTTGGATATTTTACAACAAATAATTTTACTAGGTAAATGAGAATGAAACCAAAACTTTCACTCATTTACATGAGTAGGATTAAATAACGAAAATGAAACAGAATTGTCTATGAAAATCATAGATAAAAACCTGTACTTGATTATGTGTTTTTATAAAGATAATGTTCGTTTGTTCTCAATTCAATCGTATCCTTAAGTTATTCTAAAAATTTAATAAATTGGAGATATATTCATGGAAAATATGAACCAGTTGTTAATTATTATATATATTATACCTTTTATTAAAAACATTCTATTAAAAAATAATTTGTTGTAATATAACAATTTAAATTATAGATAAAATATAATTGAAAATATGAATCCGTGCGTAGCACGGGATCGATCGCTAGTTATACATAGTATTAGGTTCTAGTAAAATATACGTGGGAAGATGAATTGGAAACTAGCTCATTAGATCACAATTTTTTAATGATAGAGATCATTACTATAACCTAAAGCGGAGGTTAAAAAAATTATTAAACGATACATGTCACTTTTAGATTGGACCACGCCACCCTTTTGTTTTAAAACTAATCTTTGACAAAATAACCATTAATTTTATAAAAACAATCCTTTATTTTTGGATATAAAAAATAGGAAGATTATTAAAAATAAATCTTCCTATTTTTTATAGTATAAACCTAACATATGCATTCTACATAATATATAAAAAGTATCTTAATAATCTTTTTAGGTAGAATGCATATGTTAGGTTTAGATATTATGCTCATATTTTTCTAAATATGTATAGTTTTTAAAAAATATCTTTACCTATATCGATTTAATCAAAATTTAAAATATATAAATAAATAATTCTATAATTGTGTAAAACCCCGTGCCCTGCACAGGAACTAAGACTAGTTTAATTAAAAAGTGGTGTTAAATAAGAAAATGAGGTGCTTAATTAGTAATCTTTCACTAATAAGTTTATTAATTTAGTTAGTTTCTCTTTCCATTATTTATGTGATTCACATCTTCCTCTTTAGCACAAATCATTTGTTCCATCTTAGGTGTCAATCATTTGTGTTCCACTTAACTCAACTCAATAAATATTAAATTGATATTTAAAAAAATTAACTTTTTATTATCTAAACAAGTATATACACATGTGTGCAAATATTTAACTTAAAAATCATATTATATAATTTTTAAAAATATTTTGTACGAAAACTTCTTTTTAATTTTTAAAAATTATATAATATGAATTTTAAGCTAAAATTCTGCACACATGTTTATATAGTTGTCTAGAATATAAATATTTTTTTAATTTTTAAAATATTAATTTGATGTTTATATAGTTTAAGTGGAAGTGTGGAACACAAATGAGTATTACTATGCAAGACTTTGTGGCATCTGAGTAGGTAGACTAGATTTTTAATTCAATTCGCAAGGGCTTTGCCCTCTTTCCTGATCAAAAAAAATATTTTGGCTCTACTTTCATCAATTAGACTTCTCGCAAGTAGAAGGTTGTGCTCGGTCTAGTACAAAAGTTGAGTATCGAGCTATTGTTGCTACTGCTGATTCGAGTAGTTGGATCTAGATGTTGCTTCTTAATTGATCTTCGTCAGCATCTTGTGACACTACGTGTTCTTCTTTATGATAGTCTTAATGCCACATTATGACTCGTAATCCTATCTTGAAGACTTAGTCCAAGCATATACATGTGGATTTTTAAT
This sequence comes from Fallopia convolvulus, assembly GCA_964016875.1. Classification (NCBI taxonomy): domain Eukaryota; kingdom Viridiplantae; phylum Streptophyta; class Magnoliopsida; order Caryophyllales; family Polygonaceae; genus Fallopia; species Fallopia convolvulus. The sequence goes on along the minus strand of OZ024737.1, from coordinate 21,515,064 downwards.
TGAGCTTCTTATTTATCATATTAGTGCGCTACTGATCAAATTGTGGAGGTGTTCACCAAAGCAATTGGTTCTCGACATTTTGAGTTTCTCAAGTCCGAACTCCATGAATTTCTTCATGAGCTTGCCTAAGGCATTAGAGATATATTTAAAAGAAATAATTTGTAAAAATTTTAGTTTCCTAGTATTTGCATTATTTTGTATATCATTGTAACTTTTTTTGTATAATTCACCCTTATATATAGCATAACCTTTGGCTTATAAGATTGACAAAATTTATAATATTTTACGAACTCTTGATTTTATCACCAAAGTAGTCAGTCCCTCATAAAAATACATTACTTTATTCATATATACAATATATATCGTGAAGGGTACACGTCGATCGTGGTTGGAAGAAGTGTCATTGTCATTAACGTACAGTATATTAGCTAGTGATGGCCATTAGCGCGGGCCAGCCCAGCCAATCCTGCAATTGTGGGCCAAAATGGCCGGTCCGGCCAACCCACGGGCTAGACGGGCCCAACGCTCCTGGGCCATGGGCCGGGCCCGGGTTGGGGAATTGTGGCCGGGCCCGGTCGGGCCCGGGCCAGCCCGGCCCGGAAATTTAATAAAGGACTGGGCCTATATATATCAGCTCGGCCCGGTCCAGGGCCCGGCCCGCTCCAGCCCGGTACAATACCGGGCCGGTCCCGTGCCCTACTTCTCCGGCCCGGCCCGGTGGTGGCCCGGCCCGGCCATGTCCATGCCTAATATTAGCCAGTAATACAATGCCCTTGGATGAAGGAGGAGGGGGTCGAATAATTCAGCTTTCAAATCAACACCACATACTGTATATATATCGGCAGTCGGCACACGTGCTTTAAACAGAGGCTCTATCTTGGCTTTATTTTTATTTTTTTTTAAATGGGCCACATTATTCCATTAAATACTTTTAAAAAAATTAGAAACTGCAACTTTGTTTTTGAAAAAGAGGCGATATTCTTTAAATTTTATTAAGAAAACAGATTTCATAGTCGTTAAACGGGATGGTCAGAACCCCAACATCATCAAAACAATGAAAACCGCAACTTATAGAAAACAAGAAGATCGGTTGGTAATTAGCGAATAAGATTCGTGTTTACAACAAATAATGTAAAATTTAAACCTAATTATAATTGCTATTAGAATCTTAATTTGATCATATTTCTAATTACAAATACATACCTAGTTGTTCAGATGCCTAGTTGTTCGAGTAGCGGACAACTAGGCACCTGAACGGACCGGTCCACGAGGACCATGAGTCTTCAACGCTTTTGTTTTGGTTTCATGTTTTTGTTTCGTTTTTTTTTGTCGCTGCGGTTTTGTTTTGCCTCCTCTTACCAGGTCCACGAGGACCTGCGGTTTTTTGTTTATGTGTTTGGTGGTCTTACCGGGTCTATTGGTCGCTCTCCCGTCGCTTTAAGTCAGGGGTGCCCCGATCTTGACCCCCAAATTTCCCGTAAGGAAAATTTCACTGGGTAAATGATGTTGTTGTTGTTGTTTTAATTAAAAATACATACCGATAGACATTGTTGCGATTGAGAGAATTAGGATACTTTTAATTACAAATACATACCGATAATCTTAATTGAGAGAACGATCGAAGATAATGTTGGGTTATTGATATCTTACATACAAATATGCTCCTCGTGTATATCATTTCTTAAATCTAAATTAAAACAATGGAAGGAAAAACAAAATAAATTTGGAAAATTTGACCTCAAGAAAAGCTTTGGGCAGTTACATTACTCAATATAAATACCTAGCTAGCTATAGATTGACAGCAAACTAACAAATAAATCTATCTCCTCTATATACAAGCCGGCGCTGGCCATCATAATATATACTCCGTGTTATAATAATGTCAAGATCCCAACCTCTACTAATCTTCTCTTCGACCCGAGGTACGCCGGAGCTAATAGCCCCGGCGAGGCCCACTCCCCATGTACTGAAACCGCTTTCCGACATCGATGACCAGAAGAGCCTCCGATTCCAAATTCCGGTGGTGCAGTTTTACCCCGGGAATGGGAGGAGGGAGGACCCCGTGAGGGCGATAAGGAAGGCCTTGGCGGAAGTGCTGGTGTATTACTACCCGTGGGCCGGGAGGCTGAGGGAGGGGGCCCACGGGAAGCTTGTTGTGGATTGCACCGCCGAGGGCGTCGCTTTTGTGGAGGCGGAGGCCCACGTCCGCCTCCAAGATTTCGGCTTCCTCCGCCCGCCTTTCCCTTGCTTCAAGGAGTTGCTTCTTGATGATGTGCCGGGAAACTCTTCTATCCTGGACTCCCCTTTGCTCCTCGTCCAGGTTCAATTAAATTAATGAAACTAGAAATCAAAAACTAACCTTTAGTGTGCTTAATTTACTACACATATATAAGTTATTTGTGGACCCAAAAAAAATTCATGTATACTTGTTAAGTAGCTTAAACACTCGTACATGGTACGATAATAATTTCAATATTAAAAGTATATTACTGTAGTGCTATGGAAATTAAAAAATTATTCTAAAATAATTAAAAAATTGTTTTAAAATATTAATATTATTTTATGTAATCAAAAAAAATATTTTACAATATCAACATTATTTTATTGTTGAGATGAGCCAATTTAAAATAGTCAATTTTAAAAAAGATAGTAAACATGATTAATGTAATTTTACATATGAAATAATTGTGAATAAATTAATTTTAGATTGTGTAATAATCAACAAATGAGAAGGACATAAACGTAATTGGTCAAATTAATTTTCTTACGTGGTATAGTTTGATAAATGACACATGAGATAAAAAAAATTGACTTTAGTTATAGTATATTGATTCTTTTTTTAGTCAAGACACTTCATGGAAGTCGAAAGCCCTAATTTCTTGACTAAATGCTCGAAGATGGATGTAAATTTAAATCATCCGTTCCACCTCGTGTTTCATCTTTATTTGTGTGAAATTGGTCCTTTTTTAAAATAAGCTAAAAATTTACATATATATTATTGTTTATAATATAAATACTTTTTTTAACATTAATTTGATATTTAAAATTCAAATACAAAATAACAATGAAAAATAAAAAAAGTATGGAACAGAGAATTTGTACTAGTTAATTACTCCATCTGTCCCGGTTTGTTTGTCCAAAAGGACGATTTTTGTGATTATTAAGGAGGATGTAAAGTAGTATTGGTAATTGAAAAAGTGGGTAAGAGGTGAGATTGCTTGGATGTATGTTTGTAATTTTATAGGGATAAAAGATGTAAAGTAATATTAGTAATTGAGAAAGTGGATAAAAATTGATATTGGATAGGAGTAATAATATAAGAAAAGTATGGATATAAAAAAACGGACAAACAACAAGGAACGCCTTAAGAAAATTGGACAAATAAATCGGGATAGATGGATAATTAAAAAGAGTAAAGTGTAACAACCCTAAAAATTACTTTCTACCCAAAAATTTATTTCTACCCAAAAGGTATTTGACCTAAAAATTACTTTTAATGTTCTTAAAATAGCCCTAAAAATCAATTTCTACCAAAAAGTCATTTCTACCCACAAGTGAAATAACAGACGGAGAATGAACAATTAAGAAATCAAACGACGGGCGGAACAGGTTCACCGTTCACGCACGCTAACTTTTTTTTTGATGTGGACTATGAAGGTAACGCGGTTGAGATGCGGAGGGTTCGTGGTGGCGACGCGCGTGAACCACACGATGACGGACGGAACAGGGCTGGTTCAGTTCTTGAACGCCGTGGCGGAGATGGCACGGGGAGCGTCACGGCCGTCGGTGATTCCGGTTTGGAGGCGTGAGCTCCTCTGTGCACGTGACCCACCTCGCGTGACTTGCCTGCACCGCGAGTATGAGGAGGCCGAGGGGACGGCTTTCCCTGTTTACGTGCGTGACGAGGACAACATGCTGATTCAGCGCTCCTTCTTTCTTGGGCCCACCCAGTTGTCGGCACTTCGAGAGCGTCTGGACCCCCAACTACGGGATTGCAGCGTCTTCGAGTTGGTGGCTGCTTTTCATTGGAGGTGTCGCACTATTGCTCTTCAGTTAGACCCAAAGGAACAGGTACCAGTATTTTCTGTAACAATTTTTTTTTTGTCTTTACCGACTCCCCTATTCGAAGTACACTAATTTATACTCGTACTAGTGCTTTCAAAATTCGGTCTTTTTAATGGCATAGTATAATTATACATATTTTGAAAATTAAAATATTAAAAAAAAATCTAAACCCTTAAGAAAAATAATTTAAATCACTAAATAAATAATAATAATAATTTTTTTTAATATAAGATACTTATCCTATACCCTTAGAATATATGTTAGAAAATCCGTTTAAAATTATATATGTTCATGGTCATATTCCATTTGTATTCTCATGCAAAAAGGGTTAGGTCGGAGAGCAGCAACAAATTTAATTAGAATACTAAATATTAAAATTTAAACTCTAAAAGGAGTTTGATGAAACCTATGAAAAAAAGTCAAAAATCTTAAATGATAAAATTTAATATATAATTTATATTCGCATGCAAACATTTTTTGTCTTTACCGACTCAGTATTCGAAACATGCTAATGTTTTCAATATTTTTATATGGTAGACGTCCAAAGGGAAGTTTATTACATTTAAGAAACACATTTCGATTTATATTGTTGAAAAGAAGAGAATATATCCTAATTAATATTTTGTCCTAGATAATTGAAAACGTGAGTTGTTGGATGCCCTAGGGTGTGATGGAGAATATATATCTAGTAGCCTACTTAAAGGACGTGTGCATAACTTCTTTGTTCATGTGGACAAATATATACACCATCAACGCAAGGTCCTTTACGAAGCTATTTGCCGAAATTGATCTCCTTCACAAGAAACAATCTGACAAAGATTAAACATTGTATATAGTTTCAGCACAACATTAATTTTGAAACATATATGATATTTTTGGAAATTATCGGCACATGCAAAATGTTAGTAAAATGAAAAAAGATGTGTTGAATTTTGAAGAGTAAAAGAATCAGAATTTGAAATTGATAAACCTGTACCATCGCGGACGTAAAGTTTGTTAGGACCAGTGTAAGAGTTGTGAAGGGAAATTTTGTTGAGATCATGGGTCACATGGTGATCGATCGAGTAG